>CM066035.1:607274605-608730855 GCA_033557465.1 Ichthyophis bannanicus | reverse complement strand
TGTAGTGTTTAGTGCTAGTAGGTTGATTGGAGCGTACACCATGATGTCGTCAGCATAAATGTGATAGTGTAGTTTGTGGTGCTTGATGTTGCATATGGACTGTATGTAGATGTTGAAGAGCATTGATGATAGGGCTGAGCCTTGAGGTATTCCCTGAGTGACGGGGAATTGTAGTGATTTCTTTTGGTCGCATTTGACTTGTTGCATTCGCCCTTTCAAGTATGATGTAAACCACTTCAGTGTATTCTTGCATAGTCCTATCTGTTGTAGGCGTTGTAATAGCTTAGAGTGTTTAATCTGATTTCACTTTAGTTATCTAAAGCTCTCATGCACATTTTTGTCACAGCTCCCTGGGGTTGGGAGGCTTAGACAGCAAGGGTAGGACCTCTCCTCCCCTTGCTGTCTAAGCCTCCCAACCCCAGGGAGCTGTGACAAAAATGTGCATGATAGCTTAGAGTGTGACAAAGGCTGCCGAGATGTCCATTAACACTAGCAGGAAGCCGTTTTTTATGTTGTCCATGCCTCTTAGGAGATTGTCAAAGAGGGAGGTGAGTAGTGTTTCCACGCCGCGTTGGGGCTTAAATCCATGCTGATGGTATGTCCAGTGGGGCATTTATATCAATATGGCCCTGAAGTTGCCTTTGCACTGCCTTTTCCACGATTTTAGCAAGGAATGGCAGGCTGGAGATGGGACGGTATGATTTTGGTTCGGATGGGCTCAGATTGCTACTTTTAAGTATTGGTCGTATTATTGCATGCTTTAGGGGTTGTGGCATGTATTCTTGTTGGAATGAATCTTTGACGATTTTTTGAATGTGATAGAGCTGGCTTTTTGTGGCTTTGATCCAAGTCACTGGGCATGGGTCTGACGGTGAAGTTGTTGTGTTCAGATATAATGTCTTCTACTTGCTGCTTTGTTGGTATGTTGAAGCTCTCCCATGTTTGTTGCTTTTCTATTGTGAGATCGTTTGTGGTGAAGTAGAGCATGTTTGGTTGGTGTATTTTGACTTCATGTAGTCTGTGTGTGTGTGTATATGTATATATATATATATATATATACATATATACACAAACATAGTATATGACAGCAGATAAAGTGGCTAGAGTGGTAACTGCAGCTGTGTTCAGGTCACCCTCCTCTATGCCTGTGTTTAGGGTTGTATTTGCTGCCCTGTGCAGGTTACCCCCCTCTATTTATTGAAGTATGAAAGATATTTCAGTTTGCTTTGATTTCATCCTCTTGCTATAAAGATATCCACTGTGTCTGTCCCATGTCATTTTGAATTCTGTCTCCATCAGGAGGGCATTCTACACATCTACCACCCTTTCAGTGAAAAGGTATTTCCTGATGTTGCTTTTAAATTTACTGCCTTGCAGCTTTGTATGCCCCTGGGTCAGTGGGGGGTCTGGTAATGGGAGGAAATGTAAGTCTCTGTCCTTAGGAATGTGCATTCATTAGAGTGCATTTGGATCATTAGAGTGCTTTAAAAACATAAAGTGCATGAACTAGTGTTAAAAACTTTTAGCACACTTCAAAAAATTAGATTAAACCAAATGTGTGAAATGAATTGAAACATTCAAAAATTGTGAAAAAGCCCAAGCGAACTGAAAGCAAACTGTAAATGTTTGCCTTGTGCACATCATTACTCTGCACTCCAAGATGTGGAGAGCTGGGTTTCCGAGGAGCACCTGAAGATGTATTTCTGAAGGTTAAGGATTTTAAGAATTGGGTCTCTGAGAGGCACATATCCTATTCTGATCCAGGCAGATAGGAGAATTACTTTCTCTTCACCTGCAGGAATCTAGCTTATTTGACAGCTTTTGCTAATATTGCCTGAAAAGATTGTAATGGTGTGATAAAAAGGGTCTTTTGCTTTTGACTTCAGGGTCTCCAAGAAGCCGGGAGAGATGAAAGGGAAGAGTAGTAAAAAGTTATGATTTTCATATAGTGTTAAGGTGTTTTGTTTTTGACAAACCCTGATCCCAAGAAGGAATAATATTTCAGATGAAGAACATGGAAATTCTATGAAACAAAGTTCATGGAAACCAGACATGCATCACCCATTTATTCAAACGTAATTGTAAGAAAATGCTTATAGTTTTTTCTTATAGTAAGAAGCATAGGAAGTAATGTTATAAAGTTTTTAACACATGTATGAGACTGTTAATGTATGCACAGTGACATGAGTATGCATATTTTGCCAGTAGGCGTAACTGTAAGCACAATCTAAGTGGAGCATGGGCAGGGTTCATATGTAAATATTTAATGCACTCATTTACATTACTATAGATGTACAAGTATATTTACATCCACTTTTAAGGTGTGATCCCTGTCACATAAGCTAGTAGTTTATAAAGCAAAATAGGTACCTCCTCATCCTCCTATCCACGGCATCCTGATATAAATCGCTCCCTAGTGGCTAAAAGAAACTACTACTTTTGGCAATGGAGCAGACTGATTTCTAAAACAGAGTGCTCTTTATTCTAGATGGGGGTTCATATTTTCACTAAAAGGCCTTTGGAAGAACAGCAGAAAGACAGCTTTAACCCCGATGATGTCATCAGCTGCCTTCAGAAATACCCCAGAGCGCTGTTTCAGTACCTGGAACATTTAGTCCTGGATCAAGGGCTCCAGGTAAGTATTTCAGAATAAAGAAATAGTCTTCTCTACAGAGACTAGTACAGTATAATCATGGAAGGGTGAGTTGAGAGATCTCAGAATAAAACAATTGGATTATGTTTGTAATAAATAGCAAACTGAAGTGCAGAAGTTTTATACAAGCTGCAGACTGGCAAGAGTATTCCCTGATGAGCACCAGAAGACCCTGCTTGGATCTTGAATGTCTCAGCAACACTTACACTGACAAGTATCTGGAAAATAGCATTTCATAACCCCAGCTTGTCTCTTTCCATCACAATCAGAATTTAATAAAACAAAGCTCTTTTCTAGATGTCCACATTGGCCATGCTGACTGAAAGATCTGTGTCTCTTAGAATTACCTTTCTCTGCATGTCAGTTTAAAGGAGATAATGCTGGTGGCAAAGGAATTTTGCTTGTCACCTCTGTAGAGAAAATTACCCAACTGCAGTTTATCACAATCTTGGACGACATTTTTAGTGCAGACAGAGTTTGCAGACTTAAGGCTCTGCTTACCAAACATTTTTCCCATAGACATACAGTGGGAAGGAGCCTTTAGTAAATAAGCCCCTTTTTATTTTTTTTCTATATAAACTGTTATCTCCAGGAACAAGCAGGAATGTAGTCTTCACATACGGGTGACATCTGTATCGATGGAGCCTGTGCGAGAACGCTCCCCAGCATCCATTAGGAAAACCCTTGGGAGCATCCCAGTGCGCCTGCGCTGCTGTCTTCCTAACTCTCCCTCCTCTGTTTTCCGTGGAGCCAGCAGGAAGCAAATCCTGTCACCACAGAAAATTCATTAAATTTGTTCATTTTTTGTGGTTCGTGTCTGCCTTCCTGTCAACGCCGGAACAGACTCCTGTCAGTTTTTCCTGTCTTTCTATTTCTTTCCTGTGTAAAAGAAAAAAAATTAGAACTTTTCTTTAGGCGTATCGATGCCATTTTGGGCCTTAAGCCTACCATTTTGTCTATTGACACTATGGAGAAAGCAGCTAGTGGTTTTAAGAAATGTTCTAAGTGTGGTGGTACTGTTTCAGCTACCGATACCCATGACTGATGTCTCAAATGCCTTGGCTCCAAACACCAGCCATCAGAGTGTCCTCTATGTAAAACGATGACAAAGAGAGGCCTACAGAATCGAGCTGCTAAATTAGGCACACTCTTTGCCTCAGACGCAGTTTCTTTGGCATCGACATTATCGAGGCATAGTCTTCCTCTCATGGATCTCGGGTATCGAAACATACAGTACGTCGTCTTAAAAGAAAAGCCATTCCCCCAAGGGTAGATCTCTTTCTAAGCTAGAGATGCCTTGAGCATTGCCCTGGAGGTAGATCGGCCAGCCAAACAACACTGATGGGAGGGCCCTTCCTCCAAAAGCCATCAAGGGGTCCCAGGATGCTCCCAACCTCCACCTCTGGAGTGCTCCTGGTGCCATGTTCTGGGACAGTAACCCGCATCTCCAGTACCAATACCCAAGTATTGACAGGCTTTATGGATCAGCATATCCTGGCCATTGAGCAGAGCTTAGTGGCTCTACTGGTGGCTTCAGTTCCGGTCAAATCTTTACCGGCAGTACTGCCGACATCGGCACCGTCGCAAACCGTGTCTGGTTATATGACACTCTATGCACTACTGCCCATGCCTGCCTTTGAATCTATCCCCGGTACCGGGGGTTCGTCCAGGCAGCTTCCTCGCTGACTTCAATCGGTATGGAGTCTTAATGGAGCACAGACATTGTGCGCATAAATACTTCGAGGATTCCGATTCTTCCGATGATGAATCGCCCGATACCCAAAGACTTCAGAGTATACCGGAGGATCCTTCTCTGGAACGGCATATGTCCCCTCTTGAGGATATGTCTTTTCAAGAATTGAGACATAGCAAGGAGCTTTTCCATAAGTGACATCTGAAAAAGAACCTAGAGCAAAAGAATTGGAGATTCTCCAATACCCTACAGTTCCTAAGGAGGCAGCCACACTTCCAATTCACCGCAGACTCCATGATTTCATGCTCCGGATGTGGGAAACACCCCTTACTATTTCTCCGCATAGTCGACTGCTCAATACCATGTATCAAGTACCGGAGTGTCCCGGCTTCCAAAAGACTCAATTGTCTCACCACTCAATGGTACTGGAATCGGCAGTGCGTCAGATTAAAAGTCCTAAGACACATTCTTCTAATCCTCCGGGTAGAGAATCGAGAACCCTCGATGCTTTTGAGCATTGGTGTTTTCAGGCTTCCATGTTGTCAGCCAGATTAAGCCCTTGCATACTCTATATGGGTATGTTCCTCAAGGAGGTTACCAGAGATCTTGAGTTAATGTCCCCTCTTATTTATTTATTTTTTATTTAAAACTTTCTTATATACCGCCTCTTCCATAGATCAAAGGCGGTTTACATATAACAAGTGTAACAAGAACAGGTTTTACATAGAACAGATTTTTTTTTTTTTTTTTTTAATTATTTACAATCAACTTTTAAATAAAAAGCGGTTTACATATAACAAGTGTAACATGAACAGGTTTTACATAGAACAGATTTTTTAAATTATTTACAAATCAACTTTTAAATCAACAGTTTTTAAATTATTGACAATCAACATGATTGTGAGTAACTATATTATTAATTGTAAACAACTATATACAGGAGTAGTAGAGTAGGTAGCTTAGGTAGACATTTGTTGGATTCAATCATCTTCTCCCTGATAAGAGAGCTGACTATCTCACGTTGATTAGACATGCCCAGAATGTCCAAAAGTTTATTAATAGAGCAATCTTTGATTGATTTGAGTGCACTAGTAGCGCCACATTAATCGGCATTGGTGCACTCAGGATTGCTTGGCTTCAGGCATCAGATCTTGAACAATGGGTTCAAGATAAACTGGGTAATATTCCTTGCATAGATGAAAACCTTTTTTGGCAAGGACTGGCAGGATATAGCTTCTCAGTTAGAAACTGAGAGTACCACTCTAAATAGGCTTTCTAGGACTACAGCCAGCCCTGCTAGGAAGAAAACTGAAAAAAAAAGTTCTTTAATAAGAAATAGAAGTTTTACCCTCCTTACACCCTTGCTTCTCAATACCAACCTCAGGGTACTCAGAGGCAGCAGCCTCCCAAACAGAAGAAGCCACAGGCTCTTAAGGCTCAACAAGCTCTGCAGGCTCAACCTGCTCCTGGATTTTGACTTCTTCCTAGCCACTCTGCCTCTGGAGAACCCCCACCCACTCCACATTGCGGGCAGACTGTCATTAAGCCCACAGATGGCATCTCATCACTTCAGAGCAGTGGACAGTTACCATAGTGAGAGAGGGGTACAGACTTCATCTACAAAATCTTCCTCCCTCCACCCTAGTAGGGGAATATCATACTCGACCCCCTCTCGCTACTCTTCTGCTATAGCAGGAAGCTTCTCTTCTATCGCAAGGTGCCATAGACTCCAACATCTCAACAGGGAATGGGTTTTTTCCCTGCGTGCTTTCTCATCCCAAAGAAATCCGGAGGATACAGACCCATCCTGTACCTCAGAAACCTGAACAAGTTTCTCGTACATGAGAAACTCAAGATGATTTCTCTGGGGACTCTCCTACCCTGTCTCCAGAGTCACGATTGGCTCTGTTCTCTAGATCTAAAAGAAGCGTACACATGTATCCTCATTCATCCAGAACACAGGAAATATCTACATTTTATTTTTCAGGGAAGACACTATCAATACCATGTCCTTCCCTTTGGACTTACCTCTGTCCCAAGAGTCTTCACAAAGTGCATGGCGGTTGTAGCTGATTTTCTAAGAGCTCTAGGGATATTTGTCTACTTAGATGACTGGCTCATAAAGGCAGGCACCTCCCAGGAGGTCTGCCTATCTCTCTCCCGTACCATGCAGGTACTTCAACATTTAGGATTTGTAATAAATCTTCCAAAATCCCATCTCACTCCTACCCAAACACTAGAGTTCATAGGAGCTTTCTTAAGCACTCGGCACTCAGCAAGGGCATTTCTACCCCAGCCCACTGTTCTCATCTCATTCAACTGGCATCACAGGTATGTCTCTCACCACCTCTTACTGTCCAAGAAATGCTACAACGTCTAGGTCATATGGCTTCAGCAGTACATGTGGTACCATATGCAATTTGGTCTTCCATCCATACCTTTGCTGCTCATTACTGTCTGGACATTGACTCCTGCCGGGATGCCATGTTTGATCAAGCTGTTCTCCAGCACCTCTTTCAGACTTAAGAGCATCTCCTACCCTCCGTCCTGGAATTTAACGATATCAGACATCCATGCAGGATTCATGACCTCTTGAGGCCTACACTGAGGCAAACCCTCCAGTTCTGAGGTCGTTTTTCTCTGACATCTCAGAGCTAGGGAGTCCCGTATGTGAAGAATACATTCCTGCTTGTTCCTGCACTTAGTGTAGTTACTCACCTGTAACAGGTGATCTCTGGGAACATCAGGAGTTTAGTCTTCGCAACCCACCCTCCTCCCCTAGGAGTTGTTGGTTTTCTTTTCTCTCCTTTTCTCTCGGCTACAAACTTAACTGAGGAGGGATAGTTGGGAAGGCAGCAGCGCAGGCACAGTGGGATGCTTCCAAAGGCTTTCCTATTGCTAGAGCTTCCCGCATGGGCTCCATCGGTACAGACGTCACCTGTATGTGAAGACTAAATTCCTGCTGTTCCCGGAGATCACTTGTTACAGGTGAGTAACTTCACTTTCCATGTCCATGACAGGCATATCTATTATCCTTCATGCCTTTTCCCTTACTGCCAGAACTCAGAAAGGGTGCTTCATAGAGCTTGAGAAAACATGGACAGAACTGTTTGGATCTTAGATATGTTAAAATTGTCTTCCAAGATCATTTATTAATACTGTTGATCACTGAAGACAACAGTATATTTTTCATAGCAAAAAGGTTGACGGTATTAATATATGATGAGCATAGGTCAGTTTTATCTGGCATTGAAGAAGATGCTGGTACTCTCTACCACAGAACTACCCCTTCAAAGAAAGCCCTGGAAGTCAGTATGAATCAGTGAGGTACACCAATGGGTAATGTAATCTGGTACCAATAAGGAACATATTTCCAAGAGCTTTAAAATAAAAGCACAAAGGTCCTTCAGGGCATATAATGTTTGCACAAAATTGGGATAATTTTTATAAATAATTTTCCATGTGCAAAATGGTAAATCATGTTGGTTATCCTCCTTCCACCAGGTTTCCGAGATGCCAATTACATCTAACCTTTCATTGCTATATATTCTAATTCTCCCATCTTATTTTTTTAAACTTCTAGAATTTCCATACAGGCATTTCAAAGTCTGTTTTTTGCTCATATTAACAATCTGGCTGTTTGACTGGTTAATTTGGAATCTTTCAACTCTTTCTGATTTTTACTTAAAGGCACCTGGGTTACCTTTAGCTTTATTGGAACCTTTCTATCGGGATGCCCTGACTTCCCTTTGCTAGTATCCTTCAAGGATACATTCTTCCGAACCATGCGCTCTTGGGCGACTCTCTGCTTTCCCCCATTATCTAGTTTAAAAGCTGCTCTGTCTTCTTTTTAAAGGTTAATTCCAGCAGCCTTTTTCCACCTTGGTTAAGGTGGAGCCCATCCTTTCGGAAAAGCCTCCCCTTCCCCAAATTATTGCCCAGTTCCTAACAAATCCAAAACCCTCTTCCTTGCATCATCTTTGGAGAAGATTTAAATTTGTGCAAGAGATTTTATAGGCTATTAGGCTCTAAGCCTGTTTTCTAAAGACACACATTGCCTTTGTAAAGTAGGCACATTTTTGTAACTTTTATATAGGCACCCTGTTAGGAAATTGCCCTAAATATGCCTCCGTTCATTGTTTTCTTTGGGGAGCAGCAATTGCATTTGTCACTGAATGCTACAGTTAGTTGCTGTGTTCATTTCAGAGTGTCTTTTATTTTTTCAGACAAAAATGTGGCGCTGTGGGGGGGTTTTCTCAGTGTTCTATTCATTTTTAAAATTATTTTCAAAGGTGTTCCTTTGGGTTTTCAGTGTTCTTGTCATTTATGTACCCTGTTTTCAGCATAGTCTCTGACAGGACTTTCCAGTCAGGAAACCCTTTCTTCTCCTTGAAATAAATTGCATTTCAGAATTTTTGTTCTTTTCTCTGGTTTTGTGGTCTTGATTTATACGGTGATGGCATAGAAGGCAGCCAGCAGTTGCAAACAGTGCACAGGCTATTGGCAAGTCAACTGTTGCCTACTTTCTAAGAATTGCTAACAGTGTTTGGGGCAAGGATAATGGGGTTAATGTGCGTTAATGAAAATTAATGTGTATTAAGTGTTACCAAAGCCTATAGCACTTCGCGCATGTGCATTACCCTTTAATAAACATACCCCTGTGTGTCCCACCTCAGCCTTAGTTGATATATCTGTCCGTCTATATAGTGTATAGCTCATAAAGATTCAAAAGATAACACTATCTTGAGGAATTAAAGGAAATGTGTGGCTCATGGAACCTGTACCAGAAACTCCATCGAAGCACAAAGACCACAGAGCTGTGTTGACTGCTGAAGGTTTGACATTGTGCACAAGTATATTAAAAATTTTGCGGAAGAGCATGACAGTACTGTTGAGGGGGATTTCCTGATTTGGAGGGGCTTTTTTAAGGGAAGAGCTTGTTGGCATTGGAACTCCACCCTTTGGAGGATAATCATTATATCAGCTTGGCTCTTTAAATTGGAGCATGCAGCTGTGCGACTGAAGGGGCGCGTAATGAAAGGGGCATCTCCTTTGCTGCCACATCAGGAGCACTTTGAGAGATATTTCTGAAGATGGTTATTGCCAGATAATGCCTAAAGGAGATGGGAAAAGGAAAGGTAAAAGTTCTAATTCTGCCATGTCTGTTTCAACTCCTGAAATAACAGTTGCAGGCTCTGGATAAACATATAATGCCCAGGACATCTACTGTATAATCTGAGGTAAGCTCTCTTACAGGCCGATTCAGAAAGCCAGTGCTAGACCCGCACTGGATCGATACTTTTAACAATCTGACAAGACACACATTTTAATATGCGATATAGAAAGGATAGTGTATGCAAATGCCCACTGCGGTAACTGTGCGTGCAAATGAGCTACCACAGCATTAAACTGGGAAAGCAAGCCAAACACATGCACACGAGAAGTCTGCCTTAGTTTGGCTTGCTCTCCAGGCACCGTGTAGCTAATTGGCATATCAGCCTCGACAGTGTTTTGATGGCACCGGGGGCGATTGTGGCATTGGAAAAAGCCCCCCGATGCCATCAAAATAAGGTTGGAGCCAGTACCCCGACAAAAAAGAATCCTTGGTGGCCCAGAGGCCCCCCTTGACAGTATTTTTTTATGGCATTGGGGGCGATTGCGGCATTGGGAAAAGCCCCCAATGCCATCAAAACATTGTTGGGGCCCAGTACCCTGATGGAAAGTATTCATCTGTACCCCCATCTCCATCCTCAAGTAAAATAAAATTCTGGTGGTCTATCAGTCCTTGAAGCCCCCAACCTCCAACCTAAAGTAGAAGTAAAATCACCACCAAGTAAAGTAAAATCTCCAGGAACAAGCAGGAATGAGTCTTCACATATGGGTACGTCGGTACCGACGGAGCCTGCGTGGGAACGCTCCCCAGCTTCCCAAAAAGGAAAGCTTTTGGGAGCATCCCACAGCGCCTGCGTGCTGCCTTCCCGCCTTTCCTAACCGCCTCTCCCCAGTTCTTTTCCGTGGAGCCAGCAGGTCATGTTCCTGTCACCGCTGAAGAAGTTCTTTGTTTTATTTTATTTCTTTGGTCGCGCGTCTGCCTTCCCCGACGTCGGACCGGTACCGCCGGTCGGTCTTTCTTTTCTTATTAAAAAAAACAAAACAAAACATATTTTTTCCCTCACTTAGTGTGTTTTTTCCTCTTTGGGCCTTAGGCCTCGCGAGAAATTTTCCTCATGGAAAAACCAGCCTCCGGGTTTAAAAAATGCACTAAGTGCAGCGGTACTATTTCTGTCACCGACACCCATGAATGGTGTCTTAAATGTTTGGGTCCTGAACACTCCATTTTGGAGTGTCCGTCCTGCTCCTTGATGTCTAAACAAGGTTTACAGAACCGAGCAGCTAAGCTCCATGTGCTGTTTCCCTCTGATGCAGCTTCAGTGGCATCGACGTCTTCCAGGGCCTCTACTTCCTCCCATGGATCTCAGGTAACCAAACATAAATCCAGCCGGTCCTCGAAGGGTAGATCTCCTTCCAAGCATCGAGATGCCTCCGGGCTTGACCTCGAGGATTCCACACCGGCAAAACAACCCCGGCGGAAAGCTCCGGCTTCCAAAGCTCCTCCTATGGGGTTACAGGTTGACATTGATGGCACGGCCTCGACCGATCACCTGTTACAATGTTCTGGGGTACCGGCGCAACCTTCCGGTACCGAATTCCAGGCATTCATGGCGTCGATGGATCAGAATGTTCTATCCATGCAGCAGGCTATCACGGCCTTCATTCAAGCTGCGACGCCGCTGATACCACAACAAACTCCATTGTCGGTATCTGCTCCGGTACCGGCACCAGTTTCGGTACCGGTACCGACTGCATCAACATCGACCAGGATGCCGACTGCAGCGGTCCCCTGTCCAGGGATGCCCATCAGTACCGTACCGGTCCCGATGACGCCCGATGTCGATACCGCTCGATACGCGTATCGAGCTTTGGAAGAGCACCCTGACAGTCGATACTTTGATTCCTCCGAAGACTCTGATGCATCGGAGGAGTCTGCTGAAGTGTCCATAGCTCTTCCTGAAGAGCCGCCTTCTCCAAAAAGAAGAATGTCTCCTCCAGAGGATTTGTCTTTTCAAGACTTCATCAGAGAAGTGGCTAAAGGGCTTTCTATTTCAGTAACCTCTGAATCAGAGCCTAGAGCTAAAAAATTGGATATTTAAGGTTATTCTAAGGCTCCTAAGGAGGCAGTCTCCTTGCCAATTCATGAGATTCTTTATGATCACATGATTGACTTATGGGAGACTCCTCTCACTATCTCTCCTCATTCTCGTAGGTTGGACACTATGTACCGTGTCCCTCCTTGTCCTGGGTTTCATAAAACACAGCTTCCTCACCATTCTATTGTGGTGGAGTCAGCTATGAAAAAGATAGAGTGCAATAGGACGACACTCTGCTCCTCCAGGAAGAGAATGCAGGACCTTGGATGCTTTTGGTAGGAAAATCTTCCAAGCCAGTATGCTCATTGCCAGAATCAACTCCTATAGTCTTTATATGGGTATGTTTCTGAAAGAAGTTGCAGATAAGCTGCACACTTCCCCCCTTTCCTTCCAGAGGATAAAAGGGAAGAATTTCTTATTTGGATTAAGCATACTCAAGATATTTCAAAGTTTTCCAACCGTGCAGCTTTTGACTCCTTTGAGGGTGCCAGCAGAGCTTCGGCCATTGCCATAGCTGCACGCAGAATTGCTTGGCTCCAAGCTTCTGATCTGGAATCTTGGGTCCAGGATGGCTTGGGAAATCTTCCCTGTTCAGGAGAAAACTTGTTTGGCAAAGATTGGCAAATAAAAGCCACTCAAATGGATGCAGAAAATTCTGCTTTGGATAGACTTTCCAAGTCAACCTCCATCCCTGCCAAGAAAAAACCTTTCAAGAAGTCTTTTTTTCAAGAAAGGCAGATTCCATCCTACTTCTGGCCAACAATCATCTACAGGTCGTTTTGCTGCTAAGCGTCAGCAACCTAAACAGGCCAGGCCTAAGCCTACAGGGGCTGCTGCAACTCAGCAGACCCAGCCCCCTCAGGGTTTTTGACTTGATGCTAGAGAACTTAGCCTTTCTGGCTCTGAAACAGCCAGAGCCTCTCACCATTCCAGGAAGGTTAGCTCATTTTGCTCCCAGATGGGAGCAAATTACAGCAGAGCAGTGAACCCTCTCCATCATAAGGGAGGGCTACAAGCTTCATTTCTCAAACCTTCCTCCTCACACTATGGTGAGACATTTCAATTCTCCAACATCCCTCCTCGACCTTCTAGGTCAGGAAGTGGCTGCCCTTCTTGTCCAAGGGGCAATAGAAGAAGTGCCTCTTCAAAAAGGGTCAGGGTTTTACTCCCCCTACTTTCTGATCCCAAAGAAAACAGGGGGCTACAGACCCATATTAGATCTCAGAGAATTGAACAAATTTCTATGCAAGGAGAAATTCAAGATGCTGTCTCTAGGCACTCTCCTTCCATACCTTCAGAGTCAGGATTGGCTTTGTTCTCTAGATCTCAAGGATGCGTACACACATGTCCTCATCCATCCATCTCACAGAAGGTTACTCAGTTTTCTTTTCCAAGGAAAGCATTACCAATATAGGGTGCTTCCTTTCGGTCTGGCCTCTGCTCCAAGAGTGTTCACCAAATGCATGGCAGTAGTAGCTGCATATCTCCAGGAACAAGCAGGAATAAGTCCTCACATATGGGTACGTCGGTACCGACGGAGCCTGCGCGGGAATGCTTCCCAGAATGAAAGCTTTTGGGGCATCCCACAGCGCATGCGCGCTGCTTTCCCGCCTTTCCTACCAACTCTCCTCAGTTCTTCTTTTCCGTGGAGCCAGCAGGTCGTGTTCCTGTCACCGCTGAAGAAGTTCTTTATTTTAATTTCTTTGGTCGCGTGTCTGCCTTCCCCGACGCCGGACCGGTACCGCCGGTCTTTTCTTTTCTTTTCTTCTAAAAAAAAAATAATAATACTTTCCTCACTTGGTGTATTTTTCTTCTTAGGCCTCCAGGCCCACAAGAAACTTTCCCTCATGGAAAAACCAGCACTAAGTGTAGCGGTACAATTTCTGTTACAGACACCCATGAATGGTGTCTTAAATGTTTGGGGCCTGAACACTCCGTTCCGGATTGCCAGTCCTGTTCTCTAATGTCTAAACGAGGGTTACAGAACCGAGCAGCCAAGCTCCATGTGCTGTTTCCCACGGATGCACCGGCGGTGGCATCGACATCTTCCAGGTCTTCCTCTCCTGATGGATCTCAGGTAACCAAACATACTTTTAGCAGGTCCTTGAAGGGCAAATCTCCCTCTAAGTATTGAGATGCCTCCGGGCTTGCCCTTGAGGATCCTGCCCCAGCCAAACAACCCTGGCGGGAAGCTCCGGCTTCCAAAGCTTCTCCTATGGGGTTACAGGTTGACATTGATGGCACGGCCTTGACCGATCACCTGTTAGACTGCTCTGGGGTATCGGCACAATCTCCCGGTACCGACATCCAGGCAGTCATGGCGTCCATGGATCACACCGTGCAATCCATGCAGCAGGCCATACTGGCTTTCATCAAGGCTGCGACGCCGTCGGTACCGCAGCAAGCCATGTTGGTACCGACGCCGGTACCGGTACCATCCTCGATACCGGTACCGGCTGCATCGACATCGGCCAGGATGCCGATTCCGGCTCCCTGTCCTGGGCTCTTTATCGATCTTTGGAATCGGGCAGACGATACTTCGATTCTTCTGATGATTCTGAGTCATCGGATGAGTCTCCTGAAGTATCTGTCACCCTTCCTGAGGAGCCTTCTTCTCCAAAAAGGAGAATGTCTCCTCCAGAGGATTTGTCCTTTCAAGACTTCATAATAGAAGTAGCTAAAGGACTCTCTATTTCAGTAACCTCTGAGAAAGAACCTAGAGCAAAAAAATTAGATATTTTGGGATACTCTAAGGTTCCCAGAGAGGCAGTCACCTTGCCAATTCATGAAATTCTTCAAGAACATTTAATTGACTTGTGGGAGACTCCTCTCACCCTTTCTCCTCATTCTCGTAGATTGAACACTATGTACCGTGTCCTCCCTCCTCCTGGATTTCAAAAAAACTCAGCTTCCTCACCACTCCATTGTGGTACAGTCAGCTATGAAGAGGATAAAGAGTACCAAAAGACACTCTTCTACCCCTCCAGGAAGAGAATGCAGGACCTTGGATGCTTTTGGAAGAAAAATCTTCCAAGCTAGCATGCTTATTGCCAGAATCAATTCATACAGCCTTTATATGGGCATGTTTCTGAAGGAGGTTGCAGAAAAGCTGCACAACTTTCTCCCTTTTATTCCAGAGGACAAAAGGGATGAGTTCCTTCTTTGGCTTAAGCATACTCAAGACATTTCAAAGTTCTCCAACAGGGCAGCCTTTGATTCTTTTGAAGGTGCCAGCAGAGCCTCAGGCATTGCCATAGCTGCTCGTAGAATTGCTTGGCTCCAGGCTTCTGATCTAGAACCCTGGGTTCAAGATGGTTTAGGAAATCTGCCCTGTACAGGTGAAAATCTATTTGGCAAAGAGTGGCAAATTAAAGCCACTCAAATTGATACAGAAAATGCTGCTCTGGATAGACTTTCTAAGTCTTCCTCCACTCCAGCTAAGAAAAAATCTTTTAAAAAGTCTTTTTACAAGAAGGGCAGATTTCCTTCCACTTCTGGTCAACAATCTTCTACAGGTCGCTTTGCTACTAAGCGTCAGCAACCTAAACAGGCTAGGCCTAAACCTGCAGGAGCTGCTGCAACCCAGCAGTCCCAAGCCCCTCAGGGTTTTTGACTTGTCACTAGAGAACTTAACCTTTCTGGCTCTACAACAGCCAGAACCCCTCACCATTCCAGGAAGGTTAGCTCATTTTGCTCCCATCTGGGAGCAAATCACATCAGAGCAGTGGACCCTCTCCATCATCAGAGAGGGCTACAAACTTCATTTCTCAGACCTTCCTCCCTACACCATGGTGAGACATTTCAATTCTCCCACATCTCTCCTCGACCTTCTGGATCAGGAGGTAACCTCCCTTCTGGCCCAGAGGGCCATAGAAGAAGTTCGTCTTCTTCAACAGGGGTCAGGGTTTTATTCCCCCTACTTTCTCATTCCAAAGAAAACAGGGGGATATAGACCCATACTAGATCTCAGAAAATTGAACAAATTTCTATACAAGGAGAAGTTCAAGATGCTTTCTTTAGGCACTCTCCTTCCATATCTACAGAGTCAGGATTGGCTTTGTTCTCTAGATGTCAAGGATGCGTACACTCATATACTCATCCATCCATCCCACAGAAAATTCCTACGTTTTCTGTTCCAGGGAAAACATTACCAATACAGAGTCCTTCCCTTCGGTCTGGCCTCTGTTCCAAGAGTGTTCACCAAATGCATGGCAATAGTTGCTGCATTTCTACGCCCTCTGGGAATATTTGTTTTCCCCTACCTGGACGACTGGCTCATCCGAGCTCCATCTCAGTCAGAATGCCAAATTTCCCTGGACCGCACCAGGCGCATTCTGCACTATCTGGGACTTGTGGTAAACCTCCCAAAGTCTCAGCTCCCCCCTACTCAGTCCCTAGAATTCATAGGGGCCTGGTTGGACACCACTACTGCAAGAGCCTATTTTCCCCAGGCTCGTTGCCAACGTCTAGTGCAGTTAGCCTCCCAGATTCAGTCAAAGAGCCACTTAACTGCCCGGGAGATGCTACAACTACTAGGCCACATGGCTTCCACAGTACATGTGGTGCCCTATGCTCGCCTACACATGAGAGCAGCTCAATGGACTTTGTCCACCCAGTGGACTAAAGCTTCAGGAGCTCTCTCAGACCAAATAGCAAACTCCAAACGTCTCTTTTGGTCTCTCCAATGGTGGATGTCCACTCAAAATCTGTTGCTGGGGTCCCCCTTCCAACCTTTGTTGCCCCAAGCAATCCTCACAACAGATGCCTCCCAAACAGGTTGGGGAGCTCATCTACAGGACCTCTCCACCCAAGGCACTTGGTCCCCACAGGAGACCTCTCTTCATATCAACCTCTTGGAACTTCGAGCAGTGTTCCTAGCTCTCAAGGTCTTTCATACCCTCCTCAGCTACCAGAGAGTCCTCATTCAAACGGGCAATCAGGTAGCCATGTTTTACATAAATAAACAAGGAGGAACTGGCTCTCTGTCGCTTTGCAACGAAGCTCTAAGATTATGGGCCTTCGCCAGAGAGCATCAAATCCATCTCCTGGCAGTATACCTCCCAGGAATTCAAAACTCTTGGGCAGACAGACTCAGTCGAGTTCTGCTTCCACACGAATGGTCCCTGCACATGGATCAGGTACTCAGAATTTTCCAGGAATGGGGAACCCCGGACATAGACCTCTTTGCAAGTCCGTGGAATGCCAAACTTACCCGGTTCTGTTCCAGAATTCCGTGTCAGGGAGTTCAGGCCAAGGATGCCTTCCTCCTTCATTGGGGTCAGGACTTCCTGTATGCCTTTCCACCCATTCCTTTGATTCCCAAGACTCTGTTCAAACTTCAGAGGGATCAAGGATCTATGATCCTCATAGCTCCACGCTGGCCACGCCAAGTGTGGTACCCTCTACTTCTGCATCTCTCCCAAGCCCCCTCCCTGGACTTGGGAGCTGCTCCAGACCTTCTGTCTCAGGAGGAGGGGACTTTGTGGCATCCAAGCCCCAAGTCCCTTCACCTCAGAGCTTGGTTACTGAAGGCCTAGACGTTCAAGACTTCAATCTTTCGCAGCAAGTGAGGGATATCCTCCATGCTTCCAGGAAACCTTCCACTAGGCTTTCCTATGCTTTTAAATGGAAAAGATTTTCCATTTGGTGTGCTCAACAGGGTCTTGACCCTCTGGCACTTCCTGTGAATTCTCTATTAGAATATCTCCTGCATCTTTCCAATGCAGGCCTTAAAGCAAATTCAGTAAGGGTCCATTTAAGTGCTATTGCAGCATCCCTTAAGCCTATCAATGGACAACCTGTTTCCTCTCATCCTCTTATTGCAAGATTTATGAGAGGCCTAACTTTAACTAAACCTCCCATTCGACCTCCTCCGGTGGCATGGGACTTAAATTTGGTTCTTGGTCAGCTTATGAAGCCACCTTTTGAACCCTTAGCCACTACCTCCTTGAAATTTCTTTCCTGGAAGGTTATTTTCCTTATTGCAATCACTTCTGCTCGCCGCATCAGTGAACTGCAGGCCTTAGTGGCTAATCCACCTTATACAAGGTTCCATCATGATAAGGTAGTCCTTAGGACAAATCCTCACTTTATGCCTAAAGTGGTCTCACCTTTTCATCTTAATCAAGAGGTATATTTACCTGTCTTTTTTCCAGCTCCTCATGCATCCACTGCAGAGAGGAACCTTCATACTCTAGATTGTAAAAGAGCTCTTGCTTTTTACTTACACAGGACACAGCAACATAGAAAGTCTTCCCAGCTTTTTGTTGCTTTTGATCCTTCTCATTTAGGACTTCCAGTCTCTAAAAGAACACTGTCCAATTGGATTGCTCAGTGTATTTCTTTTGCTTACCAGAGTAAGAACCTTTCTCTGGAGGGCCATGTCACAGCTCACAATGTGAGGGCCATGGCCACCTCTATGGCTCATCTTCATTCTGTGTCCATCGACCAGATCTGTCGAGCAGCCACCTGGGCCTCGGTTCATACCTTCACAGCCCATTGCTGTTTGGACAAGGACTCCTGCTGGGATGCCTTGTTTGGTCAGGCTGTCCTCAGACACCTGTTCCATTCTTGAACAACTCCTGCCCTCCTTCCCTGAATGGATGCCTGAGATCCATAGGAAGACGAGGAACCCTTCAGGGTCTCATACCCTTGGGGATCTCCCAGGCATCTTAGCTAGGGAGTCCCCATATGTGAGGACTTATTCCTGCTTGTTCCTGGAGATAGCACAGTTACTTACCTGTAACAGGTGATCTCTGGGAACAGCAGGAATTAGTCCTCACCACCCTCCCACCTCCCCTAGGAGTTGTATCTCTCTTTGTCTTTCCTTTCCTCTCTCTCTCTATTGTCTCAGCTTTAAACTTGAACTGAGGAGAGTTGGTAGGAAAGGCGGGAAGGCAGCGCGCATGCGCTGTGGGATGCCCCAAAAGCTTTCATTCTGGGAAGCTGGGGAGCATTCCCGCGCAGGCTCCGTCGGTACCGACGTACCCATATGTGAGGACTAATTCTTGCTGTTCCCAGAGATCACCTGTTACAGGTAAGTAACTGTGCTTTCCCCTGCAAATATATATTAGTATATCAAGGTGTTAGATATGTATTCTCAGTTCCTTAACAGTTAGAAAACCTTTTAGTTGACAAGTGATTGGGTTTGCCCTTCTGGTTTAGCCAGTTATCCCTTTTTGGGTTTTGTTATTTTTGTGGTATTTCTCTTGGATAGGGCTTCCTTGCATTTATTGAATAAGAAGGCTCCTAATTCTAAGTGGTATTTTTTTTTCTTCCTTTCTATCCAGTATGTCGGCTTTGAAACTTTGTTTCCTTTAATTATTTCCTTTCTATTAAGTTTGTTTTGTAATTTCCTGATTTATGTAAACAAAGGTACATTTTTAATTTTAAAATCTTTGGCGCTGAATCCTAAAGATAGGGCAAAAAAACAAATTTCATTCTCAGAGCAAGCAAGGAGTGCTTGAACATGTCACTGTACAGCAGCTTCCCAAGGCCCATTGAAAGTGGCTTATCGGTGCTGATCTCCTTTGGCTGTACAGCTTTGGGGCATACTGCCAGCAAAGCAGCTGTGCATAGAAGAAAATGCCTTTTTCTATCCAGGGCCGGATTAAGGCATAGGAAATTGACACCTTCGTTGAACACCAAATTTTGAAGATGTCCAGAAATGGACGCCTCAGCCACTCTGATTTCCAAGAGGGATTTCTCTACCCTTGGTTTTCTGCCTGTGAGGGCTGCTACCATCCAATATGCTCATATTGATCTCTGAACCCCAGCCGTGACTATCTTTGAGGAACATCAAAGGCAAATAGCAAAGATGATTACTTAGCATATAAAAACTACTGAACAGTATATGCTGACTGGCTCAATCCCTTCCTGAGCATTAAGTGAATAATTGATTTCTCAAAATGTTAGACTGCTCATCCAAACAAATGTTTCTCTCAGCAATTTACAGTAAAACATACTTCTGTGTGCCCTCATGATATCAACTTTCAAACTCTGAGGACTGATTTTGATACTCGGCTGTGGTCAGATGTCCTCCCAGAGGGTGAAGTCTCTCTATATATTAAGTGACAGTCAGTGTTGAGGACCTGAGAATTGTCCAGTGGTGTCAAAAAGCAGTTAACTCCTAGAACCAGCACACACACTGAAGTCATCTGAGGTTTAAATAGAGAATGGTTCGGAGCCTTCATAGAAGTGCCCTTACGAATTGAGAAAGATATGTTAAAAAGAGGAATCTTTAACTCCCCTTGGATACCTCCTCTTGACGAGCCAAGGGATAGATTTCCATCTGAAGTTATAGTTGGAGGAGCGCTGGGAACCATTATTTGACAGCCTCAAGTAGCTGGATGCCCCAAAAGAGTCAATGGTGGTACCCAGGGCCAGCCCTAGGCACGTTTGGGCGTGTTGCCCACACATGGCCCCACACCACTAGAAGTCCCGATCCCAGCTGCCCTCACAGCTAAGCTGAAAAAATCAAGGCTACTTGCTCCCTACAGTCATTGCTGCTTCATCGTCTCAGCTGTGACAGCAGAGGCAATAACATCAGAACGGTGCATGGCCTTGCTAGCTTTGGGGTAGTGGCGGCTCCTGCCAGTCATAGCGGTGGCTCCACCTGCTGTAGCAGCGAGGGGTAGAACAGCAGAGGCCCAACAGTGGCAGTGCTCTGGTAGCTGCCTCAGCGCTCATGGCCCAGGCCCAGCAGCCCCAGGAAAGGAGGAGGAGAAGCCGGCAGAAGATGCAGAGAGCGGGCTAGGCTGGAGGAGTCTGTGCAGCAGCAAAATAGCCAAGCACTAGGAGGATGTCTGCTCTGGCCCCAGACATGATCAAAACTCAATTTCTACAAAGACTTTGAGGTAGAGGGAAGTGAAGCACAGGAGGAGGGTTGGGCTGGAGGGGACATGCAGCACCATGTTGCAGGGGAAGGGAAATGAGACTGGAGCAACTGGACAGAGGGAAGGGGAAATATGGCGAAGGGGGGGGGTCATAGGAAGTGAGGGGAATGCTGGACACGGGAAGGGGGAAGGAGGAGTTTAGAGTGATGCTGGACGTGGGAGGGGGGAATAATGAGATGGAGGGTAGATGCTAACATGGAGAAGGGTGAAAGGAAGGGGAGAAAGTGGACTTGACAGGAAATAGGGAGATGGAGTTGAGATGCAAGACATGGGCAGATAAGAGAGATTTTGGATACATTGGGGGATATGCAGCAAGAGATAGTGATGGGCAGGGAGAGAGGAAGGGGAAGATATTGAATGGGGAGATGCTACACAGTGGGGATAGAGGGAGAAGAGAGGTGTGGACACAGAAGAGAAGAGAGAAAGGGGAGAACTAGTGATAGACTGGGGAATAAGAGGCTGGGGGAAAGAGATGGAGAATAGGTGGTTTGCCGTTTAAGAAGCATCACCAAGTATACTTGTCACATCCCACCTGCTGCTGTCATGCGGGACCACCTCAGTCTTCATTCTTCTTAGAGCTCATCGGTCATGTCTCCCTGGTGCTTCTCTTTAAAAGAAGTTTTAATTGAACATAGCTTAGCTATAAACCTGTCTTACAGCTTAATTCCCAGACACCCCTGGCTCCATCTTTGATTTAGAGGCTGTTAAGTCAATTAAGAAGATAAAAGGGATTCTTTGTCTTTCTTACCACTGAGTTGAAATTGGGCATCTTCTTAATCAGACCATTCTCCAGGAACAAGCAGGATGTTGGTCCTCACATATGTGGGGTGACACTGCCGATGGAGCCCACGTGGAGCGTTTTCCCCAGCTTTCAAAGAAAGCCTTTGGGACATGCTACCACACGTGTGGTCCACTTCCGGCCCTAGGGTGCTATCTTGCTCAGTCTCTTTTTTTCCATGGAGCCCAGCGGACATCTGTCCTGTTTCCCTGAAAAAATCCTTGCTGGTTATTCTTAAATAGTTAGTTTCCCAGTTTATGTACCGGTTCCTCTTCCCACCTCGAGCTGGCACCATCACTGGTGCTGTTCTCGACTGCTTGTCTTTTTTGATCGAAACTCTCATCGACCGGCGTTCATGCCCTTTTTCGCCCAGGGGTCTTTGACCCCATCTGGGTGTTCCCCACCATGTCCCCCGGTGTGTGCAAAAAATGTGACCACTGCAGTCAAACAATGTCCTTGACTGACATCCATGACTGCTGCCTACACTGCCTGGGCCCAGACCATGACAGCACCTCCTGCAACATGTCCCAGGACATGATGCCTAAAACCAATAAAAAGAGGTCAGAGTTGCAGGAACAACTTTCCCACAGGTCTGACTCGGCACCGGCCTCCCCGACGCCGAGCTCCAAACCCAGCACTTCCCAGGAGGCCCGCCGAGTGTCCTCGGAGTCCCGTGGTGGTGGCTCTTCCAAGAAGGCCTTGGACCCCGAGAGAGAGAAGAAAAAATACTGGCTGCCAAGGTTACACCGTAGAATCCTGGTAAAACTGCTCAGAGGGACAGCTCCAAGAAGCACCCTACCAAGGTCCTCAAGAAGGATTCCTTGGCCAGCGGAGACTGTGCTCCCTGTGACTAAGCAAACTGTGTTCACTTGGGTGCCAGACTGTATTGCCCTCACCTATGAGCAAGCTGGCCTCTCCTTGCACCAGATCACAGTGCACCACATGAGGGCAATGGCCGCGTCAGTGGCCAACCTCCGCTCAGTGCCGGTGACGGAAATCTACAAGGCCGCCACATGGTCTTCAGTTTATACGTTTGCAGCTCACTACTGCCTGGAGAGCAAGTCCTGCAGGGACAGTGCCTTTGGCCAGGCAGTACTCTAATATTCTTGGGGTGTAGGCAAGTCCTGCCTTCCAACCCTTCTGCCATGTTTCAGTCCTCTACAGCCTGGAGCTAGGGAGTCCTGTATGTGAAGACTGACTTCCTGCTTGTTCCTGGAGAAAGCATAGTTTCTCACCTGTAACAAGTATTCTCCAGGGACAGTAAGAATCAGTCCTCACAATCCTCCCTCCTTCCCTGGGAGTTGCCTCCCTAGCTTGTTTTAGTTTTTACTGCCGTCCTAGCTATGTCATCTGACTGATCAAGATGGTACCCTTGGGCAGGAAGGTGATCGTGCATGTGTGGTAGTATGTCCCAAAGGCTTTCTTTGAAAGCTGGGATAATGCTCTGCATAGGCTCCGTCTTCACCAACATCACCAATATGTGAGGACTGATTCCTGCTGTCCCTAGAGAACACTTTTACAGGTGAGTAACTATGCTTTAGCCATTAATAATAGACTAGTTCTAGGTTCTTGCAGTTCATCTTGAAGCAAAAATTAAATGAATAGCATATAGTATACCTAATAAGTTTAAGGAACTTTACATTACTATCACTACTACTAGTAGTAGTAGTCATTTGTATAGCAGCTTAAAAAGATCCCTACTCCCTTAGCCATTCTAAATAACTAAACATCAAACCAATACAAAGAGAGCAGCCTGTAGCAAGAAATAGGGGGGTGTTCATTTTTTTTGCACAGAGTGCTACTTGTGTGACTATTTCACAGTTGGTGAGAGGTTGTATGCGTGTGCACTCAGTGCAAAGTGCTTCTAGCTCTCAGGGAACAAGTCTGATCTATGGAAGCTTGAGGAGCAGAGGTAGACAAAGGTATATAGAGGAAACCACTTGGGAAATAGAGAAGTCACCACCTCCAGTCTGGTAGCCTCTGTCCTGCCATGGAGGGGCGAGGTCATCTGAAAGGAGAACATCATATTGTTATGGTAGTAACGGAGTAAATAATGACAGATAAAGACCTGCATGATCCATCTAGTTTGCCCGGTGAGGGTTGTACCTGATGCTCCGTGCTGGTTGATTCCCTCTGTGCCTTTGTTTAGGGTTGCCCCCACCATGCTGTTCAGGTTGCCCCCATTGTGCCTTTTGTTTAGGGTAATACCCTCTATTTTGTGTAGGTAAGAAGTGATTCTGTAGCCTGGACATGCCTTCCATGGAATTGCATGTCCTCTTGCACCAATGATGTCTCTCCAAGAGCATATGTTCAGAAAGGAAGCATTAGAGTGGTCATTGTAGTTGGCAATTCAGTTATTGAGCATGTAGATATAGATAGTTCATAGAAACAGAGAAACATGACAGCAGAAAAAGACCACATGGCCCATCTAGTTAGTGGCTGATGTGCATGAGAATCATTTGATAACTTGCCTACCCATTGCAAAGGTGGTGGACCTCAAGCATTACCAAGAAGATTTTAGACCATGCTGGAGGAACCGGCTGTTTTGGTATGTGGTGTTAATGACTTAGGAAAGTGCATGAGAGAGGTTCTGAAAGCCAAATTTAGGTTTTTAGATAGAAAGCTGAAATCCATGGATCGCATGTTCAGAAATGCTCCCTGTTCCACATGCAGGACCTAAAAGGCAGGTAGTGCTCCATAGTCAATGCATGGATGAGAGAGTTGTGCAGGGATGAGGGACTTAGATTTGTTAGGAATTGAGCAGCATTCTAGGGAATTCTATTGTGAAAGGTAGTCTCCACCTTAATCAGGGCAGAACCAGGCTGTTGGCACTAACGTTTAAAAAAAAAAGAGAGGGCAACTTTTAATTTAGAACCCGCGCGAAAGCCAACAGTTGCTAGGAGCACATAGTTCAGTGTTAACTACTATTGAAAGACATTATCAGGGCAGTTTACAATAAATCTCATACACGCTGCAATAAAGGCAAAAGTAGCCAAAGAGAAGACAGAGTTGAAAGATAGCAAAGTATCCCTGACAACTGCTAAGAAAGTTTTATAATATAGTAACATAGTATATGACAGCAGATAAAGATCAGTATGGTCCAACTAGTCTGCCCAACAATGTGGCAAGATTAGCTGCATCTGCCGCTCTGTGCAGGTCATCCCTCCCCATGCCTTTGTTTAGGGGTGTAAATATAAACAAAAATCAGACTTTGTATAAAAATGCCAGAAGCCTTAAAAATAAGATGAGAGAGAGAAAATATATATCACTGAATGAAGAGGTAGATATCATAGGCATCTCTAAGATCTGGTGGAAGGAGGATAACCAGTAGAATACTGTGATACTAGGGTATACGTTATATCACAATGATAGGATATATCAAATTAGTCTAAGGATAGCGCTATATATTAGCTTTGAGTCTTAGTAAAAGTTCTGCAGGAAACAGAATGCACCATGGAAAATTTTAATGATAGAAATTCCATGTATGAAGGGAAAGAGTAGTGATGGGGATATATCATCTGCCTAGTCAGAATATTTTGAATGAATGGGACAGGTGATAAAATTTTAACTGAAATTAGAGTTGCTAACAAATTTGGTATCACTAATCTCACATTTTTTCTGAAGGTGTGTATAAACAGATAGATAAAGGTGAGCCAGTTGATATAGTGTATCAGGATTTTCAGAAAGCCTTTGACAAGGTCCCTTATGAGAGATTCTTGTGGAAATTAAAACTTCATGTGATAAGATGCAGTGCACTATTGTGGATTATGAACTTGTTAAAAAATAGAACAGAGAGTAGGGCTAAATGGCCAATTTTCTCAATGGAGAAAAGTAAATAGTGCAGTACCCCAGGGATCTGTTCTGGATCAGCTGCTTTTTAACATTTATCAATGACCTGGAAATGGGAATAACAAGTGAGGTGATCAAATGACACAAAATCATTCAAAGCTGTTAAAACACACGTGAAAATTTTCAAGAGGACCTTGAAAAAGTTGGGAGACTGGGCCCAAAAGGCAGATGAAATTTAATATGGAAAAGTGCAAAGTTATGCACCTAGTAAAGAACAACCCAAACTACAGTTACACGATGCAAGGATCCACGTTAGGAATCGCCACCCAGGAAAAGTATCTAGACATCATTGGGGACAGTATGTAGAAACCCTCTATGCAGGGTGCAGCAGCGGCTAAGAAAGCAAACAGAATGCTAGGAATCATAAGGAGAGGAATAGAGGGAAAAAAACCGAATAATATTATAATGCCTCTGTATCATTCCATGATGCGACTGCACCTTGAATATTGTATTCAGTTCTGGTTGCCATCTCTTAAAGAGGATATAGCAGTGTTATGAAAGGTACAGAGAAGAGCCATCAAAAGGGGAAGGAAGGATACCCCTATGAGAAAAGGCTTAAAAGGTTATGGCTCTTCAACTTGGGAAAAAGACAGCTGAGGGAAGATATGATAGAGGTCTATAAAATAATGAATGGAGTGGAACGGGTAAACGTAGGTTGGTTATTTACTCCTTCAAAAAGAAGGGAGACTAGGGGGCACATGGAAGCTACAATGTAGCCCATTTAGGACCAATCTGAGAATATTTTTTTACTCTGCATAATCAAACTCTGGAATTTGTTACTGTGTCTGGGTTTAAAAAAATGTTTGGGCAAGTTCCTGGAGGAAAAGTCCATAAATCATTATTAAAGAGGACTAGGCATATCCAGTGCTTACCTTAAGCCATGGTGTTTTCAGTAACGTCATATGGATGTGAAAGTTGGACAATAAAAAAGATAGGAAGAAAATTGATGCCTTTGAATTATGGTGCTGGCAACAAATGTGTGTATCATGGACTGGCCGAAGAACAAACTAGTCAGTACTAGAGGAGATCAAGCCTAAGCATTCCTTAGAAGCTCAGGTGATAAGACTTCGACCTTCATACTTTGGACGCATCATGTTGGAGAATGACATAATCCTTGGCAAGGTAGAAGGTCACCATAAAAGTGGAAGGCTGGCAATGAGATGAATTGATACAATAACAGCAGCTATGAGTGCCACTCTTATCAAAGAGCCGCCTGATTAAAGATCAAACATAGGTCAACTATCTAGAGGGTCGGTCACCTTGAGTCGACATCGACTCGTTGACTCGTGGCACTTAGCTTATCTTGAGGTTTTGTTGATGATGTTATGTGGAATATGTATATCTTTTTGAAAACCTCATAGATACTTGTGATTTGGATTGACAGTTGTTGGAAAAAAGATATACTGGGCTTGAGGCTTGATGGACCCTTGCTCTGACCCAGTATGGCATATCTTATCTTCTTAACACAATAAATGACTACTTCATGGAGCAACTGGTTGAGGAACTGACTAGGGAGTGTACATGAGAGAGCTTTGAATGCAGTAGAGGAATGCAAATCTCTCTCATGCATATTCATTGTGGTTATCCTGAAAACCTGACTCGGTTGAGAAACCCTGCTTTAAAGAGAGCACAGTTGATGACCTGAAACGAGTATTTTCTGGAGAGAAATCATACATATCCCACCCCCTTTGAAATTCATCTTATTAATTTTAATAGCAAAACAGGCATGCTGTGGGGATCCTTGGGGGGTTTGCCTAGATTCAAGCTGTGGAAATGTATTCAATGTCAACACCATTGGATTATGTCAGCCATCAATGTTGTTACAAAGTAAATTTTTCCATTTTATTTAAGTATTTATACAGTGCCTTAAGCCCCAGGGTACATTACAGCAAATTATATACAAGTATAATGAGTCCTTGTCCCAAAGAGCATGTGGATTTCTGAGATAATGACTGCCCAAGGTTAGCAGCAGAAGCAGGACTTGACCACTGATCTCCTGGCTCCCAGTCTATTTTAACCAGTTGGTCATCTGCTTTTCAAGCAAAGTGTCGTTTTTTTTTTTTGTTTTTTTTTTTTTTTTTTTTACTTGTGGAATTTTTAATTTGCTGTTGAAAGTATTGTGTCTGATAAGGCTGCAACTGAATATTTTTAGTGCATCTGTACTTTGAGGCCTGAATTAGGAAGCTGACATTGATGTCCTGAGATCATAAAAAGGTGTTAGTATTTATTCCTTGTCTGGTTGATATGTTAAGTGCCGTCGAGTCTGTGTTGACTTAAGGCGACCCTCTGAATAGTTGTCCTAAACTGTTCAGTCTTCAGTTAGGCGGCTCATTATTGACAGAGTGGCACCCATAGCTGCTGTTATTGTAGCGATCCATCTCATTGCTAGCCTTCCTCTTTTGCGATTACCTTCTACCTTGCCAAGCACGATGTCTTTCTCTAATGATCTCTCTCTTTGCATGATGTGTCCAAAGTATGAAAGTCGAAGCCTTGTCATCTGAGCTTCTAAAGAAAGCTTAGCTTTGATCTCCTCTAGTACTGACTGCAATGTTATTTTATTTATTTATTTGAGTCTTTTATACCGCGCTATTCAGCATCAGTGCGGTTTACAATGAACAATAAAATACACATTTCCGATGGTACTTTGTTTTTACAGTTGAACAGGTAATGCAACTTGGATAACAGGTAACTATTTACAATTTAAGACATAATTGGGAACTCTTTTGACTTCAGTCAAGTAATGTTGTCATTACTGTGAATTTGGTAGTGTTGGTGAGGAGCAGGTGGAGTTGTGTGTGGGGTTTTTGTTTTGCTACACTACCAACTATAAAGCGGGTATTCTCAACCCAGTCCTCAGAACATACCTAGCCAGTCATGTTTTCAGGATAACAACAATGAATATGCATGCAAGAGATATGCATGCTTCCATTACATTCAAATAACTTATATGCGTATTCATTGTGCTTATCCCGAAAACCTGACTGGCTAGGTATGTCCTGAGGACTGGGTTGAGAACCACTGCTATAAAGGAATGTTAAGTTGGTTTTGTTGGGATGATTTTCATTTTGGAAATAAATGCAATTGGCTTTTGTTCTCCATGGCTACAGAAAGAAAAATACCATACACATTTAGCTGTGTTGTACCTAGAAGAGGTACTACGGCTGAAAGCCATGTTCAAGGAGGACTGCATGGAACTGGCTGAACCACAGAAGAAGTTCCGAAATCTGCTTCAACAGTCTGATCTTTACCGTGTTCACTTCCTGTTAGGTATGGTGACATTAAAAGACCTACCAAAAGTCAGTGCTGTTTTGCAGGTCACACATTAAATGTCAGAATTCAGCTCTCTATATAAGAGAAGTGATCTAAGAGGAGTCTGTGATGACCAGGAGCAATAGTATATTTTATTCTGAATATAGATAGATGGATATTAGATACTGCATATGCCTGGATGAAACACATAATAGATGGTTATCTGTATGTTTGTGCACAGAAGGGAGACTGCCACTTACCTCTTTTCTTCATGGCTCTAAAGCTACTGAGGGAATCCTATGCTGCTAGTACTAAGTAGTCAGATTCTATAAAAATCCAACCCCCCCCCATCAAAAAAAAAATAAAGAAGAAAAACCACAACCAGAATTACAAAAAAACAAAACAGCTTCAAAAGAGACAAAAATGTAATTGTCAGCCATTTTCAAAGATTCACATGGGTAAAACGTTTATCTGAAAAACATGTGGCCATATATGTGACTAAAAGTATACATACTGTTTGACTTCTGTATCAGCCTCACCAAAAAGGGATTGGAGCAGTAAAGCGCATACACAGGGATTTCATTATGAAATCCCCAAGAATACTTAGCCAGATGCAAAGTGTGAGAATGCCAAACTTTCCTTTGAAAATTTGAATATTCCCATAGACTTTGCTTAGTTTAAAATATAGTAACATAAATATGACGGCAGATAAAGACCAGTATGGTCCATCTAGTCTGCCCAGTAAGGTGACTTGATGAATTGATTCATTTCATGCATATTCACTGTGGTAATCCTGAAATCCCAACTGGTTAGGTGTTCCTCCAGGAGAGGGTTGACAAGCAGTGCTCTGGTCAAATTTGTTCAGTATAGAAGTAAGCATGTAGATTATCACCTTTCAGGGCAAGACTCTCTGCTCTTTCATCACACCTCTAGAAGTGTTGCATTTTGTGTCCTGATGCTGCTGTATGCCTCCTTTGGTGTTGAAGACATCTTCGTGGAACAAGAGAATGAAATACTTTGTCCCTCACTGCAAGCATGGTCTCTGTACCCGAGTGACGCTGCATCTGTTTGGTGATAATTTTGTTCACAGCAAATGGCATGTACGCTGTCTAATCCTCTTGACAAGCATTAGATGCACAAATTGTATCTAAAATGAGCCATAAAATGTTTAAAGAAACTAATATAAATACACTGGTCTTGGAGGGTGAAGGTTGTGCACTGTCATTTATTTAGTTGTAATGAAAATAATGCAGCAGGAGGAAGTTGCTCATCCAAGGAGGAGGCCAGGTCGCCCGGAATAACAATGCATGAAGCAAATCTTGAACACATTCTGTTTTTCATGGGGTGTTTTGTTTTTGTTTTGGGCATAATAGATAAAATCAAAGATTCTGATCTTCTCCAGGAGCAAGCCATATTGTATGGTAAGTTAGAAGATCACGAGAAAGCTCTTAACATCCTGGTCTGGCAGCTGAAGGACTTTTCTGCTGCTGAAGACTACTGCTTGTGGAACTCTGAGAGCAAGGACTCCACCTATAAGCAGCGGCTCTTCCATCAGCTGCTCTCTGTATACCTGCACTCGGACAGCCCTGATGAGTCACTGCTAACAGCTGCCGTGGATCTCTTAAATCATCATGCTGCGGAGTTCAATGCTGCCCAGGTGCTGCAACAGGTTCCTGATACATGGTCAATACAGCTGCTTTCTCAATTCCTGGTTGGAGCCATGAGGGAGAACCTTCATAGGACAAGAATGACCCAGCTCACACTGGGGCTAGCAAAAGCTGAAAACTGCATCTATCAGCATGAAAAGGTGAGCATTGAACTCCTGTCTTATATGCAATGCAGCATTTTAAAAATGTTTCTGTAGAAGTAGGCAAGTAAACTTTTTTTTTCCTTGTAAACTTAATAAAGCAGTTCTGATTTCTATATGTTTCTCTTTCAAAGAGGGAAGTACCTAGATTTATTTTTTTCTTAAATGCTAAGGACAGCAAAAATGGTCATTTAACACACATTGCTATGCTCTGCTAGAGTATTGTCCCTGGGAATATCATGCAGAAGCATCTGCTTCTGTTTGTTCATTTAGTAACATTTGAGGGTTTATTTAATAACCACTTAAGCTTTTGTAGCAAGTGTGCCATTATAGTGCATATAGCACAGCATTAGCTGCAAACGCAGTGCGTTGTCGGGGTGGGGGGGGGGGCATACACAGCAATCTCCAGGAACAAGCAGGACTGTAGTCTTCACATATGGGTATCGTCGGTACCGACTGAGCCTGCACGGGAACACTCCCCAGCGTCCAAAAGGAAAGTTTTGGGAGCTTCCCACAGCGCATGCGTGCTGCCTTCCCGCCTCACTGCCTCTCTCACTTCAGTTCTTCGTTTTCCGCGGAGCCGACAGGACGTCTCTCCTATCACCGCAGAAAACTTTATCATCTTGTTTTTTGTGGTTGCGTCTGCCTTCTTTCGACGCCTACCGGTACCGCCGGTTCTCTTTTCTTATTTTCTTCTAAAAAAAAAAGAGAAACTTTTTTCTTCTTTTCTTCGGTGCCTCACCCCTCCTGGGGTTAGGCGCCATTTTGGGCACTAGGCCCAAAATTCTCCAGACATGGAGAAGCCAACTGGTGGTTTTAAAAAATGTTCAAACTGTGGCAGTACTATTTCCGTCACAGCACCCACGAATGGTGTCTCAAATGTTTAGGTCCTGAACATTGTCCAGCGGAGTGTCTCTCCTGTAGAAAGATGATCAAAAGGGGCCTGCAGAACAGAGCTGCAAAGGCCGGTTCTCTTTTCACGGTTGACACGATCTCAGTTGCATCGACGTCCTCCAGGGCTTCATCTTCCTCATGGATCTCGGGTAACTAAACAAAAGTCTGTAAAGACTAGCCGGTCCTTGAAGGGTAAATCTCCTGCAAAGCATTGAGATGCCACTGGCATGACCCTCGAAAGTACACCGGCAAAATTGCCCCGGCGGGAGTCTTTGGTCTCCGAAGCACAAACAGGATCTCAGAATGTTCCAGAGGCTTCCACCTCTGCAGAACTTCTGTTGCCATGTTCTGGTGTCGTAGCCGCTTCCACCGGTACTGACCAGGCATCGGCATTAGCAATGGATAAGAGAATCCTTGCTATTGAACGCAGTCTACCATCCCTCTTAGCTGCCTCGGTACCGCTAAGACCGCTACAGACGGTTCAAATGAGCTCGGTACCGACACCGGTACCGGCTCCAGTGGCACCCACTCAGGTGGGACGGCTTCCTCCCATGCCGAGCCTCAAGAGTTTCTCCAGCATTGAGGGGTTGGAACTGATGAGCAAAGCTCCGATGAGTCTTCCGATTCTGATGACTCTACCGATACAAGAGCAGTTCTGTTGAAGGATCCATCTCCTTCTCCTGAGCGCAGAATGTCTCCTCCAGAAGACATGTCTTTTCAGGATTTTATACATGATGTAGCTAAAGGGCTTTCAATCACGGTTACTCCTGAGATGGAACCTAGGGCAGAAGAACTAAGAATTCTGCAATACCCTATGGCTCCAAAGAGGCAGCGATGCTGCCCATTCATTGGATCCTTAAAGATCTTTTGTTCAGAATGTGGGAAACTCCCTTAACGGTGTTACCACATTCTCGATGCCTCAATACCATGTACCGAGTCCCACCTTCTCCAGGGTTTCAGAAGACTCAGTTACCACACCATTCCATGGTAGTGGAATCAGCCATGCGGAGAATAAAGAGTGCTAAAATGCATTCTTCCAACCTGCCAGGCCGTGAATCGAGGACACTCGATGCCTTTGGGCGTCGATGCTTTCAATCCTCCATGCTAGCAGCTAGGATTAGCTCATATTCCCTTTACATGGGAGTGTTTCTTGAGGAGGTTACAGCGGATCTGGAACGCATGAGTCCTCTTCTTCCTGAAGATAAACGGGGTCAGTACCTCACTCTGCTCAAGCACGCTCAAAATGTCTCCAAATTTGTGAATTGTGCAGCTTTTGACTGCTTTGAAGCTATTAGCAGAACCTCTGCTATTGCTATCGGAGCACGGCGCATTGCCTGGCTCCAAGCATCAGATTTAGAGGAGTGGGTGCAAGAGAAGTTAGGAAACATTCCTTGCACGGGTGAAAACTTATTTGGGAAGGATTGGCAGACCAAGGCAAATCAGATTGAATCTGACAATACCACCTTGAATAGACTATCGAAGTCATCAAAGAAAAAAAACAGGCAAGAAGTTTTTCTTTAACAAAAAGAAAAAATCTTACCACTCTTATTCCCATCCAATTCACTGTCCAGTTTATGCTCCCCAGAAGGGGCAGCAACCTAGATAACAAAGAAAGCCGCAAGCTCAAAGCGCTCAACCGGCTCAGCAAGTACAGCCTCCGCAGGGGCTTTGACTTCTACCTAGAGAACTTAACCATTTTGCCTCTGAAGGGTTCAGAGCCCTTGATTATGCCATTTTGCCAAAAGATGGCAACAAATAACATCAGAAAACTGGACTCTGTCCATTGTAGGACAGGGGTACAAACTCCACTTTCTCAGCATGCCCCCACCTACAAACATAAAACAATTAAATTCTCAAGCCCTTGTCACTGACATCCTGTGTCAGGAGGTCTCTTCACATCTTGCTCAGGGAGCAATATGAGGTACCCATATCCCAATGGGGGAGGGGTTCTACTCCCCCTATTTTCTTATCCCAAAAACAGGGGGATACAGACCTATCCTGGACCTCAGAGAATTGAACAAATTTCTGTTCCTAGAAAAGTTCAAGATGATCTCCCTTGGAACACTTTTACCATACCTTCAGAATCAGGATTGGTTATGTTCTCTAGATCTAAGAGATGCGTACATGCATATCCTCATCCATGTAAATCACAGGAAGTACCTTCGATTTCTCTTTCAAGGAAATCAATTCCAATACAGAGTCCTTCCATTCGGGCTGGTCTCTGCCCCAAGAGCCTTCACAAAATGCATGGCTGTAGTAGCAGCATTCCTGAGAACTCTGGGGATATTTGTCTTCCCCTACTTAGACGATTGGCTCATCAGAGCACCAACAGCTCCAGAAACAGAACGAGCTGTTTCTCGTGCCGTGAGAATTCTCCAATATTTGGGTCTGGTAGTCAACCACCCAAAGTCTCACCTCTTCCCTTCTCAATCCCTAGCGTTCACAGGGGCTCGCTTAGACACACAGCAAAGGCATTCCTGCCACAGCCGCACTGTCTACGAATAATAGAATTGGCTTCCCAAGCAGTAAAGAAAACCCTCCTAACTGCCTGGGAAATGCTTCAACTGCTGGGGCATATGGCAACCACGGTAAATGTGGTCCCTTATGCCCACCTATACATGCGAGCGGCTCAGTGGACCCTCTCTTCGCAGTGGACACAAGCCACAGGTCGCTTAACGGACAAAATCAAGAATTTGACACATCTCTCTTTATCCTACAGTGGTGGTAGTCCCTCAAACCTCCTGGTAGGCTCCCCCTTCCAGCAACCACTGCCCCAGATCACCCTGACAACAGATGCGTCCAAGCTGGGTTGGGGAGCCCACTTGCACGATCTTTCCACTCAGGGTCTCTGGACCTCACAAGAGGCCTCTCTTCAAATAAACCTCTTAGAGCTAAGAGCCATTTACAATGCTATGATAGCATTTCAGGCCCAGCTCAGTCAAAAGAGAGTTCTGGTCCAAACCGACAATCAGGTTGCCATGTTTTACATAAACAAACAAGGCGGAACGGGCTCTCCGTTGCTATGCAATGAAGCTTTGCGACTATGGGCCTTCGCCAGAGAGCTCCAAATTCACCTTCTAGCGGTATACCTTCCAGGCATTCAAAACTTGTAGGCAGACAAGCTCAGTCGAATACTGCTGCCACACGAGTGGTCTCTCCAGTCAGACCAACTGGCTCGAGTGTTCCAAACCTGGGGAACACCAGATGTAGACCTCTTTGCAAGTCCACAGAATGCCAAACTTCCCCGGTTCTGTTCCAGAATTCCGGCTCAGTACTGTCGAGCAAACGATGCTTTCCAGCTCCTTTGGGTCAGGACTTCCTCTATGCCTTCCCACCCTTTCCCCTAATTCCCAAAACTCTTTTCAAGCTTCAGAGAGACAGGGGTGTTATGATTCTCATAGCTCCACGTTGGCCAAGGCAGTCGTGGTACCCTGTGCTTCTGCGTCTCTCTCAAGCAACTCCTCTAGAGTTGGGATATGCTCCAGATCTCCTTTCCCAGGAGAACGGGAAGCTTCTGCATCTCAATCATCAGTTCCTGCACTTCTGGGCCTGGCTGCTGAAGGCATAGAACCTTTAGATATCCACCTCTCTCAGCAAGTGAAGGATATCCTTCAGGCTTCGAGTAAACCTTCCACAAGGCGTTCCTATGCTTTCAAATGGAAAAGGTTTTCTATATGGTGTTCAAAAAGGGGACTTAACCCCCTTTCCGTGGCCATGGAGTCGCTTCTGGAGTATCTCCTCCATCTTTCAAAATCCGGCCTTAAGACAAATTCAGTGTGAGTCCATCTCAGTGCTATTGCGGCTTTCCACAAGCCTCAGGATGGACAACCAATCTCTTCTCATTCACTTGTGTCAAGATTCATGAGAGGTCTACTATTGACAAAAAGCCCCCCATAAAGCCGCCACCGGTGGCATGGGACCTGAATCTGGTTCTTCGGCAGCTTATGAAGCCGCCTTTTGAACCTTTAGCCACTATAACTTTAAAATTCCTTTCCTGGAAGGTCATTTTCCTAATTGCAATAACTTCTGCTAGACGCATTAGTGAACTGCAAGCTTTAGTGGCTGACCCTCCTTATACAAGGTTCCACCATGATAAAGTTATCCTCAGGACTCATCCACACTTTATGACAAACGTGGTTTTGTCTTTTCATTTAAACAAGTCGGTTTAGCTTCCTGTATTCTTCCCTAGGCCTCATGCCTCCAGTGCAGAAAGGAACCTTCATACCTTAGATTGTAAAAGAGCTTTAGCTTTTTACCTTCAAAGAACTGAACAACATAGGAAGTCTTCTCAGCTCTTTGTTGCTTTTGATTCTAGTCATTTGGGACTTCCCGTTTCCAAACGAACTCTATCTAAGAAGATTGCAAACTGCATATCCTTCACTTATGATAGTAAAGGTCTTTCCCTCGAGGGCCATGTTACAGCTCATAATGTCAGAGCAATGGCAGCCTCGGTTGCTAATCTCCGCTCTGTGTCTTTAGATGATATCTGTAGAGCGGCTACTTGGGCTTCAGTACATACCTTCACAGCCCACTACTGTCTGGACAAGGACTCCCGTCGGGATGCCTCATTTGGCAAGGCTGTCCTACAGCATCTCTTTCAGACTTAATGCAACTCCTACCCTCCATCCAGGTAGGATGCCAGGGATCCATGGGAGGAAGTATGACCCTGTTCACACGGGTTCACAGCTCGCTGGGGTCATTCCTCTCATAAATATTATCGCTCAAAAGATATAAATGCCCTTCAATGCTTAATTAACTTTTCTCTAGGACTTGTTCATGTAATAGGCGGCTAGGTCTCAGACTTCCCGACACTTAAGGCTAACTGCTAATAACTTTGGTTAGCAGGGCCGTGCCATCTAGCATCAATGACCTGCCGATAATCAACAAATGAACAAGGTATATAAAAAAACCAATAAGTGCTAGATATCACCAAAAATAGATAAAATTCTATCAAAAACTTCTTGTCCTGTAAGGGTGTATCTTTACACGATCCGATGGGTGAAGACTTATCTTGAATAGTTAAAAAAAATTTTAATGCGTGTAAAATATCACCAAAAAATGTATATATCTATCAAGACTGATTGCCATATAAAGGTGAATCAACACGCATTCCAATAAGTAAAAAACTTATCTTGAGTGATTAAAGGATTGCCCGACGCTGTTCCATGTAGCGCTCCAACGCGTTTCTCCGTAATAGGATTCTTCAGGGGGTTTCCTTCATAAATATCACAACTCCAACATCCCCATGGGAATGAAATTAAACTTGAGAGAAAAGCTCCTACCTCCCATGGCACTCTAAAGTTGAAAAAAATTGAAAAAAATATATATGTGTATACATGTCAAGCATACAAGGGAATCTACTCATGACATGTTGCCAATATGATAAACATGAACACTTATAGCAGCCAGCTTACCAGCAGATGTTGACAGACTCAAAATGATTCAAAATGATTCTCAATACTGCTGCCCACGTTTCAATAGTGATGTTGCTTGCATCAAGAAAAACGCCGCGCATGCGGGCAGACGATCTGTCGACTCATTTAAATCAAAAAACACCAATCAGACCAAGGTATTGGTGAGAGCTGTCTGATTACGTCAGCTGATTACAGCTCTCACCAATACCTTGGTCTGATTGGTGTTTTTTGATTTAAATGAGTCGACAGATCGTCTGCCCGCATGCGCGGCGTTTTTCTTGATGCAAGCAACATCACTATTGAAACGTGGGCAGCAGTATTGAGAATCATTTTGAATCATTTTGAGTCTGTCAACATCTGCTGGTAAGCTGGCTGCTATAAGTGTTCATGTTTATCATATTGGCAACATGTCATGAGTAGATTCCCTTGTATGCTTGACATGTATACACATATATATTTTTTTCAATTTTTTTCAACTTTAGAGTGCCATGGGAGGTAGGAGCTTTTCTCTCAAGTTTAATTTCATTCCCATGGGGATGTTGGAGTTGTGATATTTATGAAGGAAACCCCCTGAAGAATCCTATTACGGAGAAACGCGTTGGAGCGCTACATGGAACAGCGTCGGGCAATCCTTTAATCACTCAAGATAAGTTTTTTACTTATTGGAATGCGTGTTGATTCACCTTTATATGGCAATCAGTCTTGATAGATATATATACATTTTTTGGTGATATTTTACACGCATTAAAATTTTTTTTTAACTATTCAAGATAAGTCTTCACCCATCGGATCGTGTAAAGATACACCCTTACAGGACAAGAAGTTTTTGATAGAATTTTATCTATTTTTGGTGATATCTAGCACGTATTGGTTTTTTTCTATACCTTGTTCATTTGTTGATTATCGGCAGGTCATTGATGCTAGATGGCACGGCCCTGCTAACCAAAGTTATTAGCAGTTAGCCTTAAGTGTCGGGAAGTCTGAGACCTAGCCACCTATTACATGAACAAGTCCTAGAGAAAAGTTAATTAAGCATTGAAGGGCATTTATATCTTTTGAGCGATAATATTTATGAGTTGACATACGCTCTGTAAATTTACCCAAATACTACGTCTAGTGGGGGTCATTCCTCTGGCATCTTTCAGCTGGGGAGTCCCCATATGTGAAGACTACATTCCTGCTTGTTCCTGGTGATAGCATAGTTACTCACCTGTAACAGGTGATCTCCGGGAACAGCAGGAATTAAGTCTTCACAACCCACCCACCTCACCCAGGAGTTGTCTCTCTATCTGTCTCTCTCCTTGGCTCAGCTTTAAACTCAACTGAAATGAGAGAGGCAGTGAGGCGGGAGGGCAGCACGCATGCGCTGTGGGATGCTCCCAAAAGTTTTCCTTTTGGATGCTGGGGAGCATTCCCACGCAGACTCTATCAGTACCGACGATGCCCATATGTGAAGACTCAATTCCTGCTGTTCCCAGAGATCACCTGTTACAGGTGAGTAACTATGCTTTTCTGCAGCAGATAGCACACTGAAATTGCACAGTACATGGCACGGTAGCACCATGGATACAAATAGTGCCACCCATTGATGGTGATTGTGTGCTGTTCATGTCCATGGTAATCACTTGTGGACACGTCTACTCTTGCAGATACTTTGGGCTATAGCGCTATCTGTTAACACGGCCCCATAGCACACACTAATAGGTAGCACAGTTTAGTAAACATGCCCCTTGATCTACCACCATTCATACATAAAAAAAAAAATAAAGGCATGGTGAGAGCTTTTAATGCAAAAAAACACGCATATATTGTACTTCCATGTTTTCAGTTGATCCCCTAACTTTGTCGATGGAGCCCTTTTTTGCTCTTAGTTATATTGCACATACAGGTGTGGTGGTTTTTATTTGTTTTACTTTTCTAGATAGATATGAAGCAGGCCAGTGGTCACTAATCTTAGTGACATAAGACAGTTTTATCTTTATAGTCGCTTGTTATTCCATAGCATTTAAAATAAAACTTTACTATTCATTTTTCTTAAAATATTTCTTCCCTCATGCATTGATTAGAGGAGCAGTTTAACAATCCTTTTTAAGAAACCTTTTCCATGCCTAACTCAAAATTCCTGATCGTCTCTCCAGTCTAGTCCCGGAATCCTTGGGGTTGTCAACCTCATCTAGCAGCTTTGGAGACTGAGAAACTTCACTGTTGTGATGTCACTGGTATATAAGCAGGGGCTCCTCCTCTTCTCACCAGTTATCAGTCTCCAAAGCAGCTAGAGAGGTGGTGAGCCCAAGGGTTCAGGGGCTCACTTGAGAAACAATTAAGAAGAGTTTCTTTGAATGACAGGGGTTTAGTTGGATAGGTTAGCTAATTTGGATTCGTTTTGGCAAAATTTCAGCTTTAGACCGCCGGTGCCTCGGGGTCCTCAGTTCCTCCCTCTATAGAGTTCTGTAGTACTTACTTCTTTCCCTTCGGGGAAGCATTGGGCCCGCGGCTAAATAGGAGCCGGCCGGGGGCTCAGAGGACCCGATTCTGATTACCTGCTCTCTCTGTCCCGAAGCAGGAGTCAGTGAGGCCGTGGTGCTCAGCGTGCAGATGCTTTGCCTGCTAACGCTTGGAGCCGGCCTGCCCTTTGAAGGCTGGGGTTGCGATAGTTAAAGGGCAGCGCTTTCAGCCTTTCCGGGGCTGCCGGGGGGCAGCAGCAGGAAATCCACGATTTTGGAGCGGGCGGTCAGACGCCCGGAAGGTAAGAGTATTTGATTTCACTGCATGCGTTTCTAGCAGGGCAATGACGGGCCGCATGTCATTTGCGCGGGAAACAGCTCCGTTTGCATTTGGGAACTTCAGGGGCTTATAAGGGGCTCCAGAAGCTTCGTTTTTTGCTAATTTTCCTCAGGTTGAGGTCAGGGGAGGCAACTGAGTATTTTGTGACAAAAAAAAAAAAACGGAATTGTGAATAAATTTGGTTTTGTATCTTAGGGGCTTCTGCAGGTAGGCCATGCCAGCTAAGCAGCTTTGTCTCCTTTGTGGAGCCAGGAAGGGATCAGTATCCCCGGAGGGTGTGTGTAGGGGCTGTAGCCATGAGTCTGGTGCTAGAAATCTACCGTCGGAGGTAGAGGCAGGCGGAGAGGGGAGCTCGGTGATGGGGGTTGAGCCGTCCTCTCCTCTCCTTCCAGCGCCTGAGGCAGGACCCAGTACTTCGGGGGTTCAGGAAACCCCGCAGTCGCAGTTGCCGGTCTCTGGGTCTTTGGCGGCTATTTTTTCTTCAGAATTTTTATCTTTGATCCAGCAGGTGTTAGGGAGCACGCAAGGGGTTCCAGTAGTAGGGCCATTGGGGGATGGCCTGGGAGCAAAGAGGCCAGGTTCTCCTTTGCCAGCGGACGTGGCTGGCGGATCGGTGAAGAAGGCAAAGGTTGATAGGGAGCGGCAGGACCAGACGGTTCTGTCGGAGGACATGCACGATGAGGAAGCGGACCTTGATGAGGGTCTCGAGGAAGACCTGGAGGAAGGAGAGCTTAGGGATCAGGAAGAGCAAGCTAGGGTGGTCCGGGTATTTCGCAGGGAGGAATTACCGGCCCTCATTGCGGAGTCTCTTAAGACTCTTAACATGCCGGCTGGTGGACCGGCTGAGGACGCTATGCTGGAAGACCCTTTGCTGCAGGCTGTTCGTAAGTCGCAGAGGGCGTTCCCGGTGAACAGAGTGTTTAAGGACATGATTCAGGAAGAATGGGATATGCCGGAGGCCCTGCTCAAGGGCTCCAGAGTGATGTCCCGGCTTTACCCAGTGATGGATCAGGATCGGGAGCTCTTTAAGGCTCCAAAGGTAGATGCGGCCGTATCGGCGGTTACGAAGAAGACTACCATACCGGTGGAAGGAGCGGCGGTGCTCAAGGATGCGCAGGATCGCAAGCTAGAGACTTTGCTGAAGCAGGTGTTTGAGGCAAATGCGTTATCCCTGCAAGCGTCTATCTGTGGGGCTTGGGTAGCCAGAGCCTGTTTGCGATGGGCGCAGCGGATTCAGAGATCGAACGCCCTAGAGGAGACCGACGAGGCGTCCAGGTTAGAGTCTGGCGCGGCATACTTGGCTGATATCCATTATGATCTGATCAGGGGGTTGGCGATGAGTATGGCTTCGGTAGTAGCGGGAAGGAGGTGTCTGTGGCTCCGTAATTGGGCGGCAGATGGCTCTTCTAAGGCTAGGTTGAGTAGGCTTCCCTTTCGCGGCAAGTTACTTTTTGGTGAGGACTTGGAGAAGTTGGTCAAGGACTTAGGGGACTCCAAGGGCGGTAGGTTGCCAGAGGATAAGCAAAAGCCAGGGCGGTCCGGGCCCGGGATTTGGGGACAGCAGCACGTTTTTTGGCGTTTTCGGACCCCGAGGTTTGGTCAGGGACAACGGGGACGGTTTCCGGCTCGTAACCAAGGTTTTCGGGGGTTTCGAGGGACGAGCAGGGCATTTACGCCTGCGTCCTCTTCCTCCACGTTCAGAAAGACACAATGAAGTCAGGCGGGCCCAGGCAGAGTTGGTTCCCGTGGGAGGTCGGTTGTGGGAATTTTACCCTGCCTGGGTCCAACTCACTTCCGATCAGTGGGTGTTGGAGGTGATTCGGGAAGGTTATGCGTTGGAGATGCAGCGACTGGTTTCAGATTCTTTCGTTCAGTCCCCATGCAGGTCAGGCGCAAAGTGCAGGAAATGGTGCAGCGGCTTCTAGACTTGAGGGCGTTGGTACCGGTTCCTGCCGGTCAGTTAGGAAGTGGTCGATACGTCATTTAGTTTGTCGTCCCAAAGAAAGAAGGGTCTTGGCGTCGTATTGTAGATCTCAAGAGGGTAAATCGCTGTCTTCGGGTGTCTCATTTTCGGATGGAGACCCTCAGATCGGTTATCGTAGCGGTGCAAAAAGGGGAGTGTTTGACATTGATGGACCTGTCCGAGGCGTACCTGCATATTCCGATAAGGCCGGAACATCAAAGGTTCCTCAGATTTGCGGTTCCCATGGGACATTTTCAGTTTCAGGTGCTTCCGTTTGGCCTGGCAACGGCGCCGCGTACTTTCACCAAGGTGGTGGTGGTGGCGGCGGCCTTGCGCAGGGACGGGGTATTGGTGCATCGGTATCTGGACGATTGGTTGATAAGGGCAAAGTCCCGAGAGGAGAGTGTCTCGGCTACGGCCAAAGTGGTGTCCTTGCTACAGAGTCTCGGTTGGGTGGTGAATGTAGCGAAGAGCAAGTTGGAGCCGTCTCAGAATCTAGAGTATCTGGGGGCTCGATTCGACACCATCAGCAGTCGGGTGTTCCTCGGCAGCGGAGTGTGGCGCTGCGGCGGTTGGTTGTTCGGTTTCTCGGCATGCGGAGTCCCAGCGCCTGGGAGTACCTGAGGGTGCTTGGTACGATGGCGGCAACTCTAGAATTGGTGCCGTGGGTATGGGCCCACATGAGACCGTTGCAGAGGGCATTGTTGCGGAGGTGGTCTCATCAAAGGGATGCCCTATCGCGAAGATTGGTGTGTCCGCCTGAGACTCGTCAAGCCCTGCAATGGTGGTTAAGTCCGGAAAATCTGGAAAGGGGCATGCCACTGGAGGTGCCGTCTTGGGTGGCACTCACTACAGATGCCAGTCTCCTGGGCTGGGGAGCCCATTGCCAGGGGCGCAGAGCACAGGGCGAGTGGTCTGCACAAGAAAGCTCGTGGTCGATAAACAGGATAGAGTTGAGAGCGGTGGCATTGGCGTTAAAGGAGTTTCGTCCCTTTCTGTAGAGGAAGGCGGTTCGCGTATTCTCGGACAACGCGACGGCAGTGGCTTACATCAATCGACAGGGAGGCACCAGCAGTCGGTCCCTGGAAGACGAGGCAGATAGCTTATTCGAGTGGGCAGAGCAGAATCTGGGGGCCGTGTCGGCTGCGCACGTGGCGGGGGTGGACAATGTGCAGGCCGACTTCCTGAGTCGAGTGAGGGTAGACCCCGGGGCATGGGTTCTTCATCCCGACGTTTTTGCGAGTCTAGTTCGGCGCTGGGGGACGCCGGTCATGGATCTCATGGCGACCTTTCAGTCGGCAAAGGTTGACCGTTTCTTCAGCAGGAGAAGAGAACGAATGTCCGAGGGTCTGGACGCGCTGGTTCAGGATTGGCCGCAGGAGCAGCTTCTGTATGTGTTTCCTCCGTGGGTGTTAATCGGAAGAGTGGTGCAGCGCATCGAGGGTCACAAGGGGCGGGTGATCCTCATTGCTCCGGATTGGCCGCGGAGGCTGTGGTACGCGGACTTGGTGAGGCTGCTAGTGGCGGCCCCCTGGAGGCTTCCGGTGCGGACGGATCTTTTGACGCAGGGTCCTCTATGCATGCCCCAAGTGGATCGATTCTCGCTTACGGGCCTGGCTATTGAGCGGGCTAGGTTGAAATCGAGAGGTTATTCAAGCGCGGTGATAGCGACCCTGCTGAGAGCGAGGCGAAAATCTACTTCACTGGCATATGTTAGAGTGTGGCGTATTTTTGAGGCCTGGTGCGCCGATAGGGCAGTGGTTCCCTTAAAAGCGTCTGTGCCGCACGTGTTAGCTTTCTTACAGGACGGCTTTCAGAAAGGCTTAGCGGCGGCGTCGTTGAAGGTGCAGTTGGCATCCCTGGCCTGTTACAGAGGGAAGGTGCAGGGCACTTCCCTGGCTAGTCATGCGGATGTGAAGCGTTTTTTGAAGGCAGTAGCGTTGCTGAGGCCGCCGCGTCGGCGAGTAGTTCCGTCCTGGGATTTGCCTTTTGGTCTTGGAGGTGTTGAGAAAAGCGCCTTTTGAGCCGTTGGCTAAGGCGACGTTGAAGGATTTGACCCTGAAGGTAGTGTTTCTGGTGGCTATGGCGTCGGCACGGCGAGTGTCAGAGTTGCAGGCTCTGTCCTGTAGGAAGCCCTTTCTGTCCTTTTCAGGGTCTAAGGTAGTTTTGAGAACGGTACTTTCCTTCTTACTGAAAGTGGTTTCGGGATTTCATATGAACCAGGTGGTGTCGTTACCGGTGTTCGCGTCTGGAGGATCCGATCAGGTGGCGGTGCAGTTGCATCGCTTAGACGTTAAGCGGGCCTTGCAGAAGTATCTGGCTAGGACAGCTAGTTTTCGTAAGTCGAACAGATTGTTCGTTTTGTTTGCAGGTGCTCGAAAAGGTGAAGCAGCGTCTAAAGGTTCGATTGCTCGATGGTTGAAGGAGGCAATTGCATCAGCGTATCTCTTGTGGGGCCGTTTGGTTCCAGCTGAGCTGAGGGCTCATTCCACTAGGGCGCAAGCAGCATCTTGGGCGGAGTGTAGCTTGGTGCCACTGGAGGAGATATGTAAGGCGGCGACTTGGGCTTCGTCTCACTCCTTTGTTAAGCATTACCGCCTTGATGTGCAGGCGGACAGAAATACGTGGTTTGGTTCAGCAGTGCTTCAGGCGGGGCTAGCAGGACCCTCCCGTTGATTGTTTTCACTGCTCTGTTACATCCCCAAGGATTCCGGGACTAGACTGGAGAGACGATCAGGAAGGTTAAATTAAACTTACCTGCTAATTGTAGTTCCTGGAGTAACTCCAGTCTAGTCCCGGGTCCCGCCCGAGTTGGTTGGTGCTAGTTGGCCTGAAGCAAGCGCAGGGTTACAGGTAAGCATGATTGTGTGTCCAGTAGTTCTGTCACAGGTCATGCTAGAGAGCTCATGTCTGGGGTGTAGGGAGGTCTTCCTTCTTTCCTGGAGAGAGAGGATCTCGTGGCGCAGTCGGTAAGATAAGAACAAAAAAAAAAGGGATTTCGGTGTGTAATTGCATCTGGGATCTGTTGTTGTTAAGGCGGCATATTATCCCCTGTTAGGTGTATATAGCTACTTACTTGTTGCTCTGGTGAGTCTGCTTTGTCAATAGGTTAACTGGTGAGAAGAGGAGGAGCCCCTGCTTCTATACCAGTGACATCACAACAGTGAAGTTTCTCAGTCTCCAAAGCTGCTAGATGAGGTTGACAACCCCAAGGATTCCGGGACTAGACTGGAGTTACTCCAGGAACTACAATTAGCAGGTAAGTCTGAGTATCTGTTGTGTTTATTAGTGAACTGCACTATATGTTCCTCATTTGCAGCTGATTCAGCTTGTCTATTCCTTTCACTACAATTAAACTGATGTTGTAGGCTTTAAACAGAGAAACAAATATGGAAAATGAGGACAGATAAATACCATAAAGCTTATAGAGTCTGCCCAGCCATACGAACTGCTAAGCTCTACAGTCCCTTTCTTTTCCCTTAGAGCAGGGGTCACCAACCTGCGGCCCACGGGCCGCATGCGACCCACGAGGTCCCTTCGTGCGGCCCACAAGGCTCTACGCCGGTTAACTTTACGTGCGGCCCGCCAAGGATTCCCGTCATTGTATCTGCGGCCCGCGGCATGACTGTGAAGTGACTTTGCAAAAGTGCACTTTGTGCACAAAATATCTGCATTTAGGAACTTTTACAACGCGACCAATAGCCTATTTTTGAAAAGTACACAACTGCAGCATCTCCGCAATTCCACACACTGCACTTTTTTTCCACCAGCTGCACCAACCTATTTTAAGGACCTGCCTGCAGGTGGAGAGCTACCGAGAAAGGCGGGGCAAACCGTGCCGATTGGACCTATGGAGGCGGCTCGTTGACGCCAGGCGCCCTCTGATTGGTCATTCTTCCAGGATGCTCTAGAACTGGCAGCCTCTCCATTCTGGATGGTAGCGGAGGGTGGGGAACGAAGGATATGAAGACGGAGCAAGAGGGGAACGTGGGATAATGCCCCACTGCATTAGGAAAGTCGCTGGTGTGGGCGGTTGTCAGTGCCTGAAAGACGCCTCCCCCCTTTGCTCTTTTCAGCAGCGTTTGCAGGTAGATTTTTCTTCCCTCAATTTCACCCCCCTCCTCCTGCATCTGGGAGCCTCACAGCGGCCGGTGAGTAACCGGATCCCTCCGACTTCCCGCGGACTTTAACCGTTTGTCTGCTAGCATGAATCATCAGCCATCTCATTAAATTCAATAAAGGTGATCAGCCATTGTTTTCATAATTTTGCGTTTGTTGTTTTTTTTTTGCGGGGGCGGGGAGAAGGGGGGTGCAGCCCACGAGGCTCCCGGTAGTCGGCTGTGCGGCCCGCGGCCCTCTGGAGGTTGGTGACCCCAGCCTTAGAGATATCCTCTGTGTGTTTATCCCCATACTTTCTTGCATTCAGATTCCATTCTTGCCTCCCAGTGGGAGATGGTGGAGACAGTTCAAGTATCCACCACACTTCCCATGAAGAAATGTTTCTTAGATTACCCACTGAGTCTTTTCCCTTTCACCTTCATCCTATGACCCCTTGTTCAAGAGCTTTCTTTTAATTGATAGAAACTCACCCCTGGTACATCTATATTGTGGAAATATTTAATTTCTCTCATATACCTCCCCCCTCTCACCTTTCTTCCAAAATAAACGTATTTGATGTTTATCTCTTCCCCAAATGCTGTCTGACTAAGACCATTGACCATTTTAGGAGCCACTCTCTGGCCCAACTCCATCCTCCTTTATATTTCTTTGAAGGTGTGATCTCCCGAATTACACATAGCACTTCAAATGTGGCATCAGCAGAGGCATACACAGACTTACTACTGCCTCCTTTTTCCTGTTGGCCATTGCTCTCCCTGTACACTCAAGCATCCTTCTGGCTTTCACAATCACCTTTTCTCCAGGACCAAGCAGGAAGTCAGTCCTCACATATGGGTGTCATCGGCGCCGATGAAGCCCCAGCAGAGCATTTCCCCAGCTTTCTATGAAAGCCTTTGGGAATGCAAGCACGCATGCGCGGTTCCCTTCCCGCCTAAAGGTGCCATCTTATCTCAGTCTCTTTTTTTCCGAGAAGCCCACCGGACGTGTGTCCTGTCCTCCCGGTTAAAAGTAGATTTTTTTTTTGGCGATTATCACTTTTTTTTTCTCCCGGTTTGGCGCCGGTTCCCCTCCCGCCGGGTTCAGTACACCGGTATCGAGCCTGATTCTTCTTTTTTGGTTTTTGCCCTTCGTGGCTGGCGTTCATGCCCTTTTTTCCATTTTTCCCTGGAAGGTCGGTCCTTTGACCTCGCGGGGACTCTTTTTTTTCCCCGATGGCTTCCAGTGGTTTTAAAAAGTGTGATCGGTGTAAGAAATTGTCTCTCACCAACACACACGACTGCTGCCTTCGGTGCCTCGGCCCTGATCACGACCCTAAGTCGTGCGGGCCATGTGGGAAGATGTCTTCCAAGGCACTCCGAAGTCGCCAGCAGCAGAAAGAAAGGCTTTTCTCGGACTCAACCTCCGGTGACCCGGACCTCGTCTGAGGCCTCGACATCTCGGGATTCCGATCCCGAGCGCCGTCGAAGCTCCTCGCACAGGGGGTCCCCTGACCGGGAACGGAAGAGGAAGAAGCGGCTCGCGAGGGTGTCGTCGTCGGAGGTCCCTGGCTCCTCGAGGGCCACGTCTAAGACCCCCGACCATTGCCCCGGGCCTGTGGAACAAGAGAAGCCTGCCAAAGTTCCTCGCGTGGAGCCGGAGTCTGCTGGACACGTAAGCCCTGTAGTCCTCGAGGACTCTCCTCCCAGAGAGCCGACGTCGGGCCCGGCACCGCCGGGGCCCGAGTTGGTGGCTGCTGCGTCTCCCGAGCTGAGTCTCAGGATGACAGCCTTGGAGAGCAGACTGTCTGCCTTCATGGAGCAGCAGCGGGCACTGATGGCCAGCCTGTCTGGTGCATCTGCCCTGACCACCGGGACATCGACTTCGAAGTCGACCCCGGAGACCGAGCCCATACTTGAGTCCATCATGGTTCGAAGTCGACCTCAGTCGCGGTCTCTCTCGACCTCCCGTTCGGGACCGAGGGCGTCGACGCCGGTCCCTCCGGCGTCGGACCCTGACTCCTCCTCGGACGAGTCCGCCTGGGAGACGGAGGACGAGGAGTCTCCCGATACGTTCAAGACTCGGTGCGTCCCGTCGGACTCACTGCAGTCTGAGCCCCGGAGTAGATCCCCTCCGGAGGATACTCGGTTCTCAGAGTTCGTCCGGGATATGGCCACTGCCTTGGCTATTCCGGCGGACCCCGAGGAAGAGGAAGAGCCTCGAGCTGAAGAGCTCGAGGCGCTGCAGTATGACTCTCCTCCGAAGGAGGCCGTTACTGTCCCGGTTCCTCCAATGCTGGAACGGCTCCTCTTCCGTATGTGGGAGGCACCAGCCTCGGCGCCGGTTCTGAGCAAGTGAGTCGACTCGATCTATCGACTCAGAAAGAGCCCTGGTTTTCAGAAGGCACAGCTACCACACCATTCTATGGTTGTGGAATTGGCCATGCATCGTCTGAAGAGCCAGAAGATGCACTCCGCGGTGCCCCCTGGCAGGGAGGCCCGAAACCTTGATGGTGTCGGTAGAAAGTGCTTCCAGGGCTCGATGCTTGCTTGCCGTGTCCAGTCGTACCAGCTGTACATGAGCATGTACTTGCAGGACCTGGCCAAGGAGTTGGCCGGGTTCTCTACTGGTCTCTTCGGGGAACCCTTGCAGAGATTTAAGTCCTTGTCCTTGGGGATTCGGGACTGCTCGAAGTTCATGTCCCGCGCCCCCTACGATGGCTTCGAGGCTTCGGCCCGAGTTGCGGCAGCCGGCATCGCGGCTCGACACCAGGCATGGCTGCAGTCATCGGACCTCGAGCCATGGGTTCAGGACAAGTTGGTCGATGTCCCTTGCCGAGGTGAAAACCTTTTTGGCAAGCCCATGACCGAGAAGGCCGCTCAGCTCGAAACAGAGCACCTTACATGGACAAGGCTGTCTAGGAAGACCTCTGCCCCTTCTCATAAAAAGAAGGGCTGGGTAAAAGCCCTTTTACCCAAGGAAGGGCACTGCCTACAAACAGTACCCTCAATATCAGGCTGCCCAAGCTGCACCCCAGGGTCAGTAAGCCAAGGGGCAGGGTAATGGGCCCCGTAGGCAGAGGACCCCCAAGCCTCCGGCCCCTGCTCCCACTCAGCAGGGTGGGGGTTTTTGACTCCTTCAGCGTAGCCTCTCCATCCCTGCTCTCCCAACCCTGCACAGGAGGTCGCCTAGCCCTCTTTGCCCACCAGTGGCCCCTTATCACCGGGGACAGTTGGGTGTTGGACATAGTCCACAGGGGCTATGCACTGCATTTTCACCAACTGCCTCCTCCTTACTTTCCAGGGAAGCCTCCAAGGCCTCCCCTGCACACAGACCTTCTCCTTCAGGAGCTTCAAGGTCTGTTGGTGGACAGGGCGGTGGAGCCTGTGCCTCTCCACTTGCAAGGTCACGGATTCTACTCCAGGTATTTCCTGGTACCCAAAAGAACTGGTGGCCTTCGACCCATTCTGGACCTCAGGAACCTCAACAAGTTCCTAGAGAAAGAGAAAGAAAAGTTCAAGATGCTTACTCTTGGAACACTTCTGCCCTACCTCCAGCAGGGAGATTGGCTATGCTCCTTAGATCTAAAGGATGCGTACACTCACATCCTCATTCATCCAGACTACAGAAAGTACCTCAGGTTCATTGTGGGAGGAAACCATTATCAGTACAGTGTGCTGCCTTTCGGCCTCACCTCCGCTCCCAGGGTCTTTACCAAATGCCTGGCAGTGATGGCGGCCTACCTGAGAAATCAGGGAATCTTTGTCTTCCCCTATCTGGACGACTGGCTCATCAGAGGTCAGACATGCCAGGAGGCCAGACAGGCCACCCTCAGGACTATTGCTCTTCTTCAAGGCCTGCGGTTTGTCATAAACTTCGCAAAGTCCACTTTGCTCCCCTCTCAGAACTTGTAGTTCATAGGAGCAAGGCTGGACTCTCTGCTGGCAAAGGCTTTCTTGCCAGAAGACAGGGCCCAAAGGTTGGTGGCCTTGGCAAATCAGTTTCTCAGCAGGACACTGGTCTCCGCCAGACCCTGCCTAAGGCTGCTTGGCCACATGGCTTCGACAGTGCATGTGACCCCCAATGCCAGGCTCCATATGAGGCCTGCACAGTGGTGCCTTCGGACTCAGTGGTCACAGGCCACAGGCAGCCTCAGACAGGATAAGGGTGTCCAGACAATTTCTGAACTCCCTCAACTGGTGGCTGCACCCACCCAATCTACTAAAGGGGGTGCCTTTTCAGATTCCTGGGTACACTGTGGTACTGACCACAGACGCCTCCCTGCAGGGCTGGGGAGCTCATTGTCTAGGCAAGTGCACCCAGGGTCTGTGGTCTCCTTGGGAAGCTGCACAGCAGATCAATCTCCTCGAGCTCAGAGCTATTCGATTAGCACTCAAAGCTTTCTCTCCTGCACTGGCTCATCAATCTGTTCTGGTTCAGACAGACAACCAAGTAGCCATGTTTTATGTGAACAAACAGGGCGGGACTGGGTCCAGAATCCTTTGTCGGGAGGCTCAGGACCTTTGTTCATTTGCCCTCAAGCACAACATGCTCTTCAAGGCTGTGTACCTTCCAGGCCAGGACAACTACCTGGCCGACAGGTTAAGCAGAATTCTGTAGCTCCACGAGTGGCAGCTGCATCCTTCAGTAGTTCAGAGGATCTTCCTAAAATGGGGTCTCCCTTAGATAGATCTTTGCCAGCCCAATGAACAATCAACTGCCAAAGTTCTGCTCCAGGCAACCGCATCCTCTGAGAATAGCAGCAGATGCTTTTCTGATTCCATGGTCTCAGGGCCTCCTGTATGCGTTTCCTCCCACGCCCTTGGTGGCCCGAACTCTCTTCAAAATTCTTCAGGACAAGGCCTCGGTCCTGCTGGTGGCTCCCAGGTGGCCGAGACAGCCTTGGTTTCCTCTTCTGCTTCAACTGGCGGTGGATCCCCCCACTGCCTCTGGGGTTGCAACCCGACCTTCTCTCACAGGAGCAGGGTTCCCTTCTGCACCCCAATCTCAAAGCTCTCAATTTGATGGCCTGGAGGCTGCAAGGGTAGTTTTGGCTCCCTGGGGCCTACCTCAGGAAGTTGAGGAGGTAGTCCTTGCCTCTAGAAAACAGTCCACTAGGAAAACCTATGCTCTCAAATGGAAAAGGTTTTCTGTGTGGTGTCAGCTACGTACAGAGGATCCTTTCTCTTGTACTGTGACAGTAGTGCTTCAGTACTTACTGCACTTATCAAATCAGGGACTTAAGTCCAATTCTGTTCGGGTCCACCTCTCAGCTCTAGCAGCTCACCACTCACTGGTGGAGGGACATTCTCTGTCAGGTCACTCCTTGGTGTCCTGCTTTCTCAGGCGCTTGCTTTTGCTCAAGCCTCCAATCCGTCCTCCTGTCCCTGAGTGGGAGTTGAGTGTGGTCTTGCAGCAACTGAATCGCCCACCTTTTGAGCCGATGGCTACTTGTCCACTACGCTTCCTATCCTGGAAGACACTCTTCCTGATAGCCCTTACCTCGGCTAGGCGAGTGAGTGAGCTTCAGGCCCTGGTCTGTGATAGGCCTTACACCAGGATTTATAGGAACAGGGTAGCCCTCAGGACTCATCTCAAGTTCCTCCCAAAGGTTGTCTCCTCTTTCCACCTCAATCAGGAGGTGGTTCTTCCAACATTCTTCCCTAGGCCTCATGCAAGCCAGGCCTGCATACCCTGGACTGTAGGAGGGCCTTATCTTTCTACCTTGACCGTACGCAGGGGCATAGGAGGGCTACTCAGCTTTTCGTATCCTTTGACCCCAATAAGTTGGGTTGGCTGTGCCCAAGCGTACCTTGTCCATCTGGGTGGCTGACTGTATCACCTGGGCTTACAAGGCGGCTGACCTTCCTTTGCAGGGTCGGGTCACGGCTCATCGTGTCAGGGCAATGGCTGCCTCAGTGGCTCATCTCCGCTCTGTGCCCTTGGTAGACATCTGCAAGGCTGCAGCTTGCCAGACTTTTGCGGCCCATTACTGTCTGGAGAGGTAGTCCCGTAGGGACAGTGCTTTTGGCCAGGCAGTACTCCGGAATCTCTTTGAGGTTTAGGCAACTCCTGCCCCCCTGCCCTCTGTTGGGCTACCGGTGGAGGTTGTGTCCTTGAAAAGTCTTTCTTTGCTTCTGAGACTAGAGGGAGTACTCTTGTTCAGCCTGGGTTCCTCGGTAGCCCAGAGCTAGGGAGTCACCCATATGTGAGGACTGACTTCCTGCTTGGTCCTGGAGAAAGAGTAGTTACTCACCTGTAACAGGTGTTCTCCAGGAGCAGCAGGAATCAGTCCTCACAACCCTCCCCCCTCCCCTGGGAGTTGCAGTTGTACATAGTTTATTTTTTCATTTTTGTGTGCTGTTCTTAGCTATGTCATTTGACTGAGGTAAGATGGCACCTTTAGGCAGGAAGGGAACCGTGCCTGCATTCCCAAAAGCTTTCATAGAAAGCTGGGGAAATGCTCCGCTGGGGCTTCATCGGCGCCGATGACATCCATATGTGAGGACTGATTCCTGCTGCTCCTGGAGAACACCTGTTACAGGTGAGTAACTACTCTTTCTACCTGTTTGGCCACCTTAACATCAGACACAAACACCCCCAGGTTCTGTTCTTCTTTCAGCACAAAAGTCCTTCACTGCCTGTGTTCTGCTGTTCACTTTGCTGTTTGCTACCCTAATGCATGACAAGAAACAATCCAACCTGGTTAACTCTTCTTGCTTCTTTATTTACCTAGAAAGCCTTTCCAGTAGGTATATGCATACTTGTTCCAGTCTGATCACTGCTTTTGCTGACACTTTTTATTTTCTCGTTGGCAGCTAGAAGCCAAGGAAAGTCCAGTTGTGCTCTCAGACAAGAAGCTCTGCCAGGTATGCCGGGACCCTTTCCAAGAGCCTGCATTCGTCAGGTATCCGAATGGCAGCCTTGTGCACACCCACTGTGCTGCAAGCCGCCATACAAACACTAGCTCAACTCATCACCTGTCCAGCCCAAATAGAAGGACTTGAAAAGGAATGTGCCATCTCCTGTTGGTGGTGGTGGTTGGGGGGGGGGGGGGGTTGTACAGTGAAGTGTTTGAGGAAAAGGAGTCCTGTCACATCAGTGGCAGACTGAATCTGTGACTAATGGGGGCTGAACCTCTGTAAATGTGAATGCAAGGCACTTAACAGATATCTGTACAGCAATGGGAGTGATGATACTTAATGGGAACATGTGGACATTAGACTTCCTTTGCTACAGAAAAGCTCTTTATCTTCTGAAAGAGAGACTACCCCTTCAGAATCTTTTAAATATGGGAATAGAAGGAACCTACTAATTGTGCAGTTCTGTTTTTACTTTTCTGAAAGAAACCTAAATTTGCACTAGGGGTTTTTGCATATTATAATGTGACATACACCAACCAATGTATACTGTTTCTTCATATACCTTTTTTCTTTCGCTGGTCTTTGCCATGCTTCTTGGTGAGACAAGCACAATGCAGTATAATTAGTGAGCTGGGAATTTCTGAGCTGTGCCCATTTAAAGCTTAATTTTGTGTAAAAACAAAAAATTACAAATTGGTTATCTCCAGGAACAAGCAGGAATGAGTCTTCACATATGGGTACGTCGGTACCGACGGAGCCTGCGTGGGAACGCTTCCCAGTGTCCAATAAGAAAGCTTTTGGAAGCATCCCACCACGCCTGCGTGCTGCCTTCCCGCCTTTCCCAACTGCCTCTCCTCAGTTTTCGTTTTTCCGCGGAGCCGGCAGGACGTCGTCCTGTCACTGCAGAAAATTCTTCTTTTAATCCTTTAGTTTTCTTGTGGTCGTGGCTGTCTCCCCGACGCCACCGGTACCGCCGGTGTTTCTTTCTCTTTTCTTGTAAAATTTTTTCCTTTTAGGGAATATTTTTTCTTCTCAGTGTCTTACGGTTTTTCAGGCCTTCCAGGCCTCTCCATGTTCTTCATGGAACCGCCAGCCACTTTCTCCAAGAAATGTTCAAACTGTGGCGGTACAACTTTATTTTTAGACTCCCATAACTGGGGTCTAAGCTGTTTAGGTCCTGACCTTTTTCCTCCAGAGCCCTCGGGCAACAGTATTGTGAGAAGTTTTCAACATCGAGTTTCCCTCGATATGAGGTTCCCTTCCAACTTCAGGGCACCAACCATTTCTTCTTCTACACAGGATCAGGTAACCCACAAACAGTCTGTTAAGACTAGCCAACCCTCGAGTGGTAGGTCTCATGCACAGCATGTAGACGGCTCCGGCCTTGCCCTCGAGGGCCCATTGGCTTCAAAACCCCGGCGGGAGTCTTCGGCCTCCAAAGCCTATGTGGGTTTCAGGTTGTTCCTGGGGTTCACCCCCCACAGAACATTCCTGAGCCGTGTCCAGTGGTGGCATCCGCTTCGAGCGGTACCGATACCCTGGCATCGGCACTGGTGTTGGAAACACTCCTCACCGGGGATCGTCGTCTGGCGTCCTCGGTACCTACGGGACCGGTGCATTCGTTCTAGACTGACTTTCCAGTATCGGTACCGGCACCGATACTGCCTCCGATGTCGGTACCCTCCAGACATGCATCAATAAACTCGCTTCCTTCGATGCCGAGTCTGGAATCTATCTCCAGTTTGGAGGACTGGGTACCGACTCGCCTTGGTACCGGCTCCCGTCGGTACCGAAGGCTCGGTTCTGATGGTTCAGATCCACAACTCTCGGTTCCTCCGATGCCGTTTGGATTGCCACCGGCTGGGTTTCATCCATCGGTATCAGACACGGTACCGAAGTCGGTACCGATGTCTACATTATCCTCAATGCCGAGTTTGGAATCGATCTCTAGTCTGGAAGACACGGTTCCGACATGCCTTGGTACCGTGACCTGTCGATACCGGAGGCTCGGTGCCGAGGGTGACTGCCGAAAGTTTTCAGTTACCTCGGTACCGATTGAGCTGTCACCGATGGCTGTTCCGATGTCCGTGGCCAGCTCCTTCCATGCTTCTTTCAACAGGATCTCTCCCTTCTATACCAAGTTTGGAGTCGATACCTGGCATGGACGATGTGCTACTGACTGTCGCTGGTCCTGACCTCCAGTACCAGTGTCCATCCGTTAAGGATCCCATATTGCACCATGCAGATACATCCTTCGGTGCCCAGGCTAGTTCCTCAGATCTAACCTGTCTAGGAATGTGGGAAGCACCTTCCAGAGCAACTGATCTCCTATATCAGGTGCCCCCCCTCTCCAGGGTTTCAAAAGACTCAACTTCCTCATCATTCCATTGTAGTGGAATCAGCAATGAGGCGGGTGAAGAGTAAGAAAAAGCACTCTTCTTATCCACCAGGTCGTGAGTCTAAGACACTAGATGCCTTTGGACGTCAAACCTTCCAGACATCCATGCTTTCAGCAAGAATTCTCTCATATATTTTTTATATATGAGTCTATCTCATGAGGAGGTCACAAAGAAATTGCATCTGTTGACTCCCTTTCTTTCAGAACCCAAGACTGCAGACTATTCCTCACTGCTTAGTCATATTCAAAATATCTCTTGGTTTCTTACTCGTGCTTCCCTAGACTCATTTGAGTCTGTTAGCAGGAATTCTGCTATAGCTATAGGGGCACGACATAGAGCCTGGCTCCAAGCTTCAGACTTAGACAAATGGGCACAACAAAGACTGGGTAATACTCCTTGCACTGGAGAAAATCTCTTCAATAAGGAGTCTTTACGTCAGGTTACTCAGTGGTTCACTGACTTACCTGTTTCTAAGGGCTGTTCTACGCCCTCTTCTTTCCCAGTAGGTAGGAAATGTCCTACCAAACTTCCCTCCCCTAGGGGGAGAAGGTTTTATTCATCTTCTGCCCATCACACAGATGTTCCCAAACAGGGGAAACATCGCCCTGGTCTGAAGAATCCAAACTCTCACCAGGCTCACCAAACCCAGCATCTGCAGGGTTTCTGATTAATCACATTTTTTTTGTGTCTTTTGGGGTTTAGAACCTGCAGTTGGCTGCTTGTCAGTAGAAGCCTTCCACTGCTTCATTCTAAACTCTAGGCATGGATCTCTTTTTCACAAGACATCCATTTTTCTCTGTTATACGAGCTCTTAGGATGTTCATGCCTATAGGTCACAGCTTCTCCTCTTCTTCCTGCTAGGGAAAGAGGTTTAACAACTATCAAATGATAGTTTTTCTGTACCAGCATGAATTTTTTCCTTTCTACAGACTTACCACATTGTAAGTCTCCATTCAGCTCCATCTTCTCTACCCTCTTATCAAGCATTTCCCCTGTAAAAGTGGTACTATTACACTGGAGGGCTTCTCTTCAGCCCTTTTAGTTTTGTCACTATTCCAGTGTGGAGTTTTCCTCTCTGAGTTAACTCCTTCTTCTTTTTTGCTTTGGGGCAGCTTTCAGGCAGGTCCAGAGTTTTCTTACTCCTGTTCTGTCTGTTCTTTCTGTTTTTTAACAGAAAGATTCTTTCTGATGTCTTACTAGCAGCTGCCCATGCAGGAGTCCTAGTGGTTGGACCACTGGTTCTTCCCCACAAGCACCCAGAGTTGTCCTCCACTATATTCTTTCTGGCCTCAGTGGTGACTCCAAGACAGTGGATTCATCTTTCTTGGCAAATCTTATCACTACAGGCTTCTCTGATTGTTTTCTATTCTTGCCATCTCCAATTCCCTTGGGTTTGGCAGCATAGTCGACCTAGGTACTGGCTTTTCCAGCAGCCAGTTCTATCTCCTAATTCTCCTGCATTATGCTCTCTGCAATCTACAGAGAAGCTTTCCACTATGGGCCCTTGCTAGAGAGCATTAGGATTTCCTCAAACAGCTGTCCTAGATGGTTGGAAAAGGCTCCCTCAGTCATGCCCCTCATGACTGGAAGGGTTCTTCCTACCCTACTATCTCCTTTCTAAAGCAAAGGACATGGGCCTTCTCTTACGTGAAAGCTTAGAGTTGTTCAATTCCCTCGTTTGGTCCTCAGGATTCCCACCGGGAATATGCTCTCTTTTTTTCCTTGCAGCTCGTCCTCATGGTATCCTAATCCTTCATGGACAGCGCATATTTAACTAAAGAACGCATGATACCCTTTTTGCCCCTCAAGTAGGTCAACATGGTATCTCATTCCTATGCGTCTTCTGTCCATTTACCATGCCAGAGTTCTGGAGGACTCGGGACTTGCTGCCTGCAGACTGATATTATCCTCTGCTTTTCACGTAACCATCCTGGTTATTTCACTGACTAGCATTCTTGCAGCAATCTAGTCTGTTCTTTGACAGGGAGATTTTTCCCCTGACTTTCTTCTATCATAACCAGGGGGAATAGATTCTCTATATATCTTCTCAAGTAGGTTCCACCTTCTTGTTGTTAGATGAATCTTTCCTCTTCACATCTCCTATGTGAATATACTTTCTATAAGCACACATCTGTCTGCCTAATTGCAGACACTTATATCATTTGTGTGTGTATATTTTGCCCTTCTATATCTCACTATAGATATATATTCTTTATCTATCTATCTATATCTATATATATGCATCTATCGAGATATTTATTATAGGTAGATATGTATTTACATACTTATCTATCTGACTGTCTATGCTCATATAGATATATATGTCTCTATATGATTCTGACAGTTGGGCTCTACCCATACCATGCTGTCCCAGCATGTTTGGGGTACTACACGCACAACTACTCCAGTGGTAGTTAACTACTTTTCTGCCATACCCCTAAAGGTTTTAGGTACCCCTGAAGCTCTCCATGTTCCAGTATCTTTCCTACCTGACATCAGTTAGGAAAGACATTGCAGATCTTCAGTCATTCTGAGGCTAACGCCTCGGGCATCTGTCCTTTCTTTTGGGATATAAGGGTTTTCCATACCCCTTCTTCCCACAAGGATTAGGCCTGTTTGTCCAAATCAGTCAGCCTTTTCCTCTTTTTGTTCCTATCAGTGAGTCACTCTGTAGCCAAAAGAGTTTGGGCTTTTTTCATAAAGCCTTCCCCTGACGGCTTACAGTTTTGGTACTACCCCAGTTTACCCCTGGGGTTACCTCTTACCTTTCAGAATTCCTGACCTCCATTATATTTTCCTACAGGTTTATTACCTCTACTTTTGCAGTGAGGTCCTCCTTGAGGTTCCTCTACTGGATCCCCAGTAGATCCCATGAACCTCCATACTTTTGTACAATCCTGTTAGGGGAGGTCCATATTGCAATATTTCATTTTCAATATATTTGATGATAATTGTCATCCACACAGGGACTTCTTATCTGCAGTCCTATGTTAGGTTAGCTGTCTTTTACAGCACCTTTCTGTTTCAACTCCTTCCCACCATCGTGGGATGCCTGGCCATATGAGGTGTAGCATGTTCCAATCCATAACATGCTGGGACTCCAGGCATCTTAGCTTGGGAGTCCCCATATGTGAAGACTCATTCCTGCTTGTTCCTGGAGATAGCACAGTTACTTACCTATAACAGGTGATCTCTGGGAACAGCAGGAATAAGTCTTCACAACCCTCCCACCTCCCCTAGGAGTTGTATCTCTCTATCTATCTTTCCTTTCCTCTCTCTCTCTTTGTCTCAGCTTTAAAACTTAACTGAGGAGAGGCAGTTGGGAAGGCGGGAAGGCAGCACGCAGGCGTGGTGGGATGCTTCCAAAAGCTTTCTGATTGGACGCTGGGAAGCGTTCCCGCGCAGGCTCCGTCAGTACCGACGTACCCATATGTGAAGACTTATTCCTGCTGTTCCCAGAGATCACCTGTTACAGGTAAGTAACTGTGCTTTATGATCTTGGAATTGTTTACTATTAGACTTCAGCAATCAAACTTCTTCCCCCCCCCCCACCTTTTCTTCTCTGCACACTTTAATTTAATATGATTAGGCTTTTTCCAACATACTCCTTCATATAGTTTAATAGCACTCAATGTTTGTGAAACTCACCATAATATTTAAGCCATCCTTGACCACACAATGCAGTCTCCATGCAAAAATATGTTTTAACCTTAGCTTGAAAGACAAAACTAATGTTATGCTATGCAGAAGAACTCAAATTAGCTAATGCCATAAAATCTGTTTTTGTCTGTACTCATTATTATTGCTGTCAGTTTTGTTCTCTTAGCGCTTCAGTTTGCCTAAGCAGATGACGGTAGAGACCACAAAGAAAATATTATACTAATATGCTTGCACTGTAATATTATAGTGCCATTTCTAGTGCACTCTTTCCAAGCTGCAAGTAGTGATGTTAGGTACTGTCTTAGCATCACAAGAGCTAGAATATTCTGGATATATTGGCAGATTATCAATGTACTCTATTTTACTCATATTCTTTGGTAAAGCACTATCTGTGTTTAAACTGAGAGAGAATTTATGCAATTTTGTGTTCTTTCTTTGAACACCACCACTAAACTTAACAAATACTTCAGACCTTCAAAATATCTTCAGATTGAACCTACTCCAAAGTGAAGAGGACACATATTTAATGAATTTATTTTTATTTTTTATCTCCATAGATCTGAGTGGAATTTATTCTTCAAAAATTTCTGCAATAAACTAGATAATGTTAATCATTTCAGCTTGGTTCAACTTCAGTGAAGTTTAACCGCCACTCAGAAATGCGCTAATATTGGAGACCTAACCCATATTGTCTGTGAAAAATTTCAAATGACTTTGGCTAGCTCGGGGGTCTATATTCAAACGTTTTCTGCAGATAAATTTGGCTTTTAATATCGAAAAATCTACTTCTTCCCAAGCCAGTTCAATTAAAATCTGGATACAATTGCTGTATGCATAAATATATACAGACAAAAAAGGTGAAAGGGAGTGGGATGGAATTTTTGAATTTTCAGAGTCAAACAGCAAAATTAGTCCTCCAAAGTGTAGCCACACAAATAGCTTGCCTTAAATATAAACACAAAAGATGGGGTTAATTTTATAAGACTTGTGTGTAGAACAGCATTTTGGAGGTAATTTTTATAAACCTTTTCTGTACTTAAAATGCTGATTTACATGCACAAAAAGGTCTCATATAAAGTTAGGCGATTCCTAAAAGTGCTTGTGGTACAGTAGGTATGTATTTGTAGAGTAGATGTGCTTATGGTGGAGCATGGGCGGCATTGCAAGTACATGCATAATTATAAAATATGCACTGACATTTATGACTTCTCCCAAGCGGGTGCAAATGTCCATGCCTTCAATCTAGCTTCTATTTCTGCAGAATTTGTTCAAGTATTGTGTAAAGACATACAGGCGCTTAGGTAAATAGATGAAAAATAGGCATCTTTCTGCCCAGTTAATGTCGGCAACATCTTGCCCTCTTTACATGCTCAAATAGGCTCTCAGAAAATTGCTCAGGGCATACGAGTATAAAAGGGAGGTGTACAGAAACAGTGTCTGCTTTGGCATAGATGCTCTGTGGGGATGAAGTATGGGCAAAGCTAAGACGGAGTTGGCGCTTGTGCATATATTTTGTTCAATACGAGAGTAGTTTTTATAAGGATTTTTTTTGTGCATATATGCATAAAATGCCATTTATAAAATTGTCCTGCCAGTTATGCGTGGTGACAAGAATATGTATACATATATGCAACCCAACATGTTCAGGGGCAGATTTTATGTGGAGCATGGGCCAAATTATAATTTAGGTGTAATCTTTATAAAATACGTGTGTCGTGCCCCTGAGCTGGTGTATGTTTGCAGCTTCATTATAGCAGCCATTTCTGCAGTAATCTTATAAAAATATACACATACTATTCTAAAATAGGTCCAAAATAAATGCCTACTTAGCCTCTTCACTTAGGCGGCCTGTTATAAAATTACCCTTGACATGCATGTAAACATAGTTTTCTCTTGGAACAAGCAGGGAGTCAGTCCTCACATATGGGGCGACATCAGTGCTGACGGAGCCTGCATGGAAGAATCTCCCCAGCTTTCAAAGAAAGCCTTTGGGAGATGCACCACGCATGTGTGATCCATTTCCCACCCAAGGGTGCCATCTTGCCTCACTCTTCTTTTATCCATGGAGCCCATAGGATGATGTTCAGTTTCCCCCGGAAAAAGTTTGATTTTTGTTTTCTCCGGTCATCTACTGGTTCCTGTCTGCCTCCAAGCCAGCTCGCCTCAGCGTTGCTCCTCAGATTCGTCTATTAGTTTTTCCCATTTTTCATCAAGGTGCTCCTTGACCAATGGCCCTTTTTCAGCTGAAGGCCTCTGACCTCTGCTGGGAGGCAGGGACCCCCTTTTTCTGATGGCCTCCAGCAGCTTCAAAAAGTATGACTAGTGTGGCAAAATGATGTCACCCACCAACCCACACGACTGCTAACTCTGTCTTGGCCCAGAGCACAATGACCCCGACTGCAAGTTCTGCAGAACCATGACCTCAAAGGCCTTGAAGAGCTGCCATCAGCAGCAGATAAAGCTTCTTTCAGAAGTTTGACTCTGCACCGGAGTCTCCAATGGCAGAAATCCCTGGAGGTGGAGCACAAGAAGAAGAAATCCTCAAAGACCGCCTCGGAGGATGAATCGAGGAAGAAGGGGAAATCCCACCCCAGGACCCACAGTCCCAGGTGTGAGTCCGAGGAGTCAGGGCAGGAGTGGCCTGCCAAGCTGCCCCATAAGGAGCCGTGGGCACCTGCCGACAGGCCTCGGGCCTCTGAGGCTATCTTCATTGAGGATTCCCCCTTGACAGTGCTGACACTGGGCTGTGCAGCCAACTGATATGGAGACCAGAATGGCAGCCCTAGTGAGCAGTTCATCTGCCCTGACGATGGGACCCTTGACATTAAGGGCTTCCACAGACAGCGAGCCGGTCCTCGAGCACTGTTGGTCTCGAGAGAACCCCCAGCCCTGGACGAGGTCCCGCTCCCATTCCTCAGGACACCAGTCCTCCCCGGCAAGCACCTGCGGCTCAGACTGATTATCCTCTGGAAGTCACAGACTGTTGAGAGCTGCCCTCGGCCGAGGTTATCGCACAGCATCTGACTCGTACTCGGACTTTGAGTCCGAATGGAAGACAGGACAAAGAGTGCTTGGATACAAGGCGGCACCTTGATGTGCCCTCAGACCAGTCTCCCCTGACAACCCGACTCTGTTCCCCACCCAAGGGCTTTGCATTCCTTGATTTTGTGCAGGACATGGCCAAGGCCCTCACCATCAAAGCCAAGGAGGACTCTCGCACAAGGAAATGGAGATACTCCAATACGAGGCACCCCCGAAAGAAAACCTTATGGTCTCGGTGCCTTCGATCCTCGACCACCGTCGCCTCCGAATGTTGGAAACACCGGCAAAGGCACCAATTGTTAGCAGGCGCCTCGACGCCATGTACCAGGTATGCCGAAGCCCTGGGTTCCAAAAGACCCTGCTTTCCCACAACTCCATGTTCGTGGAGTTGGCAGTTCACTGGCTTAAGAGCCAAGAAGCCCATTCATCGGTCCACCCTGCAGGGAGGCCCAAACCCTCAATGCCCTCAGCCGGAAGGCCTTTCAGGGCTCGATGCTAACACGCCGGATCCAGTCCTACCAGCTGTACATCGGCATGTACCTGAAGGACTGTCTCTTAGGAGTTTGGTGGATTCTCAGCAGGCCTCGAGGGGGAACCCCTGCAGAGGTTCAAGACCCTAACCTCAGCACTAAAAGAATGCTCAACGTTTTTGTCCCGGGAAGCCTATGATGGCTTTGAGTCATCGACCAAGGTGGCCGCCACAGGCATCTGGGCTTGACGCCAGGCATGACTGCAGTCATCCGTCCTGGAACAATGGGTGCAGGACAAACTGATAGATTCCCCTACTTAGGTAAAAACCTATTCGGGAAACCCTTAACGGATAAGGCAGCGGAGAGTGTGTGATGAGAACCAGGCTCTCAAAAAAGACCTCGGTGCACCCCCGGAAGACAGCCCCTGGGGGAAAAGCCCTTCTTCCAGAGGAAGAAAGGAAGCTTCAGTGGTACTCTGCACTTCCAGGCCTTCTCAGCCTTTCACCAGGGCCAGCAACAAAAAGGACAGGGCCATAGTCCCAGGACACAAAAAGCCCTGAAGTCCCTGGCACCAGTCCTCGCCAGTCTGGCGGGAAAGCTTTTGACTGCCTGGGCGTGATCTCCCTACCTCCAGGGGGGTCCTCTGCTGCCCATAGAAGGGAGCCTAGCCATGTTTGCCCACAGATGGACAGCCATCAGCACCAACATCTGGGTGCTACAGGTGGTCAAGGAGGGCTACCTCCTTCACCTACAACGGGCGCCACCCTCGTGCTTCCCAAGGGAGCCCACCAGGCCTTCAACAAACCTTGCTCCTCACCAAGCTAGCAGGCCTAAACAACGACAAAGCAGTCGAGCCAGTGCTGAAACATCTCTGGGGCACAGGCTTCAATTCCAGATACTTCCTCGTCCCCAAGAGGATGGGGAGCCTCCGGCGAGAGCTCAACAGGTTTCTGGTCAGGGAGAAGTACAAAATGCTCTCCCTTGGGACATTACTGCCATTCCTCCAGCAGGGAGATTAGCTATGCTCCTTTAGACCTAAAGGATACCTGCGCTCACATCCTAATTAATCTCAGCCACAGAAAATATCTCCGGTTCGTGGTTGGAGGATAGCACTATCAGAACAGAGTGCTGCCCTTCGGTCAGGCCTCGTCAGCAAGGGTCTTCACAAAATGCCTCGCGGTGGTTGCAGCCCACCTCCGACTCCAAGGAGTCTTCCGTTATCTAGACGACTGACATAAAGGGGGACATGACTGCAGAGGCACAAAGCGCCACAAGGCACATCATCAATGCCCTGCAGGACCTTGGGTTCATCATAAACTACCCCAAATCCCACCTCACTCCAGGCCAGAGCCTAGAGTTCATAGGGGCGCAACTAGATACCCTCCAGACAAGTCTTCCTCCCCCAGGAGAGGTTAGAACACCACAGGGCATTAGCCGCAGAGGTACATTGGCACCGGATGCTACCTGCCTGGCTCCTACTCCACCTGTTCTGGGCCGTGGAGGCCATGTGTCCCGTCTCCCCATAGGCCTGCCTGCACATGAGGGCAGCCCAGTGATGCCTCCACTCTCAGTGGACTCAAGCCTCAGGCAGGTTCAAAGACAGAGTGAAGGTGGCCTGTCAGCTGGCAGACTCCCTCGGATGGTGACAGAATCCACGCCACCTTCAGGCTCCAGAAGATCTTCATCACTGACTCCTTGCTAATGGACTGGGGAGTGCATTGTGGGAGCCTTCAGATGCAAGGCTGCTGGTCCCAGGGGGAATCCCGGTTGCAACTCAACCTGCTAGAAACCTGGATTGTAAGATAGCCCTGTCTTTTTGCCTGCAGTGGACCCAGGGCCACTACAAAGCACCTCAGCTTTTCGTATCGTATGACCCCCAGCCGTCTGGGGCTCCCAGTGACTAAGCGAACTCTGTCCATTTAGGTAGCAGACTTCATTACCCTTGCCTACGAGCAAGCAGGAATCTCACTGGACCAGAGGGTCATGACACACCATGTCGGTGCTGTGGTTACGTCTGTGGCAAAACTGGTCCCCGTGACAGAAATCTGCTGGGCCGCCACCTTGTCTTCGGTTCTCATCTTTACAGCTCACTGCTACCTGGAGAGGGAGTCCCAATGCGACAGTACCTTCAATCAGGCCATACTCCGTAATCTCTTTGGGGTGTAGGCAACTCCTGCCCTCTTTCCCTTCTGTGTTCAGGCTACTGGACTGCTGGCTTTCTGCCCGGACACTTGGGTTTTGTGAGAGTCTCTCAGTAGGGACTCAACTGCTGCTGATCACAGCTTACCCTTTGCAGGTCGCCGTGGCATATTTCTTTTGGTTACAGGTTCTTGGTAGCCTGTAGTTGGGGAGTCCCATATGCGAGGACTGACTTCTTGCTTGTTACCGGAGAAAGCGTAGTTAGTCACTTGTAACAGATGTTTCTGGGGACAGCAGGAAGCAATCCTCACAACCCTCCCTCCTCCTCTTGGAGTTGCTTCTTTACCGTATTTTATTTTTGCTGTCTGTCATTAGACTGAGGCAAGATGGCACCCTTGGTGGGCAATGAACCACGCATGCATGGTGCATCTTCCAAAGGCTTTCTTTGAAAGCTGGGGAGATGCTTCCATGCGGGCTCTATCTGCACCGACATCACCCATATGTGAGGATCGATTCCTGCTGTCCTCGGAGAACACCTGTTACAGGTGAGTAACTATGCTTTACCAATACATTCAAAACACACAAGTGTGCCTGCCTCAGAACAAGTGGAAATGTGTCCTGCTTTCCCTGCAGTAATTTCATAAGGCACATGAGCATCCTGCTATAACACTGCCATAGCTTTGTTCAGTGCAGATATTCAGCAGCTGTTTCAGCCGATTAATGGCAGTCGAATATCACAACAGAGTTTCTCCAGGACCAAGCAGGAAGTCAGTCCTCACTTATGGGTGACGTCGGCGCCGACGGAGCCCTCGCGGAGCAATTTTCCCCAGCTTTCAAAGAAAGCCTTTGGGAATTGCAGCGCGCATGCGCGGTCCTCTTCCCGCCCAAGGGTGCCATCTTAGCCAGTCTTCTTTTTTCCGCGGAGCCCTACAGACGTCCCCGTCTTGTCCCCGCGAAAAAGTCGATATATTCTTCATTATTTTATTCTTTTTCCTTCGGTTCGACGCCGGTTCTTTTCCCACCCGGACTCGCGACGCCGGTCACGAGTCCTCTTCCTTTTTTCGGTTTTTCTGACTTAGTCAGCTTTCGTTTTCGATTTTCCCTGGCAGCCCGGTCCTTTGACCTCGCAGGGGCCCTTTTTCCCCCGATGGCTGCCAGTGGTTTAAGCGGTGTGGTCAGTGTGACCGAAATATGTCACTAACTGACACACACGACTTTTGCCTCCGCTGCCTGGGCCCGGATCATGAGGAATTGATCTGTGGGCCCTGCGGCAAAATGTCCTCCAAAGCGTTGAGAAGTCGGCGGCATCAGCGTGATAGGATCTTCGCTGACCCCAGCCGTACCCGGACCTCGTCGGAGGCCTCCGCGTCCAAAGGCTCCAGCTCGGACCGTCGCCGGAGTTCCTCCGACAGGGGTTCTCCCTCCGTGGACCATCGTCGGAAGGTGAAACCCGCGAGGGCGGCGTCGGACGCTCCTGGTTCCGCGAGGGCCAGGTCGCATAGCCCCGACAGCCGCCCCGGGTCCTTGGAGAAGGAGCACCTCACGAAGCGACCTCGCCTGGAGTCGGAGATGCCTGCTCGGGTAAGTCCTGTGGTCCTTCTGGACTCGCCTCTGCGACAGCCGACGTCGGGCCCGACGCCGTCGGGGCCCGAGTCGGGGGCTGCTGGGTCACCTGAGCTCGGACTCAGGTTGACGGCCTTGGAGAGCAGACTGTCTGCCTTCATGGACCAGCAGCGGGCACTGCTCGCTGGCCTCGCTGGCGCCGCTGCCCCGACCGCCGGGACGTCGACGTCCAAGTCGACCCCGGAGACCGAGCCGATCCTCGAGTCGATGCGAACTCGAGTCGATCCTCGGTCGAGGTCACCCTCGGCCTCCCGTTCGGGACCGAGGTCGCCGACGCCGACTCCCTCGGCGGCAGGCGCCGCGCCCTGCCCGGGCCGACCCCACCGAGTCCTCGTCGGAGTCAGTCTGGGAGTCTGAAGAGGAAGAGTCGCCTGATTCTTTCCGGACTCGGTGTGTCCCCTCGGACTCACCGGAGTCCGAGCCTCGGAAGCAGTCCCCCCCGGAGGATGCCCGGTTCTCGGACTTCGTCAGGGATATGGCCAAGGCTTTGGCCTTCCCTGCGGACCCCGAGGAGGAGCCTCGAGCCGAAGAGCTCGACGCCCTCCAGTATGACTCTCCCGCAAGGGAACACTTTACTGTACCGGTTCCTCCTATGCTGGAACGACTACTCTTCCGCATGTGGGAGAGTCCGGCCTCCTCGCCGGTCCTGAGCAAGCGGGTCGATTCTATCTATCGAGTCCGCAAGAGCCCTGGCTTTCAAAAGGCACAGCTACCACACCATTCCATGGTAGTGGAATCGGCCATGCATCGTCTTAAGAGCCAGAAGATGCACTCCTCGGTGCCTCCTGGCAGGGAGGCCCGTAACCTGGATGGCCTTGGTAAGAAGTGTTTCCAGGGCTCTATGCTCGCCTGTCGTGTCCAGACCTACCAGCTATACATGGGCATGTATCTCCGAGATCTGGCTAAAGAACTAGCCGGATTCTCCGCTGGTTTGTCCGAGGAACCCTTGCGGAGGTTCCTGGCCTTGTCCACTGGCATTCGGGAATGCTCAAAGTTCATGTCCCGAGCAGCCTATGATGGCTTTGAAGCATCGGCTCGAGTGGCCGCAGCCGGCATCGGTGCCCGCCGACAGGCTTGGCTTCAGTCGTCAGACCTTGAGCCCTGGGTGCAGGACAAGTTGGTCGATGTCCCCTGCCGAGGCGAGAACCTCTTTGGCAAGCCCATGGCTGAAAAGGCTGCACAAATTGAGACTGAGACTCTCACCAGGACCAGGCTTTCTAGGAAGACCTCTGCCCCTTCCCAGAAAAAGAAGGGCTCGGGGAAAAAGTCCTTTTACCCGAGGAAGGCGACTGCCTACAAACAATACCCCCATTATCAGGCCCCTGCAGCTCCCCAACAGGGCCAGCAGGCCAAGGGACGGGGTAACGGGTCCCGTAGGCAGCAAGCCCCCAAGCCTGCGCCACCAGCCCCTGCTCCGCAGGGTGGGGGTTTTTGACTCACTAAGCATAGCCTCTCCCCCCCCGCTGGTTCCTCCCAGCACCGGAGGCCGGCTGGTTCACTTCGCCCACAGGTGGTCCAGCATCACCGCAGATGCCTGGGTGCTTCAAGTCGTGCGAGAAGGCTATCTTCTCCACTTCCACCAGGTCCCTCCCTCCTATTTTCTGGGAGAACCTCCACGACCCCCTCTGCACAGGGAATTACTCCTTCAGGAGTTGGCAGGTCTTCTGCAGGATCAGGCGGTGGAACCGGTGCCACACCACCTGAGAGGTCAAGGTTTTTATTCACGGTATTTTCTAATACCAAAGAGAACAGGAGGCCTCAGACCCATCCTGGACTTGCGCGACCTCAACAAGTTCCTCGTGCGGGAGAAGTTCAAGATGCTTACCCTTGGAATCCTTCTGCCCTACCTCCAGCAGGGAGATTGGCTATGCTCCTTGGATCTAAAGGATGCCTACACGCACATCCTCATCCACCCAAGCCACCGCCAGTACCTAAGGTTTGTGGTGGCAGGAAATCATTACCAGTACAGAGTACTGCCCTTTGGCCTGTCCTCCGCTCCGCGAGTCTTCACAAAATGTCTCGCGGTGGTGGCGGCCCATCTCAGGCTTCACGGCCTCTATGTCTTTCCGTACCTCGACGACTGGCTCATCAGAGCGGCGTCCGCTCCGGAGGTCACCAGCGCCACACACCGCACGGTGACTCTTCTGCAATACTTGGGCTTTGTTATAAATTTCGCAAAGTCCACTTTGCTCCCCTCACAGGATCTCGAGTTCATCGGCGCAAGGCTGCACACTCCTCAGGCACGGGCGTACCTACCGCTCGACAGGGCTCAACGGCTCATGGACCTAGCCGACCGTTTTCGCAGCCAGCCCCTGGTCTCCGCCAGGCGCTTCCTGAGACTACTCGGCCATATGGCTTCCACCGTCCATGTGACCCCCAATGCCCGCCTGAATATGCGGCCTGCTCAATGGTGTCTCCGGCAGCAGTGGCCACAGGCGGCCTAGCAGACCTAGTGCGCGTCTCCGAGCCGCTGATCTCGTCTCTCCGGTGGTGGCTTCAGCAGCCGAACCTGATATTCGGAATGCCTTTCCAGTCACCCCAGCCGACCCGGGTGCTGACCACGGATGCATCCCTCCTGGGCTGGGGAGCACATTGCCAAGGGGCACGTACTCAGGGCCTCTGGACCACGTGGGAGTCTGCTCAGCAGATCAACTTCCTGGAGCTCAGGGCGATCCGCCTGGCTCTCAAGGCCTTCTCCCACCTGACTTCCCACCAGTCCGTCCTTGTCCAGACGGACAATCAAGTTGCCATGTTCTACGTGAACAAGCAGGGGGGCACGGGCTCCTTCCTCCTCTGCCGGGAGGCACAGAAGCTCTGCTTTTGGGCCGTCAGTCACGGCATTCTCCTCAAGGCAGTTTATCTCCCGGGCCAAGAGAATTGCCTGGCGGACAAACTCAGCAGGATCCTCCAGCCGCACGAGTGGCGGCTGGATCCCTTGGTAGTTCAGAAGCTCTTCCTAAAGTGGGGCCTCCCCACGGTGGATCTCTTTGCCAGTCCTCACAACCGGCAGCTTCCTCGCTTCTGCTCTCGTCAGCCACACCCCCTTCGGGTTGCGGCGGACGCGTTTCTAATTTCATGGTCGGGGAGCCTTCTGTACGCTTTCCCTCCCATCCCGCTAGTCTCTCGGACTCTTTTCAAGGTTCTCCGAGACAAAGCCTTCATGATCCTGGTGGCCCCTCGTTGGCCCAGACAGCCGTGGTTTCCGCTCCTGCTGCAATTAGCGGTGGAGGATCCATTCCCTCTGGGGGTACAACCGGATCTCCTCACTCAGGATCAGGGGTCTCTACTCACCCCCAACCTCAGGTCTCTCAACCTCATGGCCTGGCTGCTGAGAGGGTAGTCCTTGCTCCCCTTCTCCTGCCGGCAGAGGTGGAGGAGGTCGTCTTGGCTTCGCGACGGCCTTCTACCCGCAAATGCTACGCCCTTAAATGGCGTCGCTTCGCCGTCTGGTGTACCCAACAGTCTCAGGATCCCTTCTCCTGCCCGGTGTCGGTGATCTTGCAGTACTTGCTACACCTCTCTAATCTGGGACTTAAGTCCAACTCCGTCAAAGTTCACCTCAGTGCTCTTTCGGCCCATCATGTGCCAGTGGACGGTAGACCTCTCTCCAGCGATCCTCTCGTAGCGAGGTTCCTCCGAGGTCTCCTTCTACTTAAACCACCTCTGCGCCCGCCAGCGCCTGACTGGGACCTGAATGTGGTTTTGCAGCGGATCACCTGTCCGCCTTTTGAACCTATGGCTACCTGTTCTCTCCGTTTTCTGTCTTGGAAAACACTGTTCTTGATAGCCCTCACTTCCGCTAGACGCGTAAGTGAATTGCAGGCCCTCGTGTCTGATCCCCCTTACACTCGGTTCTACAAAAATAGGGTAGTCCTACGGACTCACCCAAAATTTCTTCCAAAAGTGGTCTCCCCTTTTCACATCAATCAGGAGGTGGTACTTCCAACCTTCTTTCCCAGACCACATTCCAGCCGAGCTGAAACGGTCCTCCATACCCTGGACTGTAGAAGGGCATTGAACTTCTACCTTGACCGTACGCGGGAGCACCGTAAAGCTGCTCAGCTTTTTGTGTCTTTTGACCCCAATAAATTGGGGCTCCCGGTCTCCAAGCGTACTCTGTCCATCTGGGTTGCGGACTGTATCTCTTGGGCTTATGGGGCAGCCGGACTCTCCTTAGAAAGTCGAGTCACGGCTCATTGCGTTCGGGCAAAGGCTACGTCAGTGGCTTACCTCCGCTCTGTTCCGCTGGCAGACATCTGCCGGGCCGCTACTTGGTCTTCGAGCCAGACTTTTGCGGTCCATTACTGTCTCGAGAGGGAGTCCCGCAGGGACAGTGCTTTCGGACAGGCAGTCCTCCGTAATCTCTTTGAGGTCTGAGCAACTCCTACCCTCCATCCCGGATGTGGGCTACCGGTGGGTGATAATTCAGCGAAGATTCTTTCCTTCTGTGCTGCTGAGCTAGAGGGAGCTCATTTTTGTGCTTAGGGTCTCCGGTAGCCTTGAGCTTGGGAGTCCCATAAGTGAGGACTGACTTCCTGCTTGGTCCTGGAGAAAGCGTAGTTACTCACCTGTAACAGGTGTTCTCCAGGAGCAGCAGGAATCAGTCCTCACTACCCTCCCTCCTCCCCTTGGAGTTGCAATCGTCTGCTTATGTTTGTTTGCAAATTTTTTTGTGCTGTCTTTTTTAGCTATGTCATCTGACTGGCTAAGATGGCACCCTTGGGCGGGAAGAGGACCGCGCATGCGCGCTGCAATTCCCAAAGGCTTTCTTTGAAAGCTGGGGAAAATTGCTCCGCGAGAGCTCCGTCGGCGCCGACGTCACCCATAAGTGAGGACTGATTCCTGCTGCTCCTGGAGAACACCTGTTACAGGTGAGTAACTACGCTTAACTGCTTAATACTAATCAGTTAACTTCACCACTCGGCAGCTTTTTGAAGATCTACCCCCATGCTTCTTACTTTTTCAGAGAACAGTATATTGAAAGTTTTGGCGCATGTGTTGTGTAAAAATTGGATAAAACATTTCTTAGGTCGTCTTGCTGTCCTAAGTAAAAAAGCATGTGTCATTCTGGACCATCTCTGCATTAGTTTTTACTATTTCAATATAGTTTATTTCCTGAAGTAATGAAAATAAGTAGCTTTCATTAAGGAACGACAATGTAACATGTGGAAATAATTCCAGAGGGGTCACTAGCTGTATGAAATCCTGCAATGTTGTGATGGGCAGATCCCTTCAGAAGGAAGAATTATGGAAGGCTTTTGAAGTGAAGGATAATGGCAGTGTTATATGCTTGCAATGTATTTTGCTTTAAACCGTCTTTAGAGAACGTTTTGTTTCAGCATCAGAGCCTGTCTATGGGCATCATAAATAGTTAGCAAACAAAATAATACTGTTTTAACAATTATCTCCGACAAAAGGCACATGGTATAGTTGCAACAGATACATGAGAATGTTAACACACTCTTCGAAATACACATTCCTTTAAAATAATATCCCTTTATGGCTTATGAGCACTAAATTATAATTTCAGAGCTGTGGTAGTGTTGAGCTCTAGGTAAATCTTCCACTATATTTCATCTGTTAAATATGCTAGCCATAAGTATTGTAAAATTAATACCCTCGCTCGCTCATGTTTTAAAATTGTCTTGTCATTCTTTGCTTCCAGTTAAGCACACTTGAAGCAGTCTATTCAGAACCAAAGTGGGGTTGGGTTGGATAAGATGTTTTTAAAACCAACCATGGTGTCTGGCAAATCTGTATTCTTACTGTAAAGGCTTTTAGGAACATGAATAGGTCACTATGTAGAGAGAACCTGCTGTCCTCTAGCTGCATTGCTGCTGAAGAAATGAGAGATGGCATATTGCTCCTTTAAGTGGGGAAACAAATTTCTGGGTAATCGCTGAGAACAGGGGAAACTGGTTTGGTCAACTTCTGTTCAATCATGCTCATCTACAGTATGACTCTTGGGCAATAATTAGGCCACTTCCTGACTACCAGTTCACTTTTTTTGCTCTGTCCTATAAATTATTGGTGTAAAAAGTGTATTTTTTTATTTTTCCACGTGTCTGCTGTCTTTGAACCTTTTGTTCATACTGAGTAGATAAGGCAGCACCAGACATGTTAAAGTTCAGGCCAAGTTTTCAGGGTGCCATACAATAGAGGCAGTATGCATACAAATCTCTCTCATATTAAGGATATCCTGAAAAACTGGCCTGTTTGCAACCCTCAAGGACTGAACTTCAACAAGCCTGGGCTTGCCCGCTCCTGTGCACAGTGATGATAATAAATATGCTGCTATGGTGAAAGAGAAAAGGGGTGGTTTTTCAGCCATTAACATGCTGAAGTGATGAAGGGGCCAGTTTTACAACCTTGTTAACACTTGCATTCTATGTATGCTCTTGGTCTCCTTTCGCTTGCTCTGCTATTGGGTTTCTGATGTGGGGGGGGGGGTTGTCTGTGCACATATCCAGTTATATATGTAATGTACAAATCTAAACATGATGATTTTATTAAAATTCTTTAATTTGTTCTAATCTGATCTTAATTTGTTTTTTTTTAATGTTTCATATCTTGTACTGTATCACTCTTGATATTAATGGAAGTGTGTTGGACCTACTTCCCATTTTCACTGGTAATTTAGCAAGCTATTTTTGTTTCTTTTTGAATACAAAGCAACCCCTTGATTTTTCTAATCCTGTATTAAGAGTAATGGTGGGCAAAGTATTAATGGGTGATCAGCCAATCAGATTGCTTGACTGACACACCCCCTTCCCATAGATTTTATTTTATGTGCACACATACAGAGTTGTGTCCCTTCCTATGAGAATCTCTACTTCTATGTTCGGTCAGGACTACTCAATCTCCAGAAACAAGCAGGAATGTAGTCTTCACATATGGGTATCATCGGTACCGACGGAGCCTGCGTGGGAATGCTCCCCAGCGTCCAGTAGGAACGTTTTTGGGAGCATCCCTCAGCACATGTGCGCTGCCTTCCCGCCTTTCCAACTGTCCCTCTTCAGTTCTTTGTTTTCTGCGGAGCCGACAGAATCTAATCCCTGTCACCGCAGAAAATTCCATCTTTAAATTTCTTTTCTTGTTGTCGCGTTTGCCTACCGCACGACGCCTACCGGTACCGCCGGTTCTTTTCTTTTCATACAAAAAAAACCAACCTTAGGCTTTAGACTGTTTCTTTTCAGAAACTTTTCTCTTTGGTGCTAGGTGCCATTTTGGGCACTAGGCCCCATATGCCTAAAACATGGAAAAGCCAACTAGTGGTTTTAAAAAATGTACTAAGTGTGGCGGTACCATTTCCGTCACTGACACCCATGATTGGTGTCTGAAATGTTTAGGACCTGAACATTTTCCAACTGAATGTCTCTCGTGTATGGGGATGACTAAAAGAAGAAGACAGAACCGGGCTGCAAAGCTCGGTACCCTCTTTTCTTCAGATGCCAGATCCATTGCATCGACATCGTCAAGGGCCTTTTCTTCCTCCCATGGATCTCAGGTAACTAAACACAAAAGCCGGTCCTCAAAGGGTAGCTCTCCTGCTAAGCATCGAGAGGCCATTGGCGTTGCCCTTGAGGGAACCACACCGGCAAAACAGCCCCAGCGGGAGACTTCGGCTTCCAAAGCATCAATGGGGCTTCAGGATGTTCTCGAGGCCTCAACCTCGCAAGAACTAGTTGTGCCATGCTCAGCGGGTTTCTGCCGTCCTTACCGGTACCGACACCCAGGCATCGGCAGCGTCGATAGACCAGAGGTTCCTCGCTATTGAGCGCAGCATCACAGCTCTTCTTTCAGCTGCGGTACCGGTGGTCCCACAGGCATCGGTACCGACACCGACGATAACGGTACCAATGGTACCAGCCCCGGTGGGAACTCTTCCTATGCCATCTCTGGCTGGAATTGACAAAGCGGTACTGGGTCAGTTCGGTACCAACTTCGATCGGTACCGGGATCGTGCTTTGCAAGAGCATCGGGGTCAGGAATACTTCGATTCCTCCGATTCCGAAGACTCGGGCAATTCTGCTGGCACTAGAGGGTTTCTCCTAGAAGATCCCTCTTCTCCCCAACGCAGAATGTCACCTCCAGAGGACATGTCATTTCAGGATTTCATCCGTGATAATGGCCAAAGGTCTTTCAATCACAGTAGCTCCTGAAGAGGAACCCAGAGCAAAGGAATTGGAAATTCTCCAATATCCTAAAGCTCCTAAGGAGGCAGACTCTGCCTATCCATGAAATTCTGCATAGCTTGATGCTCAGAATGTGGGAGACACCTTTGACTACTTCTCCTCACTCTAGGAGACTTGATACTATGTATCGAGTTTCGCCATGTCCTGGATTTCAGAAAACTCAGCTGCCACACCATTCAATGGTAGTGGAATCAGCCATGCGTAGGATGAAAAGTGCAAAGAGGCATGCATCCAATCCTCCAGGTCGGGAATGCAGGACTCTGGATGCTTTTGGGCACAGAACTTTTCAAGCTTCCATGCTTTCAGCTAGGATCAGTTCATATATCCTATATATGGGAATGTTCCTCAAGGAAGTCACAGGAGGCTTGGAACTTATGAGCCAATTTCTCCCAGATGACAAGAGACAAGATTTTCTTGCTCTAGTTAAGCATGCTCAAGATGTCTCCAAGTTTGTTAATCGTGCAACCTTTGACTGCTTTGAATGCATCAGCAGAACTTCTGCTATTTCCATTGGCGCACGACAGATTGCCTGGCTTCAGGCATCAGACTTTGAGACTTGGGTACAGGAGAAGTTAGGCAACATTTCTTGCACGGGGGAGAATCTCTTCAACAAGAACTGGCAGGAAAAGGCTAACGAGTTAGATGCTGACAATTCTACCTTAGATAGATTGTCAAAGTCTACAGCCACTCCAGCCAAAAGGAAGCCTTATAAAAAACCCTCTTTTAGCAAAATGAGGAAGTTTTATCCTTCCTATACCCAGCAGCATCAAACTCCAGGTCAGGTTGCCCAAAAGGGACAAACTAGACAGCAAAAGAAGCCAAAAGGTCCGAGAGCCCAGCCAGCTCTCCAGGTTCAGCCCCCTCAAAGGCTTTGACTCCTTCCTAGGGAGCTTTGCCTCCCTGCCTCTGAGGGGTCCCCAACCCCCCAATATTCCGGGCAGGTTATGCCACTTTGTCAACAGATGGCATCAGATAACAGCAGAAGATTGGACTTTGTCCATTGTAGGAGAGGGGTACAAGCTTTATTTTCACAGCATGCCCCCTCCTACAATTCTAAAGCAATTCAATTCACAAACCTCTGCAGACAATCTGCTCGATCACGAGGTCTCCAGACTTCTTGCCCAAGGGGCAATAGAGGAAGTACCCATTCTTCAACGGGGTGCAGGGTTCTACTCCCCCTATTTTCTTATTCCAAGGAAAACAGGACGACACAGACCCATTCTAGACCTCAGAGAATTAAACAAATATCTGTTTTGAGAGAAATTCAAAATGATTTCTCTAGGGACTCTTCTGCCATACCTTCAAAGCCAGGATTGGCTTTGCTCTCTAGACTTAAAGGATGCATACACATTCTCATCCGTCCAGATCACAGAAAATTCTTACGTTTCCTTTTCAGGGGAAAACATTTCCAGTACAGGGTTCTTCCCTTTGGTTTGGCTTCAGCACCAAGGGTATTCACGAAATGCATGGCAGTAGTAGCTGCATTTCTATGAACCCTGGGGATTTTCATCTTCCCTTACTTAGATGACTGGCTCATTTGAGCCCCTAAAGTTGCAGAGGCCAGCACTGCACTGTCCCATACAATGCGAATCCTCCAATATTTGGGATTGGTAATAAACTTCCCAAAATCTCAACTAGTTCCTTCCCAATACCTAGAATTCATAGGAGCCTGTCTAGATACCAGACAGGCAAGGGCTTTCCTTCCACAAGCCCAGTGTCTTTTCATAATGCAACTAGCTTCTCAAGCAGCAGGCAAATCCTCCCTCACTGCTCGAACTACTGTAGTTACTGGGATATATGGAATCCACAGTTCATGTAGTCCCATATGCTCGCCTCCACATGCGAGCAGCTCAGTGGACCCTCACCGCACAGTGGACACAGGCAACGGGTCATTTGTCGGACAAAATAATCTCTCAACAACTAATTTTGTCCCTCCAATGGTGGTAATCACTAGAAAATCTGACAGTGGGGTCTCCTTTCCATCAATCTCTCTTTCAGGCCACCCTAACAAGTGATGCATCACAGGTGAGTTGGGGAGCACACCTGAATCATCTCTACCCAGGGCACCTGGACTCCACAGGAGGTTGGTTTACACATAAAACTCCTGAAATTAAGAGCAATCTATTTAGCTCTTCGAGTATTTCACGCCCAGCTCAGCTACAAGACAGTCTTAGTCCAGACGGACAATCAAGTAGCCATGTTCTATGTGAACAAGCAGGGCGGAACAGGCTCTCTGTTATGCAACGAAGCTTTACGACTGTGGGCGCTTGCCAGAGAGCATCAAATTCACCTTCTAGTGGTATATCTTCCAGGCATTCAAAACCTTTGGGCAGACAAACTCGGTCGAGTACTGCTGCCTCACGAGTGGTCCCTCCACCTAGACCAGATGGCAAAGATATTTCATCTCTGGGGCACTCCAGACATAGACCTCTTTGCAAGTCCACTGAATGCCAAACTTCCCTGGTTCTGTTCCAGGATTCCAGCTCACAACTGTCAGGCAAGGGATGCCTTCCTCCTTCACTGGGGTCAGGACTTCCTTTATGCCTTCCCACCCATTTCCCTCATCCCCAAAACACTCTTCAAGCTTCAGAAAGACAGGGGTCGCATGATTCTCATAGCACCACGATGGCCACTCCAAACGTGGTATTCCCTGCTTCTACATCTCTCTCAAGCGGCACCTCTGGAGTTAGGGCATCCTCCAGATCTCCTTTCCCAGGAGAACGGGACGCTATGGCACCCGAATCCCCAGTCCCTGCACCTCACGGCCTGGTTGCTGAAGGCTTAGACCTCCAAGATTTCAACCTGTCCCAACAGGTAAAAGATATCCTTCAGGCTTCTAGGAAACTTTCCACAAGAAGATCGTATGCCTTCAAGTGGAAACGTTTTACTATATGGTGCTCCAAGAAGGGACTAAACCCCCTTGTCATACCCTTAGAATCGATACTAGAGTATCTCCTTCACTTATTGAATTCTGGCCTAAAGACCAATTCGGTAAGAGTCCATCTTAGTGCAATTGCAGCTTCTTATAAGCCTCTGAATGGACAACCAATTTCCTCTCATCCACTCCTATCAAGATTTATGAGAGGCCTTTTATTAACTAAACCTCCCATCAAGCCACCACCGGTGGCATGGGATCTAAATCTAGTTCTCGGGCAGCTCATGAAGCCGCCTTTTGAACCCTTGGCCACTACAGCCCTTATGTTTTTGACCTGGAAGGTCATCTTCCTAATTGCAATCACCTCTGCCTGTCGCATTATTGAATTGCAAGCTTTAGTGGCTGATCCTCCTTATACTAGGTTTCATCATAAGGTTGTTCTTCGAACTCACCCACACTTTATGCCAAAGGTGGTTTCGCCTTTTCATTTAAATCAATCAATTTATGTTCCTGTATTTTTTCCCAAGGCCTCATGCCTCTTATGCAGAAAGAAACCTTCATACTTTGGATTGTAAAAGGGCCTTAGCTTTTTACATACAAAGAACACAGCAACATAGAAAGTCCTCACAACCTTTTATAGCTTTTGACCCTAGTCATTTGGGACTTCCAGTCTCCAAAAGAACTTTATCTAAATGGATTGCCCAATGCATATCCTTTGCTTATGAGAGTAAGGGTCTTCCTCTTCAGGACCATGTCACAGCTCATAATGTGAGAGCCATGGCAGCTTCTATGGCTAATCTCCACTCTGTGTCTATCGATGACATTTGTCGAGCAGCCACCTGTGCTTTGGTACACACCTTCACAGCCCACTACTGCCTGGATAAAGCCTCCCGTCTGGATGCCTTCTTTGGCCAAGCTGTTCTTCAAAATTTCTTTCATACCTAAATCAACTCCTACCCAACAACCCTGGTGGGATGCCAGAGATCCATGGGAGGAAGGATTCCCACCTTCTAGGGTGGCACCTTCCTGGGGCTATCTCCCTGGCATCTTCAGCTAGGGAGTCCCCATATGTGAAGACTACATTCCTGCTTGTTCCTGGAGATAGCGTAGTTACTCACCTGTAACAGGTGATCTTTGGGAACAGCAGGAATTTAGTCTTCACAACCCACCCACCTCCCCTAGGAGTTGTCTCTCTATCTCTGTCTCTTTCCTCTCTCCCTCTATCCTTTCACTCAGCTACAAACTTAGCTGAAGAGGGACAGTTGGAAAGGCGGGAAGGCAGCACGCATGTGCTGAGGGATGCTCCCAAAAGCGTTCCTATTGGACGCTGGGGAGCGTTCCCGCGCAGGCTCCATCGGTACTGACGATACCCATATGTGAAGACTAAATTCCTGTTCCCGGAGATCACCTGTTACAGGTGAGTAAGTACGCTTTTTGTACTTCATCTGCAGTTGTCAGTAAATCCTATAAGAAAAGCATGGCTTACAGCTAATAGTAACTGCATTAAGTGACCCACTTAAGTGCACAAGTTATTCATTCCTCCCAGGCTTAATTTCTGCTTTAACTCTCTGAACTTGATATGTAGAATTTATTTGAAGTCACAGTACCCAAGTATAAAATTCTAGATTCCTGCAGAATGTATTTTTCTCTTCAACTTTGGAATAACAAAAGTAAAAGCTTTTTAATATGCTACAGAAATGTTTGGACAGGTAAGAGCTTTGTGCTTAGACACACTTGGGATTAGTCTACAATTGAGTGTATTTTCTTCCAGCTTGGACAAAATGCTAAGCCTGCTAATAAAATAAAGCACTCCAGGTTACCTTTCTGCCAGTGTCTGTAATATGTCTGAAACCTTATCTTTTCATCTTTATCATGACTGAGGAAGGGACCTCAGTGATCCTGGAAATATGCTTCATTAAGATCTCTATTTACTAAAGTATAGCATGTAATAACAGCAAAATCACACAATCTCCAGGAATAAGCAGGAATGTAGTCTTCACATATGGATATCGTTGGTACCGACGGAGCCTGCGCGGGAACGCTCCCCAGCGTCCAATAGGAAAGCTTTTGGGAGCATCCCACAGCGCCTGCGTGCTGCCTTCCCGCCTTTCCCAACTGTCCCTCTCCAGTTCTTCATTTTCCGCGGAGCCGACAGGTCGCACATCCTGTCACTGCAGAAAAAAAATCCCTTCTATTCTTTTTTGTGGTCACGTCTGCCTTCTCTCGACACTACACCGGTGGTTCTTTCTCTCAAAAAAAAACAAAAAAAACCTAACTTTCTGGAGTCTTTTCCAGTAACTCTCTCCTCAGGTGCCACGTGCCATTTTGGGCACTAGGCCTTTTTCCCTCAGGATGGAAAAACCCGCTTCGAGTTTTAAAAAGTGTTCTAAGTGTGGCGGTACCATCTCCGTCACTGACACCCATGAGTGGTGCCTCAAATCTTTAGGTCCTGACCACTCTTATCTCAGAGTGTGCTGCCTGTGGAATGATGTCAAAAAGGGGCCGGCAAAACCGAGCTGCTAAACTTGGTACCCTTTTTCCTTCCAATGCAGCGTCCGTGGCATCGATGTCTTCCAGGGCTTCATCTGCCTCCCATGGATCTCAGGTAACTAAACATAAATCAAGCCGGTCCTCAAAGGGTAGATCTCCTTCTAAACATCGAGATGCCTCTGGCATTGCCCTTGAGGGACTTTCACCGGCAAAATTACCCGGCTGGAGGCTTCGGCTTCCAAAGCAATAACGGGGCTCCAGGATGTTCTCGAGGCTTCAACCTCGGCACAACTGCTGGTGCCATGCTCTGGTGTTCCGGCTGCTTTAACCGGTACCGACACCCAAGCATCGGCAGCGTTGATAGACCAGAGATTCTTGGCTATTGAACGCAGTTTGGTGGCTCTTCTTACGGCCTCGATGCTCCTGAAACCACTTCAGACAATTCAACCGGTACCAGCACCAACTGCATCGACATCAGCAGGTATTCTACCAGGTCCAAGTCAGGCGTCTCTATCCAGCATCGACAAGTCGGTACCGGTCTACTCCGATACCGACTTCGATCGGTACCGATACCGTGCCTTGCACGATCACCCGGATCGGAGATACTTCGAATCCTCAGATGAGTCTGAAGACTCTGCCGATACCAGAGTACTTCTTCCCTAGGATTCCTCTTCTCCTCAGCATAGGATGTCTCCACCAGAGGATATGTCCTTTCAGGATTTTATCCGAGATGTGGCCCAAGGTCTTTCCATCACAGTGGCTCCTGAAAAAGAGCCTAGAGCAAAGGAATTAGAAATCCTACAATACCCTAAAGCTCCCAAGGAGGCAGCTTCCCTGCTTATTCATGAGATCTTGCATGATCTTATGTTAAGAATGTGGGAAACACCTCTAACCACATCTCCTCATTCTCGTAGACTTCAACACCATGTATCGAGTTCCTCCTTGTCCTGGGTTTCAGAAAACTCAATTACCACACCATTCCATGGTGGTGGAATCAGCCATGAGACGGATGAAGAGTGCAAAAAGGCATGCATCTAATCCTCCAGGACGTGAGTGTAGGACTCTTGACGCCTTTGGATGTCGAACCTTCCAGGCTTCCTTGCTTTCTGCTAGGATCAGTTCCTATATCTTGTACATGGGGATGTTCCTTAAGGAAGTCACAGGAGACTTAGGGCTTATGAGCCCTCTCCTGCCTGATGATAAAAGGCAAGATTATCTTGCTCTTGTGAAACATGCTCAGGATGTTTCCAAGTTTGTGAATCGTGCAACCTTTGAATGCTTTGAATGCATAAGCAGAACCTCTGCTATTGCCATAGGTGCACGTAGAATTGCCTGGCTTCAGGCATCTGACTTGGAAATCTGGGTACATGACAAACTTGGGAATATACCTTGCACAGGCGAGAATCTCTTTGCAAGAATTGGTAGGAAAAAGCTAATGAGATTAGATGCTGACAATATCACTTTGGATAGATTGTCTAAATTTACAGCTGATCCTGCGAGGAAAAGATCCTCTAAGAAACCATTCTTCAGCAAGAAGAAAAAGTTGTATCCCTCCTATACCCAGCAGGGACATAGTTTAAGTCAGTCTGCCCAAAAGGGACAGCAGCAACAGCCTAGGCAAAGGAAGCCAAAAGCAGCTAAGCCTCAACCGGCTCAGCAGACTCAGCCTCCACAGGGACTTTGACTTCTATCTAGAGAACTTTGCCTTCCTGGCCCTGAATGGCCTAGAACCCTCCACCATCCCAGGAAGGTTATTTCATTTTGCCCCCAGATGGGATCAGATAACAGCAGAAAATTGGACTCTTGTCTAGTTTAAGAGAGGGGTACAAGCTTCATTTCCTCAGCATGCCCCCTCCTACAGTGGTAAGACAGTTCAATTCTCAGACCTCTCTCAACGACGGTTAGTTCAAGAGGTCCCTGTGCTCCTTGCTCAAGGGGCAATAGAAGAGGTGCCCATTCCCCAACGGGGTACAGGGTTTTACTACCCCTATTTCCTTATTCCAAAGAAAACAGGAGGGGACAGACCCATTTTAGACCTCAGAGAATTGAATAAATTCCTGTTCAAAGAGAAGTTCAAAATGATTTCTCTAGGAACTCTGCTGCCATACCTTCAGAGTCAGGATTGGCTTTGTTCTCTAGATCTCAAGGATGCATACACTCATGTTCTCATCCATTCAACTCACCAAAGTTTCCTTCGCTTTCTGTTTCAAGGGAAGCACTACCAATACAGGGTTCTTCCCTTTGGCCTGGCCTCTGCACCAAGGGTATTCACAAAATGCATGGCTGTGGTGGCAGCATTTCTCCACACCCTGGGAATATTTGTCTTCCCTTACTTAGACGACTGGCTCATTCAAGCCCCTTCAGAGCCAGAGGCCAGGGTTGCTCTCTCCCACACAATGCGCATCCTTCAGTATTTGGGACTTTTCATAAACTTCCCAAAGTCCAACCTTGCTCCCACTCAATCCCTAGAGTTTATAGGAGCTCTGCTGGATACCAGATAGACAAGGGCTTTCCTTCCACAGCCCCACTGCCTTCGCATTGTGCAGTTAGCTTCCCAAGCAGTGCTAAAACCTCACCTCGCTGCTCGGGAAATGTTAGTTGCTAGGCCACATGGCATCCACCGTGCATGTGGTTCCTTATGCTGGCCTCCATATGAGGGCAGCCCAGTGGACTTTATCTACTCAGTGGACTCAGACGTCAGGTTGCTTGTCAGACAAAATAGCAAACTCGGATTGCCTTATTTTGTCCCTCCAATAGTGGCAGTCACCCCAAAACCTTCTGGTGGGGTCTCCTTTTCAGCAGCCCCCACCCCAAACCACTCTAACAGATGCTTCACAGGTGGGTTGGGGAGCCCACCTGCAAGGCCTCTCTCCCCAGGGTACCTGGACTCCACAGGAGCCCTATCTCCATATCAGTCTCCTGGAGCTCAGTGCAATTTTTCTTGCTCTTTGAGTTTTCCACACCAAGCTCAGCTACAAGATAGTCCTAGTTCAAACGGACAATTAAGTAGCCATGTTCTATGTGAACAAGCAGGGCTGAACAGGCTCACTGTCGCTGTGCAACGAAGCTTTGCGACTATGGGCCCTCGCCAGAGAGCATCAGATTCATCATCTTGCGGTGTATCTTCCAGGCATTCAAAACGCTTGGGCAGACACTCAGTCGAGTTCTGCTTCCACACGAATGGTCTCTCCATGCAGACCAGGTGGCCAAAACATTTCATATTTGGGGAACCCCAGACATAGACCTCTTTGAAAGTCCACTGAATGCCAAACTTCCCTGGTTCTGTTCCAGAATTCTGGCTCAGGGTTGTCAGGCCAGGGATGCTTTCCTCCTCCATTGGGGTCAGGACTTCCTGTATGCCTTTCCACCCATTCCCCTAATTCCCCAAACCCTGTTCAAGCTTCAGAGAGACAGAGGTCATGTGATCCTCATAGCTCCACGTTGGCCACGGCAAATGTGGTACCCTCTGCTCCTACATCTCTCTCAAGCTCCGCCTCTGGAGTTAGGATCTGCTCCAGATCTCCTTTCTCAAGAGGACGGAATGCTGTGGCATCCCAATCCCCCAGTCTCTGCATCTCAGTGCCTGGTTGCTGAAAGCCTAGAACTTCACAGTCTTAACCTTTCCCAGCAGGTAAAGGATATCCTTTATGCTTCCAGGAAGCCTTCCACAAGACGCTCTTATGCATTAAAGTGGAAAAGGTTTTCTATATGGTGCTCGCAGAAGGGTCTTAACCCTCTTGCGATACCTCTGGAATCATTACTGGAGTATCTCCTTCATTTATCAAATGCAGGGCTTAAGACCAATTCAGTAAGAGTCCATTTGAATGCTATTGCAGCTTCTTTCAAGCCTCTAAATGGACAACCTATTTCCTCTCCTCCTCTCGTAGCGAGATTTATGAGAGGCCTTCTTTTGACTAAGCCTCCCATTAAGCCACCACCGGGACTTAAATCAGGTACTTGAGCAGCTCATGAAACCACCCTTTGAACCATTAGCCGCTACCTCTTTGAAATTCCTTTCCTGGAAGGTCATCTTTCTTATTGCAATCACATCAGCACGTCGCATCAGTGAATTGCAAGCGTTGCTGGCTGATCCTTCTTATTCAAGGTTCCATCATGATAAGGTAGTCCTTAACACTCATCCACACTTTATGCCAAAGGTGGTGTCGCCTTTTCATTTAAACCAAGCGGTTTACCACCTTGTATTCTTTCCAAGGCCTCACGCCTCAAGTGCATAAAGGAATTTTCATATTTTGGACTGTAAAAGAGCTTTGGCCTTTTACTTGCAAAGGACACAGCAACATAGAAAGTCCTCTCAACTCTTTGTTCCTTTTGATCCTAGTCATTTGGAACTTCCAGTCTCCAAAAGAACACTGTCCAGCTGGATTGCACTCTGTATATCTGTTGCCTATGAGAGTAAAAACCTTCCTCTTAAAGGCCATGTCACAGCTCACAATGTGAGAACCGTGGCAGCCTTTATGGCTCATCTTCACTCTGTCTATCGACGACATCTGTCGAGCAGCTACTTGGGCTTTGGTTCATTCCTTCACATCCCATTACTGCTTAGACAAGGACTCCCACCAGGATGCCTTGTTTGGTCAGGCTGTTCAACACCTGTTCCACACTTAATCAACTCCTACCCATCATCCCTGATAGGATGCCAGAGATCCATGGCGGGAAGTGGACCACTTTTACAAGGGCACACAACTTTCTTGGGCCATCTCCCTGGCATCTGCAGCTAGGGAGTCCCCATATGTGAAGACTATATTCCTGCTTGTTCCTGGAGATAGCATAGTTACTCACCCGTAACAGGTGATCTCCGAGAACAGCAGGAATTTAGTCTTCACAACCCACCCACCTCCCCTAGGAGTTGTATCTCTCTATCTCTCTCTTTCTCTCTTTTGTCTTAGCTTTAAACTCAACTGGAGAGGGACAGTTGGGAAAGGTGGGAAGGCAGCATGCAGGCGCTGTGGGATGCTCCCAAAAGTTTTCCTATTGGAGGCTGGGGAGCGTTCCCGCGTAGGCTCTGTCGGTACCGATGATACCCATATGTGAAGACTAAATTCCTGCTGTTCCCGGAGATCACCTGTTACAGGTGAGTAACTATGCTTTATCTCTCAGCAAAGATTTAAATGTTAGTAAATAGGGGCTTTTAGCTAAAGTGCAGTAAAGATTTGCTATTGCTGTGTAATTGTTCAGATTACTGAGTGGTAACTACAAATCCTCTGCATTAGCTTTTATAGGTGTACCCAGCATCATCTTATATAGTTAATGCATGCATTCTCCAGGAACAAGCAGGAAGTCAGTCTTCACATATGGGTGACATCGGCAGCAATGGAGCCCACACTGAGCATTGGAAAGCCTTCGGGAATGCCACCACATGTGTGGTCCTCTTCCCGTCCAAGGGTGCCATCTTGATCAGTCTCCCTTTTTCCGCAGAGGCTTTCGGACGCACGTCCCTGTACCTCAGGAAAAAGTCACTTGTCTCTCTAATTCCGGTTTCCTGGTCCTCTTCCCCACCCCCAGTGCCCCCCTGCCATGGCAGCAGGTCCAGGATTTTGCTGTTTTTTCACTTCTTCTTTTCTTCATCTTTAGCGCGTTTCGCACCCTTTCCAACCACTGGCCAAGCCGAAGGTCTTCGATCTTGTGGGGATTCCTCCATGGCCTTCAGTTTCAAAAAGTGTGACAGATACCCCAAAAACACGTCGATTACGGTCACCCATGACTGTTTTCTTAGGTGCCTGGAAGCTGACCATAACCTGGAGCTCTGCTCCCTTTGTAAAAAGATGTCCTCCAAGGCTATCCAGAGCTATAAGCAGAAACTGGGTGATATTTTCAGCAAGGCGGCGCCGGTGTCTCGGGTAGCTTCCTGCTATTTTACAATACGATGCTCTGCCGAGGGAATTCCTCACGGTCCTGGTTCCGCCTATCCTGACCCGGCTGTTCCTTCACATGTGAGACACCTGCGTCTATCCCCATTGTCAGTAAGCATCTGGACATCATATACAGGGTCCAGCAAGAACCCAGCTTCCTCATACTTCAATGAGGGTGGAGTCTGCCATGTGGAAGCAGAAGAACCCAAAAACTTACTCCATGGTCCCGCCAGGTAGGGAATCCCATGCCCTCAGGCGTAAGGCCTACCAAGGCTCCATGCTGGCATGCCGCATTAAGAACATACTGGGTCTGACCAAGGTCCATCGAGCCTAGTATCCTGTTTCCAACAGTGGCCAATCTAGGTCATAAGTACCTAGCAGTCTCCCCAAAAGACACAGGTTCCTCAATGCTTGTATTGGGTCCAGCAGTGATATCCTGTGTCCCTTTTAATAATGGTTTATGGACCTTGCCTCCAGGAACTTGTCCAAACCTTTTTTAAACCCAGCTACGCTAACAGCTTTTAATACATCCTCCGGTAACAAATTCCAGAGTTTGATTACACGTTGAGTGAAAAAATATTTTCTCTTGTTAGTCTTAAATAGGTTACCTTGTAGCTTCATTGCATGTCCCCTAGTTTTTTTATATTCTGATGACGTAAACAATCGATCTACATTTACCCGTTCCACTCCATTCATTAATTTATAGACTTCTATCATATCTCCCCTCAGCCGTCTCTTTTCCAGGTTAAAGAGCCCTAACCTTTTTAGCCTTTCTTCATAGGAGTATCCTTCCATCCCCTTTACCATTTTGGTGGCTCTTCTCTCTACCTTTTCTAATAACGCTATATCTTTTTTAAGATACGGCGACCAGAATTGCACACAATATTCAAGGTGTGGTCGCACCATGGAACGATACAGAGGCATTGTAATAGCCTTTGTTTTATTTTCCATTCCTTTCCTTATGGTACTTAGCATTCTATTTGCTCTCTTGGCTGCCGCTGCACACTGCGCTGAGGGCTTTAACATGTTATCCACGATGACGCTTAGATCTTTTTCCTGGGTGGTGGTTCCCAATGTGGAACCTTGCATCGTGTAACCATAGTTTTGGTTGTTCTTTCTTAGGTGCATAACTTTGCACTTGTCCACATTAAATTTCATCTGCTATTTGGATGCCCAGTCTTCCAATTTATCAAGATCCTCTTGCAATTTTCCACAATCCTCTTGGGTTTTAACAACTTTAAATAGTTTTGTCTTATCTGCAAATTTGATAACCTCACTCGTTATTCCCTTTTCCAGGTCATTTATGAATATGTTAAAAAGCAGTTGACCCAGCACAGATCCCAGGGCTGTACTCCACTATTCACCTTTTCTCCATTGGGAAAATTGGCCATTTAGCCCTATTCTCTGCTTTCTATCTTGTAACCAATTCCTGATCCGCAATACTTTATCACCTCCTATCCCATGACTTTTTAGTTTTGCCAAAAGTCTCTGATGAGAGGGACCTTGTCAAAGGCTTTCTGAAAGTCCAGATACACCTATATCAACTGACTCACCTTTGTCTACCTGTTTATTCACACCTTCAAAAAAACATAACAGATTAGTAAGACAAGATCTTCCTTGTCTAAAGCCATGTTGGCTGTCTCCCATTAAGCCATCACTATCTACATGCTGAGTAATTTTGTTCTTTATGATGGTTTGTATCATTTTTCCCGTTACTGAAGTCAGGCTCACTGGTCTGCAGTTTCCCGGATCATCCCTGGAACCCTTTTTAAAATTTGGCATTATGTTGGCCATCCTCCAATCTTCAGGTATTACAGATGATTTTAAGGATAGTTCACAGATTACTAATAGCAGGTCTGCAATCTCATATTTCAGTTCTTTCAACACCCTTGGATGTATACCATCCGGTCCAGGTGATTTGCTACTCTTCCGTTTATCAAATAGTTGCAATACATCTTCCTAGTATAGCTATATTTCTTTCAATTCTTCTGCAGCATCACCTTTAAATACCACTTCAGTCAGGGCTTAACAGAGCCACGGAAGGGAAAATAGTCTCCCTTCGAGCTCTGAAAGCCGACTGAGCTGATGCAGGGAGGGCAGGCTGTCGGGGGGGGGGGGGGAGGGGGCCCGTGGGATATGCGATTCTGCCGTTGCCGCGGCGGCAGACAGCTTTTTATTTTAAAATTTACTTTGCAAGCAGAATGTTCTTTGCGCGTGGCCCCCTGAAACGCGGGGCCCTGTGCAAAAAACATTCTTGCTCAATGGACGGGCCGGCCCTGTTTCCATCCCATCCTCTATTTAAGAAATCTCAACAAATACCTGGTGCGGAAGAAATTCAAAATGCTCTCCCTTGGTGTCTTGCTGCCTTTTCTCCAGCAGGGCGACTGGCTATGCTCCTTGGACCTTGGAATGCGTACGCTCACATTCTCATCCAGCCCAAACACAGGAAATACTTGCGCTTCAGGGTACAAGGGAACCACTACCAATATAGGGTGTTTCCCTTCGGCCTTGCATCCACCCCGTGAGTGTTCACCAATTGCCTCACGGTGGCCGCAGCCCACCTTCGATTGCAGGGCATCTTCGTCTACCCTTATCTAGACGACTGGCACGTTACAGGAGAGTCGGCCGAGGTGGCACAGCGGACCACAGCCCGCACCGTCCACCTCCTCGAGCACCTCTGCTTCGTGGTCAATTACCTGAAGCCTCACCTCACTCCAGTTCAATCCCTGGAGTTCCTCGGCGCATGCCTTGACACTCAGTGGGCAACAGTCTTCCTTTCCCAGGACAGGACAGACCGCCTCATCGCTCTGGCATCTGCAGTTCAGCACCGTGGTACAGTCTCGGCCCAGTTGATGCTCCGTCTTCTCAGCCATATGGCCTCAACGGTCCATGTCATCCCCGATGCCCAACTGCACATGTGAGTGGCGCAGTGGTGCCTTCAGGTGCAGTGGGCTCAGGTGACGGGCCATCTCCAAAACTCCATCGCAGTCACTCCTCAGCTGTCCGAGTCCCTCAACTGGTGGCAAGACGCCCGGAATCTGCTTTGAGGCATACCGTTCCAGGCTCACAGCACGACATGGTTTTGACCACAAATGCCTCTCTCATGGGCTGGGGAGCATACTGCAGCTAGCTCCACACACAGGGGACTTGGTCCTTGGAGGAGTCTCAACAGTCAATCAATCTTCTCAAACTCCGGGTGGTCCTTCTTGCCCTCCAGGCGCTTAGGCACTGCCTTCACCACTGGGCGGTGCTTATTCAGACAGACAACTGGGTGGCAATGTTCTATATGAACAAGCAGGGGGCACTGGCTCTTACAATCTCTGCTGGGAGGTGATAGTCCTGTGGTCCTTTGTGATTTGCCAAGGCATAGCCCTACAGGCTATCTCTCTCCCTGGCCAGGACAATGTCCTGGCAGACAGGCTGAACCAGATCCTCCAGCCACACAAGTGGCACCTCTGCCTGCAGACAGCACAGTGGCTGTTCCAGCGTTGGGGGACTCTGGTCCTTGACCTCTTTGCCAGCCCAACAAATTCGCATCTCCTGCGGTTCTGCGGCCCAATTCCCCACCCGAACAGGGAACCCTCAGATGCCTTCCTGCTGTTGTGGACGCATGACCTCCTATATGTATTTTCCCCCACTCCGCTCATAGCATGAGCTCCCCTCAAGATACAGTGGGATGGGAACTTGTGATTTTCGTGGCCCCGCGGTGGCCTTGGAAGCCCTAGTTTCTGCTGCTACTCTGCCTCTCTTCAGAGCCTCCGGTTCCCCTCAGCAGCACGCCGGGCTTGTTGAAGCAGGAGGAGGGTCTGCTGCTGCACCCAAACTTGAGGTCCTTATCCCTTGGCAGCTGAGCGGGTCGCTCCAGACCCTCTTCATCTCCTGATAGAGATAGAGGACATATTGCTAGCCTTGCACAAGGACTCAACTAGAAGTCTGTGTGGTGCTCGGGGATACGGGCCGACCCGTTCTCTTGCCCCACCCACTTGGTCCTGCAGTACCTTCTCCATCTCTTGCAGGCGGGCCTGAAGTCCAACTCGGTCAGGGTCTACCTGAGTGCGATTTCTGCCAACCACCACCTAGTCGGGGGCGGACCCCTCTCGGGTCAACCGCTGGTCTGCTTTATGCGCAGGCTGCTTCTTTCTAAGCCCCCCCATCCGGCCACCTCCGGTGGAGTGGGATCTCAATTTTGTCCTCACACGGCTCATTTAGCCGCCCTTTGAGCCGTTGGTGTCCTGCTCACTCCGACACCTTTCCTGGAAGGTGTTTTTTCTGGTGGCCCTCACTTCAGCCTGGAGGGTCAGTGAGCTTCAGGACCTGATGGCAGACGCATCCTACACAAGATTCTGTGGGAACCAGGTGGTTCTCCGAACGCATCCCAAGTTTCTCCCAAAGGTTGTCTCGGATTTCCACCTCAACCAGGAGATGGTGCTGCCGACTTTCTTTCCGAAGCCCCACGCCAACCCTCCATACTCTTGACCGTAGGAGGGCTCTCCTACACAGGCTCACTGCAGGTCTGAGTGGCTTTTCATCTACTACAACCCTGCCCATTTGGGGCGCATGGTCACCAAGCAAATCTTTTCCATCTGGGTGGTGGACTGCATCGCCTTCACTCAGGCTGGGCTACTGCTGGACTGTTGAGTCACAGAGCACGGTGTTCATGTAAGGGCAGCGTCTGTGGCACACCTGCGCTCCGTGCCGTTGATGGACATCTGCCGAGCCCCAACCTGGTCCTAGGCTAACACCTTTGCAATGTATTACTGCCTGGAGAGGGAGTCCCATCGGGACAGTGCCTTCAGCCAGGCTGTACTCCGTTATCTTTTCAGAGTTTAGGCAACTCCGGCTCTCCGACCCTTCTTCTGTGGCTACCGGGAGTGTGGTCTTCCGGGGACCTGGGATTCTTGGGCTGTTTTCGGTTACCAGTGTTTGCTTAAGGCTTGCCTTGGCATGTTTCTACAGGTCCTCAGTAGCCTGTAGCTGTTGATTCCCATATGCTTGTTCACCACCGATTCATGGGCTCTTTGGGTGGTCAGGGAGGGTTATCTCCTCCATCTGACTCAGACACCTCCCCCTTATTTCCCAGGAGTGCCCCTCAAGTCTCCCGTCCACCGGGACCACCACCTGAAGGAGTTGGCAGGTCTTCTCGAGGACAAAGCGGTGGAACCGGTGCCCCACCACCTCAAGGGCAAGGGGTTCTACTCCAGGTACTTCCTCATGCCAAAGAGGACAGGGGACCTAAAGCCAAATCCTCGACCCGCGCAACCTCAACAAATTCCTGGTGAGGGAGACGTTCAAGATGCTCTCCCTTGGAACTTTGCTGCCATACCTCCAGCAGGGAGACTGGCTATGCTCCTTAGACATCAAGGATGTTTATACACACATCCTCATCCATCCCAATCACAGGCAGTTCCTGTAGTTCATAGTGGGGGGCAGGCACTTTCAGTACAGGTGTTCCCCTTCGGCCTAGCCTCTGCTCAAGAGTCTTCACAAAATGCCTGGCAGTCGTGGCTGCCTCCCTTCAGTTCCAGGGGATCTTCGTCTTCCCCTACCTGGATGACTGGCTTAGAAAGGGAGGCACAGCCTCAGAGGTGCAGCAGTCCACCGCACGCACGATCCAGGTCTGCAACACCTGGGCTTTGTCATAAACTACTCCGTCTCATCTCCCAACACAGTGTCTGGAGTTCATTGGGGCAAAGATAGACACTCTTCAGTTGAAGGCTTTCTTGCCCAGGGACCAAACCGACTGTCTCAGGTCTCTAGCTCGGGATGTGCAGCATTGTACCTCGGTTCACGTCACCCCAAACGCTCACCTCCACATGAGTGGTGTAGTGGTGTCTCTGGGACCAGTGGTCCCAGGCCACAGGCCACCTCCGAGACAAAATTTCTGTAACCCGCCATTTGGCAGACTCCCTGGTCTGGTGGCAGTCACCCCAGCATCTCGAGGCGGGCATGCCTTTTCAGGCCCCAAGTCCCTTGAGGGTCCTCACTACAGACACCTCCCTGCTTGGCTGGAGAGCCCACTGTGGAGATCTTCACACCCAGGGCAACTGGTCACCAGATGAGAGCGCCCAGCAGATCAACCTCCTGGAGCTCTGAGCCATATACCTAGCCCTGAGGGCCTTCCATAACCACTGGCATCACCAGCCAGTTCTGGTCCAGATGGACAACCAGGTGGCGATGTTCTACGTGAACAAACGGGGGCACGGGGTCTCATACCCTTTGTCAGGAGGCTCTAGCCCTCTGCTCATATGCAGTCTGACAAGGCATCCTCCTGCAGGCAGTGTACCTGCCCGTTCAGGATAATCAGCTGGCTGACAGGCTCAGCAGAGTTCTCCAGCCACAAGAGTGGCAGCTGGACCCCAGGGTAGCCAGTCGGCTCTTCTGGCTCTGGGGAGAACCCGTGATGGACCTGTTCGCCAGCCTGGACAACTTTCAGTTGTCTTGCTTCTGCTCCCGGCAGGCCCACCCCTCCAGCATGGCAACGGATGCATTCCTGGTCTCATGGTCAGGAGGCCTCGTGTACACCTTCCCTCATACCCCGTTGATCACCAAGACCTTGTTCAGGACACTCCGTGACAGGGCCTCTCTCATCCTGATAGCTCCTCGGTGGCCCAGACAGCCGTGGTTCCTGCTGCTTTCACAGTTGACGGACACCCCCATCTCCTTGGGGACTGCCCCTGGACTCCTGTCTCAGGAGGAAGGCTCTCTCCTGCACCCCAGTCTGGAGTCCCTGTCACAGCGTGACTGCTGAGAGGGTGACTGGCCCCCTTCAACTTCCTGGTTGAAGTGGAGCACATCCTGCTGGCCCCTCGCAGGGCCTCTACTAGGAAGGCTTATGCCTTCAAATGGTGCAGGTTCTCTGTTTGTTGCGCCAATCACAGGGCTGACCCTTTATCTTTCCCGGTGGCTCTGGTATTACAGTACCTTTTCCACCTCTGTCTGGGCTCAAGTCTAACTCCGTCCAGGTGCACCTCAGTGCCTTGGCAGCCCAACACCATCCGGTAGATGGTAAGCCCCTCTCGGTCCAGCCATTGGTGACCCGTTTTCTTCAGGGCCTGCTCTTATTGAAGCCCCCGGTTCATCTTCTGGCAACCAAACGGGACCTCAGCGTGATGCTGGGGCAGCTTACTTGCCCACCCTTTGAATCTCTAGCTACCCGACACCTCCACTATCTCTCTTGGAAGGTGGCTTTCCTAGTCACGTTTACCTCCGCTCCCAGAGTTAGCGAGCTCCAGGCCCTTGTGGTGGAGGCGTCTTATACCAGGTTCTACTAGAACAGAGTGGTACTTCACACGCACTCCAAATTCGTGCAGAAGGTAGTGTCGCCCTTTCATCTCAACCAGGAAGTGGTGCTCCCTACCTTCTTTCTGAGACCTCACTCCAGCCGGGCGGAGGCGGTCTTCCACACCTTGGACTGCAAGAGGGCTTTGTCCTTCTACATCCAATGCACTCAGGGCCACCGCAAAGCTGCTCAGCCTTTTATCTCCTATGACCCCAGTAGGCTGGGGGTGGCAGTGACCAAGCGTATGCTGTCCACTTGTGTGGAGGACTGTATCACCTTCACATATGAGTAGGCGAGGCTCCTGCTTGATGGTCATGTCATGGTGGGCTGTGTCAGGGCCATGGCGGCTTCGGTGGTATACTTGCACTCTGTCCCGATGGGGGACATCTGCTGGGCCACCACCTGGTCTTCAGTCCATACCTTTGCAGCCCATTACTGCCTGGAAAGAGAGTCCCAACAGGACAGTGGCTTCAGCCAGACTGCTCCGTAACCTTTTTGGGGTGTAGGCAACTCCTACCCTCTGGCCCTTCTGTGTTCAGGATACCAGAGTGATGGTTCATCGGGGACAGGGGTCCTACTGTGATCTCTGGGGCAGACCCAATTACTGCTGCTTGCGGCTCCCCGTGTGGGAGCTCCCTTTTTTGCTATGGACTTTCGGTAGCCCGTAGCTGGGGAGTCCCATATGTAAGGACTGACTTCCTGCTTGTTTCTGGAGGAAGCGTAGTTACTCATCTGTAACAAGTGTTCTTCGGGGACAGCAAGAATCAGTCCTCACAACCCTCCCTCCCCTTGGAGTTGCTCCTTTACCATCTTTTATTTTTGCTGTCTTTTAGCTATATCATCTGACTGAGCAAGATGGCACCCTTGGGTGGGAAGGGGACCACGCATGCATGGTAGCATTCCCAAAGGCTTTCTTTGAAAGTTGGGGAAATGCTCTGTGCGGGCTCTGTTGGTGCCAACGTCACCCTATATGTGAGGACTGATTCCTGCTGTCCCCAGAGAACACCTGTTACAGGTGAGTAACTATGCTATTCCACGCGAGAGGGTACAGTAGAGGAAAAGGGAAGAAAGCAGCAAAGATGAAAGGTGGAAGAAGAGAACAAGAAGGGAGCCAAGCTCTGATGCAAATAGGAAAGAAGCCACAGGACTTGTGCTGTGGAACTAGGCGTGATTACAAGAGAATGATTTATGCATTAAAAGAGGAGCCAGCTGCTAGAGTGGCGATGAAGTCACTTTCTGTATCAGCTTGAAAGGAGAGAGGAAGGGTAATAAAAAAAAAAAAACACCATTTTGTTCTTGATTTATGAGACTATGGAGTGGCATTATAGGAGATAGAAACATAGAAACATGATGACAGAAAAAGACCACAAGGCCCATCTAGTCTGTCCTTCCATAACAACAACTACAACAGTCCACTTTTTACCTTTAGAGATCCTCTGTGTTGGTCCCATGCTTTTTTTAATTCAGTTACTGTCCTCATCTCTACCACCTCCACTGGGAGACTATTCCACGGATCCACTACTCTTTCCGTAAAGAAATATTTCCGCATATCACTCCTGAATCTATCTCCCTTCACCCTCATCCCATGTCCCCTCGTCGCAGAACTTGCTTTCAATTGAAAGAGGCTCTCTCCCTGAACATTTATGCCACGGAGGTATTTAAACATCTCAATCATATCACCTCTATCCCGCCTTTCCTCTAAGGTGTACATATTAAGATCCTTAAGTCTGTCCTCATATGCTTTATAATGAAGATCATGGGTCACAAATGAAATCAACTAATGTGCCAGGTCCTATGTTGTTTCACATGACCTTTCAGCATTTTTTGTCCCAAAGAGCAAAGCTTAGAAGGTAAGGCTTTTCATCAGTTTTATATGTATTAAATTTCCAATGACCAGGATGTGCCAGTGGATTTTAATGTTGGTCTTATTGTTCATCAGGCCACTGCTGTAGCCACTAGGCTGCTCCTCCAGTAGACATGACACTTGTAGGGAAATTGTAAGAACAATGTTGCTCCCAGGGCCACTATTCAGGGAAGCACGACTAAAAAAAAAAAAAGCCCCGTGTCTCACTTGAGTTGCCCTAAAGAAATCGGGAAATACAAACACTTGATCCCTAAATATATCTCTATAATAAAAAAAAATAATTTCAAAACCCATTTCCTGCCTGGCTCTAAGGCAAAGGTCACTGTATTACAGTTCAAGTCCAAATTGTCACGAGTTTTTGTTCTTTCTCACCCTATGGCCTTCCAGAGTCTATATAAAGAGCTCGAGATAATGAAGGTAAGGGACTCCCTAGGAACCCAAGGAACTTCCTATTAGGTTTTTTTTGTTGTTGTTTTTTAGGTACTTCTAATGGGCTTTTCAAAGGAGGTTTAAGAAAATTTAAAAAGTGTAAATTCAAGTGCTGAGCTTGATTTTCCAAAGCTTCCTTATCCCTGATAAGGGCAGCATTAAATTCTTTCAGTTCTTGAAGTTGTTTCAAGCCTCTGATTATTCAGTTTTGTATACTGCATTATTTTGAAATCAGAGCAGTTTACACAGAATAACCATAAACACTTTACATTGAACAGGGGTGTCAACTTGGATAGCACATGGGTGAACCATGTTACATACTAATAGCTAAAGGGTTAGTATGAGGGTAGATGGTGCTGTGGGACTGGCAGGTTTGTTATTGTATAGATTATGGTACGTGGTCATAGAAGAGGCGAAACAGATGAGTCTTCACTGCCTTTCTAAAGGTTGACATGTCAGAAATAGTTCTGATCGGAGCAGGTAGAGTGTTCCATAGGGTTGGTGCGCATAATGAGCAAGCTCGGTTCTTAGCATCTTGGGCACTTTTTATCATTACTGAGGGGATTATGATTGTGTTGGCCATTCCTGTTCTCTTTACTCTGTTGTTTGGAGTCAATTGTAAGGTAGTCGAGAGAGAATCTGCGGACAGGTTATGTAGCACTTTAAATGTCATCAGAGTTTTGTATTTCAGACGGCTCGATATTGGGAGCCAGTGTAATTGCCACAAGATGGGCATGACATGTTCGTCTGGATGCTCTATGCAAGGTTCAGGCTGCAGCATTCATGGCCATTTGAAGTGGTGGTAGTGTGCCTCTTGGTAGGCTTGGAGTATGATATTGGCATAGTCGAAATGGTAATGAAGACCCAGCTCCTCCTGAGCTTTACGCTGGGTTTGAGATAAAATAGAACCCTCTATAACTTTATTCTATCTAGCAGACAATGCAGCTTCCATGTTAGTAATGGCTCTTATAATATTCCCAAGATCTAATCCTGGACCCAGGTCTGGCCCAACCATCAGGTAAACTAGGTGGTTGTCTAGGGCAGCAGTTTTCACAGACCAGCAAAGAGCAGAACAAGCAAAGCTAAACAATAGATTTTGACAGCCACCAGGGGCGTAAGGCTTAAGATTTGCCTAGAGTGCCAATACCTTGAACCTACTCTGAGGCTGGCTGTGCCTGGACCCTCAACTCTTTATATTTCCAGTCTTTGCTGGTAAAATAAGAAGAGGGGGAGTCTATTCCACCATAGAGTCACCCCTTAAGGAGCCAGTCGTACCTGTCCTTTCTATTAATGCAGTAGGAAGAGGTACCATTGCTGAAGTCCTGCCATAAACCTTTGCATCCAAGTCACTCGGCATCTAGTACGTAGCATTTGCGGCATCTGGTTCACATCCAGATCTATGGGGAGTCTCGTGACACTGGGAATTCAGCATTCTCAGAGAGGAGGCTCTCCAGTACTTAGCCCCTATATCGAAGCACTAGCTGCAGGGGACAGAAAGGTGTCCAGGGTCGGTTGAGTCATCATATTAGGAGCAGCAGTCCCACTGGGTTGAGCCCAGTGCTTTCCCTTGCATTTCCCCATGCCCGACCAGTGAGTCAAACTTCTGAGGTTTCTGAAGTTCACATGCCTACAAAAGCTGCTGCTGCCATCTTGCTCTTCCCTCCCATTAGTGCTTTTATATTGTAAATAAAATTCATGTTTACAGCTAGGATGGTTGGCTGGTAGGGGAGAAAAGAGAAAATGAACACTGGGAAGAGAGGATAAAAGAATAGGAAGAGTGGAGGAAGCAGATAAAGATCAGAGAAACATTTTTTTGACTGGGTGTATATATGGTTTAAATATGCACAAATGTGTATATTATATCCCTTTTATGGGTAACATTGAGAGTAGTTGAGAAGAATATATTACATTTTATAAAGAGGAAAGAGTGAGGTTTGGCACATGAGTGAAGCTATGAGGGGGTAGGGCTTAATGTGGCAAATTTGAGAAAAATTGCTGGGCCTTATCTAAACTCCCCCACCCCCACCCACACATACACAATCTGCAGTCCCTTGACATAAGGAGAGTGGGGCAACATCACAGATCTGGGTACAGGTTATTCAAATAGAAAAATGCTCCAAGAATTCCAGCACAATTTCTCTCACTGATGAGCATTCCTGGTGCCTAGAATGTTTAGGCCCAGACCACAATGTTGATTCTTGTCCATCCTGTCGCCACATGACTTCTTGAGGTAGAAAGAACTGGAACAAACAGCAGGCTAAGCTGTTTCCTACAGACTCGGCTCCTTCAGTGTACTCCTCGGGGGCGTCGACTCCTTCAAAGTCTTCCCATGAGACCAAGTTCTCACCAGCAAAGGCGAGAAGCATTGCTTGGAGTCACCAGTACTTAAGAAAAAGAAGACATCGGCCTTGGCATCGAGGTCCTCGTCTTCCAGATCGGTGTCTGCTTTGAACACCAAGCATTGGCACCAGCACAGTCATTCATTGCATTCCGATGCAGACCGTCCATTGAAGCAATCCCGGCAGGAAATGTCACTCTCCAAAGCCATACAGGAGTTTGGGGGAAGCCTCTGAGGTCCAATCCTTGGTGGAGTTCCTGATACCAGCATCAGGAGTTGTGGCCTACACAGTCGTGTCTGGAGCCACTCCTCCTCCGGTACAGTCATTGGATGACTGTATCAATGCCATCGAGCACAGCATCACTAAGTTCTTAGCTGCAGTAACGCTGATAACATTGAGTGCTTTGCAGTCAGCATCGGTTCTGCCAATGCAGATGATGGCCACAGAGCTCAGCATGCTTATGCAGGCATCTCCTGCCTTCCATAGCTCCATGGAACAGCTGATACCAAGGCTCTTGGTACCACTGTGTCCAGTACCTTCTACATTGAAACACCGAAGCTCTGAGCAGCGAAGGTATTGAACATCTCATAATGATTACTTTGACTTCCTTCTGGACTCTGATTCCAAAGAGGCCTCCAATGTGGAATCCATCGATTCCGATACCTATAGGGTATTGGATCCATCGCCACCTTATGAACATCGATGTTTGCTGCCCGAGGACTTGTCCTTTCAAGATTTTAAGGACATGGCGGCAGCTCTCAATGTTTCAGTGGCTGCGGAAATGGAACAGATAGCTGAGGAGCTCGATATTCTCCAATACCCACTGGTGCCAAAGGAGGCTGCTTCCCTCCTGGTGCATAACATCTTAAAGAATCTAATGGCCCCTGCAGCGAGTAAGAGGTTCGATATCCTTTATAGGGTCCCTCGCTCCCCAGGTTTTTAGAAGCAACAACTCCCCCACCACTCCATACAGCCGATCCTTGAGAGGCCGTTACGCCGAATATGGGAGATGCTGGTGTCTGTGCCGATTGTTACCCGTCAGCTCAATGCTATGTACCATGTCTGGAAAGAACCAGGGTTCCACAAATCCCAGCTACCACACAATTCCATAGTAGTTGAGTTAACCATGCAAAAGCTAAAGCGCCAGAAGACCCACTCCTCTGTCCCTCCCAGTAGGGAAGCCCAGGCCCTCAATGCCCTTGGGCACAAATGTTATCAATACTCGATGCTGGGTTGCTGGATCCAAGCCTATGAACTCTACATAGGCATGTACTTAAAGGCACTGGCCAAATAGCTGTCGGGGTTTGCAGCAAGCTTCGTTGGGGAACCCCTCCAACGGTTCCAGACCCTGACTTCAGGAGTGAGAGACTGGTTCCTCTCCTGGGCCGCCTATGACTGCTTCAAGTCAGCAGCTCAAGTTGCGGTGGCTGGCATCTGGGCTTGGTGCCAGGCCTAGCTGCAATCCTCTGACCTTGAGCAGTAGGTCCAGGACAAGATGTCCCCTGTACTGGTGCGCATCTCTTTGGCAAACCCATGGCCAACAAAGCTGCTGAGATTGAGGCCAACTTTGTGACTTATCAGAAGCGTTCTAAGACTACCTCATCCCATCCCCGCAAAAAATCGGGGAAAAGGGTACCTTTGCACAGAGTTATCAATACCAGTCTTACTCTGGCCATCAGCGGGTTTCTCACCTCAAGAGGCAGGGGGCTCAGAAGGCAAAAGCACCTAAGCCCCAGACTCTAGATCCCGCCCAGCCCCAGGAGACCTTCATCAGCCTACAGGGGGGTACCTGGTGCACTTCGCCCACAGGTGGGCGTCAATCACCTCGGACCTGTGGGTACTGCAGGTGGTCAAGAAGGGATACCTCCTCCACCTACAGCAGATTCCACCCAGGTTCTTTCCTGGAGAGCTGGTCTTCTCAGGGATAGCACAGTAGAATCTGTACCCAGACATCTGTGGGGCAAAGGTTTCTACTCCAGGTACTTTCTTGTCCCAAAGAGGACTGGAGGCCTCAGGCCCATTCTAGACCTGCGAAACTTAAACAAGTTTCTGTTGAGGGAGAAGTTCAAGATGCTCTCCCTTTGAACACTGCTGCCCTACCACTACCAGGGAGACTGGCTTTGCTCCTTGGATCTAAAGAATGCTTACAAACACAACTTGATCCACCCCTCCCACAGACAATACCTAAGGTTCATGGTAGGAGGAGGGCACTACCATTACAAAGTGCTACCCTTTGACCTGGCCTCCTCACTGAGGGTTTTCACAAAATGTCTAGCAATGATCGCTGCCCACCTGCGTCTACAAGGGGCCTTTGTCTTCCCCTACCTGGACGACTGGCTTATCGGGCAGCATGGCTGCAGGGGCCCACCAGGCCACAGGGTGCACAACTCTCCTGCTGCAGCACCTGGCGTTTATCATCAACTATCCCAAATCTCATCTTACTCCAGCCCAAAGTCTGGAGTTCATAGGTGCTCAGTTGGCCATCTTGCAGGCCAAGTCCTTTCTGCCCAGGGAAAGGGCAAACCACCTCAGGGAGCTACTAGCGAAGGTGCAGCACTGTCACTCGGTGCCATCCCACTTCCTCCTCCGCCTTCTGGGCCACATGGCCTCCACAGTCCATGAGACCTTGTTAGCCCGCCTGCATATGTGAACGGCCCAGTGGTGCCTTCTTGCTCAGTGGATGCAAGCCACGGGCAGATTGCGGGATAGAATCTGGATAACCCACCAAGTCGTGAAGTCCCTCAACCGGTGGCAACTTCCCTGCCACCTCTGGGCCGGAATACCTTTCCAGGCATCCCCTGCCCCAGAGTGTCCTGACCACGGACACCTCCCTCCTCGGGTGTGGGCGCATTGCAAGGACTGTCGCATACAAGGTAGCTGGTCTCAAGTGGCATCCCTACTACAGATCAATCTTCTAGAACTCAGGGTGATCTTTCTGGCCCTACAGGAGTTCCACCACCGCCTGCGTCATCAGTCAGTACTGGTGCAGATGGACAAACAAGTCGCCATGTTCTACATCAACAAGCAGGGGGCACGAGGTCATACTCCTTCTGCCAGGAAGCAGTGGCCCTCCTGTCCTTTGTGGCTCAAAACATGCTCCTTTGGGCAGTCCATCTCCTGGCAGACTGACTCATCAGGGTGCTCCTGCCACATGAATGGTGCCTGAACTCCAGGGTGGCCTCACGGCTCTTCCGCTTCTGGGGTCTGTGATGGACCTCCTTGCCACCCCAGACAATGCACATCTACCTTGCTTCTGCTCGTGGCAGCTGCACCCGGTGAGGGTAGCGGTGGATGTATTCCTGATACCATGGACGGAAGGCCTCCTCTATTCCTTTCCACTGATCCCTCTGGTCGCCAGGACCCTCTTCAAGGTCCAGCATGAAGGGACAGTACTGATACTAATTGCCCCCAGGTGGCCCAGACAACTGTGGAAGTGTAGCCTACCAATTAGTGCAATGTCTCTATAAGCAGGGGTCAAGGGTTCGATTCCCATCTGTTCATTTTGAGTCTTGAAGGACTACATAAAAGGACTGCTACTTCTGGAGAGAGATCTGCAATTGTATTTAATTCTGTTAATTTTTACTAAATCTTGGGGAAAAGGAAATTCTTTAGATTAAAGCTGATTAATCTGTGTAAATGAGAATGCAGTGTATTTGTTAAATCAGTCAGGGCCTAGAATCAGCAGAGAGCTTTTAGTTAAATTGAAAACTCAACAGGTAGCTTTCAGTTTAAGTTTAAAACCCAGCAGAGGGCTGTCAGTTTAAAATCAGAACACAGCAGAGAGCTTTCTGGTTAAATTTAAAACCAAGCAGAGAGCTTCTAGTTTAAATGTAATACTCAGTCTGGGCCTAGTACCAGCAAAGAGCTTTCAGTTTAAATTTAAAACACAGCAGAGAGCTTTCTGAGATTAGTTAAGCTTGAGGTGAACAAAGTCCATTAAACATATTAGGTATAGTTTTATTATTATAAGTATCCCCAGCAAACCTTAGTAAGTAAACCACTTAAATATCTAAACACAACCCTAAAACTAAGATTCAGACAGCAGTCCAGCAGCGAGATGGGGGCTTTCCAGTCTTTTGCATTGAGTGTCAAATGTATGATTTTCTCCCAGTTGGTGAGGGGTTGTGCGTGTGCACTAGGTGCAAGGAGCTCTTTGCTCTTAGGGAACGAGTCCAATCTCTGGAGGCTAGCGTATAGGACTTGGAGGACATAAGGAAGACGGAGAGGTACATAGATGAGACCTACAGGGATGTAGTACCAAAGTTCCACCTCCAGTCTGGCAGCATCCCTATTGCCATGGAGACGAGAGGTCACGTGACAGGAGACCAGCATCCTGGTGTGGCAGGACGTGATCCTGTAGCTAGGACCTGTCCTCCAGGTGATGTAAAACCCTTTCACACCAAGGAGGTTTCTCCAGGGCCATGTGCCCACGAGGGAAGGGTTAGGACAGCCATTATAGTTGGTGATTCGATCATTAGGCATGAAGATAGCTGGGTGACTGGTGGATGTGAGGATTGCCTAGTAACATGCCTAGTGGAACACAAGATCTGGTGAAATAGATCTGAATGTTGGGGCCACTTGGCAATAGTGATCATAGCATGATCACATTTGATTTAATAAATGGAGGAGGGACGGTAAGGAAATCCACAGTACTACCTTTTAACTTTCAAAAGGGAGACTTTGATAAAATGAGGGAAATAGTTAAGAAAAAACGAAGGGGAGCAGTTGCAGAGGTTAAAGATTTGTATCAAGCATGGTTGTTTAAAAATACAATCTTGGAAGACCAGACCAGCTGTATTCCATGCTTTAAGAAAAGTGGAAGGAAGTCCAAAAAACTGCCAGCATGGTTTAAAGGTGAGATCAGAGAGGCTGTTGATTGAAAAAAAAAAAGCATCTTTCAGAAAATGGAAAAAGGAGCCAAATGATGAAAACTGGAAACATACGCACTGGCAAGTTAGATGCAAGGCATTGATAAGGCAGACAAAGAGAGAATTTGAGAAGAAGCTTGCTGTGGAAACAAAACGAGTAAAAGTTTTTTCAAATACATCCGTAGCAAAAATCCTGTGACAGTCAGTTGGACCATTAGATGATAGAGGAGTAAAAGGGGCACTAAGAGAGGACAAGGCCATAGTGGAGAGACTGAATGAATTCTTTGTTTCTGTCTTTACTGAGGAAGATGTAGGGGTGTAACCCATGACTGAAATGGTATTTAAAAGTCATGCTGCAGAAGAATTGAAAGAAATATTGATACACCACGAAGCTGTCTTACAACTATTTGATAAACTGAACAGTAGCAAATCACCTGGACCGGATGGTATACATCCAAGGGTGTTGAAAGAACTGAAATATGAGCTTGCAGACCTACTATTAGTAATCTGTGAACTATCATTAAAATCTGTAATATCTGAAGATTGGAGGATGGCCAATGAAATGCCAATTTTTAAAAAGGGTTCCAATGGTGATCTGGGAAGCTACAGACCGGTGAGCCTGACATCAGTACTGGGAAAAATGCTAGAAATCATTATAAAGAGCAAAATTGCTGAGCATGTACATAGTCATGGTTTAATGGTAGACATCCAACATGGCTTTAGCCAAGGAAGGTCTTGTCTTACTAATCTATTATGTTTTGAAGGTGTGAATAAACAGGTAGACAAAGATGAGTCAGATGATATAGTGTGTCTGGATTTTCAGAAAGCCTTTGACAAGGTCCCTCATGAGAGACTTTTGGCAAAATTAAAAAGCCATGGGATAGGAGGCAGTGAACTATTGTGGATCAGGAACTGGTTAAAAGATAGAAAGCAGAGGGTAGGGCTAAATGGCCAATTTTCCCAATGGAGAAAGGTGAATAGTGGAGTACCCCAGGGATCAGTGCTTGATCTGCTGCTTTTTAATATATTCATAAATGACCTGGAAATGGGAATAACGAGTGAGGTTATCAAATTTGCAGATGACACAAAACTATTTAAAGTTGTTAAAGTCCATGAAGATTGTGAAAAATTGCAAGAGGATCTTGATAAATTGGAAGACTGGGCATCCAACTGGGAGAAATTTAATGTGGACAAGGGCAAAGCTATGGGTAAATGTAGATCGATTGTTCACACCATCAAAATATAGAAAGACTAGGGAACATGCAATGAAGCTACAGGGTAACCTATTTAAGACTAATAAGAGAAAATATTTTTTTCACTCAACGTGTATCAAACTCTGGAATTCGTTACTGGAGAATGTAGTAAAAGCTGTTATTGTAGCCAGGTTTAAAAAAGGTTTGGACAAGTTTCTGGAGGAAAGGTCCATAAACCATTATTAAAGGGGACCCAGGATATCCACTGCTTGCCCCAATACAAGCATTGTGGAACCTGTGTCTTTTGGGGAAACTGCTAGGGTACTTGTGATCTAGATCGGCCACTGTTGAAAACAGGATACTGAGCTTTTGATGGACTTTGGTCTGACCCATATTTATTTATTTATTTTACAGTTTTTATATACCGCGCTCTTTGGTATCAGCGCGGTTTACAGATAACAAATTTCGCATTAGAACAGTCCTTTGCTTACATTATAACAGGGTCTTTTGCTTACATTATAACAGGGTCAGTAACTTGGAGACAACATGGTAAACTATATACAAGCTATATACAGAAAGATATATTACCTCTGGAAATTTACAGTTAAATTGGGTCGTAACTTTGGGTGTGCAGAGCGTCTAGGTCGTGTTCTGTTATGACTATGTTGTTGGAATGTCAGAGGCTGTGTGAGTGATTTGTGAGATGGGGGGAGGAGGTGTAGGGTTAGGGCCTAAAAGATGATGACAGAATAGGTAGTGTTTGAGGGCCTTTCTAAATTGAGAGAGGTCTTTTATTGATCGGATATGAGGAGGGAGATTATTCCAGCAAGTTGGAGCGAATAAGGTGAAGGCCCTGTCTCTGGTTGTTTGGTTACATTTAGTGTACTCCTTTGGTACGACAAGAGTATTGGCGGCTGCGGATCTTCTCAGTCTGTTCGTGGGGGAGTTGATAATAAGTGATGAGAGGGAAGGTGGGGCTATTTGATTAATTGCTTTAAAGGATAGCAGAAGTGCTTTGTAAGTTATCCTGGCTTGTAGGGGTAACCAGTGAAGCTCTGTTAGTATGGGGGTGATGTGGTCTCTACTGGAAGTACCGCAGAGGATGCGGGCTGCTGAGTTCATCGCCAATTGGAGTGGGTTGAGGGTGCTCTTGGGTAGACCATGCAGGATGATATTAGCATAGTCAAAATGAGGTGTTATAAGGGCTTGGAAGACTGTTCGGAAGTCATTGGAGGCGAGTAGTGGTCTTAAGGGTTTCAGCGTTCTTAATTTGTAGTAAATGGATTTAACGGTCTGCTTTATGTGATCTTTGAAGGTCAGTTCTTGGTCAATGGTTACTCCCAGGTAGCGAATTGATGATTTACATGGTAGTTCCGCATCTCTCACCTTCAAAGTTGCGGGGGGGGGGGAGAATTTCCTATTCCTGGTTACGAATAGGACTTCCGTTTTCTTGAAGTTTATTTGCAGGTTCTGGGATAGGAGCCAATCTGTAATCGCGTTGAAGCAGGCGATAATTGGGGAGAAGTCAGGGGCATTAATTTTTATTGGCGTGAATATTAGTACGTCATCTGCGTAGATCAAGCTGGAGGCGTTAAATGTTTTGATGATTTCACAGATTGGTTGGATATATATGTTAAATAGAAGAGCTGATAAAGAGGATCCCTGGGGTACACCCTGTTGTTGCTGGAAAGGATCGGAGGTTGAAGATCCTATCCGCACCTGTTGCCAGCGGTTGTTTAGGTAGGATCTACACCATTCCCAAGCTGATCCCTGGACTCCCTTTTCTTTGACGGTGAAGAAGTTGTACATGGTTAACCGAGTCGAACGCTGCTGAGATGTCAAGGAAGATGAGGATGAACCCATTTTCAGTTTTGTCAATCCCTCTTGATAAGGTGTTGATGAGTAGTGTGAGAAGGGTCTCTATGCCATGTGATTCTCGGAATCCGTGTTGGCAGGGATCGAGAGGAGCTGAAGTATCTATATGCTGTTGCAATTGGATTTGTACCACCTTCTCGATGATTTTGGCTAGAAGGGGTATACTTGAAATTGGACGATATGAATCAGTTTTTGCTGGGTCGAGTTTATTGTTCTTTAGGAGAGGGCGTATTGAAGTTTGCTTGAGAGATGATGGGAATGATCCGGTGGTGAAGGAAAGTTGCATGATAAGGGCAAGTATGGGGCTCAGTTCAGCACGCATTGTTCTGATCCAGTAGGCAGGGCATGGATCGTTTGGGGCTGTGGTAGTATTCAAGGTGGCAATAAGGTCAGTGATGGATTTCACTGTGGGAGCGACAAAATTTTTTAGAGGCTGAGTAATTGAGACGGGGTTAGGTATACAACTTGGTGTGGAGTTCGTGTTAATGGATTTAGATTGAAGATAGTCGGCAAAAGCCTGAGGTTGAATTGATATTGTTTGGTTGGAGGATGGTGCCTTGGTTAAGGATTTAGTGATGTTAAAGAGGTCTCGTGGTTTGTTCAGTGATCGGAGGAGGGTTTCTGTATGGTGTTCCCTCATCTTTTCAGCTATTTTCTCCCGGTGTTTCTTTAGGGCATTTTCGTAATCCATTTGGTCAATTGGAGCACGTGATCTGCGCCATTTTCTCTCTTGTTTTCTTAGATTCTGGAGGGATAGTCGTAGTTCAGTGGAGAACCATGGTTTTGGGTTTCTACTTTTTAGTGCTGTGCTGGATGCTGGTGGTCTTACTGAGGAAGGTAGATGTGAAGAGGAGTTCAGGGTGTTGTACCAATTGTTGATCAGTTCATCAAGGTCATTGGTTGGTAGACAAAGGGTTGGAAGAGTCTGGCTGATGAAGTCATCCTTGTTGAGCGTTTTGAAACGGGCTGTTGGTCCTGATGAGATTAAATTTGTATGTCTTGCTGGGATACTGTTTTGCTGATATGGGACTTGGAAGGATAATAAATCATGATCAGACCATGGGACAGGGGTATGAGATAGCTTAAAGTTGGTGTTCGCTGTAGCCTGAGGCGCAAAAATGAGGTCAAGGGTGTTACCCTTGAGGTGTGTAGGGGAGCTAACTAGCTGCGAGTAGTTGAGGTCAGCCATGGCATCAAGGAATGTGGTAGAATGGCTATGGTGAAGTGAGGAGAGGTTAAAGTCGCCCATTAACCAGTTGGATTTGCGTGGGCTTTCTGGGTTGCAGGCAAGCTCTATTATATTAGATAAATCTTCTGGTGGTGAGGATGGGGCTCTATATATGAGATTTAGGATGATATGTTTGTTAGCTATAGTAACTAGGTCCATGTGTGTGGTACTCCTGGTGGAAAGTAATCTAAATTGAAGGTTAGTTCGTGAAAGAATGAGAACACCACCACCTCTTCGGTCTGCTCTGTGGCATGTGTGTATTGAGTATTCTGGGGGAATGAGTTGGTTTATAAGGACATTGTCTGTGTCCGCTAGCCATGATTCTGTGACCAGGAGGATGTCTAGTTTCAGCTTTGTGATGAGATCTGTAATGGCTGGCCACTTTTTACGTACTGAGCGGGCGTTGATGAGTGCACAGTTTAAGTTAGCATGTGAGGGAACAGGATTGGGTTTAGAACTACTAACAGTGTTAAGGGTTTAGAACTACTAACAGTGTTAAGGGAGATATATAGTAGATGAGAGTGCCTAACATGGTGTGGTTGTGGAGCTGAGTGATGATAGGAGGAATGATATGCCATATGGCATATCTTATGTTTTTATACTGCTCTCCCTGTTGGTGGCACTCCTGGTCCCACTGGGCCATGCCCCAGACCTCCTGACTCAGGAGGTGGGCACCTTCCTGCACCCCAATCTGGGGTCTCTAACATTAACAGCATAAGGGTAACCTTGGCCCCTTTCAACCTCCCACGAGAAGTTGAGGAGGTCCTGTTGGCCTCCTGCAAGCCCTCCACGAGGCAAGCATACGTGTTTAAGTGGTGTAGGTTTTCAGAATGGTGTGCGGAGAGGCAGGATAACCCATTCTCCTGCCTGGTGCAACTGGTGCTCCAATACCTACTGCATCTGTCGAACACTGGACTTGAAGTCCAACTCAGTGAGTGTGCACCTGAGTGCAATTGCTGCACACCACCACCGTATCGAAGGGAAACCTCTTTCAGGTCAGCCCCTTGTCTCTCGGTTCCTCAGGGGCCTCCTGCTATCTAAGAACTCCATCTGCCCCCTTGGCAGCAGAATGGGACCTCAATGTGATGTTCTCACAGCTCACCAGGCTGCCATTCAAACCTCTAGCTACTTGCTATCTGTGGTATCTGTCATGGAAGGTGGCCTTCCTGGTAGCTCACAACTGCTCACAGAGTAAGCAAGCTTCATGCTTTGGTGGCAGAGCCACCATGCACAAGATTCTACAAGAACAGGATGGTGCTCCACACACTCCCCAAATTCCTCCCAAAGGTGGTATCTCCTTTCCACTTCAACTAGGAGGTGGTTCTTCCCACTTTTCCTGCAGCCTCATGCCGGTAGAGAGAAAACTATACTCCATACATTGGGCTGAAAACGGGCCCTGTCCTTCTACCTACAGTGGACCCAGGGCCATCGCAAACCTCAGGTTTTCGTTTCCTATGACCCCAGCAGACTGGGGCTTCCTGTGACTAAGTGAACTCTGTCCACTTGGGTGGCAGATTGTATTGACCTCACCTATGAGAAATCTCAGCTCTCCCTGGACCACCGGATCACAGCGCATCGCATGAGAATGATGGCCACATTGGTGGCAAACCTGCACATAGTACCAGTGATGGAGATCTACAAAGCCACCACATGCTCTTCAATCCATACATTCGTAGCTCCCATCAGGACAGTGTCTTCAGTCAGGTGGTACTCCGCAATCTGTTCAGGATGTAGGCAACTTCTGTGTTCAGGCTACCGGAGTGAAAGTGCCATTGGATGCTATGATCTTGCAGAGTCTCTCAGTGGGGGACTCACCTTCTGCAACTCATGGCTACCTGACTCAGTCGCCGTTGGTGCTGTCATGGTTCACTCCATCGGCAGCCTGGAGCTAGGAAGTCCCATATGTGAGGACTGACTTCCTGCTTTTTCCTGGAGAAAGCATAGTTACTCACCTGTAATAGGTGTTCTCCAGGGACAGCAGGAATTGATCCTCACAACCCTCCCTCCCTCCCCTAAGAGTTGCCTTTCTACTTTGTTATATTTTTACTACTGTCCTAGTTATGTCATCTGACTGAGCAAGATGGCACCCTTGGGCAGGAAGGGGACCACACGTGTGGTGGCATCTCCAAAAGGCTTTCTTTGAAATCTGGGGAGATGCTCCCATGCGGGCTCTGTTGGCACCGACGTCATCCATATGTGAAGACTGGTTCCTGCTGTCCCTGGAGAAAACCGGTTACAGGTCAGTAACTATGCTTTCCCTAAGAAGAAAAGATTTTATCTTCCATATTCCTATTCTGGCTACTCTGCCCCACAACAGCAACAGAGACGATAGGGCTAGAAACAGATCAGGAAACCCAAGGTTTCCAAACCAGCTACTACTCAACCTTCTCAGAGTTTTTGACTGCTTCAAAAAGAGTATGGACAATTATCCCATCTTTCCTCTTTCTCCTATGATCCCAGGAAGACTGGTGCATTTTGCACACCATTGGATTCCCAGTCCTGGACTTTACATCTAGTCAGTCAGGACCTACAGCTGAAATTCCAGAATCTTCCAGTCACTTTGTGGGACAACCCTCCTTGGATCTCCTTCACTCCTTGCTTCAGCAGAAAATTCTCTCATTGCTGAGAACAAGGGACTATAGAGGAGTTTCCCCCATCTCAGCAGGGCCTGGGATTCTACTCCCAATACTTCCTAATTCCAAAAAGGACAGGCGATCACAGGCCTATATTAGATCTCCAAAATCTCAATAAATTTCTCATCAAGGAGAAATTCAAGATGATTTCTCTAGGCATTCTTCTGCTATGTCTCCAACAAAATGATTGGCTATGTTCTCTGGATCTAAAAGATGCTTATACACGCTTCCTGATCCACCCAGATTACAGAAAGTTTCTCAGGTTTGTTTTTCAGAACAATCACTACCAGTATCCAAACCTTCCCATTTGGACTGGTCTCAGTATCCAGAGTCTTCACAAAGTGTTTGGCTGTTGTCGCAGCCTACCTTCAAACTTTGGTGATCTTTCTGTTCCTTTCTTAGACGACTGGCTGCTAAGGGCCGCTACCACTTCAGCAGTCACCTCTGCCCTGAATCAAACCATTCATCTCCTCCAGGAGTTAGGTGTCATGATAAATTATCCAAAATCACATCTCTCGCCAACCCAAGACTTCAAGTTCATAGGAGCTTGATTAGACACTGTAAGAAGCAGGGCGTCCCTGCCAGAGGACAGACTCCTCCGTCTCATTGCCTTAGCCACACAGGATCAGCAACAATCATCTGTTACGGCCATAACGTTTCTATGCCTCTTAGGCCACATGGCTTCCACAGTCCATGTCATGCCCCTTGCCCGTCTCAACATGAGGATTGGGCAGTGGACTCTCTCACAATAATGGAAGAAGTTCACAGGTCACCTATCCGACCTCATCAACATCACTCTGCAAATGAGAACAGCCCTTCAGTGGTGGTGACACCACAGAACCTGGTCGTAGGGTCACCTTTTAAGAAGTCTGTACCGCAGTATACCCTAAAACCAATTCATCAAAACTAGGCTGGGGAGCATATCTTAATGGCCTTACAACACAAGGCCTTTGGTCTACTCAAGAAGCTCTTTTCCAGATCAATCTCCCAGAGCTCAGGGCGGTCTTCAATGCCGTCAGTCTTCTTTCCCCAACTCAAGGGACAGTCTCTTTTCATACAGGTGGACAACCAGGTGGCTATGTTTTATATAAACAAGCAAGGGGGAACAGGCTCTCAGGCCCTATGTATGGAAGACATTCACCTTTGGAACTGGGCAATTCCTCAAGGAATTCACCTTCATGCAGTATACCTTCTAGGAGCAGAGAATCACTTAACTGACAGACTAAGTCGGATCCTCCATCTACACGTGGATGTTGGAACCTCAAGTAGTGCAATACTTGTTCCACCTCTGGGGGATGCCACTACTCGATCTCTTTGCTTCTCCCCTCAATGCCCAACTACCTCGTTTCTACTTGAGGATTCCTTCCCCTCCTAGGGAGACGTTTGATGCATTCTTCATCCATTGGGGATAGAATCTCCTCTATGCTTTCCCTCCCCTTCCACTCATAGCAAAAACATTCTTCAAACTCTAGGCCGACTGCAGACAAATGATTCTCATTGCCCCTTACTGGCCCAGACAACCATGGTTTTCTCTGCTTCTTCAACTTGCTCAAGCACCTCCCCTCAGGCTCAGTTAGTCACCAACCCTACTCTCTCAGGAACAGAGGACCCTTCTGTATGCCAGCCTCAAGACACTTCACTTGACAGTGTGGAGGCTGAGCACTTTGTCCTCTCGCACTTAGATCTCCAAGAGGATGTATTGCAGGTGCTCCTATCTTCAAGAAAAGATTCAACCAGATGTTCTTATGCTTTTAAATGGCGCAAGTTTTCCATCTGGTGTTCTCATAAAACACTAGATCCTTTCCCATTCTGGACTTACTCCAATACCTGCTCCGTTTGTCCTCCTCTGGCCTTAAGACCAACTCAGTATGAGTATATTTATCTGCCATTGTGGCCTCCAACCATACTTTAGAGAACCACCCCATCTTGGCACACCCCTTAGTAGCCAGATTTATGCGTGGTTTTCTCCTGACCAAGTCACCTTTCCATCTACCTCCCGCACCATGGGATCTAAATGGTATTGTTGCACAGCTCATGTGCAGTCCTTTTGAATCAATGATTTCAGCTCCTTTAAAGTTTGTAACATGGAAGCTTCTTTTTCTCATAGCAGTCACTTCAGCTCAAAGTGTCAGTGAAATGTAAGCTTTAGAGAGCTATGCTCCCTTTACCACTTTTTGCCATGACAAGGTGATCCTTCGCACACATCCTAAGTTCCTGCCGAAGGTTGTCACCTCCTTCCATCTGAACCAATCTGTTTCACTACCAACATTCTTTCCAAGGCCTCACACCTCCCCTGCTGAGGTCAGACTTCATAACCTAGATTGCAAGAGGGTGTTGGTATTTATCTAGACCGTACTAAGGACTATCGCTAATCCTCTGTCTCTTTTGACCAAAGTTATCTAGGGCCATGGTCTTCCCTGCATACATTTGCAGCGCACTATAGCCTGGACAAAGATTCCAGAGCTGATGCACAATTCAGACAAGCTGTTCTGCGTAACCTTTTTCAAATTTAGATAACTTGCCCACTGCCTATTTGACTACTTTGTGAGGAGTACTCTGAATGAGCTGAATCTGTCGGATCCCTGCTGTACTGGGATTCTTCTCTCGCTCAGTTGTTTTAGGCTAGGGAGTCCCATATGTGAAGACTGACTACCTGCTTGTTCCTGGAGATAGCGTAATTACTCACTTGTAACAGATTGATTCTTGCTGTTCCCAGAGTTCATCTTCACAACTCGCCCACCTCCCCATCAAGTTGTCTCGTTTCTCATTCCTGGTATACAAAGATTTTTATATCTCCAGGAACAAGCAGGAATGAATCTTCACATATGGGTATCGTCGGTACCGACGGAGCCTGCGCGGGAACGCTCCCCAGCGTCCAAAAGGAAAGCTTTTGGGAGCATCCCACAGCGCCTGCGCGCTGCCCTCCCGCCTTTCCTAACCGCCTCTCTCTAGTTCTTCTTTTCTGCGGAGCCAGCAGGTCGTGTTCCTGTCACCGCTGAAGAATTTCTTTATTTTATTTTATTTCTTTGGTCGCCGTCTGCCTTCTCAACGCTGGACCGGTACCGCCAGTTTTTTCTTTCTTCTAAAAAAAACTACTGTTTTTCTCACTTCAGTGCTTTTTCTTCTTGGGCCTTAGGCCTAGGACATTTTTCCTCATGGAAAAGCCCGCCTCTGGGTTTAAAAAATGCACGAAGTGCAGCGGCATTATTTCTGTCACTGACACCCATGAATGGTGTCTAAAATGTTTAGGTCCTGACCACTCCATTGCGGATTGTGAGTCCTGCTCCATGATGTCTAAAAGAGGTCTACAGAATCGAGCAGCTAAGCTCAGTACCCTGTTTCCCTCTGATGCAGCTTCGGTTGCATCAACGTCTTCCAGGGCTGCTTCTTCCTCACATGGATCTCAGGTAACCAAACTTAAATCCAGCCGGTCCTCAAAGGGTAGATCTCCCTCAAAGTATCGAGATGCCTCTGGGCTTGCCCTCGAGGAATCCGCACCAGCAAAATTACCCTGGCGGGAGGCTCTGGCTTTAAAGCTTTATCTATGGGGTCACAGGTTGACATCGATGGCTCGGCATGGACCGATCACCTGTTGCCATGTTCTGGGGTACCGGTGGTTTCCACTGGTACCGACATCCAGACATTGGTTGCGTCAATGGATCAGAATATCCTGACCATGCAGCGTGCCATCACGGCATTCATACAAGCTGCGACGCCTTCAGTACCACAACAAACTCCGTTGCCGGTACCGACTCCGGCACCGGTACCGCTTGCATCGACATCCGCTTCGGTGTCGACTGCAGCAGTACACTGTGTGTGATGCCCATCGGTACCGAATCGGTACCGATCACTCCCGATGTCGATACCACCCGGTACGCGTATCGGGCTCTGCAGGAGCATCCAGACAGGCGATACTTCGATTCCTCTGAAGACTGATGAATCAGAGGTCTCTGTCGAAGCATCGGTAATTCATCCTCAGGAGCCCTCTTCTCCAAAAAGGAGAATGTCTCCTCCAGAGGACTTGTCTTTTCAAGACTTTATTAGGGAAGTGGCCAGGGGCCTTTCCATCTCAGTGGCACCTGAGACAGAGCCTAGAGCCAAAAAATTAGATATTTTACAATATCCTAAGGCTCCTAAAGAGGCAGCCACTTTACCAATACATGAGATTCTTTATGATCACATGTTGGGTATATGGGAGACTCCTCTCACCACTTCCCCTCATTCTCGCAGGTTGGACACCATGTATCGTGTTCCTCCTTGTCCTGGCTTTCATAAGACTCAGCTTCCTCACCACTCCATTGTGGTGGAGTCTGCTATGAAGAAGATAAAGAGTACAAAAAGGCACTCTTCTGCTCTTCCAGGAAGAGAATGCAGAACCTTAGATGCCTTTGGCAGGAGAATTTTCCAGGCCAGTATGCTTGTTGCCAGAATCAACTCCTATAGTCTCTATATGGGGATGTTTCTAAAAGAAGTTACAGATCACCTACAAACTTTATCTCCTTTTATTTCAGAAGATAAGAGTTCCTCACCTGGCTCAAACATGCCCAGGATATTTCCAAGTTTTCCAACTGTGCAGCCTTTGACTCTATTGAAGGTGCCAGCAGAGCCTCGGCCATTGCCATAGGTGCACGCAGAGTTGCTTGGTTACAAGCTTCTGATTTGGAACCTTGGGTTCAAGATGGACTAGGAAACCTTCCTTGTACAGGTGAAAACCTTTTTGGTAAAGATTGGCAAGCAAAGGCCACCCAAATGGATGCTGAAAATTCTGCTTTAGATAGACTTTCCAAGTCTACTTCTGCCCCTTTTAAGAAAAGGTGGTTCAAAAAGGGTTTTTTTTCCCAAAAAAGGGAAATATTATTCTGCTTATGGTCAGCAGTCATCTACTTCAGGTCGTTTTGCTACAAAGAGACAGCAACAAACCAAACAGGCCAAACCTAAGGCTGCTAGGACTGCTACAGCCCAACAGCCTCAGCCTCCTCAGGGCCTTTGACTTACAACTAGAGAGCTTAGCCTTTCTGGCTCTAGAACCTCCAGAGCCTCTCACCATTCCAGGAAGGTTGGTTTACTTTGCTCCCAGATGGGAACAAATCACAGCAGAGCAATGGACCCTCTCCATCATAAGGGAAGGGTACAAGCTTCATTTCTTCAACCTTCCTCCTCACACCATGGTGAGACAGTTCAATTCTTAAACATCTCTCCTCGACCTCCTGGGTCAGAAGATTACTACCCTTCTTGCCCAAGGGGCAATAGAAGAAGTACCCCTTCTTCAGCAGGGCTCAGGTTTCTACTCCCTCTACTTTCTTATTCCAAAGAAAACAGGGGGCTCAGAGAATTGAACAAGTTTCTATGCAAGGAGAAATTCAAGATTTCTCTCGGTACTCTCCTTCCATACCTTCAGAGTCAGGATTGGCTTTGCTCTCTAGACCTCAAGGATGCGTACACCCATGTCCTCATCCATCCAACACACAGAAGGTTCCTTCGGTTCCTTTATCAAGGGAAGCACTACCAATACAGAGTGCTTCCTTTCGGTCTGGCCTCTGCACCAAGGGTGTTCACAAAATGCATGGCAGTAGTAGCTGCATTTCTACGCACTCTAGAGATATTCGTATTCCCATATCTGGACGACTGGCTCATCCGAGCTCCATCCCAGTCAGAGGCCCAGACTTCTCTAACCTGCACAAGCAGTATCCTTCAGTATCTGGGACTTGTAATAAACTTTTCAAAATCCCATCTCACTCCTACTCAATCCCTAGAGTTCATAGGGGCCTTGCTGGATACCACAACTGCAAGGGCCTATCTTCCCCAGGCCCGTTGCCTACGCTTGGTGCAGTTAGCTTCACAAATTCAGTTAAAATCCCATTTAACTGCTCGGGAGATGTTACAACTGTTAGGCCACATGGCATCCACTGTGCATGTGGTTCCTTATGCTCACCTTCACATGAGGGCAGCTCAGTGGACTCTGTCCAACCAATGGACCCAGGCATCAGGTTGCCTGTCAGACAAAATAGCAACCTCCAGTCGCCTCTTTTGGTCCCTCCACTGGTGGAAGTCCACTCAAAATATGTTGCTGGGGTCCTCCTTCCAACAGGTGTTACCCCAAGCAACCCTTACAACAGATGCCTCTCCAAGAGGTTGGGGAGCTCATCTTCAAGATCTCTCCACTCAAGGCATCTGGTCTCTAGAAGAGACATCTCTACATATCAACCTCTTAGAATTCATAGCAATTTTTCTAGCTCTGAGTCTTCCACACCCTGCTCAGCTACAAGACAGTCCTCATCCACACGGACAACCAAGTAGCCATGTTCTACGTGAACAAGCAGGGCGGGACTGGCTCTCTGTCACTTTGCAACGAAGCTCTGAGATTGTGGGCCTTCGCCAGAGAGCATCAAATTCATCTCATGGCAGTGTATCTTCCAGGGGTTCAAAACTCTTGGGCAGACAGACTCAGTCGAGTTCTGCTTCCACATTTGAATTTGGGGAACCCCGGACATAGACCTCTTTGCAAGTCCGTGGAATGCCAAACTTCCCCGGTTCTGTTCCAGGATTCCGTGTCAGGGAGTTCAGGCCAGGGATACATTCCTCCTTCATTGGGGGCAAGACTTCCTCTATGCCTTTCCACCCATTCCCTTAATTCCCAAGATACTCTTCAAACTTCAGAGAGACAAGGGGTCTATGATCCTCATAGCACCACATTGGCCACGCCAAGTGTGGTATCCTTTACTTCTGCATCTCTCCCAAGCTCCCTCCCTGGACTTGGGATCTGCTCCAAACCTCCTGTCCCAGGAGGAGGGAACGTTGTGGCACCCAAATCCCCAGTCTCTTCACCTCAGAGCCTGGTTGCTGAAGGCCTAGACCTTCAAGATTTGCATCTTTCTCAGCAAGTGAAGGATATCCTTCATGCTTCCAGAAAGCCTTCCAATAGACGTTCCTATGCTTTTAAATGGAAAAGATTTACCATTTGGTGTGCAGAGAAGGGTCTTAACCCTCTTACAATTCCTCTGAATTCCTTACTAGAGTATTTGCTGCATTTATCCCATGCAGGCCTTAAAATGAATTCAGTAAGGGTCCATTTGAGTGCTATTGCAGCATCCCTTAAACCTCTCAATGGACAGCCTATTTCCTCTTATCCTCTTATAGCAAGATTCATGAGAGACCTTCTTTTGACTAAACCTCCCATCAGACCACCTCCAGTGGCCTGGGACTTGAATCTGGTTCTTGGCCAGCTTATGCAGCCACCTTTTGAACCCTTAGCCACTACCTCCTTGAAATTTCTTTCCTGGAAGGTTATTTTTCTCATTGCTGTCACTTCAGCTCGCCGCATCAGTGAGCTGCAAGCCTTGGTGGCTAATCCTCCTTATACAATGTTCCATCATGACAAGGTAGTCCTCAGGACTAATCCACACTTTATGCCTAAGGTGGTCTCACCTTTTCATCTGAACCAGGAGGTTTATTTACCTGTCTTTTTTCCAGGACCTCTTGCTTCAAGTGCAGAGAGGAATCTTCATACCCTGGATTGTAAAAGAGCTCTTGCTTTTTACTTACAAAGGACACAGCAACAGAGAAAGTCCTCTCAACTCTGTTGCTTTTGATCCCTCTCATTTAGGACTTCCAGTCTCTAAGAGAACTCTGTCCAATTGGATTGCTCAGTGTATTTCTTTCGCCTACCAGAGTAAGAACCTTTCTCTGGAGGGCCATGTCACAGCTCACAATGTGAGGGCCATGGCAGCCTCTATGGCTCATCTAAATTCTGTGTCCATCGACCAGATCTGTCGAGCGGCCACCTGGGCCTCGGTTCATACCTTCACATCCCATTACTGCTTGGACAAGGACTCCCGCTGGGATGCCTTGTTTGGTCAGGCTGTTCTCAAACACCTGTTCCATACCTAACCAATTCCTACCCTCCATCCCTGGCTGGATGCCTAAGATTCATGGGTGGAGGTAGAGCACTTCCCAGGGACTCACAACCTGGGTGATCTCACTGGCATCTCTAGCTGGGGAGTCCCCATATGTGAAGACTCATTCCTGCCTGTTCCTGGAGATAGCACAGTTACTTACCTGTAACAGGTGATCTCTGGGAACAGCAGGAATAAGTCTTCACAACCCACCCACCTCCCCTAGGAGTTGTATCTCTCTATCTTTCTTTCCTCACTCTTTGTCTCAGCTTTAAAACTCGAACTGGAGAGAGGCGGTTAGGAAAGGCGGAAGGCAGCACGCAGGCGCTGTGGGATGCTCCCAAAAGCTTTCCTTTTGGACACACGGGAGCGTTCCCGCGCAGGCTCCGTCGGTACCGACGATACCCATATGTGAAGACTTATTCCTGCTGTTCCCAGAGATCACCTGTTACAGGTAAGTAACTGTGCTTTCTCCGCTATTCACCTGACTGAGAAGACCAGGAGGAAAGGCAGCCACGCCTGCTAGGAGGAACACTCCCAAAAGTATTCCTGTTGGTTGCTGGGGAGTGTTCCCATGCTGGGCTCAGTCGGTGCTGACGTCACCCTTATGTGAAGACTGATTCCTGCTGTTTCTGGAGATCACCTATTACAAGTGAGTAACTACATTATATGGAAGATTCTGTCTTTATGCTGTCATGGATATCAAACGTAATATGTTGCTGTTTTCAACATCACCCTACTGTCTCACTTTTTAAGTTGGGGGGAGGGGGGGTCTAGAAATTTTCTATGCCTTTCGGATTCCAGCTCAGTTGGAACCTATCATACATTGTACTTTCAGCTGCAAGCGCCTGCAATCTCCAGGAACAAGCAGGAATGTAGTCTTCACATATGGGTATTGTCGGTACCGATGGAGCCTGCACGGGAATGCTCCCCAGCGTCCAATAGGAATGCTTTTGGGAGCATCCCTCAGCACATGTGCGCTGCCTTCCCGCCTTTCCAACTGTCCCTCTTCAGTTCTTCGTTTTCCGCGGAGCCGACAGGACCCATACCCTGTCACCGCAGAAAATTCCGTCTTTAAAATTATTTTCTTGTGGTTGCGTTTGCCTCCGCACGACGCCTACCGGTACTGCCGGTTCTTTTCTTTTCTCAAGGTGTCTCCAAGTTTGTGAATCGTGCAGCTGTTGACTGCTTTGAATGCATCAGCAGAACCTCTGCTATTGCCATTGGGACACGACGGATTGCCTGGCTTCAGGCATCAGACTTGGAGACTTGGGTACAGGACAAGTTAGGCAACATTCCTGGCAAAAACTGGCAGGAAAAGGCTAACGAGTTAGATGCTGGCAATACCACACTAGATTGTCAAAATCTACAGCCACACCAGCCAAAAAGAAGCCTTATAAAAAACCCTCTTTCAGCAAAAAGAGGAACTTGTATCCTTCCTATACCCAGCAGAGTCAAACTCAGGGTCAGGTTGCCGAAAAGGGACAAACTAGACAGCAAAAGAAGCCAAAAGACCCGAGAGCCCAACCAGCTCTGCAGGTTCAGCCCCCTCAAGGGCTTTGACTCCTTTCTAGAGAGCTTAGCCTTCCTGCCTCTAAGGGGTCCCCAACCCCCTAATATCCCAGGCAGGTTATGCCATTTTGCCAACAGATGGCATCAGATAACAGCAGAAGATTGGACTCTGTCCATTGTAGGAGATGGGTACAAGCTCCATTTTCACAGCATGCCCCCTCCTACAATGCTAAGGCAATTCAATTCTCAAACCTCTGCAGACAATCTGCTAGATCACGAGGTCTCAACACTTCTTGCCCAAGGGGCAATAGAAGAAGTACCCATTCTTCAACGGGGTGCAGGGTTTTACTCCCCCTATTTTCTTATTCCAAAGAAAACAGGAGGACACAGACCCATGCTAGACCTCAGAGAATTGAACAAATACCTGTTCCGAGAGAAGTTCAAAATGATTTCTCTAGGAACTCTTCTGCCATACCTTCAAAGCCAGGATTGGCTTTGCTCTCTAGACTTAAAGGATGCATACACTCACATTCTGATCCATCCAGATCACAGGAAATTCTTACGATTCCTTTTCAAGGGAAAACATTTCCAGTACAGGGTTCTTCCCTTTGGTCTGGCTTCAGCACCAAGAGTATTCACGAAATGCATGGCAATAGTAGCTGCATTTCTGCGAACCCTGGGGATATTCGTCTTCTCTTACTTAGACGACTGGCTCATTCGAGCCCCTACAGTTGCAGAGGCCAGCACTGCACTGTCTCGCACAATGTGAATCCTCCAATACTTGGGGTTGGTAATAAACTTCCCAAAATCCCAACTTGTTCCTTCCCAATGCCTGGAATTCTTAGAGCCTGTCTAGATACCAGACAGGTAAAGGCTTTCCTTCCACAGGCCCGGTGTCTTCGCATAATGCAACTAGCTTCTCAAGCAGCAGGGAAATCCTCCCTAACTGCTTGGGAGCTACTACAGTTGCTGGGACATATGGCATCCACAGTTTATGTAGTCCCATATGCTCGCCTCCACATGCGAGCAGCTCAGTAGACCCTATCCACACAGTGGACACAGGCCACAGGACATTTATCAGACAAAATAGTAAACTCTCAACGACTAATTTTGTCCCTCCAATGGTGGCAATCACTAGAAAATCTGACAGTGGGGTCTCCTTTCCATCAACCCCTTTTTCAGGCGACCCTAACAACAGATGCATTACAGGTGGGTTGGGGAGCACACCTGAATCATCTCTCTACCCAGGGAACCAGGACTCCACAGGAGGCTGGTCTACACATAAACCTCCTGGAATTAAGAGCAATCTATTCAGCTCTTCGAGTATTCCATGGCCAGCTCAGCTACAAGACAGTCCTAGTCCAGACAATCAAGTAGCCATGTTCTATGTGAACAAGCAGGGCGGGACAGGCTCTCTGTCATTATGCAACGAAGCTTTACGACTGTGGGCCCTTGCCAGAGAGTATCAAATTCATCTTCTAGTGGTATATCTGCCAGGTATTCAAAACCTTTGGGCAGACAAACTCAGTCGAGTACTGCTGCCTCACGAGTGGTCTCTCCACCTAGACCAGGTGGCAAAGATTTTTCATCTCTGGGGCACTTTGCAAGTCCACTGAATGCCAAACTTCCCTGGTTCTGTTCCAGGATTCCAGCTCACAATTGTCAGTCAAGGGATGCCTTCCTCCTTCACTGGGGTCAGGACTTCCTTTATGCCTTCCCACCCATTCCCCCTCATCCCCAAAACACTCTTCAAGCTTCAGACAGACAGGGGTCGCATGATTCTCATAGCGCCACAATGGCCACGCCAAGCGTGGTATCCTCTGCTTCTACATCTCTCTCAAGCTGCACCTCTGGAATTAGGGCATGCTCCAGATCTCCTTTCCCAAGAGGACGGGACGCTATGGCACCCGAGTCCCCAGTCCCTGCACCTCACGGCCTGGTTGCTGAAGGCTTAGACCTCCAGGATGTCAACCTGTCCCAACAGGTAAAGGATATCCTTCGGGCTTCTAGAAAACGTTCCACAAGAAGATCTTATGCCTTCAAGTGGAAACATTTTACTATATGGTGCTCCAAGAAGGGATTAAACCCCCTTGTCATACCTTTAGAATTGATACTAGAGTATCTCCTTCACTTATCGAATTCTGCTCTAAAGACCAATTCGGTAAGAGTCCATCTTAGTGAGATTGCAGCTTCTTATAAGCCTCTGAATGGACAACCAATTTCCTCTCATCCACTCATATCCAGATTTATGAGAGGTCTTCTGTTGACCAAACCTCCCATTAAGCCACCACCGGTGGCATGGGATCTAAATCTAGTTCTCGGGCAGCTCATGAAGCCGCCTTTAGCCACTACAACCCTTAAGTTTTTGACCTGGAAGGTCATCTTCCTAATTGCAATCACCTCTGCACGTCGCATTAGTGAACTGCAAGCTTTAGAAGCTGATCCTCCTCATACTAGGTTTTATCACGATAAGGTTGTTCTTAGAACTCATCCACACTTTATGCCAAAGGTGGTTTTGCCTTTTCATTTGAATCAATCAATTTAGCTTCCTGTATTTTTCCGAGGCCTCACGCCTCTAATGCAGAAAGAAACCTTCATACTTTGGATTGTAAAAGAGCCTTAACCTTTTACCTACAGAGAACACAGCAACATAGGAAGTCCTCGCAACGTTTTATAGCTTTTGACTCTAGTCATTTGGGACTGCCAGTCTCCAAAAGAACTTTATCTAAATGGATTGCCCAATGCATATCCTTTGCTTATGAGAGTAAGGGTCTTCCTCTTCAAGGCCATGTCACAGCTCATAACGTGAGAGCCATGGCAGCTTCCATGGCTAGTCTCCACTCCGTGTCTATTGATTGACATTTGTCGAGCAGCCACCTGGGCTTCGGTACACACCTTCACAGCCCACTACTGCCTGGATAAAGCCTCCCGTCGGGATGCCTTCTTTGGCCAAGCTGTTCTTCAAAATCTCTTTCAGACCTAATTCAACTCCTAACCACCAACCCTGGTGGAATGCCAGAGATCCATTGGAGGAAGGATGCCTACCTTTCTACGGTGGCACTTTCCTGGGGCCATCTCCTTGGCTTCTTCAGCTAGGGAGTCCCCATATGTAAAGACTACATTCCTGCTTGTTCCTGGAGATAGCATAGTTACTCACCTGTAACAGGTGATCCCTGGGAACAGCAGGCATTTAGTCTTCACAACCCACCCACCTCCCCTAGGAGTTGTCTCTCTATCTCTTTGTCTCTTTCCTCTCTCCCTCTATCCTTTCATACAGCTACAAACCTAACTGAAGAGGGGCAGTTGGAAAGGCGGGAAGGCAAGCACGTATGTGCTGAAGGATGCTCTCAAAAGCGTTCCCATTGGATGCTGGGGAGCGTTCCCGTGCAGGCTCTGTTGGTACCAGCAATACCCATATGTGAAGACTAAATTCCTGCTGTTCCCGGAGATCACCTGTTACAGGTGAGTAACTATGCTTTCCTTGCTCCTTCCCCATCCTGGATTTTTAAACTTTTCCTTTTCTAGCCCAGTCATTGCATCTGCAATTCTTCCCTAGGGGCCACAGCTCTCTACTGAACCCAGTAGGTGCTGCTGTTGAAAAATAGAAACATAGAAATATGATAACAGAAAAAGACCACATGGCCTATCTAGTGTGTTCTTCCATATCAACAACTACAACAGTCCCCTTTTTACCTTTAGAGATCCTCTGTGTTTGTCCCATGCTTTTTTGAATTCAGTTACTGTCCTCATCTCTACCACCTCCACTGGGAGACTATTCCACGGATCCACTACTCTTTCCGTAAAGAATTACCACCGAATATCACTCCGGAATCTATCTCCCTTCACCCTCATCCCATGTCCCCTCGTAGCAGAACTTGCTTTCAGTTGAAAGAGGCTCTCTCCCTGAACATTTATGCTACGGAGGTATTTAAACATCTCAATCATATCACCTCTATCCCGCCTTTCCTCTAAGGTGTACATATTAAGATCCTTCAGTCTGTCCTCATATGCTTTATAATGAAGACCACTAATCATTTTAGTAACCACCCTCTGCACTGACTCCATCCTGTTCACATCCTTTTGAAGGTGCGGTCTCCAGAATTGCACACTATACTCTAAATGAGTTCGCACCAAAGACTTATACAGAGGCATTATCTCCTTTTTTCTGCTAGCCATTCCTCTCTCTATGCACCCAAGCATCCTTATAGCCTTTGCCGTCGCCTTTTCTACCTGTTTAGCTACTTTAAGATCATCAGACACAACCACACCTAGATCCTGCTCTTTAGTGGACAAAAGTACTTCACCCCCTATACTATATTGCTCCCTTGGATTTCTGCAGCCCAAATGCATGACTTTACATTTTTTAACATTAAATCCCAGCTGCCAAATTCTAGACCATTCTTCAAGCTTAGCTAGATCCTTCCTCATGTTATCCACACCTTCCTGGGTGTCTACTCTATTGCAGATTTTGGTGTCATCTGCAAAGAGGCAAACCTTACCCGACAGCCCTTCTGCTATATCACTAACAAAGATGTTAAAAAGAATCGGACCAAGGACAGATCCCTGGGGCACACCATTGGTAACATCCTTCTCAGAGTGAGCTCCATTTACTTGTGCTCTTTGTCACCTCCCACTCAACCAATTTCTAACCCAAGCAGTAACTTTAGGGTCCATCCCTAGGGTGCTCAGTTTGTTTATAAGTCGCCTGTGAGGAACAGTGTCAAAGGCTTTACTGAAATCTAAATACACCACATCTAGGGCTCTCCCTCCGTCCAACTCCCTGGTCACCCAGCCAAAGAAATCAATCAGATTTGTCTGACAAGACCTGCCTCTGGTGAATCCATGCTGCCTCGGATCCTGTAATCCGCTGGACTCCAGAAACCTCACTATTTTCTCTTTCAGCAGCATTTCCAATAATTTACTCACCACCGAAGTTAAACTAACCGGCCTGTAGTTTTCAACCACATCCTTACTTCTGCTTTTGTGTAAAGGCACCACATGAGCCTCTCTCCAGTCCTTTGGCACCACTCCCGACTCCAATGAGGCATTGAAAAGGTCAGTCAGTGGAGCTGCTAGAACGTTCCCCCAGTTCCCTCAGTATTCTAAGGTGTATCCCATCCGGTCCCATTGTGGTAGGCGACGGCCTATGATCCATGCTAATTGAACTAAGCAGACAGGCCTGAGCAGCTTGACCTGTAACTGAAGCCTGTAGTTAGGCCCAGAGGAATGAAAACCCCCCTGAATGATGACACCATAGAATTGAAACTTAACTCAGTTTAACTGAACATAGCTAAGCAGAAACGAAACTTAGAAAATATAGAAAAACAAGTTTAATTGGTACTGATAAGGTGTGTGCTATGCTTCTATGGAATTAATTAACTCTGCAAAAAGCAAGGTTACAGTGCCCTGCTTCCCATATGTTTTAACAAGCTAAGCGACCTTGGAGGAGAGATGTAACAAGTTAGAGACACTGACCATTGTAATTGGGACTAGAAGGGGGGCAACCAGGTGCTGAGCCCAGACCAGAGTCCCGATTGGGTAGCCATATCAGTACCGGGACCAATAGATGGGTGAGAGGGGTACTGGGACCAATGAAAAGTTTGCCTATGCTTAGAATGGACAAGAAAGCTATAAAAGTTGTTGTTTTACTAGAAGCCATTGCTCAGCCATTTTGAAATTGCTTATTGCTTGAGCCATGTGCACATTAAACTGGCTTGGATCCTTGAAAAGACTCCTGGATTTATTTATTGCATGCTTATCTGCTGCTACATTCTTGGTGCGTTGGCCTGGAAGTGCGAGTGGTGGATAGTGTTCAAGTGAATAAATCCACGTAATTCGCCTTGAGGTTTGGACCAGTTGGAACCATGCCAATCCGACGCAGGGGAATTTCCCTGGGCCCACCGATCCTCTTGTATCGGAGGGAGTTCTGCCTGGCCTCGGCAGGCACTGAGTCCAGCTGGCCAACACTTCCGACCCGGGGGAGTCCAGGATCCAACTCAGAAGCTTGGGAACCAGATCTGGTAAGTATAGTTTTGAAAACCTGTCTAGACAGATGAGTTAGAACTGCAGTTTGAAAACTTTGGTAAGACTTAAGTCTTTGTTTGAAAATCCTTGCATGAGTATTCGCTAGGTACAGCTGTTATAGAGAATCATGATTCAGCCTGGTCAGAGCAGACAGGACTGGGTTTTTGGTATGTCTAGACAGAAATAGAAAGAGCAGTACTGCCAGTGGAACTTGGAATTTGTAATCTCGAGATATTGGGAATTGGTAAGAGAGCTCTCAAGGAAGGGCCGAGTAACCCCGCATGGGAATTCGCCGGGTGAAACCCTCATCCTTTTTGTAATTGGGAAAAAGACTAGTCAGAATAAATAGAAAGGAATGCATTCTGAGATACGTTGCTAGCATGATTGTGTGAATGAAGTGTGAATGAGAGGTCTGGCAGCACGGACCAAGCGAGAGTGGACTCTGGACTAGCGCAGTTCCTAGTCGGGTGACTGCGTCTAGGTCGCGAAACGGATGAAGCGTTTGGTGTATTGTCCGTCCTGTGTATTTGATTTTTGTTATCTGTTGAAACCACGAGTTTCCCTTCTGTTATAAATGTGAGATTATTCTGTTGAGTAATTTGTGACAGTTTACCGATTAAGAAATAGTATTAAGAAAAGGAAACAGACGCAAACATTTGGGCTAGTCATTGTAAAATCAAGAAGCTGGTCTCACCCAGTTCGTTTATCCTACTGCACAGTGAAAAAGCTGACAAGGGGCGTGTCTGTGCAGGAGAATGTTTGGTGCTGTTTAACCCTATGCAGGCATGTTTTTCAACGATCTGCTGCTGGACTAATCAGGACAATTATACCTGTTTCTACCTGTTTTTATTCACTTTGTTCTGATAGTAATGTTCCTCCTGCTGTGGTCATGTATTGTGTACCATTCAATAAGAATATTTAGTCAGAATTTTAGTTTTGAAGGTTGTATTAATCATCAGAGCTCCGCAAACAGTTTTTAGTTATATTCTCTGCTCTGTCTGCATTTCTAAGTCAATTGAGCCTGTTATATTGCTGTTACTTTGCAGAACTATCCAGGAGGTGACGGGTTTAGTTCAGTTATAGTGTGTAGGGTAAGATTAGTTATTCCGGTCAGATAGGTATAATATAGTTGTGTGCTTAGCTTTGCCCTGTGTTTTATGATTCAAATAGGAAATGATATTTTCCTCTGACCTACAAAGTAATTATTAGATCACGACTTGACACTGATTTAAATTGTTTTTTCTGGCATCTCTCTGTGTGTGGGAATGAGAAATCTTTTTTTTTCCTGAGCACAGTTAAGCCCCAGCGAGTCGAGGGGTGTGGCTTCCACATAGCCTGCAGAGAAAAAAAAAAAAAGAGGTTCTGGAGAGACAGCTGGAGACTGCAGGAGATTTCTCCTAGGAATGAAAAGGGACTCCCGATTTGAAAAGTCTCTTCATTTAATCGAAGCGTGATGAATTTATAATTAGTTTTTTTCTCTGGTTTCACTAGCTCTGTTTAACCAAAAGTTTTAAAAACAAAGTTTATCTTTTTATGAATGAGTATAAGTCATTTGAATGCATGCTTCCCCTCTGTGCTGGTTACTAATGAACAAATCAGTTAGCTACACTGACCTTTACAATATTGGCTTTTAAGATAAATTAATCTGTGTTTCTGTATTTAAAAAAAAAAAGGAAAGGTGTACTGTATTTTATGAAAAATATCCGGAATGTCTTTTAAATATTTGCTTCCTGAACTAAAAAATAATTTCTTTTGCAGAGACATGCTGACAGATAGCTATAGTTCTCTCTATAAGAAGCATAATGGATGTATGTGCTCAATCTAAGTGTTTCCTGCCTGCCCTATGTTTACAGAAATAATAAGTGTCTTTTCAAGTAATTTCAGTAAGGGATTTACTGAAGATTATGAAATGTGTCTGTCCCAATCAGGATTTTGCCCCAGAATTTCTAGATATCCTGTCTCGTCTCTCTCTCTCTCTCTCTGTAAGTAGTTCTGTTCAGAGTGCTTAAGGGGGGGATGGAGCCCAGTCCACCGATGATGTCAACCCCCCCCGGTGGGCGTGAACTAATGTGCCCACAGCAGAGAAGTGGATCCTTAAAAAAAAAAAAAAAAAAAATCAACCTCCTGGATAGAGCATTGCTAGGAGAAACAGAATCCAGGAGAGGGGGGGGGGGGGGACTACAGATTCCCAAGTAGTTTGCTAGCCACCTCTGCAACAGGGGAATGTCCACCCCCTCCGGACTAGAAGTGAAAGTCAGCTGACCAGACTTGTTTAGAACTGAAAAAAACTGCATTATACACTGAGAAGTTTTAGGACTTGATTGAACTAATGAACGGAAATTGCAGAGAACTGGATGAATTTGCGGGCATAATGGTTAAATGAAAGTTAATCAGAGGGTGTGTGAATTGTGAAAATAAATGTAACAGAGAAAGTGAATGATATTTTAGTTGAATGATGTGAGGAGGTTATCCTAATCGAAGGAACAGAGGAAGTGAAAAACTGGGTGTGAGTACGCCCATTATAGAAAAAGAAGGACATTAGAGAAGTGAATGCCCGTATCTTGACTCCACCCCAGGAGGGAGTACTTGATTGTAGAATCATAGACAGAATAAAACCAAGCACAGTGTTTCAGCACGAGAGTGGAGCAGCTATAGCGTGAGTGGCAGCCTGAGAGGGCTACAGCATGGATGAAGACTAGGCCAGACCGGACTCTCCAGTTTCCCTGGGTCCCCAGGAGTCAGTCTGAAAAATAGGGGACCAATATATGGACTTTTATGGGGGATACAGGAGCAGAATACTAAAGCCAGTAGCCCCTGTGTTTTTCTCGCAAAGCCTTTTCTGCAGAACCACATGTGTGAACTAGAAAAAAAATAATAATAATAATGTACCAGTTCCTGTATATGCCTGAATGCCCTATTCCATTTTTGGAGCCGAGATCTGCTTGCAAAGCTTCAAGCACAGATATCCTCTGTTGAAGGAAGAAAAAAATGAAACTCAAACTGTCCCCAAGAAGAAGAATGGCGGTTCTATTCACCTGCATCCAAAGCAACAAGCTGTACACTTACCAACCTCATAGCCCCACCTGGAGGATGGGCAGAAGATAATCCACCTGGCCTAGCGAAGAACATAGCCCCTGCCATTGTCACCCTCAAGCCAGTCAAGAAGCCTGGGACAGGTGATTACCGCCCAGTGCAGGATCTAAGAAGAATGAATGATGCAGCTGAAACTATACAACCAGTGGTACCAAAATCCTTATATTCTCTTGGAACTGATCTCTGCTGAAGCTATACATTTCATCATTCTGGACTTAAAAAGATGCCTTTTTCTGTATACGCTTAGCCCAAGACCCCACTACAAGGAGGCGGGGCCAACTCATCTGGACAAGATTACCTCAAGAATTCAAGAACTCGCCTCACTCAGCAAAAGATTTGACAAGTTATCCAGAAACTCCAGAAAAAAAAAAAAAAAGAAAAAATTCTACTTCAATATGTGGACAACTTGCTCATAACCACCAACTCAGAAAGTGAATGTCCACCAGCCACCAGTGAACTCTTGCACCTTTTTAATGAGGCTGGATACAAAGTCTCAAGAGCCAAAGCATAATTATGTCAAACAAGTTAAATACCTAGGATTCCAGTTGTCCAGCGGAATTCGACGCCTGGAACCCTTACCAGAACGCAAAGCAGCTGTATGCAGTATTCCTACTCCAACCACCAGGAGGCAAGTGAGAGCCTTCTTGGGTGCCACAGGGTACTGTTGTATATGGATCCCCAATTTTGCGCTGCTAGCAAAACCATTGTATCACATTGTATCAAGCTACCAAAGGAATGAAAAAGTCTCCATTGGAATGGGGACTTGAATAGGAATGCAGTCTTTTGATCTTTGAAAACCGCTCTGATGTCATCACCAGTTCTGGGTCTACCCGATGTCCAGAAACCTTGCAGTCTCTATGTTCATGAGTCGCAAGGAAATGTTCTGGGAGTGTTGACTCAATCTCTTGGACCTTATTTGAGAAGCTGTTACAGCTACAGCCTTCCTAGTAAGCAAAAACTAAAAGAAAAATCACTTTGAGATAGAATCTTCAAGTTACTGTACCACACTCTGTTCTAACCATTATGAAACACAAAGGAAATTACTAGCTAACAAATCTATGAATGTTGAAATATTAGAGTATGTTGTGTGAAAACCCCAGATACAACTGAAGGGTCAGTCAAGCTTTCAATCCTGCTATGTTATCAGTTAGTCTTGATCCCCTGATCATGACTGTTTAGAAATTATGGACACTGTATTCTCAAGCCACCTGGATTTGACTGATGTCCCTCTGGAGAACCCTGAACAGACTTTCTTTGTGGCTGAAGGCAGTTTCATCATCAATGGACATTGTTGTGCTAGATATGCAGTGGTGACCCCTGATTTGGTAGTTGAGTCCTCAGCCCTGGCCCCAGAAACTTCACCACAGAAAGCTGAACTGATAGTCCTCACTAGAGCACTAACAATAGGAAAAGAGCCCTGTCTAAATGTGTACCCAGATTTCAAGTATACCCTTACAACCTTGCATGCATATGGGGCCCTGTACAAAGAATGAGGGTGGATAACCTTAGGAAGCAAGTCCATTAAGTATAGCCCCAAGATATTGATATTAATAGATACATACTGCCTATAGATCTCAGAATTTAGGAAAAGTAGAATGTATGAATAGAACCCTGAAATCTCAGTTGTCTAAACTTTGCCAAGAGGTTTACCTGAAGTGGCCCCAGGTTCTTCCCATAGCCCTTCTTAGGATATACTTAGCCCCTGCTAAGTCTTTAGGAGTTTCCCTTTTTGAGATTCTGTATGGGCAACCCCTGCCTATTGTATAGGAAATAAAAGGAGATATGAGACAGATAGGATCTGAAATTATTAGACATGAACTATTGGTTTTAAGTTCTGTTTTGCAGGAGTCTTCATACCTGAGTACAAAATCGATTACTCATCAATTTGCCTGCACCCCTGCATCCTTTCAAGCCTGGAGTCTCGGTGTGGATCAAAGAGTGGAGAAAGATACTGTTAGCCCTGCATTGGAGGGGACCCTATGTCGTCATCCTGTCAACAACTCCAACTGCAGTAAAAGTCGCAGAATTTGAACCTTGGATCCATCATAATCAAGGGAAGCCAGCAGCTGCTCTTGAACCTGATCACTGGACTACTGTATAGCATCCTGAGACTCCATTGCACCTCACCCTACAACAACAACCACGGACCTAAGACTTATTGGTCCCTCAGAAACTGCACTATTTCAAGACTGTTTGTTTATCTGAAGGTAAGCCTCGCATCTGAAAAAACCTGCAATCATCAGAAAGAGACTGTGTTGTGTTAAGAAATTGAATCTTCTAAGAGACTGTGTTTAAATACTCTGAAAAGACTGTTTTGATCTCCTAAAGAGTGAACTGCTCTAAGGAAGCAATAATAGCCTAAGAGACTATGCTATGATATTTTAAGAAATTGAGACATCCCAGAGGACAGTGATACTTTGGAATCTACAGCCCTACTCCTGCCAAAAAGCTGGTAGGTCTACGTACGGCAGAAGCTTGAGGATCTACAATCAACCCTACATCTGTTATCTGTTGTGGAAGTCGACAGTTCCACCAATTTTCCAGAGACTATGCCCATTATGAATTATTATTATTGCTTTATTTTGGCAGCAGCCTTGGAGTGCTTTGAAATGACTTTTGCCTTATCTCCCTGGGCAGCCTGTATAAGTACAACATGAACTGGACCGAAGGTCACTCAGACCTTGATTTATCAGTCTCCCTATACTTGCATTGGTATACTCTCCAATCCAAAAGTTGTTCTAGATCTTGACTTTCTACAAGGCTATGCAAGCCATCGTTGCAATTCCTCATACCACCACCAGAACTTGTTTCTTGAACTTGCTGGAGCAATAGCATCTAGTCTCCACACTTCTGACTGTTTCTATTGTGGAGGAACTAAGATGGGAGATCAGTGGCCCTGGGAGACGCAAGAACTGAACTATTCTATCCTATACAATCAGACTGATTTACATAATACTACTAGTGAGTGGGTATTGGCCCACCCCATTGTTGACAGTTTGCGTTTTGTTTGGACTGGACCACAATCTACTACGAAGGATGGACAGCTGGTCTGTCTAAATCAGAAGCTTTACGACAGCACAACAAAGATGCAACCGAACCTTCTAATCCTTTAGTTCTTTTTCCCACTCTTGCCAAACTATGGACTTTGACTATCTGCTTGTTGCTCCCTTGTTTCTTGCTACTTTGCTTGCGAATGATAACTTCAGTTATTAATAACACTGTAGAGCATAAGGCAGCTACAAAGATATTAGCTATGTGAACTTACTACCCTATACCACAGAGTGATACCTTTACCTAGTATTATGTGATTTGATTCTCACACCTTATTAACATGCGGGTGAGAATAATCAAAGGGGGAAATGTGGTAGGCGACAGCCTATGATCCATGCTAATTGAACTAAGCAGACAGGCCTGAGCAGCTTGACCTGTAACTGAAGCCTGTAGTTAGGCCCAGAGGAATGAAAACCCCCCTGAATGATGACACCATAGAATTGAAACTTAACTCAGTTTAACTGAACATAGCTAAGCAGAAACGAAACTTAGAAAATATAGAAAAACAAGTTTAATTGGTACTGATAAGGTGTGCTATGCTTCTATGGAATTAATTAACTCTGCAAAAAGCAAGGTTACAGTGCCCTGCTTCCCATATGTTTTAACAAGCTAAGCGACCTTGGAGGAGAGATGTAACAAGTTAGAGACACTGACCATTGTAATTGGGACTAGAAGGGGGGCAACCAGGTGCTGAGCCCAGACCAGAGTCCCGATTGGGTAGCCATATCAGTACCGGGACCAATAGATGGGTGAGAGGGGTACTGGGACCAATGAAAAGTTTGCCTATGCTTAGAATGGACAAGAAAGCTATAAAAGTTGTTGTTTTACTAGAAGCCATTGCTCAGCCATTTTGAAATTGCTTATTGCTTGAGCCATGTGCACATTAAACTGGCTTGGATCCTTGAAAAGACTCCTGGATTTATTTATTGCATGCTTATCTGCTGCTACACCATTGCTTTGTCTACTTTAAGTTGAGCTAGTTTCTCACGAACACAGTCTTCTGAAAAATGGCTGGTACTCCCTCTCTTGTAGATGTGAATGCCACCTCTGCACCATAGCCTGAGTCAACCAGGTTCTGGCCACTATTTGAGCACAGTATCCTGTTTCTATGGACCTTTTGATTTGACCCAGTATGGCATTTCTAATATTAAGAGAACCCCAATCTTTTCATAGCCAGCTGTCGTACTGCTACTGAGCCATTAGGCCTATCTGTCCTAAGGATTCTTATTTAGAAGAGTGTGGCCTACTAATTTTGAAACTAAGTACACTTTCCTAGATTCAGTTTGGGCCATAACTGGTGGTGTTCCAAGCTGTGTCCTATACAATGTTTAGTACAGCCTACTAAATTCTGTGTGATATGAGTTGGTGTGTGACACAGATTCTTCACCAGATGGCAGCAAAGTGTCTCTAAAATATTTTCTTTTCTTCCTAGATTATGCATCTCTGTTGCATAAAGGGACAAAATACATCCTCAAGGAAATGGTCTTCAAACTTTCCAGAGTAGTCTACTAATATAAATTATTGTCAGGTGCTTCTCTAAAGTTGAACCCTCCTCCATCCATCTAAAAAACCCCCAAACAAAAAAAACCCTAATATAGCAGTACATCATACAATTCATACTTGAATTGACTAATTTGCTGTTTTGCAGTATGTAGTCCCACTTTTTCTGGAATAAAACTTGTGCTTTTTTATATTCTTTTTCTGTGCTCAGCAAATGAATGTTTGGAGTTGTGGGGATGTATTGTAGGCACCAATAACTGGGAAAAAATTTGTAAAAAATGAAACAAATGTGAATGCTGTTGCATGATGGAAGAGATGCAGGTGGAATTTGGATGCTGGAATAATGTGGAACACTGTAACAGCTACCAGAGGCATGGCCTAGCTCATAGAGAATCAACAACTGTGGTTTAGGAAGGAGAATACTGGGAAGCAGGAGACAAATGCTTAGAGAAAGAAAGGGGGAGTGCAAAGTAAAACCAAAGAAACAATACCTCCAGAATTGGACACTATACAAAACAAAGATACAGAAAGAAGAGTAAAAATATAAAATAAATTTCCCTGCTGCATAGTTTGGTTGGTGGTGGTGTGTTTTCTAAATATTATTCTATACCTGTTATACTGGATTACTGTAGCTATGCCACCCTGAGTTTGCCTGATGTCTGATCTCAGAAGGTTAAGCAGGGTCAGGCCTGGTTTGTACTTGGATGGGAGACAGCAACCACTGGAATACCAGGTGCTGTAGGCTTCACTGCACAGAAGAAAGGCCTGGCAGTCTACATTTGGTCGCACTTTGCCAAGAAAACCAGTGGATAGTCATAATATGGACAACTCCACAGTTCACGTCGACTCAATGGTAGTATACTAGATGAAGATAATAGTGCCATCTCTTGCATTTTTTCTACTCTGAGAAAATGAATACAATTTTCTATTTAAAGTGCTCAGAAAAATGAATATGTGGAGGAACATATTTGCAAATTCTTGACTTTTAAATTTCATATTTCAAAAATCCTTTTACCATACTGCAGTGGCTAGGGAACAAATGAATGAATAATGATGAGGCGTCAGCTCATGCAGTACACTACCACAGTGTGCACATGTTTCAGAACCACAGTGGTAAGAAAGACTGTGCGCCCAATAAGTGACTTAGCATTGGTAAGAGAGAATGGCTCAGGCAGATAGGGGCATGTTTACTAAGCACCACACTAATAATGCAGGTTTGGGCTGCATTACTAGTGTGGGGCCCTGCCCTTGAAACAAGGGGTGGGGCAGCTGTCTCCCTGAGTTTAGCGTGTCTTGCTGTGTTAAAACCAGCGTGGGGAGCAACTACTGTCAACCATTGGGCTGGCAATAGTTGTTCCCTGCTAACCCCTGGCAGCATAGGCTTTCTAAGTCCATACATCTGCTACCCAGGCAGTATGGATTTCTTAGCGCATAGCACATACTACATTTCAGCATGGTGCCAAACATGCGCACTAGTCCTGCACTACCCAGATGGTGTGCTTTAGTAAGCATGCCCCATAGGGGAATGTTTACTAAAGTACAGTAACTGGAAACACAGGGTTTAATGTGGGGCTGATGTGCATTTTGGCTGTGCAATATTTATTTATTTAGAAGGATTTAGTATACCGCCTTATCGTTAAATCAAGGCGGTGTGGCACATCAATCAAAGTCAATAATAAAGTGTAGTTTGTAGCATGCAATGTGAGAACTGAGAAGTGTAGTGTGTGGGGCAGTGCGTTAGATTATATCGGTGAACTATTTACATAATGAGCTATATACATATATACAAAATGGGGCTGTTTGAGAGGCGTGCTAGGATTGAAATTCTGTAATGTCTTGGAGGTAGGATCGTGAACCTGTAATGTCTTGAGGTAGAAAATTTATGTGAGGTCCTTGAAATGTACTGTATATAGATCAGTCTTAAGAAGTTTTCTGAAGTCCTTGAGGTTCTTGGTTGATCTTATGTGGTCTGGGAGAGAGTGCCCTCCTTGATGTGGCCAGCCTTGTTTTAGCAAATTCTTTTGGTGTTCTGATTGTGTCTGAGGTTCCTTTTCTTCTTGGTCTCCTGTTGTCATCGGTTTTTATGAGAGGGTGTAGGCTGTCTGCTGATAGGTTGTGTATTATTTTAAATATGTGTAGAAGTACTTTGAATTGGATTCTGGAGCTGATTGGGAGCCAGTGTAGGTGGTACAGTATGGGGGTGATGTGATTGTGAATTGTGTGATCTGTTGTGAGTTGTGTGGCTGTGTTTTGTGCTAGCTGTAGTGGTTTTATTGTATTTTTAGGTAGTCCTTGGTAGATGTGATTACAATAGTCTAGGATTGGAGTGATGATGGCTTGACAGACTGTTCGGAAGTGTTCATGGGCGAGGATGGGTTTGAGCCTTCTGACTGTCCTCATTTTGATGTAAGCGCTCTTTGTTATTTTTGCAATGTGGGACTGGAGGTTGAGGTCCTTGTTGAGGTGTCCTCCCGGCAATAGCCGGGAGGACTGCTAAAAGCCTCATACAACTTGAGCAGTACACAAATAGGTATAGGGTGAACTAGGGATGGAAAGTGAGTGTTAGCAGCCTGGTGTAGCTGGGCTTGAAAGAGCGAGTTCAACTACTGCCATCCTCTGAACAGGCAGTATTTACTTGTTTATTTAGTTCAAGGCAAATTACAATCAGTACAGTAGGTATTTCCCTGTCCCCATTGGCCTTACAATCTGTTTGTACCTGAGACAGTAGAGGGTTAAGTGACTGGCCCAAGGCATGCTTGTAGGATTTGAACCTTGGTCTCTACAGGCCACTGTTCTAACCACTAGGGTAGGTTACACCGTCTTGCTAATGCACCACCAACGAATGGCCTGGGCAAGAATTTTAAGACGTTTAAAGCTCTTACTATCCCACACATATAACATCATTGCCAGCACTGGATGGCAATGTCCGGAAGTGAACCAGGCACTCATCTAGAGCATTGGTATTGGAGGGGCAGCATGGTGTGGCTGCCATGGCAGTGGAATATTGCAGCCTGCAGCACATGAGTGTGTACCTGCTGGGACGTGGGAAAGTGGGGACACATCTACATGCATAGTGACATCGGTATGGACGGTGTAATGGTCATATCTGCATATACACTGGATAGATGTGGCAGGGCGGCTGGTGTGATGAGCTGTGGAGCAATTGGGCCTGTGCTCAGTGAAACAGCCTGAACTGGCCACACAGCCAGGGTTGGAGCTGGCAGAGCGCAGTTGGAGGAGGATCATGCAAATGAGATGTTGCAACAACTGGCATAATGAATGAATGTTTATCACCAACATGTGCTGTCAGATCTCCACCACCTCCCCTTCATGGTAAGGCGTGTAATGGTGCATACATGCAGGGCCGTACTGAGCCAGAATCACACCCTTTACGACTTGCACATCGGGCACACGCCCCCCTCCTCCCCATACCTCCGTTTAGCTGCTGTCTGCTCCTGCCACCCTCTGTTTTCTCCATGGTGGTGGCGGCAGCAGGGCAAGAGCAGACAGAGGCTGGATAGAGGTATGATGAGGGGGCGTGCCCAAAGTGCAAGTCACTGGCAACAGTTCTGATCCCTCCCTGTTCTGATGTCATGTCTGACCCAAAAAGGCTTAGGGGATGCATTTCACTGTCTGCTGTTGCCCTGCCGCCACTGAGAGAACAAAAAGTGGCGGCGGCAGGGCAACAGCAGGCAGCTGAAATGCGCCCCTAAGCCTTTGCGCCTTGTGCGGCTGCACCGCTCGCACAGGGCTAGGTACAGTACTGCATACATGCATCTAGAGAGCTATGCCAGTGCATTCTATTTCTGTGGCAGATGGCCCTTCACCCTGATAATAGGTGGGCATGTCTTTGGCTTACTGACTCATGAGCAGATTACCTACATTTCCACCACTGAACATGAGCTAGGTTAGTTGTAGCTTCCTGATTAGTCTCCTTTTCTCAGCTCCTTGCCTAAGGGATGAAGTATTTCACACACCTGGGGAGCTCATGTGGGCTCCCAAAGGCAAGAGGACCTTTGTTTCCCTGAAAGCTGACATGTCCGGACTGGGAGACGTTGAGTTGCCTGTCTCCATGGGGGTGTGTAGGGTGTCCTACAGTTTGTCCCCAGAGCTTTCACCAAGGTAGGAGCATAGGTGTCCTTTGTGAATTGTCTCCCATTCCCTAGGCCAAAGGGTTTCATCTGGACACCATGTGATAGAAGGGGTGGGTGGTAGGGTGACCCAGTCATGTGTCCCCAACATCTGTGTGGTCACTGTGTTGAACTTGCAAATCTGCAGCCTTCCTTTCTCCCACATGGGGGCAGCACCTCTCACTGCAACCATCCCATATTATATGAGGCAGTCCCGTATTTTAAGGATTTGTCCCTGGAATTGTATTACTTTGGTTGGGACGCTTAAATATCTCCTATTTTAAAACACATATCCCACTCCTACACTCCTCCACATTTGTACTAGTGGACTTCACTCCAGCTTCAAATTTTCAAAGGAAAACTCTATATGAGACTATTTCCATCAGAGAGACAGAAACATATAAAGATGCATGCACTCTGTTGTACTTCAGTCACAAACACACACATGCACATGCATTCATCCACCCCCCCCCCCCACACCCCACCTATCAGGCACAGACATGCACACTCACACTTTTCAGACAGATAGATTCTGTCTCTGATGGTCTCCTGGTGCTGGGCTGCTTCTGCATTCTTCTACTTCTATGCCCCCAGTTCTTGCTTTTTCTTCCAGTTCTTTTTCTCAGCCTGCAATAGCCTTCTCACACTTTACCCCGTTTCTCTTACATTTCTACTCTTTTGCAGCAACCCCACTCACCCCTACCAAGAAACCCATGTATTCCACTGACTTTCTCCCAGACCCTGTGCAGAAATTCAGCCCTGTGACTAGTGCAGCCTTTCCATTGGCTGGAACCTACCACTTTCTCTGCACAGTGAGGGGGAGCACTGCTGATCTGTAGAGCTGAACTCAAACCCAGACAATTTAGACATCATTCTGACTATGCTACTTTACAAAGTTGTAGAATCCTAAAATAATTTAGATGGTTAGCAATCCTAAACTCTTGAGTCCTCAGCACATTTGACAAATCTGGCTCTGCTTCCTCCCCAGGGCCCAAAAGCAAGAACTAGGGGCATCAATCAGACAAAGCATGCGAATAAACTGTAGCAGACACAGCCAGCCAATAGGGAGCAGGGGACGGAGCAGTAGCTAGGATCAGGGCCAGCCCATGGATTTCTGCCACCCTAGGCAGAAACCCTGGTCTTGACGCCCCCCCCCCCCCTGCCGCCGCTGATTCTGTCTTGGGAAGGGGAGGCGGGCAGCGGCAGCATTTCCAAAAGTGGTTGCTTTTTACTGCTGCTTTTGGAAATACTGCTTCTGCCCACTCCCCCCCCCCAAACTGAATTGGTGGCAGCTGGAGGGGGATGAGAAGGTTGTGTGGCTGCTGCTATTTTGCTCGCCTAGTGGATGGGCTGGCCCTGGTTAGGATACAGAAACCTTCCTTTCTCCCTTGTTCTGCAGCTCTGGAGTATGGTGTGTTTCTTTGCTACAGATATACAGATCTACAGGAGAAAATATTGGGGGTGCTCAAGCACTCACAGAGCTGGCACCTATGATCCTGGAACCAACATCAGTATCCCAGTCAGTGGTTTGCTGATTTCTCTGAGTCTGTTGTCTGTGTAGGCTCTTAGCCTAGGATGCGTGTTTCTATTTCGTCTTTATTTTAATTTAAAAATGCCGAAAAGAAAGTATGTTTTTAGTGACCAACTACAAAATGAATACCCGTTTATTAAGAAACATTCTGGTGATAGCATGGTGTTTTGTAACAATTGCTGGTCTTCCTTTTCAGTTGCACATGCACGAAAGGGTGACATTGTTCAACACCTAAAGACATACAAACAAAAGACAGCAAATGTAAGTGCTTCTTCAAGTAGAACTGTGACTTCTTTTTTTTAAAGTCATACTTTTGATGAGAAAACTCAGTCATTGGTTGCAACTTAGGGTACATGGGCTTATGACTGTGTTGACCATAACCATTCTTTTCAGTCATCAGACTGTACTTCAAAGTTGTTAAAAATGTTTTGATGAAAAATACTCTTGTGTGCAAAACAAAACAGAAGCAAGCGGCCATAATATTTTCAAACCTGACTATTGATTCCCTCAAGAGAGACCTTTCTGAGACGAGTTTTGTAACTTTTTTTGTGATTGCGCAAACCATGGAAGCATTAAAGTGTGCCCTATTTTAGTAAGGTACTTTCTTCCTAAAAAAGGAGTTCAGATAAACGTTCTTGTTGTCCATGAAGTTAAAAGCAAAACCTCAGACATTCTTTCCAAGTGCATTCTTGATACAGTTGAGTCCAATGTGCTAAGATCCAAAGTTTTGGCATTATGTGTTGACAATAACAATTATAATTTTGTTGAGGCTGCTAGGAGGGGTAGTAACAAAATTTTTTACAAGCTGCAAAAAGATTTAGGAAATAATTTAATTGGTGCAAATCGTGCCGCTCACAATTGTATCAGCACTGCTTTTGAATGCCTGCCATTTAACATTGAAGTTATTGCTGGCAAGATATTCAGCCATTTTCACATTTATACAATGAGAATTGAAGAACTTAGAGATGTGTGATTTTGTTGAGACTGAGTATCAAAAGCTCCTCTGATATAGTAACACTAGGTGACTGGCTTTACTACCAGCCATAGAAAGGTTAATTAAAATGGTCCAACCAGTGAACTCATCATTTCTGAGCCAGGAAAAATGCCCAGTTATCACAAATGTTTTTGAGAATGAATCGGCAGAAATTTGGCTGTACCTTTTGTACAGTCAGGCACTGATTTTCCAAAATACAACTTTAAAAATTGAGTATTCTAAAATCTCAATGATAGAGGTGGCTGGAGTAATCCGTGATCTTAGAAACAAATTAGTAACTAGAAAGAATGAAGTGTTTTTGCCTCTGAAAATCAGAAAGAAGATAAAAGATCTTGAAGAAAAGGGCAACATTCATGAAGCAGATTTCAGACAATCTGTGTCATCTTTCTACATCACTTGCATTGATTACTTGGATCAGTGGATCACTCACTTACAGGAGATTGGGAAACAGTGGACTCTCCTTCAAAAACAACCGGTGTGGTGTGGGCTAGAGTCGTCTTTAGAATACGTTTTGTGTAGAGTCAGTAATAAATGATACTGAACTGTTTGAGTTCTCTTGTCTTATGTCATTTGTTTCTGAAGAATAAGTTCAAGAATGAAAAGAAGCAAACGCCATGGCTGATGAAAAATGGAAGGAGGTGTTTGGACACCTCAAAAGTAATGAGATATCACAAAAATTTATGCAAACTGGTTGATTTTTTTTTTAAATGTTTGCCAGGTCCCAATGCTCCAACTGAAAGGTGCTTTTCAATCATGAACAAAGTGTGATCTACAGAAAAAACAAAAAAACTGCATGTAGAGACTCAAATGTCCAATGATTGTAAAGTACAATTTTGAGTTGAGTTGCTCAGAACTTTTTAATTATCTTGGTGGAAATGTTATTTTGAAGAAAATTCACTTTGTAGAGAAGTAGAACAAGTAGACCTGATTGGCACATTTGTAAGTAAAGTTATAAACCTAGCCTCCTGATTAAAATTTTGGATTAAAATTGTAATTAAAAACATATTTTTTCTTTTCCTTAACTTTGAACCCCCCATCCCCCCCTCGGTTTGATCAAGTGTTCCGTATTTGAACTTAGAAAAGATGGCCATGTTAATTGTACCAGATGTATAAGGGGAGTGACAGGGAGAAGCCCCAACTTCCTCCTCTACCAGAGGCCTGTAACCTTAGGTAATCAGGTACCCCTGGGTACATCAGGGTGAGAGGGGTTCATACATACTGTATGATCCACATGGCAGACACTACTGAAGCCCTGTCTGCACCCATATGGGGCCCCTGCTTATTCAGATACAGCATTTCCACCCTATTTCCCACAGAAAGGGCCACTGCACGACCTTTAAGCACGCATTTGCTTTCCTGGTTTGCATGTCCCGCCCCCTTGTTCTTTGGCCCATTGCTTTGAGCTGTGCAGCAAGATATGCCTATTCCCAGGTCATTTCTTTCTATCCTTCACTGCCTATTTACAATGTGCCCTGTGCGTGAGCAGGTAAAAATGTATTGCTGTCTGATCTCTCTGAAGAGGTGTGGTATCCTACCACTGCACATAACATCACATTGGTCACAAGCAAGTGCAGTGTGCATGCGCTCGAGCAGCACATTCACTACTACTGTGCTAGTGATATGTCTAGTGCGGCAGTATTCCCTACTGCAGTTGCACCCTATGCATCTACCATGGCTACTATGCCCCTCGCTACCTGTAAGAATTTAATAAACATGCCCCATTGTGTGCTCCTTTTTATTTAGTAGCTTAACTACCTCCTAGTGATAGTACTGTGAAAATACATCTAGGGGTCAGAGCTGCAATTTTCCACCTGGGCTGGCAACAGACACGTTCTTGGTAAGTGCCAAGAGGGGAGAATCGGGGATGGGGGAAGATATCAGGAGGGGCTATTGGGAAGTGGAAATAGTGATTAAGGGAGATAGTGTTGGTTTATTTTGTAAATCAGCAAGCAAATAGTGTAGTTGCATTTAACGCTGCCTCCTGAGGAAGTGTCAATGGCCCCTGCACATTCAGCAGCCATGTCAGCCCACGGCAATGTACCATACACTAACGCTGTGCAATCCATGGCCATTCTCCACCCAATTCCTGCTACATAACACAGTCTACAGTTAGTGTGCCAAGGAATGCATGCTGATATGCCTGTATGGTAACAAGCACACTTCGGTAAATAAGCCCCTTAGCGTGCACAAAATCAATGTAATGTACATTAACCTCCACATTTAACAGCTGCACAATTGCTTTGAATGCATTAAAATGTTCTAATGCAGTTTAAACATTTTTATGAAACCCAGATGTATGAAGTGAACCAAAAGAAAACACCCAAAAATAGAGAAAAATTTGAAAACCTAATTTTTAGACCTCAGGATTGGCACTTTATCAAAATCAAAATTGTATAAAGAAATTAATATCTTTTTAAAAAATTGGATATTAAATGTGGAAAGGAGCAAAAGAGGAAGGCAGCAATGTGATGGATTGATACAGTAACACCAGCTATGGATGCTACTCAACAAATATCCACCTGACTGAAAACCAAACAGTTCAGGACAACAATGCAGGGGGTCGCCATGAGTTGGCATAGACTTGACGGAACTTAGCAACAACAATAGAGCAATAGGCTGAGACAGGTTTCCAATCCCACTTCTTGTTCCCTTGGCTAGTCACTTTATCACTTGTTGCCTTGGAACCCACTTACATTATGCACTCTTTGTGACAGAACCTATTGTACCTGAATATTAAGCCGCCTTGAGCATAATTAGCAAAGGTGGGTTAGAAACCTAAAAATTATTAATGTTTGGTCTGAATTTGAAACTGTTTACATGCATGTGCTCTTTGAGCGCACTGCACAATAGGCATGTCAAAAAGATGGATGTGAAACTGAATAATTAACTCTAACTCTCAAGTGAATGGTGTTGATTAAAAAGAGATGATCGTCCAAAATATGCAGGTGTTTTGCAGAGGGAAGGGACGGCTGATGAAAATCAATTTTTAATGGAAACACAGCCTTGATAAAGCTTCCTTATAAACGGGATTAATGTCCTACTTCATGCCCTTAGGTAAGTTTTCTAGTGCATGTGCTCATCTTGTTGAGATACTTGAATTCTGGCCCAAATGGGTTTGATTGTCTCAGATTTGCACTTTGATGTTCTCCTCCACTTAACTCTTTTCATGGCATGATGAGCCTGTAGACCAGTATACAAGAAGGAGATTCATAAAAAAATGAGCGTGTGGCTACAATAAACGATGCCTAGCCCATAAGCTCTAATGCAGCAGAGTGCAAACTGCTATTAACAGCAGCCCCCAAGAGGTTACTGGTGCTGGAACAGATGAATTTGTGATAGGCTTGACTTCCTGTTGTTGTGGTATGGTGAGAAAGAAGAAGGCGATTGATCTGAAAGCCTTTTCATACCCAGGCAATGATTCTAGGGCGCACAAGGGAGGCAAGATGGTGACACGAATGCAGAGAGACAGTGGGCTGATAGAGGGAATGCAACAGACAGAGGGAGCCAATATCCCACTGATGAGAGATGCTTTCTAGACTTGAAAACGGACATTGACCTTAAAACGGAAATATTTTCCTGGATCAATGAATTGCTCTCTGAAGTCTCTGAACTGAAGCAGTAGGTGACTGAAAGAGAGGCAAGAATAGAGAAAATTAGTTGCTGCTAGAGTGCTTGGCATGTCAAAGCTTGAGAAGTTGACACTTTTAAGAAACAGAGGATAAGGTGAAAGATTTCGAGAACCATTTGCAACACCAAAACATACAGCTGAGAGACCTCCTGATGACCAAAGGGACTACAGATTAAAAAGAGCTGGTACACAGGACCTCGATAGCTATAGTAGTAGCCACAGGAGTTGGAGAAACAGGCATGAATTTACAAACTGACCAGGATATAGGGTGCTAGAATCTAGGACATGCCCTGAGAATTCAGGAAGAAGACCGCAAAATTGAAGTGAGAAAATATTTCATACCAATGGGTCTACCTCTTCAGCCTCCTATTTATTATCAGTGGAAATACCTTCATGATGTGCAGAGTGGAGGGAGCTGTACAAGCCATGAAGAGGGCTGAAACGACTAGTTTATCATAGGCCCTTTTGAACCAGGAACCAATGCAGTCCCTTTTTCTTGAAGGACTAGAAAAAGGGACTGTTACTTCTGGAGAGAGATCTGCAACTGTGAGTATATACTTCTGGTAATTTTCTAAAAGGAATTCTTTGTATTAGAACATAAGAACATAAGATATGCCATACTGGGTCAGACCAAGGTCCATCAAGCCCAGTATTCTGTTTCCAACAGTGGCCAATCTAGGTCATATGTACCTAGCAGTTTCCCCAAGAGACACAAGTTCCACAATGCTTGTACTGGGTCAAGCATTGATATCTTCGGTCACTTAATAATGGTTTATGGACCTTTCCTCCAGGAACTTGTCCAAACCTTTTTTAAACCCACCTACACTAACAGCCTTTACTACAACCTCCGGTAACAAATTCCAGAGTTTGATTACACGTTGAGTGAAAAAATATTTTCTTTTATTAGTCTTAAATAGTTTACCCTGTAGCTTCATTGCATGTCCCCTAGTCTTTCTATATTCTGATAAAGTAAACAATCGATCTACGTTTACCCGTTCCACTCCGTTCATTAATTTTATAGACTTCTATCATATCTCCCCTCAGCCGTCTCTTTTCCAGGTTAAAGAGCCCTAACCTTTTTAGCCTTTCTTCATAGGAGTATCCTTCCATCCCCTTTACCATTTTGGTGGCTCTTCTCTGAACCTTTTCTAAAATCGCTATATCCTTTTTAAGATACGGCGACCAGAATTGCACACAATATTCAAGGTGCGGTCTCACCATGGAACGGTATAGAGGCATTATAATATCTTTTGTTTTATTTTCTATTCCTTTCCTTATGATACCTAGCATTCTATTTGCTCTCTTGGCTGCCGCTGCACACTGGGCCGAGGGTTTTAACATGTTATCCACAATGACGCCTAAATCTTTTTCCTGGGTTGTGGTTCCTAATGTGGAACCTTGCATTGTGTAACCATAGTTTGGCGAGAGGTCTTACGTGTGCACTAGGTGCAAGGAGCTCTTTGCTCTCAGGGAACGAGTCCGTTCTCTAGAGGCTAAAGTAGCAGACTTGGAAAGCATAAGACAGACAGAGAGGTACATAGACGAGACCTACAGGGATATAGTCCTGAAGTCCCACCTCCAGTCTGGCAGCATCCCTGTTGCCATGGAGGAGAGAGGTCACGTGACAGGACAGCAACATCCTGGTGTGGCTGGAAGTGATCCTGTAACTAGGACCTGTTCTCCAGGTGATGTAAAACCCTCTTGCACCGAGGAAGTTTCTCCAGGGCCATGTGCCCATGAGGGAAGGGTTAGGACAGCCGTTATAGTTGGTGATTCGATCATTAGGCATGTAGATAGCTGGGTGGCTGGTGGACGTGAGGATCGCCTGGTAACATGCCTGCCTGGTGCGAAGGTAGCGGACCTCACGCGCCACCTAGATAAAGTCTTAGATAGTGCTGGGGAGGAGTCTGCTGTCTTGGTACATGTCGGTACCAATGACATAGGAAAAAGTGGTAGGGAGGTTCTGGAGGCTAAATTTAGGCTTTTAGGTAGGAAGTTGAAATCCAGAACTTCCAGGGTAGCGTTCTCCGAAATGCTTCCTGTTCCACGCGCAGGACCCAAAAGGCAGGAAGAGCTCCGGAGTCTCAATGTGTGGATGAGACAATGGTGCAGAGATGAGGGTTTTGGATTTGTTAGGAACTGGGGAACATTCTGGGGAAAGGAGGGGCTCTTCCGAAGGGATGGGCTTCACCTTAACCGGGATGGAACCAGGCTGCTGGCATTAACCTTTAAAAAGGAGATAGAGCAGCTTTTAAACTAGATATTAGGGGAAAGCCGACAGTCGCCCAAGAGCGGATGGTTCGGAAGAATGTATCTTTGAAGGATACTACCAAAAGCTGAGAGGTTCCACAAAAGAGTAAACTAGCCCATATGCCCTCCAGTATGGAGCAGACTGAGCTTAAAGATCCCAAATTACCCATGTCTAACAATAGCCAAATTAATATGAATAAAATACATTCTCTAAAATGCTTGTATGCAAATGCTAGAAGTCTAAAAAAAAAAAGATGGGAGAGTTAGAATATATAGCACTAAATGAAAGGTTAGATGTGATTGGAATATCAGAGACATGGTGGAAGGAGGACAACCAGTGGGACACTGTGATACCTGGGTACAAACTATATTGTAATGATAGAGCTGATCAAATTGGTGGAGGGGTTGCTCTCTATGTTAGAGAGGGCATTGAGTCAGAAAGGATTAAAGTTTTGCAGGAAACAAAATCTGCTGTAGAATCTATATGGATTGAAATTCCATGTAAAAGGGGGAAGGCGATGGCAGTGGGGGTGTCATCGTGTCAGGGCGAAGGCTGCGTCAGTGGCTCATCTCCGCTCTGTTCCGTTGGCAGACATCTGCCGGGCCGCTACTTGGTCTTCAAGCCAGACTTTTGCGGCCCATTACTGCCTTGAGAGGGAGTCCCGCAGGGACAGTGCTTTCGGACAGGCAGTACTCCATAATCTCTTTGGGGTTTAGGCAACTCCTACCCTCCGGCCCTGCTGTTGGGCTACCGGTCAGGGGCGTTCTCAGAGAAGATTCCTTTCTTACGTACTGACGGGCTAGAGGGAGCTCATTTTTTCCGCTTGAGGTCTCCGGTAGCCTTAAGCTGGGGAGTCCCATATGTGAGGACTGACTTCCTGCTTGGTCCTGGAGAAAGAGTAGTTACTCACCTGTAACAGGTGTTCTCCAGGAGCAGCAGGAATCAGTCCTCACAACCCTCCCTCCTCCCCTTGGAGTTGCAGTCATATGATTTATTTTTGCTATTTTGCTGTCTTTTAGCTATGTCATCAGACTGAGCAAGATGGCACCCTTGGGCGGGAAGGGGACCGCGCATGCGCGCTGCAATTCCCAAACGCTTTCTTTGAAAGCTGGGGAAATGCTCCGCATGGGGGCTCCGTCGGCGCCGACGTCACCCATATGTGAGGACTGATTCCTGCTGCTCCTGGAGAACACCTGTTACAGGTGAGTAACTACTCTATATGTGGGAAACACAAGCATCAGTGCCCATGATGAGCAGATGGCTGGATTCAGTGTATCGGATCTGCCGGAGCCTGGGCTTCCAAAAAGCACAACTGCTGCATAACTCCAAGGTGGTGGAGTTGGTCATGCATTGGCTCAAGAACCAGAAGATGCACTCCTTGGTGCCCCCGGGTAGGGAGACCTGTACCCTGGATGCCCTGGACAGGAAGTGCTACCAGGGTTCAATGTTTATTGGCCAGATCCAGGCATACGAGCTGTAAATGGGCATGTACTTGAAGGACCTGGTGAAGGAACTTGCCAGATTCTTGGCTGGTCTCTCCAAGAAACCCCTCCAGTGGTTCTGGAGCCTGCCATCAGAGAGTGCTCCAAGTTCTTGACTTGAGCAGCCTATGACAGCTTTGAGTCAGCATCTAGAGTAGCCGTGGCAGGCATCGATGCCCGACACCAGGCTTAGCTACAGTCTTCCAACCTGGAGCAAAGGGTTCAGGACAAATTGGTTGATGTCCCCTGCCAAGAAGAGAACCTCTTTGGCAAACCCATGACAGATAAGGTTGCAGAGTTCCTGACGAGGACTGGGCTCTCCAAGAAGACCACTATCTTTCCCCGACAGAAAGCCAAGAGTAAAAAACTCCCTTACTCAAGGAAGGGAAGAGCTTATGGAAATTATGCTCAGTATTAGCCCTCCTCAACTCCCCAGCAGGGTCAGGAGGCCAAGGGACAAGGGCATAGCCCTCATAAACAGAAGTCTCCCAAAATACAGGCACCGGCTCCGGCACAGCCTGGTGGGAATTTTTGACTCTTTGGACATAGCCTCTCCATCCCCAGGAGGCCAGCAGCTCACAGGGGGACGTCTAATCTTGTTTGCCCAACAGTGGTTAGCCATCACCATCGACACTTGGGCACTACAGGTGGTCAGGGAACGTTAACTCCTCCACCTGGAGCAGACTCCCCTTCCATTTTTCCCAGGAGAACCCTCCAGGACGCCCCTCCACCAGACAATGCTACTGCAGGATCTCGCAGGCCTTCTCAGGGACAAGGCCGTGGAACCCATACGCCCACACTTCTGGGGCAAGGGATTCTACTTCCGGTACTTCCTCATACCAAAAAAGAAAAGGGGGCCTAAGGTCCATCCTGTACCTGCAGGATCTGAACAGGTTCCTGGTGAGGGAGAAGTTCAAGATACTCTCCCTTGGAACGTTGCTGCCGCCATATCTCTAGCAGGGAGACTGACTATGCTCCTTGGATTTAAAGGATGCGTACACATACATTCTCATCCATCTCAACCACAGGCAATACGTCAGGCTTGTGGTGAGAGGTGGCCACTATCAATACAAGGTGCAACCCTTTGGCCTGGCCTCTGCCACAAGGGTCTTCACCATGTGCCTAGCAGTGGTCATGGCACACTTCCGCCTCCAAGGGGCCTTCGTCTTCCCCTCTCTGGATGACTGGTTAATCAGAGGAGGCTCAGCCCGCACCATCTGCGTCCTACAACACCTGGGCTTTGTCATAAACCACCCCAAGCCCCATCTCCTATCAACACAGAGTCTGGAGTTCATAGGAGCCCGGTTAGATACCCTTCAGGCCAGAGCATTCCTACACCAGGACAGGGCCAACCACCTCAGGGCGCTGGCTGTGAACATGCAACACAGATGCACCTTGTCTGCTTGCCTTCTGTTATGCCTGCTGAGCCACAGGGCATCCACGTCCCCTGCACATGAGGGTAGCCCAATCGTGTCTCCACTCAGGCCACTGGACGGCTGCGGGGCAGGGTGATGGTGACCCATCAACTTGCGGACTACCTCAGCTGGTGGCAGGTACTGCAGCACCTTCTTGTAGGGATGCTCTTCCAGGCCCCCGATCCCCAGAGGGTTCTCACTACGGACACCTCCCTGCTGGGCTATGAGGCTCATTGCGAAGATCTCTGCATCCAGGGCAACTGGTCACAGTCAGAGAGCCAACTCCAGTAAACCTGCTGGAGCTTCAGGTCATATTTCTGGTCCTTCAAGCCTTTCACCACCACCTGCAACACCAGTCAGTGCTGGTCCAAATGGGCAATCAAGTGACGATGTTCTACGTGAACAAGAAGGGAGGCACAGGGTCCTATGCCCTCTGTCCAGGAGGTGGTGGTTCTCTGCTCCTTCGCACTCCACAATGGGATGCTCCTGCGAATGGTGTATCTGCTAGGTGAGCTCAACGCCCCAGCACACAAGCTGAGCAGGGTCCTCCAGCTGCACGAGTGGTGGCTGGACCCCAGGGTGGCCTTTTGGCTCTTCCAACTCTGGGGAGTTCTCCTGATAGACTCTTCACAAGCCTGACCAAATGTCAGCTGCCCCAATTCTGCTCCCACCAACTGCACCTGCTACAGGTCTCAGCAGATGCGTTCCTCATCCAGTGGATGGAAGGACTACTCTATGCCTTCCTGCCCATGCCACTGATAGCCAAGACCCTGTTCAAGCCTCAGAGCGATGGGGTGTCGCTGATACTAATTGCTCCTTGGTGGCCCAGGCAACCGCGGTTCCTGCTGCTCATCTGCTTGTCCACGATGACCCCGGTCCCCCTGGGGAGTGCCCTGGAGCTACTGTCACAGGAGAAGGGTTCCCTCCTACAACCCAATATGGGGTTCCTGTTGCTAATAGCTTGGCTGCTGAAAGAGTAATCTTGGCCCCATTCAATCTCTCAGGGGAGGTAGAGGAAGTCCTCCTGTAGGGTCTCCATGAGACATGCCTAGACCTTCAAATGGTGCAGATTTTCAATGTGATGCACAGAATGGAAGTCAACCCGTTCTCATGCTCTATGCTGTTTGTACTGCAATATTTGCTCCGTCACAGGTAGGACTGAAATCCAACTTGGTCAGAGTGCACCTTATCGAGGGCAAGCCCCTCTCTGTGCATCCTCTCCTGACCTGCATCTTGAGGGGCCTCCAGCTATCCAAGCCCCCTTATTCACCCTCCAGTGGCAGAGTGGAACCTCATTGTGGTGCTATTCAAGCTCACCGAGCCACTGTTCGAGCCTCTGGCTACCTGCCACCTGTGCTGTCTCTCACGGAAGGTCATCTTCTTAGTGGTGCTCACGTCCACTCACAGGAAGTCAGCGAGCTTCAGGCACAAGTGGCAGATCCACCATACAAAAGGTTCTATAAGAACAGGGTGGTGCTCCGTGCGCACCCTAAGTTTCTTCCTAAGGTGGTGTCCCCATTCCACCTCAATTAGGAGGTTGTGCTCTCTACCTTCTTTCTGCGGCCTCACGCCAGCCAGGCTGAGACCATACTGCAAACCCTAGATTGCAAGAGGGCCTTGTCTTCTTACCATCTACATACCCAGGGCCACTGAAAAGCCTCCCAACTTTTCGTCTCCTATGACCCCAGTCAGTCGGGGGAGGCAGTAACCAAGTGGCCTCTGTCCACTTGGGTGGTGGACTGCATTGCCCTCGCCTATGAGCAGGCTGGGCTCTCGGAGTGCCTGGTCACGGCGCACAGTGTTAGGACTATGGCAGTGTCTGTGGCAAACCTGCATTCTGTACCGCTGTCGGACATCTGCCAGGCCATCACCTGTCTTCAGTCCACACCTTTGCAGCTCATTACTGCCTGGAGAGGGAGTACCAATGGGACAGTGCCTTCAGCCAGGCTGTACTCTGTCATCTGTTCGGGGTGTAAGCAATTCCTGCACTCCGACCCTTCTGTGTTCAGGCTACCGGAGTACTGGTTCTCACTGGGCACTTGGGTCTCTTGTCTCCTTAAGACTCACTTGCTGCTGCTCACAGCTCACCCGTAGCATTTCTACAGGTTTTCAGTAGCCTGTAGCTAGGGTGTCCCATATATGAGGACTGACTTCCTGCTTGTTCCCAGAGAAAGTGTAGTTACTCACCTGTAACAGGTGTTCTCCGGGGACAGTCCTCACAACTCTCCATTCTCCTCATGGAGTTGCTTCTTTGTCATTTTTTTGCTATCTTTAGCTATGTCATTTGACTCAGGCAAGATAGCACCCATGGGCAGGAAGGGGACCACGCATGCATGGTGCCTCTCCCAAAGGCTTTCTTTGAAAGCCTGGGAGAAGCTTCTGCACAGGGCTCTGTCGGTGCCAATGTCACCCATATGTGAGGACTGATTCACACTTTAGGCTGCTACCATCACATACTGTAAACTGTAGGACAGAGCATAGCAGCACAGCAGACTCCAGGGCAAGACAGAAAGTAGTTGCCAACTGTGCTAGCCTTTGTTGGCTACAAAAAGAGTTGTTTAGGACTACCACAAAGACAGTTGCTAGCCAACCAGTGTTTCTGCTACTATTGCGTCATGTTGGTTGAGCTGGGAGAATTTGAAGTTGCTAAAAGGTAGGGTGACTAACTGCCTGATTTTGAGTATACAGTAGTGTAATTGGATAATCTTTTGCCCAGTGAAGCATAGCAGGACAATCAACTCTATTTTTATATTAACTAGCTATGCAGCTGCAGACAAGCTACACGTGCAGTGGGAGCATTCAGTGCTCCTATTTTAGCGAGTCTGCACTGGCTTCCAGTCTTTCATCATGTGTAGTTTAAATGTGCTTGCTTGGTTTTGAAAGTGCAGCACTCAATGATGGCTGGTGACCTTTGATCTTTTGTTCATTTTTTTTGTCCATCTCTAACTTTGCACTCCACTTCACAATTTACATTAGAGTTGCCATGATTTGGAAAACTGCAAGTGGCCTAGTGGTTGGGGCAAGTTACCGAGGGCCAGGAGTTTGAATCCCACTAGAGGACAGCAACCTTGGGCTGGAAGGACTGGGGTTTCTAGTCCCACAGGTGCTCCTTGTGGCCTTGGGCAAGACACTTAACCCTTTGTTGCCTCAGGTACAAAAACATAGTTTGAGCCCTTTGGGGACAAGAGAAAAATATATATACCGTACCTGAATGTACAACGCTTTGACTGGTAGAAAAGTGGTATATAAGTCTAGTTAAATAAATAACCAAGTTTTCTTGGTATATGGGCCACAGTTTGGAATGCCTTGCCTCTTTGTACTTATTTAACTGTTTAAATATAGGTTTTCTGTAACCCCTGAGAAGGGTAAATGATTGGCAGATAAATGCAACAAATGAAATGGAGAAAGATGAACAGTGGAGTATCCCAGGGATCTGTGCTGGGCCCACTGCTTTTTAACATATTTATAAATAACCTGGAAATGGGAATAACAAGTGAGGTGATCAAATTTGCAGATAACACAAAATTGCTAAAATGCAAGAGGATTGTGAAAAATTGCAAGACGACCTTGATAAATTGAAAGACTGGCTGTCCAAATGGCAGATGAAATTTTATGTGGACAAGTGCAAAGTTATGCACCTAGGAAAGAACAACCAGATTGGCCACTGTTGGAAACAGGATACTGGGCTTGATGGACCTTGGTCTGACCTAGTATGGATTTTTATGTTCTTATGAAATGCAGCAAATGGTGCATAGTGTGTTCACCTGTTTGCCTGCACCAGCCCACCCTGCATGCATGCTCTTCTTGCACCTGCCTGCTGTGCAAGTTCCTAGCTCTCCCATCCCGCGTGCATCCTTTGTCTGCACACACCCTGCGGCTGCCTGCTGACCAGTCCCCCAGAAACCCTGGTCTGCTGGTCCCCAGCAAGCAATCTCCACCACCAGAACTCACTGGTACCAGCACAGCAGCGCATTAGTAAGCAGGGCTGAATTTAAGCTCTTAGCTCCTACAGGCACAAAATTTGGAAGCACTTGTTTTGGTCAGGGGGGAGGGAAGAGTCTGTGCAGGTTACCCCTCCGCCTTCCATACTTTTGTTTAGGGGTTGTACCCGCCATTCTATTTTTTTGAAGTGTAAAGGTTATTTAAGTTTGCTTTGATTAAAAAAATAATGGGGGGGGGGGGAGAAGGGAGGGGGAACTGCACAGAAAGGATGCTCTTCTTTGTGGGGTCTCTGTGTTAGAAGGGACAATGAAATAATTAGCACTTTCTGCAGGAGGCACTGACTTCAAAAGGCTTTCTAAATCTTGTCACAGGAGGCAGCTGCCTCTGTTGCCTATGCATACATCCAGGCCTGTCAACAAGCTAAGGAGGGCACTGAGCAGCTAGCCCCTGGGCCCTGGTGGCTGCAGAGGAAGTCTGAACCTGGTCCTGACCCGACTCCTCTACTTAGTGTGTGTTCATGGTGCCATCGATTTGCCTGCTCCTGAGCGAGGTGGGCCCAAGACTGCTGAAAGCCAACTGATCTGACCTTACTGGGGCTGCCCAAAGTAGCTCACCTGGCTACTATTTGCCCACTTTCCAGTCAGCCAGGTTGGCCCCACCCCAGGGTTGCAGAGAGTCTCTGAGGCTAGCAGTCCCTTCTCCTTCCCTTTTGATTGTGTGTGAGAAATAGATGAGTGTCGACCATGGTGGAGTCAAAGCAAAGAAAAAGAGTAATTGTGTTTCCTATTAACATTATTTAAAAACATTTTTCAAACTTTTCCTTCCCCCAAGGATGGCTCTGATTGTGAATTGCTTCTGTATTTCTCATATTTTCACATATGCATAATTCCTAGATCAAAACCATCTATTTCCCTATGCACAGTTATCCTGTGGGCTATAGCGCATGAAGGCACATTTTAGATAATAGGTGGAGATTGTCACAACATACACCAGGGGTCCTCAAACTACAGCCCGCGGGCCACATGCGGCCCGCCGAGGACATTTATCCAGCCCGACGGGTGTTTTTGCCGCCGCTGCCTGTCCTCAGGGGCGACTCTACCATGAGGCGAAGTGAGGCAGCTGCAGTTGCTGGTTGTGTGGCAGGCTTTCCCTTCATGCCTAGAGGCGCTTTAAAGGGGCACTAAGAGTTGACAAGGCGATAGCGGAGAGACTGAATGAATTCTTTGCTTCGGTCTTTACTGAGGAAGATGTAGGGATGTTATCCATGACTGAAGTGGTATTTAAAGGTGTGGAAGAATTGAAGGAAATATCAATACATCGGGAAGATGTATTACAACTATTAGATAAACTGAAGAGTGGCAAATCACCTGGGCCGGATGGTATACATCCAAGGGTGTTGAAAGAACTGAAATATGAGATTGCAGACCTGCTATTAGTAATCTGCGAACTATCATTAAAATCATCTCTAATACCTGAAGATTGGAGGATCGCCAATGTAACACCAATTTTTAAAAAGGGTTCCAGGGGTGATCCGGGAAACTACAGACCGGTGAGCCTCACGTCAGTACCGGGAAAAATGGTAGAAACCATCATAAAGAATAAAATTACTCAGCATGTAGATAGTCATGGCCTAATGGGAGACAGCCAACATTGCTTTAGACAAGGAAGATCTTGTCTTACTAATCTGTTATGTTTTTTTGAAAGTGTGAATAAACAGGTGGACAAAGGTGAGTCGGTTGATATAGTGTATCTAGACTTTCAGAAAGCCTTTGACAAGGTCCCTCATCAGAGACTTTTGGCAAAACTAAAGAGTCATGGGATAGGAGGCAGTGTACTACTGTGGATCAGGAACTGGTTAAAAGATAGAAAGCAGAGGGTAGGGCTAAATGGCCAATTTTCCCAATGGAGAAAGGTGAATAGTGGTGTACCCCAGGGATCTGTGCTGGGTCCGCTGCTTTTTGACATTCATAAATGACCTGGAAAGTGGAATAACGAGTGAGGTTATCAAATTTGCAGATGACACAAAACTATTTAAAGTTGTTAAAACCCAAGAGGATTGTGGAAAATTACAAGAGTATCTTGATAAATTGGAAGACTGGGCATCAAAATGGCAGATGAAATTTAATGTGGACAAGTGCAAAGTTATGCACCTAGGGAAGAACAATCCAAACTATGGTTACACAATGCAAGGTTCCACATTAGGAACCACAACCCAGGAAAAAGATTTAGGCGTCATTGTGGATACCATGTTAAAACCCTCGGCCCAGTGTGCAGCGGCAGCCAAGAGAGCAAATAGAATGCTAGGTATCATAAGGAAAGGAATAGAAAATAAAACAAAAGATATTATAATGCCTCTATACCGTTCCATGGTGAGACCGCACCTTGAATATTGTGTGCAATTCTGGTCGCCGTATCTTAAAAAGGATATAGCGTTATTAGAAAAGGTTCAGAGAAGAGCCACCAAAATGGTAAAGGGGATGGAAGGATACTCCTATGAAGAAAGGCTAAAAAGGTTAGGGCTCTTTAACCTGGAAAAGAGACGGCTGAAGGGAGATATGATAGAAGTCTATAAATTAATGAATGGAGTGGAACGGGTAAACGTAGATCGATTGTTTACGTTATCAGAATTTAGAAAGACTAGGGGACATGCAATGAAGCTACAGGGTAAACTATTTAAGACTAATAAAAGAAAATGTTTTTTCACTCAACGTGTAATCAAACTCTGGAATTTGTTACCGGAGGATGTAGTAAAGGCTGTTAGTGTAGCTGGGTTTAAAAAAGGTTTGGACAAGTTCCTGGAGGAAAGGTCCATAAACCATTATTAAGAAGGGACCCAGGATATCAATGCTTGACAAACATTGCGGAACCTGTGTCTTTTGGGGAAACTGCTAGGTACGTATGACCTAGATTGGCCACTGTTGGAAACAGGATACTGGGCTTGATGGACCTTGGTCTGACCCAGTATGGCTTATCTTATGTTCTTATGTTTCTTTGGTGTTCCGGTGGCCTGATTGGTCTTGTGAGGGTGATCAGGGAGGGGCTTCGTTTCCCGCTCACCTCCCCGATGCCGATCGGGACTGCTGCAGTTGCTGGTTGTGTGGCGGGATTTCCCTTCGCGCCTAGAGGTACTTTGACTTTCTTTGGTGTTCCGGTGGCCCGATTGGTCTTGCGAGGGTGATTGGGGAGGGGCTCCACTTTCCGCTCACCTCCCCGATGCCGACCATAACAAAGGTAGGGGGTATTAGAATACCTTCTTGTCTATGGCAGAATGAGAACTTTCCTGATGCGTATTCATGTCCTGGAGGAGGTACTGTATAAACTTGGATTCAATATGTGAAGGGCATTGCTGAAATTGGGTGTGGACATCCAAGGTCTTGGGAAAGCCCCAAACATGCCTCTATTCAGCCTTGGATGTTTTCGCGCTGGTGACATCCTTAGAACTGCTTTATAAAATGGCTCCAGGGATGCCTCTATGCTTTGAACATCTGTATGTCCATTTTCAATGCAAGAATAGTGTTCCTAAAATACTCCTCTCCCCCAATATTTATCATCTTGATTCAAAACATCTCATTTGAGTTTATTTCAGAAGTAAAAATACAATTAGGCCATACTTCTCCCTAAAGAAGGACTCTAGCTTCCTCTTTCCTATAGAATTTATTAGTTGACTGGAGAGCAAAAGTGGGCAACAAAGAAGAAGGCAAAGTGGTTGGAATATTTGGACTTGGTAACAGAAATGAAGCTAGAGAATGACTGATAGAATTCTGCAAGACCAAAGATCTATTCATCTCAAATACCTTCTTCCAGTAACACAAGTGGCAATTGTACACATAGACTTTCCCCAATGGACTGCACAAATATCAAACTGACTACATCTGTGGAAGTCAATGTTGGAAAAGCTCAATAACATTAACAAAGATAAAACCTGGAGCCAACTATGGTACAGATCACCAAAATAAGATATGTGCAGTGTGCATAGGAATTTGTTCATAGTTTGTTTTTTTAAACTATAGTCCGGCCCTCCAACAGTCTGAGGGACAGTGAACTGGCCCCCTGTTTAAAATTTTGAGGACCCCTGACATACACAATTCTGAGAAGCAGTTCTGCCAAAGGTAGAGCCGTTTCTGTAATACGAATAAGGAGGTGCAGACGCTCGGGAATTTGTATCCACGTACAATAGAAGGAGCCATTTCACAAATGTGCATGTGAGAAAAATTGATGGAGGAAACCCGGCAGCTTACACATTTACATGTTTATCTAAGTCATTTTATAAACCTAGATGTGTAGATGCGCTTTATTAACTACAGAGGACTATCTCTAACTTCTTTCAATTTGGAAGGGGAAATAAACATTGGGAGATTAAGGGGGCTATAAAGGGATGGACAAAAAGAATACTTTTTATATAGAGAACAAATTATAATAAAAACTTTACCTTTGCAAGGCAGATGGTTCTTTTTTATTGTTTGTTCTAGCCCGCTGTAGCAACAAACCTGTAAGGGTCCAATCGGGACCTCTTACGTTACCAACTCCAGGATATGAATAGGTACAAATCCAAATGAACAATATAACCAAACAAATACCAACTCAAGGAGCTTAACTCCAAATTTTTTATATACAAAATATCTTTTTGTTGGACTTTTTTTTTTAAATCCAAACTCACTAGATGCAGTAGCTGGTCCGCTTTATCTAATTGTATCTTTTAATGTGCAAATCCCCTTTAATGTACAAATCCATAAAATAGCCATTAAAAGTAATCACAGTCTTTTTTTTTTTTTTTCTACTTTTATATATAATTCCAAATTATTTTTTCAAGTTTTTTGCCAGATATATTATATTCCTTTATATAAAGTGTCCACACTTGCCCTTCACGATATTGCTGAAGGACTGAATGGAAAAGTCTGTCTTTTTGCAGATGACACAAAAATTTGCAACAGAGTGGACTCCCCTGAGGGAGTGGTTAACATGAGGAAAGATCTACAAAAGCTGGAAGAATGGTCTAATGCTTGGCAATTAAGATTTAATGAAAAGAAGTGCAGAGTCAAGGGAAATGTACCTGATAGGGGGCGAGAGGTTGGTGTGCACGGATCAGGAGACAGACTTTGGTGTGATAATTTCTGAAGATCTCAAGGTGGCAAAAGTGTGACAAGGCGGTGGCAAAAGCCAGGAGGATGTTGGGCTGCATACAAAGAGGAATTACCAGCAGAAATGAAGAGGTACTTATGCCACTGTACAAGTCACTGGTGAGGCCTCACTTGGAATACTGTGTTCAGTTTTGGAGACCATACTTTGCAAAGGATGTAAAAAGACTGGAAACTGTTCAGAGGAAGGCGACCAAAATGATTTGGAGACTGTGTCAGGAGCCTTATGAGAAAAGACTTGAAGATCTAAACATGTACACTTTGGAGGAGAGGAGGGGGCAGGGGAGATATGATTCAGACCTTTAAATACTTAAAGGGAAATAATGAACAAACAAACCTCTTCCAAAGACAGGAAAGCTGTAAAACTAGAGGGCATAACAGGAAGCTGCAAGGTGGTAAATTGAAAGGCAATGTCAGGAAATACTTTTTCACAGAAAGGGTGGTGGATGCTTGGAATGCCCTCCCGATGGAAGTGGTGGGGCAAACACGGCGACGGAATTCAAAATGGCATGGGACAGACACAGTGGATCCCTTTACAGCAACAGGATAAAAGCCAAATAAACTGAACCATCTAATTTCTCAACAAATAGGGGTGTCCTCCATGGAGTGGTGGGTTCACCCCCTGAGCAGAAACATGGAGAGGGGTGGCCTGCACGGAGCGGCAGGTGCACCTACTCTTGCCATCATACTGGGCAGACTAGATGGACCATTCTGGTCTTTATCTGCCATCATTTACTATGTTGCTATGTTTCCTGTATACCAGATGATCCAGGCAGATAGCTTATCCAGCAATTTCAGATTCTTTGTGGACAAGCAGGAATGAGGCCTCACGTATGGGTGATATCCACCAGTGGAGCCTCAAGTGGGAATGCTCCCCAGCTCTATTGAAAGCTTTTGGGAGAATCCACTGCACCTGAGCACCTCCTTCCTGCCTGCCACTGTGGCACCATCTTAAATCAGTCTTTCATTTTTTGCAGAACCTCATCAAAACATTCCAAACACCTCCACTGGTAAACTTCCATTTTTTCCCCTAAAGATTTTTTTTCTTGACTCAGATTTTCACACAATCACCTTGTCGTTGTGTTTCTGTCCTCCCTTTTACATTTTTTTCCATCCTATCATTGTTTTATCCTTGCCGCAGCATATCTGCTCTCTCTGTGCCAGTGCTCTGGTGGATCTTGGCCTTGTCATTGAGCCATTTGACTTTGCTATGGCTATTTTTACGGATGGGTGCATCATCTCAATCCTCTGCATCAGGAACTACTTCAGAGAGAAATCACCGCCCTCTTGTCAGATTTCGTGATCAAGCTTGTGCCACCAGCACAAAAAGGGTCAAGGGTTTTTATTCAGGTAAGTCCTGATCCCTAAGAAAATGGGGGGATACTGTCCCACTCTAGACCTAAGAGATCTGAACCTATACTTGGTAAGAGAGAAGTTCAGAATGATTTCTCTAGGCACCCTGCTTCCTTACCTTCAAAAAGGAGATTGATATGCTCCCTGGATCTCGAGGATGCCTACACCCACATACTGATATATCCTGCTCACAGGAAGTATCAGATTAATTCTGGGGGGCAACACTTCCAGTACAGAGTGTTGCCATTTGGCCTACCCTTAGCACCTCATATCTACACAAAGTACCTCACGGTAATAGCTGCTTATCTCCGGAAGCTGGGAGTGTTTGTCTTCCCCTATCTGGACAATTGGCTGATCAAGAGTGACACTCCAGAGGGTGTTTGAGAATCAAAACGTTTCACCATTCGGTTGTTGGAACTACTAGGGTTCATGGCAAATTACCCAAAATCTCACCTTCAGCCCACCCAACATTTGGAATTCATTGGAGCCCTGTTGGACACGACTCAAGCAAGAGTCTTCCTTCTGTATGACTGACTTCACAAACTGACAGTATTAGTGCGGGATACTCAAGTGAGTCAGCAGGTGACAGCTCGCAAGATGTTGACTGTACTAGGCCACATGACCTCTACAGTACATGTCACACCCTTGGCATGCCTCCAGATAAGGCAAGCTCAGTAGACTCTGAGGACTCAATAGACCCAGGCCATGGGTCAACTCAGGGATCATCTGTGTCACCGTCCCTCTAATTCAGTCATTGCAATGGTGGATGGTCCACCATAATTTTCTCAAGAGTCTTCCTTTCCAAGTTGCCCCACCCCAAAATGTTCTGATGACAGATGTGTCCAAGCTGGAGTGGGGAGCTCATCTCAATGGGTTGCACACCCAGGGCAATTGGTCTATCCAAGAAAGTCTCCCTCAAATCAACTTCTTGGAACTAAGAGCAGTGGCAAATGCTGTAAGGGCTTTCCAAGATCGACTGGCCAACCAAATTGTTCTGATTCAGACTGACAATCAGGTCACCATGTTCTATATAAACAAGCAGGGAGGAATGGGTTCATACCTCCTATGTTGAGAAGTAGTCAGGTTGTGAAAGGTTGCCATTATGCATGGGATAGACTCGAGAGCCATGTACTTGCCAGGCAAGCAAAACACTTTGGCAGACAGGCTGAGTCAAGTCCTCTAACCACACGAGTGGACGTTGGACAGGGAGGTTGTGGCTTGCATCTTTTGAGAGTGGGGCACTCCCTTCGATAGATCTGTTCACCAACCCAAAGAATGCTCAGGTGGATCAGTACTGCTCCAGAGTGAGATCACACAGCAAATTCCCCCTAATACTTGCAATGCTACCTCAGATCTCCATGATATACTTGCCCTAATACTTGCAAAACTACTTCCAATAGAAAACCATTGATAAAACTTCAATATATATATGTAAATAGTTTCAAATATTGATCAATTCTACCTATATATAGTACTGATTTCTGTTCATTGTACTTGATTTTAACTACCTGTATATAGTTTTGAATACTGTTCAATATACCTGTATATAGTTTTGAATACTGTTCGATGTAACTGCTTACCATAGCACTGTTTTATGTATTTATTGTTTAATGTAAACCGCCACTGATCTTAGGAAGTGGCGGTATATAAGAGATTTGCAAATAAATAAATAAATTAGTGTTGGATGCTTTCCTCCTTCAGTGGGGAGGAGGGTCTTCTCTATGCTTATCTTCCAATACCTCTCACTGCAAAGACCCTCCTAAAGTTCCAAACAGACAGCCGCACAATGATTCTCATTTTTCCCTACCGGCCCAGACAGCCATGGTTTCCTCTCCTGCTACAGCTCTCCAATCAGGAACCACTATGGCTCGGCCATGCGCCCATTATCATAACGCAGGCTAACAGGACGATGTTGCATCCCAACATCCGGTCCTTGGCCCTCATGGTGTGGATTTTGAGAGGTTAATGTCTGAGCTTAACCTGCTGGATGGGATAACCAAAGCCTTTTTGGCCTCTAGAAGGGTCTCTATGAGAGAGTCTTATTTCTGCAAATGGAAGAGGTTTGCTGTCTGGTGTGAGGCCAGCCCTACTTTTTCTGTTTCACACAAAAACTGCTTGAACATCTTTTGTATCTCTCTGAATCTAGACTCAAGTTCAACTCTCAGAGTTCACCTCAGTGCAATTGGAGCTCGTCATTGAGGTGTGGAAGGAAAGTCCATCTCGGTCAGCCCTCTAATTGTTTGTTTCATGTGGGGCTTGCTTCTCTTGAAGCCTCCCTATAAGCCTTCCGCAGTGTCTTGGGACCTCAATGCGGCTCTTACGCAGCTCATGAAAGTTCGCTTTGAGCCATTCAATTCCTGTCTTCTGAAGTTCTTGACCTGGAAGGTATTATTTCTGGTGGAAGTCACTTCAACATGCAGAGTGAGCGATCTTCAGTTTCTAGTAGTTCATCCTCCTTACACCAGATTCTACCATAATAAAGTGGTCCTTTATACTCATCCTAAATTCCTTCCAAAAGTAGTATTGGATTTTCACCTTAACATTTTTCCCCGAGACCTCATGCACGCATAGGGCAAGTTAAGTTGCACATGCTGGACTGAAAGTGAGCCTTGGCCTTCTACTTGGAGTGGACAAAAGACCGTAGGAAAGTCTATCCAGCTTTTTGTTTCTTTTAACCCCAATAAGCTAGGCGCTGCCGTTTCCAAACACTCTTTCAATTTGGCTAGCAGACTGCATCTCTTTCGCTTACACCCAGGCAAACCTGAGCCTTCATGATCATGTCACTGCTCATAATGTTAGAGTTATGGCTGCATCAGTGGCCAACTTGCATTCGGTCTCCATGGAAAAGATGTGCAGGGCTGCAATGTGGTCTTCAATCCACACATTCATATCTCGCTACTGCCTAGATGGAAATTCCTGATACAATAGCAACTTCAGCCAATATGTACTCTGGAATCTGTTTGGGGATTAGAATCCAACTCCATTCCCCCTAGGCCCATTCTATTCTGTCCAGGCTACCAAAAAAAAAGGGGGAAGAGAGAATCACTGCTATCATATATACTTGGCCATCCGGCCTGCTGCCATACTGCAGTTGAGTTTTGCCCCCCCTGCTGGGCTTCTCAGTAGTCTCTTCGGTTTTCGATGGCCTGTAGCTTGAGAGTCCTATACGTAAGAATTTATTCCTGCTTGTCCATGGAGAAAAGGTGGTTACTCACCTGTAACATGTGTTCTCCGTGGACAGCAGAAATAACTTCTCACAACACTCTCACCTCCCTGAGGAGTTGTCTTCTGCTACAGCTATGTTAGCAGACTGATCTAAGATGGTGCTGTGGTGCAGGCGCAGTGGAGCTTCCAATAGAAGCTGGGGAGTGTTTCCCAAGCGGGGTTCTTTTGGGGGTGTCACCCATATGTGAGGACTTATTCCTCCTCTCCATGGAGAACACCTGTTACAGGTGAGTAACTACCTTTTCTCTTCCTTTTCAAAAAGATCATCTGATTATTTCATCTTAATCCATCATTTAAATGTCTCGGTGTCTCTCATTGCAACGACTACCAGCTCGCAGTGTCTCTTAGAGACGGTATGTGTTTGGTTATATAATTTATGTGGATCAACTCAATGATCATCCTAGATTGTAATATGTATAAATCCTGACATGAGCAACACTCGGCTTATATGCACATTCCCTCTATGGAAAGAGGAACAGACTTGTAGATTTTTGCCATGTTTCCATCCAATTCTGATGTGATATGAGCATCCGCGTGTAAAATAAGCCTTTTCTAAAATGGTCCTTTGCACATGGATGCAATCTGCATGTGTAAGTAGGCATATTTACATGTGTAAACTGCAAATAAGGCTTCTAGAAGCCCCCCCCCCATTATATTTTACCTAACATGGAAATAAATGATGCAGAGGTGTTCAGGTTTTGTATAACCCATGGTTCTTGCCCATGTTAACAGTGATTTACATTTACTTGAAATTAATAGTTCAGGCTTTTTACCTTTTATATTACCAGTCACGATGACCAGTACAAGCGCACACCTCATTCTTACTCTCCACAGTCAACAATGGGGACTAGCAGGGGAGAGAGAGAGCGAGAGAGAGAATATGATGGAGACTGGGAAGGGCAGTATGTGAGGGGGCTAACAGAGAAAGAGAGAATGAAGGAGAGTGAGCGGGATTGGATGGGGAGAAAGGGGAAGGAGAGTGTAATAGGGACTGACTAAGGAGGGAGAGAGAGTGACAGATACTGATTAGGGGTTGATTTGTTATTCATGTCCTTTTAATATTTTGTATAGCACTTAATTTATATATATATATAAATAAATAAATAAATAAATTTGGGGGGTGTTATTGCTTTGTTTTAATTCCCTTATTGCCTCATATGGATCTTTTTGATTTATTTATCATTTATATTTTCTTAATACATTATGTTACACTCTCCTTTTATTTAGCCCTGAACTATCAACTAGCCCTGAAAATGGATGGCGCTGAAGCGTCGGGCCCATACCCGGCCGACGCCGGCCACGGGAGAATCCATAGCGGAGCCGTGAGGGCTAAGCCGCGACGAGTAGGAGGGCCGCCGCGGTGGGCACGGAAGCCTGGGGCGAGGGCACAGGTGGAGCCGCCGCGGGTGCAGATTTTGGTGGTAGTAGCAAATATTCAAACGAGAACTTTGAAGGCCGAAGGGACATCTTGAACAATTTTCAGAAGACTGTGTTCGTGAGAAACTAGCTCAACTTAAAGTAGACAAAGCGATGGGACCAGATGGGATACACTCTAGAATACTGAGGGAACTTGGGGACGTTCTAGCAACTCCACTGACTGACCTTTTCACTGCCTCGTTGGAGTCGGGAGTGGTGCCAAAGGACTGGAGAGAGGCTCATGTGGTGCCTTTACACAAAAGCGGAAGTAAGGATGTGGTTGAAAACTACAGGCCGGTTAGTTTAACTTCGGTGGTGAGTAAATTATTGGAAACGCTGCTGAAAGAGAAAATAGTGAGGTTTCTGGAGTCCAGCGGATTACAGGATCCGAGGCAGCATGGATTCACCAGAGGCAGGTCTTGTCAGACAAATCTGATTGATTTCTTTGACTGGGTGACCAGGGAGTTGGACCGAGGGAGAGCACTAGATGTGGTGTATTTAGATTTCAGTAAAGCCTTTGACACTGTTCCTCACAGGCGACTTATAAACAAACTGAGCACCCTAGGGATGGACCCTAAAGTTACTGCTTGGGTTAGAAATTGGTTAGGTGGGAGGCGACAAAGAGTACAAGTAAATGGAGCTCACTCTGAGGAGAAGGATGTTACCAGTGGTGTGCCCCAGGGATCTGTCCTTGGTCCGATTCTTTTTAACATCTTTGTTAGTGATATAGCGGAAGGGCTGTCGGGTAAGGTTTGCCTCTTTGCAGATGATACCAAAATCTACAATAGAGTAGACACCCAGGAAGGTGTAGATAACATGAGGAGGGATCTAGCTAAGCTTGAAGAATGGTTGGAAACAGAATACTGGGCTTGATGGACCTTGGTCTGACCCAGTATGGCATATCTTATGTTCTTATGTTCTAGAATTTGGCAGCTGGGATTTAATGTTAAAAAATGTAAGGTCATGCATTTGGGCTGCAGCAATCCAGGGAGCAATACAGTATAGGAGGTGAAGTACTTTTGTCCACTAAAGAAGAGCGGGACCTAGGCGTGGTTGTGTCTGATGATCTTAAAGTAGCTAAACAGGTAGAAAAGGTGATGGCAAAAGCTAGAAGGATGCTTGGGTGCATACGGAGAGGAATGGATAGCAGAAAAAAGGAGGTGATAATGCCTCTGTATAAGTCTTTGGTGCGACCTCATTTGGAGTATAGTGTGCAATTCTGGAGACCGCACCTTCAAAAGGATGTGAACAGGATGGAGTCGGTGCAGAGGGTGGCTACTAAAATGATTAGTGGGCTTCATTATAAAGCATATGAGGACAGACGTAAGGATCTTAATATGTACACCTTAGAGGAAAGGCGGGATAGAGGTGATATGATTGAGATGTTTAAATACCTCCATGGCATAAATGTTCAGGGAGAGAGCCTCTTTCAATTGAAAGCAAGTTCTGCTTCGAGGGGACATGGGATGAGGGTGAAGGGAGATAGATTCAGGAGTGATATGCGGAAATATTTCTTTACGGAAAGAGTAGTGGATCCATGGAATAGTCTCCCAGTGGAGGTGGTAGAGATGAGGACAGTAACTGAATTCAAAACAGCATGGAACCAACACAGAGGATCTCTAAAGGTAAAAAGTGGACTGTTGTAGTTGTTGATATGGAAGGACAGACTAGATAGGCCAGGTGGTCTTTTTCTGTCATCATGTTTCTATGTTTCTATTTCTCCCACCTCCTCCTCTCCCCTCACTCCCTTGCTGATGGGTGTCCAGATAAGGTTGATGGAAAAGTTGGCAATCCTAGTAAAAAGGGAGAGAAAAAGGCAAATCACATTGATCGAAATGTTTCCAACTGTATGGAGCTTTAGAAGGGGCCCTTGGGCAATAAAGAGTAACTTTGCAAAAATGAAACCTTTGCATTGTCTGTGTAGGACTGCTCTGTGAATCAATCAATACATCTTTAATGAATCTCTTTAGCCACCGCCCCTTCTGTATTGCAACAGAAAATCATTTTTCTAATGATACTATACAGGCAGTTCAGCAGGCTCAAATGATTGTGTAGCTGAAAATATTCTGTTAATGGAAGTGATCAGTCTGTGGGGAAAATCCTTCTTGCATACCCGTGTCTGTGGCTGTTACTTGAATATACTTAAGGAAGCTGATGTTGTTTGGAATTATTTTGGGGAAGGTCACTCAGAGAAAAAGGCAAAAAATATGGGTGCACTCATCCCACAGATTATCCTGTGTCTGCATTCCTTAATCAGATTGCCTTTAGCTTATCTTTTTTATTTTCATAGTAATACACCCCCAATTCTTCTGCTGGGATCAAAAGTATACATGTCTGAATTAAACTGATACAGGTCTCTGGAAGACTCAACATAATAGTCTGCATAAAGACAGAAAAACAAGCATGCTTGTGAGCCAAAGGCATGCTTCATTTCTTCTGGGAATGGGTTGAATCATCAATTGAAAAAGAATGCTTGACTCTGAATAACAGCCTGGGCGAAAGACACCTGTGCGTGGGCATACAGAGAATAATCACGAACAATGCTGATGCCATATGCAGATAAGCCATCCCAATGACTCCATCGTAAGAATGTTTAGCTTGGCACCGTAAGGAGTGCATTTTTCAAACATTTGGTCAGGAGCTCCATGGATCAAAACTGGGAGCTATGCAGGTAGAATGGCTAAATCCTAAGTGGATTTTTGGCTGGCTAAAAATAGGTGTGCAGCTTCACCATCATGAGTACTTGTAGCTGTAGTACAGAGGCATTCCTGAAGGTGAAACTTGATTGGATAGGAAAACCAGGCATGCGCATTAAAGCTCAGAAAATGTCCGCAGAAAGCAGGTGTGCTGGATTTCTGGGTTATTTGGAATTCTTTTTACACTGTTACATGAGAGCATGTAAGTAAGTGCATGCCTATACTTCTGGCCACATTACATACCAATATTTAAAGACAAATTTAAGTGGGTACCGTGAACTATATTGGTTGAACTTGGAAAGGTGAAAAATCGAGGTGAATACTGTAGTCTGCTGCAGAGAGAGGATCTCCAGGAACAAGCAGGAATGTAGTCTTCACATATGGGTGGTGTCAGTACCGACGGAGCCTGCGTGGGAACGCTCCCCAGTGTCCAATAGGAAAGCTTTTGGGAGCATCCCACTGCACCTGCGTAGCTGCCTTCCCAACTCTTTCACCTCAGTTATTTGTTTTCCGTGGAGCGAGCAGGAAGCAAATCCTGTCACCGCAGAAAATTCATTTATTCTTAATTCGCTTTTGTTTGTTGTGGTTCACGTCTGCCTTCTCATCAATGCCAGAACCGACTCTCCGTTGGTTCTTTCCTTTCTTTCTTATTTCTTTCCTGTTAAAAAAAAAAAAAAAAAATAGAACTTTTCTTCGGGTGCATCAACGCCATTTTAGGCCTTAAGCCTACCATTTTTTTTAATGACACTATGGAGAAACCAGCCAGTAGTTTTAAGAAATGTTCTAAGTGTGGCAGTACCATCTCGGCTACTGATACTCACGACTGTTGTCTCAAATGCCTTGGGCCTGACCACCAGCCATTAGAGTGTCCTCTGTGTAAGAAGATGACAAAGAGAGGCCTGCAGATTCGAGCTGTGAAGTTAGGCACACTCTTTGCCTCAGATTCGGTTTCTTTCGAATCAACATCATTGAGGGCATTGTCTTCCTCTCATGGATCTCAGGTATCGAAGCACAAGTGGTCTTCGAAGACAGGCCGTCCCCCCAAGGACAGATCTCTTTCTAAGCCTCAAGTTGTCTCGAGTGTTGCCCTGGAGGTGGATAGGCCAGCCAAGCAATCCCGATGAGAGGATCTTCCCTCCAAAGCCATCGAGGGGTTCCAGGATACTCCAGAGGCCTCTACCTCAGGATAGCTCCTGGTGCTATGCTCTGGGACGGTAGCCCACACCTCCAGTACTGATACCCAAGCATCGGCAGGCTCTATGAATCAGCATATCCTTGCCATTGAGTGGAGCTTAGCGGCTCTACTGGTGGCTTCAGTCGCAGTCAAATCTTTACCAGCAGTACCATCGACACCAGCACCGTCTATAGTACTGATGCAAACTGCATTGGGTTATATGCCGCTCAATGTGCTACCACCCATGCTTGCCCTCTAATCCATCCCTGGTACCGAGGTTTCATCCAGGCAAGTCCCTCGTTCTGATACAGACTTTAATCGATATCAAGCCTTAGTGGAGCAGCGACATCATTCATGTTGATACTTCGAGGATTCCGATTCTTCCAATGACGAATCGCTCGATATCTGAAGACTGCAAAGTCTTCCAAAAGACCCTTCTCCTTCACCGGAATGGCGCATGTCACCTCATGAGGATATGTCTTTTCAAGAGTATATTTGAGGCCTAGCTAGAGGCCTTTCTATAACAGTGATATCCAAGAAAGAGTCCAGCGCAGAGGAATTGGAGATCTTCCAATATCCTATAGCTCCTAAGGAGGCGGACACCCTTCCAATTCACCACATTCTTCATGATTTCATGCTCCAGATGTGGGAAATGCCCCTTAATATTTCTCCGCGTACTCGACAACTTGATACCATGTATAGAGTACCAGAGTGTCCCAGCCTCCAAAAGACGCAGCTTCCACACCACTCAGTGGTAGTGGAATCGGTGATGCATCGAATTAAGAGTTTTAAAACACATTCTTCTAACCCTCCGGGTAGAGAATCGAGAACGCTCGATGCTTTTGAGCGTCTGTGTTTTCAGGCTTCCATGATGTCGGCCAGAATAAGCCCATACATACTCTATATGGGTATGTTCCTCAAGGAAGTTACTAGAGATCTTGAGTCAATATCCCCTCTTCTCCCTGATAAGAGAGCTGACTATTTCATGTTGGTTAGACATGCCCAGAATGTCTCAAAGTTTGTTAATAGAGCAATCTTTCATTGATTTGAGTGCACTAGTAGAGCCACATCAATTTGTATTGGTGCATGCAGGATTGCTTGGCTTCAGGCATCAGATCTTGAACAATGGGTTCAAGACAAACTGGGTAATATTCCTTGCATAGGTGAAAACCTTTTTGGCAAGGACTAGCAGGATAAAGCTTCTCAGTTAGAATCTGAGAGTACCACTCTAAAGAGGCTTTCTAGGACTACAGCCAACCCTGCTAGGAAGAAGACAACTGCAAAGAAAATTTACTTTAATAAGAAAAAGAAGTTTTACCCTCCTTACACCCCTGCTTCTCAATTCCAACCTCAGGGTACTTAGAAGAGGCAGCAGCCTCCCAAACAACAGAAGAAGCCACAGGCTCCTAAGGCTCAACCAGCTCCGCAGGCTCAATCTGTTCCTGGTTTTTGACTTTTTCCTAGAGAACTTAGCCACTCTGCCTCTGGAGAACTGCCACCCTCTCCACATTGCGGGCAGACTCTGTCATTATGCCCACAAGTGGCATCTCATCACGCCAGAGCAGTGGACACTTACCATAGTGAGAGAGGGGTACAGACTTCATCTACAAAATCTGCCCCCCTCCACCCTAGCAGGGGAATATCATACTCGGCCCCCTCTCACTGCTCTTCTGCTGCAGGAGGTGACTTCTCTTCTATCACAAAGTGCCATAGAGGAGGTTCCAACATCTCAACAAGGAATGGGTTTCTATTCTCCATACTTTCTCATCCCAAAGAAGAGCGGAGAATAGAGACCCATCCTGGATTTCAGAAACCTGAACAAGTTTCTGGTCTGCTAGAAGTTCAAGATGGTCTCTCTGGGGACCCTCCTACCCTATCGCCAGAGTCAGGACTGGCTCTATTCTCTAGATCTAAAAGAAGCGTACACACATATCCTTATTCATCTAGAACACAGGAAGGATTTATGCTTCATCTTTCAGGGAAGACATTATCAATACAAGGTCCTTCCTTTCAGACTTGCCTCTGCCCCAAGAATCTTCATAAAGTGCATGGCGGTCGTGGCCGCATATCTAAGATCTCTAGGGATATTTGTCTTCCCTTACTTAGATGACTGGCTCATAAAGGCAGGCACCTTCCTGGAGGTCTGCCTGTCTCTCTCCCATACCATGCAGGTCCTGCAATATTTGGGATTTGTAATAAATCTTCCAAAATCCCATCTCGTTCCTACCCAAACATTAGAATTCATAGGAGCACTCTTAAACACTCAGCAGTCAAGGGCATTTCTACCCCAGCCCTGCTGTTTTCATTTCATTCAACTAGCATCTCAGGTACATCTCAGAGACCACCTAACTGCTCGAGAGATGCTGCAGCTTCTAGGTTATATGGCCTCAACAGTGCATGTAGTTACATATTCCCGTCTGCATATGTGCACAGCACAATGGGCACAGGCTGTTTCAGGGACAAGATCCGAGGCTCTGCCCCTCTGGCCACATCCCTTCAATGGTAGTGTTTCCCAGAAAATCTTCTCATCGGGTCACTTTTTCAGATGCTTCCGCATCAATGCACCCTGACGACGAATGCTTCCAAATGGGGGTGGGGATCCCATCTGAGAACTCTCTCCACTCATGGCGTCTGGTCAGAACAGGAATTGCAACTCCAGATAAATACTAGAGCTTTGTGCTATCTCCAATGCCCTCAATGTGTTTCAGGAGCATCTACAATCTCACAAGGTCCTGGTCCAGACGGACAATCAGGTAGCCATGTTCTATGTCAACAAGAAGGGAGGAACAGGCTCTTGGCCCTCTGCAGGGAGGCTCTCCATCTCTGGTCCATTGCCATAGCTCATCAGATACACCGCCAAGCGGTGTATTTACCAGGGGAGAAAAATGTCTTGGCAGACAAATTGAGTTGGATCCTTCTTCTCCATGAATGGTCTCTCCATCCGGAGACAACATCTTTCAGACCTGGGGGACTACAGAGATAGACATGTTTGTCACTCTGCAAAATGCCAAGCTCCCATGCTTCTGCACCAGGACTCCTATGTCCAGCAACCACCAGATGGATTCTTTCCACCAGGTGGATATTTTCCACCTCCATTAGGGTTGGAGTCTCCTGAATGCCTTTCCCTCCATTCCCCTAATTCTCAAGATGCTTTTCAAGCTCCAGCTGGACAGGGGCTTCATGATACTCATAGCCCCGTGCTGGCCATGTTATCCATGATTTCCTCTCCTGCTAATCTGTCTCAGACTCAACCCCAACCCCTAGATCTCGGATCTGCTCCCGATCTCCTCTCTCAGGAGGAGGGGACACTGCCCCATCCCAATCCGCAGTCTCTCCATCTCATGGCATGGCTGCTGAAGGCATAGCACTGCAAGACCTTAACTTTCCTCAGGAGGTAAAGGAGATCCTGTTAGCCTCTAGAAAACCATCCACCAGACGTTCATATGCTTTCAAGTGGTGTAGGTTCTCTTTCTGGTGTTCCCAGAATGATCTTAATCCCTTCTCGGCTCCAGTAGAGGCGCTCCTCCAGTATCTCCTCCACCTGTCCTCATCCGGTCTCAACACCAACTCGGTAAGAGTTCACCTAAATGCAATTGTAGCCTCTAATCATCCCTTGGAGGGACAGCCCATCTCCTCACAGCTGCTCATAGAGCATTTTATGAGAGGTCTTTTGCTGACCAAGCCTTCCCATCAGACTATCACCAGTAGTGTTGGATCTCAATGTCGTTCCAGCGCAGCTTCTCACACTGCCTTTTGAGCTCTTTGCTATGACTCCACTAAAGTTCCTTACCTGGAAAGTCATCTTCCTTTTTGCCCTCACTTCAGTTAGATACGTTAGTGAGCCTCAAGCTTTGGTGACGGATCCATCTTATACCTGGTTCCACCATGACAAGGCCATCCTTAGAAATCACCCCCATTTTATGCCAAAGGTGGTTTCTCCTTTTCATTTGAATTAGTCAGTTTACCTTCCTATGTTTTTTCCTAGACAACATTCATCTAGGGCAGAGGCAACCCTTCATACTCTTGACTGCAAGGGTGCCGTAGCATTTTATTTTCAAAGGAATCGAGAGCACCATAGGACTTCTCGGTGGTTCATCTCCTTTGACCCTAGTCACCTGGGGTTGCCACTATCTAAACGTACTTTCTCTAAATGAATAGCAGATTGCATGTCTTTTGCTTATAATAAAGCAGGACTATCATTTGAGCGTCATGTCATTGTCCATAATGTTTGTGCCATGGCTACCTCGATGGTAAATCTATGCTCTGTAGCCATTGATGAAATCTGCAAGGCAGCAACTTAGTCTTCGGTCCATACCTTCACTATTCATTAGTGTCTAGTCAAGGATCCCACCAGGATGCCATATTTGGTCAAGTTCTCTAGCACCTCTTTCAGACTTAAGGGCAACTCCTACCCTCCATTCCGGAACTTATCGATGCCAGACATCCATGGAGGATTCATGACCTCTTGAAGCCTACCCTGAGGCAAACCTAGGGAGTCCCATATGTGAAGACTGCATTCCTGCTTGTTCCTGGAGACAGTGTAGTTACTCATCTGTAAAAGGTGATCACCGGGAACAGCAGGAATTTAGTCTTCGCACCCACCCCCCTCCCCTTGGGAGTTGTAGGTTTTCTTTTTCCTCTCCTTTTCTCTCAGCTACAAACTCAACTGAGGTGAGAGAGCTGGGAACATAGGAAGGTAGCCATGTAGGCACAATGGGATGCTCCCAAAAGCTTTTCTATTGGACGCTGGGGAGCGTTCTCGCATGAGCTCTGTTGGTACTGATGTCACCCATATGTGAAGACTAAATTCCTACTGTTGCCAGAGATCACCTTTTACAGGTGAATAACCACACTTTCTCCAAGGTGAGCATATGGGCTTAAATTTTCAGTAGGATATCTGTCTTTCCTCATAACATCTTCCAAACTTTATTTTTTTCTTGTGCTACTGCAATTTCATTTTCAAATGTTTCAAAGTTTAAAGCTGACCCTTGCTCCAAATCTAGAAACCTCATGTAAAAATGCAATGTGGGCCTTCGAGTCAGTCCTGACTCCTGGTGACCCAGAAGCTCCTGGGTTTTCTTGGCAGTGTCACCGGAAGTAGATTGCCAGGCCTTTCTTCCGAGGCAATGGAGGGTTAAGTGACTTGCCCAAGGCCAAGAACTTGATCCACCATGAAATTGGCAAAAAACGCCGAAAAATTAGCCATTTAAATTGAGGATACCAGCTAAAGTATTGGCTAGCAATTAGCTGGTATCCTCAATTTAAATGGCCAATTTTTCGGCGTTTTTTGCCAGTTTCATGGTGGATCAAGTTCTTTTCAGAGTTGAGTTCGGAGTGCTTGATACAGGGGTTTTGTCCCCCGAAATGTGCACGTCGCGCGTGCTTACAAGATAAGTGCAAATTGCTGTTTTATTGTTATACAGCCTTGGAGCGATTAAAGTTTAGATGTTTGAACCCATGTGGTTGAATAAAAGGGACATGTATCGCGTTTGGGGGTTGGTTCACAGTGCCTCCTCCTCGTGATTTATGTCCAACAAAAATAAAATAAAAAAATATATATATAAAAAAAAAAAATTGGGGCGGATTTTGACGGTATCTTGGTTTTGTTATTATCTATTTTGATAACCGTCTGGGGGTAATCTTTTGGGCAAACAGGAAGTTGGCATCGTCCTGTGTTGCCAAAGTTTAAAGGTAAGTGCCACGGGACTGTTTGTGCCCATTGGTGCTACTGCACATCCTGGAAAGGGGCGGCAGCAATGGGCACTGGAAAGTGGAGCGGGAGGGCATAAGGGATGAAATTTGCCCAGGGCGCCTCATTTCCTTGCGCTGGTCCTGGGGTGATGTTATCTAATGCCCTCCATCAGCTGATGATGTCCACATGTGTGAATGGTCATCCTTTTTGTTCTTAGAGAAAAAGAAAACACACCTACAGCTGAAGAACATCTAACATGTGATTCAAGGTTGGTTGCAGCTGAGAGAACAGGAAGTTATCCTGATCAGGGCTGGCACAACACATTAGGTGAACAAGGCAGCCACCTATAATATCAACTTTTCCAGGGGAGCCCATCACCACCACTGCTACTGCCCCAAGACCTGTACCAGTGGCAATGACATTAAAACACAATGCTTACCCCAACTCACTGATGCTGTGCTTAGACAAGCTGGTTCCGCCCCCATGCAAACAGGAAGTCTGCATTGGAGGAGGAGGAAGCAGCTGGTCAAAGTGCAACTTTGGTGTTTGGATTGTGGTAGGCTATGGCCTAGCATGGCCTGCTACTATGAAAGGCCTGTAAGTTAGGCCTGGATCCTAACTCCCATTATAGCTAGAAAAGAACCAAAAATCTGTGAAAAATAAGAAAACTGTTTTAAAATGCTTAATAAGAAGTTTTCATGAATTCATAAGTCTTCTATTATTCTCTTGTGTGTGAAAGAACAGAAATGTTACAGTATATGCATTCCAGAAACCAAAGTTGACCTTGCAGTAGAAAAGTAACGAGATTCAGAACTGTACCATTGTTCAAGCAATCCTAAAGGAGGGGGCCGGTTGCTAGGCTCCGGAGGGATTTCTAATTGGACAAATGAAGGGAATGTATAACCAATGAAAAGTTCGCATGTATCGAGTTAGAACCAATAGAAAATTCTCATGTATCAAACTGAAAAAGAGGTATAAATGGTTATGTCTCTGTATAAACTGGGGCTCAGTTCCTTTTGAAGCTTTGACTGACTGGGCCTTGTGCACAATAAACTGGCTTGGATCTTTGAACAGACTCCTGGTTTTATTTATTGCATGCTTATCAGCTGCTACATATTCTTGGTGCGTTGGGCCAGAATGTGCGAGCAGGGGATGGTATGCAAGTGAATATACCACGACTTCTCGCCTCCAGGTTTGGCCCAGTTGGAACCATGTCTGTCCGACGCGGGCGAATTCTCTGGCGCCACTGATCCTATTGTATCGGAGAGGGTTCTGCCTTGCCTCGGCAGGCCACTGGGTCCAGCTGGCCAACACCTCTCGAACCCGAGGGGAGTCCAGGATTCAACCCAAGGAGGGATTGGTTGCGCAGCGCATTAGCTACCGGATCCGGTGAGTAGTAATGTTTCTGGTTCTTAGTCAGTTAGCTTTGGGAACGTCTCGAGACTACTACGGTTTGGTTAAATAAAGGATTCATTCTAGGAGTGATGTATAAATTGTTATGAATGAATGAATGGGAAGATCTTCCATGTTTTAACGACACAAAACAACATTGAATTGCTTGCCATGTTAAGTCCAGTAAGTTTTGGAAGAACGTAAATGATACAATTACATTCAAACAAGTGAATTATTTCATAAAACTATTAGAGACAGAAGAATGTTAACAGCTGTGATAACTGCAGTGATTCAGGAGTTCCTTTGTTTTTGAAGTGTACCAGTGCTGCCTTTTCCTTTCTGGAAGTGCCTGGTTTAGCTCTGCATAACACTTGCACAATTTATGTTTTTTTAATTAGTCTTTATGGTCCCTGAAACTGCCCTGCCTAGAGTTCATTCCTGAAGCTGATCGACACAAACAAGAGAGGGAAAATTAAGGGAACTTCTTCCATGTTTTTCCTTTAACCCTCAAAGTAGAGGTTAAGAACCTTGAAGGACAATGTGGCATTCTGAGTTGATCGTGATTGGATTTTATCTTTGAAATATCTATATATTTGGTTCTGACTGTGTGTGCTATTGAGAAAAAAATAATAAATAATAACTTCTTTGGTTTCAAATCAGCTTAACACCAGTCATTGGTATTATGTATAAGGTTTTAATTTAAATGAGAAAAGTTCATCTTGCGGAGTGTTTGTATTCCAGATATTCACCAACCTTTTCATGACAAAGTATAAGTCATTTGAATGCAGGTTTCCCCGAACTGTAAGATTTAAGGTAATTACTTTGAATTGTTAAACTCTGTACTGATGACTAATGAACAGGCCAGTTAGCTACACTGACCTTTACAATATTGGCTTTTAAGATAAATTAATCTGTTTTTCTGTATTTGAATTTTGTGTGTCTGCGTCCAGAGCAAAAGGGTACTTTGTTTTTGAAAGTCTTTTAAATTTCAGTTTCAGGAGTACAGTCTTTAGTTTCAAGACGTTACTTAGCTCGTTTAGACAGTTGCTGTTTAGAATGAGCACATACATCCATTATGCTTATTGCAACCAATTGTAAGCTTATGTTTTCTGACTACAGCAATAATAAGGTTTTTTTTAAATAAATGTACTCAGAGGAATATTGTTGCATAGTTCTGATTCGTAGTCCATAGGAAAATGCAGCCTGACTGCCCGCCCCCTCTGTCTGTTGTCAAGTACATCATCATGGGGGGGGGGGGGTCAGAGTCCATGCAGATTTTGTTGAAATGTATGACTAGGAATTTTAGCAAGGGACCTAAAATGTCTCCGTCCCTATTAGAAATGCTCTGTGAAAGGGGGGTGGCCAGTGTTAGTTACTTCATGGCCCCGTAGTTACCCGTGTTTATCAGATTTGTACAGAGAATGTTTGTGGAAAAACAAACAAACACCCTACCTGTTTATTATCTTTATAGGCCAGTTCCCTCAGCTCTGCCACCACCCCGGGCAGAGCCTGGGGCAGGGGGGGGGATACCTCCCTGCAAATGTCACCAGCCACCTCCGCAGCAGAAGGACGTACACCCCCTCTTGACCAAAAGCCCCGGCACAGTTTAAAGTACTCAGAGTAGGCCACAGTCCACTGATGATTCATTTGTCAGTTCAGGGTCACTCACAGCCAGCGCCCAAGAACATGAAGTGGAACCCAGACAGTCCCGAGTGCCGTATGCCTTCAGAAGTACAACTACCAGTAAAAGGGGAGGGTCACGTTATCCCATTGCACTAGGTCCAGGGCCAGCTTTGCACTAGCCAGCTGACCAGCTTTGTTTCTGCCACTGATTTACTGAACTGAAAGCTGCATTATGCCTCCTACACTGAGAAACCATAGGATTTGATTGAACTAATGAACAGTATTATGCAGACCCATCAGCCTTGATGGCCCCCAAGTGGGATCCAAATAGTGCAGGCAGCCCTCACTATATACCCCATGCGATCCAGCAGCCCAGGAGAATTTGCATTTTTGTCAGTCAGTCCCAGAGAGATATAAGACGAAAATTACACAAAATGAATGGATTTGCGGGTATGAATACAGCACAGTTAATGAAAGTTGCTCAGAAAGTTTGTGAATTGTGGAAATAAATGTGACAAAGTGAATGTAATGAATGCCCGTATCTTGACTCCACCCCCAGGAGGGGAGGAGGGAGTACTTGATTTTAGAAAGAATAAACCGAGCACAGTGTTCCAGCAAGAGAGGGAAGCAGCTATAGAGTGAGTGGCAGCCGAAGAGGGCTACAGCATGGATGAAGACTAGGCCAGACCGGACTCCAAGTTTCCCTGGGTCCCCAGGAGCCTATGGTCAGTCTGAAAATAGGGGACCAATATATGGACTTTATGGGGGATACAGGAGCAGAATACTAAAGCCAGTAGCCCCTTTGTTTTCTTGATGCATCACCATTGTCAGAGCTACTGGGGCTAAGGCCACAAAGCCTTTCCTGCAGAACCGCATGTGTGAACTAGGGGGACAGAAAATAACGCACCAGTTCTTGTATATGTCTGAATGCCCTATTCCACTTCTGGGCCGAGATCTGCTTGCAAAGCTCCAGGCACAGATATCCTTTGCTGAAGGGGGAGAAATGCAAAGGACTGTGAACCCAAAGCCTGCTGGATTGATGGTGCTGACTGTTCCCCGAGAAGAAGAGTAGCGGTTCTATAGTGCATCTCCAATCAAGCCAGCTAGTTCCTGTATACCTCCCAACCTTATAGCCCCACCTGGAGTATGGGCAGAAGATAATCCACCTGGCCTAGCGAAGAACATAGCCCCTGTCATTGTCACCCTCAAGCCAAGAGCGGAACCAGTGCATGTGAAGCAGTATCCTTTTCCCCGACCAGCTAATGAAACTATTGAAGTATGGACTTCTCAAGGAGTGCCAGTCACCTTGGAATACCCCCCTTCTCCCAGTTAAAAAAAAACACCTGGGACAGGGGATTACTGCCCAGTACAAGATCTGAGGCGAGTGAATGATGCAGCTGAAACTATACACCCAGTGGTACCAAATCCTTATATTCTCTTGGGACTGATCCCCGCTGAGGCTACTCATTTTACCGTCTTGGACCTGAAAGATGCCTTTTTCTGTGTACGCCTAGCCCCCACCAGTCAACTTTTGTTTGCTTTTGAATGGCAAGACCCCATAACAGGAAGGCGGGGCCAACTCACCTGGACTAGATTACTTCAAGGATTAAAGAATTCACCTACTCTCTTCAGTGCTATTTTAAATCAAGATCTTTCAAGCTACAACTTGCTTATAGCCACCAACTCAGAAAGTGAATATCTACAAGCCACCAGTGAACTCTTGCACCTTTTTGATGAGGCTGGATACAAAGTCTCAAGAGCCAAGGCGCAATTATGTCAAACAAGTTAAATACCTAGGATTCCAGTTGTCCAGCAGAATTAGACGCCTGGGACCAGAACACAAAGAAGCTGTATGCAGTATTCCTACTCTAACCACCAGGAGGCAAATGAGAGCCTTCTTGGGTGCCACAGAGTACTGTTGTATATGGATCCCCAATTTTGCGCTGCTAGCAAAACCATTGTATCAAGCTACCAAAGGAATGGAAAAGTCTCCATTGGAATGGGGACTTGAACAGGATGCAGCCTTTTGATCTTTGAAAACCGCTCTGATGTTATCACCAGCTCTGGGTCTACCAGATGTCCAGAAAACTTTTCAGTCTCTATGTTCATGAGTCACAAGGAAATGTTCTAGGAGTATTGACTCAATTTCTTGGATCTTGGCAACGACCAGTAGCCTATTTGTCAAAACAATAGGATGTAGTTGCAAAAGGCTGGCCCCCTTGTTTGAGAGCTGTTGCAGCTACAGCCCTCCTAGTGAGCAATGCGGACAAGCTCACTTTGAGACAGAATCTTCAAGTTACTGTATCACACTCTGTTCTAACCATTATGAAACACAAAGGAAGTTTCTGGCTCACAAATTCACAAATGTTGAAGTATCAAAGTATGTTGTACAATTGCTGGTCAGTCAAGCTCTGAATCCTGCTACGTTGTTACCAGTTGGTCTTGACCCCCCTGATCATGACTGTCTAGAAATTATGGACACTATATTCTCAAGCCGCCCGGAGTTGGCTGATGTTCCTTTGGAGAACCCTGAACAGACTTTCTTTGTGAATGGAAGCAGTCTTGTCATCATTAATGGACATTGTTGTGCCAGATATGCAGTAGTGACCCTTGATCTGGTAGTTGAGTCCTCAGCCCTGGCCCCAGGAACTTCAGAACAGAAAGCTGAACTGATAGCTCTTGCTAGAGCACTAACAATAGGAAAAGGGGCTCTGTCTAAATGTGTACCCAGATTCCAAGTCTGTCCTTACAACCTTGCATGCACATGGGGCCCTGTACAAAGAATAAGGGAGGATAACCTCAGGAAGCAAGTCCATTAAGTATGGCCCCAAGATATTGACATTATCAGATGCATACTGCCTACCGATTTCAGAATTTAGGAAAAGTAGAATGTATGAGTAGAACCCTGAAATCTCAGTTGTCCAAACTTTGCCAAGAGGTTTACCTGAAGTGGCCCCAGGTTCTTCCTATAGCCCTTCTTAGGATATACTGAGTCCCTGCTAAGTTTTAGGAGTTTCCCCTTTTGAGATCCTGTATGGGCGACCCCCGCCTATTGTATAGGAAATAACGGGAGATATGGAACAGATAGGATCTGAAATTACTAGACAAGAACTATTGTTTTTTTCTGTTTTGCAGAGTCTTCATACGTGGGTACAAGACCAGCTGCCCATCCATCTAACAGAACCCTTGCATCCTCTCAAGCCTGGAGTTTCGGTGTGGATCAAAGAGTGGAGAAAGACACCGTTGACACCGCATTGGAAGGGACCTTATGTTGTCATCTTGTTAACCCCAACAGCAGTTAAAGTTGCAAAACTCGAACCCTGGATTCATCACAGTTGAATAAAGTCAGCAGCCATTGATAGCAATGTAGAAAGGAAGGCAGCTACAAAGATATTAGCTATGTGGCAATATTACCCTATACCGCACGATGATGCTATTTCACCTGTATAATGTGTTAATTGACTAATGAGTGATTTAATTCTCACCCTTTCTCACTTGCGGGTGAGAATAATCAAAGGGGGGAATGTGGTAGGCTATGGCCTAGCATGGCCTGCTACTATGAAAGGCCTGTAAGTTAGGCCTGGATCCTAACTCCCATTATAGCTAGAAAAGAACCAAAAATCTGTGAAAAATAAGAAAACTGTTTTAAAATGCTTAATAAGAAGTTTTCATGAATCCATAAGTCTTCTATTATTCTCTTGTGTGTGAAAGAACAGAAATGTTACAGTATATGCATTCCAGAAGCCAAAGTTGACTTTGCAGTAGAAAAGTAACGAGATTCAGAACTGTACCATTGTTCAAGCAATCCTAAAGGAGGGGGCCGGTTGCTAGGCTCCGGAAGGATTTCTAATTGGACAAATGAAGGGAATGTATAACCAATGAAACGTTCGCATGTATCGAGTTAGAACCAATAGAAAATTCTCATGTATCAAACTGAAAAAGAGGTATAAATGGTTATGTCTCTGTATAAACTGGGGCTCAGTTCCATTTGAAGCTTTGACTGACTGGGCCTTGTGCACAATAAACTGGCTTGGATCTTTGAACAGACTCCTGGTTTTATTTATTGCATGCTTATCAGCTGCTACAGGATAAGAACTGTGTCTTACTGTCATTGCTGCCTTTGGAGATCCTGAAAAGGAGTAGCAATGAGATTTTGCCTAGGGCATCTCATATCCTTGCACCGGCTCTGATGCTGATCGTAGCAAAGATTAAACAGTAAAGAAAGAACAACTTGTGTTGACCTAGCAGTATAATCAGGTTCTTCAAAATACCATCTTGTCTTGTTCTTCATTCTGCTATAAATTCCTTTTTAGTGTTATCCCTGGCTTTATTTTCATTTTTTTTTTTTAGTTTGGCCTACTCTATTTTATTTCTTAAGAGATTTTCCCACATTTCTATCTGTTTAACGTGTAAAGAGTGCTTAGGAACTGGGTCAATTTATTCTTCTGTCAGAGGCACAATAGTTTCCCATAATAAGCATTAATCTTGGGTGGATGTGGCAGGATGGGGAGAGGGAAAGCCCACCATTATCATCATGGTACACTACTGAAAATCACCAGAGTCTGATAGGGTTCCAGTCATTGTACATGGTTTATATAGTTTACCTTGTTTCTTCCAAGTTCTCAAACCCCTGTTACTTGTAAAATGCACTACAGTTATCCTGTATGTATATGTTCTGTTCCATGTAAACCGCGCTGATGACAATAGTGCGGTATATAAGAAATGTTAAATAAATAAATAAATTTTCAATAGGTCAGAGTTGGAAAAAAACAGAATGCAAATGCATGATTTTCACTCCCTTCATTGTGGTTGGCATAAATGGGATTATTACAGCTAGACCCACATTTAAAAACTTCTTCCTCTCCCATCAGTGTTTTAGTTATTCATGTTAAAAAACCTGCCTGACATGTGTGAGTAGGATTCTGAGGAGAATCACGCTGCAATACCCCAGGAAGTTTTGATTCAAAGAGATGGGTTCAGCTAACTAGAAGGAGATTTCAAACACTTTCTACACAGAAAATATCCAGGATGAAAAGGGAAATCACAGACTTTTTTCTGCATTGACTGACATGTTTCACTCATATTGCTATTTGTGGAGTCCAACGGTTCTGTTCTAAACAGCAGACTGAAGCTCACTGCACACATAGATGGTACTGGGCCGGATTCTCCTCCTTGTTCGCCCAGGCACTTTTGGGAAGATCTTAAAAGTTTTGGGCATGAATTCCATGCAGGCCTCACGGAATTTTTTAATTCTCCAGCAATATACAACGGGATTAAAGACTGACTTGATGTAACTTAGCCCCAGGATGCCAGTGCTTGTAATATAGAAGGAGGGACTGTAGTAAAATGTTCTACTGAACACGGAGAGTAGGCTGAACACCGCATGAGGAAGCCAACACAGTGAAAAGCCTATGAACAAAATCAAAATGGTGGTGAAGGCTCTAGTTTTGAAGCTCATGTCCACGTTCATCCGGTGTGGTCGCTGAAGGCCCATAAGTCCTAGTTTACTCACTTGGCTCAAGCAGAGACTCTCCGCATGGTTATGGATCCTGACAGCATTCCTTCGCACCGTGTTCAGAATGCAAAGATAGGAGTACAGCATGATGCTGAAAGGAATAAAGAAGACAGTCATGACCAGCATCACTGCATAGACCCTATCGGCAGGAAATTCAGTGTATCCTAGGACACACTGTGGTGCCCGCGTTGGCACCTCCACAAAGGTCCAGCCGAGCACCGAAGGAAAGGAAATGCAGAAGGACAGGACCCAGGAAACAGCGATCATGATCTTTGCGCGATGTGGGTTCAGCTTGTCCTGGCGCTGAACAATGATTAAGAAACGGTCAACGCTAATAATTAAGAGTATGGCAACCCCTTCTAAGATGAAAAACCAGTACAGCATAACTGATATGCGGCAGAAGTGCGCTCCAAAGTGCCAGTTTACAGTAATGATGGTGACTGCTGTAAAAGGCATGCAGAACAGGGACAACATAATGTCAGAAAAGGCTAGCGTTGCTAGGAGAAGGTTGATTGCTGAGCGCATGGCTGGCTTTTGGTAGACAATGAGGCATACAATGGCATTGCCTAAGAAACCAATAGCAATCATGAATATCATTATTATTGTCAATAATATCCTGAGTGGCATAGGCAAAATGGTAAATCTCGATTCAGGTGCCAAAGGTACAATGTTCCACAGAGGGGGAGCACAGCTGTCCAAGGGAGTGCCGTTGCAGGCCATCAGTGAAACAATACTGGAACCTGCTGAATGAGTTTTAAATTCTCCCCATTAAGTCTGACATTGTTCTTTAAGAAACGCCTTCAAAGCACTGCAGTAGAGACCAACAAACACACGTTGGCAAAGCACAGATCATTTCTGGGTTTGGTTGGTTTCAAACCAATTGTATTTTCTGGTACAGTAGATCCTCTTGTCGCTGATATGGCTGGCCTGCAAAACACAGAACATGGAAATATTAGGAAATTCTGACCAATAATGTGCAACTGCAATTAAATCACTGTCTGCATACACAGGCAACTCAGAAAATCCATTGCCTGAATTCTTTGCCACACGCATGTTCATTTTGGAGCAGGAGTTCTCAACCCAGTCATCTGGACATGCTTACTCGGTCAGAATTTCAGGATAACCACAATGAATATGCATGAGAGAGATTTGCACCACCTCCATTGTATGTAAATCTTTCTCATACATTTTCATTGTGGTTATCATGAAAACATGACTTGGTAGGTGTGTCCCAAGGAGACCCCCTTTGGAGCTATTACAAATGCAAACAACTGTTGACTGTTTCAAGAGCTGGACTTTTACAGGGGGGTTTTAGAAAGGACATCCAAGTTCAATCAGGGATATCAAGAGTAGAATGTGCTGAAAAACGTAAGGGACATCTATGTTTCAGGCAGATTTCAGGAACATAGATGTCCCTGATCTGGACCACATACTGTAGATGTCCTCAGTAGGAATGCCTGGGTCAGGAATGTCTTTCTTAGCAAGCTAGCATAAGCGGGACACCAAGAGGCATAGAAAGTGGAAATATGAGCTCCCATTCCCCTACAGTGTTTGATGATATAGTGTAAAATACAGGGGGTATTAGTGTAGCTCCTTCTCCACACCTTCCAGATGTTTGCCTGACAAAATAAGCACTTTTCAGATGTCAGCCAGGTGTAACTTTAGACGCGGTTCAGGATGTCCAGTACATTTTTGAGATCAGAGAGGACATCCAGATTCTTAAGAATATCCTGGCCACACCTCTACTACACCCCTGTTCAGACTTTGATATCCTCACGCTGGGGACATTCACAAACACAGCTTCTAAAATAGCTCCGGGGACATCTTTGTGATTTTGACATCTGCATGCACATTTGCTGACGTCCCAATCGCGAATAGCGCTTTTAAAATAACAGCCTTAGTTTTGGCTTAAAGTTTGGTATTTTTCTTTATGGCTCTAGATTTTTTTTTTTTTTTTTTTTGGAGTCCTTGGTTGGAAATCTAGAGGCCAATATTCAACAGTACTTATGTGCTCAGCAGCAGTGCCAGCCGCACAGAAATAAATTGCAATGGATCTATATTTATCTTTGGCCATTTTATTCTCAGAAAGGCCAAAGTTATATGTCCAGAAGAAGGGAGTGACTTGGGGCAGGCTGAGCAGCAAATTTCAGCCACTGAATGAATCAATTACATTGTATTTTTTCTAACACACTTTCAGCACCAGCCAAAGTATATAAAAACATGATATGAATTATATGGACACAAAGCCATATTAAAAAAAACATAATAAAAGACTAAAATATTTGCACTGATAAAGGAATGTGAATAGTGAACATTGCGTGACCAATCTTCAAAGAGCAACTTAAACCAATGCCCTTTGAAGGTTGGTCACACAATGTTCACTATTTCACATTCCTTTATCCATGCAAATATTGTAGTATTTGATTATATTTTTATATGGTTTAGTGTCCATATAATTCCTATCATGCTTTTTTTTTTATTTTGAAACTTTGGAAGGTACTGGAAAGGGGCTGATACTGGGGAGGGTTACTGGGACTGGAAATAGGTTGATGGAAAGAAGTGAACAAAACGAAAGACATGGGGAAAGGGGGCCTCCACCGAGCGGCAGGTGTACCTACTCCTGACATCGTACTGGGCAGACTAGATGGACCATACTGGTCTTTATCTGCCGTCATTTACTATGTTATATTTATTGAACCACATACCAAATTACAACCAAAGTTTACATAAGCCTCTGTGCCGGGTTGAGTCTGATCCCCGCATCAGAGGTTCTACATTCATACAATTGTGGTACAACATTTTCCATTACCCCCCGCCCCCTCCCGCCCTCCCCCAACACAACCTTCCCCCGTGCCCTATTCCCCCAGGCATCACCCCACTACCCCCCACTTCCCCTCACCACCTCCGTGTCTCCCCCTACTCCCCTTTACTCCCTTCCCCTACCTAGCACCCCATGCGAAGGGCTTCATTCCAGGCACGGGGTCCCAAGTCTTGGATATAGGGTTCCCAAATCAGCAGGAAGTTGGCCCAGCATTTAACATTAGCTCTGGCCCCACTCTGTTCAAAGAGCATTAATTGATGAAAGTTGTTACGCCATTCCCAAAATGTAGGGGCCGATTGCTCGCGCCACCTATGCAGTATTGGCCCCTTCCCCACCAGACATGCATTCCTCGCCAACACTCTCTCCCATCTTCCCTTAGGGTAAAGCAGCCCCAGCTGGTCCAACGCAACAAAGGCCCCATCCCACTGAATGCGCTGGTGGAGCAGGTTACCCATATAGGTACTAATCCTCTTCCAATACTGCTGGATATTTGGGCAGCCCCACCACATATGTCCCAAATCTGCAGAAGTAGCTGAGCACTTAGGGCATTTCCCATCACACCCAAGGCCACTACGCATGGCCCTCCTGGGGGAAAAGTGCGCTCTAGTAACACTTTTAAATTGCATCTCTCTCCATTTCGTCCCTTCCACCAATTTCACAATCCTACCTAGTGCTTTAAGAATCGAGCCCGAGGGAACTCCCTGACCCAGTTCCGCCGCCCATCGAATCTCTTCCCTAGAATAGTCTGGCCTCTTAACCCAAGGCCCCAGCCGTTCTTTCAGTTTTGATATTGTATTTGGGGGCTCCTCCCCCAGAGCAAAGAATTCCAAGATCTGCGCCGAGCTCTCCGACGTCAACTCCCCCTCTGGCAGAGACGCCACATAGTGAGAGACCTGCAGATAAGCGAAATGATGGCCACCACCCAACTCATATTCCCTACAAAGACTCGCAAATGGTTTACATTTCCCATTGCCATCCACCACATGCCCAATGTAACGAATGCCAGCAGCCCTCCATTCCCTGAAGGCCGCCGTCGTAGACCCCGGAAGGAAATTACTGTTACTGTACAGCGGCAACCAACTTGATACAGCCGGAGATCTGCTCCAATACTGACACAACTGTTTCCATGTACGTCTCACCGGCTCTACCAATACACTCCGGGCTATGCGTCCCGGTAACTGTGAGCCTTCCAAGTGTAAGGTCGCCAGTAAGGTCTGGGGAGCCACCAGTGCCTCCTAAAAGGCCCGAGGCGTAAAGGTTTCCGTGTCCCCTAAATGCCTCGCCTGACACGCCAGAGCATAGACCTGCAAATCTGGAATACCCATCCCTCCCGCCCTGCATCCTCCACACAGTCGTTGCATCGGATTTTGCGCTCTCGCTCCTTTCCATAAGAATCCCTTTATCTCTCGCTCCAGACATGCAATATCCCGCTTCAGCAGCCACACTGGGAGCGTCTGCATCCAATACAGCACCCGGGGCAAAATCACCATCCCCACTGCTGCCGCTCGCCCCCCTAACAATAGGGGTAAGGGTCGCCAGGCCCTCACCTGCACCCGGAGGCCAGCCATCGTCCGCTCAAGGTTCCGCTTATACAATTCCTGCAGGTCTCTGGTTAAAACAATTCCCAGATAGAGGAAGGCATCCCCACCCCACTGCAGAGGGAAGACGCCCCCCACAGCTCCCCCTTACATCCCGGGCCACCGATTTATCCATGTTTATACACAGTCCCGCTAGGTCCCTGAAGGTTGCAAACTCTTCTAACAATTTAGGTAGCGACTGCTGCAGTAACTGTAGGTGGACAAGAATATCATCAGCAAAGGCCATGATGTTAAATTCGTGTCGCCCACACCTACCCCCCGTACGGCCCTGGAAAGTTCTACCCTGCGTATGAAGGGATCCAGCGCTAACACAAATAACAGCAGTGAGAGTGGACATCCCAACATGTGCCCCGCTCCAGCCAAAACGCCTCAGACAACAACCCATTGCATAACACTCTTGCCGTCGGCCCCGTGTAAAGGAGCCAGACCTCCTATCATGCTTTTATATACTTTGTATTTTCTAACACACTTTTAAACTATTGTTTATACAAATGTTTTCTATATGATTTTTTTATAGTCATTTTAGTTTTTATGCCTGTCTTTTTGATTTGTGTATGTTTATTAATTAATGTTTTTGTGTTTATGATTATTTATAGTTCCCTTCTTTTATGTGTTATTTGTAGATCCCTAACAGAGGCATGTTTGCAGAAACTTGGCAGAGTCTGGTCCCTCAAATAAAATAGTCTTTTGAGGACATTTTTGTTTTACGGCTCTAGTCCTTCTCTCAAAGTCTAGATGAAGTTAAAGGCTTATAGAAAAGATTTTTGCCCATTAATTCAATGTTTGACCACTAAGGAATCAAGAAGCAACCAAAGAGTCTCCCAGCACTCAAACCACAAAAAGGACTATGATCATCAGTGCAGTCTGGGGTGGGCAGTGGCCCACTCCTCGCCAATGTTGCAGATGCTAATGCTGAATTGATCCACTTTCCCCTCTACCAATATTTATTTTATTTTTATTTATTTAATTGGATTTTTATACCGCCTTATCATACAATCAAAGCGGTTTAACAAAAGAGAAAATTAGTAATAGTGAAAAAATCTGTGATAATATATACATAGTTTGTAAATATATGATTAAATGTCTTGGGAAAAGGTGCACTATATATATTGTGAGCTATACTATAAAGTGAGCTATTGTACAATGTATATATAAATAATTGCTTTCTTAAAAATTAATTAGTTGATTGCATGACCGTAGTGCTCCGTAAACAAAACTGTTTTCAGTTGTTTTCTAAAGTCTTTGATGTCCTGAGCTGCTCTCAGATCATTAGGTAGGGAGTTCCAGATGGAAGTCGCAGCAAACGAGAAAGCTCTCTCAGAGGTCTCCTTGCGTGTTTTTCTGATGTCATTTGAGGAGCTGATTCTATTTTCAGATACACTTCTCCTAGGTCTGTTGCTAATATCTGACCGGATAAGATACGTCAGACTTTTTGCAGAACATTGTTGCTTTATCTTGAAAATATAAATTACTGTTTTGTATTTAATACGAGATGATATTGGTAACCAAGGATAAGCCTAACCACTAGGCAAACTAGGTGGTCACCTAGGGCAGCAACTTCTGGGGGCAGCAAAGAGCAGCTACAGTGAAAGCAAAACAATGTCTCCTAAAAGCCACACAAGACTCATCAGTTTATGCTTTTATCCACAGGAAGAAGGTGACCTTTTACTTACCAGTTAATATCCTTTCCTTGAGTCCTGCTAGACCAGTCCAGACAAGTGGGTTGTGTTTGTGCTCCCCTACCAGCAGATCGGTGGAGACAAAGAACCAATGAAAAGCCCCCTGTACCCCCCCCCTCCATCAATAACCCCTATTCATATGTAAACTCACTGAAATACACACAAACAGTAAACTGTAAATAGTTACTAATCGTCAGTTCAGACAACTATGTATATAAAGCATTTGCTTCATGTTAAATGTATCTATGTAAATAGTTCAACCTCTGTTCTTTATAATATGTTGTGTTAAATATAAACCACTCCTGATCTCTGGAAGGGGAGGTATAGAACAATCAAATAAAATAAAAAGTCCAGGTTTCAATGACATCACTCTCAAGCCTCTATTCGCCTCAGCCACCAGAGGTCTTTCAGTATTCATCCCAAAACATATGGGAGAAAACATGGCAAGCCTCACACAATCTCAATCGTGGGCAACAAGGTGTAATCAACAGTCGAGAACTATGTACAGGAAAATGTAAACCGAAGGCTGTCCATAGAAGATGAACCTGCAGAGTTAAGTATAAAAATCATAGCAGACCCAAGGGTATAGCAGAAGAACAGAACAAATACAGTTTCAGGTGCAGGCTCTGGACTGGTCTAGCAGGACTCAAGGAAAGGACATTAACTGGTAAGTAAAAGGTCACCTTCCATATCATCCTGCTAGACCAGTCCAGCCATGTGGGATGTACCAAAGCTACAACACCACTGGTTGGGAGAAGACACAGTATTTTATTTTATTTATTTATTTGTTACATTTTTCTATACTGCCCCTTCCAGATATCAGGGGCGGTTTACAGGGAACCCAACAACATTTTACACAGAACAGGAGACAACTTTTGTACAGGATAAGTTGAATTTCTGAACAAGTTTAGGTATATTAGCTTAAAAAGTAGTAGTTGCAAAACTCTTGAGCAAAGGATGTATCTGCCTGCCTGTGGACAATCAAGCAGCAATGCTAGACAAAAGTGGAAAGTGATGCCTATGTTGCTGCCCAACAAACGTCTGCAGGAGCTACCGAGCTCTGCTCTGCCCACAAGGATGTTTGCACTCATGTAGAATGGGCATGCAACCCTCTGGAACCAGCCAGCTCTGCAACAGATATGCTGAGGCAATAACCTCCTTAAATCCAGTGCCCCAAAGCTGACCTGGCTGCCATGTCACCCTTGCATGGGCCAGCAAACAATACCAAAAGATGGTCTGATTTATGAAAGGAATTCATAACCTCCAAGAACCGGAGAAGCACCCTCCGAACATCCACAAGGCGAAGATCTTTATCCTTCCCCCGGCACTGCTCCTTAGAGAAGGAAGGCAGGCAAGTCACCTGGTTCATGTGAAGGGAGAAAGCACCTTAGGCAAGAAAGAAGGCACAGGCCAAATGTAAACACCCTCCTTTGAAAAAGACAGATGAGGATCTCAGCAATAGAACCTGCAGCTCGGAGATCCGTCTTGCAGAACAAATTGCAACCATGAAGACAGTCTTGAGCACCAAATCATTTAAGGTATCACACTTCAGTGGCTCAAGGGGGCTGCCATAAGGGCCCTGAGCACCAGACATAGATCCCAGGAAGGGATCACAAACCAAAGGGGAGGTCGCAGATGCCAAGCATCCTAGAGAAAACAAAAGACGCCCGGGTGCAAGGCCAAGATTTGCCCACCACAGGACCACTGAAACAGGTCATAATTGTCATCTGAACTTTCAGGAAGCTAAATGAAAGACTCTAATCTAGACCATCCTGCAGAAAAGCCAACAGGGAAGAAACCTTTGCTGCCTTAAGAGCCAACTTCCATGTGCCATACCACTACTCAAAGAAGCATCATATCTGTATGTATGCTAGCTTGGTAGACTTCCTTTGGGCACCAAGCAGAATAGAGATCACTGCTGGAAAGTAGCCCTTACGCACTAGCAGTCTCCTCTCAAGAGCCAAACTGCAGGCAAGAAGTGAGCCGGGTCCTCCAGGATGATCGGTCCCTGCCGCAATAGCCCACGAAATGGAGGCAGCCAAATAGGAGGCGCCTGCAAGAGATGCAATAGGTCTCCAAACCACGCTCTCCATGGCCAATCTGGTGCTACCAGAACAATCCTACCTGGGTGGCACTCTATATGTCAAATCACATGCCCCACCAGGGGCCATGGAGGAAACATGTACAGCAGCCACTGTTTTGGCCAAGGCTACGTCAAGATGTCAACGCCCTCGGACCCCATCTCCGTGTTGCAACTGAAGAAGTGGTAAACTTTCGCATTTGAGCAGGTCGCCATCAGATCCATCTTGAGGAGACCCCAATGGCACAGAATCAACTGAAATGCCTCCTGACTCAATTCTCGCTCTCCAGGATTCAGAGAGTGCCAGCAGAGGAAGTCCACCTCTACATTATCTACAGTGGCAATATGCTGGGCCGACATGGCTAGGAGATTCTTCTCCACCCAGACAAACAGACGATCCATCTCCAGTGCCACCCTGGTACACCTTGTACCATCTTCCTGCATGACATAAGCTACTGCTGTGGCATTGTCTGAAGACACTCGAACTGCCTGGCCCACAACCAGGAGCCAGAAACACAGAAGAGAAAACCTGATGGTCCTTGCCTTAAGGCAGTTGATGGACCACACCGCTTCCCTGTGGTTCCAATGGTCTTGGGGAATACTGTCTTGGTAATGGGCTCCACAGTTCAAAAGACTGGCATCCATCATCAGCATGAGCCAGGAGTAATTGTCCAGTGGTAGGCCCTTCATCAGATGACAGGGCTGCTGCCACCACTGCAGGCTGACCTTCACCATGAATGGGAGTGGAAAGACATAAGAACATAAGATATGCTATACTGGGTCAGACCAAGGTCCATCAAGCCCAAACCTTTTTTAAACCCAGCTACACTAACAGCTTTTAGACTCTCAAGTGCCAGCTTTTCCAGGTCATTTATGAATATGTCAAAAAGCAGTGGACCCAGCACAGATTCCTGGGGTACTCCACTATTCATCTTTTTCCATTGGGAAAATTGGCCATTTAGCCCTACCCTCTGCTTTCTATCTTTTAACGAGTTCCTCATCCACAATAGTACATCACCTCCTATCCTATGACTTTTTAATTTTTCCAAAAGTCTCTGATGAGGGACCTTGTCAAAGGCTTTCTGAAAGTCCAGATACACTATATCAACCGACTCACCTTTGTCTACCTGTTTATTCACACCTTCAAAAAAACATAATAGATTAGTAAGACAAGATCTTCCTTGTCTAAAGCCATGTTGGCAGTCTCCCATTAGTCCATGACTATCTACATGCTGAGAAAGTTTGTTCTTTATGATGGTTTCTACCATTTTTCCCGGTACTGACGTCAGGCTCACCGATCTGTAGTTTCCCGGATCACCCCTGGAACCCTTTTTAAACATTGGCGTTACATTGGCGATCCTCCAATCTTCAGGTATTACAGATGATTTTAATGATGGTTCACAGATTACTAATAGCAGGTCTGCAATCTCATATTTCAGTTCTTTCAACATCCTCTACCCACTTGAGAGTCTAAAAGTGCTCCCAGAAACTCTTAAGAACTGGGAAGGCAACAGCTGGCTCTTTTCCTGAATGATTATCCAGCCGAGGCTCATCCAGAAAGGGCATCTCTCGGGACGTCACCCGAGACATTTCTGAGAGGGAACTGGCTCGGATGAGCCAGTCATCCAGATACGGATCGACAGATGTTCCTTGGCACTGCAGCTGTCACCACCATGACCTTAAAGAATGCCCATGTGGCGGTGAACTGATACAAAGAGCCAAGCATGGCAAAACGCAGACACTTCTGCTGATCTGCCTGGATTGGGATATGAAAATATGCCTCTGCCAGATCCAGAGATGCTAAGAATCCCCCTGGTGCACTGCTTGAATCACAGAGCACAAGGGTTCCATCTGAAAGCGCAAGACATGTAAGTGCTCATTGACCGAGTATCTGCCCTTGCCCCGCTCGTCCGGGGTGATAGGCACCACCGCCTTCAGGCATAGCAACTTGTCCAAGGTGGTCTGCACAGTGGCATCTTTGATCACAGACCCACATAGGGAAATAGGACATAGCTGAACTGAATGGTGTCTAGCACCAACCATCCTTTGTAACCCAAGCCAAATCCTGAAAGAAGAAGCAAAGCCTGCTGCCCACCGAAGGGACCAGGGAATGGGCCTCCAACTTTCATTGTGCAATCCGGGAAGGTCCTCCTCTGGAAATGACTGAATCCTTGGGCCCACATGCTCCACGAAAGAAATGGGAATATGCCAGAGGCTGAAAACAGAGAGGAAGAAAGTTTTTCCAATTGGTAATGCAACAGTCCCAAGACCCCTAGGAATTTGGCCAGTGCGCCCTTGGAGGACAGGTGGAGGATGACGAGGAAGGGGCACCAGCTCACTTCACAGGCCCTTTGGACCTGTCTTCCAGGAGGTGGTAAGATTTCATCTTGCCTAGGTCCTCCACCAGCTTCTCCAAATCAATTCCAAATAGAAGCTTCCCCTTAAAGGCCAATTGAGCCAACCAGGCTTTGGAGGATGCGTCTGCTGCCCAGTGCCAGAGTCAAATCAAGCGCCATGACAGCATCATCAGGGTACCATCACTGGCTGCCAAACGTACCTGGTCATGTTGGGCATCAGAAAGGAAGGCCACAAATGATTAAAAAAAAAAAGGGGGTAGTATCATCACGTGGAAGAGAATGAATCCACTGGAGCAGGGCTCAAAAAGTCAGACTGGGGCATAATGCCAGCTGTAGAATAGTCACCACCAAGCAAACTGGCTCCTCAGCAAGGAATTCACCTTGTGGTCCAAAAAGTCCATTGAGGCTGATCTGTCTTCCAAAAGAATGGCGGTCTGTCTGGTAACCGCCGTGACCTGCGCATCCACCCAGAGAATGTCAAACCCCTCAACATGCAGCTCCTCCACCCTTAACCTCTTAGGTAGGGAGTCGGGGGGGGGGAGCTGTCCCTCTTCAAACAAATCATATCCTTGATTGCCTCCGGGAATGGGAAGACAGTAGTAGAGTTCCACATCCCTTTAAGAAGCATGTGTACCTTCGGCTCCTGCTCCATGCCAGAAACATCCGTCAAGTTCAAAAGTGGATGAGACCCTGGTAATCAATGCTGCCAGCTCCTCGTTCCGGAATAAGTGATCGTGCCAGTTTCTGCATAATCTTCTGAATGTGAGAGCACTTCCTCATCCACATCAGAGCCCATCAAACATCCAAGGCATAGTCAACATCTCAGATAGTTTCCAGCTGTTCTCCATTTCCAGGGAGCACTCCTTGCTGGGGACATTTAGCGAAAGGTAAGCAAGCACACAGGACTTCTACTTTCAGCCTCCCTGACACGAAACAGTATCTGGGGGCACCCAAAGGCCATAGCATTTTGATTTCCACACCAGAAAGAACAGGCATGTTGTAAAGAGGAAAAGAAATCCAGGGAGGACAATCTGGAGTCTAGAAGCTCTCTTTTTGGAAAAGGCTCCCCAACACCAGGGGGCATAGCTGCCACAACCCCCCTAGAGGATGAAGAGTGGCCCACAGCATGGCTGCTGGATCCTCTGGCCGGCTGAACATCTTATCCTTAGTGTCATCCTGCACCTCCTGCCCTGAAGCAGGTAAGGGCGGACTAAGCGCATCCCCCAGCAGAGAGGGGGAAAGCATGTCAGAAGCTGCCATGCAAGAAGGGCAGAGTCCAGAATCCAAGGAAGAGGCTCCTCGCTGGCCACAGGTCAAACAACGTTTCCTGAAAGAAGACAGAGCTAGGGTAAGTATCACAAGAGCACATGCTAAGGCTGTGTCGGCCCACAAGCCTGTGTTAACTGCACTTTTACATAACGCATGTTAAAGGCTCTAGGGAAGCAGTATGCATTGGAGCCACTTGAGTGGAATGCACACTAGAACCACATGACCCCCAGGTGCACAATAGACAAAAACGTTAGTAATGCATACAGAAAACCCCCACACAGCACCAACTGCCGTTAGCAGTCCACGCCAAATTGCATCCCTCAGAAAAGGAACCGGGAGCCCCCAACAAGGACAATGGCAAGTTCAAGCCTTGGTACTCACCCCCTGAGAGCCCCAGGCATAGAATCCATGCTGGGCTCAGCTCTACTCCCCTGAAACCGCTTCACTGGCTGGTTTTAGTTTTACAGCACTGTGTGGAAGATGGCTGGCAGGCAGATCCCTCAGAGAGCCTTCTGCAATCTTCAGGAGAGAGTAGGGGAATGGAGGAGGAGGGGGCATTGAGGTTGTGCAAGGCTGTTGTACTCTTCCAGATCCTTCCAAATTGTGGCTGCTCAACAGGCCCTTATCATGATAAGGGCATGGAGCTGAATCAAATTTCCCTCCTTCTATGGCTACTGAAAGGACCGCAGTCTAGTGGAGCCTACCACATTGCGCTCAAGTGAGAGGGTGACCTTTTCAGGGCTTAAGGCGGTCATTCAGAAGCATTTAATCAATCTCTTTTTCCTCTTAATCCTCAGATTTTCTACAGAGAAGAGAAAATCCATCCACCATCTGCTGGAGACAAAGAAATACTGAGGAACCTCTGATGGCTGAGGCATGAGAGTGATGTCATTGAAACCTGGGCGTTTCATTGGTTCTTTGTCTCCACCAATCTGACGGTGAGGGAACACAAATACAACCACTTGTCTGGACTGGTCTAGTAGGACGATATGGAATGGGCAATTTGCAAATGACACACACAAAAACCACCGAAAGGGAAAAGGTAAACCAACATAAAAATACACCGCCCTTTCTCACCTAATTCTATTCCTTCTATCTTCAAATTCACTTAATCATGAATAACCAAATTTAGAATCAAGGATTAAAAGGCCTCAGTTAACGCTCTTACCAGTCATCGGTGAACAGTGTCACCATTGGAACGAGCTGAAAAGTATCCACATCATGGGCCTTGCCCTACCTACCTACACCTTTAATTAAATTTGCACAAATTTTAAATTTAAAATATTATCCTTTAAAAGTACTTTTTTAGGATAATATTTTAAATTTAAAATTTGTGCAAATTTAATTAAAGGTGTAGGTAGGTAGGGCAAGGCCCATGATGTGGATACTTTTCAGCTCGTTCCAATGGTGACACTGTTCACTGATGACTGGTAAGAGCGTTAACTGAGGCCTTTTAATCCTTGATTCTAAATTTGGTTATTCATGATTAAGTGAATTTGAAGATAGAAGGAATAGAATTAGGTGAGAAAGGGCAATTTGCAAATGATCCATTTACCCCTGTAGTGGCTTTTGGAAATCTCATTATATATGTATTTACAAAACAAAGTTTAATATTTCAAAGTGTGATGTCAAAATATGCATTTCTATAGGATTGTTTTGGGAGAGATGATCAAGATGATCATGATCAAGTTTAATTATCAAAAAATTTTTTTTTCGGGGGGGGGGGGGGGGGTTGTTGCTAGAGGTCTAAAGCTAATTGCAAGAGGGCACAAGGCTGAAGGTTTGCCTAATGCATCTGATACCCTTGCACCAGCCCTGCCCCTCCCCCAAAGTAAGCAGGCAAACTACACCAGTGACTAGGGTTGATATTCAAAAGAGTACAAAGGTTTGACTATAACGGATACAGATTCAGTTCATATACATATGCAGACTTCTGCTCTGAAGGAAGGAAGTAAAATAGGCATATCTCCTAGTTTTACTGTTTGATTTTCTTTTGCCCTTATTTGGATTTAGTATTCACCTTTTTAAGGTGAATTACATTTAGGTACAGTAGATATTTTTTCCTGTCCCCGGAGGGTTTACAATCTCAGTTTGTACCTGAGGCAATGGAAGGGTTATGGGACCTATCCAAGATCCAAGGCGTGGCAGTGGGATATTTATGCTGACTTCCTTGAGTTTAAAGCTGCCTGCTCTAACCACTAGGCTATTCCTTTACTCCATGTTTTTCTCTTTCTACCAGTCATCACACTCCATTCTTTTCACAGAGAGCCCTATGCTCAACCTTGGCTACAATCCTATTCCAAATCATGACAAATTAATTACAACCTAATTCAGCATGAATGTTAATAAATCTATTGTCCTAAAAAGAAGCAGTACCATAACTCTAGTGTACAAGTTAAAAAACAACAACACACAGAAGGGTAGCCATGATGGACTAGAAACATTTATTTATTTAGCAATTTTTATATAACGCATTTCCAATGGTCAATGTATTTTCCATGAAACATTTTAAAAGTTTAAATATTACAATAAACAAGGAGTGCTAACATGGAACAAAACATTTAACAATGGGGTAAATGACAGTAACTTTTAGTATTAACGTATATTACATGGTTGTGTATATATTACATAGTGATGTTAGATGCAGTGGTATATGGAGGAGTAAATGTTTGTTTTACTGAGAGTAAACTTTTATAGAGTGATGCTTAACTGCAGCAGTAAAAGAAAGATTAAAATGTTTGATTTAATGACCAGCTTGTTTAACACTAGTATGATGAGCTACATAACAAAAGGAGAACTGACCAACATTGTTCTGTGTGTAAAGAAATTTGTAGAGTTAATCAGTTACAGTAAAGTTGCAATTTATTTATTTATTTAACATTTCTTCTATACCGCGCTATTATAATCAGTGCGGTGTACATCGAACAAAAACATACTACAATGCATACAGGCAACATTGAGTTTACAGTGAAACAGGATATTAAACATGGAGAAAACCGGGAAAACTATTTACAAGCTAACTTTATACTATGTACACTTCTCTAACTCATCTAGTTGTTACATGTGCATTTGTGGGTGGACAGTACACGTGTGATGGTTAGCGGTGGGACTTATGTGTAGGCTAACCATTTTTTGTTTGTGTTAGGGTGTTAGGGCGGCTGGGACATGCGGGTAGGTTGCTGATTGAGTGTTTACCTCGGATTGTTTCCGGGTAGAATTTTGTGAACTGGTGGTGTTTCAAGGCTTTTCTGAATGGGGCTAGACTTTTGATGCCTCGGATTTCATGGGGAAGGGCATTCCAGTTTAAAGGAGCAAATATGGAGAAGGCCCTGTTGGAGGTTGTCTTTGTGCATTTTGTCGTCATCTTGGGGACTACTAAGGTGTTCATTGTTGTAGGTCTCCTGTTTCTATTTTCCGGGGTACTGTGGATTAGCTTGCTGATTGGCGTAGAGGGGTGGTTATTTAGGGCTTTGAATGTAAGGACTATTGACTTGTATTGGAGTCTGGCATGTAATGGTAGCCAATGCAGTTCTTTCATGATTGGCGTTATGTGGTCAGATCTTGACGATCCAGAAAGGACTCTTGCAGCTGCGTTCATAGCTAGGCAGAGCGGATTTAATGTTGATTGTGAGAGTCCGTGGAGGAGGATGTTAGCGAAGTCCAGATGTGGGAGGACTAATGCCTAATTAAATGCCTAATTAAATCTGAGTTATGTTTTGTCATCAAAATCATTTTTGAAGAGAAGAATTTTTAGAAACATAGAAATATGATGACAGAAAAAGACCACATGGCCTATCTAGTTTGTCCTTCCATAGCCTATGTAGTCTGTCCTTTTTAATTCCAGAAGTGAGCTGTAAAACTAGAGGGCATGACATGAAGCTGCAAGGTGGTAAATTGAAAGGCAATGTCAGGAAATACTTTTTTACTGAAAGGGTGGTGGATGCTTGGAATGCCCTCCCAATGGAAGTGGTGGGGGCAAACACAGTGACGGAATTCAAAGTGGCCTGGGACAGACACAGTGGATCACTTTACAGCAACAAGATTAAATCAAAATAAACTGAACCATCTAATTTCTCAACAAATAGGGGTGTCCTACATGGAATGATGGGGGGAGGAGTGGTGGGTTCACCCCTAAACAAAGAAACAAAGATATGGGGAGGGGTGAAGACATGGGGAGGGGTGCACCTGCTCCCTAAAAGACATGGGAGGGGGTGCACCTACTCCTGCCATATTGCTGGGCAGACTAGATGGACCACACTAGTCTTTATCTGCCGTCATTTACTATGTTACTCAGATTTGTAGGAAGGTTATTCCAAAGTCCAGCAACATACAACGAGAAGCCGCATGAGCAAGTCGTCTGGTTAAATCTTAGGTTTTTCAGCAGGCATGCTTAAAGTGTTTTGAGAGCATGTTCTCCTGATTCTGTTTTCAGGTGTCTTTTTTTAACATGTCTGCTGTAGTAACCAGGATTTTGAAGGAAGCTGTAAGTATTTTGTATTTCACATAGCATAAGAGGGGGAGCCAATGTAGTTTTTTAGTATAGGACTTATGTGATCTATTCCAAATGTACCTTTGAGTACCCTAGCTGCAGTATACTGGGCCATTTGTAGTGGATGTAAAACATATTTAGGGATGCCATGGAAAATGATATTACAAATGTTCAAGTGCAGGAATATCACAAAACTAAACAAACAACTTCAAGAAGAGTTCCTTCACTACTGGCGTTCACACTTTGGAACTCTCTCCCAAGAAGCCTGAGGGCACTAATAAATGACATCATAGACTTCTGCAAGGCCCTTAAAACCCTGCTCTTTACAGAAACCTATGAGCAGACAGATAACGGTCTCCACCTGAATGGTAATGCAACTACCTCCGCCAACTCGATACCCACTCATACCAATTAGACATACGAGTTCATTGTACAATGTTGTTAAATACCCTCATGTTAAATGTAACCCAATTGTGCTGTCTAAATGTTGTTAAGTACCCTCATGTTAAGTGTAACCCTCCAATTGTGATGTGACCACTTTGATTGAAGGATAAGGTGGTATACAAATCTGTCTAAATAAATAAATAAATATCACTGCTTGGATTACCGTTCGGATGTCCTGTGCTTCAATTATTGAATGTAGGTGTTGGAGGGTTTTGAGCTTTTGGTAGATCATTCTGGCTGTTCTGTTGATGTGCAATTGTAGAGTAAGTTGCAGGTTGATTGTTATTCCAAGATATTTGATCTAGTCTGCCCTTCCATATCAACTACTACAATAATCCACTTTTTTCCTTTAGAGATCCTCTGTGTTTGTCCTATGCTTTTTTTAAATTCAGATACTGTCCTCATCTCTACCACCTCCACTGGGAGACTATTCCACGCATCTACCACTCTTTCCGTAAAGAAATATTTCCGCATATTACTCCTATCCCCTTTCACCCTCATCCTATCTCCCCTCGTACCAGAGCTTGCTTTCAATCGAACGAGGCTCCCTCCTGTGCATTTATGCCACAGAGGTATTTAAACATCTCTATCATATCTCCTCTATCCCGCCTTTCCTCTAAAGTATACATATTAAGATCCTTAAGTCTGTTCTCATATGCTTTATAATGAAGACCACTAACCATTTTAGTAGCCATCCTCTGCACCGATTCCAACCTGTTTATATCCTTTTGAAGGTGTGGTCTCCAGAATTGCACACCATACTCCAAATGAGGTCGTACCAAAGACTTATACAGAGGCACTATCACCTTTTTTGTACTGGCCATTCCTCTCCCTATGCATCCAAGCATCCTTATAGCTTTTGCCGTCTCCTTTTCTACCTGTTTAGCTACTTTAAGATCATCAGCCACAATCACACCCAGGTCCCGCTCTTCTTTTGTGGACAGAAGTAGCTCATCCCCTACACTGTACTGCTCCCTTGGATTTTTGTAGCCCAAATGCATGATCCTGCATTTTTTAGTATTAAATCTCAGCTGCCAAAGGCAATGGAGGGTTAAATAACTTGCCCAAGGCCACATGGAGCACCAGTGAGAATTGAACTCTGGTCTCTTGGTTATTAGGTTGCTGCTCTAACCACTAGGATACTCCTATATATATGTTGAATTTAGAAAGGGCTAAATGTACATGTGGATGTCCTTACTACGTAGAACTTAACCAGGAGGCATGCCATGGGCGGCTTCTGGAATGGGCTAAGCAGGTTAGAAATCCACATATGTATTCTCCATTTCATTTAGGAAAGACACGTGTATGGCTGTGGATGACCACGATGGGATTTACAGCTTCTCCCTGGCATGCGTAAGTTTTTCAAAAGTGTTTGTTTTGGCCAGCCCTTTACAGGAGGCATTAAGGGGGATATCTTCTTTAATCTCCCGTTGTTTATTCCCTCACTCCCCAAATTCTAATTAAATAAAGAAAGCTTCTCCAAAACACTCACTTCTATTAAATAAATACAGCTCTTATGGAAGATCAGGACTTTCTGTTACTGTCTCTTAGACATCTGACCAGAATTAAAAGATGCTACATGGTTCTTGCAGCTAATCACCTGTGAAAATTGATATCGTCACAGTCAACCTGTTGCACAAAGCTATGCCTTTCCCTTATATTTTTCTAAAGCATTTTAGCCTGCAAATCAAAGCTTCCAACATAAGTGAAATCACTAGAATGCTTTAATCTGTTTTGACCCGAACATGGCAAGAAGAAAGGATACAAAGTAAAACATAGTTACTTGCCTGTAGCAGGTGTTCCCCATGAACAGCAGGAATAAGTTCACACGTATGGGTGACATCCTTCGATGGAGCCCCGCATGGGAATGCTTCCAATCAAAAGCTTTTGGGAGCCTCCATCGTGCACGTGCGCCTACCTCCCGCCTGCTGCGGTGCCATCTTCTCCTTGGTAGAATACACAAGCTAGTAACCAAAAACAACTCCATGGGGAGGTGGGAGGGTTGTGAAGACTTATTCCTGCTGTTCACGGAGAACACTGGCTACAGGTAAGTAACTTAACTTTCTCTGTAAACAAGCAGGAAATACGTCAACACTTATTGGACTCCAAAGCTACAGGCTACCAAACATGACAACTAGCACAACAGGGGCAACATGGATCGAGAAAAACAGCAGAAGTGATCTTCCTTCGGGACTCAATTGATTCAACGTCCACAGCAGGCATAAACATCAAGATGACTTTATTTCTTTATTTCATTTCCGGATATACCGCTTAGGCTGGAGTATAAAAGCGCTGTACAATACAAAGGACTGCAACAGGAAGAAGAAGAAAGGAATGCCAATTCTCATCATAGGAAAGTAGAGAAAAGAATAGAGAGGAGAGGAAAGAGGAAAGAACGTTACAGGTAATAGGGAAAGAATGTTAGGAATTGTTAGGAATGCACGATAAATCATATGGCAATCAGCCATCATTCAATGGGGTGGGGAATAGGTAGAGTGCAGGCATGGAGAGCGTGTTGCCACTAGTGCAAGAACAGTTGCTGTGCGCTCAATGGCAATGAGCATGCGTTCACCTAACACAACTTCTATGGGGGCAATTTCTCAAAATGGGTTAGTTTTGTGCATACCATAGAAACATAGGACATGTTGTCTTTTTCTGCCCTCGTGTTTCTATCTAGTCTGCTCTTCCATATCAACTACAATAGTCCCCTTTTTACTTTTAGAGATCATCTGTGTTTGTCCAATGCTTTTTTTAATTCAGATGCTGTCTTCATCTCTACCACCTCCACTGGGAGACTGTTCCACACATCTACCCCTCTTTCCGTAAAGAAATATTTCTGCATATTTCTCTTGAGTCTATCCCCTTTCACTCTCATCCTATGTCCCCTCGTAGCAGAGCTTGCCTTCAATTGAAAGAGACTCTCCACTTGTGCATTTATGCCACAGAGGTATTTAAACATTTCTATCATATCTCCTCTATCCCGCCTTTTCTCTAAAGTATACATATTAAGATCCTTAAGTCTGTCCTCATATGCTTTATAACGAAGACCACTAACCATTTTAGTAGCCACCCTCTGTACTGACTCCAACCTATTTATATCCTTTGGAAAGTGTGGCCTCCAGAACTGCACACAATACTCCAAATGAGGTCTATCAGACTTATACAGAAGCATTTTTTTTTTGTGCCATCAAGTCAGTGTTGACTCATAGTGACCCAGCTACCTCTGGGTCTTCTTGGCAATGTATCACCGGAGGTAGATTGCCAGCCTTTTCTTCCAAGGCAATGGAGGGTAAAGTGACTTGCCCAAGGTCACAAGGAGTGCCAGTGGAAATTGAGCCCTTGATCTTCTGGGTACTAGGCAGTTGCTCTAACCACTAGGCTACTCCTCCACAGAGACATTATCACCTCCTTATTTCTGCTGGCCATTCCTTTCCCTATGCACGCAAGCATCCTTCTAGCTTTTGCCATCACCTTTTCTACCTATTTAGCTACTTTAAGATCATCAGACACGATCATATCCTGGTCCAGCTCTTCTTTTGTGGACAGAAGTAGTTCATCCCCTATACTGTACCACTCCCTTGGATTTTTTGCGGCCCAAATGCATGACCCTGCATTTTTTAGCATTAAATGTCAGCTGCCAAGTTCTCGACCATTCTTCAAACTTAGTTAGATCCCTCCTCATTTTATCTATTCCTTCCTGGGTGTCTACTCTATTGCATATTTTAGTATCATGCACAAACAGATAAACCTTACTTGACAATCTTCCGCAATATCACTAACAAAGATGTTAAAAAGAATCGGACCAAGAACAGATCCTTGTGGCACACCACTGGTAACCTCCTCCTCAGAGTGAGCTCCATTTACCTGTACCCTTTGCTGCCTCCCATTCAACCAATTTCTAACCCAATCAGTAACTTTAGAGTCCAGTCCTAGGGTGCTCAGTTTGTTTATAAGTTGTCTGTGCAGAATGGTGTCAAAGGCTTTACTGAAATCTATGTACACCACATCTAGGGCTCTCTCTCGGTCCAACTCCCTGGTCACCCAGTCAAAGAAATCATTCAGATTTGTCTGACAAAATCTGCTTCTAGTAAACCCATGCTGCCTCAGACCCTGCAACCCATAGGACTCCAGAAACCTCACTATTCTCTCTTTTAGCAGAGTCTCCAATAATTTATTCACAACAGAGGTTAAACTAACCGGCCTGTAGTTTTCAACCTCATCCTTACTTCTGCTTTTGTGCTGTTCTCCAGTCCTATGGGACCACTCCTGACTCCAAAGAAGCATTGAAAAGGTAAGTCAGTGGAGCCACTAAAATGTCCAAAAGTTCCTTCAGTATTCCCGGATGTATCCCCTCTGGCCCCATCACTTCATCTACTTTTAGTTTAGCTAGTTTCTCATGAACCCAGTCTTCTGAAAATCTTTCAAGCTCCTCGTCACTTCTGTTCCTATTTATGGGTGTTTTATGAGGTTCTGCCCCTGGCACTTCATCTGTGAACACAGAACAGAAGTATTTGTTAAGCAAGTCTCATCAGCTTCTACATGTTCCTCCTCTTCACCCTTGAGTCTAACAATACCACTTTTGCCCTTCCTCCTCTCACTAACATATCTGAAAAATGTCTTATCCTCGCATTTTATTGCATTGGCTATTTCTTCTTCTTTTTGTATCTTTGCTTTATTGACTATTTTGATAGCTTCTCTAAGTTTTTCCAAACATAGATGCTTGTCTTCCTCTTTCTGTGATCTCTTGTATTTTATGAAGGCTACCCTCTTTTTCTTCACCTTTTCAGCTACTTCTTTTGAGAAGCATAGCAGCCTCCTTTTCCTTTTACCTTTATTACAAAAAGCTTTGTTGCCCTTAAAATATGCCCTTTCAGTTTTGCCCACTATTTTTCTACATCCCCCCCAGCTGTTCCCATCCTGCTAATGACTCCTTGAGGTATTGTCCCATCTTGGCAAAGTTAGTTTTCCTAGAGTATAAGGCCCTTGCTTTTGAATGGATTTTATCAGCCCTAGTCCTAATACTGAACCATACCATCTGGTGATCACTGGATGTGAGATAATCTCCCACTATAACATCAGAAACATTTTCCCCATTGGTAAGCACCAAGTCACCAAATCCAGTATGGCCCCCTTCATGTGTGTGTTCTGTTATTAGTTGCCAGAATAGTTCTCCCTGTAGAGAATCCAGAATCTCCTTACTTCTAGATACCAATCAACATCTAGCATATTGAAATCCCCTATCAGTAGCATGTCTCTTTTTATGGCAACACTGCATATATATTTTTTTTTGTGCCATCACGTCAGTGTTGACTCATAGTGACCCAGCTACCTCTGGGTTTTCTTGGCAATGTTTCATTGGAAGTAGATTGCCAGCCTTTTCTTCTGAGGCAATGGAGGGTAAAGTGACTTGCCCAAAGTCACAAGGAGTGCCAGTGGGAATCAAACCCTTGATTTTCTGGGTAGTAGGCAGTTGCTCTAACCACTAGGCTACTCCTCCACTCCAATACTGCATATATCTTCTATTAAATCTCCATCCACTTCATGTCCTGTGAAGGGGATCTGTATATCACTCCAATGCAAATGGATTTCCACTTCCCTCTTCTAGTTTAACCTACTGTATCTCCTCTCTTCCTTTTAAGCCCTGTAATTCTATAGCTTTAATATGATTTTTTACATATAGTAGCACTCCTCCTCCCCTTCTTCCTACTCTGTCCTTTCTGAATAAAGTATAGCCCAATATAATTACATCCCAGTCATGGTTGTCCATGAATCATGTTTTCATAACTTGCACTAAATCTAAGTCAGCTTCTTCCATTAAAGTCTCAACATCTGGGATCTTATTTCCCATGCTATAGGCATTTATACACACTGTTGTCCAGATGTTGCTCCTTTTACCCATTTCTACAGAGGTATGCAATGTTTCACATACCTGTGGGCTTTCACTTACCTAAGAGATTTCTTCACCCACCCCCAATGAACCTAGTTTAAAGCCTTCTTCAATAGGTTAGCCAGTCTACTACTGAAGACACTTCGACCCTTTTGGACAGATGGATGCCATCTCTGCTCTGTAGCCCTTGGAACATCATCCCATCGTCCAGAAAACCAAAATGTTCTCGATAACACCATCCACACAACCATGCATTCACCTCCAGGATGCAAGCTTCTCTTCCTCGGCCTTTACCCTCAATGGGGAGGATTGAAGAGACACCATCTGCACACCTATCTGCTTCACCTTCTGCCCCAGGGCCATGAAGTCACTTTTGATATGCTCAGAAGGATACCTAGCAGTATTATTTGTGCCAACATGAATGAGCAACATTGGATAAAAGTCAGTAGGCTTTATGAGTCTCTGCAAACTCTCCGTAACATCGTGGATTTTGGCACCTGTCATGAATCTCACTCCTAAGCCAGGGTATACAGCATATCATCTCAGCCTCTCATATTTACTGGTAACGCTCACCGTAGTACTTGCTTTGTGTCAAAGAGATCTTCCTTCTGGCGTTCATAAGATGTAACACATATGGGTAATTTATCAAGATGTGACTGGAAGTTCTTTATCAGGCCTGTGGCTCCCAATACAATGGGACATGTGGCTGTGCAGGAGGTGTGAACTCTGTTATCACAATTTACATAACCTCAAGGATGACAAGCTGTAAAGCCTTTTTCATAGCACAGACACTTAGCTGTGGGAGTGAAACAACATGTCCTTATTTGGCAACCTGCTCCTAGCAGTAGAACCAAAGCACCACTGCTGGGGACTCTCTGGTGCCATTTTGAAGCCGGCAGCCTATGTGGCAAGATCAAATGGGGATCGCTTCTTCCCTGCTAGACACCAGGGAATCCCTCAGTAGATGCCGGGGAGATGTCAGGAGGGGGGAGAGAAGAGTTTGGACTGTAAGGGGTGCAATGGAGGGGTTTTGAATGCTGGTTTCGGCCTCTTTAAGAGACTCCCCGGAACTCAGGCCACATGTTAGCAGCCTGATGCTCCCAAGGAGTAAAGCATGGCCAACCCAAGGTAAGATAGGCACTTGCCTAGGGTGGCACAATTTTGGAGGCAGCAGCAAGAACAACAAAAATTTAGACAAAAAGAAATGAAGAGCAGTGCCTGAAACAATCCTCTAGTCATCTCCCGACAATCTCTGCAGCTGCTGCCTCATACAGCTGGTCCCACCTCTGAATGGATGACTAGGAGATGGGAGGGGGGGGGGGAGAAATGGCTTCTGATGATAGGGTATGCTGGGGCACACTCCTCACCTGCTTATCCGGGTGCCATAGTAGGACTTGAGAACTTCCTCTGTTCCCTATAATCCTAATTTTCATAGGACTAAAGGAAGGGTACAGTCACTATTTGCAGGCTCTGAATGATCAGAAGCCTGTAAGGAAATGGGGAGAAAGGGGAAGTCCTTCTGCCTCATCATCCTTGGCAATCTCTACAATGGAGCTTAGCGTGAAATTACAAATGAGCAGCTTCAATTGTTCTGACTCTACTTTGGCCTGTCTGAGGGAGCCAAGCTTGGTGTTTTCTATGCCGTGGGAGTCCCTTGGTGTGTGAATATTTTTCCTGTTGCTGGTGACACTCATAGTTTTCAAATTCTGCTCTACCCTCCGATCGAGGCATCACCACAGTGACACTGCCATGGGTATCTGCCACAACTATCACGCAGGAGTTGAGAATGTTTAGCCTGGAGCTGGAGGAAGAAGAGAAAGAAACAACGCCCTTCGTCAGCCCCATTCTGAGCAAAAGCAACCAGCGCAGGGCCCTGAGTTGACAAGTGTGCATAAGGCCTAATGCATCTCACCTTGCATGGACAGGAAGTTCAGAAGTGGTAGGATGCAGCTTGCCTGAGCATGCACCCTCTGCTCAAGGTCCCGCACTGGTTGCTTTCACTCTGCTTTACAGTTGGCCTGGTGGACTGCACAAATGGTAGCAGCAGCAGCAGCAGCAGCCAGGGCACAGCTCAGGTAAGAACCAAAAGGGATATGCTGGACACCTGGAGGGAGGAAGAGGAGGGGAGATGCTGGACACCTAGGGGAGGGGAGGGGCGATGATGGACACCTGGAGGATATGGTAGAGAAGGGAAGGGGAGATGCTGGATGGGGGGAGGTATGGAATATGTTTCACTACAGGGTGAGAGGTAGGGCCTTGAACCACCCTGAAGGGGGGAGCCACACCGTTGAATCTTTGCCTAGGATATCAGATACTCTTGAGCCAGCACTGGAGAAAAGGATAACATTAGCTTTTATCTCTCCATGAATAATGCAGCTTTTGAAGTTAAATGCAAGCTGTGTTAAACAGTGTGCATAATAATGAGGTATCCTGCAAGCGTTTGCATGCTTTGTACTTCATTATTGTTTAACTGGTGCATTAAATAAGAAAAGTCCTGCATTATTTCCCTAACACACTTTAGTAACTATCTCCATAGTCTGCAGAACTTGGGCTGTCGTGCTTTTGGTGGGAAGTTAATAATATTATTTCATCGTTTTTGCGCCGGCCAGCATATAACTTTTGACTGGACATCTGCTCACTTGCTGAGATTTAAATTTCCTGAGAAGGAGAGCTTCAGACCCCATGCTCCCAGCCACTTCTAACCTGAGCATGAGATAAGTGAATGTGAGAGATACTTTCCACTATTCACAGACCTTTGCGAATGTCTATGAATGATGTGCGAATGGACAGTAGCCAGGATTGAAACTTTGACAACTGGCGCTACTGCTCACTGGTTTCAAACTTGTGCTAATTCAAACATTTTAGTATGTTCATTTGGAGAGATAATTTATAGCATTCAGAATATATGCAGGATTTCTCTCTCACTCCAAGGTCTCTTGTTACGGTTGGGAAAGCAGTTTACCAGGTCTTAAAGACAGAAGGTTCATTTCGATCTCCCTATTATTAGCAAGGAAATATATTCTGACACATTAGATAATAGATTCTTCTTCAGAAACACTGCAAGAAAAATCACCTTATCTTTTTTTGACATGGACTAAAAACACTGGTTGTTTCAGAAATTATGCAGTCATGTCTAACTTTTCATTTGTTCCCTTCTAACCATGGTTTTACCTACTTGGCTGGATTATAATTAAGCTCCTACCTTTTAGATTTTTATTACGCCATTGATTGATATGTATTCTATCCTGCCTGTTGTTATAATCATATATTGAGATCCGCTGAAGCTCCTTGAGAGTCAAGTGGAATACAAATGCTGAAACTAAATTCAATTAACTAGATCAAGTTATTTGGATAACACTGAGTATCAGCATGATCCAGAGGACTTTTGGCCTCTCCCCTGAACGCCTCATGACCTTTCTCCTAAACGGATTACTTTTGGCTGAACATCAAGATATCTGGTCAAAGGTTATGCAGTCACTGGCCCATAACTTTGAAACAGAATGATTTATGTGGTGAAAGTGGAAGCTGCCCTCATACATCACTTTGAATATCGACCTCACAGTTGATACAGACAAGCCAAATAACTAGACACATTTAGATCAAAGGAAAAAAAAATCTGTAATATTTTTGATAATACATATACTGTAAATATTTTCACTTTCTGCTGACTAAATAAAGTTACTGTGATGTGATCTGAGCTATTTTGTTTAATGGCTTGATGTGACATCAGCGGTGAAGCCCTCTCAGATACAACAGCAATACAATTTCTTTGTTATCTTAATTGAAAATGCCTGTGCAACGTGTGATAAGCTGAAGAGACAGCCTTCACGTTAATTTTTTTTCTTTCCAAATTTTCACAGCCCTGCAAGGAAAAGTTACAGTTGCATGCAAAGGTTTAGGCACCTCTAGTCAAACTGTATATTTCAATGAATCCCTACATAAATAAACCCTGGCCCGCCCCATCCGTGCCCCAGAAGCTTAAAAAAAAAGGTCCAGGGAAGTTATTCCACCTCGGAGGTGGAATAACTTCCCCAGACATTTCGCCAGCCCTGGACATACAGGGCCAACATTAGAATCAGCCCTGTACATCTAGGGCCGGTGACCACCCATTGTCCGCCCACTCTCTACCCCCCATGCCACCCATTCCCCGCCCCCTCTAACCGACGGGGAAGTTATTCGGGGGCAGGAGAAGCCACGGATAGCAGGGATGGACGTCCTGTCATGCTGTCCAACCCCGCTATTTGTGGCTCAGAATAACCCCCTTGGGGATTTACTGAAACAGGCTATTTGATCAACAATGTCTAAACATTTGCATACAACTATAACTGCAGACATTATGGCGACATTGCCATGAAGGAACGTTCACCCAAAAAGTACACTGGCTTTTAAGGCTGGTACAGAGAGAAAGGAAACAGTGTTTTTTTTTCAGGATACACACGTGGATCGTGTCCCTTGCTAAAGAACCAATGTGATTTCTGGTTTCATAGCCTCATGTGAAAAATGGATCTTGCAGCTTGATGGTTAAAGGCACATTTTAGAAAGGCTGTACGGGTGCTATCAGGGTCGTCCAAGTCAAAATGTCCAAAATTTCACAAGAGGGGCAGCAGAGAAGGTGGACACGTGTAAATATCTACTGAAATCAGTCTTTCTCCTCCCAAAAGATAAACATCTCTGCCAAATAAGAAGGAACAGAGACCATGTAGAAGAAAGCCCCAGATGTGCAGGTTAAAAGGTGACTTTAGAAACATACATGTGTAAAAGATGAATGTTCCCAAAACCAGCAACAGACGCATCCAGCATGGTTTTTCAGAATGGAGACAAGCATTTAATACCATATACATGTCCCAGCATGCCATTTTGCAAATGGGAAAGGTCAGAGCACAGCTGCAAAACAGTGGGCACCTGGATGTTTTTATGAGTGAGTAAAAAATATAGGGGGAGTGAAAGGGCATTCTCCTCTTCTCTCAACTGTTGACAGTTGCCAGAAACAAGTACTTTTCAAATACCTATTCATGACCAGGCATAGGTACAAATACGGATGCATCTGCCAGTGAACCTTTTCTGGACCGCTTTGGACAACCTCCGCCATATAACCCGTGCGACATGGATGTGATTGCGCTGTGCATGTGTAAATTCTGGGCTTTGTAAATTAGCTTTGTGGACGTGGATGTGATTGGAACATCTGAATGGGAGTTTTTAGACATCCAGATCTCTAATAGAGGTTCTGAAATACCCACCTTAATAAATAAATAATTTAAGCACAATAAGGAAAGAAGGGCAAGGAGGATTTTTTTTTCTGTTTTGGTGCCTCTGTGGACATTTGCAGAAATCCATGTGAGGGGTCAACATCTATCTCTATGGTTTTCCTTAAATACTGGGCATACATGCATTTGTTTGAAATAGCATAGAGAATGTCAACAGCATTACTTATATTGTTTCATGTTATTGTAATAATAAAATAATACAAAAAAAATCCAAAATGTCGGTGTTTTTTGTGGTGTCTTCAGTAGCATGCTTTCTACTTTTATAGAGTAGTGCACCTTATTGATAAATAGTGCATGCTATCAAAGAACAGAGCATGCTACTGATGAGATGACAACCTGAAAATGAAAAATCTTTCAGGTCTCCCCGATATCAGCTCCACTGTCTTCAAATAAACCAAAACTCTGCCGCAAGAATTCTTTCCCATTCCACCAGTTACAGTCACATTACGCCTCATCTCATCAATCTGCACTGGCTGCCTGTTGCCCGCCGTCTCACTTACAAACTTCTGATCCTGACCCATAAGGCACTTCACTCGCATACCTCACAATACCTTGCCGACTTACTGCAATTCCATTCTGTACCCTGTAGCCTCCGTTCTGTTCATATCCACCAACTACATCTCTCGTCCCCAGCATGTGCACATCTGAAACAAACTTGCCATTCAGCCTTTTTCTTTCTCGGACCTTCTCTGTGGAACTCATTTCCCTCTGCTCTCCATCAAGAAGAGTCCTACCCCAAATTCAAGGCCCTTCTCAAAACACATCTTTTCTGCTCAGTCAATCACCTTCCTCCTCCTGACCCTTGAAGATACTAATCTCCTGCACCTTCTGTTTCTCCTCTTTTCTTTCTCCCCACCGGTGTGAATGAATGCTTTCCTGTCAAAATTGTAGTTGCTTTCCGTTTCCGGCCACAGCCACTGTGCATTTTGCCATATTGTAAACCGCCCTGATGTTGCGAAGGCATGATCAATCAAGTTTAACAATAAAGATAAAGAACAAAAAAACAACAAACAAGAAAGAAAATGTAAACAACACAATAAATAAAACAAAAGCTTCTCCAAAACACTCACTTTTATTAAATAAATACAGCTCTTATGGAAGATCAGGACTTTCTGTTACTGTCTCTTAGACTTCTAACCAGAATTAAAAGATGCTACATGGTTCTTGTAGTTAATCACCTGTGAAACTTGATATCGTCACAGTCAACCTGTTGCACAAAGCTATGCCTTTCCCTTATATTTTTCTAAAGCACCTCAGCCTGGAAATCAAAGATTCCAAAATAAGTGAAATTACTAGAATGCTGATCATGACTAATTTAATTAATTCTTTAATCTGTTTTGACCCGAACATGGCAAGAAGAAAGGATACAAAGTAAAACGTAGTTACTCGCCTGTAGCAAGTGTTCCCCATGAACAGCAGGAATAAGTTCTCACATATGGGTGACATCCCTCGATGGAGCCCCGCATGAGAACGCTTCCACTCAAAAGCTTTTGGGAGCCATCTTCTCCTCGGTAGAATATACAAGCCAGTAACCAAAAACAACTCCATGGGGAGTCGGGAAGGTTGTGAGGACTTATTCCTGCTATTCATGGAGAACACCTCCTACAGGTAAGTAACTTCACTTTCTCCATAAACAAGCAGGAAATATGTCCACACATATGGGACTCCAAAGCTACAGGCTACCAAACATGAAAACTAGCATAACAGGAGCAATAAGGATCGAGAGAAACAGCAGAAGTGGTCTTCCTTCGGGACTCAACGGATTCAATGTCCACAGCAGGCATAAACATCAGGATGACTTTATTTCTTTATTTCATTTCTGGATATACCTTTTAGGCCGGAGCATAAAAGCGCTGTACAATTCAAAGGATTGCAACAGGAAGAAGAAGAAAGGAATGCCAATTCTCATTATAGGAAAGTAGAGAAAAGAATAGAGAGGAGAGTAAGGAGGAAAGAGCATTACAGGTACTAGGGGAAAGAAAGAATGACACTGAGATAACGAGGGTACTTGGGGTGGGGGGGGTGAATATGTCAAATGCTAACTGAAAGAGGTGACTCTTTCGGTAGCCTGAACGGTCAGAAGGTCCAGTGGCAAGGAGTTGAATCTGTCCCAAACAGATGCTGGAGTACAGCTTGGCCAAATTTACTGTCACTCTGGGAATCCACATCCAGGCAGTAGTGGGCTGTGAAGGTGGGGACAGAGGACCATGTGGCAGCCCTGAAAATCTCCTCTGTGGAGACCGAGTACAGATTGGCCACAGAAGTAGCTATGGCCTGGACACTGCGAGCCATGACATGACCCTCAAGGTTCAGCCCCACCTAAGTGTAGGCAAAGGATATGCAGTCCACCACCCAAATGGACAGCGTGCATTTGGAGACTGCCACGCTCAGTCTGTTGGGGTCATAGGAGACGAACAGTTGCATTAAGTGATGGTGCAGGCTGGTCCGCTCAAGGTAAAAGGCCAGCACCTGCTTGCAATCCAAAGTATGCAGCTGGGCCTCCGCCCTGTTGGCATGAGGCCTTGGAAATAAGGTGGGCTGTATCAACTGGTTAAGGTGGAAGGCCGAGACCACTTTGGGCAAGAAGTGCAGGTGGGTGTGTAGCACCATCCAATTATGGTGGAATCTTGTGTACAGTGGATGGGACACCAGAGCCTGAAGCTCACTGACTTGATGAGCCAAGATGAGCGCCACCAGAAAGACTACCTTCCAGGTCAGGAAATTCAGCAGACAGGTAGCAAAGGGTGAAGACAACAACTGTCCCAAGACCACATTAAGATTCCATGCCACCGGCAGAGACTTAATTGGAGGTCTCAACGGGAGCAGGCCCCACATGAAGTGGGCCACTAATGGCTGAGCAGAGATGGGCTTTCCCTCCAAGCCCCAGTGGTAAACCCTAATTGACTCAGGTGCACTCACACGGAGTTTGATTTGAGGCCCAAATCAGAGAGATGCAGACTCGCACTCCAGCAAATCCTCGACCAGGCAGGGGAAAGGGTCCAAGGCCTTTCCTTCATACCAGAGGGAGAACCGGCACCATTTGAAAGCATGGATACAGTGGGTGGACTCCTTGTGGGAAGCTAGGAGAATATTCGTCATCTCCCCCAGCAAGCTGAGCTCGGACAGGACTACCTGCTCAGCATTCAGGCCGTGAGGGCCAGGGACCGGATATTCAGGTGCAGAAGGGTCCCATCCTTCTGAGAAATGAGGTTGGGATCTCAACCCAACCAGATGGGCTCCCGGCAAGAGAGCTGGAGCAGCAAGGAGAACCATGGCTGTCTCGGCCAGTACAGCACAATGAGGATCATGTTCCCCCTGTCTGCCTGGAGCTTTAGATGTGTCTTCGCCACCAGCAGAATCAGAGGGATAAGCATAGAGTAAGCTCACTCCCCAGTTGAGGTGGAAGGTGTCTGACACCAGCCTGCCACTCGCAGGCACCCGAGAACAAAAGCAGTCCACCTGCACATTGCACGGGGAGGCAAAGAGGTCCATTGTCAGTGTGCCCCATTCCCGAAAGATGTGGTTCACCACCCTCCTTTTGAGGGTCCACTTGTGAGACTGGAGGACCCAGCTGAGGTGGTCCACCAGCATATTGAGCTCCCTTGGCAGGTAGGTTGCTCACAGCTCTAGGCTATGAGTTACTATGAACCAGAGGCATACTGCCTCCCAGCACAGGAGGTACAATCCCATGCCCCCCTGTTTCTTCATTGTCTGTCTGAATGAGGACCACTAAGTTGGCCAAGTGAGACTGGAAGGCGCTGAGGGCATATGTGATCGCCCAGGGTTCCAGAAAGTTGATCTAGTGCAGGCTCTCCTGCTCCGACCAAGGACTGTGTCCGCAGGTTGTCCAAGCAAGTGCCCCATCCCAGTTTGGATGCGTTAGTGGTGAACATCATTTGGAGTGGCGTCAGCTGGAAAGGAAGACCCTGGAGCAGGTGCCAGGGCTGCAGCCACCACTTGCAGAAGTCAGTGAGGGGTGCCGTAACGGCCACATGATGCCATAGGTGACCCATGGTTTGCATCCACTGGGTGCACATTGTCCACTGCGCCTGGCCCATCCTGAGTTGGGCCAGCGGGGTCACTTTAACCATGGAGGCCATGCAGCTTGGCATGCAGAGCATCACTCGTGTCGTAGTGTGCCTCCTATGGGATCCAGCGTTGAGGAGTCGAGCGGGAGGATCGCTCCTCCCTGATCAGCCTCCCAATGTCAATCAGGCCCAGCATTGCAGTTTAAAATTTTCTGCACCCCTTGGCGCACTCGCACCTGAGGGCCTCGCCAGAGGGTCCTTAGGCGTGGCCCTTAAGCGTGGTCTTGAGTGCCTAGACCAGTAGCATCGCACAGCCTCTATCGCACTACTAGCCCAGCTACAACTGCAGCCTTCCACGGTATCAGAGAAACCTCGGTGGACTGGAACCTGACCCTCCACCCCCCCATATCATCAACCTTCAGAGGTAAGAGTACACAGTAGCAACTCTTTGCTCCTCTTAACCTCTACCTTATCCCAGCCCACGGAGGCTACTCCCCAAAGCTCTGCTACAGCTTTCTTGTGAGCACAATCCTGAACCACTGCTTTTCCCTGATCTTTGGATCCTTCTCACAGCACAATGACGTGGGGACATACATTTTTGTGGGCCCTATGCCTCATAGCCCTTCTCATCACCTGGGCTGAATCTTACTCCCAGCAGCATGACCTAATCCCCCCCTTACACCATACTGGCTCTTTTAGCTACAGAAGATCTGTTCCTTTTGTACACCAGCGATGGCTCATACATATAATCTGCCAACCGCTGCCAGAAACCCACAGAAGAAAATCTCCTCGACCTCACCACCTGAACTGTATGCTCATGAATGCTCGCTCCATCTGCAATAAATGGCCAGTCCTCTCTGATTACATCGAACAACAGAATCTTGATCTGCTTTTCATCACAGAGAGATGGCTGACTGATACGGATATGGTCCTTACCAACATGCTTACACCTCCAGGCTATGACCTCTTTAATTGCCCAAGAGCAAACCGAAGAGGGGGTGGAATCCTCATTATTGCCAGAAGCAACATCCAACTCCAATGCGACTCTTCTCAAAGTACACCCATTCTTGACTACATTCGGATCTCTAAAAAATTCCTAACTGCCTGCCTCTGCTACTTCTCACCATCCTCAAGTGCTGATGAACTGGCCATTATCCTTGATATAGCTTGCAATAGGAGCTCCCAACTCAAACCACTCTGGCTGCTAGGTGATTTCAATCTCCCAGTCCTCCCTACCAAGCACTCCTCTGCCTTCCTCAATGCAATATATGCTCTAGACTATCATCAACTTATACATACACCTACTCACTCAGCCGGCAACATCCTTGACCTCATCTTTTCCCCCTCACCCCTCCACAGTCTGACCAGCCAGGACCCCCTACTTGTCCTCCCAGTCCCCTGGTCTGATCATAATGCCATACTTTTCCGTTTGCCCCCAATCTCTGGAGTTGAACAGCCTCCATCCAGCTCTAATTCCTCAGCCTCCAGATGTCGCTTCAGACCTTTTGACAAGGAATCATTCATTATGAATGTCCTCAATGAGCTCAACCATGACACAAATGACCTGGCTGAACTAGTAGACACTTGGAACAGCACCCTAACTAAAGCCTCACTCCCTCCACCTTCCACTAAACCCACCAGGAGGAAATACTCAGCGAGATGGTTCACCAAAGAACTTTGAGAATCATTATTACTCCTCAGAAAACTTGAGCGACGCTGGAGGCACTCTAGGCATGATGTCAACCACATTGCCTACCTGGCTAAACTACAGGAGCACCGAAGAGCAGTCATCCTCAAGAGAAGGGAATATCATACCAACACCCTTATGTGTTCCCTTAATAAGCCCCGTGAGCTCTTCAGTATTGTTAGATCCCTTACAAGTGATCCTCCCAAGAACCTACCAGCAATTGCCCCTAGCCTGGACAATTTTGCCTCTTATTTCCAGAGCAAGACAAATCCGACTATACAGCAACCTGATAAGATTGATGACCAACATACCTTACAAGAATCCCCATCTACTGCTGACGCACTGATACCTACTCTTGATTCTTTCTACCCATACTTGGCTGAACAAACAGAAAACATCATCGGTACAATCAACTCCTCAACTTCCCCAACTGACCCTTGCCCAGCTTTCTGGATTAAGCAAGCAAGGTCCAACCTGAGTGCAGCTATCTCAAGAATAATACACCTCTCATTTTCCACAGGCACTCTTCCAGTGTCCCTCAAATCTGCCTCCATCATATCTCTGCTAAAAAACAACAAATCAAATCCATTAGACATCAACTCTTACAGACCAATTTCCAGCCTACCCTTCCTGTCCAAGATCTTAGAAAAGATTGTCTAGCAACAGGTCCAGGACCACATTGACTCCAATGCCCCCTTGACCCACAGCAACATGGATTCCGCCAGCAGCATGGGGTCAAAACTCTGCTTGTAACCCTCCTTGATAAGCTCTGTACTGGCTTAGATAAGAAGAGGCAAGGTTTCATCTTCATCTTCATGGACATCGCCTCTGCCTTTGATTCCGTCAGCCACAACCTTCTCCGTAGCTGCCTACAACAAAAGGGCATACAGAACTCTGCCTTCAACTGGTTTAGGTCATACTTAAAGGGTCGCCAGCAACAGGTCCGATTGAGAACACAGTCTTCAAGCACCTTCCAGCAAACACAAGGAGTTCCTCAAGGCTCTTCGCTCTCAGCCTTGCTTTTCAAAGTCTACATACAGCCAATCTGTACAATAATCACGTTGTTTAACATACTATATCACATTTATGCAGACGATGTCCTACTCTACACCCCATTCTCTTTTGACAACCCTGACTTCTCAATCATCACAGAATGCTTCAATGCTGTCACCGATTGGCTTGCTACACATAACATGAAGATTAATTTCAAGAAAACAGAGGTCTTATTCATAACCAAAGACCAATCTTTTACCCCACCATCCTCCCTGCGGGTGAGAGATGTTGAACTCATGACTAAGCCAGATTCGCTACCTGGGAGTAATGTTAGACCAACATTTGTCCATGGCTGCACATATCCATAGTGTTACCAAAGCTGTCTACCAGAAGATTGACTCTCCGTCATATATGCCCACTCCTCGACCATTCAGAATTTTGCTCGGTATTCCAAACTCTCATCCTCCCACACTTTGAAAACGCAAATACTATTCTTCATGGCATCCCGAAACACATCCTTCAACCTCTCCAACTGAAGATACAATGAACAAGTGGCAGGCTCATGATTGGGGCCGAGGCACTGAATGCACCAACTGTGATGGTCCATAATAGAGATGATGCGTGCACAACGGGTGTACTTTTTAAAGCCACTGGCCGGCTTCGACATTGTCGGGAAAACAGCCTCCGCAAGGTCCAAGAGCTCAATGCTGGCGAACGGTGCAAAGAAAAAATGGAAAAAAAAGGGAGTGAACCACCCAGTAAAACAAAAAAGAAAAGAAGAGGGCCGGCACCAGAGAATTCGGCACCCTGACGACAGACAGACAAAAAGACAACAGAGGCATCAAAAACCCCACAAAATTCCCAGCAAACTGAAGGGCAAAAGAACAGCTTTCTCCGGAACACATCCATGGGGCTCCGTGGAAAAAGTGAACCGAGGAAAAGATGGCGCCGGGAAGGCAGGCATGTGTGCGTGATGGAGGCTCCCAAAAGCTGCAGGGGGCTCCATTGGGAGATGCCATCAGTATGTGAGGAGTTACTTCCTGCTTGTTCCCGGAGAATAGAAACCAATGACAATTACTGAGCTCAGAGAGACAACAGGAAAGATAAAAGAGAAAAAGCAATCGTTTGAAAATAGGAGAGGGAGCAGGGCCAGTGCAAGGGTATGAAGTGCCCTAGGTGAACTTTATTCCCAGTGCCATTCTGCTCCACCTCCGCAGTCACTGCTGCCACTGCCACCGCTTTCCAGGACCTGCGGTGGTGGCAATACATTTATAAAGGCACTGTAGCACCGGAGTCGCCTTCTGTTCCGGTGCTGCGGTGCCATTGGTGCTTCCCCCCCTTCTAATTCCACTTCCTTCCTGTTAAAGGAAGTGGAATCGGAGTGGGGGAGGGGGGCAGAAGTAAATGGCATCGCGGCACCCAAAAAGAAGGTAACTTTGGCTCTCAGTGCCTTTCTAAACGTATTACACCGTGGCACGTCATGGAGAAAGGTGGCAGCGACAGTATTGGATCATGGGATAGAAGAAGGAGATGTACTGTTGTGGATTAGGAACTGGTTAAAAGATAGAAAACAGAGTAGGGCTAAATGGACAATTTTTTCAATGGAGAAAAGTGAAGAGTGGAGTACCCAGGGATTTGTACTGGGTCCGCTGCTTTTTAACATATTTATAAATGACCTGGAAATAGGAACAACAAGTGAGGTGATCATATTTGCAGATGATGCAAAATTATTCAAAGTTGTTAAAACACAAGAGGATTGTGAAAAATTACAAGAGGACCTTGAAAAACTGGGAGACTGGGGGTCCAAATAGCAGATGAAATAGAGTGTGGACAAGTTATGCACTTAGGGAAGAACCACTCAAACTATGGTTAGGCGATGCAAGGTTCCACGTTAGGAACCACCACGCAGTAAAAAGGATTTAGGCATCATAGTGGATAACGCATTGAAACCCTCTTCCCAGTGTGTAGCAGCGGCCAAGAAAGCAAATAGAACAGTGGGAATCATAAGGAAAAGAATGGAGAATAAATCCAAAGATATGATAGAGGTCTATAAATTAATGGAGTGAATGGGTAAACGTAGATTGGTAGAAAGACTAAGGGACATGAAGCTATATTGTAACCTATTTAAGACTAATAAGAGAAAATATTTTTTCACTCAACACAAAAACTCGGAATTCATTACTGGAGAATGTAGAAAAGGCTGTTAGTGTAACTGTTTTGAAAAAAAAAGCATTTGGACAAGTTCCTGGAGGAAAGGTCCATAAACCATTATTAAAGAGGACCAGGAAAATCTACTGCTTACCCCAGGATAAGTATTGTGGAACCTGTGTACCTTTTTGGAAACCTGACAGGTACTTGTGACCTGGATTGGCCACTGTTGGAAAGAGGATATTGGGCTTGATGGACCTTGGTCTGACCCAGTATGGCATTTATTATGTTCTTATAATGCCTCTGTATCATTCCATGATGCAACCGCACCTTGAATATTGTGTGCAATTCTGGTCGCCATATCTTATTTATTTATTAAAAAACTTTTATATACCGTCTTTCTACAATTCTAGACGGTTTACATGGAACTCAACAATAACAGTGTGGATATGTCTGTTATACATAGAACAACTTAGGGGGAACTAAAATAAAATGAAAAGGTTGGTTATAATGCCGGGAGAGGCAACTATGTACATTAGATGGGGATGGAAGGAAAAGGGGGATATCTTAAAAAGGATATAACAGAATTGGAAAAGCTACAAAGAAGAGTGACCAAAATTGTAAAGGGGATGGAAGGATATCCATATGAAGAAAGGCTTAATAGGTTAGGGCTCTTCAATTTGGAAAAGAGATGGCTGAGGGAAGATACTGTATGTTAGAGGTTTATAAAATATTGAATGGAGTGGAACGGGTAAACGTAGATCTGTTGTTTGCTTCTTCAAAAAGTAGAGAGACTAGGGGACATGCAATGAAGCTACAATGTAGCACATTTAAGACAAATAAGAGATAATATTATTTCATTCAATGCATAATTAAACTCTGGAATTTGTTACCAGAGGATGTAGTAAGAGCTGTCAGTATAGCTGGGTTTAGAGTTGCCAACATTTTGAAAGGAAAAATACCCGCCACTTGCGGCTACTTGCGCCTCTCCCCCTCTCCCACCCTTGCTCCACTCCCCCACCCTGCCCCTGCTCCATCCCCAACAAATAACTGCGGAGAGGGTAGCAGGGCAAGCTTTAGTATCTGCAGGCCATACTGAAGAAGGGAAGAGTACAAGAGGATTGGGAGTGGAGGAGTGGCCTAGTGGTTGGGGCAAGGTACTTCGGGCCGGAAGGTCGGGGATTCAAATCCCACTAGAGGACAGCAACCTTGGGCCGGAAGGACTCGGGTTTCTAGTCCCACAGGTGCTCCTTGTGGTCTTGGGCAAGCCACTTAACCCTCCATAGCCCATGTTCCCTGTAAAATAGTTCTCTGTGTGCTGTGCTTTCCTGTCTAATCAATGTGTTTATACCTCAAAAATTTCCTGTCATGATTTGACAATTTCCAATCTGTAATCAAACTGCTGCTGATTGCTGGAAGTAGTGGTATACAAATGTATACTAAATAAATAAATAAATAAATTCTTCTGCATCCATTCAGTCCCAGTCCCCTTCTCAGACTCCCAGTACACATACGCTCACCCATATGGTATTAAATCCAAATATATATTCTGCATCCCCAGACTCCCCTCCCCCACCCCTACCCCTTCCCCAACAATCCATGCAGAGCAGAGCTAGGCCACTTCCCCATACACTAACCATACAAAACAATGATCTCAGTAATGGCAATACAAACCCTCTGAGTACCAGGCCTACTGGAAATTAACGCAAAAAAAAAAATCCTTCAGAGCCAAGAGTAAATCTACCATGCCAGCACTACCTTCCAAAACTCACCCAAGGGCCCTATAAGGAAAAGGCAGCACTGTAAATATTGCAGTGGACTCTGGAGTATCAGTAGATCTATTAGGAAATCTGAACAAGCCAGATTGCTACATGTTCTTAAAAAGAAAGCCCACGCTAACAGAATACCCAGCCTTGGTCGTGCATGCAGAACACAGATAGACCTTCATCATATATAAAATAAGTTACCAAAAGGTGAAAATAGAAGTATGTACACAAATACAAACAAATAAATAAATAAACTTAAAATTGAAACTTCAAAAAGCCAGACCCTGCATGCAGTGCTAGAGCCGAGGAACAGAAAGAGATGCATTCCCCCTGTGCAGTACAGAACAAAAGACAGCAGAAGTCAGGACTGGCGTTAGGAGGAACTCAACCAGGGCAACTGCTCTGGACCCCAAGAGAGAGAAGGCCCCAACCCAGTCTGAAGAGGGAACAGCTTGCTAGTAGGGTTTAGGATCCCCTCCAAATTTTTGCCTGGACTGGGATCCAGCCATGTCTAACACCAGTCCTGGCAGATGCACTTTCCAAAAACTGACATATTCCAATCACTAAATAGAAATTAGAATTATTTTTTCTACCTTTGATGTCAGAGCATTTTATTTTTTAATTTCTTTTTGGTCCCAGTCTCTGGTGTCTGTTTTCCTCTGTCTTCTCTTACCTCTCTTTTTATGGTCTCCTATTCATTTGCAATATCTTCTCTCTCCTTCTGCCTTCACTTCCTCCCTTAGGTCAGTCTCTAACACCAATTTCTTCTTTTCAGTTTTCCTCCAATTATTTTTCTGCTTCTCTATCCAAGTTTCACTCCTCCTTCTTACGGACTACTTCTCAATTTCACTCTTTTCCTCACCCCGACCCTCCCATTTCCTAGCTCTCTTGCCTTCCCCAGCCTCTTATTCTTTCACTAACTCTCCCCCTCTTTCCCATGTTCAGTATCTCCTCCTCCACATCCTGCTTCCCCTCCTCCATCCAATATTATTATATTGCTCCCTCCATACGCACCATATTCCCTCTGTGTCTCTGTTCCCCATTTCCATCTCTCCTCTTGTCCCTGTCCCTTATCTCCTCCATGCCCAACACCCCTCCCCTCTGTGTCCATATCCCCCAATGTCCAGTATCTCCCCCGGTGTATCCCTGTCCCCATCATGTCCAATATCACTCCTCTGTATCCCGATCCCCCATGCCCTCAGTGTGTCCCTAATTCCGCCCCCCCCCCCCACCAACGACCAGCAAAACAAAAAGCAAGAGCGCAGCACGGGACCTTTATTTAGACCATGTGTGCGCTGAGATGGCTTTGCGATGTCCCATCCTGCTCTAATGTCAGACATCAGATGGGACAGGACACTGCAGAGCCGTGTCAGTACGTGCATGATTTAAATCAGTGGTTCTCAATGCAGTCCTCTAGGACCCCCATGCCAGTCAGGTTTTCAGGATATCCACAATGAATATGCATGAGATAGATCTGCATACAATGGAAACAGTGCATGCATATCTATCTCATGCATATTCATTGTGGATATCCTGAAAACCTGACTGCCCTGGGTGTCTCAGAGGACTGGGTTAAGAACCACCAATTTAAAAAAAGTCCCACGCTACACTCTTGCATCAAGTTATCTCCCCTCTGCTTCTCCCCACACCCCATGTCCAGTATCTTCCTCTCCTTCTCCCTCCCCTTTCCGGCCTAGTGTTTCCTCCCAGCTCTCCAACCCATGTACAGCATCTCCTCTCTCCCTTCCCCCTCTCCTTATCCACCATTTCTCTTTTCTCTCCCCCCCCTGGTTCCTGCATCTCTCCTTTCTTCCCCCCCATGTCCAGAATCTCTCCTCTCTCTCTCTTCCTTCCCATGTCTAGCATCTGCCTTTTCTACCCATCTCCACCCCATACCCAGCATCTGCCCTTCACACTCACATGTCCAGAATCTGCCCTTTTTCCCCCTATCTCTCCCTCCCAATGCCCAACATCTGCCCTCTATACTCTCTGTGATTAACATCTGCCCTCTGCCTCCTCACCCCATAGCCAGCATCTTCACTCCGCTTCCCTGTGGCCACCATCTGCTCTCTCCCCTATCCCTCCCCTTTGCCAGCATCTATTCTTCACCTCCCCGTGGCCTCCATCTAACCCCTGTTCCCTTTCCCCATGGCCAGCATTGGTCCAAAACTTTTAATCCCCCCTGTCCCCATGTCCAGCATCTGCTGTCCACCTCTGCAGCCCCCACCGCTATCCAGCACAGCCTCGCTCTTTCTTTCTCCCTCCCTAAGGCACCTGTGGCAGCTTTCAAAAAAATAACAAGTACAGGGTCTTCGTGACCCTCACCAAGTACAGAAAAAGCAACTACAACCTAAAGTAAAAAATAAAAATATGTAGACAAAAATGAAACTAAAACCCCAAGAAGCCAGACTCTGCATGCAGTGCAACATCAGATAAATAAGAGATCCAGTTCCCAATACTGTGTAAAATATAAAGATAGCACAAAGTCCAATCACTAAAATGAAAATAAAATTATTTTTTCTACCTTTGTTGTCTGACCATTTTATTCTCTGATCATGCCGGTCCTGATTTGAGGCTTCTGCTTTCCTGTCTTCTCAGCTCTCTTTCTATGGTCTATGGTCCATCTGCCATTTCTTATCTCTTCTTTTGTTTTCTTCCTTCCATCAGCCTATTTCCAGTCCCAGTAACCCTCCCCAGTATCAGCCCCCTTACCAGTCCTCCCCTTCCAGTACCTTCCAATGTCAACTGCCTTGCATTCCCAGGACTGCCTCTGGTGTCCATTCCCTTCCAGTCCCCCTCCTTTCCCACTGTCCAGCCCCTTCTAGTCCAAATACCATTGCAGGTATCAGCTCACTTCCACTCCCAGTGCCACCCCCCATCAGCTCCCTTCCAGTCATCCTACCTTCTGTCCATCACCCTTCCAGTGCCATCCCCTCATGTCAGCTTCCTTCCAGCCTCCTCCCCGTTACCCAGCCACCTACCAGTCCCATTCCCAAGTGTCATCTCCCTTCCAGTCCCCCTTCAGTACCATCCCCAGGTGTCAGCTCCCTTCCAGCCCCCTCCTTCCTCCCTATTCCAGCCCCCTCCTTCCCCCATGTCAGCTCCCTTCATGCCCCGACCTCTCCCCCGGATCATCTCCCTTCCTGCTCCCACATTCCCCCCATGTCAGCTTCTTTCCTGCCCCCTCCTTCCCCTGGCAGACCCTCTCAGCATCTACTCCCTTCCAGTCCCATTCTCCCATCCCCCGCATCAGCTCATTTGTAGCCCTACCCCTAATTTTCTTTCAGGGCCAGCAGCTTTCTCCTCCCCTCCCCCCATCAGCCAATTTCTAGTTCTAGCCCGCAGTCTTCTTCCAGTGCCAGCAGCTCTCTTCTCCCCCCCATCAGCCCATTTCTAGTCCCAGCCTATTTCCAGTCCTATCCTTCTTATCAACCCATTCCAGTCCTGGCCCCATCAGTCCATTTCCAGTCCTAGCCAAACCCCCCCCCCCATCAGCCCATTATCAGTCCTAACTCATTTCCAGTGCTAGCCCCCCGATCAATCCATTTCCAGTGCTATCTCCCCATCAGCCTATTACCAGTCCTAACCCCCTCTAATCAGCCCATTTCCAGTCCTAGCCCCCCTAGTCAGCCCATTTCCAGTCCTAACTCCCTCGATCAGTCCATTACCAGTCCTAGCCCCCTAATCAGCCCATTTCCAGTCCTAACTCCCCTGATCAGCCCATTTCCTGTCCTAGCCTCCCTTGTGCCCATTTCCAGTTCTAGCCCCCCCATCAGCTCATTTCCAGTGCTAGCCCTTCCATCAGTCCACTAGCAGTCCTAACCCCCTCTGATCAGCCCATTATCAGTCCTAGACCCACCCCAATCAGCCTATTTCCAGTCGTAGCCTATTTCCAGTCCTAACCCCTGAACACTGAAGATGTGGACTGGTTTGTCATGCTCGTATATCATCGCAACCTGCTGTTCCTTTTCTTTCTCCTCCTCTTGTCTTTTTGACTGTGTCTGTCCTCTATTCTGTCCTATCTCATAAATGGCGTTCCTTTCATATTTTCTCAAATGATATATTATTGTAAACCGCTCTGATGCTTCGGCCTGAGCGGTATATCAAATGTATAAACATAAACATAAACATAAACCCCACCTGATCTGCCCATTACCAGTCCTAGCTCCCCTAATCAGCCTATTTCCAGTCCTAACCCCCCTGATTAGCCCATTTCCAGTCCTAGCCCCCACATCAGTGCATTTTCAGTCCTAGCCCTCCCCCCATTAGCCTATTACTAATACTAACCCCCCCAATCAGAGCATTTCCAGTCCTAACACTCCCAATCAGACTATTTCTAGTGCTAACCCCAGCCCCAGCCTAGCCCAGTCCAGCCCATTACCAGCCCAGCTCAGTCCATTTCCAGTATCACACAATCTACTACTCAAATGTCTACAAGAAATCAGAGTTCAGGGTACTACCTTGGAATGGTTTCGCTCCTACCTAACTGGACATCAACAGCATGTCAAAATAGTCAACATTAAATCATCCCTATTTAAGCTGACCCAGGGCATTCCACAAGGCTCAGTGCTCTCCTCCCTCTTATTTAACATTTACTACCTGAAGAGTGGAGGATCGACAATGTAACGCCAATTTTTAAAAAGGGTTCCAGGGGTGATCTTGGAAACTACAGACCAGTGAACCCGACGTCAGTACCGGGAAAAATGGTAGAAACCATCAGAAAGAATAAAATTACTCATCATGTAGATAGCCATGGGTTAATGGGAGACTGCCAAAATGGCTTTAGACAAGGAAGATCTTGTCTTACTAATCTGTTATGTTTTTTTGAAGGTGTTAATAAACAGGTAGATAAAGGTGAGTAGGTTGATATAGTGTATCTGGACTTTCTAAAGCCTTTGACAAGATCCCTCATCAGAGACTTTTGGCAAAACTAAAAAGTCATGGGATAGGAGGCAGTGTACTATTGTGGATCAGGAAGTGGTTAAAAGACAGAAAGCAGAGGGTAGGACTAAATGGCCAATTTTCCCAATGGAAATAGGTGAATAGTGGAGTACCGCAGGGATCTGTGCTGGGTTCGCTGCTTTTTGACATATTCATAAATGACCTCGAAAAGGGAATAACGAGTGAGGTAATCAAATTTGCAGATGACACAAAACTATTTAAAGTTGTTAAAACCCAAGAGGATTGTGGAAACTTGCAAGAGGATCTTGATAAATTGGAAGACTGGGCATCCAAATGGCAGATGAAATTTAATGTGGACATGTGCAAAGTTAAGCACCTAGGAAAGAACAACCCAAACTATGGTTACACGATGCAAGGTTCCACATTGGGAACCACTACCCAGGAAAAAGATTTAGGTGTCATCGTGGATAACATGTTAAAACCCTCTGCCCAGTTTGCAGCGGCAGCCAAGAGAGCAAATAGAATGCTAGGTACCAGAAGGAAAGGAATAGAAAATAAAACAAAGGATATTATAATGACTCTGTATCGTTCTATGGTGCGACCGCACCTTGAATATTGTGTGCAGATCTGGTCACCGTATCTTAAAAAGGATATAGCGTTATTAGAAAAGATACAGAGAAGAGCCACCAAAATGGTAAAGGGGATGGAAGGATACTCCTATGAAGAGAGGCTAAAAAGGTTAAGGCTCTTCAACCTGGAAAAGAGACGGCTGAGGGGAGATATGATAGAGGTCTATAAATTAATGAATGGAGTGGAACGGGTAAACGTAGATCGATTGTTTATGTCATCAGAATATAAAAAGACTAGGGGACAAACAAAGAAGCTTCAGGGTAACCTATTTAAGGCTAATAAGAGAAAATATTTTTTCACTCAACGTGTAATCAAACTCTGGAATTTGTTACCGGAAGATGTAGTAAAAGCTGTTAGTGTAGCTGGGTTTAAAAAAAGTTTGGACAAGTTCCTGGTGGAAAGGTCCAAAACCATTATTATTAGATTGTTCCAATGCAATCTCCGATTATTTTAAGATTGCATTGTAATAACCAAACTTCAAAAAGACAGAAGTACGTTTTATCACAAGGGATGAAAATTTCTCCCTGCCCTCAGTTCTAAGAGTCAACAATGCAGAGATGAAAGTTAAGACCGAAATCTAATACTTTGGAATAACAATCAACTCATTCTACAAACACACATCAACAACACCACCAGAACAATCTACCAGAAAATCAAACCCTCCAGCATTTATGACCTCTACTTGAAGCCCTCGTCTTCCGAATAATATTTCAAGCATTAATATTCCCGCACTTTGACTTTTGCAACATCATTTTCTAAGATGTCCTTCAATATGTCTTACTACCTTTACAAATGGCAAAGCATACCACAGCCAGGGTTCTAGAGAAGGCATCCAGAATGGATCATAAAACCCCTATCATAAAAAAAGCTACATTCTTTATCTTTATTAAGTTTCTTGCTATACCGCACCTTTGGGTACCAGCAGGGCGGTTTACAATAAAAACAAATTACAGAAATGGCTGAAGTAGGCCAGGAACAAAGAGGAATTACAATGCTTAATAGGAAAGCAACAATCACACTCAAAGTAGGGGAGAGAGGTGTGGAAATTGAGGAGAAGATAGGGCGGGTAGAGAAAGGGCTAGCTAGAGGGATCCAGCGGAAGATCATAGGCTAGGCAGAAAAGGTGGGTTTTAAGGAGCACCTTGAATTTAGGGTATGAATGTTCCTGACGGAGGGGAAGAGGAAGGGAGTTCCAAAGGGATGGTGCCAGGAAGAAAAATGCTGAATTGCGGGTTTGTTCCAGGTGAGCACGGGCTGGGGGAGAGCTCCAGGCAGTTAATGTGTACGGACCGGAGGCTGCGGGGCATCAGAAGGAACTGTAGAGAGTCACCAGAAATTGAGGGGTGTGGGTGTAAAGAGCTCTGTGAGTTAGAATTAGGAGTTTGAAGATAACGTCGTGGAACTGTTCCATGTAAGCCATGTTCTATGTAAGCACATTGTGATATTTATGCATTGTTGCCTGTTCAGTTTTAATGTAAACCGAGCTGATTTCAATAGCGCGGTATATAAAAAATAAAAATAAATAAATAAATAAATAAATAAATAGAGTTGAATTAGGTGGGGCATGATGTGGCTATAAAGGGTGGTATGTGATATGATCTGAGCAGCACTATTTTGGATCAATCTGCATGTGATGGATTTGGTGTTGAGGAAGACCAGCGAAGATGATATTGCAATAATCGATATGGGAAATTACCAGTGAGAGGAGAATGGTGGTAAGAGAGGAAGGGAACAAAACATCGCTAACTGCTCTAATTTGATGGAGAAAGAAGAATGAACGGTGTGCGAGGGTGGAGATGTAGGCATGAAAAGACAGCTCTGGATCCAGTATCACACCTAAGTAGCGAAAGGCGGATACCAGGGGGATTGGGTTGCCAAGGAGGGTAAGTGCCAGTGAGAGGGAGGAGTTCCCAAAGGTGAACTACATTGCTGATGTTTTGGAGGGGTTGAGGTGAAGAAGGTTCGTAGAAAGCTAGTCTGTGATGTGCATCAAGCAGGTGTTGAGAGGGGAAAGATACGGGGAGGTGTGGCTAAGGAGAATGATGTCTGCATAAAAGTATTCTGACACACCAACTACTGCACCAGGAGAGTGAAGTGGGGAGGTCAGGAAGATGTTAAAGAGGAGAGGAGTGAGGACTGAAACCTGGGGAACTCCGCAGGGCAATGATAGGGAGGTAGAGGACCAGATGGGGAGGTTACAGAGAAGGAACGGGAGTGAAGAAAAGAGTAGAACCAACGAAAAACAGTGCTCCGCAGACCAGCATCCCGAAGTCGGGAGAGGAAGATAGGATGATCTACGAGGTCAAAAGTGGCTGAAAGGTCTAAGGAGGCAGCTAATGAGACATCATCCCAGTTGTGCACAATGTGAAGCTCATTGAGGAGAAATAAAATGATAGACTTGGTGCTGTGACCAGGGTGGAAACCAGACTACCATGGGTGTAGGAAGTGAATAGAATCCAGGTGAGTGAAAAGCTGGGAGAAGACTGACTTTTCAAGGATTTTAGAGATGAAGGGGAGATTGGAGACTGGATGGTAATGGGCAGGATTGATAGGGTTGAGGAAGGGATTATTGATAAGGGGGTGAACCAGGGCATGCTTCCAGGGGGTGGGAAAGGTGCCAAAGACTAAGCAGGACTTGAGCATGGAAAGCAGAAAAGGGGTAAGGACGAGGGATGGCTGTGAGAGCCATTTAGAGGGGATGGGGTCTAGAGCACAGTTTGTTTTGTGTGTGGTAGCAATGGTTCTGGAGAGTTCAACGGGGGAGATGGGCCGGAAGGAGGACCAGGTGTGTACATGAAAGGGGATGAAGGTGGTGAGGGAGGAGGGGGGACCCCAGTGGGGGAGTGCTGACTGGCAGAGAGGAGTGGAGACATTGGACTTTTGCGGTAAAGAAGGAGGCCAGATAAGAGGAACTTGCAGTGGATGACTGATCTTTATTAGCAGAAGGGGTATGGAGATAAGAGTGAAGTTTAAGAGATGAACAGAGTTAGCGAGTAGAGTTTGAGGAAGACGAAATAAGTTCAGAAAAGTAGGAATGTTTGGCTTCGGTAATGAGGGAGCGGTAATGGTGATGGGAGTAATTAAAATGCTGAAGAGACTCAGAAGTCCTGTCCTTTCTCCACCGTCGCTCTGCATGGTGGAGTTGTTGATGCTGCAGGCGTAGGCCTGGGTGATACCATGGACGTCGGGACATATACCGAGGTCGATGGGGATGTGGGGGGCAAGAATGTCGAGGTCAGTAGATAAGTGTGACTTCCAGAGAGAGGCTTGGACTTCGGCCCCAAGGATGGAGAAATCCACAGGAAAGAGCTGATCAGTGGAAGGGAAATGAAAAAGGGTAGAGGGAGTGATGTGCTGGGAGTGACGAGAGGGTTCGACGTTGGTCACAGAAAGGAGTCTATGATGAGAGGCCAGGGCTCCACAGATCAAACAAACAGTAAGGATTTGAGGGTTTGTTTGTTTGTTTTATTATATTACATTGCTAGCTCTCTGACTGGGAGCTCTTAAAAGGGTTTTCTGTATATTTTTTAAAGCAAGGTTACTTTCTTTTTGCTGCTTTAGGGGAACTTTCCTTGAGCACAGTAGGTTGCTGAACTCCAATAACCTCCTCAGGTTTAGAAACTGCTAACACCTAATCAGGAGTTAGTGGGCCTGTTTCCTGAGTGCAGTTGAAGCCTGCATAAAAGGCTCCAGTGCGCTGCCCTTTTGAGGCTTTCCTAACCAGGGCTCCACAGATCAAACAAACAGTAAGGATTTGAGGGTTTGTTTGTTTGTTTTATTATATTACATTGCTAGCTCTCTGACTGGGAGCTCTTAAAAGGGTTTTTTTGTATATTTTTTAAAGCAAGGTTACTTTCTTTTTGCTGCTTTAGGGGAACTTTCCTTGAACACAGTAGGTTGCTGAACTCCAGTAACCTCCTCAGGTTTAGAAACTGCTAACACCTGTGATAAGGAAGCTTATCATAGTTCAGGAAGGAGCTGTAATAGAGGTGAATTGGCTCTGAACAAGCAACCTGTCTTTGCTGGTAGAAATAATAAAACAGAATGTTTTCATAAAAGACTACCAGTCCCAGAATGCACCAGGTTTCAAACAGCTTCTAGAAGAGCTGAAGTGGGGAAACGTGTGTTCAATCAGGAGAGCTAAGAGATAATCCCCAATCACTCATCTCCAAGGGCAGGGCTTGATTCAGCACAGCTGAGCTGTGCTAGGGTGGAGAATCCCTCTAAACAAGTTAAAAGTAAAACATATTCTACACAGAATCAGATGGAGTGGAGGATCAGGAAGCAGCAGCAGCCACAACGTGGAAGAAAGAAGAGAAAAACATCTTGGAGGTCTAAAGAAGGAGCCCATAGCAGTACGTGTGTTGGGAGTCATTCCAGAGGCAAGCATACTCCATTGGACTGGAGGACGCCAGAGGAGTGGGGTTACAGAGCCAGGAATCCCCAGACGGCACCTGTGAGGGAGACGGCTGCATTTGGAAGGGGCCCTAAGACCAGTGTAAGAAGGTATGTGAAGAGAGACCCAGTGTCCAGGGATCTTGATTGGAAGGCTGGACATAAAAGCTGGATTACTTACTGGCCAGGATATCTGGAGAGGAAACCTAACAACAAAGGAAGCTCAGGTATGAACACTGATCTATGCCCTAGCTCTTCACTTGGAAGACAGCAGGGAAACAAGTATTGTCCTGAGAGTGCTCCATTAAGGAATTCCTCTGAGCCAGACCATGATATTGATTCTATGATAGTTGAAGAAGAAGGAGATATTTTAAATGATCAGAATGAATACATGGATTGCTCTCTGAATAAGCTGCTGTGGTAAAATACTTTCACAAATACAACAACCATCAAAAGGAACTTGTTCTTTTATCTACCCAGAAAGGTTTACTTTAGGGTAGGATTTGAGCCACGTAGAGAAAGTGAACCAGCAAAGGGGTTTGCAGCTGGTTAATTATTGGTAATTAAGCCATGCACAGTTGCACGTGAGCTCTGAAAGGAAACTACTGTTTGTGTGTGAAAATACAAGAAAGGTATCCTTGAAAAAGAACAGTTTTTGGTTACTTTTTGGGTTTTGTTTTTGCTTTTGGAGCACTGCTAAAAGGTATTAGCAGGAGCCCTCAGAAAGACCTTTCTGTTTCCCATCAAGGTCTTTATTGTTTGTTTGATTGCTTAAGACGTTCAGTTGCTGATATCATGATTTGTTTTTCCTAAGTATAATACTGAAAGCAAGTATCCTTTTGTGTTACCAAGTAAATCTGTGTGGGAGAAATAACCCCATAAATAAAATATATTTTCTTTGCTTACACTCGAGCAACACAACTCATTATTTTGTGAACGGCTGATTCTGGTATGAATGGACTACATTCCCCACAATCCTTTGCAAGTCATAATAGTATTTGCCTTTGCCAAGACTGTGGACATTCTCACCCAGCGCCCCCGTTTACAGTTGGCGTAGTTTTTCGGATTGCTTTTGCGCAAAGGATGTACATGATATAAGGATTACAACTGAATTCTGAAAGAAAAAAAAAGTTCAAGTTAAAAAGCTGGAAAAAGGATTTTTCCCTTAACAACACTTTGGAGAAAAAAAGAGGTAGCTGTTCCAGGAGGAAAAGACCCTGTGTGAGCTGGATTCATCACTGGCATAAGGTAATAAGTACCTGGGCATGTCTAGTGGTGGATGGGAGTAAGGCACAGGGGTAATTGAAAAAAAAAATTAGGAGAAAAACACCTGTTTGGAGGGTGCTGCTCTGTGGTTTTTTTTTCTTTTGTTTTCTTGCAGGGATCAAGATGGATCCAAAGGAACTAGCCGAATGGATGGCAGCCCAGTTTAGCAGGCAACAGGAGCTAGCGCAGCAGGCTCAGGACACTGCAATGAAAGCATTAATGGACCAGCAGAAGCCAGTGCTTGATCTGGTGAAAGCCTTAGTTGCTCTTCATAACCAAAGTGGACCGGATGCAAGACCAGCAGTAACAACTGGTATACCACATGTGGACAATGTGGGACTCAATCAGGGAATTGGGGCATTTAGTTTTGGGAAGCTAACTCCAGATGATAATGTTGATGATTTCCTTGAATCTTTTGAGAGAGTGGCACTAGCATTAGCATGGCCAGAGACCCAGTGGGCAGTAAGGCTGGCAGCCTCATTAACTGGAGAGGCGCTTGCAGCTTATAGAGCAATGCCAGCAGCTCAGGCTTTGAATTATAAAGATGTAAAGGCTGCTATAAGAGATCGCCTAGGGTTGTCTATTTCAGAGTATAGGCGAATGTTTAGAGCTACTGCATTAAGAGTGGGTGAAACACCCAGGGCTCTGAGTCAGAGAATCAGAGGATTGGCTGTAAAATGGTTGGAGCCTGAGGGAAAGACTGTGGAAATGTTATTAGACATTATTATTCTTGAACAATTTATGTCTGCTGTGCCTAAAGATCTGTACACTTTCCTTATACAGCAAAATTGCCAGAACCTTGGAGAGGCAACCATGCTAGCGGAGAGATTCTTGGAAGCCACGCAGGCTTGCCATAGAATGGGTGGCCCTCTGAAGGTTGGTGCTGAGGCAAGCCGTGCTGTATCAGAAAAGAAAATGGTTAAAAATGTTTCTGAGAATAATTGTACTGTGCCAACCCAGATTACACAGTGGAGTAAAAAGAAATGTTTCAAATGTGGAAAATGGGGACATTTGGAAAGGGGATGCCAGATACACACTAGCTTGATGGGTGTTGATTTAAAACAGCCCAAAGAAGGATTCCTTTTGGTGGTTGATGTGCAGGGAATTACCACAAATGCTCTGTTAGACTCTGGGGCAGACCAGAGTATGCTGTCAAAGAGGCTTTGGAAGAGGATAGAGGCCCAAGAAGGATTTGTGCCTAGAACCCCTTAAAGCCAAGTTCACATCAGATGCATTCATGGTGCTGCAACATCATATCCCACCTATAGGCTAATGGTTAAGTGTCTGGGGGAACAAGAGGAAATTCTTTTAGCAGTGGTGCCTAGGCTTCCATTTGATTTGGTTGTAGGAAGGGACTGGCCAAGATTTAAGCAGGGACTAGTGAAAGGACTAGGAAAGAAGGAGGGAGAAGGAATGATGGTAATAGCTCCCGGGCCTTTGTTTGGAAGTCCTCAGATCCCAGCTAAAAAGATGGTTAAGCTTCCAGAAGACCAAACTACCCAGAAGCAGATATTTGTCTTGAAGTACCATAGGGTCACAGAGAAGGCCCAAGCTCCTAAGCGGGCAACCCCTCAAGCTGCTGGGTTTGACCTGTGCAGTATAGAAAATGTGACTGTACCTAGCCAAGGGAGAGCCCTGGTTGACACTGGACTTCAACTTGAAATACCCATTGGGTGCTATGGGCGAGTAGCCCCAAGGTCCGGATTAGCCCTTAAGTATTTCATCGATGTGGGAGCGGGAGTGATTGATCCCGATTACAGGGGCAATCTTAAAGTTCTGTTATTTAATTTTGGACAGAACGATTACCATGTGAAGACGGGAGACAGAATCGCTCAATTGATATGTGAGAGACTGGGTTTCCCACCTGTGGAGGAGGTCACATCCCTGTCAAATTCTGAGCGTGGAACCAAAGGCTTTGGTTCTACTGAAGACAAAGGGGTTAAAAGCCTAGCTGCCACCTGTGCCCGAGAAAGGGAGGTGAATGAAGAGGAGGATTTGGGACCCCAGGTATCTGATTGTAAAGAAAAGTCAGAACCCCAAATAGGTGAGGACCTGACAGTGGTACAACAGGAAGAAATAAGGAAATTGCTTAAAGAATTCCCAGATGTTTTGACTCCCATACCTGGGGAGACACATTTGGTTGCCCATGAGATAATAACTCCACCTGGGAAATTAATTCGTCAAAGGCCATACCACTTGCCTGAAGCAAAGAGACAGGAAGTAGTGGCACAAGTCCAGGAAATGTTGGACATGGGAGTAATAGAGGAGTCGAAGAGTCCCTGGAATAGCCCCATAGTCCTGGTGCCAAAGCCTGATGGCTCTTTAAGATTCTGTATTGACTTCCGGCAGGTAAACGCAATATCAGTTTTTGATGCATATCCAATGCCAAGAATTGAAGAGCTGTTGGACCAGCTTGGACAAGCTCAATATTTAACCACCCTTGATATGACAAAAGGCTATTGGCAAATCGCTCTAACCAGGGAGTCGAAGCCGAAGACTGCGTTCAGCACCCCCGTTGGCCTTTTCCAGTTCAAAAGGATGCCTTTCGGACTGCATGGAGCGGCAGCTACCTGCCAAAGGTTAGTGGATCAGGTACTTCGACCCCACCAAAATTATGCCTTTGCCTATATGGATGATGTCATAATCCATAGTAACACTTGGGCGGAACATCTAAAGAGGATCAGGGCAGTTTTATGCTCCATGAAGCAAGCGGGAATCACTTTGAACCCAAAGAAGTGTGCCTTTGCTAATAGGGAGGTAAAATACCAAGGCCACCTGGTGGGAAGAGGGAAAATTAAACCTCTAATGAGCAAGGTGGATAGCATCAGGAATTTTCCCCCTCCAACAACAAAGAAACAACTGAGAGGTTTCTTGGGACTTATTGGATACTACTGCAGATTTATACCACAATTTGCAGAGAAAAGTGCAATTTTCACTGATATGCTGTGGAAGAATTGCCCAAACCAGCTAAAATGGACTCCTGAAGCTGAAAAAGCATTTTCAGTCCTAAAAGGAAAGTTGTGTACAGGACCAGTACTGAAAGGGGTGGATTTCAGGAAACCCTTCCTGGTTCAAACAGATGCATCGGATGTAGGGCTAGGAGCTGTTTTATCCCAATGTCATGAAGGGGAGGAGCATCCTGTGATGTACCTGAGCAGGAAATTGTCACCGGCTGAACAAAAGTATTCCACAATAGAAAAAGAATGTTTAGCTATAAAGTGGTCAGTGGAGGCATTAAGGTTTTACCTTACAGGGAGGAAGTTCCAATTGGTCACAGACCATGCCCCACTTAAGTGGTTGCAACAAATGAAGAACCACAATGCCAGGTTGACACGCTGGTACATGGCCTTACAGGCATTTGATTTTCAAGTGGAACATCGTGCTGGGAAGATACACAAAAATGCGGATGCCCTTTCCCGTATTACGGACTGTAAAGAGGAAGTTTCACCAGTTGCACCAGTCCGTAATAACTTAAGCAGGGGGGTATGTGATAAGGAAGCTTATCATAGTTCAGGAAGGAGCTGTAATAGAGGTGAATTGGCTCTGAACAAGCAACCTGTCTTTGCTGGTAGAAATAATAAAACAGAATGTTTTCATAAAAGACTACCAGTCCCAGAATGCACCAGGTTTCAAACAGCTTCTAGAAGAGCTGAAGTGGGGAAACGTGTGTTCAATCAGGAGAGCTATGAGGTAATCCCCAATCACTCATCTCCAAGGGCAGGGCTTGATTCAGCACAGCTGAGCTGTGCTAGGGTGGAGTATCCCTCTAAACAAGTTAAAAGTAAAACATATTCTACACAGAATCAGATGGAGTGGAGGATCAGGAAGCAGCAGCAGCCACAATGTGGAAGAAAGAACAGAAAAACATCTTGGAGGTCTAAAGAAGGAGCCCATAGCAGTACGTGTGTTGGGAGTCATTCCAGAAGCAAGCATACTCCATTGGACTGGAGGACGCCAGAGGAGTGGGGTTACAGAGCCAGGAATCCCCGGACGGCACCTGTAAGGGAGACGGCTGCATTTGGAAGGGGCCCTAAGACCAGTGCAAGAAGGTATGTGAAGAGAGACCCAGTGTCCAGGGATCTTGATTGGAAGGCTGGACATAAAAACTGGATTACTTACTGACCAGGATATCTGGAGAGGAAACCTAACAACAAAGGAAGCTCAGGTATGAACACTGATCTATGCCCTAGCTCTTCACTTGGAAGACAGCAGGGAAACAAGTATTGTCCTGAGAGTGCTCCATTAAGGAATTCCTCTGAGCCAGACCATGATATTGATTCTATGATAGTTGAAGAAGAAGGAGATATTTTAAATGATCAGAATGAATACATGGATTGCTCTCTGAATAAGCTGCTGTGGTAAAATACTTTCACAAATACAACAACCATCAAAAGGAACTTGTTCTTTTATCTACCCAGAAAAGTTTACAAGAAAGCTTTAGGGTAGGATTTGAGCCACGTAGAGAAAGTGAACCAGCAAAGGGGTTTGCAGCTGGTTAATTATTGGTAATTAAGCCATGCACAGTTGCACGTGAGCTCTGAAAGGAAACTACTGTTTGTGTGTGAAAATACAAGAAAGGTATCCTTGAAAAAGAACAGTTTTTGGTTACTTTTTGGGTTTTGGTTTTACTTTTGGAGCACTGCTAAAAGGTATTAGCAGGAGCCCTCAGAAAGACCTTTCTGTTTCCCATCAAGGTCTTTATTGTTTGTTTGATTGCTTAAGAAGTTCAGTTGCTGATATCATGATTTGTTTTTCCTAAGTATAATACTGAAAGCAAGTATCCTTTTGTGTTACCAAGTAAATCTGTGTGGGAGAAATAACCCCATAAATAAAATATATTTTCTTTGCTTACACTCGAGCAACACAACTCATTATTTTGTGAACGGCTGATTCTGGTATGAATGGACTACATTCCCCACAATCCTTTGCAAGTCATAATAGTATTTGCCTTTGCCAAGACTGTGGACATTCTCACCCAGCGCCCCCGTTTACACACCTAATCAGGAGTTAGTGGGCCTGTTTCCTGAGTGCAGTTGAAGCCTGCATAAAAGGCTCCAGTGCCCTGCCCTTTTGAGGCTTTCCTAACCAGGGCTCCACAGATCAAACAAACAGTAAGGATTTGAGGGTTTGTCTGTTTGTCTTATTATATTACATTGCTAGCTCTCTGACTGGGAGCTCTTAAAAGGGTCTTTTGTATATTTTTTAAAGCAAGGTTACTTTCTTTTTGCTGCTTTAGGGGAACTTTCTTTGAGCACAGTAGGTTGCTGAACTCCAGTAACCTCCTCAGGTTTAGAAACTGCTAACACCTAATCAGGTGTTAGTTCCCTCCCTACCCACCCCAACTCCCACCCACCCCTAGTGAGCAGTCTTGCTTTATAGGGCACCTCCCCCTTTAACAAATCACAGAGAATTGGACCAGCACATTTTGAATATAATTAAAGAGATTTAACTGCTTTTTCTCTGAAAGGACAGCTGTGAAACCGGCTGGTACTTGGTAGATCTCTCTCTTTTGCTTTAACAGATACCTAAGCTCCACGAACAGAACAATGGCTGGGAAAAATCGTATTGCTAAAGCTGTTGCCCCCATTACAGCTTCTGCCTCAGTCCAGACAGAGGTCCTAATGCCAGTTGAAGGTCCGGTTCCATGTGCAGGGTGCCTGCATGCTGAAGCTCTGAGGAAACAAGTGGAGGAACTCAGAGAGGAGGTGGCGAGGCTGAGGAGCATTCAAGACAGTGAGAAGTACATTGATGAGATGCTTCTTGCAGCAACCAAGCTCTCCAGCACAGGAGAAAATGGGTGCCAACAGAATGTCGATGGTTGGACACAAGTCACCAGGGCCTGCAAAATCACCAATCCAACTTCTCCAGCCCTTGAATTGAAGAACCATTATGCAGCCCTGGAAGTGGAGGCGGTGAAAGCATCCCTGGAAAGGGAAGAACCAGAGTTCAAGTACCCCAAAGTTGCAGAATCAGTGACCAGAAGGAAACGAAGGGTAGTGGTGGTTGGAGACTCTCTTCTGAGGGGTACTGAGGCGTCCATCTGCCGACCAGACTTGATGTCCAGAGAGGTATGCTGTCTGCCTGGTGCCAAAATCCAAGATGTTACGGAGAGTTTGCCGAGACTCATCAAGCCCACTGACTATTACCCAATGTTGCTAATCCATGTTGGAACAAATGATACTGCCAGGTATACCTCGGAACGTATCAAAAGTGACTTCATGGCTCTGGGACAGAGGGTGAAGCAGTTAGGTACACAGGTGGTGTTCTCTTCAATCCTCCCTGTTGAGGGTAAAGGCCAAGGCAGAGAGGCTCGCATCCTGGAGATGAATGCATGGCTGCGTGGATGGTGTCATCGAGAGCGTTTTGGTTTCCTAGACCATGGGATGCTGTTTCCAAGGGTTGCAGAGCAGAGATGGCATCCATCTGTCCAAGAAAGGTCAACGCATCTTCGGTAGTAGACTGGCTAATCTACTGAAGAGGACTTTAAACTAGATTCGTTGGGGATGGGTGAAGAAAGCCCCCAGGTAAGTGAAAGCCCCCAGGTAGGTGATACATTAAATACCTTTATGGAAATGGGTAACAGGGGTAACATATGGAAAGCAGTGTGTATTAACGCCCGTAGCATGGGAAATAAGATCCCTGAAGTTGAAACTTTGGTGGGAGTGGCTGACTTGGATTTAGTGGCAGTTACAGAAACATGGTTCACAGAAAACCATGACTGGGATGTAACTATACCTGGCTATACTTTATTCAGAAAGGACAGGGTAGGAAGAAGGGGAGGAGGATTGGCACTATATGTAAAAACTACTATTAAAGCTTTGGAATTACAGAGCTTAAAAGGGAGAGAGGAGGCATTGTGGGTTAAACTAGAAAGAGGGAAAGAGAAATCTATTTGCATTGGTGGACAGAGAGTTAATTGAAGACATACGCAGCATTGCTAGGAAAGGGGAAGTGCTACTGATAGGAGATTTCAATATGCCAGATGTTGATTGGCACATTCCTGCTGCAGTATCATCTAGAAGTAAGGAGATCCTGGATTCTCTACAGGGAGAACTATTCAGGCAATTGGTAACAGACCCCACACGTGAAGGGGCCATACTGGACTTGGTGCTTACCAATGGTGAAAGTGTTTCTGATGTTGTAGTGGTAGATCATTTTGCATCCAGTGATCACCAGATGGTGTGGTTCAGTATTAGGACTAGGGCTGTTAGAATCCATTCCAAGGTGAGGATCTTAGACTTTAGGAAGACTAACTTTGCGAAAATGGGCCAATACCTCAGGGAGTCGTTAGTGGGATGGGAACAGCTGGGGGATGTAGAAAAACAGTGGGCAAAACTGAAAGGGGGTATTTTAAGGGCAACCAACCTTTTTGTTAAAATGGTAAATAAAGGCAAAAGGAACAGGAGACCGCTATGGTTTTCGAAGGAAGTAGCTGAAAAAGTGAAGAAAAAGAGGGAGGCCTTCATGAAATACAAGAGATCACAGAGAGAGGAAGACAGGCATCTGTATTTGGAAAAACTTAGAGAAGCTAGCAAAGTAGTCAAGAAGGCAAAGATTCAAAAGGAGGAGGAAATAGCCAATGCAATAAAATGGGGGGATAAGACATTTTTCAGATATATTAGTGAGAAGAGGAAGGGCAAAAGTGGTATTGTCAGACTCAAGGGTGTAGGGGGGGGGGGGAATATGTAGAAGCTGATAAGAATAAAGCGGAATTGCTTAACAAATATTTTTGTTCTGTGTTCACAGATGAGGAACCAGGAGCAGGACCTCAGAAAACACCCACAAATAAGAACAGAAGCGAGGGACATCTTGAACAATTTTCAGAAGACTATGTTCGTGAGAAACTAGCTCAACTTAAAGTAGACAAAGCAATGGGACCGGATGGGATACACCCTAGAATACTGAGGGAACTTGGGGACGTTCTAGCAACTCCACTGACTGACCTTTTCAATGCCTCGTTGGAGTTGGGAGTGGTGCCAAAGGACTGGAGAGAGGCTCATGTGGTGCCTTTACACAAAAGCGGAAGTAAGGATGTGTTTGTAAACTACAGGCCGGTTAGTTTAACTTTGGTGGTGAGTAAATTATTGGAAACGCTGCTGAAAGAGAAAATAGTGAGGTTTCTGGAGTCCAGTGGATTACAGGATCCGAGGCAGCATGGATTCACCAGAGGCAGGTCTTGTCAGACAAATCTGATTGATTTCTTTGACTGGGTGACCAGGGAGTTGGACCGAGGGAGAGCTCTAGATGTGGTGTATTTAGATTTCAGTAAAGCCTTTGACACTGTTCCTCACAGGCGACTTATAAACAAACTGAGCACCCTAGGGATGGACCCTAAAGTTACTGCTTGGGTTAGAAATTGGTTGGGTGGGAGGCGACAAAGAGTACAAGTAAATGGAGTTCACTCTGAGGAGAAGGATGTTACCAGTGGTGTGCCCCCGGGATCTGTCGTTGGTCCGATTCTTTTTAACATCTTTGTTAGTGATATAGCGGAAGGGCTGTCGGGTAAGGTTTGCCTCTTTGCAGATGATACCAAAATCTGCAATAGGGTAGACACCCAGGAAGGTGTAGATAACATGAGGAGGGATCTAGCTAAGCTTGAAGAATGGTCTAGAATTTGGCAGCTGGGATTTAATGTTAAAAAATGTAAGGTCATGCATTTGGGCTGCAGCAATCCAAGGGAGCAATACAGTATAGGAGGTGAAGTACTTTTGTCCACTAAAGAAGAGCGGGACCTAGGTGTGGTTGTGTCTGATGATCTTAAAGTAGCTAAACAGGTAGAAAAGGCGACGGCAAAAGCTAGAAGGATGCTTGGGTGCATACGGAGAGGAATGGCTAGCAGAAAAAAGGAGGTGATAATGCCTCTGTATAAGTCTTTGGTGCGACCTCATTTGGAGTATGGTGTGCAATTCTGGAGACCGCACCTTCAAAAGGATGTGAACAGGATGGAGTCGGTGCAGAGGGTTGCTACTAAAATGATTAATGGGTTCATTATAAAGCATATGAGGACAGACTTAAGGTTCTTAATATGTACACCTTAGAGGAAAGGCGGGATAGAGGTGATATGATTGAGATGTTTAAATACCTCCGTGGCATAAATGTTCAGGGAGAGAGCCTCTTTCAATTGAAAGCAAGTTCTGCTACGAGGGGACATGGGATGAGGGTGAAGGGAGATAGATTCAGGAGTGATATGCGGAAATATTTCTTTACAGAAAGAGTAGTGGATCCGTGGAATAGTCTCCCAGTGGAGGTGGTAGAGATGAGGACAGTAACTGAATTCAAAAAAGCATGGGACCAACACAGAGGATCTCTAAAGGTAAAAAGTGGACTGTTGTAGTTGTTGTTATGGAAGGACAGACTAGATAGGCCATGTGGTCTTTTTCTGTCATCATGTTTCTATGTTTCTAAGAGAAAACAGGTGGGGATGGAATCATAAAAGTAATACAGAAGTGATCAGTCCAGGGGAATGGGCGGGCAGAGATGTGGAAAGGTGCATATGGGGAATCAGATGAGGTGATAAGGAGGTCCACAGTATGTTGGGCTGTGTGAGTAGGAAAAGTGATGTGTTGTTTGAGGCTGTGGTCTCGGAGTAGAGCGATGAAGGCCCGGTTGCGAGCCGACGAGGGAGAGTGGAAGTGTATGTTGAAGTCACCAAGAAGAAACAGGTGTGGAAACTGAAGGGAAGTGTCAAAAATAGTGAGAGCAAGGGCATCCCAAAGATGAGGACGAAGGGCGGGAGGGGCGTAAAGGAGGAGGAAATGGATGGGTGGGGAGGAGTGAAGGCGAAGCAGGAGGGACTCAGGATAATGAAGGGCAGGGGAGAAGAACTGGGTGAGGGCCAAATCTGAGCAAAACAAGACGGACACACTGCCTCCAGAGTGCCCTATGTGATGGGTGGCTATTGCCAAGAAGCCCAAGGGGAGAATCCTCCCCTTCGCGCAGCCATGTTTCCATCAGAAAGAGGATGTCAAGGTGGGACTGCAGGATCAGATCCTGAATCAAAGTTGTTTTACTTTTGAGAACTCTGCAACTCAGGAGAACAGTGTGAAGGTCCTGGCTGTCAGTGGGTTCTGGAGGAGGAGCAGGAGCACAGAGCAAAGGTAGGAGACAGCAGACTATTAGGTTAGAGGCTACCCGGGCTAGGCGCCCATGGGGGGGCAGATGCTCGAGACGGGCGCCTCCCCCAGAAAGTGGGAATAAGCGCCATAGTCAAGGGCAGGAGAGTCAGAGGTAGAGAAACTAGAAGGAGGATGGTCACTAGTGACCCTAGCCAAGAGTAGGAGGCCTTCCAAGAATCTGTCACACTACATCAGACCAACAGGAGCAATGGGGTTTTGCTGGATTCTCTACATCTCCGGAGTCACCCCAAGGAGCTCGCCTAAGGAGCACGGCTCCCCCTCCCATACCACATCAGATATAAGGTACTTATAACTACCTTCAAAATCCTGCACAACATGTCCACCGTTTACCTACAGAACTTGCTAAAAAAAAACTACAGAAAATAGAAGCAGGAGATTGTGCGCACAAAACACCTTAAGTATACCTATAGAAAAGCTGAGATTTAACCAAACAATTTGTGCACGTGCCTTCTCATTGTACGCGCTGGGCTTCTGAATTAATCTATCTACAAAATTAAGAAACATAGATGACATCTCTCACTTCAGAAAGGAACTAAAAACTCTACTCTTCAAAGACCATTTTGAGGACAAAACATAACTCATCTTCACCCATCACTGCCCTGCATCTGACTACCATACAATCTGCTTGCCTACATACAAAAGTGGATAATAAGACTCCATCTCCAGTTTAATCAAACGAACTACTAAATCGAAACGTTATACCTCCATGCACCATTCTCCTAAATATCACCTAGCAATACACACATAAGCATGTATAATAGGTTAATTTTTAAAAGTTAATACTTATTTTACTCTCGGTGTTAAATGTTCTTGTTCCAAGTTAACACTCCCTGTTCAATGTAATGTTATCTTCTAAATTGTTTCATGTAAACCGCACTGACCTTGGGAAATGTGGTATATAAAAGATGCTAAATAAAATAAATGAATAAATAAATAAAATGTACATTCACTGGCATGCATGCATTTAATTTATTGCTGTGAAAGATCCTTAAAAATTTTAGCACACACCAAATAGATTTAATATGCGTCAATTTATGAGTTAGCACATGTCAAAAAGTTCTCATGCATGATTATTTTTTTTAAACACAAATGTGTTAAATGAATCACAAAATGTCTGAAAATCATGAATACGTCCGAAAATGGGGAAATGAATCAAATTTTTTCCATGCACATTCCTAATACAAATGCACTACAGTTAGTACACTGCCTCTTTTAAAAAGGTTGAAAAACACTCACATAATGCAGCTCCAGTGGAAAGAATCCGGAAAAGGAAACAATAAATGTAAATTAAACACATACTTTTTCGCCTGAAAAAAGATACTAGGCCAGTATTCAAAGACCTACCGAGCAAGTAAGACAACCAGCTAATTTAACCATTTATCTTTAGAAGAATCTTCAGCTGAACCTATCTGGCTAGGTTTTTACTTTTTTAATGACTTAGGATCCAATTTTCAGTGGCCCTGACATTTACATTAATATGTATATTCAACGGCACTGAATATATAGGTAATGCAGTCACCGTCACTGCTATACATTATGTTTAAACAAACAGCCTATCCAGATAACTACTGGATATTGCCACTATCCAGATAAGTTTTGCACTCTCCCCCTTCACCATATGGAGAGTAGTACCTATGGATAGGCAAGGTATACACTCACTGGCTGCTGGTGAATGAACAACTTGTTTTGAATATCAGGCCCTTAGTTTTTATATGGCTTCCTTATACATAGGCCCAGCCCCTACCACTAGGCAGATTAAGTGTTTGCCTAGGGAGGCAGACTTCAGGGAGGCAGAAGTGTAGTCAAGACAGCAAGCACATCCGGCAAAGACAGTGGCAAGGCCCGTGGGAAGGGTGGGTCATGGCAGGCCTTGAATATGAAGTGAATACTTCCTTTCTATTCAGGTTCAGCTCCAGTGGAGGACAGATGTAGAGTGGCGGCACCAGCAGAGGTAGCACGGAGAAGGGAAGGGGGGAGATACTGGAGATCTTGAGGAAGAGGGGGAGGGAAGAGGAGAGAAGCTGGACACCTGGGGAGAAAGAGGATGGGAGATGCTGGCTGGAGGGTGGGGACAGGTATCAAATACCTTTGGGACAGCTCTTCATACAGATCAGGAGTTCACAAACCTAAATGCAAATCTCTTTCATGCATATTCATTGTGGATAACCAGAAAACTCGAAGCAGGTTTGGGAACTCCTGTTATACAGAGAAGCACACAGAACAATCTGTCTCAAATTTAGCTTTACATCATCATTTTCTCTCACAACCCAGCCTGTTGTTGAATTTCTCCCTTCTTTTCACACTATGCAAATTCTCTCATTTCCAAAGAACACTATCAGAAATGGCCCGTTTCCTACATCATTCTTTCTAGATCTGCTTTCCCAAACACTCTGCAACATCAAAAAGTAAACCCAATGTTCTGAAGGTGAAGCTACAGCCTCTTACAGACAAAGGAAAATGATGCCCACCTAGGGACCATCAGAAGGGAGAATCGAGAGGAAGAGTGGGAACACGCATACAAAGCAATGTTTAATATTTAAAAGTATGATGTCCAATTATGCATTTTTACAGGATCGTAGTGGGAGGGGTGGTGTTGGGATGATCACAATAATTGAGTTTAACTATCAAAATCTTGGGGGGCTATAAAGTTGAAGGATCATCTAGGGCCCGATATCCTTGCATCAGCCCTGTATGCTATATGTACACTCTGGGGCGGCCTAAGGGTGATGCGGGGCCATGTGCAGACACTCGTTGCGGGGCCTCATTTGCATAAATGTAATTTATTTTATTTCAAAATGTATATGTTGCCCATTTAAAAGTTTAGGCGGCTTTCAACGGAGCCCTTCACAAGCCTCCTTTTTGTCTTGGCAAATGACTAAATATTAATGTGTGTTAAGTGCCACTGCGCCAATAGAAATAAATGTATGTTGCCGCACTTAGAGCACATTAACATTTGTGAATGCGCATTAACTTTTAGAAGACATGGCTCTTAATGAATGTCTCTACCATTTGCATGGGCAGTGAGGATAAAGAGACTACCAGATTTCTACATTACTATACTCCAGTGTCAATTGCCAGGCTCATTAGAAAGTACTATACACCCTGCTCATTTAGAATCCTTAGCAAATCCGCCGTATCATAACAGCACTACCAGGACTCACAAAGCACCAAACCCTACCTATCAAAAGGCAACACTGTGAATATTAAGAGAACAAGTGCAACTGTCACATAGAAACTACAAGTTACACATGCAAAACATGGTCCATCACAAAACATAGAACAAGGGATCATAATTTAGAAATAAGAAGATAATAATTAAACTGGGAACCCCAAAAGCCAAACTTGGAATGTACAATACCACCACTGCAGAAATAAAACTATCAATTAATTTCCTCTTGTTCTAAACAAAATGCAAAATGTTAGCGATGCACATTTCCCAGAGCTGACGTATTCCAGTTAATCAATTCAAATTAAAATAGTTTTTGTTCTACCTTTCATTCTTTGTGCATTTTATTTTTCAGTTGCAATTGCACCAGTTGCTTTCTTCTGGTTTCTTCGTGACTTTGGCTAACTCTCCATTGTCCATTTGTCTTTTTCTTCTCTTCTAGTTTTTTTTCCATTCTCTCTACATCTGCCTTTAACATACTCAAATTTCACCCCTCCATCCTCAAACATCACTTACTCTCCCAATACTCAGCCAATCACAGATTTTTCTTCCCTCCCACACAAAATATCTGTTCCCCTCTCCATCCTCACTCCCCCAGCTTCTTTTATTCTCCTGCCAGTCCCAGCCCCAACCCCTTCTGGTCCTCCCCCAGAATCAGCTCCCTTCTAGTTCCAGCCCCTCCCAGCACCGCTCCCTTCCAGTCTCATTCACCCACCTCCCTGCATCGGCCCATTTTCTAGTCCTAGCCCTCCAGTATCAGTCCTCCTCCAGTCCCCCCCATTCCATTCTAGTCCCCCGTTGCCATTCTCGTTCTAGCCCCCGGCCCACACTGTCCTGTTCCCATTCCCGTTCTAGCCCCTACTCCCCACTGTCCCGTTCCCATTCCGATTCTAGCCCCTAGTCCCCACCGTCCCATTCCCATTTCCGTTCTAGCCCCTAGTCCCCACTGTTCCATTCCCATTCTAGCCCACAGTCCCCCCCCCTCCCATCCATACACCAAAAGGGGCCCTGTGCCTGATAGGCTGCAGAGGTAGCTGGGGAGGCTTGAAGCCCCGGCTCACCTCCAAACAACTGTGGGAGTAAAGAGCAGTGTTTGCCTTCTCTCCCACGGCTGTGATAAAAAGGAGCCTGCTGGTATGCTAAATGGTCAAATGGAGGCATGTCCAACATGCCCCCATTTAACCTCCCAGCACTCAGCACGCCTGTGAGTTTATTTTTATCACAGCAGCGGAAGAGAAGGCAAACGTCGCTCTTTACTCCCGTGGCTGTTCAGAGGTGAGCCGGGGCTTCGGGCCTCCCCATCTCCCTCTGCAGTCGGTCAGGCGCAGGGCACCCTGACATGCGGGGCCATGTGCGGCCCTGCCAGCCCCTTCTCATGTCATCTTATCCCCTTCCTGTGCTCTCTCCTTTCATGCCTCAAGGCTGTTGATTAGATGTGAGTCACAAAGCATCAGCTAATCTTTTCCAGAGTCATTATAATTTGAATTAACCTAAGGGGTCTAAGTCCAGAACATATTTATGTACTCCTGCTCGTTTATGTATAATGTATATATGTATATATGTAATTAGTACTCATATACTTAACAAACCCCTCGTGTGATGTGCCTACCCTCCTGATCAACCTGTACACACCCAAATTTTACTGTACTGATTGACAGTCCTCCTAATGTTCTCCTTGTGTAATCAGACCGCTACTGATCGCTGGAAGTAGCGGTATATAAATGTTTGCTAAATAAATAAATAAATAAAATAAATAAATTCCCCCGGCATCACGAGAACAATCCAGAGCTGTGGGCATTATAGAATTCACCTAATCAAGAGAGCCAAGCAGACGTCTCTGACAGGCAAAGGGAACAAAATAAGGCAGCAGTCAATGGCTCTTAGCGAGTACAGCGAGATAGAAGAATGTTGCTGCCTCGACTCATAATTATTGATACAGACAATAAGCTAAGTGAGAGTCATGCAGGAGCTTGTGAGGGCTTCAAAGCGCTACTCAGCAGAGAGGCATTAGCTTCTCACTGCCAGAAGAGGTCTTTGGTCTTTCCAAAGAGAGGCCGAGGAACACCAACAGTGGAAGCCAAAGCCTCCTTTCATTTGTCCACAGCAGAGGCAGTTGTAGGATCATCTTCCCTACACTGTCATGCCAATCTAAGACTTTTCTTGTGTGCCAAATCCAGTCGAAAATACATATGTTAAAAGAAAAAAACAGCCAAAAGGAAATTAAAGAAAGCTATATTGGAACACATCAGTGTGTTGTGATGGGCAGTGTCAGAGTCTCTCAGCCATTTTGAGGAGACTGGCCATAGAAACTTGTGCCCGAACCTGCCCATCATTTTTAATGGAATAATACTAGCAAGGGAAAAGCATATAGGATATATTTCAAGCAGGGCTAGCCCAACCATTAGGCAAATTAAGCAGCCGCCTAGGGCAGCAACTTTTGAAAGGCGGCAAAAGCAGGGCATTCTACGCTAAATAATAGATTTTCAGAGCCAGAGGGGGTGTAAAGCTTGAGGTTCGTCTAGGGGCACCTTGAAAACTCTAGGGCTAGCCCTGATTTCAAGGGGTGAATTCTGCTGCCTGGATCTCATTACAGGGTATCAGCAATGAATACGCCATGAAGAGAAAGAACTAGAGCTGCACACACAGTGCTTAAAAATAGCACACACAAGTTTTTCTCAGGCTATTTTTTCCTAAAAACGTTGTGTAAGAGAGTAGGTATAGTCAATGTTCCCGCCAAGCTGCGTGGTAATCCTCTGGATGTGCTGCTGCCAGCGATATTGAGGGGTCTGGGTAAAAGCCGGAGCCTCCAAATCTAGGGTTGTTGTTTTTTAAGTGCCTACAAGTCAATAGTGACTCCCGGTGACCCAGCAGACCCTGGGTTTTCTTGGCAATAGATTGCCAGGCCTTTTCTTCTGAAGCAATGGAGAGTAAAGTGACTTGCCCCAAGGAGGGGCAGTGGGAATCAAACCCAAATCTCCTGGGTAGTAGGCTGTGGATGTAGGTAATAGTACCTTAAATTACATCTGTGAAAGATGCGACTTTTACCTACTTAGAGTCAGGGATTTAAATTGAGATAGCCTGGTGCCTGCATGCAACACCAGTCAGGTTTCTGTTTCAGCAGTAAAAGAATCAAATTAGGGGCAGAGATTTTACTATTTGAATTTTGTTCCTCTTTGATGCTGTTAAGTGTACAGGACAGATTCTTTCAGGCTTTAACCCCAGTGTCACAGATAATGGGGAACATCTTTGGGGTCTGACTCATTGTTATACAATGGTATAGCTGAGGACTTTAATACATAGTAGCATACTGATGTTTCACTTTTTAATAGCATATGCAGAACTGGGGCTTTAAAGATGTTTTTATTTTACTTGTGTTTCAAATACAGAAGCACTTTATCACAGTAATAACGACCTTCACATTACATTTCCTATTTGCTTATGCCCCAACGGGTATAGGTTCCACACCTTCAGTGCTCCTGTTTCTTATGCATGAGAACTAAGTACAGGTAGCAGAACACCCAATGTTATGCGATTCTATCAGATCACAATTTAACTAGGCAGTGGATTGCCTTGCTTTGCTGAACCATTGCATTCTGTCTCCCCTCCCCCTACTCCCCACCCCTGAAATTCATAAAGAAAGCAATCACTGCTTACAGCGCAGAGTTCTGACCAGAGAGGAGAACCCCCTGGCCCACAAACTCGCCTCTCTTCAAAAGAAGAGGCATTCACCAATATGAATCAACTGGAATCATATGTCCAGCGCTTCCAGAAAGTTATAAATGATAAGTAGTCATAGTGGTAATTTGATCTGTCTAGTAGTGCAGGATCATGTCTCAGGAAAGGGAGAAAAGTGCATGGGCACAAGGCTGGGGGGAGGGAGTTACCCCCACAGAAAAGGTCCAGACAAATTCTTTCTGGCTGGGAAGCTGGAGAACTGGGTCTAATATAATTTGAAATCTGAACCAATCTACCAGCGACATTAGCACGTCACATTCTCTACAATTTAAGGGATATGTGTAATAACCAGATTGTGGAAAAGTCTCTCAAACGAAAAGAGATTTTTTTTTCAATTGCGCCCATCACTGCTAGTAGAAATAAAAATGCCATCATTGATGGTCCTCATTAACTATATAATGGTAGTATGATGCTACAGTATATAGTGGTATTCTATCAAGTACACTGCAGAATGGCAGCTGGATAGCAAATGCTGGGATATGCTTTCCAAATTAAATTCCGCCCAGGCAGCCCCTGAAGTGCTGGTAGTGGGGGTTGGGGAAGGAAAGGAGGAAGGAGGCTTACTTGCAGCTGGCTCTCGGATCTTCTGAGGTGGACCCCCCTACTCGTGACTTCTTCAAAATTGTGGCTTGAGACCCATAATTTGAACTTCTGTTATCAGGTGCATGTCTTTCTGTCCCATAATAAATACTATTACTACTGCTGAACATTTGTAGAGTGCTACAAGACGAACGCAGCACTGCACAGACACATGTAAGAGACAGTCCCTGCTCTTTAGAGCTTATAATCTATCCAAGACAGACAACACAGTAGCTGTAGACATGAGATACATCTAGGGGGATTTGGTAGGGAAACACAAAGGAGATCAGGTGAGTCAAGATCCAAAAGCGGCAGCGAAGAGGTGAGTTTCCAGCCTTGACTTGAAAAGGGTCAGAGAAGGCGCCTGAGGTTCAGACACAGGTAGTTTTGTTCCAGGCATAAGGAGCAGCAAGGTGAAAGGAGCAAAGTCTGGAGCTGGCAATAGAAGAGAAGGGCACAGATAGAAGCTATTTGCCAGCTCCCGAGAACAGGTGTAGAGAGAGATAAGAGAGGAAAGGTAGGGAGGAGCTGCAGAGTGAACGCACTTATAGGTCAGCAGGAGAAGTATAACTGGATGCAGAAACAGATAGGGAGCCAATGAAGTGACCTGAGAAAAGGGGTTATATGAGCATGACAGGCTGGCGGAAGATTAGCCCGGCAGCAGAGTGTTGAACAGATTGAAGGGGGGAGAGATGATTCAGAGGGAGACCAGCAAGGAGCAGTTGCAATAGTCAAGACAGGAGGTGACTAAAGAGTGATAAGTGTCTTAGTAGTGCTTTCAGAAAGGAATGGGTGGGTTTTGTTGATGCTATAGAGAAAGAAAGGGCAGGTTTTAGCTATCAGATGGATGTGTGTGGAGAAGGAGAGAGAGGAGTTAAAGATGACCCCGCAAGATTACTTGACATAACCGTTGCTATAGAAACTTGTTCTTCCCTTAAAAAAAAGTGTTGATCATTCTGAACTTTGGATTGGAGAAGAGTATGACAGTGCATGAATTTAGCATCTAGCTTTCCAGAGGGGACCCCTAGCTTTCCAGAGGGGACTGCCCCCCCCTCCCCACCCCGGGAATTATCTTCTGCCAGTAAAATACTTCAACTATACTCAAACAAAATAAAAGTTAAACAAAATGCTAGGGACACAAGCAATTTATGTCATTTTCTAAACTACCCAATACAGATCAAATCTCCCTTCTTGTGCTCTGCACCATTAATTCGGGCATTAACAGAACGGAGAGAAAGAGACCAAGACCATCTTTAGAAATGGGCGATCTTTTCCTGATCTCTCCTCTTGGCGCATACAAACTGCGCCCGATCAGTCCCCGAATACAAATGCGTGCAAGTAGCACCGAGCCCAGATATACTGGAGCGATTCGCCTTTGAGCGCCCGGGGTGGGGGGAGGGGGACCAGATGTTGCAGAGCAGCACATAGGGTCCAACATGCAAAGGCAAATCAGAGCTGAGGTTAACGAAGAGAGACCGGAGACTTACCCTGGTGCAAAGGAGCAGCCTCCGAGCCCGGACAGAGCCCCTTAGCCATTATCCCGGATCCACCGGCGGCAGCTGGATTCCCCCCGCCCCAGGCTGCAACGACACCGACTCCGTTAAAGGGGAGGCTCGTCCCTTCCAGGAGGCGCTTTCCCATCCGCCGACCAAATATCGGGAGGAGAGCTAAATATCGCGGCGGGAGTGGGAACCGAACCCGTGAAACGCGCTCAGCACAGGCCTTAGCTTGCGGCTTTGCCTTCTCGAGGTGGGAGGTTTTCATCCCCACTTGTTGCAACGCACAAAGAGCGAAGGAACCAGCTGCAGCCTAATACTTACTGCTGCACATTCCTCCTTATTCTGGCTACTGACACATTCGATTGTCTAGTAGGGGGATATTTAATAAAACAAGCTCATAAGAAGCAGTGGGTCAAAATCCAAGTCAAAGTTCCCATCAAAGGGAAGTGCCACATCCAATCCTTGCACAGATGCATGTAGTTCTAGATTCAATGGGTCTCTAGCTAGAAAGAGGGCAGGGCTAGAGATGGTTCAGGGTGTTGCTACCCTAGGCAAATCTTAAGCCTTATGCGCCACCCCTCACCGCCAAAAGCTATCAGAATTATTTATTTTATTTTACTTATTTATTCTTTTATACCACACTTCCAAGGATCAATGCTGTTTACAGAGAACTAAACTTCAGCCATACATGGAACAATATTAAAAGAACTGGATTACTTAAACTTGTTTGGTAAAGCAGAGAACTACAGTAGTGGCCAAAAAATTAAGGCAGACTCCAAAATATCAGAATTTTATTAGAAAAGTACATGTTATTGTCACTTTCATGGTCAAAAGCTTTAAGAACCAAAGATATATATGTCATTTTCAAAGTTTTATTCAGGAAACAATATGTGTGTCAATATTTGATAGGGTGTCCATGATTTTTCAGCACAGCCTGGATTCTTGTAGGCATACTGTTAGCTAGCGTTTTACAGTATGCTGGAGTGATTTTGTTGACCCATACATGTTTGAGTATGTCCTTTAAATCAGTTTCTGAAGTTGGACGGTGTGCTGCCACCTTTTTCTTCATAAGATTCCAACAGTTTTCAATTACATTGAGATCCAGAGAGTTTGATGGCCAACTTGGTAGCAGTTCGATCTTGTTGTCCACAATCCATTTTTTGACTGTTTTTGCAGTGCGGCATGGTGCCAAGCAATGTTCCCTCTAATTTTCTGTAGGCTGTGTGCTCATAAAATATCAGCTGTACAGCTTTTGAAGGAAGGTTAAATTTTTGTGCGCTACATAACGACACTCGGAGTTATATACTTTAAAATTTGACTACACGTCAGAATACATAATGTACACCACATTGATTGCACTAGAAAATATTGTCGAACTTGTGAAAACCGTAAATACACAACAACTTTTAAATTTTAAGACATCTGTGTTGTTTTCTATCAGAATCAGAACCAAAATTTCTGTGCGCTCTGTTGTAAAGTATGTGCGCTTGCTTGGCGAGGTGTGTGCGCGCGCACACACGCGCACAGCTTAGAGGGAACAGTGGTGCCAAGTCCTGCTGAAATATAGTTGTGCCAGAAACATTCATGTATATTTTAACTTATTCAGCACGGATATGTATTTTGCAGCATTTACTCTTTCACCTTTTTCAAAAATGTGCAGGCCACATCGTCCATTCGCCGAGATACCACCCCATACCATGACCGATGGTGGGTGTTTAACAGTCTTGATCGTGTACTTCGGATTTAGTCTCTTGCCTGCTGGTCGACAGACATAGTTGTAACCACTCCCACATACTTCTTGAAATGTACTTTCATCTGTGAACATTACCCTCTCCCACCATTCAGCAGATTTGTCTTTCATCTTGCTACAAAACTGTATGCGGGCAGCAGTTTGCTTCCTGGTCATCATAGGCTTCTTGGCAGGTCTTCTGGCCATGAGTCTGAATTCATCCACAAGCCGTCGTCGGACAGATCTGGCACTTATCTTTATTCCTCGATCATTAGCTAACTGAGCCATACGTTGAGATGAAGTATGTGAACTAGATGTAATAATGCTTTTGAGGAATCGGTCATCTCATCCAGTAGTTATCCATCTGCACCCCCATTTTGAACGATGTATACGCCCACCTGATTTCAGAACATTCTGAACTGCACACCTTGATATATGCAAATGTTTTGCAATAGCACATTGTGAATATCCTTCAGCATGGAGTGTGACAACTTGTCCCTTTACAAAGTCATTAATATCACACTTTCTACCCATCTTGATTGAAAGTTACATGTAAAATATACAATCTTTTCCTAGTTGTAAAAATTCAAAACTTCATCCAAGAAACCTACTACAGAGTGTAAATAAACTAAAATGGACGCCAGACGCATGGTGTGACTAATCGCCATGCTGATTAAATAAGAAAACACGTGTGACATCTCCACAGTACATTATTTAACAATAAATTGTAGAAAAAGATACCTGCCTTAATTTTTTTGCCACTATTGCATATACAAAATAGAGAGGTTGCATAAGGTAGTAAATAGTCTGGTGCATATCTTAAATTAGGAGTCGTGGGTGTCTCTGATGCGATGTAGTAGGGCATTCCAGAGTCGAGGGGCATATAAGGAGAATGCCCTAGTGCAAGTTGTCTGGTTGCTCTTGGTCAGTCTGGGAGGCAGGTTTGATGTTTTATTCCTTCTTTGGCAGTTTTCTGGGGTCTTTGTTATGATAGATTGCAAGTATTGGGAGGAAACTGGTGGATTATTTTGAATGTAGTTATTAGGGCTTTGTACTTGATTCTACTGAAGAGAGGTAACCAATGTAATAGCTCTTTTAGAATAGGTGTGACAGGACTGTATTGGGATGAGCACATAAGAATTCGGGTGACTCATGCTGCGCAATTTGTAGTGGATGTAATGAGTTCTTCAAAATTCCAGGGAAGATGGCATTACAGAAGTTGTAGTGTGGTAGTATCATTGCCTGGAAAACTGTCTGGAAGTCATGAGGTTCAAGAAGGGCGTAAGCATTGGAGTGTTCTTAACTTGCTGTAAGTGCATTGAGACAATTTATTTATATGTGGTTGGAATGTGAGATCTGATCTATGGTAAGGTTGAGGTATCTTACTTCTGACTTAACTTCTAGGTTGGAGTTGTTCACCTTTAATGACTTTTGGGGGGGAGGAAGGATTTATTTTTGGTGAGGAAACAGTACCTGTCTTTTCTTGAGGTTGATCTTGAAAGTATGTTCTAATAGCCATTGGTTTATAGTGTTGAAATAGGTTGTAATTATTGAGTAGTCTGGGTTTGTGGTGGAAAAGGAAGCATATGTTATAATATTTTCTACATAAAGATGATAGTAGACGTTGAATGTGCTTATGATATTGCAGATTGGCTATATATAGATGTTAAATAGTAACACTGAAAGGCAGAGCCTTGAAGGACACCTTGTATATTGGTGGTTTGTTCGGAGGTCTTTTGTTCAATTTGTACATTTTGGGAGTGATTTATGAGGTATGACCATAGCCATTCTAGGGCAGTATCACGGATTCCTATAACAAATAGGCGCTGTAGGAGAATGTCAAGGGATATTTTGTCAAAAACCGCTGCAGTGTCTAGAAACATGAGAATGAAGCCTTGTTTTATGTTTTCTAGGCCCTTGATAAGCCAGTCTGTTAAAGAGATGAGCAAGGTCTCTACACCATGGTTGTTGTGGAATCCATGTTGGTGTATGTCCAAGAGAGAGTTTTAGTCAATATGTTCTTGCAATTGGTAGATGACTACCTTCTCGATATCTTTGGCAATAAATGATAAGCTGGAGATAGGCCTGTATGAGCTCGGGTCATTTGGATCGAGCTTGGGGTTTTTGAGGATTGGATAGATTGACGCTGATTTCAGGAATATAGGAAAATATCCTTTGGAGAATGAGGTCGTGATTAGCTTATATATAATTGGAGCAAGCTCTGATTTTGTGATTTTGAACCAGGTAGCAGGGCATGGGTCCAGAGGAGAAATTGTGGTGTTGATGCTATGCATTATGTGCTCAAGGTGTTTAGTGGAAGTGAAGCTGAAGGACCATAGTAGTGTATTTGTGGTGTTTAGATCTGTGGGGTTGCCACAGGTGGTTGGAACAAGCAGGCTGAGAGATGGCATGGGGTGTTTTGATTGCAGGTATGCAGCAAAGTCCTGTGGGTCAAGAAGTAAGTCCGGTGGGTTTGGTTGTTGTCTTTTGCTAGTCTAGTAACTATATTGAATAGTTCTCTGGGCTTGTTTATTGCTTTCATTATTAGTTTAGTGTGGTGTTCTTGTTTTGTATTGTTGGTCTCTGAACGGTACGTTTGGAGGGTGAACAGGTAGATTTATTTTGATCATCGAGTGTGCTTCTCCATCTGCAATCCAGTTTTCGCTTTAATTCTTTTAGGCTTGGCATGTACCATGGGCTGTGGATTTGGTGATGTGATTTCACAGTACTGGTGCGAGGTGAAGTGGCAAAGGTTTGTATTGTGCTTATCCATTTGTCTATAGTAAGGTCCTGGTCCTGGTGTTCTTTATCAAGATAAGGGAGCACTTTGTCAATTTATCGAGAAGCTTGAATCGATGGTGGTATATATTGCGATGCATGTTATTTAGCTTTGAATGCTTTGCTCGCTGCCACCCTAGGCAACTGCCTAGTGATGGGGCTGGCCCTGAAAGGGTGGGGAAGGTAGAAAGAAAGCCACAGTGACATTTTCACACATTACAGTCTTCACCCCGCCCCCTTTAAATTAGCTAGAAAAAATGCAAGACAAGGCTCCAAGGGTTTTCTATGCATAAAAAGCCTGCCCACTTCACATGGGTGTAGTTTGGTGGGGGAAAGGGCAGCATTGCGCCCCCCCCCTCCAAATGAGTTGCCCTGATGGCCACAACCCCTTCTGTCTTCCTGTGGGGATCCCATGTCCTGCAGGCAGAAAAGAACAGCACTGCTGTGATCGCAGCAAAGTCCTTTGTGACAGCGGTAGCATGTATGTGTGTCGCTGCTGTTACAGCAGAGTCTCATCAGACACCACAGATGTACCCCCCCTAGACGGTCACCTGGTCCACCTAGCAGACAAACCGGCCCTGTTCAATCACTCACATGGCACCACCTTTGACACTTTGGCACCAACAACATAGTGCCCTTTATTGAAAGGGCACCATGATGTGACTGCCAATTGACCACTGTTATGTTGTTTTCTGTGTTAATATAGGTTTTTGCAATTAGGTCAGGTGAGTTACTCTTCACTAATTAATTGTAGCTCTTGGTCCAGTTTTCATAACACTTTACTGTTTTGAATATTCTGTGCTGTTATTGCTGTTTTCCATTCCCCCTAAGACATGCCCCGTTTACAAATGTGATTATCTCTCTACTAATTCTTTAGCCAGTATCATTTATTTTTGCCGATCATTTTTATCTTTTCTTGGGCTCCTTCCTCCTCTCCTTAGTCCTATGTTTTGATGTAGTATTATTTTTGACTAATGTTTGCACTTGATTTGCTAATTGTAATTGATATATGTGAGGTTCTCATCTAACATTTATGTCTGTTCTGTCTCCAGTTTTTCAATGATTAGTTCAGTGACCCCTTGTGGGTATAAATATTTGTTCTGTCAGCTTTTGGTGAGTTTACAATTTATGTTACAATCTGTATAGCTTGTGATTGACATTTATTTGTTGCTCATCATATTTTTTGGCTATTGACAGTATCTGTTTATCAATATTTATTGAATAAGCTTTTTATTACACTTATCTCTTTTTAATAGTATGGATTCATTTTAATTTGTTATTTTAACTAATTATATGATTTAAGCATTTTTATTCTTTTTATTTGTATTTATTTATATTATATTGTGTTCCATTTCACCCATGTTTTTGTATTGTATTGTTTTTTTTATTCATTTATGTATTTTAATGTTTTTAGTGGTGATAATCCCCTGAAGAAGGCCAATTGGGCCAAAACACATGTAGGGCAGACCCTCCAATAAAGCTATTTTCCTCCAAGGAACCTTTGTCACCTACTTTTGTTTGTGTGTCCTTTGGACTGCAGATGGGATGTTTTTCTGTTTGTGTCATTCCAAAAATTATACTAAACCAGCAGCAATCTATAGTTACAGTTGTACAACGACCCATAGTTACATTTATGCTAAGCCAGCAATGTTCTGTAGTTTTCTTAGAGTGATCATGTAGTTCTTATGATTATGTATCTATCTTTATTTAAAGCAGTAGGCAAAAAGCTAAACAAATGAACTTTGAAGACAGTCAGATAGTCATCTGGACAGCACATATTAGAGGCCTCTGTCAAGAAAATCATAGGCCTCTTCAATTGCACCTTGGAGATTTTGGTATTCTTCTATCTATCATCCTCACAGTCCCCCTTTTGGCTCTGTACAGAACCACTACAGATGAATGGTAGCTCAAACATGTCCAAGTCCAGAATAAGTCTTCTGCCACAGTGGAATGCCTTTCGCTTCACTTTGCAGATGCTCCTTCATAGTCCTAGGCACATCTGGTCCATAGGTGAACTTCATCTTGCTGGTTGGAAGAAGTCTTTATATATAACATACACTTAAATAATATAGAAAAAGAACTATAATCATCCTACAAATTAACCAAAGCCACATGACACTGTTTGCCTCTGCTAGGTCTCAAGAAGATTGTGTACAGAGCGTAAGACCCTACCAATTATTCTTGCAAGCACTATTTGCTGGCAGTGGCCAACTGCCTTCTATAGATCTTTTAGTCATTCACAGTAGTTGTCTTCTTTGGTTCGTAGGATTCAGTGCATGCAATATATAGTTTGCAGAACCATAATTCACCACTACAGCACCTCTCTTGCTGCCACACAATTGCAAACAAGCACAACTACTTATACCTAATGGCAATATAGAATTGTTGAACAGAATTATGTTATCTAATGCTAATTAATTACAATACATCTACTGCTAGCACTACAAATTATTTTAATATATAGAGACCAAACTAACTTGTAGCATATTTCTATCTTGCATCTATATTCCTTAATTTATTCTATTTACCAAATCAAATGTTAGACCACATACTAATAGACACACCTTTCTTGTCAGGTGCATAACTGGATATATTCATATCACTAATTATGTTTGTGATTTGCTAACTAATTACAACAATTTACAATGTATTGTTAATCTTATTACTTAAGGTGTAACAAATATTAAAATATAACTAGCAGTTTATGGCAAATAAATTGAACTCATTTCAATATAGACTCATTTCAATTGTTTGGCAAAAATTCTTAGAAAGGCTTTCTTATCTTAGGTGATAGTTTAACTCATATTACTTTGAATATTTTCAGTCATAAAGCTATCTGATTAACATAGACACCTCAGCTCATAAAGGAAAGAAATCAGGATGCAAAACAAAGAAAGAAAGAACAGAGACATAGACAGTACCAAAGAACTGTGCTCAAGGAAAGGTATGCATTCATAACCACCAAACTTTAAAAAACATAAAATTTAAACCAATTAGAAAATTGATTGCCATTACTTTACAGCTTAATATTTCTCTTTGATACACTGTTTTCAGCACAAAACAACATAGAGCCTGACGTCAGTACCGGGGAAAATGGTAGAAACCATCATAAAGAACAAAATTACACAGCATGTAGATAGTCATGGCCTAATGGGAGACAGCCAACATGGCTTTAGACAAGGAAGATCTTGTCTTACTAATCTAATATGTTTTTTTGAAGGTGTGAATAAACAGATAGACAAAGGTGAGTTGGCTGATATAGTGTATCTGGACTTTCAGAAAGCCTTTGACAAGGTCCCTCATCAGAGACTTTTGGCAAAACTAAAAAGTCATGGGATAGGAGGCAGTGTACTATTGTGGATCGGGAACTGGTTAAAAGATAGAAAGCAGAGGGTAGGGCTAAATGGCCAATTTTCCCAATGGAAAAAGGTGAATAGTGGAGTACCCCAGGGATCTGTACTGGGTCCGCTACTTTTTGACATATTCATAAATGACCTGGAAAAGGGAATAACTAGTGAGGTTATCAAATTTGCAGATGACACAAAACTGTTTAAAGCTGTTAAAACCCAGGAGGATTGTGGAAAACTGCAGGAGGATCTGGATAAATTGGAAGATAGGGCATCCAAATGGCAGATGAAATTTAATGTGGACAAGTGCAAAGTTATGCATCTAGGAAAGAACAACCCACACTATGGTTACACAATGCAAGGTTCCACATTGGGAACCACCACCCAGAAAAAAGATTTAGGCATCATCGTGGATAACATGTTAAAACCCTCCACCCAGTGTGCAGCGGCGGCCAAGAAAGCAAATAGAATGCTAGGTATCATAAGGAAAGAAATAGAAAATAAAACAAAGGATATCATAATGCCTCTGTATCATTCCATGGTACGACTGCACCTTCAATATTGTGTGCAATTCTGGTCGCCATATCTTAAAAAGGATATAGCGTTATTAGAAAAGGTACAGAGAAGAGACACCAAAATGGTAAAGGGGATGGAAGGCTACTCCTATGAAGAGAGGCTACAAAGGTTAGGGCTCTTCAACCTGGAAAAGAGACGGCTGAGGGGAGATATGATAGAGGTCTATAAATTAATGAATGGAGTGGAACGGGTAAACGTAGATCAATTGTTTACGCTATCAGAATATAGAAATACTAGGGGACATGTAATGAAGCTACAGGGCAAACTATTTAAGACAAATAAGAGAAAATATTTTTTTACTTAACGTGTAATCAAACTCTGGAATTTGCTACCAGAGGATGTAGTAAAGGCTGTTAGTGTAGCTGGGTTTAAAAAAGGTTTGGACAAGTTCCTGGAGGAAAGGTCTATAAACCATTATTAAAAAGGGACCCAGGATATCAATGCTTGACCCAATACAAGCATTGTGGAACCTGTGTCTCTTGGGGATACTGCTAGGTACGTATGACCTAGATTGGCCACTGTTGGAAATAGGATACTGGGCTTGATGGACCTTGGTCTGACCCAGTATGGCATATCTTATGTTCTTATGTTCGACTAGCAACAAGGCATTTGCTTCACACTTTCAATTAACAACATCAGTTCTGCAAGGATCATTCCATAATAAGAACTGAAACATACAACATGAAAAGTTAAGATTACTCCTCCAATAGACTCTTGCAGGTAGCTTAAAATAGATTTGGACAGACACTCTGTTGTCTCTTACACTTGCAGTTAATTTGCTAACATAAAAAGAAAACATTTTAACACCTTTTTGCCACCATGATTTAATTATTTAATTTACTTGTTAGAATGAAGGTGCATCGTTCATTATTCATTCGTTATTCTCAACTTTTTTTTTTTTTACAATTCCCTTTAATCAAACTTGCTTTGACTTTGATAAGCAATTCAATTTTCAGCAAAGCTGCTAACTTGTATTTTTCATTTAAACACTTTCATAACTTTCTTAGTCTTTTTATATCACGCAAATTCATGCAACTTATCAGATATCTAAATACATCAAAAAGCACGGAAGCTCGTCCCATTCATTCATGCAGAACTAAAAATAAAACAGGAAAATACGTGCTTCACCATTCTCCAGAGGTTCTTATCTGCAGTTATAAGAAGCTCCGGGAGGTACTATTTATAATGAACTTTTCAGTATTTGCATTCTTACACATAGAATAAAATCAGCAGACAAATGCTCTTAACCAGAATCAGTTCAGAGCCATAAGCTAGAAAACAAAACTTTAGCAAAACCTATTTAGTGTACAAACACAAGTGTTTTGGTTTTTTCCTTCCCCCCTCTATCACAATTGTCAAATCCAGGATCGCTGTAAAATAATCTTAAACATAATCTAATAAAATCACAATCTTGCAGATTTATTTTTCAATAATACTGCTGCCAATTGGGATCAGAAGTTATTCTTTTTATATATATATTTTAACTGTGTTCTGATTTCTCCTTGAAAACATTTTTTTTAAAAGTAACTTCCCTAACCAGGCTTGTGGTTATCTGGCAAGAAAACCTTGAACAACTGTGACATTCTCTCTCGCTATAGGATTACTATAAACATACAGTCCTGCCAAGCTGGTATCTGTGCTCTTGTTGCAAATCAGTCATAGAATCTCATCTCCATTTATACATTCATTAAACTGACACATCACTTCACATCATTAGATCACCTTCACCAGTTTACTGTCCATTAAAAAATCCCTCTTTTAAACCATTAATCTGATATCTCACTTCCTGCTATGCCTTCTAATCACTTGCATCATACCAGCTACTTACATGCATAGACTTTCTTCATACTATACTATTGTATAGACTAAGGGGTATGATTACTAAATGGTGCTAAAGAAGCAAAGGTAACATTAGCAGGTGTTATCAGCACCCACTAGTGGATAACGCAGGTTAAATGGCCGGTAGCCTGTTAACAGGCATTAAGGTATAAAGGGGTGGAGAAAGGGGGTTAACTGGGCAGAGTGTGGGTGTAGAGAGCATGTATTCCCTTAACGGCAGGTGCTATTAATGGGCATTAGAGGCACAGTTGCCAGGAACCTTAACGGCAGCTCAAAGCTGGCATTAAGGCCTCATTTTGGAGGGAGAGAGTCATTCTTGGCCATTCAAAACCATAGAGGGGGGCCCATTTATATGTTAGCAGTGTGCAGCAACCAGACTGGAGCCCTGAAATTAGTGATAGCAGTGGTCAATTGGCAGTCACATGATGGTGCCCTTTCAATAAAGGGCACTATGTTGTTGGTGCCAAAGTGGCAAAGGTGGTGCCATGTGAGTGATTGAACAGGGCCGGTTCATCTGCTAGGCAGACCACGTGGCCGTCTAGGGTGTACACCTGTGATGTCTGGTGAGACTCACCTGTGACAGCTGCGACACACATACATGCCACTGCTATCACAAAGGACTTGTGCCACCGCAACTGCCACCATGCAGCCACGTTAGCAGCATGTAGGGGTGGGAGTGACAGTAGCAGTGGCTTCTGCCTGATGCAGAAGACATCATTGTCCCTGCCCTGCATGACAGGCGCAATACTGCTGTTTGTACTGTGAGGACCAGACCAAGGGTATTTGCCATCCTAAGCAGACCCCCTCCGTGCAACCTCCCCCCATTGCTGCTTGAGTTTCTCTGCCAAGCAAACAACCAACACAATACCATTCTCACACTGCATGAAGCTCAAAAATAAACAAGAGTCGAGGTGAAGTACCTATGAAAATATCTGTGGGAGGGGAGAGAGAACTAAACTAAGGGAATCTAGGAAAAGCCTGCCTTTTAACTATAGAAGTCTCCTAATCTTTCCACTGAGGTAGTAAGGGCTAGCCTCAGTGAAAGGGGGTAGGGGTTGCTTTTGCGAATTGTACACTGCGACTGCCTAACATTTAAAACTCCACAGTTTCAAATCAGCCATCAGTTGAGAGGCCTGATTAATGCCAACTACCATAAAAGCTGTATCCTCAGCAACACTGTCAGACCCCCTTGGTGCAGCTGCAGCCTATTGGGAGCTAGGCTCACATGGAGGCCGGCATCTGTGAATGTCAAATAGAGTCACAGAGTAGGTGAGACAGGAAAAAAAAATCTGCCATGTAACTGCATACACCTTGCTCTTGTCCGAAGCTGCAGTCACAGAGTGCCATCTGGGGGTCTGAGCTCCAGGCACAGTATGCACATACAGGCATGTCCATCTTAAACACATCTGCACAAAATATACACCATCTCAATACTGTATACCAATCATTGACCACAGCATTTAACATGACATTGTGTACTATTCTAGAGCAACAACCATCCTTATGTTCACAAAGACAACTTGCATTGGCATGCATTGGCCTGCCTGATTGTGGTAGTGGGACACTGACCCCTGAATGGTGCTTGCACAATTCCAGCAGGAAGAATGTGCTATAGGATATCATGCTAGTCTCTGCATCGCCTGGCACCATGTGAGAAGGCAGTGCCTGAAGGTGAATATAGGGGTGGTGGTAGGCGGGGACAGTCCATACCTGTTTTGAATGTACCCCTGCTAGGTGGCATTGCCAGCCAGAGGCTCTGTTCAGATGCATAGAAGCACTGAGTGCCCACCCAGTCTCTGCATGTTTCACATCAGAGGTCCTGCGTAACAGCTACACCCATGATCTGTAAGTGCCAGTTGGGACAGCCACAAGGTCCTGAAAGGATCACCTATTGCAGTGCATGGTCTGGGGACCAGGTGATGTGTGTCCTCTCATTCAGGTGGACAGTGAAAAAAGTCATTTGCACATGTGGCAGCTGTTATGTCCATGACACACACAACATTCTGCACATTCCATAGCTGATGTGATGGATCGCTGCAATCTTTATTGGGTAAAAGGTAGCATATAGGTGGTCAGATTGTGAGTTGCATCCTGGAAAATAAAGGGGCTAACCATTACCAGCACACATAGCCCACATTGCAGCCATAGTGGTGACCCTGATTACTGGAGCATTGCCCAATACCTGCATGTCTTGTTTGATGAAGGAGCAAGTGTGCATGACCTCCAGGAGTATCTTGTCGTATACAAGGGAATGCACTCCCTGCACATGTGCTGCCTCAGAAATTAATGCAACACTGCAACCCAGCAGACCTGTGTGTGTGAATGTTTTTTGGCTTAGGGGGTACAGTACAATAGAGGGAAGGGTATCTTGCCCTCACATGTAGCTCAGTCTTTGCACAGGAGATTAATACTGCTGCTGTGTGTGTCTGTTATGCAGCTGCAGTACTGAGTATACAGTGCAGTCCATACTGCAGATGTACCATTGTAGGCAAGCCCTAGGTGTGATTTGCAACTCTCTCAGAATGTGTCTGCCAGGTTGTATGATTTCCAGGGTTTAGGCCATTGTAGGCAGGGACCTGTAGTCTGCTGTATTCTAGAGCATACTATAACAACCCATGTGGAGCTGTAGCTGAATGCTTAGAGCACTTGTGGCCTTGTTCTCTAATTGTGTATTATGCTGACACTTGGTCATTTTACTATTGTTCTGCTGTTTCTACATTGTAAGTAATTTATGTCAAGTTATGCCTGTTGTAAATAAATCTTAATAAATAAATAAATATTATAGGCCCATCCTAACCACTCCCTCTCCACCCCCTTACCATGCCTCCTGGAAAATGAAAAATGATGTGCATCACCATGTGTAAATATCCCCTTTCTATATGCAAATTTCTCTCATGCATATTCATTGTGATTATCCTGAAAACGTGATTGGCTAAGTGTGTGTTCTAAAGCTTGGGATGAGAGCCTCTGTTCTAAAATAACAACCTGTGTTTCTTTAATTGGCTTGGTTCCAAAAAAAAGACTTCTAGGGTGGGAAAATCTTGAGCAAACCCTGCACTAAAGCATAGCAGTTTATCGGTCGCTATGTTGTTGTGTGGTTAATAGTTTGGCAAAGTGGGCATGTAAATTGCATGTAAACAGCCAAATATGAAATTGGCAGTTTATTTATTTATTTATATTTTATTTTTAACAAATTACCATTACAAAAACAAGTAACTACTTGCAAAGAAAAGTCTTACATGGGAACTAAATTGAACATATATCATAAAAAAAAAAAGAACCAAGAAACAATTTTTCCCAATAAAGACACCAGCCCACTATATCTGACGCAGGCCACACACAAAATGACATAATCTATCATTAAATCACACAAAAGGAAAACAAATGATTGCCAGAAACAGCAAGTTAACCAACAGAAACGGGCACTAAGTTATTCTCCTTGAGCAGAATCCTGTGAGGCACGCTCAGCTGACAGAAAAACAGTTAACTGATTAGGATCAACACACACATATCTCGCTGATCTATATCCTATAATACATTTACAGGGATATTTTAGGAAGTACAAAGCTCCTAGCTGCAACACACCAGGTCGTAGCAGCAAAAATTCCCTTCTGAACCATTGTGTCTCATGCGAGACATCCGGATAAATCCTATCTTTACAAGAAAGAAACAACTCATCTTTATGGCAAAAAAACAACTTTAAGAACCAGTCTCGGTCCGCAAATAGGGCAAAGATCACTAGGAGAGTCGCAAGAACGGCACTAGCAGAATCAGAAGACTGTAAAACAGCCAAACTGTCCAAAACATCCATCGAGACACCCTGGACCTGCGACGATTCCTGGCGAACCCGTCCCGTAGGCAAATAATAAATCAGACATAGGAAGGATTGCCTCTGGCGAGACCTTCAAAATCTCTACCAAATACCTTTTAAACATGTCACGAGGTGGTACGAAAGGTACTTTAGGAAAATGTATGCTCCGTAAATTAGACAGTCTCACTATATTTTCTAAAGTCTCTATGTTACTGCGAAGAAGAGAACTGTCCTTAACCAACAGTTCTTCAGACCTGACAATCTTCCCCAATTGCTCTTCATACTTTGGAGAAAGTCTTTTAAGTTCTTGAATGTCTTCCTCCGCCTTGACAACCCGCTGGTCTAAAGAAGAAACTGGATGAAAGCGAATCAATCGTTGGGAGCAAGGCTGCTCCCGAGTCAGAAATTGCCTGCCAAATAGTCTCCAGTGAAAAAATATCAGGACGCCTTAACAAGAAGGTAGGCTGCAGAGAGGCCGCTGCCAACTGACCTACTGGAACACTGGACCTCTGAACTCCCACCTCCAAGCTCCGAAGCTAGGCTCACCGCTACCAAATTCTGCTCCCTTTGCCCTCCCAATACTGTCTCTGCCACCGGATGGTCATTCAATTCAGCATCCACCACCACTGGGATGGCTCCCCTCGAGGCAGTGAAATGCTGACACACACTGTACTCAATTCAGATGCCTGAGCCGGACCCGCCAGGGACGCTGACGGCTGGGTGGGGGGAACCCGCTGCTCCGGGAGATGATGAGAGATGTCAGAGCCAGAGGCCAGACTTGGGCTCCCAGCCACAGATCCCGACCTCAATGGTTGCCCTCAGGAGACTGCTTGCTGCATATCCGAGTGGAGCAGGTAAGGCTATATAGTAGAAAGAACTCCAGCAGGGGAAGTGCTGGGCTGCGAGGGGACTTTTGCTTACACCTTTTCCTTGTGTTTCCCCATCAAAGCTCCGCAAACTAGCAACCATCTGCCATCTTGGACCACCCCAACATATCAGTTTTTGACTCTTCCATTAATGCTGAATCTTTATGCCAGGGCTGCCATAAAGACATAGCCAGACACCAAAGGGTCATCTGAGGTGAAGTGTGACATTCTCTTCAGATGTCACAAAATCACTGGTGGCTAGAGGACCTTGGATACCAGATCCCTCCCTGAACTCCCTATTGCTTTCCTTGATCCCCCCCTTCCAACTCTCCAGACCCCTACTCTCAAAATTTTTTATTAGTGACCAAGTGGGCCTCTATCCTCCCTCAAAAAAATCTCATTGATATCCCTAGTGGGCCCCCAACCTCACCAATGTCCCCGGTGGTCTGTGGACCCCTTGCCTCTGACACCCCTGTGCACCTCCAATAGTGGGAGATGGAATGAAGCCCACACATGCCTACCTGCATGCTTCCATCTTGAAATAAGTGGTGCTGGGAAGCATTGCATGGAGTCAAGTAAGACAATTATTGCCTTATCTGGTAGACTGATCCTGTGCTGACCATCCTGATGCACCATGTGGGGGTCAGGCGCTGCCATTTTTCAAGATGGCAGCACAGAGACATGAGTGTATGGCTATTGTTCTGCCTCCCAACATTGGAGGTGCATGGGGAGTTGAGGATATGGGGGGGGGGGGGTCATCATATACATATGTGGGGTTGAGATGCCCACTTGGACCAATGAAATATTTTTTTGGAGGGGGTGGGGGATCTGGAGGAGGAGATTGGGAATTTGGGGAGGGGGAGCGGAAACCAGGCAGGAGAAGATCAGGAGTGCAGGAAGGTAGTTGGGAGACCAGCCTGCATTTTTAAATCTCCCTTCCCTGTCAGTGCCTGAGCAAATCCGTGTTTATGTATAGACAGGAAGGGAGATGTTTAGTTATGATAGAGCAAATGGCTGCATCTTACTGTTCCGGTGTGTGCTTTTTTCCCGGATAGTGCACACTACTTAATGCAGTGATAATTTGCATGTCATTAGTTTACTACAGTGGGAGTAAACATTATTCTGCACTTGCTTTAGAACATTGTGCACTGGAACTTAACACAGTGTTTGATGCATCAAGGTCATAGAATCTTAACCCTGTATAACCCATACTACTCAATCCCTCCTGCATAACCCATGCTTATTGTCCCTGTCCCTCATTTGAAATTATGTACACGCCAAGTTCATTGTCCCTATTTAATGTTTAATGTATACTTCCTAGTTCAAATTACAATGTAAACCGCTTTGAATATATGATAAAGCGGTATAGAAAACTCATTAACAAAATAAACCTTTCCACTCGGATAGATTTTCTCTGTCACTCATGCTAGATCAGAAAAAAAACCACACCTTTTTGTGGTTATAAAATGTATTTTTACTTATAGTTACTCAAAAATGTCCTACGGGGCGGGATGTAAGGGCCATAAACTAACATGTTATTCATATGTCCTACAAGGTGGGACAAACTATCAGAATGGGAAAATTGTAATGTCCCACAAAGTGGGATAGCTGAGTGGAAAGGGTTAAACTGACATCTAGAAGAAACTGATAACCAATGAAGATCTTGAAAAGCAGGCATAATGTGATAAGAAAGCTTCAAATATAACAACAAATGAGCAGCTCTATTCTGTTTACATTGTAGATGCTGAACCTTAGAAACTCCTACCAAAAGAAAATTGTTGTAATCCAGATTAAAGTGTGCAAGATTGTTACTACATCCGATTTCAAAAGACAATGTGATCAAAAAGTCCCTCCGTAGTGAGCACTGTACGTCAAGCCCCTTGGTAGTGAACTCTGTATGTAAACTAAAGGTGGTCCTTAATATACCTTATAATGGAGAAGAGCTAACAGCGGCTAACATCAAGCTAGGACCCACACAGGCCTTTCCCCCCCTCTCCCCCTTGTACAGCATGATCCTCCAAGAAAATCTCATAGATGTCTCTGAACGTGCAAAAACAGAGGACAGCTGAGACCGACTGATCGTGCCCAAATGCCTTCAGCTTTAGAATCTGTTTTGATGCTTCACTGATGACCAAGCGCTGCTCTCAGTATTTTGGGTATCATGGGTCCCTGGGACAAAGAGGTAAATCTTCCCGCCAAAACTGGAGCAGCACAATCGCACAAGTTATGTGAAGAACCACCTTTAGTTTACCTGAGTTCACACACAGTGCTCACTGCGGAGGGACTTTTCATTCACTTTGTATAAGAAGCTAAATTCCTAATCTTCCTAAATTGTCAAAAGGCTGCTTTTACCCTTGATGTAAAACAGGATTATTGTCCAACCTAACCACAAGAGGACCAACCTTTAAGGTGGGTTTGGTAATCCAGATTACTTCTATTTTTGGTAGATTAGGCTTTGCTCTCACATATCGAATCCTTTTTTTTCATTCACCAATTTATCATATTTTAAATCATTCAATAAAAAGAAACAAAGTCTCTAACCCCAACATATGAGATTGCACAAATAGCATAGTTACTCACCTGTAGCAGATGTTCTCCGTTAACAGCAGGAATAAATCCACACGTATGGGTGACATTACTGACGAAGCCCATGCGGAAGCTTTTCGGAGGTGCACCACGCATGCGCACCTGCCTTCCCACATGCCATAGTGCCATCTTCTCCGGTCAAGTTTCAAAGCAGTAACCAAAAAAACAACTCCCTGGGGAGGTGGGAGGGTTGTGAGGACTTATTCCTGCTGTCCACAGAGTGTACCTGCTACAGGTGAGTAACTATGCTTTCTCCATGAACAAGCAGGAAGCAAGTCGTCACTTATGGGGCACCCAAGCTACAGGCTACCAAAACAGAGGAGGATATTTAAAGCACCACCCGATTTCCTCCCACCTCCTGCCCTGGTCATGTGGGGAGGGCATGCGGCGATGGGAGCGGTGGCATCCACGTGCGCATAGGGGTGGGAAGAAACCTGGCAGTACTTTGATTTCCTCTTGGAGTCCGAATCAGAGGACTGGGAGGCAGAGGAAGGCTCGGCCATCTCAGATGGTGGTCCCCTAACCTACCTTCAGACCCATCCCTTCCATACAAGTGGCACAAGTCACCCCTGGAGGATATGTCCTTTCAGGACTTCATACGGGATATGGCAAAGGCCATACCCTTCTCCCTTGAGGCTGAGGACGAGCTGAGGGCAGAGAAGCTTGAGCTCCTGCAGTACCCTTCGGCACCCAAGGAGGCAGTAATGGTGCTGCTGCACCATGTCCTGCAGAGACCAACATTGTGGCGGTGGAAGAGTCCCCTCATAGTCCTCGCCTACAGCCAGTGACTGATCTCGATATATTGTGTCCAGAAGGCACCAGGTTTTGAGAAGCCCCAGCTGCCTCATAACTTCATAGTGGTCGAGTTGGCTCTCAAGTGTGTAAAGAGCATCAAGACTCATTCCTTGGTGCCCCCAGGGTGGGAGGCTAGGGCCTTGGACTCCTTTGGGAGGTGACACTACCAGGGCTCCATGCTAATTGGCTGGATCCTGTCCTACCAGCTTTATATGGGTATATTCCTAAAGGATAACATGCTGGAACTGGTGGAGTTTGCCACTCATGTCCCTCCAGACCACCTCGAGTCCTTCCATACCTGATAGGCCTTGGCAAGGATTGCTCCAAGGAAGCCACATTCAATGCCTTCAAATCCACCTGCAGGGTGGCAGCGGTGGGCATCGTCGCCAAATGGCTGGCCTGGCTCCAGTCCTCCGACCTCGAGCAATGGGTCCAGGACAAGCTGGCCAATGTCCCCTGTAGTGGGGAGAACTTGTTTGGGAAGCTAGTCGAGGAAAAGGCAGGTGAATTCAAGAAGGAACACATGGTGCTCTCCAGGCTCTCAAGGAAAACAGCAGACCCCTCACATAAAAAGTACCAGGGTAAGAAGGCTTTTTACCTGTGGCCACTACCCGGAACCCCAGCCGAGAGGAAATCAAAGTACTGCCGGGTTTCCTCCCACCTACTGCCCTGGTCATGTGGGAGGGCAAGTGGCAGTGGGAGCCGTGGCACCCCGCATGTGTATGGGGGTGCCCGAGAACATCAGAGATAGCCGTGGGAATCGGCATCAATTTCAATCTCTCCCCCCCCCCATGCACCTGCCTTTGCCAGTAGCAGATGGGTCTTCCAAATGGGCTGGACAGACTGCGGTGATGACGCCAAAGCCATCATAGGGCCTGCATAAGGCCAGAAACGCCACCATGTGAGCCTCGTGGGTCCTCAGGCATTTCTCTAGTACCACCACCTTGGAGGGGACTGGGGCATGAATAGGAACTTCAGCCACTGGTGTCAACACCTCCGGTGGGGATTCCATGATGACAGGTTCATCGGGAGACATCCGGCAGACCTCCAGTGCTATGAGGTCAATTCCTCCCATCTGGGAGTCAATTCATCTGACTGGGGAAGCTTAGTCTGCTGCTCCCGGCCCTCAGTGTCCACGTTGTGCCAAGGACTGCAGTGCTGATGCACTTTGGGCTTGTCCTGGTGCTTGGGGGCCCCTTTCGACACCAAGCTTCTGCTTGAGGCCCTGGCTTCTTGATTCCGACTGTGCTCAGGCAACCTTCCCAGAGGAAACCTTGACTGGGCTCCATGACGGAGTTGATGCTGGGGCCAAGGATGCTGAATCTGACGTTCCAAAGAGGGACTCTATTACTGCTTTTGTCGGCCCTTCAGGCCCCTTCTCATCATCTGCAGGTAAAGGTTGCAGGACGCAGGCTGATGGGCGAGCCTAAGGCACTGCAGGCATCAGTTGTGCCTGTCAGTGACCGAAATGGTGCGGCCACATTTCATGCACTTCTTAAAGCCGGCTCACATGTCCGGGAAGACTGCTTCAGCAAGGTCGAAGGCCTCTATTGTGAAGGTGGGAAAAAGACCCAGACAAGGGAAAGGCAAAAATCAGAAAAGAAAAGAAAGAAAATGAAAATCAGCTGGGAGCCGATTAACTTGACCACAGGCAGTGAAAAACACTCAAAAAGGCAGATAAAAGAATATTTTTCTGCTAGGGCAGGACATTCCTGGAAAAAAGAAGACTGGGAAGATGGCGCCATGGAGGCAGGAAGGCAGGTGCGCATGTGCCATGTGGCTCCCAAAAGCTTCCAATGGAATTTGGGGAGCATTCCACATAGGCTTTGTCAGTGACGTCACCCATACATAAGGCTTACTTCTTTCTTGTTTGCAGAGAAGTATGTACACATTTAACAAAAAGCTCAGCTACACCTGACAAAATGCTTCCATTGCTCACATAAGATATGCCATACTGGGTCAGACCAAGGTCCATCAAGCCCAGTATCCTGTTTCCAACAGTGGCCAATCTAGGTCATATGTACCTAGCAGTATCCCCAAGAGACACAGGTTCCACAATGCTTGTATTGGGTCAAGCATTGATATCCTGGGTCCCTTTTTAATAAAGGTTTATGGACTTTTCCTCCAGGAACTTGTCCAAACCTTTGTTAAACCCAGCTACACTATGTTGTTCCACCCACTTCCTCACATTTTTTCACTCTGCAGCCAGAGTGATATTCATAATAAAGACACATCATATTCCAAGATAAATTTACATCAAATTGTGAATTGTCCTTCCAGTAACTAAGAACTACCTTTATCGAAATTGATATCAGAAAATCGAACAGTCGAGCTTCAGTCTGAGGAAGAGACTGACATAACATCTTGACTTGAAAATAACATATTTAAACTGTAATTTTCCTTGAAATGGAAACATTGCCATTATCCATGCGCAAACTTCCTGCCGATATATTTGTAATTTAGGGTAAACATATGAAAAAAAGTACGTAACCGAATATTACAAGACTAACAAAGATCTCTGGAGGAACCAATTTTTGCCAGCCTATAAAGTATCTAAATGGCTCGATGGGTCAGAAAATATAAAGATCGAAGGAGAGATGCCAACATCCTCAATGATTTATCCCCAAAACACCCCATTCTGCTAGAGTCATTTCTATACCCAGCTCCTGCTCCCATAGCTTTTCCACTCCTACACATATAAGCCCAGGTCCAGATTTTAACTGTTTGTAGAAATGGGAGGTCACTTTCCGTAACTCATTAAGCTTCATACAAGACAAAATCCGGTTCAGGGTCCAGATTGGCTAAATCCGGTTTCGCAAAACACATCCAATTCTCAATGTTAGCTCAAAATACAGCGGAATATCATCAGCATTGATTCCATCTTCTCTATTAAGGGCGCCCAGTGGTTGCAAATTTGCAGAAGATGGTATTCACTTCTGCGGACACTAATTTTTTATACCTTAGAGCATGCTTTTCAAAATTTATCTCATATAACTCCTTTTTAACAACTGAAAATTCACACGACCCCAGATGATGAAATAAAAAAAGCAGCTCTCCAGCCTCCTTCCCCTCCCTCCACTCATCTCAAACAGGAAGATAGCAGCAACAATAGTGGCAACAGCAGTAGTCAGTACAGGGTCCCTTATATCAGTGTGCAGTATGTGCTTACAGACCCCAGTACTCAGCATGGGTTTCCAGTCTAACAGGACGGTTACTCAGGAGGGGGCAAGGGCCTATGAATGTTCACTGGCTCACAGGCCACATGCTGACTGGTGACTTGGCATAGGTCACAGTGAAAGCCCAGAGAAATGGGGAAAGGCCATATTTCTGTGATTCCATCCATTGATGTTGTGACCTAATTTGGGACCCCAAATTTGGGAACCACTGCCTTAGAGCTTCTGTTTCCTTCTTGATTTGTGTGGTTTCTCCGGAGGTGGTGTATGACATTATTGCCAATATGAATTTTGATCTGTCTGTTAGACTCCGTTCCTTTCTGGGTAACATGGGAAAATAAATTTGAGATGTGCTTTACTATAACCAGGCTTGTACAACTTTCTTTGTCATCAGAATCAGTTCTTAATTGTTTTAAGAAAGCAATCATTTGACCTATGCTATCAATCTTCTCTTCCTTAATCTCTATTGTATAAAGTTTCTTGTTCAATGTAAACGTTGTTTGACCTGTTCAAAGTTCCATGTAAACCACTTCGACCTTTGTGAAAAGCAGTATATAAACCCTGCCAAATGAATAAATGCTGAAGAAATCTTTTAGAAATATTTCCGACTGAGGCAGTATCTAATTTACCCATTCTCAATAAAATATAAAAATGTATATTGAGGAAATCAATTGGGGTTCTTGTTGTAAATGCAATTCTGCACTCTTTTCGCTTCGGTTTCCACCAGGATCATAATAGGCGGACTGTCCTAGTATAGGTGGTCGACTTATTAAAATGCGATATCAATCAGCGAGAATTCTCTTTGCTTATTCTGATAGATATATCATTGATTTCAGTAAGCTAGATCATGAGGTATTGCTTGCCAACTGGGATGTGCTGCTTTCGTCTTTGTTGGTTTAGATCGTAGCTTAGTGTCAGAATGCAGAAGGTGATGATGAATGGGAGGGAGTCTCACTGGCTTTCAATTACTTTTGAATTCCCTCAGAGCTCCGCTCTGTCTGCCACTCTCTTCAACATTTAACTACAACCTCTTTCCCAAGTAAGGAATTCAAGATGATATATTGAATTTATGCAAGGCTGATCTCAGAAGCTAAGCAGGATCAGGCTTGGCTAGTACTTGGTTAGGTGACCCACCTTGGAATACTAGGTGCTGGACACTTACAATGCAGAAGAAAGGCCTGGCAATCTACTTCCAGTCACACCTTGCCAAGAAAACTCAGGGGCCGGGTCTTCAGGAGTCAGCACTGACTCGATGGTACACAAACAGCAAAGTCTGGTGAGTCAGTCCCTCTTCTTTTCCTACTGGTAAGTCTGCAGTGATTTATTTATTTATTACAGGCTCTTATATACCGCACTATTTAGCATCAGCGCGGTTTACAATATAACAACAGACCAGAACAACAAGCTGTTTGGTTTTACATAGAACAGGTACGAGAACTTGGATAAACATGGGGAAATTGTTAACTGAGACTATTTATATATGTATTTACATGTATATACAGCAGGATTTATTCTTAGATTGAGTTGGGTCCTGTGGAACAGGTGTTCAAAAAGGGGATGGGCGGTCAGGTCGATGTTTGGCTGGTCTGGTAATATTGGGGGAATAGGTGGGATTTGAGTGCCTTTCTGAAAAGAGTTAGATCGGTGATAGCCCAAATCTCCGGTGGTAAGGTGTTCCAGCACTTAGGGGCATAGAAGCTGAAAGCCCTGTTAGACGTCGCTAGTGAGCATTTTGTTACTGCCTTAGGGATTGCTAGCGCGTTTGTAGATATCGTTCTCCTAGATCTGTTAGGTGGAACGGTCTGAATAAGGTCTATTAGTGAGGAGGAGGTGATGCCTTTGATAGCCTTGAAGGTGAGTAATAAGGTGATGATAAGGATAAGTAATAAGGTGATGATTGATTAGAAGGTAATTTTATAAGAGATTGCCTAGTTTGGGAGTGCAAGTAGACACCTCTTTTGAGGCTATTTGTTTTAAAGACGCAGATGTGCCTATATATCTTTATAAAATACCAGCACAAAGGTAGTTGAAATCATAGTTAAAATGCAGCTCTATAATTTACAGAAGCTTGGGAGCAGATGTAAATGTACGCAGTTGAAGTGCGTATATAGGTGTGTAATTTATAATCTATGTGTACTTCATGGCTCCATCCAAACTCTTAGACCTACGTCGCATACAAGTGCATGCCGACAGGTTAAGAACGTACTTGTATGTGTGGGATAACTTTATCATAGGCCTTTTATGCATGGATTATGGCATTTACGTGCAAACAGCATTTATAAAATGACCTACTTAATGTTAATATATGTATTCTACGAGGGGTGTCCAATATTAAAGGTATAGGCCAAAATTACACTAACATTTGTATTTAAAGAAATTATTCAATACATTCCACCAAAAGCTACATACGTTTGTTTACTTCTCCAAAGTTACAACTCCACTGGACGGGAAGAAGATACAGCAGCTTGCAAAACTCTTGAACCAAAGTCCGTGTCCACCCACACTTGAACATTCAAGCAGTAGTGCCTGATGAAAGTGGAAAGTGATGCTCACATTGCCACCTGACAAATGTCTGCAGGGCTATCGAGCGCCCCTCCGCCCATGAGGACACTTGTGCTCAGGTACGATGGGTGCACAAACCCTCTGAAATTGGTCAGCTCCACAACAGATACACCAAGACAAAGGCCTCCTTAATCCAGTGCCCCAAAGCACAGGACGCAAAAATCTAGGGGTGCATTCACAAAGGGACCAGAAATGAAGCCCTTACCTCTGGTGAAAGTTTCACCATTAGACGCCCTGTGTGGCTCACTGCTCACACCAGGCTAGATACGGTCCTGCCTCCATGCCTTCTCCCCTCAGTCATTTATTTATTTTATTTATTTACTTCTCTTATATACCGCGCTATTAAAATCAGTGCGGTTTACAATTGAACAAAAAACATACTGCAATGTCCTCTTGGTGGACTGGACCGCTTCATAGCACTCACCACACAGCCGCAGGACTATTCTCCTTCAGTTCCGCGGCTGTACTAAACTACAGCTGCTGGCACATCCGCATTGCCTGAACTGTTAAATGTGAAATGGGGGAACTTCCTGTTTCTTACACAAGAGACAGGAAGTTCCCCAGTTTCACTTTTAACAGGGCAGGCAATGCAGTCATGCCGACGGCTGCAGTTTAGTACAGCTGCAGAACCGAAGGAGAATGGTCCAGCAGCTGTGTGGTGAGTGGGTGCCACGGAGAGGTCCAGTCCACAGGGAGGCAGGAGTAAAAGTGATGAATAACTGAGGGGGGAGGCACGGAAGGACTGCTGCTTGGGGGGGGGAGAAGGTATGGAAGGACTGTTGCTTGGGAAGGAAAGGCACAAAAGTACTGCTGCTTGTGGGAGGGGGGAGGCACGGAAGGACTGCTGCTGGAGGGCAAAAACTGGAACGGAGCTGATACTGGGAGGGACAGGGACTGAAATGGACCTGATGCTGGGAGAGACTGGGACTGGGAAAGGAGCTGATGCTGGGAAGGGGCAGGGACTGAAGGAGAACAGGTGCTGGGAGGGACTGGGACTGAAGAGAACTGGTGCTGGGAGGGACTGGGACTGGAAAGGATCTGAAGCTGGGAGGGACTGGAAAGGAGCTGATACTGGGAGGGACAGGGTCTGGAGGAGACCTGATGCTCAGAAGGGCTGGGACAAGAAGCGAGCTCATGTTGGGAGGGACAGGAGCTGAAGAAGAGCTGATGCTGGGAAGAGCTGGGGCTGCAAAGGAGCTGAGACTGGGAGGGACTGGGACTGAAGGGAGCTGATGCTGGGAGGGACTGGGACTGGAAAGGAGCTCATGCTGGGAGGGACAGGGACTGGAGGGGAGCTGATTCTGGGAGGGACTGGGACTGGAAAGGAGCTGATGCTGGGAGGGACAGGGTCTGGAGGGGAGCTGATGCTGGGAGGGGGCTGGGACTGGAATGGAGCTGATGCTGGGAGGGACTGGGACCGGAAGGGAGCTGATGCTGGGAGGAGCTGGGGCTGGAAGGGAGCTGATGCTGGTGAGAGCTGGAAGGGGGTGATGCTGGGGATTTGAAAGGGGGCAGATGCTGCGATCAAGATGCAGAAAAAAGGCTGGGGCAGTGAGGATGGGGAGGAGGACAGATATTTTGTTTAAGAGGGCAGAAACAATGTGGATGTAGAGAGAGAGTGGAAACAAGAGACAAGAGAAGAAAGGACAAACAGACAGTAGACAATGGAGATTTAGCAGAATATATGAAGAAAGCAAAAGAGAGAGACTGGGACAACTGTGACTGAAAAATAAAATGTCCAAACAACAAAATGTAGAGAAACTATTTTAATTTGAGTTTATTAACTGGAATATGTCAGCTCTGGGAAATGTACATTACTGATATCTTTGTGTTTGTTCAGTACAAGAGGAAATTAATTTATAGTTTTTTCTCCAGTGTTGTGGTACATTCCAAGTTTGGCATTTGGGGTTCCCAGTTCAGTCATTGCCTTCATATTTCTAAATTGTGATCCCTTGCTCTGTATTTGATGATGATCTGTCTATGTTTTGCCTATATGACCGAGCTGCAGTATTCTGTTTATGTAGTTTCTGCGTAGAAGTCCTACTTGTTCTCTTTTCCCAGTAGGAGATGTATTGGTTTTCTCTGAGGTATATTGGTTTTATATTTTCAGTGCTGCCTTTTTATATGTAGAGTTTGGTGCTGTGTGAATCCTGGTAGTGCTGTTATGAAATGGCAGGTTTGATATGGGTTCTAAATGAGCAGAGTTTTGTAGTATTTCCCAATGTACCTGGCACTGGAGGATGGTAATGTAGAAATATAGTAGCCTTTCTTTATCCTCACTGTCCATGCAAATGGTATTAAGACACTCATTAAGAGGCATGTTTACTAAAGGTTAATGCGTATTCACAAATGTTAACATGCACTAAGTGCAGCAGTACCCATTTATTTCTATGAGTGTAGTGACATTTAATGCACATATTGTTTACTAAACATTTCCCTAATTCATTGCTAAGACAAAAGAAAGCTCCTTTGAAAGCCTCCTAAAATGTTAGATGGGCTGCATATAAATTTTAAAATTGAATAAATGCAAATGAGGCCCAGTGGATATGGGGGGGGGGGGGGGACCACGTTTATCAAGTTGCACAGGATTCAGTTATAGCTTGGTATGGGCCCTGCCCCCAAAGTCGACTTAGCTGTCGCTTCACCCTTGCGTGGGCCAGCAAACAGCACAAAAAGATGGTTGGACTTATGAAAAGAATCCATAACCTCCATGTACCATGGAAGGAGGGCAGGCAGACCATCTGGTTCACATGAAAGGGAGAAATCACCTTAGGTAAGAAGGTAGGCACAGGCCAAATGGAAACAGCCTCCTTTGAAAAAGACAGATACGGATCTCAGCAAGACAGAGTCTGCAGCTCAGAACACTTGAGTGCCAAATCCTTCAAAGTAGTGCACTTCAACGGCTCAAAGGGTATTGAGATCAGGGCCCTGAGCACCAAACACCGATCCCAGGATGGGACCACAGACCGGAGGGGAGGATACAGACGCTGAACCCCCGGAGAAAGCATGAGACATCTGGGTGCAAGGTTAGAGACTTATCAGCCAGTGGGTCTCGGAAACAGGCCAAAGCTGCCACCTGAACTTTCAGGGAGCTAAGAGAAAGGCCCTTCTTTAGGCCATCCTGTAGAAAAGCTAACAGAGTTGGCACCTTGGCCTTCTCAGGAGCCAACTGCCGAGAACCACACCATTGCTCAAAGAGGCTCCAGACCCAAACGTATGCTAGCTTGATAGACCTCCTCTTGGCTCTGAGCAGAGTGGAGGCCACCACCAGAGAATAGCCCTTATGTGCTAGCTGTCTCCTTTCAAGAAACAAGCTGTAAGTGAGAAGGCAACCAGGTCTTCCAGGACGGTTGGTCCGTGCCGCATAGGCCCCAAGACAGAGGCAATTGAAGAGGAGGCACCTGCAGGAACTGCATCAGGGCTCCAAACCACACTCTCCTCAGCCAATCTAGTGCCGCTAGGACAATCCTGTCTGGGTGGCATTCTATATGCCGAATCAAATGCCCCACCGGGACCACAGAGGAAACATGTACAGCAGAGAGCCTGCTGCGCACAGAATAATGCCAGGAAATCCAAAAGTCTTTTGACTTTCTCTTCTGGCAGGAAATCTCTGCCCACTCTCAAGTGTCAAAACATGTTTCCAGAAACTCCAGGGACTGGGAAGGCAACAGCTGGCTCTTTCCCCGATCGATCACCTAGCTGCGGTTTTCCAAAAAGGACACCACTCGAAATGCCACACGAGATGCTTCTGAAAGGGAACGAGCCCGGATGACACAGATCCCACCCAACCTTGGTACAGCCCTGCCTCTATGACTGTGCACTACTCCGAGGCGCTCTTGCTTCGCTTACCCCGCCCTTTCACATGCCATATTCTTTTGGTTTATATCCCTCCTTTCCTTTCCTCTTCCTTATGGTATTGTCTTAGTACTACTTTGATGGAAAAGGTTATTGCATATCCAGATTGTCAGATTTTAGGGGATTTTAATTTTTACATAGACCAGCCACTTCGTATGTGGGATAAGCATTTTGTATCCCTCTTATCACATCTAGCCTTGACCCAGCATGTTCATTTACCCACTCACAGTGCAGGACATACATTGAATCTTCTTCTTACTTCCCATGACTCCAAGGCAACTATTACAGATCTTCATAGCATCATAATACCTTGGACGAATCACTATGGTACTCTTTTTCAATGCTCATGCCCTGCAGCCCTTCCAATGTTAATGTCCTCTCGTTCTCCACAATGCACAGGTTAGCATCTCCCAAAATTGGCCCTGTTGGATTTTCCTTCAGCAAATACTATAATTCCATCCGACTTCCATCTTCTCTCCCCGAATACCCAAGCCTCCACCTGGCCCTTAAGGATACCGTGAATAATCTCTTTCCTTTGCATGATCCTCCTCGTCCAGGGCCCATCCATCATCATCCTTGTTATCATACAGGGTTACGCATCTTCCGCCGACAGCTGTGTAGAATGGAGTGGCTATGGCGCCGTCTCTGCACCTCTGCAGTTTTGGACTCCTTTCAAAATGCATACACCAGTTATCATCAAGCTATTACATTAGCAAAAAACCAATACAATGGCCATCTCATTGCTAGAGCTCATAACAAATCTAAACAGCTATACTCTATAGTTTCATGTCTCTTCCATTCCCCCATCGTGTCCTTCACCATCCACAGTCCCCTCAGCTGAGCAGTTAACACAGTACTTCTCAGACAAAGTATCTGCCCTTCAGCAACATTCCCCTCCATCTAGTCCTCCCCAATCCCCTCTCAAAATGGAGGATGCTCTTTACCCTTCAAATATATCAATGGTCCCCCATCCCTGCCTATTCCCATTTTTGGTCAAGATTTAATCCAGTTACCACATCTGCATTGAAGAAGGTCTTCACATCTTCATCCCATACAACCTGTGCTTTAGATCCCATTCCCTCCACCTGGATTTCTGAACCCTCATTGATATTATTTCTATACGTTCAGACTCTTTTCAATAGTAGCCTTTCATCCGGCACCTTTCTTCTGTTCTGGAAAACTGCTGTGGTTCAGCCTATTTTGAAAAATCCCTCACTTGACTCTGCCTGCTCTGCCAGTTTCCATCCAGGTTCTAACCTTCCATTTATGGAAAATCTTGTTTTTGCTCAACTTCTACATCACCTTGAAAATACAAATTTCCTTCATCCACCCCAATCGGATTTCCGGCCGGGCCACAGCACAGAAAGCATAGTTACTTCACCTGTAACAAGTGTTCTCCAGGGACAGCAGGAATCAGTCCTCAGATATGGGTGACGTCGGTGCCAACGGACCACACGCGAAGCATTTCTCCAACTTTCAAAGAAAGCCTTTGGGACATGCTACCACACGTGCATGGTCCCCTTCCCACTCAAGGGTGCCATCTTGCTCAGTCAGATGACATAGCTAGGACAGCAGTAAAATGAAAACAAGGTAGGGAGACAACTCCCATGGGAGGAGAGAGGGTTGTGAGGACTGATTCCTGTTGTCCCTGGAGAACATTTGTTACAGATAAGTAACTATGCTTTCTCCAGGAACAAGCAGAAAGTTGGTCCTCACATATGGGACTCCTTAGCTCCAGGCTGCCGAGGACCAAACCATGACAGCACCAACAGCAACCAAACAGGAAGCCGTGAGTTGCAAAATGTGAGTCCCTACTGAGAGATTCTGCAAGACCCTAGCATCCAGCGACACTATCACTCTGGTAGCCTGAACACAGAAGGGTCGGAAGGCAGGAGTTGCCTATACCCCGAGAATATTACAGAGTACTGCCTGGCCAAAGGCACTGTGGGGCTCGCTCTCCAGGCAGTAGGGAGCTGCGAACATATGAACTGAAGACTATGTGGCAGCCTTGCAGATTTCCGTCATTGGCAATGAGAGGAAGTTGGGCAATGATGTGGCCATCACCCTCAAGTGATGTACTGTGATCTGGTGCTCAAGGGAGAGGCCGGCTCACTCATAAGTGAGGGCAATATAGTTCACCACCCAAGTGGACAGAGTTTGCTTAGTCACCATGAGCCCCAGTCTGCTGGGACCAAAAGACACGAAAAGCTGAGGAGGTTTGCGATGGACCTGGGTCCGCTGTAAGTAGAAGGACAGGGCCCATTTGCAATCGAGTGTATGAAGCACTAGTTCCTCCCTGACAGCATGAGACTGCGGGAAGAAGGTGGGAAGGACCACCTCTTGGTTGAGGTGGAAAGGAGATACCACCTTTGGGAGGAATTTGGGGTGTGCGTGGAGCACTACCCTGTTCTTGCAGAACCTTGTATATGGTGGATCTGCCACCAGGGCCTGGAGTTCATTCATTCTTCAAGCGGACTTAAGGCCCAGCAGAAAGGCCACTTTCCAGGACAAGTACCGCAGGTGGCAAGTGACTAGGGGCTCGAATGGTGGCTTGGTGAGGGGTCCCACTCTGCTGTTGGAAGGCAGAGAAGGGGCTTGGATAACAAGAGGCCTCGGAGAAACCTGGAGACCAGGGGTTGGCATGAGAGGGTTTTTCCCTCGATAGGGTGGTGACGAGCAGCTATGACGCTCAGGTGTACCCTCACAGAGTTAGATTGCAGCCCAGTGTGTGATAGGTGCAGTAGGTACTGAAATACTAGTTGCACATGGCAGAAGGGATTTGCCTCCCTTTCTGCACACCAGGCGGGGAACCTCCTCCACTTAAAGGCATAAGCCCATCTGATGGAGGGATTTCGGGAGGCCAGTAGGATCTCCTCAATTTCTTCTAGAAGACTGAAAGGGGCCAACGCTACCCTTTCAGCAACCATGCCGTTAGTGACCTCAGATTGGGATGCAGGAGGGAGCCCTCCTCCTGGTACAGGAGGTCTGGGGCTCAGCACCGAGGGACTGGGAGTGTCACAGACAGGGAAAGTAGCAGAGGGAACCAAGGTTGCCTGGTCCACCTGGGGACAATCAGTATAACTGATGCTCTTTTGCTCTGAACTTTGAAAAGGGTTCTGGTGACCCCCCGGGGGGGGGGGGGGGAAGGGTCAGTGGGAACGCATACAGTAGGCCTTCAGACAAAGAGATCAGGAAGGGATCTGCCACCACTCTCTCCAGGTGTGGCTGATGGGAGCAGAAGCAGGGTAGTTGCATGTTGTCCGGAGAGGCAAATAGGTCCATCATGGGCCTGCCCCAGAGGTAGAAGAGCTGCTTTGTTACTCTAGGGGTTTAATCAAGACTCGTGTGGACGAAGGACTCTGCTCAGTGAAGGTTGGTGGCTACCACCGCCAAGAACTTGGTAAAGACCCTTTGTGAGGAGGCCAGGCCGAAGGGTAGCACCCTGTACTGGTAGTGCCCTCCTCCCACCACGAACTGTAGGTACTGCCTGTGGGAGAGGTGGTTCAGGATGCGAGTATACGCATCCTTTAGGTCCAAGGAGCACAGCCAATCTCCCTGGTGGAGGTAAGGCAGCAGTGCTCCAAGGGAGAGCATCTTGAACCTCTTCCTCACCAGAAATGTAAGTTTCTCAGGTCTAGTATGGGCCTGAGGCCCCCAGTTCTCTTTGGGACAAGGAAGTATCTGGAGTAGAAGCCTTTTCCACATAGATGTTTGGATACAGGCTCCACTGCGATGTCCCTGAGCAGACCTGCAAGCTCTGAGAGCAGAAGGGTCTGGTGAAGGAGAAGTTGCATTGGCTCTCCTGGAAAGAACCTGGGTGGTACCTACTTTAGGTGAAGGAGGTATCCCTCTCTTACCACCTGCAGTACCCACTGGTCTGACGTGACACTGGCCCACTTGTGGGTGAAGAGTGCCAGCAGCCCCCACCATGGGCTGGTGAAGGTCTTCTGGGAGAGGGGGTCTTCCTGCCCTGTCCTTGGAGTCAAAAGCTCCCCCCAGGTTGGGCAGAGCTGGGGCCTGGGGCTTCTGTGCCTTCGGCTTTTGAGCCCCATGGCTTTGTCTTTTAGGGTGAGAACCCTGTTGATGGCCTGAGAAGGGCTGATAGTGGTGACTCTGCTGAAGGAACCCCTTTTCCCTTAGAAACAGGGGTCTTTTCTTTGATGATTTCTTATGGGGAAAGGATGAAGTCCTCTTGGAGAGCCTCTGTTGAGTCACCACATCAGCTTCGATCTCTGCCGCCTTGTCAGTCATCAGTTTGCCAAACAGGTTCTCCCCAGGGCAGGGGACGTCGAGCAGCTTGTCTTGGACCTATTGCTCGAGGTCCAAGGACTGCAGCCAGGTTTCGGCGCTAGGCTGCTGCTACCCGAGCCACTGACTCAAAGCTGTCATAGGCTGCCCGGGACAGGAACTTAGAACAGTCCTTGATGCCGGAGGTCAGGGATTGGAACCACTGGAGGGGTTCCCCGGTAAGCCCTGCTTAAAACCTGGACGACTCTTGGGTTAGATCCTTTGGGTAACATGCCTATGCACAATTCATAGGCTTGGATCTGGCAACCCAGCATGGATCCCTGGTAACACTTGCACCCGAGGGCATTGAGGGCTCTAGCATCCCTCCCAGGAGAGGCCAAAAGAGTGGGTCTTCTGGCTGTTAAGTTTCTGAATGGTCAACTCGATGACCATGGAGTTATGTGGGAGTTGGGGCTTGTGGAACCCGGGGCCTTCCAGACGCTGTAGATTGCTTTGAGGCACTGGCTCACCACTGGCAGAGAGGCTGGTGTCTCCCACATTCTGAGTAACAGCCGCTCGAGGATCGGCTGCACAGGCACTGTGAGAGTTTCCTTGGGGACTCATACTGGAGAATCTCCAGTTCTTCGGTGCTCAGATCTTCCTCTGCCTTCGGTTGCACAGAGAGGGCCCTGGCCATATCCTTGATAAAGTTGTGGAAGGCCACATCTTCCAGAGGAGAATGGCACTGGGGCACCGGGGGCGAAAGGTCCAAGGGAATATCTTGGTGCCACTTGGTTTCCGGGGACACCTCGTAGTCTATCTTCCACTTGGTGACGAGGAGTCCGAGGCCCTGCGATTTATAACATTGGGACCTGGGCCGAGTAGTCGGCGGCCTCCGGAGAACCTGGGGTCAGAGTCACGGAAACTGGCCAGGGAGGACTGGATGCCCGAGGAACGGGACAAAGACCTCGACTAGCACCAAGGACTTACCCGAGGCCGGTGCTTGGAGCTTGGCTCAATGACCAGGGACTCCCCCACAGTTGGGGGCCCGGTCGTTGGGGCAGATGAACCAGCCATCATTGCCTGCTGCAGGGCCAGGACAGCAGTGATGTTCTGCTGCAAGGCAGCCATTCATTTCCAAGCCAGAAGGCTCCACAGCTGTTGGTGTGGGCACAGAGGATCTCAGGCCTGGTACCGTGCCTCTTGTGAGCATCCTTGATAAGGACTACAGTCTCAAGGAACCTTGCACGGTCTCTTCTGGCTGAGGAATCCTTCTTGAGGACCTTGGTATGGTGCTTCTTGGAGCTGCCTGAGCCCCTCCAGGCGGTTTTACCGGGTTTCTTTGGTGCAACCTCAGTGGACTTTGAGGATTTTTTTCTTTTTTGGGTTCGAGGTCTTCTCAGAGGAGCTGCTGCTGAGGCACTCTGAGGGTGCTCGGGCCTCACAGAAAGTGCTGGGCTTGGAGCTCAGCGTCAGGGAGACCGTTGCCGAGTCAGACCTGGGTAACAATTTTTCTTGCAACTCCAACCTCTTTTTATTGATTTTAGGCATCATAGTCTGGCACAGGCCGCACGAGGTGCTGTCATGGTCTGGTCCCAGGCAGCAGTCATGGGTGTCGGTCACTGACATTGTTTGACTGCAGTGGTCACATTCTTTAAACCCACCGTGGGACATGGTGGGGAACACCTGGTTAGGGATGATGACCTCCAGGCGAAAAAAGGTGCGAATGCCGGTCGAGGTGAGTCTTTATCAAAAAACACAAAAGGAGCCAAGAACAGTGCCAGTGACGGCGCCAGCTGGAGGTGGGAAGAGGAGCTGGTACGCAAACCGGGAAACTATTTTGAGGATAATTAGCAAGGAGTTTTTCTGGGGAAACAGGATAGACGTCTGTTGGGTTCTGCAGAAAAAGAGACTGAGCAAGATGGCACCATTGAGCGGGAAGGGGACCACGCATGCATGGTAGCATGTCCCAAAGCCTTTCTTTGAAAGCTGAGGAAATGCTCCACGCAGGCTCCGTTGGCGCTGTCGTCATCCATATGTGAGGACTGATTTCCTGCTTGTTCCTGGAGAAACCATTTTATTGTCAGTTTTCAATGAAATCCGTATGTCCTGGGAGAAGGGTAATAATCACTTTGGCCATATCGCTTGACCTCACCAGTGCCTTTGACTTAGTCAACCATTCTCTCCTTCTTTTATGCCTCTCTTCTGCCGGTCTGCAATCCATTGTTCTTCACTGGTTTTATTCCTTTCTCTCTCATCGCTCATACAACATCTCCTTTCAGTCTGCTTCCTCCACATAATTTTCTCTCCCCTTCAGAGTTTCACAGGAGTCTGTCCTTGCTCCTCTTTTGTTCAATGTCTTCCTTGCTCCACTTGCCACGCTTATCCAGCAGCAGCAGCGTGTCTCTGCATATATTTATCAGATGACATTCTGCTGCTTTTTCACACCCATCCTTTTTCTCCCGACTCTCCTGAATTAATTCTTGCCTCAGCTAGGTAGTTGCCTGGTTGAGTCCAAACCACTTAAAACTTAACCCAACAAAGACCACAGCAATATGGCTATCTGGTTCACTCATACCTCCATCTATCTCTCCATCCCTTGACTACTTTCCATTTCCACTGTTGAGTCCCTTAAGTATCTAGGAGTCACCCTTGGCTCCCCTCTCATTAATAACACCATCCGCTGCTGTTTTTTTTTTTTTTTCTTGCGACAGATTTGTACTATCCGGTCCTATCTTCCATTATCAGCCATTACTACCCTCATGCTTTCCCTAGTTATTTCAAAACTGGACTACTGTAATGTCATTTATTACGGACCCCCCCATTACCAGCTAAAGTGTCTTCAATCAATCCAAAACACTGCGATCCGTCTCCTCCATCACTCCTCACGATATGACCATGTAATTCCGTTATTCATCAAATATCAATGGCTTCCCCTACCACAATGGATTCAGTACAAACTTCTTACCATAATCCATAAGGTCCTTAATTCTGGTATACCCACATATCTCTCTTCTCATATTATTCCATATGCACCGACCCACTCACTTTGCTTGGTCCACGCACATCGGCTTTACCTCTCATCCCCCTCTGGACAGTACTCGTAACTCCGCATTTTTCTTCTTAGGCCCTTCATTATGGAATTCTCTCCCTGCATTCCTGAGTCTGGAACCTGTCTTTTCAATGTTTAAAACAACACATCTTTTCAAACAGGCTTCCATATTACCCTAGATACCACCTAGTACCTGCAGAACTCGATATCTTAATGAACATACCCGGATCAAATGAAACTCTGTAATTTCCCTTCCTCCTTCCCTTCCTCCCCTTCTTACCTGACCTTTACACTATTATTTTTAATTGCTGGCGTTCTTTTTTGTGTCCATATGTTTTTATTGTCTTATTGTACACCGTCCTGGTGTATTGTCCAAGGGGAGTATATCAAGTCTTTTAATAAACCATAAACCATGTCAGAGCCCAGTACAGAGCCAGCTGAATCCAAGTCATAGTCAAAATCTCAGACAGCTCCCAGCTGTTTCCCATCTCCAGAAGGCACCTCCCGCCAGGGTGGATTTAGAAGCTGCCATGCAAGAAGAGAAGAGTCCAGAGGCACCTCACTTGCCACAGGTCAAACAATGTTTCCTGGAAGAAGGGGGTAGAGGGCATTGAGTTTGTGTGAAACTGTCGCACTTTGAGATCCTTCCAATTTCTGGCTGCTCAGCAGGTGTTATGATTAGCGCATGGAACAGAATCAGTTTTCCTCCTCCTATGGCTACCGAAAAGACCACAGTCTAGTAGAGCCTTCCATGTCATGCTCAAGTGAGTCACCCTCAAGATGGCCGTTCACAAGTGTTTAATCAAGCTTTCCCTCTCAATCTTCAGATTTTCTTCGGAAAGGAGAAAATCCATCCACCATCTTCTGGAGACAAAGAAATACAGAGACCTCTGGTGGCTGAGGCGAACAGAGGCATAGGAGTGATGTCATTGAAACCTAGGATTTTCACTGTTTTTTTGCCTCTACCAATCTGCTGGTAAGGGAACACAACCCACTTGTCTGGACTGGATTTGCAGGATGATATTGAACTAAAGTATTAAAAACTTAGGGGGCCTTTTACTAAAGGTATGCATTTACTGTGCGATTGGTGGCAAAACTAGCACGTAGTAAGTGCAACCATTATGCGCTGTTGGGAGTATGCCCAGCAAGTTCCCGGCAGTTAGTTTACAATCATTACCTGAATACACGGCACAATTAATGGCACCCTTAGAAACATCTTTATGTGCTCGAACGCTAACTGCCACATTGCCACTGAGCGCATAGCAATTGCCCTTGTGCTAGCGGCAATGTGCTCTCTATGCATACTCTCTGCCCCTAACCAAGCCACTCTCTGCTCTAGCGTGCAATGACTATTTGATGTGTATTTTAGCAGCTGGTAGCTGGCATGTAGGCACATTAGTATTCTCAGCTGCCAGTTACTGCATGCTAAAATGTGTGCTAACTAGTTAACGGCCCTTAGTAAAAGGGCCCCTCAATAAGTTATCATAAGAGAAATATATTTTTTTGAAAAACATGCATTATGCTAGCAGAAGATCTCTCCTTGGTTTTTAATTAAATAAACACTCAGGTATTCAATGTTCAATATCAGTAACAAATGGGGTAGTTTTCAGAAATCATTTCCCCAAATAAATTGTGCATCTAAACATTGCCTACTTTCCCTAGATAAAACAGTATAAGTGGGGATCAATATGCATACTTTTTACTCATTAGAAAAAGGTGGGAAGACTTAAGAGGCAGGCAGTGCATTTTACCTAGAAAAAAGGTGCTGGTACTCCTTTGCAGGACTCTTTCATTAATACATACCCATGTCTAAGGCGGTATATCAAAATTTTAACAAACAAACAGGACCTTGGGTCAATTTTAGTGGCAATGAAAAAGGTGCCGGTACTCCGTATCACCATGTACCCCCACAATACAAGCCCAGGGGAAGGAACTATGCATGTTATTTTTCATGGAAAAAGTACCCACACAAAAACTAAATGCAAATCTATGTGGATACTGTTACCTGGGGCAGTTTTCACAAGTAAACTATAGTCATCCTTTCTCTTTGAAAACAGGGGTAAAGCCCATAGGTAATGGTGCCCATGGGCTTTGCATCTCTCTGGGTACCTTTGAAAACTGAGGGTCTAATTATTTTGTCTAAGTGATTTTTGGTGGCAATAAATAACAGATTATTTTTGAAAAGATATCTTTAGATTTTGAGGAATACTGCATTTTCTGCAATTATTATAATTTTTTTCTTTTCTTTTGGACCAGTGTCTAAATATCTAGGTATCTAAGTATTTTAATGTACATAGATATTATGAAAGGGTGAAACTGTAATTTGAATAATATAAGGAGATTATTTATCTGAGTGTTTCTTTATAGGCTATAGACTCCTTTGAAAGTCCAATAAAGACAGAACTGACCTGCCTGAAAATGTCACAACTTGTTTGCATTGAAGATGTAGAGACGCAGGAGCAGACAGCCTTCTGGTTAAAATAATAGAATCAGGCAACTTAAGTTCACATCCTTATCTGCTACTGACACATATTATGATCTTGGGAATGGAACTATCCCCAGTTGCTTCAGATATCTACTTAGACTGTAAGATTTTGGGGCCCATCTCATTATACTTGTAGAGAATTTTCTATAAAGCAGCCTGGTGTTAGGGCAACCTATAAATGGCAAATGTATACTATTAGTGAAGATTTCTTGTGATTGTATTGGTTATGAAAGATAGTGATACTCAAAAAACACAAAAATGATTATGTACATGTACATGAGACTCATAGATCTCTTTTACTATGCTGGCCTAATAAATGGTATCACTTAGTGCAGCTATCCAAGGTATAAAATTATCCGTTAGGGATGGGTGAGCTTGTTAGGATTAAATTTCAACTCATTAAAAGCATAGTTACTCACCTGTAACAGGTGTTCTCCAGGGACAGCAGGAATCAGTCCTCACATATGGGTGACATTGACACCAACGGACCCCGAGTGGAGCATTTCGGCAGCTTTCAAAGAAAGCCCTTGGGAATGCCACCACGCATGCGTGGTCCCCTTCCCGCAGAAGGGTGCCATCTTAGTCAGGTGCCATAGCTATAGCCCCTTCACGAAGATGGCAAAAATATACAGCAACTCCAAGGGGAGGAGGGAAGGCTGTGAGGACTAATCTCTGCTGCCCCTGGAGAAAGCATAGTTACTCACCTGTAATAGGTGATCTCCGGGAACAGTAGGAATTTAGTCTTCACATATGGATATCGTCAGTACCGACGGAGCCTGTGCGGGAACGCTCCCCAGCGTCCAATTAGAAAGCTTTTGGGAGCATCCCACAGCACCTGCGTGCTGCCTTCCCGCCTTTCCCAACTGCCTCTCTCCAGTTGAGTTTTAAAGCTGAGACAAAGAGAGAGAGAGAGGGAAAGGAAAGAAATAGATAGATACAACTCCTAGGGGAGGTGGGTGGGTTGTGAAGACTAAATTCCTGCTGTTCCCAGAGATCACCTGTTACAGGTGAGTAACTATGCTATCTCCAGGAACAAGCAGGAATGTAGTCTTCACATATGGGGACTCCCTAGCTTTAGATGCCAGGGAGAGACCCCAGAAGTTGTGTGCCCTTGTGAAAGGGCTCCACTTCCCCCCATGGATCTCTGGTATCCAACCAGGGATGGTGGGTAGGAGTTGATTAGGTATGGAACAGGTGTTGAAGAACAGCCTGACCAAACAAGGCATCCCGGCGGGAGTCCTTGTCCAAGCAGTAATGGGCTGTGAATGTATGAACCGAGGCCCAAGTGGCTGCTCGACAGATGTCGTCGATAGACACAGAATTCAAATGAGCCATTGAAGCTGCCATGGCTCTCACATTGTGAGCTGTGACATGGCCCTCCAGAGGAAGATTCTTACTCTGATAGGCAAAGGAAATACACTGAGCAATCCAGCTGGACAGTGTTCTCTTGGAGACTGGAAGTCCCAAATGAGAAGGATCAAAAGCAACAAAGAGTTGAGTGGACTTCCTATGTTGCTGTGTTCTTTGCAAGTAAAAGGCCAAAGCTCTTTTACAGTCCAAAGTATGAAGATTCCTTTCTGCATTAGATGCATGAGGCCTTGGAAAAAACACAGGCAGGTAGACCGCTTGGTTCAAATGAAAAGGTGAGACCACCTTTGGCATAAAGCGTGGATGAGTCCTAAGGACTACCTTGTCATGATGGAACCTTGTATAAGGTGAATCAGCTACTAGTGCCTGCAACTCACTGATGCAGCGTGCTGATGTGATTGCAATGAGAAAGATAACTTTCCAAGAAAGGAACTTCAATGAGGTAGTAGCTAAAGGTTCGAAAGGTGGCTTCATGAGCTGACCAAGAACCAGGTTTAAGTCCCATGCCACCGGTGGTGGCCTAATGGGAGGCTTAGTCAGAAGAAGGCCTCTCATAAATCTTGCTATAAGAGGATGGAAGGAAATAGGTTGTCCATTTAGAGACTTGAAAAAAGCTGCAATAGCACTCAAATTGACTCTTACTGAGTTCGTTTTAAGTCCTGCATTGGATAAATGAAGGAGATACTCCAGTAATGATTCCAGAGGTATCGCAAGGGGGTTAAGACCCTTGTGCGTTCCACAGAACACTCTGATTGGACCCTGTGATCCTGCTAACCCTGCTCTGATTGGGGCAGAGTTCTGAAAGGGGCTTTAAACACCTTGCCTCCACTGCGGGACGCGGTTGCGGGCGCGTGCCCGAAGGGGCATGACCAAAGGGGCAGGTCCTGCCCCTTTGGCGCTCCTTCGGCGCACTTGGGCGCTTGGAGAGATACTTTATGGGAAAACGGAAGAAGCGTATTCCCCCGGCGGTTCAAACTAAAGATGGTAAGATTGTAGGTCCAATGGATGCTCATCTTCACGTCGGGGGATTGCAAGCCTCAACTCAGTTGGTTGAGAGCGTTTTGGAGGATATCTCTTCAGTAAGTACTGCTTCTCCTAGTATCTCTCCGCTTGGAAAGAAGTTAGTTCCGAGTAGTCATACGGCTGATGTGTTGCCAGTTTCCCCTTCCCCATCAGGAGATGTGGGGCAAGGAGAGTCCGGGCTTGTGTCACTCCCTTCTTCCTTTTTACATATTGACTCTACTTCTGCGGTTTTACCCCCTCCTCTTCCTGCTGCAATAGTTTTTTCTCCGGTTGGGGAAATGAAAGTTCCTTCTACAGATGTGTCTCTAAAGGATATTTGGGCGGTGTTCTCTCGTATGGAATTGGCTTTGGGGTCTTCCCTCCAGAGAGTGTCTGATTTCTCTAAAGAGACTGTCGCTAAGCTATCGGATCAGGAATCTAGGTTGATGTCTGTTGAGAAAATAACGGAGGTGCAGCAGACACAATTTCAGGCACAGCACGGTGTATTGACTACACTTATTCAAGATGTTTCCCTTCTTCATCATCAGGATGAGATATTCGAGAATTCCCTACGTTCTAGAAATTTGCGTCTGCTGAATTTTCCCCGGACACATTTTCTTTCACCTGTGATTCTTTTTCAAAAGTATTTAAAAGAAATATTATTGTTTACTGATTCTCATTTAGTTGCTTTATCAAAAATTTACTATCTTCCTTCAGGGCGGGTGGTTAAAGATGTAGAGGAGGGAGGAGGGATACAAACTGATCAATTGGTTTCTTCCACATTGGATGTTTCTGAGTTTTTGGAATCATCCAGTGATGAAATTCCTACACGTGCAACTTTAATAATTACTTTGGTATCTGAGTCAGATAAGGAAAAACATTTTTGTGCTTATTTTAAGAGAAAGTCTGAAAAATTCTGTGGCCAATGCATTCAAATTTTTCCAGATGTCTCCAGAGCCACACAACAGAGGCGTAGGGCCTTCTTGGAGGTTCGTCAATGTGTCTTGGCTCTTGGAGCTCTGTTTTACTTAAAATTTCCTTGTAAATGCCACATAATTTTCCAGGGAAAAAGATATGTTTTTGTTGAACTTGAACAATTGTTGGATTTCTTGAAGGATAATACCTGGGTGATACCTGGGTACAAACTATATCGTAATGATAGAGCTGATCAAATTGGTAGAGGGGTTGCGCTCTATGTTAGAGAGGGCATTGAGTCAGAAAGGATTAAAGTTTTGCAGGAAACAAAATTTGCTGTAGAATCTCTATGGATTGAAATTCCATGTAAAAAGGGGAAGGCGATGGCAGTGGGGGTGTACTATCGACCGCCTGGCCAGAATGAACAAATGGATGATGAAATGCTCAAAGAAATCAAGGAAGCTAACAAAAGTTACAGCACGGTAATAATAATGGGCAATTTCAATTACCCCGGTATCGACTGGGTCAGTGTCACGGCAAGACATGCTAGGGAGATAAAGTTCCTAGATGACATAAATGACTGCTTCTTGGAGCAGCTGGTTCATGAACCGACCAGAGGGGAAGCCATATTAGACCTAGTCCTTAGTAGAACACCAGATCTAGTGCAAGAGATAAGGGTGTTGGGGCCACTTGGCAATAGTGATCATAGCATGATCGCCTTTGATTTAATTAGTGGAGGAGGGATAGTAAGGAAATCCACAGTACTACCTTTTAACTTTCAAAAGGGAGACTATGATAAAATGAGGAAAATAGTTAAGAAAAAACTAAAAGGAGCAGTTGCAAAGGTTAAAGACTTACATCAAGCTTGGGTGTTGTTGAAAAATACTATCTTGGAAGCCCAAACCAGCTGTATTCCACACTTTAAGAAAAGTGGAAGGAAGTCCAAAAAACTGCCAGCATGGTTTAAAGGTGAGGTCAGAGAGGCTGTTGTTGCCAAAAAAGCATCTTTCAGGAAATGGAAAAAAGAGCCAAATGATGAAACCTGGAAACAGCACAAGCACTGGCAGGTCAAATGCAAGGCACTGATAAAGAAGGCAAAGAGAGAATTTGAGAAGAAGCTTGCAGCGGAAGCAAAAACGTGAAATAAAGATTTTTTTCAAGTACATTCGTAGCAAAAAGCCTGTGAGAGAGTCAGTTGGACCATTAGATGATAGAGGAGTTAAAGGGGCACTAAGAGGTGACAAGGCGATAGCAGAGAGACTGAATGAATTCTTTGCTTCGGTCTTTACTGAGGAAGATGTAGGGATGTTACCCATGACTGACGTGGTATTTAAATTGTGGAAGAATTGAAGGAAGTATCGATACATCGGGAAGATGTATTACAACTATTAGATTAACTGAAGAGTAGCAAATCACCTGGGCCAGATGGTATACATCCAAGGGTGTTGAAAGAACTGAAATATGAGATTGCAGACCTGCTATTAGTAATCTGTGAACTATCATTAAAATCATCTCTAATACCTGAAGATTGGCGGATCGCCAATGTAACACCAATTTTTAAAAAGAGTTCGAGGGGTGATCCGGGAAACTACAGACCGGTGAGCCTCACGTCAGTACCAGGAAAAATGGTAGAAACCATCATAAAGAATAAAATTACTCAGCATGTAGATAGTCATGGCCTAATGGGAGACAGCCAACATGGCTTTAGACAAGGAAGATCTTGTCTTACTAATCTGTTATGTTTTTTTGAAAGTGTGAATAAACAGGTGGACAAAGGTGAGTCAGTTGATATAGTGTATCTGGACTTTCAGAAAGCCTTTGACAAGGTCCCTCATCAGAGACGTTTGGCAAAACTAAAGAGTCATGGGATAGGAGGCAGTGTACTACTGTGGATCAGGAACTGGTTAAAAGATAGAAAGCAGAGGGTTGGGCTAAATGGCCAATTTTCCCAATGGAGAAAGGTGAATAGTGGTGTACCCCAGGGATCTGTGCTGGGTCCGCTGCTTTTTGACATATTCATAAATGACCTAGAAAGTGGAATAACGAGTCAGGTTATCAAATTTGCAGATGACACAAAACTATTTAAAGTTGTTAAAACCCAAGAGGATTGTGGAAAATTGCAAGAGGGTCTTGATAAATTGGAAGACTGGGCATCAAAATAGCAGATGAAATTTAATGTGGAAAAGTGCAAAGTTATGCACCTAGGGAAGAACAACCCAAACTATGGTTACACAATGCAAGGTTCCACATTAGGAACCACCACCCAGGAAAAAGATTTAGGCGTCATTGTGGATAACATGTTAAAACCCTCGGCCCAGTGTGCAGCGGCGGCCAAGAGAGCAAATAGAATGCTAGGTATCTTAAGGAAAGGAATGGAAAATAAAACAAAAGGTATTATAATGCCTCTATACCGTTCCATGGTGAGACCGCACCTTGAATATTGTGTGCAATTCTGGTCACCATATCTTAAAAAGGATATAGCGTTATTAGAAAAGGTTCAGAGAAGAGCCACCAAAATGGTAAAGGGGATGGAAGGATACTCCTATGAAGAAAGGCTAAAAAGGTTAGGGCTCTTTAACCTGGAAAAAAAACGGCTGAGGGGAGATATGATAGAGGTCTATAAATTAATGAACGGAGTGGAACGGGTAAACGTAGATCGACTGTTTACGTTATCAGAATATAGAAAGACTAGGGGACATGCAATGAAGCTACAGGGTAAACTATTTAAGACTAATAAAAGAAAATATTTTTTCACTCAACGTGTAATCAAACTCTGGAATTTGTTACCGGAGGATGTAGTAAAGGCTGTTAGTGTAGCTGGGTTTAAAAAAGGTTTGGACAAGTTCCTGGAGGAAAGGTCCATAAACCATTATTAAGAAGGGACCCAGGATATCAATGCTTGACCTAGTACAAGCATTGCAGAACCTGTGTCTTTTGGGGAAACTGCTAGGTATGTATGACCTAGATTGGCCACTGTTGGAAACAGGATACCGGGCTTGATGGACCTTGGTCTGACCCAGTATGGCATATCTTATGTTCTTATGTAAGGATTAGATCTTTTAATTGTATATTTGCCTTTGACTATTAGACTAATTTATCAGGGGTCACGGTTGGGGTTTTTTGTTTTCGTTTGTAAATTTGACGCCTTCTTGATGTGGACTATTGTTAATAATTGTGGTGTTATTTTTTTCATATTGTGTGTTTTTCTCTTTTTCTTTATGTACTTTGGAAATATGATTGCAAAATAAAAAAGAAAGACCCTTGTGCGAACACCATATGGTAAAACTTTTCCACTTGAAAGCATAAGAGCGTCTTGTGGAAGGCTTCCTGGAAGAATAAAGGATATCCCTTACTTGCTGAGGGAGGTTAAGATCATGAACCTTCAGCAACCAAGCCCTGAGATGCAGAGACTGGGGATTGGGATGCCATAACATTCCGTCCTCCTGAGCCAGGAGATCTGGAGCAGATCCTAACTCCAGGGAGGGAGCTTGAGAGAGATTTATTTATTTATTTATTTACAGTTTCTTATATGCCGCACTATTCAGCATCAGCGCGGTTTACATGGAACAAAAATGTAGAGATGTAGAAGCAGAGGGTACCACACTTGCCGTGGCCAATGTGGAGCTATGAGAATTTATTTATTTATTTATTTAGCTGTATTTATATCCCGCTTTTCCCCGGGTCAAAGCGGTCAATTGGGAGATACATTTAACACGAGGGGATATGACAAACATATGCTAATACTTACAGGGAACATGGGCAATGGAGGGTTAAGTGGCTTGCCCAAGACCACAAGGAGTACCTATAGGACTAGAAATCCCAGTCCCTCCGGCCTGAGATTGCTGTCCCCAGGTGGGACTTGAACCCCCGGCCCTCCGGCCTGAAGTACCTTGTCCTAACCACTAGGCCACTCCTCCCTACGGCCTCTGTCTCTCTGAAGCTTGAACAGGGTTTTGGGAATTAGGGGAATGGGTGGAAAGGTATACAGGAAGTCTTGACCCCAATGAAGGAGGAAAGCATCCCTGGCTTGAGAGCCCTGAGCCAGAATTCTGGAACAGAACCGGGGAAGTTTGGCATTCAACGGACTTGCAAAGAGGTCTATGTCCAGGGTTCCCCAAATTTGAAAAATCTTGACCACGTGGTCTGCATGTAGAGACCATTCGTGTGGAAGCAGAACTCGACTGAGTCTGTCTGCCCAAGAGTTTTGTATGCCTGGAAGATACACTGCCAGGAGATGAATCTGATGCTCTCTGGCGAGGGCCCATAGTTGCAAAGCTTCGTTGCAAAGTGAGAGAGAGACTGTTCCCCCCTGCTTGTTTATGTAGAACATGGCTACTTGATTGTCCGTCTGAATGAGGACTGTCTTGTAGCTGAGCAGGGTGTGGAACACTCGAAGAGCAAGGAAGATTGCTCTGAGCTCTACGAGATTGATATGTAGATGAGTCTCCTGTGGAGTCCAGGTGCCTTGGGTGGAGAGGTCTTGCAGATGAGCTCCCCAACCCATTGGTGAAGCATCTGTTGTGAGAGTTGCCTGGGGTAAGGGTTGTTGAAATGGGGACCCCAGCAACAGATTTTGAGTGGACTGCCACCATTGGAGGAACAAAATAAGGCGATTTGCTATTTTGTCTGACAGGCACCCTGATGCCTGGGTCCATTGAGTGGATAAAGTCCACTGGGCTGCCCTCATGTGGAGGCGATCATAAGGAACCACATGCACTGTAGATGCCATGTGGCCTAGTAGTTGTAACATTTCTCGGGCAGTGAGGTGAGGCTTTTGCACTTCTTGAGAAGCTAACTGCACCATGCGAAGGCAATGGGTCTGAGGAAGATAGGCCCTTGCTTTTCTGGTATTCAGCAAAGCTCCTATGAACTCTAGAGACTGAGTAGGAGTTAGACTGGATTTTGGGATGTTTATGACCAGACCCAAATACTGAAGGATACGCATTGTGCAAGATAGAGAAGTCCTGGCCTCTGACTCTGATGGGGCTCAAATGAGCCAGTCGTCTAAGTAGGGGAAGATGAATATCCCTAGAGTGTGAAGAAATGCTGCTACCACAGCCATGCATTTCGTGAACACCCTTGGTGCTGAGGCCAGGCCAAAAGGAAGCACCCTGTATTAGTGCTTTCCTTGAAAAAGGAACCGAAGGAACTTTCTGTGAGTTGGATGGATGAGAACATGAGTGTACGCATCCTTGAGATCTAGAGAACAAAGCCAATCCTGACTCTGAAGGTATGGCAGCAGAGTTCCCAGAGAAATCATCTTGAATTTCTCCTTGAACAGGAATTTGTTCAATTCTCTGAGGTCCAAAATAGGTCTGTATCCCCCTGTTTTCTTTGTGATAAGGAAATAGGGGGAGTAAAACCCTGTACAGTGTTGATGAATGGGTACTTCTTCTATTGCCCCTTGGGCAAGAAGCATAGTGACCTCTTGATCTAACAGGTTGATGAGAGAGGTCTGAGAATTGAACTGTCTTACCATTGTGGAAGGGGGCATGCACAGAAAATGCAGCTTGTACCCCTCTTTTGTAATGGAGAGTGTCCAATGTTCTGCTGTTATCTGCCCCCATCTGGGGGCAAAGTTAGGCTGACCTGCAGAACAACCCTGCTGAGAATAAGAGAGATAAAACCTCTTCTTTTTTGAGAAGAATGGTTTCTTGAAAGACTTCTTTCTTGCAGGATCAGCTGTGGCTTTGGATAACCTATCCAAAGTGGAGTTGTCAGCATCCAACTCATTGGCTTTCTCTTGCCAATTCTTGCCAAAGAGATTCTCACCTGTACAAGGGATATTGCCCAGTTTGTTTTGCACCCAAAGCTCCAAATCAGATGCCTGGAGCCAGGCAATTCTACGTGCACCTATGGCAATGGCAGAGGTTCTGCTTATGCACTCAAAACAGTCAAAAAGCTGCACGATTGACAAACTTAGAAACATCTTGGGCATGTTTAACCAGTGTGAGAAAATCCTGCCTTTTATCCTCAGGAAGGAGAGGGCTGAAAATCTCTAGATCTCCTTTGACTTCTTTAAGGAACAAACCCATATATAAAATATAGGAACTGATCCTGGCAGAAAGCATGGAAGCCTGGAAAGTATGACGTCCAAAGGCATCCAAAGTTCTACACTCACGTCCTGGAGGATTAGAGGCATGCCTCTTTGCACTCCTGATCCTTCTCATAGCTGACTCCACTACAATAGAGTGGTGAGGAAGCTGAGTTTTCTGGAAGCCAGGACAAGGAGGGACTCGATACATGGTATCCAGTCTGCGAGAGTGAGGAGAGGTGGTAAGAGGTGTCTCCCACATTCTCAACATGAGATCATGTAAGATCTCATGGATAGGCAAGGTAGCTGCCTCCTTAGGAGCTTTGGGATATTGTAAAATCTCCAACTCCTTTGCCCTGGGCTCTGTTTCAGGAGTCACAGTAATGGACAGACCTCGAGCCACCTCCCTGATAAAATACTGAAAGGAGATATCTTCTGGATGAGACATCCTACGTTTAGGAGAGGAAGGCTCCTCCAGGAGAAGTATTCCGGTACCGACAGAGCTGTCAGAATCCTCGGACTCCTCCGAGGATTCAAAGTACCTTCTGTCCGGATGCTCCTGAAGAGCCCAATAACCGTACCAACCGAAGTCGGTACCGGGGGGAATCGGTGCCGGTGTATCGGTACCGGACGGCATCGCATGACTGGGTGCCGGCAAAGCAGACACCGTTGTCAATGCCGATGCTGTCGGTACTGGTACCGATACCGGTTGAACTGTCTGACGCGGTTCCGAGGGTATCGATGCTGCAAGGAGAGCCACCAGACTGCGTTCAATAGCCAGGAACCTCTGGTCTATCGACGCTGCCGATGCCTGGGTATTGGTACCAGAAGCAGCCGGTACCCCAGAGCATGGCACCAGTAGTTCTACCGAGGTCGAGGCCTCGAGAACATCCTGGAGCCCCAATAATGCTTTGGAAGCCGAAGCCTCCCGCCGGGGCAATTTTGCCGGTACAGAACTCTCAAGGGCAACGCTAGAGGCATCTCGATGCTTGGAAGGAGATCTACCCTTTGAGGACTGGCCAGAGTTATGTTTAGTTAACTGAGATCCATGGGAGGAAGACAAAGCCCTGGAAGACGTCGATGCCACAGAAGCTGCATCGGAGGGATAAAGGGCGCTGAGCTTAGCAGCTCGGTTTTGTCGACCCCTCTTGGACATCATAGCACAAGCCATACACTCGGAGATGGAGTGGTCAGGACCTAAACATTTAAGACACCAGTCATGGGTGTCGGTGATGGAGATGGTACCGCCACACTTGGTGCACTTTTTAAAACCCGAAGTGGGTTTTTCCATAGTGGAGGAAATTTTGGGCCTAAGGCCCAAAAAGGCGCGTGCACCTGGAAAGAAAAAAGAATAGTATATATTTTTTTTTTAAAGAAAGAAAGAAGAACCGGCGGTACCAGTACAGTATCAAGAAAGGCAGATGCGACCACAAAAAATGAAGAATAAGGGAAAAACTTTCTGCAGTGACAGGAACAACGACCTGTTGGCTCCGCGGAAAACGAAGAACTGTCGAGAGGCAGTTGAGAAAGGCGGGAAGGCAGCACGCAGGCGCTGTGGGATGGTCTGAAAAACTTTCTAATTGGATGCTGGGGAGTGTTCCCACGCAGGCTCCATCGGTACCGACGATACCCATATGTGAAGACTACATTCCTGCTTGTTCCTGGAGATCATCTGTTACAGGTGAGTAACTATGCTTTCTCCAGGAACAAGAAGGAAGTCAGTCCTCACATATGGGACTCCCTAGTTACAGGCTACCAGGGACCTGTAGAAAAAGGCACATCATCACCATGAGCAGTTGCCAGTGAAAGCCGAAGGCAACCCGAGGACCCACGCTCCCGGTAGCCGGAACAAGAAGGGTCGGAGGACAGGAGTTGCCTAAATCCTGAACAGATTATGGACTACAGCCTGGCCAAAGGCGGCGTCCTGATGGGACTCCCTCTCCAGGCAGTAATGCACTGCGAGTGGAAGACCAGGTGGCGGCCCGGCAGACGTCTGCCAGTGGCACCGAGCGCAGGCTAGCGACAGATGTCGCCATCGCTCAGACATCGTGAGCTGTGATTTGGTGTTCCAAGGGAAACCCAGCTTGGTCCTGGGCAAAGGCGATGCAGTCCGCCACCTAGATGGACAAGGTATGTTTGGTGACCACCAGCCCCAAGCGGCCGGGGTCAAAGGACAGCTGGGTTTAAAAAAGGTTTGGACAAGTTCCTGGAGGAAAGGTCCAAAAAAGGGATCCAGGATAATCAGCTTGACCCAGTACAAGCATTGTGGAACCTGTGTCTTTGGGGATATTGCTAGGTACGTAGAGAAACGAAAAGCTGCCCGGACCTGCGGTGGGCCCGAGTCTGCTGCAGGTAGAGAGAGCCCTCTTACAGTCCAGGGTATTGAGAATCGCCAACGCCTGGTCGGCGTGGGGCTTCGGGAAGAAGGCGGGCAGCACTATCTCTTGATTGAGATGGAAATACGAGACAACCTTCGGGAGGAACTTGGGGTGAGTCCACAGGACCATCCTGTTCCTATAAAACTTCGTGTATGGTACCTTGGCCATCAGCACCTGGAGTTCACTGACTCTCCGGGCGGAGGCGAGAGCTATCAAGAAGGCCACCTTCCACGACAAGTGCCACAGAGGGCAGGTAGCCATGGGCTCAAAAGGTGGCTGGGTCAGCTGCGTGAGGACCACATTAAGGTCCCATTCTGCCGGAGGATGGCAGGTGGGGGTCTTGGAAAGAAGCAGGCCCCACATGAAGTGAGAGACATGCGGTAGCCCCAAAAGAGATTTGCCCTCGATGGGGTGATGGTTTGCTGAGATGGCACTCAGGTGAACCCTGACCAAGTTAGACTTCAGTCCAGACTGCGAGAGGTGAAGCAGGTACTGCAAGACCAAACTGATAGGATATGAAAATGAGTCCGCTAAGAGCTCTGAGCACCACACTGAGAACCGACGCCACTTGAAAGCATAAGCCTGTCTGATTGAGTCCTTCCGTGAGGCCAGGAGAATGTCCTCGATCTCCACGGGGAGATGGTAGGAGGCTAGAACGACCCGCTCAGCCGCCAAGATGTGAGGGGCAGAGATCTCAGATTGGGATGAAGCAGCAGACTCTCCTCTGCATCAGCAGCTCCGGTGAGAACCCGAACGGGAGCGGGGGCTCCGTTGAGAGGCGGAGCAGCAGGGGGAACCAAGGCTGTCTGGCAAAGCCCTGTCCCGTTGGACCTTCAAAAGGGTCCGGGCGATGAGGGGCATGGGGGGGAAGGCATATAGCAACCCCATGTCCCACGGGATGAGGAAGGCATCGGGGCCACCCTGCCCCTTTGCAGGAGGGGACCGCAGAACCAAGGAAGCTGCGAGTTTGCCAGGCTGGCAAAGAGGTCCAAGTCCGGGGTCCCCCAAAGCTGGAAGAGGCGCTGCGCCGTTCGGGGACACAGGTGCCACTTGTGCGGCTGGAGGATCCTGCTGAGCTGGTCTGCCATTAAGTTAATCTGTACATAGTTCCCCCGGTTGTCCTATTGTTGAAGTTCCCTGTTCAATGTAAAGCTCAATGTTACTTGTATGCATTGTAGTATGCTCTTGTTCTATGTACACCGCACTGATTTTAATAGCGCGGTATAAAAGAATTGTTAAATAAATAAATAAAATAAATAAATAAATAATTGTCCTGACCCGAGAGGTAAGTGGACCGGACGGTGATGCCCTGGCTCACTGCAAAGAAGCACAGGGCTGTCGCCTCTGAGCAGAGGCTGAAGGAACCGGTGCCCCCCTGTTTGTTCATGTAGAACATCATGACCTAGTTGTCCATTTGGACCAGCACCTCCTGGCGCTGCAAGCGGTCTTTGAAATCTCGGAGCACGATGTGAATCACCCGGAGCTCCAGCAGGTTGATCTGATGCCAGGACTCCTTGGGGGACCAGGACCCCTGGGTGCGCCGACCCTCGCAGTGGGCTCCACAGCCCGTCAGGGAGGCGTCCATGGTCAAGACCACCTGATGTGCCAGGGCTTGGAAGAGCATACCGCAAAGCAGGTTCCAAAGCTCCTGCCACCAAGTCAGAGACTCCGCCATGCCAGGGGAGATAAGACAGAGTCCCGGATGCAGCCAGCCGACTGCGTCCACTGCGCTCTGAGGAACCAGTGCATCGCCCGCTTGTTAAGATGGGTATTGGGCACGACATGGACCGAAGAGGCCATGTGGCCAAGAAGGCGAAGCATCATCCGGGCCAGGATGGAGCGGTGGCACTGCAGCTTGGACGCCAGGGACATGAGGCAGTCCGCTCTGTCCTGAGGGAGAAAAGCCATGGCCCGAAGGGTGTCCAAGCGAGCCCCGATGAATTCCAGGGACTGGACTAGAGTGAGGTGGGACTTTGGGTAACTGATCACGAAGCACAGATGATCCAGGAGGCAGATGGTGCAGTCTGTGGCCTGTCTGGCTTCAGAGGCTGTGCTCCCTGTTACAAGCCAGTCATCGAGGTACGGGTAGACAAAGACGCCCTGCAGCCGCAGATGGGCTGCAGCCACGGCCAGGCATTTCATGAAGACCCGCTGGGCAGACGCGAGGCCGAAGGGGTGTAGCCTGTACTGGTAATGGTTTCCCTGAACCATGAAGCGGGAGTACTTTCTTGGGATGGACGAGGATGTGGGCATAAGCATCCTTTAAGCTCAAGGAACATAGCCAATTGCCCTGTTGGAGGTAGAGCAGAAAGATTCCAAGGGAGAGCATCTTGAACATAAGAACATAAGATATGCCATACTGGGTCAGACCAAGGTCCATCAAGCCCAGTATTCTGTTTCCAACAGTGGCCAATCTAGGTCATACGTACCTAGCAGTTTCCCCAAAAGAGACAGGTTCCACAATGCTTGTACTGGGACCAAGCATTGATATCCTGGGTCCCTTCTTAATAATGGTTTATGGACCTTTCCTCCAGGAACTTGTTCAAACCTTTTTTAAACCCAGCTACACTAACAGCCTTTACTACATCCTCAGGTAACAAATTCCAGAGTTTGATTACACGTTGAGTGAAAAAATATTTTCTTTTATTAGTCTTAAAGAGTTTACCCTGTAGCTTCATTGCATGTCCCCTAGTCTTTCTATATTCTGATAAGGTAAACAATCGATCTACGTTTACCCGTTCCACTCCGTTCATTAATTTATAGACTTCTATCATATCTCCCCTCAGCCGTCTCTTTTCCAGGTTAAAGAGCCCTAATCTTTTTAGACTTTCTTCATAGGAGTATTCTTCCATCCCCTTTACCATTTTGGTGGCTCTTCTCTGAACCTTTTCTAAAATCGCTATATCCTTTTTAAGATACGGTGACCAGAATTGCACACAATATTCAAGGTGCGGTCTCACCACGGAACGATATAGAGGCATTATAATATCTTTTGTTTTATTTTCCATTACTTTCCTTATGATACCTAGCATTCTATTTGCTCTCTTGTCCGCCGCTGCATACTGGGCCGAGGGTTTTAACATGGGATCCACAATGACGCCTAAATCTTTTTCCAGGGTGGTGGTTCCTAATGTGGAACCTTGCATCGTGTAACCATAGTTTGGGTTGTTCTTCCCTAGGTGCATAACTTTGCACTTGTCCACATTAAATTTCATCTGTCATTTTGATGCCCAGTCCTCCAGTTTATCAAGATCCTCTTGCAATTTTCCACAATCCTCTTGGGTTTTAACAACTTTAAATAGTTTTGTGTTATCTGCAAATTTGATAACATCACTCGTTATTCCACTTTCCATGTGATTTATGAATATGTCAAAAAGCAGCGGACCCAGCACAGATCCCTGGGGTACACCACTATTCACCTTTCTCCATTGGGAAAATTGGCCATTTAGCCCTAACCTCTGCTTTCTATCTTTTAACCAGTTCCTGATCCACAATAGTACACTGCCTCCTATCCCATGACTCTTTAGTTTTGCCAAAGTCTCTGATGAGGGACCTTGTCAAAGGCTTTCTGAAAGTCCAGATACACTATATCAACCGACTCACCTTTGTCCATCTGTTTATTCACTCCTTAAAAAAAACATAACAGATTAGTAAGACAAGATCTTCCTTGTCTAAAGCCATGTTGGCAGTCTCCCATTAAACCATGACTATCTACATGCTGAGAAAGGTTGTTCTTTATGATGGTTTCTACCATTTTTCCCAGTACTGACGTCAGGCTCACCGGTCTGTAGTTTCCCGGATCACCCCTGGAACCCTTTTTAAAAATTGGTGTTACATTGGCGATTCTCCAGTCTTCAGGTATTAGAGATGATTTTAATGAAAATTCACAGAATACTAATAGCAGGTCTGCAATCTCATATTTCAGTTCTTTCAACACCCTTGGATGTATACCATCTGGCCCAGGTGATTTGCTACTCTTCAGTTTATCTAATAGTTGTAATACATCTTCCCGATGTATCCATATTTCCTTCAATTCTTCCGCACCTTTAAATACCACTTCAGTCATGGGTAACATCCCTACATCTTCCTCAGTAAAGACCGAAGCAAAGAATTCATTAAGTCTCTCCGCTATTGCCTTGTCGCCTTAGTGCCCCTTTAACCCCTCTATCATCTAATGGACCAACTGACTCTCTCACAGGTTTTTTGCTACGAATGTACTTGAAAAAGTCTTTATTTCACATTTTTGCTTCCACAGCAAGCTTCTTCTCAAATTCTCCCTTTGCCTGCCTTATCAATGCCTTGCATTGGCTTGCCAGTGCTTGTGCTGTTTCCAGGTTTCGTCGTTTGGCTCTTTTTTCCATTTCCTGAAAGATGCTTTTTTGGCAACAGCAGCCTCTCTGACCTCACCTGTAAACCATGCTGGCAGTTTTTTGGACTTCCTTCCACTTTTCTTAAAGCGTGGAATACAGCTTCTCCTGCACCAGGAACTTGTGAGGTCGAAGACCCTCAATGCAGCCAGCGGTTAAAAAGAGTGCAAAGCGCGGTAAAAACAGCAAAAAGAAAAACCCCGATACCAGGGCCAAAGCAGAGATGCTCGGGAGGCGGGAAGAGGACCGGCAAGGGACGGTAGAGCATAAACCGCTTGGAAAGGAGAAAAACTTTTTCCAGGGATGAGATGCACGTCTGAAGGGCTCCGCAAAAAAAGGGAGACTGACTAACTAAGATGGCACCCTTGGGCAGGAAGGAGACCACACATACGTGGTGGCATTCCCAAAGACTTTCTTTAAAAGCTGAGGAAATGCTCCGTGCGGGCTTCGTCTGTGCCGACGTCACCCATATGCGAGGACTGACTTCCTGCTTGTTCCTGGAGAACAAACAATTTAAGCAGAATTCATTTTTGAACCCAGTGATCCAAATATTTTGTAATTTGAACTGCATTTGGACACTATGAAATCATGTGAAGTAGAGCAATGTCGTCATCAGTGGTTTCGGTTTCACAATGAGTAACTGAGATGAGAGATAGCTTGTTGAGCTCTCCTCCTTACACCATTTTTTTTTTAGTCAATATAGATGGTTAGTGATTATCACCTTATATTGCCACTTCATTGATAAGGGTAAAAGGGCTTTAAGCCAATTTTGAGATAAGTTGTGCAAACTTGGATTCAAGGGGTATTGAAAGATCTTTACAAGATGCTAAATAGGATAAATTTAGTATGAGAAATATAAAGTAGTAATCAGAGAACAATTTTTTTTTTTGGGGGGGGGGCGGTTTGGGGGGGAGGATTGTAAACAAACATACCTTTAAAACTAGTTTTCTGCAACCATAGGAAGGAAAACAGTATTGCCGCTATAAATATGAAGGTAATTTTATTATCAAAAAGATATTCACAGCAGTGACCTGTACAGACTGATCAATTTGATGTTTGAAATGTACAGTAATAAGCTGTCCTCTGTTTTTAATTGGCTTGGGATACAAACACTCAACGTTTCTTCCATGTGAATTTCCTGCGAGCTCCCTCTTGGCCAGGTTTCTTTCGTTCCTTCAGACGAGGATCTGTAGTGAGTAATCCAGCTGTTGGGAAATAATGTGAAAATCCATTTGGAAATTAAAAACTTCTAACATTTGCAAAGTTAATTAAAGTTCTACATACAAATCCTCTATACTTGTCCCATGCTTTCTTACCATTCAGAAGCTGTCCTTGTTCCTACCACCTTACCTAGGAGGCTGTTCAACGCCTCCCTTATCCTTTCCATAAGGCAATACTTCCTAAGATTACTCCTACATCTGTTCTCTTTTAGTCTTACTTTATGACCCCTTCTTCCAGAAGCTGAAAGATGCCTGCCTCCTGTATTTAAATCCCTATTGTTTCCCCATCCTACCTTTTCTCCAGAGTATACATATTTAGATCTTTAAGTCTGTTCCCATATACTTTATGAGCAAGATTACTGAACTTTTTAATAGCCATCCTCTAGACTGACTCCATCATGATTTTTCTTTGAAGGGGTGGTATCCACAATAGTACACAGTACTCCAAATGAGATCTCTCCAGAGCAGGTGTTCTCAACCCAGTCCTCAGGGCATGTTTATGTTTATTAAAATTTGATATACCGCCCTTCAAAAGAACAGCAGAGTGGTTTACAATACAATTAATTTAAAAGACAAGGACGAAAAGAACTGCATAAAGTCACAGGAAAGAGGGACACAGCCATACTAGGTGAAAGGGTGGGAGAGAAACTAGAGGTGCAGATATCAGAAGGGGCTCGGTGTATCAGGTAATGGGGATTTCATAGGCAGCATGGACGAGATAGGTTTTGAGTTGAGATATGAAAATAGCATAGGAGAGTTCCAGGTGGAGGTTGGGGGGAAGTATTCCAGAGATGAGGACAGAGGAAATAGAAGGCAGAATGTCAAGTGGATTTGTATCTAGCTTGGGAGGCAGAAGAAAGGTGTAAGCGATTGGAGTGAACGGAGGGAGTGATGCGGAGTATGGAGGATGATGAAGGAAGCGAGGTAGGTTCTCAACCCAGTCCTTGGAAGACACCTTACCAGTCAGGTGTTCAGGATAACCAAAATGAATATACATGAAAGATTTGCATACACTGTCTCCACTGTAAACAATGTATGCAAATCTTTCATGCATATTCATTGTGGTTATCCTGAAAACCTGATTGGCTAGATGTGTTCCAAGGACTGGGTTGAGAACCTCTGCTCTAGACACTTATACAGAGGCAGTATCATCTCTTTTTTCTTGTTGGCCATTCTTCCTATGCCCCCAAGCATTCTTTTGGCTTTTGCCATCATTTTATCTATCAATTTGGTTACCTTAAGATCATCAGATACAATCAAATCACGGAACGCCACTCCTTATACTGTACCTATTCCTTAGGGTTTTGCGGACTAAGTGCATAATCCTACATTTTTTTTTATCATTCAGTCTCAGTTATTTTATGGTATTAATATTTCTTCAAATACACCAGCGCTGATATTCAGCAATGAGAAATCTGTTTAAGCAGATTTTCAGTTGGATCACTGAATATATGGTTCTAAATTGAAATGGATAAGCTTTTCCAAGTTAGGACAACTATTTATGCAGTCTTAAACGAAAAAGATAACCGCAGAGTGCTGAATATCAGTGCTACCTCCAAAAACCATTATTTATTTATTTTATTTATTTATTTACATTCTCTTATATACCGCGCTATTCTGCATCAGTGCGGTTTACATTGAACAAACTGAAATTACATTGAACAGGGCATTATAACTTGGAGATAACTATTTTACAGGGAACATGGGCTATGGAGGGTTAAGTGGCTTGCCCAAGACCACAAAGAGCACCTGTGGGACTAGAAACCCCAGTCCTTCTGGCCCCAAGGTTGCTGTCCTCTCGTGGGATTTGAACCCCTGACCTTCCGGCCTGAAGTACCTTGTCCCAACCACTAGGCCACTCCTCCACTCCATTATAAGAAAATAAGATGTGCCAAAATGCATCACACCAAAGATCCATGAAGAACAGCATCATATTGCTGACAGTAGCCTTCCCAGGCCACAAGTACCTAGCAGGATCTAAGGGATAAACAGGAGCCTTCCCAAGTCTACAGATCTAAAAATGGTTTATGGACTTTTCCACAGAAGCAATACAAACCGAACTTGGGTATACCAAGAATCATAAATACACACTACTTTAGATCCATGAATTAATTATACACACTGTTCAATGTATTTGTGAGTGATATGGCTGAAAGACTGAATGGAAAGGTCTGTCTTTTTGCAGATGACATGAAAATTTGCAACAGAGTGGAGTGATGAACATGAGGAAAGAAAAGCTGGAAGAATGGTCTAATGCTTGGCAATTAAGATTTCATGCAAAGAAATGTAGTGTTATGTACTTGGGTAGCAGAAACCCAAGGGAAATGTACGCGATAGGGGGCGAGAGGTTGGAGTGCACGGATCAGGAGAAAAACCTTGGTGTGATTATTTCTGTACATCTCAAGGTGGCAAAACAGTGCGACAAGGCAGTGGCAAAAGCCAGGAGGATGTTGGGCTGCATACAAAGAGGAATTACCAGCAGAAAGGAAGAGGTATTAATCCCACTGTATGAGTCAGTGGTGAGGCCTCACTTGGAATACTATGTTCAGTTTTGGAGACCGTATCTTGCAAAGGATATAAAAAGAATGGAAACTGTTCAGAGGAAGGCGACCAAAATGATTTGGAGCCTGCGTCAGAAGCCTTATGAGAAGAGACTTGAAGACCTAAATATGTACACTTTGGAGGAGAGGAGGAACAGGGGAGATATGATTCAGACCTTTAAATACTTAAAGAGAAATAATGAACAAACATCTTCCAAAGACGGGGAAGCTGCAAAACTAGAGGGCATAACATGAAGCTGCAAGGGGGTAAACTGAAAGGAAATGTCAGGAAATACTTCTTCACTGAAAGGGTGGTGGATGCTTGGAATGCCCTCCCGATGGAAGTGGTGGGAGCAAACACAGTGACGGAATTCAAAATGGCATGGGACAGACACAGTGGATCCCTTTACAACAACAGGATAATAGCAAAATAATCTGGGCAGACTAGATGGACCATACTGGTCTTTATCTGCTGTCATTTACTATGTTATTATGTTACTCTGTTACTCAAGATATGAATAGATTTTTCAAATTTATTAAAAAAAGGAGAAAAAAGGATCTCAGTATATGTGCCACTGCGAGCACTACTTAGAAATAAGCTATAGCAGATGGAACATCACTGATCCAAAAAACTCCCTTTATAAAGACTCATTTACTCATTCAGATTAAAGCATATTATTTCATTTTTGGTTTTGCTATTTTCTTATTATTCTGAGTAAAACAGTTCATAGGGAATAGCTCAATTCATGATCAAATACAATTCAGGCTCATAATGCCAGAATTAAAATTCATAGCGAATAATTCTAATAAAGTGCAATTCAAGCTTCCCATCAAAGTGAACACTGCTGCACATTCAGCTAATCCAATCCTTTATGCCTATATTTTTTCCAAGTATACAAATTATTTCGGAACTTCCAACACTCTCCACCGTTTTATACTCTTCTCAATGACTTCAATCTAATGCCCAAAGGAGGCCTTTGTTTTGCAAATATATGCTGCCTCAGAGGCTTCACCTCTCCTGTTTTGAGAAATGAACATCTAAAGTAGCTTTTAGAAAGGACATCCAGGTGAAATCTGAGGCCTCTAGGGCAAAACATACAAAAAATATCAGGGATGTTTAAGTGTCGACCTGATTTTGTAAACATAAACGTCCCTGAAACGGACAGCTGCACTGGCGGCCACATAGATGTCCTCTCTAGAAAAACTGGGTTGGGGACATCTATCCTATGCTGATTGCAAGCTATTTTATTTATTTATTTATTTATATTCTCTTATATACCGCGCTATTCTGCATCAGTGCGGTTTACATTGAACAAACTGAAATTACATTGAACAGGGCATTATAACTTGGAGATAACTATTTTACAGGGAACATGGGCTATGGAGGGTTAAGTGGCTTGCCCAAGACCACAAGGAGCACCTGTGGGACTAGAAACCCCAGTCCTTCTGGCCCAAGGTTGCTCTCCTCTTAGTGGGATTTGAACCCCCGACCTTCCGGCCTGAATTACCTTGCCCCAACCACTAGGCCACTCCTCCACTCCTTGTTTGCAGGGATATGCATTAGTGTGCTGAAGTGTCCTAGTTTCCCTGCCGTTTTCATTATCATCAGTAAAAATATAGGGGTATCAGAGTACATGCGTCTCTATGCCCTCTGGGAGTCTGGATTGGCAGAACAAGAGCTTTTCCAATGTCTAAGCGTGCCCTTGAGCAGGTATAAACTTGGATGCGGCTCAAGACACACATGTACTTGGGAACACCCCAGGCACACTTACACCCCGCTCAGCCTTTAACATTTTCACAATGGGGACATTTTCACAATGGGGACATCTTTAGAACCGCTTTCTAAAATGGCTCCAGGGATGCCTCCGTGCTTTGCTCATCTGTATGCTCATTTTCAGACTTCTAAAGCGCGAATAGGGCTTCTAGAATAACTCCCTGAAGTCCATTAACCATTTTAAAGTCAATTTTAATTTTACAAATTTTAAAAGTCTATTTGTATTTTGAATGCATGATTAGTTCAAGGATCTATTTATTGAAGTTATGAACTCTTCCTACAGGAACTTATCTAAACCCTTTTAAAACTCAGCTATGGTAACTGTCTTGACCACATCCTCCATCAATAAGTTTAGTTATGTGTTTAATGAAAAAAAAATCCCTCTCTAATTTGTTTTAATATGTTATAAGTTTCATGCAGAGTACCCCCTAGTCTTAGTACTATTTGATAAGGTAAACAACCATTCCCTATTTACCTGTTTCACCTAACTTATGATTTTATAGATCTCTATCATGCTCCTTCTCAGTAATCTTTTCTAAAAGCTGAAGAGTCTTAACCTATTAAAATCTTTCATCATAAGAGGTCAATGCCATTCCCTTTATCATTTTGGTGGCCCTTCGCTGTACGTTTTCTAATTCCACTATATCTTTTTAGAGATGGGGCAATCAGTGCTGGATGACAGTGGCAAGCCCTTTTAAGACTATGTTCCTTGATTTTGAGAAGAAAATGTTTGATAGTCTTCACTTTCAGCCAGTAATGTGGTATCATCAGCAAAATGAAGGTTGCTGATGAGTCTTCTACCAATCTTCACACTATTGTCTTCATACAGTCCTGGGATCCAAGATGGCGTGGATCATCAGACATATCTGCAGGACACTCTGAAGTTTCTCCAGTCTGCTGGTGATGGTACTGTTTGTCCTTACCATGGGCAAGCAGAAAGGGAAGGGGAATGCTGTACTCCCGGATGGCGTCATTTCTCAGCCCCTTCATCAAACGACTTTTGATACCTTTCACGTTCTTGCCAGTATCTCAGTCTCTTCCCAGGACCAGCCTGTAGGGCAGTCAGCATGCAGCAGCGAAGGGGCTTCGCTGAGCCCCATTGCACGCATGCCGCCTCCAAGACTCAGAAGTGTCTACTGGGGGGGCTGGAGGACTCCCGGACTGAAGTGGTTGCTGGCATCCTCCTGCCAGGAGGCTCTCCTGTGGCTGTGTCCTCCCTTCTTGTGGAAGGATGCTCAGTTGAGAATTTGGACTTTCCCTGACAGACTGTAAGTGAGATTGCATGGGGGGGGGGAGGGGAGAGAGACTACTTCTAGGCTGTTCTATTAAGAGACTGTAAAGCCAGGTGCAGTAACTTTGGAGTTGCTTTGGGAAGCCATACAGGGGCTCAACTCTTCACTGCAAGCATTTTCATCTCAATTTATGAGGGACTTAGCTATATGTTTGTTATGTTTATGTTTATTACATTTGATATACCGCTGAAGCCAAAGCATCAGAGCGGTTTACAATAATACATAAAAGTTACAGAAAATATGAAAAGAACGCCATTAATTAGATAGGACAGAATAAGAGATACAGTGATAGTTAAAGGAATAGAGGAGCCAAGAAGAAATGCTCCACATAGCATTTGAAGAGGTAGATATCATATCACCAGGTGTTTAAGCTCCCACTCACAACCTCTGCTGTTGACATCACCCCTCCACCGCTCTGATTTCCACAGCAAGCATAGTATCTCAGTCTGCGGTTAAATATTCTCAAGTGCTGGAACAACTGGCAAACAGGTGTGATGCAATGGAGCCTAGGGTCAGTGCACCTCACGTTTTGGGGAAATCCCTAGTTAAGGACAGGAACCTTGTCCAAAGTTAGTTGGAATACTTGGAGAACCAAGTATGAAGGAAAAATCTTCGATTCTTGAACTTTCCTAGGTCCTCCTTTATTTCTTCTGTGGACATGGTTAAAAAGTATCTGACCTAAGTTCTGAGCATGTCCTCAGATACTTCCACCACTGGTCAAGGCACAATACCTGATGCCTGGGGGGAATGTTCCCCAGGGTGTTCAAGGGAACTCTGAGGGAATCAATCTCACGGAGTTTGAGTCCACCCTGATAGTTACATTTGCACTTGAATTTGACCGCAATATTGTACTTCAAATGTATTTCCACAATCTTAATACATCGGGGTTTTTTGTGCTAAAAGTCATATTTTTCCTGACTTCTCAAGGTTTATGTAAAAGAGATGCCAGGAATTTTTTAGCCTTGGGTCTCAGTTTTGCATTACGTTTTCCATGTATGTGTGTAGTAGTTTTTGAGGGTAAAAGTTTCTTATTTTTTGAAACAAGACAACTCTCTGATTTCCCTGTGGCAAGAGAAGATGTTAGGGTCCAGATTGGCGCCCCAGAGGCAGCACTGTAAGGCCCATTGGAAGAGTTTCTTTCGAGGGAGGCTTCTTTGATTTATTGTATTTCCTGGTTTATTGTTTCTTGACTTGGATCTCTTTTCCTTTAATTGTGGTCTAATGAGACATGCTTAATGTTACCTATTTTTGGATTTCTGAATTTCATTCACTTTCTTTTTTGAAATGTATACTTGAAAGTATTAAATAAAAAAACATTTATATAAACAGGTGGGGGAAAGATTGAGCCTTATCATACACTTCCCTTTGCAAGGTTCATTCTCCAAAAGTGAACACAATACTCCAAGCAAGGGGTCACCAAGGACTTATACAGGGGTATGAAAACCTCCTTCCTTCTGCTGGTTATGCCTTTCTGTATGCAGCCTAGCATCTTTCTGGCTTTGACTACTGCCTTGTCACATTGTTTCCCCACCTTAAGATCCTCTGACACTATCACCCTGAGGTTATTTATTTATTTATTTATTTATTTACATTCTCTTATATACCGCGCTATTCTGCATCAGTGCGGTTTACATTGAACAAACTGAAATTACATTGAACAGGGTATTATAACTTGGAGATAACTATTTTACAGGGAACATGGGCTATGGAGGGTTAAGTGGCTTGCCCAAGACCACAAGGAGCACCTGTGGGACTAGAAACCCCAGTCCTTCCGGCCCAAGGTTGCTGTCCTCTAGTGGGATTTGAACCACCGACCTTCCGGCCTGAAGTACCTTGCCCCAACCACTAGGCTACTCCTCCACTCCTGGAGGTCCTTTCTTCTGGACTGTGCACATGAACATCTCGCCCCATTTACTGAGCTTGATATATCGCCCTTTGCAGTGTAACAGGGCAGTTTACAATAAAATAAAATAGAAGGAAAAGAAATCCATCAATAAACAGGAAAGAAGAAAACTACAATCAGAACCTAAGGAAAAGAGAGGGGGAAGAAAAAGGGGGATGGAGGTCCATGGTTCGCCTAGGAGTATCAGAGGATGGGGAGATCAAAGGCTTTATGGAATAAAAGTGTCTTAAGCTGGGCTTTAAATTTGGAATAGGATGGTTCAAGGCAGAGATCTGGGGGTAGTTCATTCCCAAGGCTGGGACCGAGAAAATAAAAGACAGAGTGGCGTGTAGATTGCAGCTTAGCTTGTGAGGCAAAAGGGAGATGGAGAAGATTAGATTGAATTGTCAGAAGGACACAATATGGAGTGTGAAGGATAATAAGGGAAGAAAGATATGATGGTATGCCTGTATGTAGGACTGTGAACTAGTGTGAGGAGTTTGTAATGAATATGGTGCCGAACAGGAAGCCAATGAAAGTGAAGGAGCAGAGGGGTGATGTGATCAAACCGGGAGGCATGAGCTAGGAGTCGGACTGCTGCATTTTGAATCGATTGTAATCTCAAATTCGTAATTGGGGAGACCAGCAAAGATGACATTGCAATAATCAAGACATGTCATGAATAAAAATAGAAGGGGCTTGGGGGAGATGGCGTTTGATTTAGGATAGATAACGCAGTGTATTGAGAGTGCTGGGGTTCATGCTTAGTGCTTTTTATTGAATTACTTTTTTCATTTATATTTTTTCCCATGTGTCACTCTGCCCACCTTGTTCTTTATTGGGGTCTAATTTTTTGAGTTGTATTTGTTGTTTAATTATTTGAGGTGTTATTAACTGTTTTTGCTTTTCATGATTTGTAACTTTTACAACTCTTATGTTACTGTCACAAGATTTATGCTTGTAGAATTTTGTTAAAACTTATAGATAAATAATTTTAAAAAAAGATATAAGGGGCTTAATGAAGAAGAGAGAAATGAACGTATGGCTCTAATTTGGCGGAGAGAGAGAGAAAGGAACTACAAACAACGGAACTGATTTGATCATTGAATGTGTGATGCAGTGGGTAATATAGAGCCTATGGAAATTCAGGAAAGTGAAGAGCTTACCTCAGATTCAGCTGTAGGAAAAGACACGAGGCACAGAGAAACAGCTGAGCAGAAAAGGCTGTTAGTGCAAGCAAAGCCAAAAGCTCATCAGGAGCACCTGTGTTCTAACTCTCACGTAACGTGCAGGGCAAGGAACCATATAAGGGAGAGTTTTAGTCAGAGAGAGGGGAGGAGAGATGGAGACAGGAGCAGGAACAGCAGAGGAGTGCTGGGAAAGAAAGCTGCAATCCAGGAACCAGGAAGTGAAAGCAGAAACAGTGCTCGTGAGAGAAGGGTTGGAAGGAGCAGTGCTGGGAAAAGCTATGCTACAGAAAGCAGACCTGGAGAGAAGCCAGGAGGGACCAGCAGCTCAGGACGACGGTATGTGCAGCCAGTAAGCACAGGTCAGCCCAGAGGGAGTTTACCGGGTGAAGGGAACTTCAAACGTGGCTGTAAACTAAGAAACAGCTGGGAAGCTGATACAGAGTTTTTTAACTCACAGCTTGACCGGAAAGCTGGGGAGAGAGTCCACTACAACCCAAGAGCTAATGTTAGCACCAAGATAAAAAGGTGGGAGCCTTATACTTTTGAAGAAAGGTTTAAAAGCTATAACTGTTGCAAAGGGTGTGGCCCTGAATATAATGTTATAAGTGAAAGGTATCCAGAACTCTCACTCTGTGAGGAGAACAAGCAGAAAGCATTCCTCAGGCCAGGCAGATATAATCCTGGGATTAAAGGAACTTTTGCAGGAAGCGATAGTGAACTATCACAGGAGGCTGTGCCAGATTTTAGTACATCTGAAGAGGCTGATTCAGACGGTTTTGAAAGTGAAACTGAAGGGATGTTATGGGAGGATAACAGCCACCCTTCAGACCCCATGCCAATGGATTGTACTATATGTTGTAAAAAGTGACCACACTTCTTTATGTTGACCTTTTGAAAAGAAGAGCTTTGTGAAGATAACAAAGGAAAGAAGTTTTCTATTACCATTTTTCATTGCTGTGTTTGTATTTTTGTTCCTTGAAGAATGTCTGTTCGGGAAGGGGAATAAAACCCATACTTAATTTTTCCTTACCACTTGACCACAAGACTCTGTTTTTATAGCAAGAGCAGAGTAAACTTCAACAACCCTAGGCGACCGCCTAGAACAGGGTTTAAAAGGGCTCTACCATACGGGCCCCATCACAAATGTTAAAGAGGGTCTAAGATGACACCAAGGTAATGGCGGATGGACATTAATGTGATAGGAACATCACAAAGTAAGGGGGACAATGATGGTGTAGTTGAACCTGTTCCCAAATTGCAGAAGTCTACCTTGCATTCAGTATGAGACAATTGTCTCATAACAATGTGCCAATTGGATAAGACAGTTATTGAGAGGGGCGAGGTCAGGAGAAAGGGGACTTGTGTACTAGAGAAGTAAAATACTGTCTGTGTAGTAATGTGCTGAGATTCCGAGTTGTTGAATGAGGAGGGCGAATGGAGAAATAAAAACGTTCAACAAAAGTGAGGCTAGCACTGAGCCCTGCGGTATTTCACACTTGAGAGGAAATGGAGGTGCAGGAATCAGATGACCAAAATTGAGCACCCAGATAGGAAAGAATGAAACCAATGGGGAACAGTACTACGAAGACCAATATTGTGTTGATGTGTGTATAAGAGTGAGTGATCAACCAGACTGAAGGTGGATGACAAGTCAAGGGATACTGTTATGAAAATACTGCCCCAATCTACAGAATGGTGACTTTCATTGAGAAAAGAAAGTAAAGCACAGTTACTTACCTGTAACAGGTGATCTCTGGGAACAGCAGGAATTAGTCTTCACATATGGGTACGTCGGTACCGACGGAGCCTGCACGGGAATGCTCCCCAGCATCCAATCAGAAAGCTTTTGGGAGCATCCCTCGCGCCTGCGCGGTGACTTCCCGCCTTTCCCACTGCCTCTCTTCAGTTGAGTTTCATAGCTGAGACAGAAAGGAGAGACACAGGAAAGGAAATAGATAGATACAACTCCTAGGGGAGGTGGGTGGGTTGTGAAGACTAATTCCTGCTGTTCCCAGAGATCACCTGTTACAGGTAAGTAACTGTGCTATCTCCAGGAACAAGCAGGAATGAGTCTTCACATATGGGGACTCCCTAGCTGTGGGTGCCAGGGGAGAATCCCTAAAATGCGTATCCCTGGACAGGACGGCATTTTCCAAACCTGGATCCCCTGCATCCCCTGAGGGATGGGGGGTAGGAGTTGAATAGAGAAGAGCTGCAAGGAACAGCAAATCTAAAGACTACAGGAGAGATGAGTCTTTAGAATGTATGTCAAGTATCATTAAAATATTTAATGAACCAGTACAACATAGGACTTACCTACTGGATTGTAGGAAGTAGAACTGTGATGGAGTGTACTGTAGGTGCAGTAGCGGAATCTTCAAGGTAACTTCACAGCAGTGAGGATGAAGTTCCAAATCTGGAATGGGCAGGTGACCCAGGTGTCAACTGGGGCAGGAGAAGAACGGCAGGTCTTCAATGGAAAGCTTTATGGGAAAAAGCTGAGAACTCTTTTAGGTACAGAGTTATTATCATTGAGGATCAAAAGAAGAAGACTGACCGATCTGGAGAATTAGCCCAGTCCGGAAAGGAAGAGAGGGTATGGAAAAACCCCTATTCCCAAGGAAAACAGAAGAGTACTCATAAATACTGAAGATGTACATTGTCTTTCCTAGCTGGTAAGAGCTAGGAAGACATAGAAGTTTGATACTTCAGAGATAGGGAGAGCTATAACAAAAATAGAAGCTGTTAACGTCACAGCAGCAATTGTGTGTATAACCGCTCCCAGTTACTGAGCCATATGAAAAAGGCAAGTTGACTGTCTGGACCCTTAAGAAGGTAAAAGCTTTATAGCACAGACAGTTAGGGAGGTAGAAGGTAATACTTAGCGTCCTATGGACATCTCCCAATAGGTACGTAGATATTTTTATATATATATATAAATATCTATAAACATGAAGATACATACATATCTATATATATATGTGTGGATATGTCCAATATGTGAGATATATATATATACACAGAAGTAAAGATATATATATATATATAGATGGGCATGGCTTATGCCCACACAGATTATAAAAATATGTATGGTTATAAGTCTGAGGATATATGCCTGCAACGGAGCCCCACAAAGCATTCACATGGGGAATGTGAAGGGAAAAGATTCATCTAATAATAAGGGGTTAAAAACCACCTGAAGATATATAGAGAATCTATTTCCGTGGTGCAGGAATGCATTGCAGTGGATAACCAGTATGGTTGCGTGAAAAACAGAGGATAATAGCAGTCTGGTAAGAGCATGTCAGGAGTACTGGAAGACTCTGACATGTCCAAAGGACAAGGAAACGCATGGACTAAGATACCTGGATGACCCAGTTAAGGGACTCAGAGGTATCATGTATAGTAAAAGAGTATGCGTTGTCCAAGTGGAGTAGAAAAAATACCAAGCTGCAAGGAAAAAAGGGGTAAATTCCTGCCAGATTGGGAACTCCATGGACATTCACGCAGAAAAAGCTTGTCTTCTGTATCACAATAGGAGACAAGAGGGTAGAAAGAACCTACATAGCCATGGAATGACTATATAAGCTTTTTCTATTATATGGAAAAAAAAACCCAGAGACAAAGATGAATGCTCTACAGCAAGGGCCCATAGTAGAAAGCTTCTCTGAAGATTGCAGAGAGCATTGTGCAGGAAAATTATGAGAGAACTGACAGCAGTCAGAAGTGCTGCCACATCCTTGGTAAGGATATGGCTAGAAGAAGATAACCTGCAATGAGTAGTATTATGCAAGATAATGAAAGTAGCTTGCAAGAAACTTTAAAGTAAGCACTGGAACTTCTGTATGTGCAGCAACTGAACCAAGAAAAAAGGGGATTCCCCTGTATAAAAACAGGGAGAAAAACAGACAGAGGGAGCGGGGATATTTCCGTCCCTGTCTGATGAGTTGTTCAGAGCATGCATTGAAGGATAGTAGAAAATCTACACTGGAAAGAAGAGAAGTGTTTCAGTATGGTACCAACTCGAGCAGGGGAAACCCTGGAAGAGTGGGGGTTGGTAGGTGACGTACCATATGGTAAGTCAGCTGAAGGTAAAAATGTCCATGTGGGGACAGAAACTATCATGGGATAATTGTAATCTCCCTTTATGATAAAAAGAAAGGGAGAATTCTGTAACCCATGGACAAAAATATCCTAACAGCTTAGCATACTGAAAAGAAAAACCAGTGTAGAGTTTGAAGAATAACTTCTGGTAAGAAGTTAACTGTAGAATTGCAACATACAGGAACCTATGGTTGCTGGCTATGATTAGCCTGGTTAGAGTCTGGAGACTTCAGACTAGGATGAGATGTCCCTTGCTTGGGTACATCAAGAGGATGGGCAGAAGAAGGGTGAAACTTTCTTTTCTTAGGGAAAGAAGTTTGGTAGGACATTTCCTACGTCCTGGGGAAAAAGAAGGCTTAGGACGGTTTCCAGAACTAGGAAAGTCAGTGGAGCAATGAGCAACCTGACGTAAAGCCTCTTTATTGAAGAGATTTTCTCCAGTACAAGGAGAATTACCCAGTGTATGTTGTGCCCATCTGCTCAAGTCAGAAGCTTGCAGCCAGGCTGTACGACGTGCTCCAATGGCAATAGCAGAGGATCTGCTGACAGACTCAAAAGAGTCTAGAGAAGCACGAGAAAGGAACCAAGAGATATTCCTGCTATGATTAAGAAGCAAGGAATAGTCAGAGGCCTTAGGATCTGAGAGAAAAGGAGACAAGAGAGATGATTTCTCTGTGACCTCCTGAAGTGTCAGACTCATATAGAAAATATATGAAATAATTCTTGAAGCCAGCATAGAAGTTTGGAAGGTTTGACGTCCAAAGGCATCAAGTGCTTTAGATGCACGACCTGGCGGATAAGAAGAATGCTTCTTCTTGCTTCTTACCTTCCTCATTGCTGATTCCACTACAATGGAATGATGTGGAAGTTGTTTTTTCTGGAACCCTGGAGAGGGAGGTACCTGATACAGAACGTCAATGGCTGTAGAAGGCAAAGGAACCTTTAAGGGTGATTCCCATATCCTCAGAAGAAGATCCTGTAAAGAATGATGTAAAGGAAGCATTATGTTTTCCTTTTCTGCAGGATCTTGGTCAAGAGAAAATCCAGGAATAGGAATGGCAAGAAAAGCTGCCATGTCAAGGAGAAACTTCTGAAAAGAAGGATTTCCAATAGGAACTAATCCTGGGCAAGCTGAGGTTGAAGGAGCAGCTTGAGCACCAGAAGATATAATGGACTGGTGCAGAAAAAGAATCCTGCTCGATGGACTGTGATACTGACAGTTCTGATTTGAGGCAGTTAGTACTGCATCGTCAGTGCCTGGTATCGATTCCAAACTAGGCATAGAAAGGATCGATGGCACCGATGGAACTGCAGGAATCGACCCCGACACCGGTATCGGTATCGGAGATAACATCATCGAAGCAGTAATCGAGGGCTGCTGAAGCGGTACCGAGGTAACCAGAGAGCCTTGGTGAATATCCTCGGTACTGCATAGCCGGAAATGATATGGATCGGTTCCGAAACGCGTCGGTACCAAGTCATCTAGACTGGATATCGATTCTAGACTCGGCATCGAAGCAAGCGAGTCTATCGATGCATGTCTAGAAGGTACCGACGTTGGTGGTGGTATCAACTATGCCGATACCTGAAAGTCAATTGGAATCTCATCGAACGGCACCGAAGGTACCGAGGTCGTTCGAAGACGATGCCCAGCAAAGAGAGGAACACTCGACACCGGCACCGATGTCGGGGTATCGGTACCGCTCGAAGTCGGTACCAACCCCTAGCACGGTGAAGATATAGGAAAGTCAATCTGGGTCATATCGATCGGCCCCGAAGGTACCGAGGATTCCAGATGACGATCCCAGATAAAGAGTGGAACACTCGATACCGATGCCGATACCGGGGTATCGGTACCGCTCGAAGCCGGTACCAACCCCGAGCATGGCTGGGATATAGGAAAGCCAATCTGGGTCGTATCGATCGGCCCCGAAGGTACCGAGGACACCAGATGACGATTCCTGGTGAAGAGTGCAGCACTCGACACCGATGCCAGGTTATAGGTACCGCTCGAAGCGGATACCACTCTCTGGCATGGCTCAGGTATGTTCTGTGAGGGGTGAGCCCCAGGAACAACCTGAAACCCCGTGAATGCTTTGGAGCCCGAAGACTCCCGCCGAGGTTTTATTGCCAATGAGGTCTTGAGGATAAGGCCGGAGCCGTCATCATGCTGGGCATGAGACTTACCCTTCAAGAATTGGCTAGTCTTAACAGACTGTTTGTGGGTTACCTGATCCTGGAGAGAAGAATAAACCGGTGTCCTCACCTTAGGAGGAAAAACGGTATCGAGGGAGACTCGAAAAAGGGAAGGTCTTCTCCCAACCATATAGCCTGAAGTATCAGGGGAAAAACGGTCAGGACTCAGACAGGATAGACACCAAGCATTGGAGTCTAAAAAGAAAACTGAGTTTCCACAGTGAAGGCACTTCTTAGGGGAAGAAGGCTCCATTTTGGAAAGGCCTGGTAGGCCCAAAAAAGTTAAATAAAAAACTGAGGAGAAATATTTCTCTAAGTTTGAAAATAAAATAATAAAGCACCGGCGGTACCGGTATCGGCGGGAAAAACAGCCGCGACCACAAGAAAATAAGAAAATAAGGATTTTTAAAGAAAAAAGTTTCTGCGGTGACAGGAGGACGTCCTGTTGGCTCCGCGGAAAAACGAAAACTGAAGAGAGGCAGTGGGAAAGGCGGGAAGTCACCGCACAGGCGCGAGGGATGCTCCCAAAAGCTTTCTGATTGGATGCTGGGGAGCATTCCCGTGCAGGCTCCGTCGGTACCGACGTACCCATATGTGAAGACTCATTCCTGCTTGTTCCTGGAGATAACAGTTTCTGTACTATTTATTTATTGGTTTTTATATACCGCACTATTTCACATTCAGTGCGGTTTACCGAGAACATAACAGAACAGAACTTACATAGAACTAGTAGATAACATGGAACAATCATATGAGCAATTAAAAAGAGTAAATAGAACAGGTTTGGTGCCGTAAAACTATATAACTTAGGCGGGTATAACTTGGACCATAACAGGAAAACTATATACATGTAACTATATATAATGAAATTATGTATAATGAAGCTATATAATGCAATAAGCATTGTTGAAGGTTTGAAGTTCTTGGTAGAGGGGTTAGAAGGTATGCAGTAATTTAAGTTACCTGTTCATAGTATAATTGAAACAGATGCGTCTTTAGATGTTTTCTAAAGGTAGAAAGGTCAGAGATGGCACGGATGGTGGGGGGGGGGGGGGGGGAGAGGGAGTTCCAGAGGGTTGGTGCATATAAGTTGAACATTCGCCCCTTAACAAATTGGGAACTCTTTCTTACTACAGAAGGGACCATAAGAGTATTTGACATGGTAGATCTTCTTAATCTGTTGTCAACTGTCCATTGTAGAGTCTCATTAAGACAGACTAGATGGGCCTTGTGGTCTTTTTCTGTCATCATGTTTCTATGTTTCTATTAAGGGCATTCGCTGAGAGGTTGTGTAGGATTTTGAAAGCTATGATGACAGCTTTATACTTGAGATGAATAGAGACGGGGAGCCAATGGAGCTGTTTCAGAATTGGGGGGACGTGTTTGTATCTTGAGGCCGCAACGAGGGTTTGTGCTGCCGTATTCATTGCCATTTGAAGGGGATAAATTGCACAATCTGGAATACCATAGAGAATGATGTATGCAAAGTCAAAGTGCAGTGTAATCAATGCTTGGAAAATTGTCCGGACGTCTACAACTTCAAGCATGGGACGGAACTGACGAAGGGTCCATAATTTCACGTATATTGCTCTAGTACTATTGTTTATGTGTGGCTCCATTGTCAAACAATGGTCTAGGGTTATTCCCAAGTATCTAATTCTTGTTTGGTGCTTATCTCAGTATCCCTTACTTGTAGGGTGGGAGGAGGTATGAATGAAGGATCCTTAGTGATGAAGAGTGTCTCGGCTTTCTTGTAGTTAACTTTTAAGTTATGTTGAATCAACCAGTCGGAAACTGCATTGAAGCAGTCGATGATTTTAGAGTAGTTTGGGTTGACTGTAGAGAAGGGAGCATAAAGCAGCACATCATCAGCATAAATGTGGTAGAGAATGTTGAATGATTTAATTATGGAGCAAATAGGCTGAATGTAAATATTAAACAGTTGGACTGATACTGATGAGCCTTGTGGGACTCCTTGCGTTTGTAAATACCTGGATGTTGTTTCCATACCTATGCGTATCGTTTGCTGTCGGCCAGAGAGATAAGATCTGCACCAGTCTAATGCTAGGTTCTGAATGCCAATCAGCTGCAGTCAGGCTAGGAGGAGATTATGGGAAACAGTGTCAAAGGCGGACGCAATATCAAGAAAGAGTAGAATAAATCCTTGTTTGGATTTGTTCATGCCTAAGATTAGATTGTTCATTAGTGTGACAAGCAATGTCTCAACACCATGATGTAGTCGAAATCCGTGTTGGTTGTCATCTAGTGGATAAAGGGCATCGATATGGTCCTGAATTTGTTGAACAATTTTCTCCGTTACCTTAGCCAGGAAGGGCAGGCTTGAAATAGGTCTGTAGGATTTTACATCTGTCAGATCAAGTTTAGGGTTCCTGAGTAGGGGTCTGATGGATGCAGCTTTTAGAGAGGCTGGAAATGTACCCATGGAGAATGAAATCTTTATTGCCGGGTTGGTAACTGGATTGTTGGGGATAATTACATAATGTAAACCACTTTGATTGAAGGATAAGGCGGTATAGAAAACCAGTTAAATAAATAAAAAATAAAATTATAATGACACCAGCTTCTAAAATTAACACAGTAAGGAGCCTGCCCAGAAAAAAGCAGCACCATACATACTGCAGTGGGCCTTAGAACATCCTTACACCTATTCGGAAAACTGAACTTAAGAACATAAGAAATGCCATACAGGGTCAGACCAAGGTGCATCAAGCCCAGTATACTGTTTCCAAAAGTGGCCATTCCAGGTCACAAGTACATGGCAGGTTCCCAAAAAGGTACATAGGTTCCACAATGATTTTCTCGGGGTAAGCAGTGGATTTCCCGAGCCCTCTTTAAGAATGTTTTATGGACCTTTCCTCCAGGAACTTGTCCAGACCTTTTTCAAACCCAGCTACACTAACAGCTTTTACTGCATGCTGTGTTAATGAATTCCAGAGTTTGATTACGCGTTGAGTAAAAACATTTTCTCTTGTTAGTCTTAAATGGGTTGCATCGTAGCTTCATTGTGCATCCTCTAGTCTTTCTACTTTTTGATGGTGTAAACAACCAATCTATATTTACCTGTTCCACTCCATTCATTATAGACTTCTATCATATCCCTCCTCAGACGTCTCTTTTTAAAGATGAAGAGCCCCAACCTTTTAAGCCTCTCCTCATAGGGGTATCCTTCCATTCCTTTTACCATTTTTGTTACTCTTCTTTATACTTTTTCTAGTTCTGTTATATCCTTTTTAAGATATGGTGACCAGAATTGCACACAATATTCAAGGTGCGGTCGCACCATGGAATGATACAGAGGCATTATAATATCATTTGTTTTATTCTCCATTCCTTTCCTTATGATTCCTAGCATTCTACTTGCCTTCTTGGCCACGGCTGCACACTGGGCAGAGGGTTTCAATGTATTATCCACGATACTGCCTAAATTTTTTTCTTGGGTGTTGGTTCCTAATGTGGAACCTTGCATCGTCTAACCATAGTCTGGCTTGTTCTTTCATAGGTGCATAACTTTGCACTTGTCCACATTAAATGTCATCTGCCATTTGGACATCCAGTCGTCTAATTTATCAATAATTTTGTGTCATCTACAAATCTGATCACCTCACTTGTTACTCCCATTTCCAGGTTATTTATGAATATGTTAAAAAGCAGCAGGCCCAGCACAGATCCCTGGGGTACTCCACTATTTACTTTTCTCCACAGAGAAAACTGGCCATTTAGTCTTACTCTCTGATTTCTATTACTACAGATCCTACACAGAAACTCCAAGCTAACAGAACACTTGGTCTCAGTCACACAGGCAGAACACAGTTAGACCCTAACCAAGTACAGAATAAATTATAATAAACTTGCAGTAGAAATATGTAGACAAAATTAAATTGAAACCCCAACAAGCCAGGCTCTGCAAGCAGTGTAACACAAAAAATAGAGGAGTCAGGTGGCACTTTACCTCACCTTTGCTAAGCAGTAGCATGAGATACATAGGCCACTCTGATTCTACATGCAAGTGGTGCATCCTCTCCCCATAGTCTTCCCCCTTAATTGATTTCAGTGCCGCTTACTCAGAGTGCTACTACTACTACTACTATTGATCATTTGTATATAGTGCTACAAGGCATATGCAGCACTGTACAGACACATATAAAAGACGCTCCCTGCTCATCAGAGTTTACAATCTAGTCTAGTCAAGACAGATAACCCAACAGCTGAGGACAAAGATATATCTAGGGGAATGGTAAGGAAACACATAGGAGACTAAGCGGACCAGGATCCAAAAGTGGCCTTGGTGAGTTTTCAGTATGTAAAGAACTTAAATATCTAAACACAACCTTAAAACCAAGATGCAGACAGCAGTCCAGCAGCGAGATAGGGGCTTTCCAGTCTTTTGCATTGAATGTCACATGTATGATTTTCTCTCAGTTGGTGAGGGGTCTTACGTGTGCACAAGGTGCAAGGAGCTCTTTGCTCTCAGGGAACGAGTCCAATCTCTAAAGGCAAGAGTAGCAGACTTGGAAGACATAAGGAAGACAGAGAGGAACATAGACGAGACCTACAGGGATATAGTCCTGAAGTCCCTGCTGCCTTGGAGGAGAGAGGTCACGTGACAGGAGAGCATCACAGGAAGTGATCCTATAGCTAGGACCTGTCCTCCAGGTGATGTAAAACCCTCTCGCACTGAGGAAGTTTCTCCAGGGCCAAGTGCTCATGAGGGAAGGGTTAGGACAGCCGTTATAGTTGGTTATTTGATCATTAGGCATATAGATAGCTGGGTGGCTAGTGGACATGAGGATCGCTTGGTGACATGCCTGCCTGGTGTGAAGGTAGCAGACCTCACGCACCACCTAGACAAGGTCTTAGATAGTGCTGGGGAGGAGTCTGCTGTCTTGGTAGTTGTCGGTACCAATGACATACGAAAATGAGGTAGGGAGGTTCTGGAGGCTAAATTTAGGATTTTAAGTAGGAAGTTGAAATCCAGAACCTCCAGGGTAGCTTCTCCGAAATACTTCCCGTTCCACGCGCAGGACCCAAAAGGCAGGCAGAGCTCCAGAGTCTCAATGCGTGGATGAGACAATGATGCAAGGATGAGGGTTTTGGATTTGTTAGGAACTGGGGAACATTCTGGGGAAAGGAGGGGCTCTTCCGAAGGGATGGGCTTCACCTTAACCGGGATGGAACCAGGCTGCTGGCATTAACATTTAAAAAGGAGATAGAGCAGCTTTTAAACTAGATAATAGGGGAAAGCCGACAGTCACCCAAGAGTGCATGGTTCGGAACAATGTATCCTTGAAGGATACTACCAAAAATAGAGGTTCCAAAAAAGAGTAAAGTAGCCCAAATGCCCTTGAGTATGGAGCAGAGAGAGAGCTTAAAGATTCCAAATTGCCCATGCCTACCAATAGCCAGATTAATATGAATAAATTAGTTTCTAAAATGCTTGTATGCAAATGCTAGACATCTAAAAATTAAGATGGGAGAGTTAGAATATATAGCACTAAATGAGAGGTTAGATATGATTGGAATCTCAGAGACATGGTGGAAGGAGGACAACCAGTGGGACACTGTGATACCTGGGTAAAAACTATATCGCAATGATAGAGCTGATCAAATTGGTGGAGGGGTTGCGCTCTGTGTTAGAGAAGGCATTGAGTCAGAAAGGATTAAAGTTTTGCAGGAAACAAAATTTGCCGTAGAATCTCTATGGATTGAAATTCCATGTAAAAAAAGGGAAGGCGATGGCGGTGTACTATCGACCGCCTGGCCAGAATAAACAAATGGATGATGAAATGCTCAAAGAAATCAAGGAAGCTAACAAAAGTTACAGCACAGTAATAATAATGGGTGATTTCAATTACCCTGGTATTGACTGGGTCAGTGTCACGGCAGGACATGCAACGGAGATAAAATTCCTAGATGAAATAAATGACTCCTTCTTGGAGCAGCTGGTTCATGAACCGACCAGAGGGAAAGCCATATTGGACCTAGTCCTTAGTGAAACACCAGATCTGGTGGATAAGGGTGTTGGGGCCACTTGGCAATAGTGATCATAGCATGATTGGGTTTGATTTAATTAATGGAGGAGGGATGGTAAGGAAATCCAGAGTACTACCTTTTAACTTTCAAAAGGGAGACTATGATAAAATGAAGAAAATAGTTAAGAAAAAACTAAAAGGAGCAGTTGCAAACATTAAAGACTTACATCAAGCTTGGGTGTTGTTTAAAAATACTATCTTGGAAGCCCAGACCAGCGGTATTCCACGCTTTAAGAAAAGTGGAAGGAAGTCCAAAAAACTGCCAGCATGGTTCAAAGGTGAGGTCAGAGAGGCTGTTGTTGCCAAAGAAAAACATCTTTCAGAAAATGGAAAAAAGAGCCAAATGATGAAAACTGGAAACAGCACAAGCACTGGCAAGTTAAATGCAAGGCATTGATAAGGCAGGCAAAGAGAGAATTTGAGAAGAAACTTGCTGTGAAAGCAAAAACGCATAATAAAGACTTTTTCAAGCACATTCGTAGCAAAAAACCTGTGAGAGAGTCAGTTGGTACATTAGATGATAGAGGGGTAAAAAGGGGAGAGGGGACAAGGCTATAGCAGAGAGACTGAATGAATTCTTTGCTTCAGTCTTTACTGAGGAAGATGTAGGGATATTACCTATGACTGAAGTGGTATTTAAAGGTGATACTGCAGAAGAATTGAAAGAAATATCGCTACACCAGGAAGATGAATTACAACAATTTGATAAACTGAAGAGTAGCAAATCACCTGGACCGGATAGTATACATCAAAGGGTATTGAAAGAACTGAAATATGAGCTTGCAGACCTGCTATTAGTAATTTGTGAACTATCATTAAAATCATCTGTAATGACTTCCGGTGACGTCACCAGATAGTATGGCGGTGCCATAGACGGGCTCCGCCATCACACCCCACAAAAAAAGGTGAAATAAGCACCCCAAACAGGAGAAGGTAGTGGTGTGAGGTAGGGGAAGTCAGCCCAATAAGTCCCGAAGCGGGTTGTGAGAGCGGGGAGCTGTAGCGGGCGTAGGCAAAGCCTGGATTGGCGGACAGCGGGAGGAGCACCACATGGCGTGCAGTTCGCCATGAGGAAAGGCCGCAGAGACAGCATTTGTGGAGGTGAGAGTGGCGGTAACAGACCTGTCGGAGGGAGAGTGCTGCGCGTCCTTACCAGGCTGAAATAGCAGTGCTCTGAAGGAGAGTGGGGCTGCCAATCAGAAAGAGAAGAGCGCAGGAGTGCCAAGATCGGAGAGCAGGGGACAGCGGAGTACTAAAGACAGACGGGAGAAAGCAGTGGCCTCACAGAGCACCCAGAGCTGTACCGGAGGGAGCAGAGCCGATATAAATACACTGAAATGCAACAGGAGCTGCAGCAGCTGTATCAGTGCTAGGAGACCACGAGGCAGCTTGGTGTGAGGGAGACCAGAGTGCAGGTAACTGCAGAGACGGCGAAGACCCCGAGAGAGCAAGAGAAGTAATCAAAAAGCTTTGAAAGGGGCACAGAGCAAGAGAAGTAAGAGCTGGTGCTGGAGGAGAACAAAACACAGTAGTGGATCCTGAGCGGCAGAGCAAGGCACAGCTCGGAGGTCAGAGGGGACACCCATTGGGGCCTAGTTCAGTCCCAAATAAAGGCAATAACTAGCAACAGCTCTCAGAGAACACGGGGTGGAGAGCAATTTTGCTAGATAACATACATAGCCGGGTACGACTGGAGTCACAGAAAGTGGAGAGAAGAAGTGGTCGAAAGCAGACACACCTGTGCCCCTAGAGAAGGGGGAGATCGGTTGTATGGAGAAAGCAAGAGGGGGGATGTCTACCAAGAAAAAATTGGCAGAATTTCGCTCACCATACGCGATGCCCAAAGGCAGAAAGGAAGGGGAGAAGGAACACAAAATAGTGGCTGACCACATGGATGAGACGGACGGACAAGGGACTCCAGGAGTAGCCGACATGATTAAGCTATGGCTAGAGGAGTTGAAGGAGGAACTCAAAGCAGAAATAAGTGGAGTTAAAAATGAGCTAAAAGAGACTTTACAATCCCTGAGACAAGACCTGGTGGATCTGGGCAATCGGGTAGAAGAAACAGAACAGCAGGTAGAGCAGCAGGGGGAAGTCCTGGAGAACCTACAAAAGGGATGTGAAGGGTTCAAGCAAGCCCAGGAAGAAATGCAAGCAAAGTTGGAGGACCTGGAAGACCGCTCTAGGCATTGTAATATAAGAGTGTGAGGCATACCCGAGGATGCCAAATATCAAAACTGCGAAGAGGTAATTACTAATGTTTTTGGATATATACTAAACGCAGCGGACCTCGTGGAGGCGACAGAGGATGACTCTCTACAAATAGAGCGTGCATATAGGGGCTTAGGACCCATAAGGGATAATCGCCCAAGAGACACTGTGGTCTGCATGCAGTCATTCAAAGTCAAAGAACGCATTATGTGGGCGGCCCGGAAACTGGGGCACCTCAAGTGGGAGGAACACGCGGTGAAACTGTACCAGGACTTATCCCTTGGAACACTACAACGTCGGTGAAAGCTGAAGGACGTAACGGCCATATTGAGGAGAGAGGGGCTTCGATACAGATGGCTATACCCCTTTGGATTACTCCTGACAGTAAAAGGTGTATCCAGGAAAGTGAAGACCTGCACAGAAGCTTGGGCTGCATTACGCACATTGGGACTGGCTAATGTTCCTGATGAGGTGGAGGGGGCAGCAACTACTACAGCTACCGCAAAATTTCCATTCAGGAGAGAAAGCTCGAGATGGCACAGAGTCCCGGCCAGCAGGCAGAGACTAACGCGTGTCACCAAAGGCAGAGCTGGCGGGACGGCGGTGTCGAAAGAAGCTAGTTGAGGAAGAAGCCCGAGATGCTATGCTCTTTTGGATGCCACTAAAGACTTGGAGAAAAAATACAATGCTAAGCGACTTGTTAAGCAATGTGATTAAATGAGATAGCTTGTAAGGGGAAGTGAGGAGGAGGGGAGAGGAAGGGGTAGTAGTGTGGTGCTCTTGAGGTACCGTTAACTCAAGAGACGGGGGGGAGGGGGGATATAAGTGGAGGAGGGGAGTTGGACTGAGGGAAGCAGATGACAAGAGGAAGGGGCAAGGGTGCGAGAGGGGGATAAGTAGGGTTTAGGCAGGGGGTGGTCTGAGTGGTAGTCATAATACAGGAAGTCAAGTCTCTAATGGACGAGACAGGGGAAGGGAAGGAGGGGGGAGGGGCAGTGGGAAGGGGGAGGGGCAGGGGGGGGGGGAGGAAGGGATCCAGAAGGGAAGCGATTAAGGGGGGGAGGGAGCAGGGGGGTAGTATAACTTAAAGGTGAGTTAGCAATTGTCTCCTTAAATGTAAAAGGGCTTAATTCCCCATTTAAAAGACAACAGTTGTATAAAGAACTACTGCGCTAGAAGGCAGCGGTTGTGTTTCTTCAAGAAACGCACTTGACAAGGGCAATGGAATCCCTTGTTAAACCCAGGGGATATGGTGTATGTGTGTATGCCTCAAACATGATAGAAAAGAAAAAAGGAGGAGTGGCCATCTTGCTCGATACAAAATTGAAGCTACTGGTGCACACTGTGGTAAGGGATAAAGCGGGACGCTATGTATTGATGAGGTTAAAATTGGGGAATGAATGGTACTGTATAGTCAATGTCTATGCACCCACAGGGGTGCAAAGTGAATTCTGGACAAAACTGAATGAGGAGGTGGGGAAATTGGGGGAAGGGAATTTAATTTGTGGAGGAGATTTCAATTAAACGTGGAATTCCACCAGAGATGCCACAGGGAAGAGAGAGGGTAAGCGGGCGGATAGGAGAAGGTACCGCAGTTTTGTAAGTCAACACTGCTTGATTGATGCTTGGAGGTTCCATCATCCAGGGAGGAGGCAGTTTTCCTACTACTCACATGTCCATGGCTCATACTCCCGAATCGATGCGATATGGGTCTCGAAAGAATTGGGGGGAAGGATTAAGGGGGTGGATATGGAGTCAATTACATGGCCAGATCATGTGCCTGTGCAGGTACGATTGACCACAGAGGTGGAGGGGAAAGGTAGACAGTACTGGAGACTTAATGAATCCCTTCTGGAAGATGGGAAGGTGCGAGAGGAAATAGTGAGGGAAACCAAGGAATACTTCCACTGGAATGATAATGGGGAGGTAGCATGGGGAGGAGTATGGGATGGTTATAAGGCTGTAGTGCGAGGAATTTTAATTAAATGGGGGGCACGAAATAAGAAGGACAGGGAGGGGAGAACGAAGGCTTTGGGAATGAAATTGATGGCCCTGGAAGAACTAGACGCGCAAGGGCGGCCAGGAGCTTATCGAGGACAGGTGCTAGCAGTCCGCGCCCAATTAAATGAAATACAGGCTGACCAGATCAGATATCAAATGCAGCTATTGAGGCAGGACTTCTTTGAAGGCGGAAACAAAGCGGGGCGCTACATGGCGCAGAAACTAAAGCAGAGGAAATTGCAATCACACATAATGAAAATTCGGAATGAGGGGGGGGGGTTGGTACACAAAGATGGGGAGAATAGGGAAGTATTTAGGAGATATTATCAGGAGTTATACAGAGCTAGAGATAGTCCACAGCGAGAGAGGGTACAGAGCTATCTAGACTCCTTGAAGCTGCCGAAGTTAAACGAGGGGGAACAAATGGAGTTAAACAAGGCCATTAGAGCTGAAGAAGTCTGGTGCGCGATAAAACAGTAGAAAGTTGATAAGGCTCCAGGGCTCGATGGGCTCACAGCGCGATTTTATCGACGATTTGGCGAAATGTTAATAACACCGCTTGTGCGGCTATTCAACCGGCCCACAGAGGGAGGGAGATTGGCGGGCACTATGGGATGGGCGGGAATAACCCTCATACACAAAGAAGGAAAGGACGCCCAAGATTGTGCATCGTATAGACCTATATCGTTGCTTAATTTGGACGCCAAGCTGCTGGCTAAGGTCTTAGCGATGCTCCTAAACAAAGTGATAGGGAAGTTAATACATCAAGATCAAGCGGGATTCGTTCCTGGTTGGCAAGTATCAGACAATATTAGGAAGATTTTGAACCTGATTTGGCACACGGAGCACAATAGAGAGGAGGCTTTATTGTTGTCCCTAGATGCAGAAAAGGCCTTTGACCAGGTGTCTTGGCCATTTCTTTTCCAGACTTTGGAAAGAATGGGCCTGGGGGCGGATTTTTTAAGCTGGGTAAAAGCGCTGTACAACAACCCGAGAGCCTGTGTTAGGGTGAATGGGGCCTATTCAGAGTTTTTCGAGCAGGGGAGAGGAACGAGACAGGGCTGCCCCTTATCCCCACTACTTTTTGCTATTTCTTTAGAACCGTTTGCGGCGAGAGTACGGGAGCGGGAAGATGTGGAGGGAATAAAAATAGGGCAGAGTGAATATAAAATCTCTCTCTTCACTGATGACATAATTTTGAGCATGGGCAGGCCTAGGTTTTCCCTTCCCATATTAATGTGGGAATTAGAGGCGTTTGGCAGGCTATCAGGGTTTACCATTAACTGGACGAAATCAGAAATATTAAATTTAACGATCCAGGAGGACACCCAGAGAACCTTAAAAGGGAAATATCCTTTTAAGTGGGCTAGAGACAGTATCCGATATCTGGGTGTTCGGATAGGTAATAAGACGGAAACTTTATATGAACTCAACTATCCGGAGCTCTTTAAGCAGGTAGAAAGTTTGCTGGATGGGTGGGGGAGGGGCTACCTCTCATGGTTTGGACGGATCACCACAATAAAGATGCTACTCTTGCCCAGATTCTTGTTTCTATTTCAGACGTTGCCAATAAAGGTGCCACCGAGAAAACTTAAACAGTTACAAAGACTCGTGAATCGATTTATTTGGCAAAATCGACGGCCGAGAGTAGCCATAACCGTCATGCAAAGAGCTAAAGGAAAGGGAGGGTTGGGGGTACCGAACTTTCGAAAATATTATGAGGCAGCGCAACTGAAAACAATATATGAGTGGCATAGAGGCACAATGAAACACTGGGTTAAAATGGAAGGCGAGTCCATACGGGGAGCAAACTTAATTTGACGAGTGTGGAGAGGGGGTACTATCTTAGAACATCAACGCCAACATCCCCTAATAGCGCAAAGTCTACAAGTGTGGAAACATAACAGAAAACTATTAGTACAAGATAAATATACATACAAGGCATGACGCTGGAGGCTTGTTTTGATAGGGGACAGGGACCGGGGGTCGCAATATTGTGCAAATGGGCACAGGCGGGGCTAATATATCTCTCTCAAATAACGAACAAGGAGGGACCAATGGAATTTGAGGGCTTGAGGGATCAGTATGGGTTGGAGGGCAGTGACCACTATGCATCACTATCCACAAGTGAGCCACTTTGTGAGACAGAGGGAAGTCTGGAAGGATCTTTGGGAAAAGAGGGGGTGGTTTGAGGTGTTGTGTTCCGGGAATTTAGGACATAAAGGAGTTTTGTCCAGGATCCACAGAGGATTAATGGAGGGTAGAGAAAGCAAATTGGGCTATATGAAGAAATGGGAGGAAGACTTGGGGGTGTGTTGGACAGACGAGACCTGGGATAAAATTATTCGGACTGTGGCGAGTGTGTCTATTACCACACAGGTAAAAGAAAATGTATATAAAGTTTTAATGCGCTGGTACTGGACTCCAGTACGTAAAAAGCGAGCGGGAGGGGGTCACACTGATCGTTGCTGGAGGGGATGCCAAGCGAGAGGAGATTGGATACATATGTGGTGGCAGTGCGAAAGGTTGCAAGCTTACTGGAAAGAGATCTTGGAAATGATTCATAACATGACAGGATACAGATTACAACGGACACCAGAGGTCTGCTTATTACATCAGTTAGAAGAGGACATACCAACCCAGGACAGTGGGGTATTACATCATTGTATAATAGCAGCTAGATGTGAGATTGCGCAGTACTGGGTGGGGGTGGTCACACAACAGCCGGCAGGCTTCGTTAGAAGGATGGCTGAGATGTGTCTGATGCACAGACTGACAGAGTTGCGGAGGGGGAAAGGGGAGACAAGTGCACCAATCTGGCAGAGAGTGTGTGAATGACTGGATACCTGGAAGGCGGACAGGGGAGGGTCAGGGCACCAGAGAGATTATTCAGAGAGTGATGGGGGACTAGGTAACAAGGAAGGGGGGATAGAGAGGGGACTGGAGGAGCGAAAATAGTACTTATGCTTACAGAGTGGGAGGGGGAGGGGTGGGAGGTGAGGGGGAGAGGGGGAAGAGATGGGAGGGAGGGGGGAGGGGATGATATTAGGAAGGAGATTTAGAAGGGATATCACGTATTGCAAAAACGCATATACGGGTATATGAAAAGGACCTGGAACATGTACAAAGTTATGAAAGTATATGGTTAATAACGCTTAACTTGGAGGGGGGGATGACAATGTTTAAGGCGGTAGTTAACATGTGGTTGAATGTTAACAGAGCTGTATAATATGTAGAATGTTGGTTTTTAAGATTGTTTGTATTAATTCTTGCAATACTAATAAAAATTTAAATGGGAAAAAAATCATCTGTAATACCTGAAGATTGGAGGATCGCCAATGTAACGCCAATTTTTAAAAAGGGTTCCAGGGCTGATCCGGGATACTACAGCCAGTGAGCCTGACGTCAGTACTGGGAAAAATGGTAAAAACCATCATAAAGAACAAAATTACTCAGCATGTAGATAGTCATGGCCTAATGGGAGACAGCCAAAATGGCTTTAGACAAGGAAGATCTTTGTCTTACTAATCTGTTATGTTTTTTTGAAGGTGTGAATAAACATGTAGACAAAGGTGAGTCGGTTGATATAGTGTATTTGGACTTTCAGAAAGCCTTTGACAAAGTCCCTCATCAGAGACTTTTGGCAAAACTAAAGAGTCATGGGATAGGAGGCAGTGTACTATTGTGGATCAGGAACTGGTTAAAAGACAGAAAGCAGAGGGTAGGGCTAAATGGCCAATTTTCCCAATGGAGAAAGGTGAATAGTGGTGTACCCCAGGGATCTGTGCTGGGTCCGCTGCTTTTTGACATATTCATAAATGACCTGGAAAAGGGAATAACGAGTGAGGTTATCAAATTTGCAGATGACACAAAACTATTTAAAGTTGTTAAAACCCATGAGGATTGTGGAAATTTACAAGAGGCTCTTGATAAATTGGAAGACTGGGCATCAAATTGGCAGATGAAATTTAATGTGGACAAATGCAAAGTTATGCACCTAGGGAAGAACAACCCAAACTATGGCTACACGATGCAAGGTTCCACATTAGGAACCACCACCCAGGAAAAAAGATTTAGGCGTCATTGTGGATAACATGTTAAAACGCTCTGCCCAGTGTGCAGCGGTGCCCAAGAGAGCAAATAGAATGCTAGGTATCATAAGGAAACGAATGGAGAATAAAACAAAGGATATTATAATGCCTCTGTATCGTTCCATGGTGTGACCACACCTTGAATATTGTGTGCAATTCTGGTCGCCGTATCTTAAAAAGGATATAACGTTATTAGAAAAGGTTCAGAGAAGAGCCACCAAAATGATAAAGGGGATGGAAGGATACCCCTATGAAGAAAGGCTAAAAAGGTTAGGGCTCTTTAACCTGGAAAAGAGACGGCTGAGGGGAGATATGATAGAAGTCTATAAATTATTGAACGGAGTGGAATGGGTAAACGCAGATCGATTGTTTACGTTATCAGAATATAGGAAGACTAGGGGACATGAAATGAAGCTACAGGATAAACTATTTAAGACTAATAAGAGAAAATATTTTTTCACTCAACGTGTAATCAAACTCTGGAATTTGTTACCGGAGGATGTAGTAAAAGCTGTTAGTGTATCTGGGTTTAAAAAAAGTTTGGACAAGTTCCTGGAGGAAAGGTCCATAAACCATTATTAAAAAGAGACCAAGGATATCAGTGCTTGACCCAATTGTGGAACCTGTGTTCTTTTGGGGAAACTGCTAGGTACGTATGACCTAGATTGGCCACTGTTGGAAACAGAATACTGGGCTCGATGGACCTTGGTCTGACCCAGTATGGCATATCTTTTGTTCTTATGTTCAGCCAGGAAAAGGACCAGAGATGAAGCCTCATGTACAGACTCAGGTAGTTTGTTCCAGGCATAAAGAGCAACAAGGTGGAAGGATTGAAGTCTGGAGCTGGCAGTAAAAGACAAAGGTGCAGATAGAAAGGATCTGCCAGAAGAGCAGAGTTTCCAAGCTGGGGTAAAGGGAGAGATAAGAGAGTAAAGGTAGTGAGGAGCAGCAGAATTATTGCACTTATAGATCTGCCTCCTTCAGTTTTATCTGGTATTCTTTTGTGTTTCTCTTTTACTGATGTTCTGAATTCTGTGAAAGCGTAGTTACTCATCTATAATAGATGTTCTCTGGGAACAGCAGGAATCAGTCTTCACATATGGGTGACATCGGGGCCGATGGAGCCCATCCGGAGCAGTTCCCCAGTTTTCACAGAAAGTCTTTGGGAATGCTACCAAGCATGCATGATCCCCTTCCCGCCCAAGGGTGCCATCTTGCTCAGTCAGATGACATAGTAAAAAGGAACTTAAAACAATATAGAGAAGCAAATCCCAGGGGAGGAGGGAGTGTTGTGAGGACTGATTTCTGCTGTTCCCATAGAACACTTGTTACAGGTGAGTAACTATGCTTTCTCCAGGAACAAGCAGGATGTTAGTCTTCACATATGGGATTCCTTAGCTCTAGGCTGCCAAGGACCGAATCACGACAGCACCACTAGCGATCCATCAGGTGGCTGTAATTTGCAGGAGGTGAGTCCCTACAGGCAGACTATAAGACTCTGGCGTCCAGCGACAACCTCACTCCAGTAGCCTGAACAGAGAAGGGTCGGAGGGCAGGATTTGTCTACACCCCAGAAAGATTATGGAGTACTGCTTGCCCGAAGGTGCTGTCCCTGGCAGTAGTGAGCTGCGAACATATGAAGCGAAGACCATGTGATAGCCCTGCGGATCTCTGTCACTGGCACTGAGCGGAGGTTGGCTACCGACGTGGCCATTACCCGCATGCAGTATGCAGTGATCCGGTGCTCAAGGGAGAGTTCAATTTGCTCATAGGTGAGGGCAATGCAATCCGCCACCCAAGTGGACAGAGTGCGTTTCATTACCAGGAAAGCATAGTTACTCACCTGTAACAGGTGATCTCCGGGAACAGCAGTAATTTATTCTTCACATATGGGTATTGTCGGTACCGACGGAGCCTGCGTGGAAACGCTTCCCAGCGTCCAATAGGAAAGCTTTTGGGAGCATCCCACAGCGCCTGCATGCTGCCTTCCTGCCTTTCCCAACTGTCCCTCTCCATTTGAGTTTAAAGCTGAGACAAAGAGAGAGGGAAAGAGAGAAAGAGAGAGAGATAGAGAGATACAATTCCTAGGGGAGGTGGGTGGGTTGTGAAGACTACATTCCTGCTGTTCCCGGAGATCGCCTGTTACAGGTGAGTAAATATGCTATCTCCACGAACAAGCAAGAATGTAGTCTTCACATATGGGGACTCCCTAGCTTCAGATGCCAGGGAGAAGGCCCCAGAAGTTGTGGGCCCTTGTGGCTCCAATTCCCCCCATGGATCTCTGGCATCCTACCAGGGATGGTGGGTAGGAGTTGATTAAGTATGGAACAGGTGTTGAAGAACAGCCTGACCAAACAAGGCATCCCGGCGGGAGTCCTTATCTAAGCAGTAATGGGCTATGAAGGTATGAACCGAAGCCCAAGTAGCTGCTCGACAGATGTCGTCGATAGACACAGAGTGAAGATGAGCCATAGAGGCTGCCATGGCTCTCACATTGTGAGCTGTAACATGGCCTTCAAGAGGAAGGTTTTACTCTCATAGACAAAAGATATACACTGTACAATCCAGCTGGACAGTGTTTTTTTGGAGACTGGAAGTCCCAAATGACTAGGATCAAAAGCAACAAAGAGTTTAGAGGACTTTCTATGTTGCTGTGTCCTTTGCAAGTAAAAGGCCAAAGCCCTTTTGCAGTCCAAAGTATGAAGATTCCTTTCTGCATTTGAGGCGTGAGGCCTTGGGAAGAAGACAGGAAGGTAAACTGCTTGGTTTAAATGAAAAGATGACACCACCTTTGGCATAAAGTGTGGATGAGTCCTAAGGACTACCTTATCATGATGGAACCTTGTATAAGGAGGATCAGCCACCAACTCTTGCAATTCACTGATGTGACGTGCTGATGTGATTGCAATTAGAAAGATGACCTTCCAGGAAAGGAATTTCAAAGAGGTAGTGGCTAATGGTTCAAAAGACGGTTTAATGAGCTGCCCAAGAACTAGATTTAAGTCCCGGTGGTGGCTTAAAGGGAGGCTTAGTTAAAAGAAGGCCTCTCATAAATCTCGCTATGAGAGGATGAGAGGAAATAGGTTGTCCATTTAGAGGCTTGAAAGAAGCTGCAATAGCACTCAAATGAACTCTCACTGAATTTGTCTTAAGCCCTGCATTTGATAAATGAAGGAGATACTCCAGTAATGATTCCAGGGGTATCATAAGTGGGTTAAGATCCTTCTGCGAGCATCACTTAAATGCATAAGAGCGTTTTGTGGAAGGCTTTCTGGAAGCATAAAGGATATCCTATACCTGCTGTGAAAGCTTAAGACCGTGAAGTTCTAGGCTTTCAGCAACCAAACTCTGAGATGCAGAGACTTGAGAGTGGGATGCCACAGCATCCCGTCCTCTTGAGAAAGAAGATTTGGAGCAGATCTTAACTTCAGAGGCGGAGCTTGAGAGAGATGTAGGAGCAGAGGGTACCACATTTGCTGTGGCCAACGTGGAGCTATGAGAATCATATAACCTCTGTCTCTCTGAAGCCTGATTAGGGTTTTGGGAATTAGGGGAATGGGTGGAAAGGCATACAGGAAACCCTGACCCCAATGGAGGAGGAAAGCATCCCTGGCCTGACAACCCTGAGCCAGAATTATGGAACAGAACCGGGGAAGCTTGGCATTCAGCGGACTTGCAAAGAGGTCTATGTCCGGGGTTCCCCAAATTTGAAAAGTTTTGGCCACCTGGTCTGCATGGAGAGACCATTCGGGTGGAAGCAGAACTCGACTGAGTCTGTCTGCCCAAGAGTTTTGAATGCCTGGAAGATACACCGCAAGGAGATGAATCTGATGCTCTCTGGCGAGGGCCCATAGTCGCAAAGCTTCGTTGCAGAGCGACAGAGAGCCTGTTCCGCCCTGCTTGTTCACATAGAACATGGCTACTTGATTGTCCGTTTGAACTAGGACTGTCTTGTAGCTGAGCCGGGTGTGGAATACTCGAAGAGCAAGGAGATTGCTCTGAGTTCCAGGAGATTGGTGTGTAGATAGGCCTCCTGTGGAGTCCAGGTACCCTGGGGTAGAGAGGACTTGCAGGTGGGCTCCCCAACCCACCTGTGAAGCATCTGTTGTTAGAGTGGCTTGGGGTGGGGGTTGCTGAAAAGGAGACCCCACCAAAAGGTTTTGGGGTGACTGCCACTATTGGAGGGACAAAATAAGGTGATCTGAGTTTGCTATTTTGTCTGACAGGCAACCTGATGCCTGAGTCCACTGAGTGGATAAAGTCCACTGGGCTGCCCTTATATGGAGGCGAGCATAAGGAACCACATGCACGGTGGATGCCATGTGGACTAGCAATTGTAACATCTCCCGAGCAGTGAGGTGAGGTTTTAGCACTGCTTGGGAAGCTAACTGCACAATGCGAAGGCAGCGGGGCTGTGGAAGGTAGGCCCTTGTCTGTCTGGTATCCAGCAGAGCTCCTATAAACTCTAGGGACTGAGTGTGAGCAAGGTTGGATTTTGGGAAGTTTATGACAAGTCCCAAATACTGAAGGATGCGCATTGTGCGAGAGAGAGCAACCCTGGCCTCTGGCTTTGAAGGGGCTTAAATGAGTCAGTCATCTAAGTAAGGGAAGATGAATATTCCTAGGGTGTGGAGAAATGCTGCCACCACAGCCATGCATTTTGTGAACACAGTTGGCGCAGAGGCCAGGCCAAAAAGAAGAACCCTGTATTGGTAGTGCTTCCCTTGAAACAGAAAGCAAAGGAACTTTCGGTGAGTTGGACGGATGAGAACATGAGTGTACGCATCCTTGAGATCTAGAGAACAAAGCCCATCCGGACTCTGAAGGTATGGCAGCAGAGTTCCTAGAGAGATCGTTTTGAACTTCTCTTTGAACAGGAATTTGTTCAATTCTCTGAGGTCTAAAATGGGTCTGTGTCCTCCTGTTTTCTTTGGAATAAGGAAATAGGGGGAGTAAAAACCTGTACCCCTTTGGGGAATGGGTACCTCTTCTATTGCCCCTTGGGCAAGAAGCACAGTGACCTCTTGACCTAACTGGTCATTGAGAAAGGTCTGAGAATTGAACTGTCTTACCATTATAGGAGGGGGCATGCTGAGGAAATGAAGCTTGTACCCCTCTATTACAATAGACAGAGTCCAATTTTCTGCTGTTATCTGACCCCATCTGGGGGCAAAATGACATAACCTTTCTGGGATGGTGGAGGGTTCTGGGCCGTTCAGGGCCAGAAAGGCAAAGTTCTCTAGATAGGAGTCAAAGCCCCTGTGGAGGCTGAATCTGCTGAGCCGGTTGAGGCTTAGCTGCTTTAGTCTTTCTTTGCCTAGGTTGTTGCTGCTGTCCCTTTTGGGCAGACTGACCTAAGTGATGCCCCTGTTGGGTATAGGAGGGATAAAACTTCTTCTTCTTACTGAAGAATGGTTTCTTAGAGGATTTTTTCCTCGCAGGATCAGTTATAGATTTAGACAATCTATGCAACGTGATATTGTCAGCATCTATCTCATTAGCTTTTCCTGCCAATTCTTGCCAAAGAGATTCTCTCCTGTGCAAGGAATATTCCCTAGTTTATCCTGTACCCAAATTTCCAAGTCAGATGCCTGGAGCCAGGCAATCCTACGTGCACCTATGGCAATAGCAGTGGTTCTACTTATGCACTCAAAGCAGTCAAAGGCTGCACGATTCACAAACTTGGAAACATCCTGAGCATGTTTGACAAGGGCGAGGTAATCTTGCCTCTTATCATCAGGAAGGAGAGGGCTCATAAGCTCTAAATCTCCTGTGACCTCCTTAAGGAACATTCCCATATATAAGATATAGGAACTGATCCTAGCAGAAAGCATGGAAGCCTGGAAGGTTCGACATCCAAAGGCGTCAAGAGTCCTACACTCACGTCCTGGAGGATTAGATGCATGCCTTTTTGCACTCTTTATCCTTCTCATAGCTGATTCCACCACCATGGAATGGTGTGGTAACTGAGTCTTCTGAAACCCAGGACAAGGAAGAACTCGATACATGGTGTTGAGTCTTCGAGAGTGAGGAGATGTGGTTAGAGGTGTTTCTCACATCCTTAACATGAGATCATGCAAGATATCATGAATAGGAAAAGTAGCTGCCTCCTTGGGAGATTTAGGGTATTGTAGGATTTCTAATTCCTTTGCCCTAGGCTCCTTTTCAGGAGCCATTGTGATGGAAAGACCTCGGGCCACATCTCGGATAAAATCCTGAAAGGACATATCCTCTGGTGGAGACATTCTACACTGAGGAGAAGAGGAATTCTCAGGAAGAAGTACTCTAGTATCGGCAGAGCTTTCAGAGTCTTCAGACTCATCCGAGGATTCGAAGTATCTCCGAGCCGGGTGATCATGCAAGGCACGGTACCGGTACCGATCAAAGTCGGCATCAGAGTGGTCCGGTACCGACTTGTCGATGCCGGATGGATATGCATGACTCGGTCCTGGTAGAATACCTGCCGATGTCGATGCAGTCGGTGCCAGCACCGGAGTCGCTACCAGTTGAATTGTCTGAAGTGGTTTCAGAGGCATCGAGGCCATGAGAAGAGCCGCCAGACTGCGCTCAACAGCCAAGAATCTCTGGTCTATCGACGCTGCCGATGCTTGAGTATTGGTACCGGATGAAGTGGCCGGTATCCCAGAGCATGGCACCAGTAGTTCTGCCGAGGTTGAAGCCTCAAGAACATCCTGGAGCCCAGTTAGTGCTTTGGAAGTTGAAGCCTCCCGCCGGGGCAATTTTGCCGGTGAAAGTCCCTCAAGGGCAACGCCAGAGGCATCTCGCTGTCTAGAAGGAGATCTACCCTTTGAGGACCACCTAGATTTATTTTTAGTTACCTGAGATCCATGGGAGGAAGACGAAGCCCTGGAAGACGTTGATGCCACAGAGGCTGCATCAGAGGGAAAAAAGGTGCTAAGTTTAGCAGCTCGGTTCTGCCGGCCCCTTTTTGACATCATCCCACAGGCTACACACTCTGAAATAGAGTGGTCAGGACCTAAACATTTGAGGTACCACTCATGGGTGTCGGTGACGGAGATGGTACTGCCACACTTAGAAAACCTTTTAAAACCCAAAGCGGGTTTTTCCATTCTGAAGAAAAAGTTGGGCCTAGTGCCCAAAATGGCACGTGGCACCTGAAGAGAAAAATTACTGGAAAGACTCCAGAAAAAAGTTTTGTTTTTTTTGAAGAAAAGAAAGAAGAACCAGCGGTACCGGTGTAGCATCGAGGAAAGGCAGACACGACCACAAAAAAGAAGAATAAGAAGGGAATTTTTTCTCCGGTGACAGGATGTGCGACCTGTCGGCTCCGCGGAAAATAAAGAACTGGAGAGGGACAGTTGAGAAAGGTGGGAAGGCAGCACACAGGCGGTGTGGGATGCTCCCAAAAGCTTTCCTATTGGACGCTGGGGAGCATTCCCGCGCAGGCTCCGTCGGTACCGACGATACCCATATGTGAAGACTACATTCCTACTTGTTCCTGGAGATCCCCAGTCTACAGGGGTCATATGACACGAAAAGCTGAGGAGCCTTATGGTAGGCCTGGGTCCGCTGCAGGTAGAAGGACAGGGCCCGCTTACAATCTTGTGTATGCAGTATAAGTTCCTCCCTGCCGGCGTGAAGCTGTTGGAAGAAGGTGGGTAGGACCACCTCCTGGTTGAGGTGGAAGGGAGATACCATCTTGGGGAGGAATTTGGGGTGTGTGTGGATCACTACCCTGTTCTTATAGGACCTCATATATGGCGGATCCACCACCAAGACCTGTAGTTCGCTCACTCTCCGAGTGGACATAAGGGCCACCTGGAAAGCCACATTCCAGGATAGGTACCATAAGTGGCAAGTGGCCAAGGGCTCTAAGGGCGGTTTGGTGAGTTGGGAGAGCACCACATTCAGGTCCCATTCTGCCACAGTGGGGCTGAGAGGGGACTTTGATAGCAAGAGGCTCTGTAGGAACCTGGAAACCAGGGTCTGGTTTGAGAGGGATTTTCCCTCTATAGGGTGATGGTGAGTGGCTATGACACTCAGATGTACCCTCACTGAATTAGACTTAAGTGGAGGAGTGGCCTAGTGGTTGGGGCAAGGTACTTCAGGCCGGAAGGTCGGGGGTTCAAATCCCACTAGAGGACAGCAACCTTGGGCCAGAAGGACTGGGGTTTCTAGTCCCACAGGTGCTCCTTGTGGTCTTAGGCAAGCCACTTAACCCTCCATAGCCCATGTTCCCTGTAAAATAGTTATCTCCAAGTTATAATACCCTGTTCAATGTAATTTCGGTTTGTTCAATGTAAGCCGCACTGATGCAGAATAGCGCGGTATATAAGAGAATGTAAATAAATAAATAAAATAAATAAAAGTCCGGTGTGCGAGAGGTGCAGTAGGTACTGCAGCACTAGTTGCATGTAGCAGGAGAAGAGGTTCTCCTCTCTTTCTGCACACTAGAGGGAGAACCTTCTCCATTTGAAGGCATACGCAGGATCTCCTCGACTTCCCCTGGGAGAATGAAGGGGGCCAGGGCTACCCTTTCAGCAGCCACACCGTCAACATTAGCGGCCCCAGGTTGGGGTACAAGAGGGAGCCTTCCTCCTGGGACAGGAGGTCCGGATCCCAATCTAGAGAAACTGGGAGTGCCGCCGACAAGGAGAGCAGCAGAGGGCACCAGGGCTAATGGGGCCACCTGGGGGTGATTAGAATCACTGATGCCTGCTCGTTCTGGATTGTGAAGAGTTGGTGGGAAGGCATAGAGGAGGCCCTCTGACCACAGGATCAGGAAGGCATCTGCCGTCACTCTCCCCGGGTGTGGCCGGAATGAGCAGAAGTGGGGCAGCTGCATGCGAACAGGTCCATCAGGGGCCTGCCCTAGAGGCAGAAGAGTCTTTGCACCACCCTGGGGTTCAGATGTCATTCATATGGGTGCAGGACTCTGCTGAGCTTGTCCACTAGGTAGTTGTCCTGACTTAGAAGGTATACTGCCTGCAGGAGCATTCCGTGGCGAACTGTGAAGGACAGCAGAGCCACTGCCTCCTGGCAGAGGGAGCGCAAGCCTGTGCCCTCCTGCTTGTTTACATAGAACATGGTAATTTGGTCATCCATCTGGATCAGCACAGGACTGTTGCACAGAAGGCGGCAGAATGCTCGTAGGGCCAGGAAAATGGCCCCGAGTTCCAGAAGATTGATCTGTAAGATCGACTCCTCTTGAGACTAGCTGCCTTGAGTGCGGAGGTCTCTGCAGTGTGTCCCCCAGCCCAAGAGGGAGTTGTCTGGTCAGGACCCTCTGTAGTGCAAGAGCTTGGAATGGCATCCCTGCTAGAAGGTGGCATAGGGGACTGCCACCAGTTGAGGGAATCCGTCAGCTGGTGGGTGATCCTGACTCAGTCCTGCAACCTGCCTGTGGCCTGGGTCCATTGAGAGCAGAGGTACCACTGGGCTGTCCGCATGTGCAAGCAGGCTAGGGTCGTTGAGGTCATATGGCCCAGGAGATGGAGGAGGCGGCGAGCTGGTACTGACCGGTAGCTCTGAACCTCTCTTGCCAGTTGTACAAGGCGGTGCACCCTCTTTTTAGGGAGGAAGGCCTTGACTTGTAATGTGTTCAACTGGGTCCTATGAACTCCAGGTTTTGGGCTGGAGAGAGGTGGGATTTGGGGTAGTTGAAGACGAATCACAGGTGCTTCAGGAGGCAGATTACCCTGTGGCATGGCTGACCTCTGGGGCTGGGCTGCCTCTGATGAGCCTGTCGCCCAAACAGGGAAAGACTAAGGCCCCTTGGAGATGCATGTAGGTGGCCACGACTGCCAGGCACTTTGTAAAGACTCTTGGCGAGGAGGCCAGGCCAAATGGAAGTACCCTGTACTGGTAGTCAATGTTCCCACTAACCTGCGCTGGGTCCGCCGCCAACATTCCTGCCAGTGGGGGGAGGGGGAGGTGCAGAGCGATTGACGCTATGCCCCTCCCCCCACTGGCAGGAATGCGGCGCAGATTAAAGAGAACATTGTGAGGGTGCTGCAGCGTGCATTAGACACAGGGTCTAACACACGCCGCAGCACCCTCGCAATGTTCTCTTTAATCTGCGCCAGGTCCTCCGCCAGCATTCCTGCCGATGGGGGGAGGAGCAGAGTGTCAATTGCTCTGCACCTCCCCCCGCCGGCAGGAATTTTGGCAGTGGACCCAATGCAGGTTAGCGGGAACATTGCTGGTAGTGCTCTCCTCCCACCACAAACTTCAGGTACTGTCTGTCGGAGGGGTGATTCAGGATGTGGGTATATGCATCCTTGAGGTCTAAGGAGCACAGCCAATCACCCTGGTGGAGATAGGGCAGCAGTGTTCCAAGGGAGAGCATCTTGAACTTCTCCCTCACCAGAAACTTCAGGTTTCACAGGTCTAGTGTGGGCCTGAGGCCTCCAGTTCTTTTGGGAACAAGGAAGTACCTAGAGTATAAGCCCTTTCCCTATAGATGTTTAGGTACAGGCTCTTCCGCCCTGTCCTTGAGCAGGCCTGCGAGCTCTGGTGAAGGAGAGGCTGAGCTGGCTCTCCTGGGAAGAACCCCAGGGGTGTTTTCTGGGACCAGAGGAGATAGCCCTCCTTTACCACCTGTAGGACCTACAAATGTCCATGGTGACCCTGGCCCACCTGTGGGCGAAGAGTACCAGGTGGCCCCCTGTGGGCTGGGGAGGGTCTCCTGGGGGAGAGGAGGCTCTACCCCAGTAGTCAAAAGCTCCCTCCAGGCTGGGTGGGAGCTGGAGGCTGAGGCTTCTGAGACTTGGGTTTTCTTGGCCCATGGCCCTGAGTCTTGGGCTGCAAGCCTTGTGGTGGCTGCCCCGAGAAGGATTAGTAATGGCCCTGGTGGAAAGATACTTTTTTCCTTGGTGGTCTTTTCCCCGATGGCTTCTTTCAGGGGAGGGTCGAGGTCTTCCTCAAAAGCCTCTGCCTGGTGATGACCTCACTTCAATCTCGGCTGCCTTGTTGGCCATGGGCTTGCCAAACAAGTTTTCCCCGGTGCAGGGGATGTCCAGTAGCTTTTCTTGCACCCATTGCTTGAGGTTGGAGGTTTGCAACCAGGTCTGGCGCGGGCCCCGCTACCTGCTGCTGCCACCCAAGCTTCTGTTTCAAAGCCATCGTAAGCGGCTCGGGACAGAAACTTAGAGCAGTCCCGAATAAACACTGTGAGGGCCTGGAACCTCAACAGCTTGCGATGCAATATAAACAGCTCCAACAGTTACCCAATTCTCAACCAGCAATCATAAGAGACAACAATAATAAAACTCCCTTCACGGATTGGGACACCTTTGAGACAATCTCCAAAGAAAAGATCGAAATCATCATTTATTTTTATTTATTTATTTATTTCCAGTCTCTTCTATACCGCGCTATTCAACATCAGTGCGGTTTACAATAAACATAGAACTACACATTTCCTAGGGTACTCTGTGTTTACAATGAACCGGTGTTAAAACTTGGACAACATGGGGTAACTATTTACAATCGTGCAACTGAGTAGGGTTCGCTACCTTGGACTAGCCGTGAGAGTCTTGTGTGGTGTACGTGGCTGGGGCGATATCTGGTCTCATATCTGGTCTCAATACCACCACCTCCCTCCTTGACCCTTGCCCAGTAATCTGGATAAAGACGACCAAACAGGAACTAAGCCCAGCACTTGCCAACATCGTAAATGAATCCCTCAAACAGGGGCTGATGCCAGCCAATCTCAAGATGTCCATGATCCGACCAACCCTCAAAAAGCCCAATCTGAACCCAACAGACCCTGCATCTTACAGACCAATAGCAAGCCTCCCATACACCGCAAAACTTATTGAAAAGATAGTTCAACAACATCTGCAAAATCACCTGGATACAAACAACACACTTGACCCACAACAGCATGAGTTCCGCCCTTCCCATGGGGTTGAAACCCTCATGATCTCCCTCATAAACACCATAATCAAAGGATGCCAGTACAAACACACCGGATATACCGTGGTCTTTTTAGACATCTCTGCAGCATTTGTTACCATCTCACACAGCATCCTCCTACACAGACTACGAGAAATTGGCATAAAGGACAAACTTCTACAATGATTCCAATCATACCTAACTGACAGATATCAAATAATTTGGACCAGCACCTCTACTTCCCCCTCCTTTCAACAGACATAAGGAATACCACAGGGCTCTGCACTTTTGGCTATGCTCTTCAACGTCTACCTAAAATCTCTCTGCTCTATAATAAGGACCCATAATGTCTACTTCCACATATACGCAGATGACATTATGCTCTATGGTCCTAGTACAACCGCAAACCCGGAATTAACAAATTGTTTCAATGATGTCTCCAGATGGCTACAGGAAGACAACCTCACTATAAATCTCAAGAAGACGGAAGCATTGTTCGTTACACAGGACCAAGACTTCACCCCCCAACACACCTCACCCTGGGAACAACACATATTAGAGTCTGAACTCAAATAAAGTATCTAGGGCTCATTTTGGATCAATCGCTATCCTTCAAACAACAGATTGCAAAAACAGCCAAGACCATATTTTTCAAAGCCAAGATGCTCCAACACCTCAAACATCTACTTGACCCACCGGACTTCAAATCAGTCATGCAATCAATGACCCTCCCTCATCTGGATTATTGTAATGTATTTACCAGGGACTCCTGACCAGCAGCCTCAACCCTCTAAGGACAGCCCTCAATACAACAGCAAGGATCATTCAAAAAGGGAAGAAATATGATCACATCACCCCAATACTGAGAGATCTCCACTTTCTCCCTCTAGAGGCACGGATCAAATATAAAACACTGGTCCTGATCCATAAAGCACTTCACCAGCAACAAACCACACATATGAGCACCCTGTTAACTTGGCTGAGCTCCAGTAGACCAACACGACAGACCACAACCGACTTAATGACTGCACCATATGAAAGGACTAAATTTAATCAGCAGTCCTGCAACCGTGCTTTTTCTATATACGCCCCCACATTATGGAACTCCCAGCCAACATCCGAAGTAATCTCCCCTCTTTCCAGAAAAATCTAAAGACCCACCTATTCACCATATACTTAGGTCTGGAACAGAAGAACACCCTCTGAACCCATGTTCATACCGTTCATGATCAAACTGAACCTCTGAACCAAACCTGAACCTGTAAATTAGATGATTGCTCAACTGTAATGTAAATTCATTCTGAACCCTCCCCCCCCACCCAGTGATGCACATATGCTTGAACCCCCCCTGGTGCTGGTACCCCCCCTTGTAAATATGTTATAATTTGTCTCCCTGCATCCCCTCGGTTTTTGTAAATATGGTATAACTTGTTTCACTGTACCCCCCTGCTTTTGTAAACCGCTTTGACCCGGTGAAAAGCGGTATATAAATACAGCTAAATAAATAAAATAAATAAAAGTGGAGGGGGCAGTTTTGGACAGGCCTGGACAAGGGAGGAGTGCTGTGATTGTTCAGCAGTTCCCTGATTTTCTTGTTTGGATAACAAAGGTGCTAAAGATTGTGGAAAAATCACAACAGCCACAGCTACAGCTTGTGTGTGAACCCATTCTTAAAGGGACATGGAAGCCTCAGAGAGCATTTCCCATACACCCAGCCAGAAAGTATATGGTGGCATAAGAATGGAAGCACCTGGAAGCTAGAGAGGGGGCATCCAACTCCCTGGGTAAATGGTACCTGCGGTCTAAAGCAGATATGGAAAGGATGTTGAGACTGCCAAGAGTGTTTTTGGTCATTTCACACAGGATGACCATTCCTGTGGAAGGGTGAGATGTTAAAGGGCCTTCAGGACAGGAAAGAAGATTGCTGATGAAACAATCCTTCAATATTGCAGGGCTGTTGTTGCAGGTAGCAGTCTGTGGAGGATATGTAGCTAGAGCCTTGTTGACGGGAGATGAGTTCAGCTCCTAGAAGGTGTGTGATGTAGTTATGTTAGAGGCAATGGCTATCCTGGATGATCTTTTCACCAATGCATATAATTTATGAAAGATGATGATGAGCTGACCAGTCATGAAACTGTCTACGTTTTTCTTATTTATGTTGCCATTATATATGTTTTTTGTTCACTGCCAAAAATTATAGTTAGTGGGCGATTAATAAGTCCATTTACTAACTAAATGAATAAATGATTTGGTTGGGCTTTCAACTAAACTTTAGGCCATCTTGGTGGCATCAAGGTGTGGTCTCCGATTATGAAACTGGGCAGTGGAAACCTCTAAGGTGAGGCTGAGTAAACCACCCTTTAAAGATCAGCTGCTGTTCAGGATGAAACTAAAAAAACTGGTCTACAGCCTCCCCAAGGATAAGCTGCAGAAACCAAGAGTAGTACAGTCAGTGAAGGATGTCTATAACTCTTTCAGAAGGTTTCAGCCAAGACAGGGATCTTCGCAGAGAAATAGTGGTCATTTTAGGCTAGTTTCCTATCAGGGCTCTTGGGTAACATGCTCCAAGTCTGAGTCTGGCACACAAGCGAGAACCCAAACTTTGTGATAAAGGTACTGGGGCCCATGTGGTATTGCTAGTCTGTAGATGTCTGGTGAGATACTACCAGCAGTGGACCCCTATTACCTCAGATTGGTGAATGCTCACTATAAACTGGGAGAGCTATGCGCTGCAACTGAGGGCACCTATCTGTGAAAATTAATTTCAGGATGTTCATTTCCTTTGAAAGCAATTATCCCAGTACCAGTGGAGGAAAAAGTGGGTGGATGATATTCTAGAAGGGGCATACCACCCAGTCCTGGATCTCAGAGAAGTGAATACATCACTAAGTATTCTGAGATTCCTTATGAAACACTTCTTTCCGTGATGGTGGAAATGGGAGCAGGAGAATATGTAGATACGTCAGGGCATATTTGCATATTCAAATGCAGCTGGATTTTCAGAGTTTCCTTGTTTGCAAACTAGACATTCACTTTCAGTTTTGGACCTTATTGTTTAGCCTGGGTACAGCTCTGCACATATTTTTGAAAGTGATGATGGTAATGGCAGCTTCTTTGAGATGGGAAGAGATACCAGTCCATCCATATGAGGTGTGAACAAAAAGTATTGAGACGTTTACAATAACACAAGTAGTATAACAGTGACAGCTATTGCACTCAGTCTCCTTCAAAGTAGTCCCCTTCTGATAAAACACATTTTCTCCAGCGTTCCTGCAACTGCTGGAAACAATTTTTGAAATGCCTCTTTTGTTATGCTGTGAAACTGCTGTGTTAAATTTTGCTTAATGGTTTCCAAGTCATCGAATCTCCTTCTTTTCAATGGTAATTTCAGTTTTGGAAACAATAAACAGTCACAAGGTACAAAGTCAGGTGAGTACGGAGGCTGATAGACTTGCTCAATTTGGTGTTTGGCCAAGAACTGCTGGACAAGATGTGATACGTGAGCTGGGGCGTTATCATGATGAAACAACCATTCACCATTCCTGTGCAACTCTGGCCTCTTACGACAAACTGCATCTCGCAAATGAGTTAGAACTTGGACATAATACTCCTTATTAATGCTTTGGCCTTTTGGAGCATACATATGACATTGCTTCTCACCTGATGGGCTTTCTTGGGTCTGGGAAAGTTTGGAGTCTTCCATTGTGCAGACAGAGCCTTAGTTTCTGGGTCATAACCATAAGCCCATGATTCATTACCAGTAATTATCTTTGTGATGAAATCTGAGTCATTTTCAACACATTCCAACTCCTCCCTGGCTGCAGATAGTCAATCTTCTTTTTGATCAGGGGACAAGTGTTATGGCACAAATTTTGCAGGCACACATCTCATCCTCAAATCAACAGTAAGAATGGACTTACCAAACCGAAACCTATGTCCATGTTCTCAGTAAGCCCCCTGATAGTCAATTGATGATTTGAGCATATTGCAGCACACAGTGTTTCATCCTTGTCTTCATTCCTGCTTGTGGATGGCCTTCCAGAATGTTTGTCACTGTCAACACTTTGGCGGCCCTCTTGGAAATGTTTGTACTACTCAAATGAGCACGACTGATGGATTTATCGCCATACACTTGCTGTAACGTGTCATAAGTCTCTTTGCACGAATCTCCAAGTTTCTGGTAGAATTTAATGCAAATTCACTGTTCAATTTTTTAACTCATCGTAAATCTGACAACTGCTTTTACACGATATCAAACATCATGTAAGTACAGGTGTGCTGCAGTCATGCTACACTCTGCACATGAAGAGCACATAACTAAGTCATGGCATGCTTAATAGCATCATGGTGCGATGTACTGTTCTATAACTACATAACAAGGCTTGATATTTTTTGATCACACCTCGTACCTGGACAATTGGTTCATAAGAGCAAAATCAAAGGAAGAGAGTTGGTGATTTATTGCCAGAGTGATCCATGTATTGTCTGGTTATGAAGAAAGTTAAGAGCAACCCCGATCTCCTGATCACTGCAATATCTATCTGGGATCCCATTCATTACCAAGCAGGGGGTAATCAGGTTGGCCCATATCAGGTTTCAAAAGATACACAAGCAAGTGTGGACTCTATTTGCCCAGAGCAAGCCACAGAAAAGCAATTACTTGCAAGTCCTGGGGACAACAGCATTAACAATAGAGGTGGTACCATAAGTGCGAATGTGCCCGTTACAATGTTGTTCACCAGTGGACCTTGAGCTCGCAGATAAGAGGTGAGGATGAAGACAAGAAGCAGCCTGAAGTGGAGGCTTTGAGAAGAAAACTTAAGCAGGTGCGTACAGTTAGATCAACCTTAGTAGATAGCACCCTTCACAGATGCAACCTTGCAAGTATGGGGAGCTCAATGTCAGGGATGGCTCAAGGACCATTCAAGAGCAGTGGTCATCAAAGGAAGGAACTTGGTCCATAAGCTGGTTAGAGACAAGAGCTATCTGCCTGGCACTGCACCATTTTATTCCAGTGGTGGCGGGAGGGTAGTTCAGGTACTCAGACAATGCCACTGAAATAGCATATGTGAACAAGCAGGGCAATATCAGAACAGGTAGAAATAAAAGTGGCGCTAATCATGAGATGGGAAGAACAACATTTGATGGCGCTTGTTGGCATCCTACATAGTGTGGGAGAGCTCAGTACAAAAGTGGACTTTCTTAGTTGTCATTCCCGACCCCAGTGAATGGGAGTTGGCAGAGGGGCATTCAGATGTATCATGAAGAAAAGAGAAGCACCCCACTTGGGATTTGATGGCTTCCAGGACCAAATACTGAAGCCCCAAACTTCTACAGCTTCAGAAAGGAGAGGATATTGTGCAGTGTGGATGCTAGTACAGCCTTGGCTGGAAGGGGGAGGTCCACTTTATGTATTCCAAATGTGGATGATGGGCAGAATAATATGGAGGACTGTGGATGACCCAAGGCTGATTATACTTGTAGCCCTAGAATGGGCCAAAATCTGGCATGCAGATGTTGTCAGATGCAGAATCAGGGATGCACTGCCATTAGGGGGCTTCAGAAACACGGTCCTGTTCCGATGAACAATCCATCCCCCTTTTGTCTTGGCTCTTGAGAGGAAGTGGTCGTGAGGAAAAGGATGTGAAAGAACAGTGACTGAAACCCTGCTAAAAGCAAGGAGAAACTTCCAAATAGGTAGCATATGCAAGGATCTGAAGAATTTTTGAAAGGTGTGATGAGCCTGGGCAGCAAGCCCGTTTAGAGCATCCATACCAGACATACTGTTATTCCTTCAAAAGATTTGGAAAAGAGCTTTGTTGCTAGTTCACTGAAGGTACAGGCAGCAGTCATCACCTTTTATATAGGAAGAGTCCAAAGCATGACAGTAGCAGCTCATCCAGACCTGATCACTTCCTGAGAAGGGTAAGGCATGTGAGGCTCCCAATCAAAGTACTAGTGCCCATGTGAAACCTCAGTTGGGTGCTGCAGGTTCTGACTTTGCCACCATTCAGGCATCTGGACCAAGCAATACTAAGGAATGTCTCCATTAAGATGGCATTCTTGATAGTGATCACTTTGGCCGGAGCTGCAAGAACTCCCATGTAAGGAATCATATCTGATATTCCATAGGGAAAAAGTAACATGAGGACGGTGCCTTCCTTCTTCCCCAAGGCAGTATCAGAGTTTCATGTGAATCAGGTAATAATGTTTCGAGCATCCAAAGTGAAAATGTTGGAAGACAACTATAGATTACTGTGTTTGCTAGTTGCTACAAAATTATTTAAGGGCTACAGCACCCTTTAGAAAAACAGAATGTCTGTTCATCCTGTTTAAGAAAGCGAGAAAGAGAGAATGGCTTCAAAATTGTCAATATCTTAAGTACAGAGCAGACAAAACTTGCTGTTGTTAAGTGCCATTGAGTTGGTGTCGACTCCTGGTGACCCTCTGGATAGTTGACCTAAATTTTGTTCGGTCTTCAGCCCAGCAGCTCATTGTTGATAAGAGTGGTGTCCATAGCTGCTGTAATTGTATCGATTCATCTCATTGCTGGCCTTCCTCTTTTACGGTGATCTTCTACCTTGCCAAGCATTATGTCCTTCTCCAATGATCTTTCTCGTCGCATGATATGTCCAAAGTATGAAAGTCAAAGTCTTGTCATCTGAGCTTCTAAGGAAAACTTAGGTTTGATCTCCTCTAGTAATGGCTGGTTTGTTCTTCGGGTAGTCCACAGTATTTGTTGCCAGCACCATAATTCAAAGGCATCAGTTTTCTTCCTGTCTATCTCTTTCACTGTTCAGTTTTCACATCTATATGATGGCCTGGACAAGTCAAATCTTTGTAGGGAGAGAGACATCTCTGCTCTTGAAGATCTTGTGTAGGTCCTTCATAGCCATTCTACCAAGAGCAATACATCACTCACTGCTAGTCCTTTCTTTATTGATTGTTGATCCAAGTAAGTTAAAGCTGTCAAATATTTCAATTTCTTCTCCATCAATTGTCAGAATCTTTGTCTTCTTAACGTTAGGGTGCAGATCCATTTTAAGACTATATTCCTTGATCTTGAGAAGCAAATGTTTCAACTTGTCTTCATTTTCAGCCAGTAATGTAGTATCATCAGCATAGCGAAGGCTGTTGATTAGTCTTCCACCAATCTTCACACCTCAGTTGTCTTCATACAGTCCTACTTCTCCGATGATTTGTTCTGCATATAAATTAAAGAGGTACAGGGAAAGTAAGCAGCCTTGTCATACACCTTTGCTGATTTTAAAACATTCTGTTTCTCCTACTTTTGTTCAAACTGTTGCTTCTTGATCAATGTAAAGTTTGTGCAAGAGAACGATCAGGTGTTCTGGTATGCTTCTTAATGTGACTCAGAGTTTCCCATGGTTTACACCAGGGGTCTCAAACTCAAATTGCTTTGAGGGCCAAATGAGGACTTGTAAAGTAACCCGGGGGCCGCATAAGACGTGGGGCCTCATTTGCATAAGGGGCCTCATTTGCATAAATATTTGCATAATGTTACCATACACTAACTTTTAGTAAACATGCCTCTTAATGAGTATGGATAAAGAAAGACTAAAAGATTTAGAAATAGGAAGACAATAATTAAACTGGGAACCCCAAAAGCCAAACTTGGAATGTACAACAACACTGTAGAAATAAAACTATAAATTAATTTCCTCTTGTACTAAACAAAGTGCAAACATTAATGATGCACATTTCCCAGAGCTGACATATTCATGTTAATAAATTCAAAATAAAGAGATATTTTTCTACCTTTTGTGCATTTTTTTTCAGTTGCAATTGCTCCAGCCACTTCTGGTTTCTTCGTGTCTTCTGCTATCTCCATCGTCTGCTGTCCATTTGTCCTTTCTTCTCTCTTCTAGTTTTTTTCCATTCTCTCTCTCTACATCTGCTTTAACATACTAATCTTTCTCCTTTTGCTCTTTCCTCATTCCTATTTCATCCACTCAAATTTTACCCCTCCATCCTCAATCCCCACTTACTCTCCCAATACCTGGCCAATTGTAGATTTGTCTTCTCTTCCAGACAAAATATTTTCCCCTCTCCATTTCACTTTCCCAGCTCCATCCCATTCTAATCCTCCCCCAACATCAGCTCCCTTCTAGTTCCAGCCCCACCCAGCATCTGCTCCTTTCTAGTCCCTGCATCAGTCCATTTCCAGTCCTATCCTAGCCTCACCATCAGCCCATTTCCAATCCTAGCCCCCCATCAGCCCATTTCCAATCCTAGCTCCCTCCCCTCACAGCCCATTTCCATTCCAAGCCCCCCTCCCCATCACCATTTGCAGTTCAAGCCCCCCTTCCACTCAGCCCATTTCCAGTCCTAGCAACCCCCCCAGCCCATTACCAGTCCTAGACCCCCCATAGCCCATTACCAGTCCTAACCTCCCCATAGCGCACTTCCAGTCTTACCCCCCCATCACCCCATTTTCAGTCTTACCCCCCAATAGCCCATTACCAGTCCTAGTCCCCCCCATAGCCCACTTGCAGTCGTATCCCCCATCACCCCTTTTCAGTCTTACCTCCCCTCATAGGCCATTACCAGTCCTAACCCCCCAATCAGCCCACCTCCAGTCCTAACCCCCATCACCCCCATTTTCAGTCCTAGCCCCCACCATAGCCCCCAGCCCATTACCAGTCATAACCCCCCCCCCTGCCAATAGCCCACTTCCAGTCCTAACCCCCATCTGCCCATTTCCAGTCCTAGCCCCCACCATAGCCCATTACCAGTCATAACCCCCCCCCTGCCAATAGCCCACTTCCAGTCCTAGCCCCCATTTCCCCATTTCAGTCAGCCCCTCCATAGCTCATTACCGGCCAGCGAAGGAGGGAAACAAAAAAAACCCAAAACCCTGGCTTCTGCCGTTGCCGCCGTGGCAGCGGCAGAATCAATTGTCAAATTTAAAAAAAAAAAAGACTTCTGCTGCTCAAGCAGCAAAATCAGCTGTCCTGCGGCCCCTTCCCCTGTGCCCGGAGATCCGAGTCTGCTCTATCAGCGGCGTGCTTTTCAAGCCGCGAGGAGAGTATTCCCCTCTCGCGCGAGAGGGGAATACTCTCCTCGCGGCTTGAAAAGCACGCCGCTGATAGAGCAGACTCGGATCTCCGGGCCAAGGGGCCGCAGGACAGCTGATTTTGCTGCTTGAGCAGCAGAAGTCTTTTTTTTTAAAATTTGACAATTGATTCTGCCGCTGCCACGGCGGTAACGGCAGAAGCCAGGGTTTTGTGTTTTTTTTGTTTTCCTCTGTCGCGGGCCGCGTGTTTGAGACCCCTGGTTTACACAGTCAAAAGCCTTGCTGTAGTCAACAAAACACATATGAATATCTTTTTGGTATTCTTTTGTCTTTTCAAGGATCCATCTCACATCGGCAATAATGTCTCTCATTCCTCGCCCTTTCCTGAGCCCTGTTTGCACTTCAGGCAGTTCTCATGTCAAGTATGGTTGTAGTCTCTACTGAATGATCTTGAGTAGAATCTTGCTGGCATGTGGGATCAGAGTGATAGCGCGATAACTTCCACAGTCAGTCGGGACACCCGAGGGTTGCTATTTATATTTCTGGCCTTAGCAACAGTAAGTAGTAAGTGTTGCCAGGCGCCATCCAATGGTTCCATTGGAACACTGACATTGTTGAACATAACCTTATTCATAACATTTTATCATTTGAGCGCGATTTGTTGTTTACAGTAACTTGAAAAATTCATCTCGGGCGAAAAATGGAATTAACTCGTGAACATTTTCGTGCGATTATTTTTCATAACTTTCGACGTGGATTATCAAGACAAGAGTGCATCGATGAACTTAATTTTTTATACGGCGATAAAGCACCATCCTACAGCACTGTAAAAAACTGGTATAATGAATTCAATTGTGGCCGACGTTCGCTCCAGGACGAATTCCGTCAGGGTTGTCCAAAATCGGTTGTTGTGCCAGAAAATATCGATGCTGTGTGTGAACTGATAAAGCAAGATCGTCATGTGACATACCGTGAGATTGAGGCATCTTTGGGCATTAGTATGACAAGCATCAATAAGATATTGCATGATCATTTGGCTGTAAAAAAGATTTGTTCGCATTGGATCCCACATAATCTGACAAACGCTCAAAAGAAGGCTTGTGTCGATTAGTGCAAGGAAATGTTGAAAAAATACGTTCAAGGTGCATCAAAGACTGTGTATAACATCTACACAGGTGATGAATCATGGATCTATGCATATGAGCGCAAAACAAAACAGCAATCGACTGTATGGGTCTTCCAAGACGAGCCAAATCCAACAAAAGTTGTTCGCGGAAGAAGCACATTGAAGCAAATGGTTGCCTGTTTCTTCGGCATTATCGGTCACGTGGCGACAGTGCCGTTAGAGCAACGTAGGACGGTCAATTATGAATGGTACACGACCATTTGTTTACCAGAAGTCTTCGGAGAAATTTGGAAAAAGTCGAAGAAGAGGCGAATAATTCTTCATCATGACAATGCGAGCTCTCACACATCGGCTCAAACAAAGGAATTTTTGAACGGCCAAAACATCGAATTGATGGGTCATCCACCGTACAGCCCTGATTTGGTACCCAATGACTTCTTTTTATTCCCGCACATCAAAAACAAATTACGTGGTCAACGATTTTCAACACCCGAAGATGCGGTTGATGCATTCAAAACGCATGTTTTGGAGTTACCTCAATCGGAGTGGAAAAAGTGCTTCGAAAATTGGTTCAAACGCATGCAAAAGTGTATTGATCTTCATGGAGAATATTTTGAAAAACAATAAAACCAATTTCGGTCATAAATATTTGTTTTTTCATTATTAGGCCAGAAATATAAATAGCAACCCTAGTTGGCCATGAATTTGTCTTCCAAATTTCCTGGCAGAACCTTGTAAGTATGGTAACAGCTTCATCTGATTGCTGTAATACTTCAATGGGAATTCCATCAATGTCCAGTGCTTTGTTCTTTGCTTGCTGCACTGTGTACTTCCCTGTTTCATGTAAACCGCACTGATGTTGAATAGCACGGTATAAAAGAGAATGTAAATAAATAAATAACAATAAATAAGGCTTTCAATGCTGCTTTGACTTCTTCTTTCATCACCAATGGTTCCTGATCATAAGGAACCATTGGTTGAAACAGCTGTTGGTCCATTTGATCTTTATAATATAATGACTCTATATTTTTTCCACCTTTTCTTGATCTTCTCAGCATCATTCAACATGGATCCTTGAGCATCTTGTAGCATTCCAATTCGAGGCTGGAATTTTTTCTTTAACTCTCATAGATTTAGAAAAGCCAATCTTGTTTTTCCTCTAATAGCTTCTGATTCTATTTCCTTGCATATGTTAATGTGCCAGGCCGCAGGCCGGGTCCCCGCGGCCGCCAGTAACCTGGGCCCGGGCCCGGCCTCAGCCTCTGGCACGTGACAGGGGAGTCGGGGGGGGGGGGCCGTAAGGAGGCAGAGTCATCGCTCCTGGGTAGTCCGGGGAGCGATGTCATTGGTTGGGAGGCTGAGGGGCAGGGACGGGTTTGCCGAGGAGCCGCGTGGTCAGGCCTTTTCGGTGCGGCTCCTCGGCAAGGACGGCAGCGTTTTTTCGGGCTCCCGGCTCGGCGTTAGTTGCAGAGTGCGGCATCGGGCAGGAGGGCGGTGAGAGTGTGTGTTGGGGGTTTTTTCTATTGTCTGGCGTTTCTTCGGCGATCGGGTGTGTGGGGGTCGGGTCTGGGGGAGGTATATATAATTAAACTAATTAAGCCTCTGGTAGTAATGCCGGATACTTATCCCGCTATAAAAGGGGGTGCTTGGGAGTCGGAGGTGCTTGGGGAGGGCCGGGTTACTGGTTGTCTCGGCGCTAGGAGCGCTTGGGACAGCAGGGGGTTAGTCTTTCTAATCAAAAAAACAAAACAAAACAAAACAAAAAACCAAACACTGTAAGACAAACTTAGGAATATTCCTGCAACCCTTTAGGTCCTGGTCTGGGGAGGGTGCTTGAGGGGGGCAGGTAGCGGGGGGCCATGGTGCGCTCGTTGAAGGGTTCGGGGGGGCGGCAGAGGGGCAAGGGCATTGGTGGTAGCAGTCTGGGAGCGAGAGGCAGGTCTTGGGGAGGTAGGGTGTCCTCAGGAGCTGGGGCTGTTGTGCAGCCTGCTCGGGTGGCCAGGGGCACGGTGAGACTCCGAGGGAGGGGCAGTAGGCTGGGCCGTGGGGGGCTGGATAGGGGGGTTTCTGGTGTGGGGTTGGAGGGGGGTGTGGAGGGGGAGGTCGGGTGCCAGGGGCAGGTTGGGCAAGGACCGGTAGGGGCCAGGGGAGTGGAGGGGAGCTGGGTGGAGAGTGTTAGCGTGCCGGGACAGCTGGGGGGGATGGAATTGGCAATGGAGGTTCCAATCAGCCCCCAAGGGGCGGTTGTTGTGGCCCCGGGGGGTCCGGGTGGGCAAGGGTGGCTGGGTTGGCCCTCAGTAGCTGGGCAGCCCATGGGGATGGGACCCGGCGGCCTCAGGTGGGGGGATTGGAGTGGGATGGGGTTCCTGGGTAGAGGGGTGCCGTCCGCATGGGGGGGGGCCAACTGGGCCGCAGGGGGTATCGGTACGTCTGCATGGCCGCTAGGGGGTGGGATAGGCTGGGGGGTTGGGCTGCATGGAATGGGTCCTCCTGGTGGTGCTTCTTTGTCTTGGCAGGTGCCTGCGACTGGATTGGCGGCAGCCGGTGCGGCGGGCAGCAGTCGGTCGATGGCCCAGGGTGCGGAGCAGTCCAGAGCGACCGTGGCGAGGCCAGTGGCTGGTGAGCGCGTGGCGGATGGTGAGTCTGGGGAGATTTCGGGGGGGTGGGAGATGGTGGAGGCGCCTTGGGGGAAGGGGGGGGAGGTGGCTCCGGGGGGGGGGGCAAGGTTAAGGTGAAGAGGAAGCACCGGCGGCGTTGTAGACGGAGCTCGTCTTCCTCATCCTCCTCGTCGTCGGAGAGTTCGTCGAATGGTTCGGGGACGGGAAGGGGGGCAAGTGATGGGTCGGTGTCCTCGGTGGTGCGTTTCGCGGAATTGTGGGAGGGGGTGCCACGCAAATTGAGGCAGCGAATACTAAAACGCCGGTATATTGATATTTTACGGCTTTTGGATGGGAGGAAGCGCTCGGGAGAGAGTAGGAAAAAGCACAAGGATGACGAGAAGGCGGGGAGAGTGCGGAAGGTCTCCCGCAATACGTTGAATTGGACCCACGCTTTTTTGCATATGGCAAGTGTGTGTGGGCATGCAGACCCGAGTAAGTATGGGGAGTTGTTGGCTTACGCTGATGCCATCCTGGCAGCGTCACAGGCGCACGAGGGCTGGGCTTGGCTCAATTATGATGAGGAATTCCGGGATATGATGGAAGAAAACAGGCAGTTGTCTTGGGGGATGAAGGATATTAATCTCTGGCTGACACAGATGTCGGCGAAACGAAGTAGTGCGAGTGGTGCAGGGGGGTTTGGTAAAGCGGGGGGTCCGGCTTCGGTCGTGCCCTTTCGGTCCTTTCGGGCATCGGGGGCACCGCCGGGGTCGCCAAAAAGTGGGCCGGGGGAAGACGTATGCTGGCGTTTCAATAAATCGTCCTGCCCCTTCCCGGACTGTAAGTTCCGGCACGCATGCTCCCTCTGTGGGGCGGGTCACTCGGCGACAAAGTGTAGTCGGAAAGCAGTGGCCGGGGCGCCCGGGGGGGGGGGGGTAAGTGATGGAGGGAATGGGGGTTTGGCGCCTACCCCCATTAAACTCCAGGCGTTGCGGCCGTGTTTGGAGAGTTATGCAGGCCCGGGGCACGACATGGAAGCGCGGCTGTTACGGTTGGGTTTCTCAGAAGGCTTTCGGATTCCGTTTCAGGGGAGGGTGGAGGAGGTGTGGGGTAGTAATGCTAGCTCGGTGCGGAGTTTGGCGGAGGTGGCACGCAGTAAGATTGCGGCGGAATGTGCCTTGGGCAGAGTGGCTGGCCCTTTCGACCACCCCCCCTTTTCGCCTTTCATCATGTCGCTTTTGGGGGTCATCCCGAAGAAGGAGCGTGGCTGTTACCGGCTGATTCACAACTTGTCCTTTCCCCCTGGGGATTCGGTGAATGACCATATCCCGTGGGAGCTGTGTACAGTGCGCTACGCGTTGTTTGATGAGGCATTGGAGCTGGTGCGCAGGTGTGGAAAAGGGGCGCGGATGGCGAAGGTGGACATCGAATCGGCTTTCTGGCTGCTTCCGGTGCACCCGTCAGCGTTTCCGTTACTGGGATTTCAATTTGCTGGCCAGTTTTATTATGATAAGTGTCTGCCCATGGGTTGTGCTATCTCCTGTTCTTACTTTGAGGCCTTTAGCTCCTTCCTGCATTGGGTGCTTGTACAGCGATCGGGGTGTGCGTCTGTAGTGCCCTACTTAGATGATTTCTTGTTTGTTGGGCCTCCGCAGTCGGCGATCTGTGCTTCTTTGTTGGGATCCTTCCAGGAGATGGCTGCCGAGTTTGGGGTTCCATTAGCGGTGGAGAAAACGTGTGGGCCGGTGACGCGCCTGTCTTTTCTGGGGATCGAAATAGATTCAGTGGACTTCTTGGTGCGTTTGCCGCTCGATAAATTGGAGAGGCTACGGGCCTTGGTGGCGGCAGTGGGTTCGGCCTCTAAAGTGACCCTGAAGGATCTGCAGGCTTTGGTTGGTCATTTGAATTTTGCCTGCCGTGTGATTGCTATGGGGAGGCCTTTTGCACGTAGGCTGTCATTAGCCATGGGGGGTGCGCGGCGCTCGCATCATCATATCCGCGTGACGTCGGGGATGAGGGAGGATATGCGGGTGTGGGAGTCCTTCCTGGCAGATTTTAATGGCTGCGTGCTAGTGCAGGCGCCGGAGCTGTCGAATGCTGATCTGCAGTTGTTCTCAGACGCAGCAGGCGCTTTTGGGATGGGGCTATACTGCCAAGGGTCGTGGTGTGCGGCGGCCTGGCCGCCAGTGTGGAAGGAGTGTGGGCTGACCCGTAATGTGACTTTCCTAGAGTTGTTCCCGATAGTGGTGGCATTCTGGGTGTGGCCGGATAGGTTGCGGGACAAGAAAGTGGTATTTTGGTGTGACAACGCCGCGGTGGTAGAGGTGATTAATCGACAGTTGCCTAAATGTCCTCGGGTAGCGGCGTTAATGCGGTTATTTGTGCTAGCCTGTTTGCGTCTCAACGTTACAGCGCGGGCACGGCATGTGCCGGGAGCGCAGAATGCCATAGCTGATGCTTTGTCCCATTTTCAGTGGGCGCAGTTTCGAGCCTTGGCCCCCGGAGCGGACGAGTCATTGGCGGTGGTGCCGGAGCACCTTTGGCGGGTTGGGATTCAGGAGTGATGAATTTGCTACGGTCCTCAGTAGCTCCAGGTACGTAGGAGGCCTATGAGCGCGGGTATGCCATGGTTCAGGAATTCTTATGGGAGCACGGATGGAGGGGGGGCAGATGCGATGCGCGGTTGTTTGGGTCATTCATAGTGTGGGCAAAGGGGCATGGCTGGTCTCGGACGTCTGTGCAGGCGGCTTTGGCGGGTTTCTCTTTTTTCAGCAAAGCGGCGGGATGGGGCAGCCCTAGTACGTCGTTTTTGGTGAAGCGGCTGTTAGCCGGGTGGGTGAAGGAACGGCCGCCTCTTCGTGACTGGCGCCGCCCCATATCTCATGACTTGCTGGTGCGTATGTGGGTGGTATTGGAGGTGGCGGCTTCTGAATTTGAAGCGGTGTTGTTTCGGACGTTATTTGTTACGGCTTTCTTCGGGGCATTTCGGGTTAGCGAGTTAGTCCCTAAGTCCAGTGGGGGGGGGGGGTAGCCCGGGGTGGGCTAGAGGTGCAGCATGTGGAAATTCAGGGAGCGTCGGTGCGCATTTTTCTGGTGCGCTTGAAGACAGATCCACGCGGTGAGGGAAGGGAAGTGCTGTTGAGGGCTCTTCCTGGGCTTAGTTCTTGCCCGGTGCATAATTTGGCGGAATATATGCACCGGCGGCCTAACGTGGATGGTTTCCTTTTTCGTCATGCGGATGGGAAACCGGTCACGCAGTTCCAATTTACGGCGGTGATGCGCTTGGTCCTGCGGCGATTGGGCTGTGCTGAGCGGGAGTATGCGTCCCATTCCTTCCGGATTGGGGCGGCGACCAGCGCGGCGGCTGCAGGGTTGGGGGGTGAGGTGATCCAACGGATCGGTAGATGGCGGTCGGGGGCTTTTGAAGGTTACGTCTGCCCGGACCGTGTTTGACGGGTCGGGTGAGGGTGGGGTAGGGGGTGCGGGGGTCATTAATGCTTTGTTTCCTGTTTCAGGGTGGCTTCCGGTTTCGGACCCCGGGCTGGGCTGTGCCGGAGCGGGTCCAGCGGAAGAATGGTGGATCATCGGGCACTCCTTCGTGTACTGGGCAGAGAGGAGAGCCGTGCTGCGCCCGTTGGGACTGCATCTGGGACTGGCAACCCGCAACATTCGGTTGCTCTGGATGGGGGAGCGTGGCATGCGGTGGTGGCAGCTTCTCCCTTGGATGCGGCAGCAGATGGACCGGCGACAGCGACCAGCGGGGGTGTTGCTACATTTAGGTGGTAACGACCTCTCCAATTGGACTTGTAGGCAGCTCATACGAGCAGTGCAGCGGGACATCAAGGTGCTGTGGGAGCACTGGCCGGGAGTGTTGATTGTCTGGTCGGACATTATTCCTCGGCCGGCCTGTCAGTCGCAGCGGCGGTGGTCGCGCGGCTTGGCAAAAGTCAACCGGCAGGTTGGCCGGTGGCTGCAACAAGCGGGGGGATGGCAGGTGCTGCACCCTTGGGCAGACCCGGGGTGCGCGGGGCTGTACCGAGAGGTCGGTGTGCACCTGTCACCCGTGGGCCAGGACCTGTTGCTAAATGACTGGCAGGAGGCACTTGAGCGGTGGGCTGGTCGCAGCTTTATGGGGGGGGGGCGGTGCGAGGATAGATAATCTACCTCGCACCGGTGGCGGGGTGGAGAGCCCACGCTCGCCGAGGTGGCGGGGGCTTCAACTAATTTAGGAGCAGTGGGGGAGCGGAGGGCTCCCCGGGGTGGGGCGAGGCATCCCGGTTGGGGGTCTCGGCCCGGTTCAGGGTGGTGTGCCGGCCTTTGCTACTAGCATGGCAAGGCAGGCGGCAGGGGTTCGGGGGTGGAGAATGCTCAGCCTTGCTACTAAGATGGTGGGTGTGGGCATTGTCCGGTGTTGGGGGGGTTTTTTTGTTATTTGGGGATGTTGAATACGTTGGCCCATGTCAGGCCGGTTATGTTATGCCACATGTTTGAATAAAGCTGCGACCAGAGTTGTACCATGATTAGTCTCAATGGTGTTTTGTATGGACAAGGGGGGGGGGGGGGTTAATTGGCTAAGAGGCCAGGCGGGCCTCCGGGTTACCAGAGTTAATGTGCCAGACCGCGGGCCGGGTCCCCGTGGCCGCCAGTAACCTGGGCCCGGGCCCGGCCTCTGGCACCTGACAGGGGAGTTGGGGGGGGGGCCGTAAGGAGGCAGAGTCATCGCTCCTGGGTAGTCCGGGGAGCGATGTCATTGGTTGGGAGGCTGAGGGGCAGGGACGGGTTTGCCGAGGAGCCGCGTGGTCAGGCCTTTTCGGTGCGGCTCCTCGGCAAGGACAGCAGCGTTCCCGCCCGCCCTCCCGCGGTTTTGTTTTGGGGTTGTTGCAGCTGGGTAGGTGGCGGGGTGGAGAACCCACGCTCGCCGAGGCGGCGGGGGCTTCAACTAATTTAGGAGCAGTGGGGGAGCGGAGGGCTCCCTGTGGTGGGGCGAGGCATCCCGGTTGGGGGTCTCGGCCCGGTTCAGGGTGGTGTGCCGGCCTTTGCTACTGGCATGGCAAGGCAGGCGGCGGGGGTTCGGAGGTGGAGAATGCTCAGCCTTGCTACTAAGATGGCGGGTGTGGGCATTGTCCGGTGTTGGGGGGGGGGTGTTGTTATTTGGGGATGTTGAATACGTTGGCCCATGTCAGGCCGGTTATGTTATGTCACATGTTTGAATAAAGCTGCGACCAGAGTTGTACCATGATTAGTCTCAATGGTGTTTTATATGGACAAGGGGGGGGGGATTAATTGGCTAAGAGGCCAGGCGGGCCTCCGGGTTACCAGAGTTAATGTGCCAGACCACGGGCCGGGTCCCCGCGGCCGCCAGTAACCTGGGCCCGGGCCCGGCCTCTGGCACGTGACAGGGGAGTTGGGGGGGGGGGCCGTAAGGAGGCAGAGTCATCGCTCCTGGGTAGTCCGGGGAGCGATGTCATTGGTTGGGAGGCTGAGGGGCAGGGACGGGTTTGCCAAGGAGCCGCGTGGTCAGGCCTTTTCGGTGCGACTCCTCGGCAAGGACAGCAGCGTTCCCGCCCGCCCTCCCGCGGTTTTGTTTTGGGGTTGTTGCAGCTGGGTAGGTGGCGGGGTGGAGAACCCACGCTCGCCGAGGCGGCGGGGGCTTCAACTAATTTAGGAGCAGTGGGGGAGCAGAGGGCTCCCCGGGGTGGGGCGAGGCATCCCGGTTGGGGGTCTCGGCCCGGTTCAGGGTGGTGTGCCGGCCTTTGCTACTGGCATGGCAAGGCAGGCGGCGGGGGTTCGGGGGTGGAGAATGCTCAGCCTTGCTACTAAGATGGCGGGTGTGGGCATTGTCCGGTGTTGGGGGGGGGGGGGTTGTTATTTGGGGATGTTGAATACATTGGCCCATATCGGGCCGGTTATGTTATGTCACATGTTTGAATAAAGCTACGATCAGAGTTGTACCATGATTAGTCTCAATGGTGTTTTGTATGGACAAGGGGGGGGGGTTAATTGGCTAAGAGGTCAGGCGGGCCTCTGGGTTACCAGAGTTACTGTAGTGCTTCTCCTTGTCTTGTCTTGCTTACAAATTACCCCTGCCTATCAATAACAAGATTAATATGAATAAAAAACAGACTCTTAAATGCTTGTATGCAAATGCTACAATTCTAAAAAATAAGATGGGAGAGTTTGAATATATAGCACTAAATGAGAGGTTAGATATGATTGGTATCTCAGAGACATGGTGGAAGGAGGACAACCAGTGGGACACTGTGATACCTGGGTACAAACTATATCGTAATGATAGAGCAGATCAAATTGGTGGAGGGGTCACACTCTATTAGAGAGGGTATTGAGTCACAAAGGATTAAAGTTTTGCAGGAAACAAAATAAACTGTAGAATCTCTATGGATTGAAATTCCATGTAAAAAGGGGACAGCAATGGCAGTGGGGGTGTACTATCGACCGCCTGACCAGAATGAACAAATGGGTGATGAAATGGTCAAAGAAATCAGTGAAAGACAGCACAGTAATAATAATGGGTGATTTCAATTACCCTGGTATCAACTGGGTCAGTATCATGGCAGGACATGCATGGAAGATAAAGTCTGTAGATGAAATAAATGACTGCTTCTTGAAGCAGCTGGTTCATGAACAGACAAGAAGGGAAGCCATTTTGGACCTAGTCCTTAGTGAAATACAAGATCTGGTGCAAGAGATAAGGGTGTTGGGGCCACTTGGCAACAGTGATCATAGCATGATTGTGTTTGATTTAATAAATGAAGGAAGGACGGCAAGGAAATCCACAGTACCATCTTTAAACTTTCAAAAGGCAGACTATGATAAAATGAAGAAAACAGTTAAGAAAAAACTAAAAGGAGCAGTTGCAAAGGTTAAAGATTTACATCAAGTATGGGCGTTGTTTAAAAGTACTATCTTGGAAGCCCAAACCAGCTGTATTCCACATTTTAAGAAAAGTGGAAGGAAGTCCAAAAAACTGCCAGCATGATTTAAAGGTGAGGTCAGAGAGGCAGTTGCCAAAAAAGCATCTTTCAGGAAACGGAAAAAGGAGCCAAATGATGAAAACTGGAAACATGAGCACTGGCAAGTTAGATGCAAAGCACTGATAAGGCAGGCAAAGAGAGAATTTGAGAAGAAGCTTGCTGTGGAAGCATAAACACGTAATAAATACTTTTCAAGTACATTCATAGCTAAAAATCTGTGAGAGTCAGTTGGACCATTAAATGACAGAGGGGTAAAAGGGACACTTAGAGGGGACAAGGCCATAGTGGAGAGACTGAATGAATTCTTTGCTTCGGTCTTTACTGAAGAAAATGTAAGGATGTTATCCATGACTGAAATGGTATTTAAAAATGATGCCGCAGAAGAATTGAAAAAAATATTGATACACCGGGAAGAGCTATTTGATAAACTGAAGAGTAGCAAATCACCTGGACCGGATGGTATACATCCAAGGGTGTTGAAAGAACTGAAATATGAGATTGCAGACCTACTATTAGTAATCTGTGAACTATCATTAAAATAATCTGTAATACCTGAAGATTGGAGGATGGCCAATGTAATGCTAATTTTTAAAAAGAATTATAGGGTGATTCGGGGAAACTACAGACCGGTGAGCCTGATGTCAGTACCGGGACAAATGGTAGAAACCATTATAAAGACCAAATTACTGAACATGTAAATAGTCATGGCTTAATGGGAGACAGCCAACATGGCTTTAGCCAAGGAAGGTCTTGTCTTACTAATCTTTTATGTTTTCTGAAGGTGTGAATAAACAGGTAGACAAATGTGAGTTGGTTGATATAATGCATCTGGATTTTCAGAAAGCCTTTGACAAGGTCCCTCATGAGAGACTCTTGGAAAAATTAAGTAGTCATGGGATAGAGGCAGTGTACTATTGTGGATCAGGAACTAATCAAAAGATAGAAAGCAGAAGGTAGGGCTAAATGGCTATTTTTTCCAATGGAGAAAGGTGAATAGTGGAGTACCCCAGGGATCTGTGCTGGGTCCACAGCTTTTTAACAGCTGTAAATGATCTGGAAATGGTAATAATGTGAGGATTGTGAAAAATTGCAAGAGGATCTTGATAAATTGGAAAACTGGATGTTCAAATGGCAGATGAAATTTAATGTGGACAAGTGCAAAGTTATGCACCTAGGAAAGAACAATCCAAACTGTGGTTACACAATGCAAGGTTCCACATTAGGAAAAAGATTTAGGAATTATCGTGGATAACATGTTGAAACTCTCCGCCCAGTGTGCAGCGGCGGCCAAAAAGCAAATAGAATGCTAGGAATCATAAGGAAAGGAATGGAGAATAAAACAAAGGATATTATAATGTCTCTGTATCATTCCATGGTGCGACCGCACCTTGAATACTGTGCAATTCTGGTCACCGTATCTTAAAAAGGATATAGTGTTATTAGAAAAGGTACAAAGAAGAGCCACCAAAATGGTAAAGGGGATGGAAGGATACCACTATGAGGAAAGTCTAAAAATATTAGCACTGGTCAACCTGGAAAAGAGATGGCTGAGGGGAGATAGGATAGAGGTCTATAAATTAATGAATGGAGTGGAACGGGTAAACGTAGATCGATTGTTTACGCCATACAATGAAGCTAACAGTGTAACCTCTTTAAGACTAATAAGAGAAAATATTTTTTCACTCAATGCATAATCATTTATACGCTGATGACATTATGATTTATACTTCAATTGATCAAAATACTTTTGATACAACAAAAATGAATAGCTGTTTGAATGATATGAATAATTGGCTCAATAACAATTTAAAAATAAATTCTGACAAAACGGAAGCATTGTTCATATCGAATTGTCAGTCCTTAAAACTACCAACTGAAATTAACCTATTAAATAAAAAAATAAAAATTAAAGATGAAGTAAGATATTTAGGTATAACCTTAGATAAATATTTAAACTTAAAATCTCATATAAACAAAATTGCAGCTAAAGCATACCATCGCTTAAAGATTATAAGAAGACTAAAATCAATATTAAATACAAATCACTTTCACATGGCATGTCAAGCTGTCATAACACCCCTTCTTGATTTTGGAAATGTCTTGTATCAAGGTCTTCCTAAAAACGCTATCCATCCTCTCCAATTAGTTCAAAACACTACTGCACGTATAATTACTGGCTCTGCCAAATTTGATCACATAACTCCTGTCCTTAAACAGTTACATTTCCTTCCAATTATTGCAAGAGCAAAATACAAAAACCTAATATTTTCAAAATCTTTCACCAATCTTCAGCATATATTCTACAGCATATAATATCCAAATACAAGAGCCTAAGACCTAGACGATCTCATAACTCCAATAAGCTTAGTACACCTTTAAACTTCAATAGATCAAAACAGATGACCTCTAAAAGAGCATTTTCCTTCATGGCACCAGAGGTATGGAATTCTATTCCTGAAGAATTAAGAGCTCAGGAAGACATCAAAGACTTTCGCATATCTTTAAAGATTTATTTATTCATAGAATCATTTGGTCAAATAACTTAAATGAATTTGAAGGAATTTTATCAACCGTAGTCCTAATACTGAACCACACCATCTGGTCATCAGTGGATGTGAGATTATCTCCCACTATAACATCAGAAACACTTTCCCCATTGGTAAGCACCAGGTCCAGTATTTATCAGTGCTTGACCCAGTACAAGCATTGTGGAACCTGTGTCTTTTGGGGAAACAGCTAGGTACGTATGACGTAGATTGGCCACTGTTGGAAACAGGATACTGGGCTTGATGGACCTTGGTCTGACCCAGTATGGCATATCTTATGTTCTTAAATTGATCAACTTGCATATCCAGTTTTACTATGAGATAATATTATAATTTACTGTTTGTACTGTATTTATATTGTAATGTATTGTATTTGATCTTCCCATGCCCTCAACATGTAAGTCCTTTGTTGTCTTGTCAACCACTTTGATTGAAGGATAAGGTGGTATACAAAACTGGTTAAATAAATAAATAAATAAATAATCAAACTCTGGAATTCGTTACTGGAAAATGTAGTAAAAGCTGTTTGTGTAGCTGGGTTTAAAAAAGATTTGGATAAGTTCCTGGTGGGAAGTCCATAAACCATTATTAAAGGGGACCTGGGAAATCCACTGCTTGTCCCATTCACAAGCATTGCGGAATCTGTGTCTTTTGGGGAAACTGCTAGGTACTTGTGACCTAGAGTGGCCATTGTTGGAAAAAGGATACTGGGCTTGATGGACCTTGGTCTGACCCAGTATGGCATATCTTATGTTCTTAGATGAATTAAGGAGGTGACTGCAATGGCATATGTCTCTAAGGGATGGCTGGCACCAAAAGACCTTAAAGTACATTGGACCAGAGCCCAAGCATCTCCATGGGCAGAGAAGGGCTCAGCGACATCAGAAGAGATATGCAGGGCAACAAGATAGTTCTCATTACATGCCTTTACTAGGCACTATTGATTAGATATTGAATAGAAAAAAGGAGGCCGCTTTTTGCACCAGAGTAGTGAAGAGTGCAGTTGCTTCATCCCACCCAAAATAATCATGCTTTGGTACATCTTAATACTATGGACTGGTCTAGTAAGGACGACAACAAAACGTAAATTATGTATGCTTGATAATTTGGGTTCCTTGAGGCCTTCCAAACAAGTCTAGCATCTCACCTGTGAAAATGAGGTTCCCAAAACACAAAGCCGAGAAGTATGGAAGGGATAAAGGACCCCTATAAGTAGGTTGGGAGAGAGTAACTGGCTGTTGTATGCAAATACTGGGGGAGCACCTGAACTGCACCAGCCTTTATAACAAGGTAATGTAGCTTTCTGTCTCTGTTTGCAGCAGGGTCAGACCCAAAAGTATGGACTGATCTGGACAGATATGCAAAATTTATATTTCTACCATTTCATCTGGCACCAACATCTGACTCGTTGGTCTGAAACTTCTTGGATCATCACACATAATTGCAAAGACATATGTCACTTGTTATTCATGGAGTTTGTAGTAATTTTCAAACTCCAAAGCATATACGCACTTTTAGTATGAAACTACCTGAAAAAAAGGTCTCCGCACATAATCATGCCTCCTTTTGGTGTGGTTCTTTGCTTGACTAAACACCACAAGTGCTTTTAAAAATACAAAGTAGGGACTTCCGGTGGCATGGTGGACTAGAGTGGACATGTGCTCTCTAGCTCCGGAGACCCGACACCTTCCCAGGGCATAAATATCTATTCCTTTAAGTAGATTGCGGTGCTGTGGCGGATAGGACCTGGCAGTAAAGCTCGGGGACCTAACCCTGGTGAGTTTGTTTATGGCATCCAAGCCTACTCGGCGGGAGAAGCCGCGAGGAACCAAAGCCAAAATGGCGGGCGTGGAGGCGGCGAGCCCGGGCATCGGAGCGGCGGGAGGCATGGTCGCTGAGGTGTCGAGAGCGGTGGTCCAGGCGCTGGAGGATAGACTCTGTGGGTTGGCTTCCCAGATATCTGAGGTGGCTCAAGCGGTCACAGATTTTACGAGCCGAGTCGAGCAGGCTGAACAGCGTTAGCTCCTTGGAGGATGACCGGGCTCAGGCCTCTGTTCGACTGCAACAGTTGGAGCACACAGTGAAGCAGCAGGCTGAGAAGTTAGAGGATTTGGAGAACCGGAGCAGACGTAAGAATCTGAGATTCATTGGTATCAGTGAATCAGTGAAGGACCGTGAGCTCAAAAATTATGTCGAAGATTGGATCCAGACCAATCTACAACGGGAAGCTGGCATTGGGACAGTGAGTTTGGAAAGAATCCACCACATCGGTCCGGTGCGCGTGGCGGAGAATAGACTTCGGGCAGTCATAGCCTGGTTTTTGAATGCGTTCCAGAAGGAGTGTGTATTGCGAGCAGCCAGGAAGCAGCGGCGCAGCGGCGGAGAAGGAGAGGCCGCATCTCTCCTGATATTCCAGGATTACTCGGCCGGGGTATCCCAGAGAAGAAGAGCGTATAAGGAGGTGTGCGGCATTTTAGTCGCACATGGAGTGCGTTTCACCCTTGCTTATCCTGCAAAGCTGCGGATGGAATGTGAAGGAGTTCAGCGTATCTTCGACAATCCTGCGGAGGCCTTAACCTTTTGCAAGCAACGCTGGTGAGATTGCCTATGGGGTGACTTTCCAGTACGGATGGCTGTGACTTGTCAGGCGGCTGCCTGGGTGAGAATCTTCACAGTCTTGACAATGCATATATTTATATGATTTTTGCAAGGTATTGTGGGTAATGTAGTTCATTCACACCAGACACAGCTGCTGACAATAATTTAGTTGTGCACAAGTGTTAAAGCCAATAAGATACTTCTTTATTTATGGGGTTATTTCTCCCAGCACAGATATGCTTGGTAGCACATAAATTAGGTTACTTGCTTGCAGTGTTTAACTTGGTAAAACAAAGTCAAAAATCAAAATCAGGAAAACAACCTTCAAACTTGTCAGGCAATTAGCTAATGTTTTCTTAGTATATCTCTAACAAACGAAAAGCCACAAAGAAAGAAATAAACTGTTCTTGTAAGGTTAACTTCTGATTACTTTCCACACAGATCCAGAAGTAATTCTCTCCTAGCTCACAAGCAATTAGGTGCAGCTCAATTGCTATCAGTTATCCAGCTGAAACCCTTTAGCAGGCTGGCTTTCTACTGTGTGAGTCAAATCCTGCTTCAGGAGCTTTTCTTAGTGGAATAAAGAACAAATTTATATTTCTTTGTGATGGCTGCTGTGCATTATCACAGAAAATTACCAACGGAGTTTGGATAGAGAGCAGTCCATATAAACAATATCTTGATCTGCTATTATTTCCCCTTCATCAACAAGCATAGGGTCACTATCATGAATTGGCACAGATGAATCTTTCAATGGAGCACTTTCAGGAGAACACTTATTTCCCTGCTGTCTTTCAAGGTTATAGCTAGGGCATAGGTCAGTGTTCATATCTGAGCTTCCATTGTTGCTATAGTTCCTCTCTATATAGCCTGGCCAGTATGTAGTCCAGTTCTTATGTCCAGCCTTCCAGTCCTGATCCCTGGACACTGGATCTCTCTTCACATACCTTCTGGCATAGGTCTTAGAGTCCCTTCCACGTGCAGCCGTCTCCCTCACAGGTAGCCTCTGGTGATTCTTTGTTCTGCAGCACCATTCCTCTGGCTTTCTCCTGTCCAATGGTCTATGCTGGCCCTTGGAATACCTCCCAGTATACGCACTGCCTTGGACTCTTCTAGACCTCTCAAAGGCTTTTCTCCTCTTCCTTCCAGAGGGTTTCTTTCCTTCTCTATCCGTCCGGTTTGGCTTCTGCTTCTGCTGATTCTTCAGATGAAACTGATGATCCTTCTCTGCATATCCAAGGTGATCATGAAGATCATGATCATGGAGCTGATGCTTCTCATCTGTAGAACAAACTCTATTCTTATTCTGCCTTGATGAGTGCTCCTCCCTAATACAGCGCAGCTGTGCTGAATCAGGCCCTGCCCTTTGAGATGAGTGCATAGGGATTACCTCATATCCCTCCTGATTGAACACACGTTTCCCCACTTCAGCTCCTCTAATGGCTGCTGGAAACCTGGTGCATTCTGGGACTGGTAGTCTTTTGTGAGAAAATTCTGTTTTCTTATTTCTACCAGAACTGACAGGTTGCTTGTTCAGAGTCACATCATCTTTTCTATAGCTCCTTCCTGAGCTATGATAAGCTTCCTTATCACAGACTTCGGTAATGGCCTGGACACGAAAACTCTGGGACACTTATGTTGGACTTTGATGGTGGGAAAGGGTTGTGTTCTGGTTGGGAAGTGGATAGTCAAAGGCTGTTATGTGCTGTATTGTCAGCGGGTGGCCAGAGGCTCCTGTGCGTTGCAATGTCAGTTGGCCCAGCAGAGGTTAGGATGTGGGGCAATGCACGTGAAGGCCTCAATTTATTGCGGAGGCCTGTAGATCTGGTTATCCCCCGGGCTATCCCCATCTTTATTTTTATGGGTATGGTGTGTTGTTGTTTACTACTCTTAGAAACTAAGAGTGTTAAAATCCTGAGGGGTGGGTAGATGTTTGGGGCCCAGGCACTCTTGTTAAATGTGTTTAATATGTTGTGGGTTAGCTGAGGGGTTTTTCTTAATATGCAATGCGGCATTAATATATACTATCTCGATGTAACCTGGGGTACTGTTAGAGAATGGGGGATTTCGCTTAGCATGCCACATGGTAATAATGTATAACTCCTGGATGTCCGCTCCTGAGGCTCCGTTGGAGTATGGGGGATATGTCAGGATTGGATTCCATATTGGGGCCCTTATGGTCTGGTAACAGAAGGAGGGTGTGGTAAGGGTGGAGGATCCAAAGGGTTCTGAGGTCTGACGCTCATATCCTGGGGGGGCATAGTGCTGCTGGGCCTTGCAGTAGGACTTTTGGGGTGGTAGTCTAAGAGCTTGTATCCCTGTGAGCTGGAATCGGGGTTAGAGCACCATGGGGATCCTATGTGGGATTTAGAGGAGTAGAAGGGGCATAGTATAGTTGAGGTGGGGTGGAAGGGTGGGCTCCACATGTCTCGGGGTTCATGGAGAAGCCAATCTGGCAGGTGGAGGATGGATGGCAGGAGGAGGGGGGCACAGGGGGGGGGAGATGGGTGGGGGGTTTTGGGGAAGGTATTTTCAGTGTGGGGTACGGTGTTTAGTCGGTTGGAGAATGGGGTCGGGGGGAGGGGGCTTGTTCTAGGTGACATGGCACAGGGCCTGGGATCACTGATAAGTATTTTAAGGGTTGATGGAATTGATGTTGTTTGGGAGTCTGGCGTGGTGTGGGCCCCAGGCTGGGGGGGCACGCACGGTAGAATGGGATTTTTCCTGACACGTGCCTTCTTAGTGCCATATAAATGATTGGGAGGATAAAGATAGCCTCTTGGAATGTCTGTGGTCTGGGTTCCCCTATCAAACGTTACAAGATATTGCAACAGTTAAGAAGGAAGCAAATAGAAATTGCGCTGTTACAGGAAACACACCAGTCCTCAGTTGAACACCAGAAGCTAGGGAAGGGATGGGTTAGAACAGTTTATGGGGCACCGGCAGTGGAGAAGAAGAGGGGAGTGGCTATTTTGATAGCCAAGGGGTCCGGTTGGGTGGAGGAGAGAGTGGTGACGGATGTGGATGGCAGATATGTATTTGTGTGGGGGGTGTTGAATGGCCTCCGCGTGGTCTTGGGGTCGGTGTATGCGCCCAATACTTACAAAGCCCGTTTTTATCAACAATTGACATCCATTATTTCTGGTATCAGTGGCTACAGTTTAATTTTGGGTGGAGACTTTAACTCGGTGATGGATGAGGACCTGGACAGGTCAGGCGGTTCGGTTCCAAGAGATAGGCGGGGTGCGCGGGGGTTGCTTGGAATTAGAGATGGGAATAATTTGTTGGATGTTTGGAGAACTTTGCACCCCGGGGAACGGGAATACACTCATTTGTCATGAGGCCATGGGACTTGGTCTAGATTGGATTATTTCTTGATCTCGGAAGAGTTGTTTGGTTGGGTACCTAGGGTGGAGATTGGTCCATCAGTCATTTCGGATCACGCCATGGTCATTTTAGAGATGAGATCCAAATGCAGTAGTCATGGCAGGCTATGGCGATACCCGTTGGATTTGGAAGATGATGTAGCTTTCGTGGCTCATCTCCGTGCTAAGTGGGAAGCTTACGTGGAGGACAATGCCCAGCACCGTGATAATCCCATCCTATTTTGGGAGGCCGGGAAAGCGATTCTCAGAGGGGAAATTATCAGTTATCACGGCTCCAAACGTCGACGTCTGCATAGTAGGATTTTACAACTAGAAAAGGAACTAGCTAAAGCGCGACGTATATTCTCGCAGGACAGGAGGGGAGCTAACAGGCTTCGTTTCCAGGAGGTGCAGACCGAGTTGGATACGCTGTTACATCAGCGGGCTCGGAAGTTGATGATCTATTATCGACATTGGCTATATCAGCATGGGAATCGGGCAGGGAAACATTTGTCATCGTTGGTGCGAGTGGACGGGGGACCTAGGCATATAGGGGTCATAAGGCATAGTGATGGGACGCTCAAGCGAAAGCCTGCGGACATTGAGCACGTATTTCGGGATTATTATCAGAATTTATATGGCGAGGATGGGGTTGATGTGGAAGGGGGTGGTGCTTTTCTCCAGCATTGTAAGCTGCCCAAGCTGACTGAAGAGCAGGTGCGGGTCCTGAATCGCCCCATCACTGTGCAAGAAATACTGAATGGGATCTACCGCTTGAAGAATGGACGGGCTCCCGGGGTGGATGGTTTGCGCGGGGAGTTTTATAAGATATTGGGAGATAAAGTGGTTAGTCCATTAGGGGACTATTTCGAAGGATTAATCAAAGCGGGGAAGTTTCCCTATGAGAAAAATAAGGCTTTAGTTACAATACTGCTTCAGCCCGGGAGGGACCCGCTCTCCCCCAGTTCATATAGGCCGATTTCCTTATTGAATGTGGACATCAAGTTAATGGCAAAAATTATGGCAGATCGTCTTGTGGAATATTTACCGTCTTTAGTGCACAGCGACCAGGTGGGCTTCGTGAGGGGGAGACATGCGGTGTTTGGGGTGCACAGACTTCTAGCTTCCATGTGTGCGAATCGGAGAGACCATAGGTTGTCTATGCTTATAAGTTTCCACGCTGAGAAAGCTTTTGACAGGGTGGATTGGGGGTTCATGTATCAGGTGCTGGATACGGTCGGGGTGCAAGGCTTTTTTGTGGATGTGATTCGAGTACTTTATTCGGACCCCCTTGGGGCAATCATGGTAAATGGGAATATGTCCCCAGACTTTCGGATCTGTAAGGGCACGAGACAAGGATGTCCTCTGTCGCCATTGCTGTTTGTGTTGACTTTGGAACCCCTGTTGTGCCAGATTCGCTCCTCCACTGCTTTTCGAGGTGTCGTGATTGGGTCATCGGAATTCCGTGTAGCTGCCTTCGCGGACGACTTGTTGATTCATTTGGACGCACCACGGGAGGGTTTATCGGCACTGCTGGGGCTGCTTGGGGATTATGGTAGACTTTCAGGTTTCCGGTTGAATCTTGACAAATTTGAGGCCCTTCCGTTGGACCCTGCAGTGGCGGAGGGATGGGGTCGGGGATTCCCCTTAAAGTGGGCGGATGGGAAGTTCAAGTAACTGGGGCTTTATATACCTGCTGACTTGAAAGATTTATATCGTATTAATGTGCAGAAGGTCGTCAGCGTCCTGTTAGATAAGGCACAGAAATGGTGGGATCTCCCTTTATTGCTGGGAGGTAGAATTGCTTTGTTCAAGATGACGTTGTTTCCGAAACTGTTGTACCTGCTACAAATGCTTCCGATACTCTTGAGGCGCAAAGATCTGCGTCAGCTCGAAAGGGTGCTCAATCTGCTGCTTTGGAAGGGGCGCAAACCCCGGGTTCGCCTAGGTAGGCTGCAAGGGGCTTGGGTGCACGGGGGGATGGGTGTGCCGGATATCCAGCAATATAACTTCGCCTGCCTTCTCCGCCATGTACGAGATTGGATCTGGGGGATAGGAGATTACACCCCGTTAGATATGTTGGAAGGGTTGGTGCACCCCTTGCGCCTTGGATATATTCTGCATGCGAAGTCGGTGGCGGGTATAGACCCGGTGCTTCGGGAGGTGTTGCTAGATCCTGTGCGGAGAGGGTGGAGGTATCTCTGTGGGAAAGTCGGCATATCGGCCCAGTGGTCGCCCTTTCTCCCAATTCAGGGTAATAGGGATTTCCTTCCGGGACTCATGGGCCGGGATTTTCTACGGTGGAAGAGGATGGGTATCCTGACGTTAGAACATGTATTGCAGGATGATGGCAGTATTGAATCCTTTGACAAGCTGAGTGCCCGATATGCATTTACAGGGCTGGACGTGTTCCCCTATGCTCAACTTCGTAGCTATATACGCAGAATCCCAGTGGGGTCGTTGCAAGGGGCTGTGAGCTCAAAGCTGGAGGAGGTGCTGATGGGAGGGGACCAGGTGGCGAGAGTGGCCTCCTTGCGTAGAGCACTGGATGCTCTGAGGGAGGAAGGAGATGAGGGTGGGCTGGCTGAGCTGTGGGCCGCCGATTTAGGGGTAGAGGTAACTGGAGAAGGGATATCACAGTGCCTAGCTCATATTCCGGACCTTAGTGTCGTGGTGGCTCATAGGGATATGCAGTATAAACTAATTAGGCGGCTATATTATGCCACAAATAGGGCTTGGAGGGAGGGGATTAGTGCGTCGAACCAGTGCCCGAGATGTGGGGCAGCAGCGGCCATGCTGGGGCATATGTTTTGGTCCTGTCCGCGCATTGTGGGATTTTGGGGGGGGGGGTTCAGAGGCATTTGCGGCGATGCTTGGGGGACGGGTTGACTTTTACAGCTGCAAACTTGGTGTTGGATATATGGGAAGTGCAGTGGGGAGAGTGTCTGTGTCGTGTTGAGTGGAACTGGCTGCGATTGGTCTTGGTGGCTGCCTGCATGACTATTTTACATGTCTTGTTAGAGAAACGAGGGTCGACGTATGGGCAATGGCGGATTAGATTACATAATTTTCTACTGTTTGAAAGATCTCGGGTTAGGGGCCCCCCTAAGAATTGGGATAAATTTCTACGAGGCTGGGGCCCACACCTTCAGCTGTTACCAGTTCGGACACGCCAGAGGATTCTAGGAGGGGCTACTGGGTAACATCTCATCTGGCGGTCGGGGTGCTTACATGGTTGGTAGATGGGCCTGTAGCAGACAGGGGGGGGTGTTGGAGGGTCAGGGGGAGGGGGTTGGTATTGGTAGATGCTAGGGACCACAATGAGTAGTAGAGGGGGGGGGGGAAGGGTAGAAGGAAAAATGAAAAAAGAAGAGGTTACATATATTTTGTCTTCCGGGGATGGAATGTTATGTGCTGCACCTTGTTTTGATAGTTGGATGTTGTGTTTTGATCTCCGGGCTGATAGTGGGGGGATATACACATGGAGTTTTATGCAATGTGATATTTGTTACTTGTTCTTTGTACCCCGTTGTTATTGCTGTTTGCCTTTGAATAAACACATTTAAACATAAAAATACAAAGTAAATGCATTATTTCATTCCCTGCCCTAATCTGCCTCTTTACTTGTCAAATATGGTCCTTTCAAAACTGATTTGAGACACTCAGTATATAGTAATTTGCACTAACCACGGTCTGTGGCTTTCTTTCTTTTTTAACCCAATGTGACCTTCTTTTTCTTACTTCGTACAGCTTAGTTGGAACCAACCTTCAGTTTTAATTACACAGACTATTTTTCTTTATTTCTTAATAGACCCTCCCTCTCACTGTTCCTACTTAGATTCGGAACCTGTATCATGTGCTATAAATCAGGCTACGGGACATTACTCTCATCATCTACGCGTTGTGAGCACTACATCTACAGCAGCCCCATACCTAGCTGACCCATGGCGGGGAAGACCCAATGCAGGAACTTAATCAGGGATCCTCTGTTTGGAAGCATATGGCACTATGACTAATTTGCAGACCGATGTACTTTACATGCTGCACAAACAGTTCATAATCTTGCATTATGGATATATATTTTACATGATTTTAAATCAACAATGATCCAAAGCCAACGTGAGCCTTATGTACAAGTTAAAAAGTAATTGGGTGCTTGTGGTAAATTATTTCCAGTATGCTCTAATTAGGTCTATTACTTTTTTGTACTAAGGCCTCTTAATTTCCATACCTTGTCTCATAAATTCTACTTCTTCCTCAGTGATGAAGCTCATCAAGGCTTTGGAGGAAGCCAAGCGGATTGCTCCAGCCTGTGATGATGTCCCTCCATCTGACACTGTGCAGACCATGTCATATTTTCCAAGTCTGTCCAGGAACTGGAATGGGAACATCAACTGTTCTCTGAAAAATACATGGATAAGTGAATTGTCATAAAGAATGAAATGTTATATACATACATACATACATACATATATATATATATATATATATATATATATATATATACATACATATACATACACACACACACACACACACCCTCCCTCCTTGCATGCAGTCAAAAAGAGTTTAAACCAAACACACCTACAAATAATTGTCAGTTCTGAATACTGCTACCCTTTATATATTACATTAGGGTACCTGCTGCAAACAATAAACAGCTTTTAAAAACGGAACCTTTACTTAGCTATGAAGGGCTATTCTCCACAAAATTTTCAATTATGAGTCAATATATTTCTGTGGCTGAACAATTGTTTTAATTCTCCGGGAACAAGCAGGAAGTCAGTCCTCACATATGGGTGATGTCAGCGCCGACAGAGCCCATGTAGAAACATCTCCCCAGCTTTCAAAGAAAGATTTTGGGAGATGCACAACACATGCGTGGTCCACTTTCCAACCAAGGGTGCCATCTTGCCTCAGTCTCCTTTTTCCTTGCGGAGCCCATCGGACGTTGTCCAGTTTTCCCCAGAAAAAGTCTGATTTTTATTATTGAGTTTTGTCCGGTTCCTTCCCGCCCCCGAGCCAGCTTGCCTCAGTGTCGCTCCTTGGGTTCATCTATTCATTTTCTCATTTTTCATTGAGATATTCCTCAACTGGCGTTCATGCTCTTTTTTAGCCAAAGGCAGGAACCCCCTTTTTCTGATGGCCTCCAGTGGCTTCATAAAGTGTGACTGGTGTGACAAAATGATGTCACTCACCAACCCACATGACTGCTACCTCTGATGTCTCAGCCTGGAGCACAATGACTCCGACTGCAGAACCATGACCTCTAAGGCCTTGAAGATCCACCACCAGCAGTAGAAAAGCTTTTTTCAAAAGTCAGACTCTGTGCCGGAGTTTCCGGTGACACCATGCTCCAGGGCCCTCTCTGATATCTTGGTGCCCCGTGAAGCCAGAGCCTCCTTGTAATCCCGCAGCTGCGGTTCCTCAGAGCAGAAATCCACAGAGGTGGAGCACAAGAAGAAGAAACTCTCAAAGACCACCTCAGAGGACGGATCTGGGAAAAAGGAGAAATCCCACGCCAGGACCCGCAGTCTGAGGCATGAGTTGGGGAGTTTAAGGAGTTGTCAGCAGCTGCTGACTGGCCTCGATCCTCTGAGGCCATCCTCATTGGGGACTCCCCCTCTACAGTACTGATGCTGAGCCCGAAAGCCTTGGTGCCCGCGTCGAAGGCTGCAGAGCCAACTGGTATGGAGACCAGAATGGCAGCCCTAGAGAGCAGTATATCTGCCCTAATGGCCATGCAGTGGGTGTACATGTCCGGCTCGATCTGTTCATCCGCCCTGATGACAGGATCCTAGACATCGAGGGCTTCCCTGGACGTCGAGCCGGTCCTCGAACACCATCAGACTCGGATGAGGTTCCGATCCCATTCAATGGGATACGGATCCTCCCCGGCGAGTGCCTGCAATTTGGACTGATGATCCTCTGGAGGTCACGGACAACTGAGAGCGGCTCTTGACTGAGGTGACCATGCAGCATTGAACTCATACTCAGACTTTGAGTCCGAATGGGAGACTGAAGACGAAGAGTCCACAAAGACGAGGCGACACTGTGATATGCCCTCGAACCCATCTCCCCCGATGACCCAATGTTGCTCCCTGCCCAAAGACGTTGCGTTCCTCGATTCTGTGTGGGATATGACCAAGGCTCTCGCTATCGAGACCGAGGCCAAGGAGGACCCATGCACAGAGGAATTGGAGATACTCCAATACGAGGCACCCCCTAAGGAAACCCTCTTGGTACTGGTGCCCCCGATCCTCAACCACCTCCTCTTCCGGATGTGGGAAACACTGGTGTCGGTTCCAATCGTTACTAGGTGCCTCAACGCCATGTGCCGGGTACACTGAAGCCCTGAGTTTCAAAAGACCCAGCTTCCCCACAACTCCATGGTCTTAGAGTTGGCAATGCGCTGGCTTAAGAGCCAAAAAAAACATTCATTGGTGCCACCCGACAGGGGGCCCGAATACTCGATGACCTTTCAGGGCTTGATGCTAATGTGCTGGATCCAGTCCTACCAGCTCTACATCAGCATGTACCTCATGGAACTGTCAAAGGAGCTCTGTGGATTCTCGGCAGGCCTCGATGGGGAACCCTTAGAGAGGTTTAAGACCTTGACCTCATCAGTAAAAGAATGCTCGAAGTTTTTGTCCCGGGCAGCCTACGATGGCTTCAAGTCATAGGCCAGGATGGCTGCCACAGACATCAGGGTATGGTGCCAGGCATGGCTGCAGTCATCCGACCTGGAACAATGGGTGCAGGACAAATTGATAGACGTCCCCTGCATAGGAGAAGGCAGCGGAGATAGAGCCAGAGTACGTGACAAGAACCAGGCTCTCAAAGAAGACCTTGGTGCAGCCCCATTAGAAAGCCCAGGGGAAAAAGCCCTTCTTCCTGAGAAAGAAAAGAGACTTTAGCGGTACTCCGCACTTCCAGGCCTTCTCAGCCCCTCGACAGGGCCAGCAACAAAAAGGCCAGGGTCATAGTCCCAGAAAACAAAAGGCTCCGAAGTCCCAGGTGTTGGCTCCGGTCCAGTCTGGGGGGAGCTTTTGACTGCCTGGGAATGACCTCTCTACCGCCAGGAGTCCTCTGCTGCCACAGGGGGGCGCCTAGCCTTGTTTACCCACAGGTGGACAGCCATCACCTTCAATACCTGGGTGCTACAGGTGGTCAAGGAGGGTTATCTTCTCCACCTACAATGGGCACCACCCTCGTACTTCCCAGGGGATCCCACCAGGCCTCTTTTTCACCAGACCCTGCTCCTCACTGAGCTAGCAGGCCTAATCAATGACAAAGCAGTCAAGCCAGTGCCAAAACATCTCTGGGGCACAGGCTTCTATTCCAGGTACTTCCTCATCCCCAATAGGACTGGGGGTCTCAGGCCCATCCTGGACCTGCGAGAGCTCAACAGGTTTCTGGTCAGCGAGTAGTTCAAGATGCTCTCCCTTGGAACACTACTGCCACTCCTTCAGCAGGGTGACTGGCTATGCTCCTTAGACCTAAAGGATGCCTACACTCACATCTTAATTCATCCCAGCCACAGAAACCTCCAGTTCGTGATGGGAGGACAGTACTATAAATACAGGGTGCTGCTCTTCAGTCTAGCCTCATTGCCAAGGGTCTGCACAAAGTGCCTTGCGATGGTCGCAGCCCACCTCAGGCTCCAAGGGGCTTTCGTCTTCCCTTATCTGGAAGACTGGCTCATAAAGGGGGACATGGCTGCAGAGGTACAATACACCACCAGGCACACCATCAATACCCTGCAGTACCTGGGATTCGTCATAAACTACCCCAAGTCGCACCTCGCTCTGGCCTAGCATCTAGAGTTCAAAGGGACACAACTAGATACCCTCCAGGCAAAATCTTCCTCCCCAGGAGAGGTCAGAGCACCTCAGGGAGCTGGCCACAGAGGTACACTGATGCCAGAAGCTACCTGCCAAGCTCTTACTCCACCTGTTGGGACACATGGCCTCCACGGTCCATGACACCACATATGACCACCTGCACATGAGGGCAGCCCAGTAGTGCCTCTGCTCCCAGTGGATGCAAGCCACAGGCAGGCTCAGGGAAAGAGTGAAGGTGACCCATCAGCTGGCAGACTCCCTCGGATGGTGGTAGATTCCATGTCACCTTCAGACTGGAATGCCCTTCCAGGCACCCAGCCCCCAGAAGGTCCTTACCACTGATGTCTTTCTAATGGGCTGGGGAACGCATTGCAGGAGCCTCCAGATGCAAGACTGCTGGTCCCAGAAGGAATCCCAGATGAAAATCAACCTGCTATATCTCCAGGCAATATATCTAGTCCTCCAAGCCTTCCACCACCAGCTCCAACACCACTCGATGCTGATCCAGAGCGACAATCAGGTCTCAATGTTCTATTTGAACAAATGGGGGGAAACAGGGCCATGCCCCCTCTGCCAGGAGGCAGTAGCCCTCTGTTCCTATGCTGCATGCAGAGGGATGCTCATAAAGGCGGTGTACTTCCTGGGCCAGGACAATGCCCTAGTCTAGCAGGATCCTCTAGCCGCACGAGTGGCGCCTGGATCCAATGGTAGTCTCAAGGCTGTTTCATCTGTGGGGCATCCCCTTGATGGTCCTATTAGCCAGCCTGGACAACATGCAGTTACCCTGATTCTGCTCTCACCAGCTGCACCCATTCTGGGTGGCAGCAGATGTGTTCTTCATCTCGTGGACAGAAGGCCTCATATGTATGCCTTCCCACTGACACTGCTGGTAGTCAAGACACTATTCAAGGTCCAGCGCGACAGAACATTGCTAATGCTGATAGCCCCTCAGTGGCCCAGGCAGCCCTGGTTCCCACTGCTCCTCTCCCTCTTGGTGGCGTTGTCGATTCCCCAGGGCTCCTCTCACAGAAGGAGGGCTCTCTCCTTCACACCAATCTGGGGTCCCTTTCACTCATGGCCGATGGCTGCTGAAAGAGTAGCATTAGCCCCTTTCAGCCTCCCACTGGACAGGGAAGGGATTCTTCTAGTCTCTCATAAGGCCTCCCCCAGAAGGGCATACGCCTTCAAATGGTGCCAATTCTCAGTGTGGTGTGTGGAAAGGCGGGCGAACCAGTTTTCCTGCTCAATACAAGTGGTACTCCAGTATCTGCTTCACCTATTGCAGGTGGGACTGAAGTCCAATTCAGTCAGAGTACACCTGAGTGCCATAGCAGCGCATCACCATTCCGTTGAGGGAAAACCCCACTTGGCTCAGCCCCTTGTGTCCCAATTCCTGTGGGGCCTCATGTTATTCAAACCCCCCGTTCACCCCCCCCCCCCAGCAGCGGAGGGGGATTTCAATGTGGTGCTCTCGCAGCTCACTAAGCCTCCGTTTGAGCCTCTGGCTATCTCCCTCCAGTACCTATCCTGGAAAGTTGCCTTCCTGGTAGCACTCACATCAGCTCGCAGAGTCAGCGAGTTCCAGGCTCTGATGGCAGAGCTCCCCTACATGAGGTTCTACAAGAACAGGGTGGTGCTCCGCACACACCCCAAGTTTCTGCTGAAGGTGGTGTCCAGATTCCACCTCAACCAGGAGGTAGTTCTCTCCACTTTTTTTCCAAGGCCTCACATGCTGGTAGGGTGGAGACCATTCTCCACAATCTGGATTGTAAGAGTGCCCTGCCTTTTACCTGCAACGGACTCAGAGCCACCGCAAAGCACCACAGCTTTTCGTATCCTATGACCCCCAGCCATCTGGGACTCCCAGTGACTAAGCAAACTCTGTTCATTTGGGTATTTGGGTGGCAGACTGCATTATCCTTGCCTACGAGCAAGCAGGGATTTCACTGGACCAGAGGGTCATGGCACACCGCATCAGGGCCATGGCTACTTCCATGGCAAATCTGTGTTTCATCCTCGTGACGGAAATCTGCCAGGCTGCCACCTGGTCTTCGGTCAATACGTTCACAGCTCACTACTGTCTGGAGAGGGAGTCCTGACAGGACAGCGCCTTCAGCCAGGCTGTACTCCGTAATCTTTTCAGGGTGTAGGCAACTCCTGCCTCACAACCCTCCCTCTTCCCCTTGGAATTGTGTCTTTACTGTATTTTATTTTTTCCTTGGTTGTCTTAGCTATGTCATTGGATTGATTAAGATGTCACCCTTGGGCAGGAAGTGGACCACGCATGCGTGGTGCATCTCCCAAAAGCCTTCTTTGAAAGTTGGGGAGATGCTTCCACACAGGCTCCCTTCAGCACTGATGAGGACTGATTTCTGCTGTCCCCGGAGAACACCTATTACAGGTGAGTAATTATGCTTTTTCTACTGTTTAAAAATACATTTCTGAAGACAGCTTCAGTTTCTGCTGACTCTGTTTAAGAAAAGCACCAATGCCCAAATTTGAAAATCTAACAGATAAAAGCTTAAAACCAATGGCACAGTTTGACGGCCTTCAACGGGGAGGGGAGGAGTGAGTGACATAATAGTATATATATTTGCAACATTTGCATATTCATTATGATTAACTTTTAAAAAGAAACACTAGATGGATAGGAAGCCAGTATATAAAACATGTGAGGGATGAACTGGCGCTCATAAGATACTCAAAGAGAGAGCAAAGGTAGCGTAGTTTGGGGGTGGGGGGTGGAGGAGGCATTGTCTCCCCAAGCAAGCTGCCCCAATAGCCATGACCCTTTGTCTGCCTACAGGGATCCGATCTTTGCCTGCGGGGGATGGAATCCTCACAGGCAGACAGCTTGCCGCTGGGCTGTGAACGCTGCCTCCCCCTTCTCTTCTGCTCTCAGGGATCCCATCCCCCACAGGCAGAAGAGAAGGGGATGGCTGCAATAATCATTCTAGATGTGGTCAAAATAAGGTGAAGACTTGTAGACAAGGCCTTAAGCAAGCATGCACTAGTCTGGCAAATAAGTAGAAATATGTCTGTCTAATCTAAAGAGTTTTAAGGAATGAAAACTCAAGTCTTATTGCAGCAGGTTTGTTCAAGTGAACACTTTCATAGAGCTTTTCACAACAGCAAGAGCACTACCTAGATAGTGAATTATAAATAAGTGGAGCATCTTTCATATTAGAAACATGTCCTTCAGTTACTACATCTAGAATGAGGAGGGGAGAAGTTCATATCAGGGGATAAGGTAATCTGTGTGATTTTAACTATGTATATTTAAAAAATGGTAGAGGGGAATCCAGATGAAGAACCCAAAAGTAGCTTGCCAACCTGTTTATTATATTTTCATTTTGTAAGAGCATTTTGCTTGAATTTAGACATCTGTTGTGCAAATTTTTAGAAGTTACATAGTGTGACGGGCATTTGTTGAATGAGGGCCATGTCTCAATCCGCATGTGAAATAATTAAATTAAATGTACATAGATAAAAGTCAGTTCTAGATTTGAGATCCTGGAAAATCAGAAATCTGTGCTGATTATATTCTAGCGGATTGCCTCTGGCCCAAAAGAAAACAATGGGGCTGGTGGGGAGGGGGACCTCCAAAAAACAAAAAAAAAAATCACAAAAAGTGTAAAAGCAAAGATAAACAGAACACCCTTGTGCTCATCAAATGCCTGAAAGAGTGACAAACAAACCTTTTCCAGAGATGGGGAAGCTGTAGAACTAGAGGACATGAAAAGACGCTGCAAGGAGGTTAATTTAAAAGCAACAGCAGGAAATACTATTTCACGTTAAGGGTGGCAGATGCCTGGAGTGCCCCCCTCCCCTGCCAAAGGAGGTGTGAGAGCAAAAACAGTGACGAAATTCAAAAAGGCATGGGACAGACATAGAGGGTCACTACATAACAACAGGATGGAATCAAAGCACACGTGAATAACTTTGGGCCCAATATTCGAAGGCCCTTACATGGGAAACTAAATCTTACACTGGTAACTTCCTTAGTCACCCATGTAAGGGCCTTATCTGGGATATCTGAAGGGCAATGCCCTTTGAATATCCTGGCTGTCCCTAACGTGCCCAGATGCTATCCGTATAGCATTGGGGCATGTTAGGGGCATTCTGGGGTGGAGCGGGGGCGGAGAAAGGGGCTACACGAGTGGCAGCGATATTCTTTAGAGCACAGAGGCTATGCGGGTAGCATCAAAAATCGCTGCTACCCATGTAACTTCTGCGGCTGCCGGGGCATGCAGGTTTAACCTGATTTTCACTTCCGCCAGCCTGGAAGTGAAAATCTGGGTTAATGGGGTCAGCGGTAGGCTATGTGGCGCATAGCCTGCCCCACTCAATATTGGGACTTTCATAAATAGAGAGGGGTAACCTGCCTGTAGACCAGGTACAATTTTAAGCAAAGGCATAGAGGGGAGTAACCTGTCAAGAGCAGCAGGTGCAGCTCTACAACTCTAGACACTTTACTGGGCAGACTAGATATACCAAGCTGGTCTTTATTTGCCATCATTTACTATGTTACTATATATGTTCCTTCAACTCTAGGTAATACATCAAAGCACCATTATTGATCCTCTCCATTTCTCTAGCACTTGCATATTTTGAAGAATTCAGCTATGATGATTCTGACTAGTTCCCAGGAAGGAGTAGATACATGCATAAATAGCCACTGATGTGCATAATGTTGTCTGTTGCTATTCTTGAAGTGCATGCATCAGACCGATGCCATGTGCTTTCTTTGTGGGCATGCACAGGAGTGGAGTCTGTGGTATGTATCTGCTCTGTTCATTACTACAGGGGGGTTGTGCAGCGCCGCTGCGACCGCTGCATCCTGTTTGTGTTCAAGGGCACGCCCCTTGCATTTAGCGCATCTTAACATTTGCAGTTAAGGAGTGGTAAGTGCAAACATTTACTACCCTTTAATAAAAATATCCCTAAGTTGTAACTGCAAAGAAAATTCATTCTTTTCTTGCTCATTGTTTTAGGACTGATGTCTATGAAAAGTCATTGATTTTTAAAATTTTAATAAGGGGATTAAATGTTCTTCAAGACATCTACCTTCATCTATGCAAAGTGAAAATCCAACAAAATATTTACCGAGTGTGTGTGTGTGTGTGTGTGCATATATCGTCCAATTGCAAGCATCCCTTTTCTGGCCAAAAATCAAAAAAGCCATACAATATCATCTGCAAGACCATGTGGATACACATGCTCCACTAGACCCACATCAACGTGGCTTCTGCCCACAACATGGCATTGACACTGTGTTAACAGACCTCTTTAACAGACTCACCATTGGCCTAGTTAAGCCCCGGCAAGGATTTGTGCTCATGGTCCTGGGCATAAGTGCAGCCTTTGACTCAGTTTCACATTATATCATGCTAAACTGGTTCAGAGACATAGGTTTAACAGATGGCACACTAAAATGGTTCACTTCCTACCTCTCAGACAGAACCATGCAAGTAAAGGTCGGCACCACCAACTTAAAACCCTTTAAGTTAACACAAGGTATTCCTCAAGGTTCAGCCCTCTCAGGATTATTATTCCATCTATACATTCAACCTATCTGCAATCTACTAAGAAAGTGGAACATGCACTTTCATCTCTACGCAGATGACATGTTCTATATGCCGTTCAACACCACCAACCCAGATTTCACAATTATAGCTGATATCTTCAATGCCGTGACAAACTTCCTTGCCGGCATAAACTTCACAGTAAATAAAAGCAAAACAGAAGCTCTACTTATATTCAGAGATCCGGACTTCAAGCCACCAAAAGAGATAATAACACGAGATGCTGAAATAACAATAAAAAAGAGATCAAGTGTCTAGGCACAACTATTGACGGCAACCTCAACTTGTCTGCATACATCAAAACTGCAGCTAAAACAGCATACTGGAAGCTAAAACTCCTCAAACCCCTGCGACACTAACTACAGGATACTGATTTCAGATCTATACTGCAAACCATCATTGCACCACATCTCAACTATGGAAACATCATCTACCAAGTCCTCCCAAAGAAAGCGTAGTTACTCACCTGTAACAGGTGATCTCCGGGAACAGCAGGAATTTATTTGTTTATTTATTTTATTTATTTATATTCTCTTATATACCGCGCTATTCTGCATCAGTGCGGTTTACATTGAACAAACTGAAATTACATTGAACAGGGCATTATAACTCGGAGATAACTATTTTACAGGGAACATGGGCTATGGAGGGTTAAGTGGCTTGCCAAGACCACAAGGAGCACCTGTGGGACTAGAAACCCCAGTCCTTCTGGCCCAAGGTTGCTGTCCTCTAGTGGGATTTGAACCCCCAACCTTCCGGCCTGATTTAGTCCTCACATATGGGTATCGTCGGTACCGACGGAGACTGCGCGGGAACGCTCCCCAGCGTCCAATAGGAATGCTTTTGGTAGCATCCCTCAGCACATGCGTGCTGCCTTCCCAACTTTCCCTCTTCAGTTAAGTTTGTAGCTGAGTGAAAGGATAGAGGGAGAGAGGAAAGAGACAAATAGAGAGAGAGAGACAACTCCCAGGGGAGGTGGGTGGGTTGTGAGGACTAAATTCCTGCTGTTCCTGGAGATCACCTGTTACAGGTGAGTAACTACGCTATCTCCAGGAACAAGCAGGAATGTAGTCCTCACATATGGGGACTCCCTAGCTGAAGATGACACCGAAGCTGAGAATCCTTCCTCCCATGGATCTCTGGCATCCCACCAGGGATGGTGGGTAGGAGTTGGTTTAGGTTTGAAAGAGATTTTGAAGAACAGCTTGGCCAAGAAGGCATCCCAACGGGAGGCTTTATCTAGGCAGTAGTGGGCTGTGAAGGTGTGTACCGAAGCCCAGGTGGCTGCTCGACAAATGTCATTGATAGACACAGAGTAGAGATTAGCCATAGAAGCTGCCATGGCTCTCACATTGTGAGTTGTGACATGGTCCTGAAGATGAAGACCCTTACTCTAATAAGTAAAGGATATGCATTGGCCAATCCATTTAGATAAAGTCCTTTTGGAGACTGGAAGTCCCAAATGACTAGGGTCAAAAGCTACAAAACGTTGCGAGGACTTTCTATGTTGCTGCGTTCTTTGAATGTAGAAGGCTAAGGCCCTTTTACAATCCAAAGTATGAAGGTTTCTTTCTGCATTAGAGGCTTGAGGCCTTGGAAAAAATACAGGAAGATAAATTGATTGGTTTAAATGAAAAGGCGAAACTATCTTTGGCATAAAGTGTGGGTGAGTTTGAAGAACAACCTTATCATGATGAAATCTAGTATAAGGAGGATCCGCCACTAAAGCTTGCAATTCACTAATGCGACGGGCAGAGGTGATTGCAATCAGGAAGATGACCTTCCAAGTCAAAAACTTAAGGGCTGTAGTGGCTAAAGGTTCAAAAGGCGGCTTCATGAGGTGCCCGAGAACTAGATTTAGATCCCATGCTACCGGTGGTGGCTTGATGGGAGGTTTTGTTAATAAAAAGCCTTTCATAAACCTTGATAGGAGTGGATGAGAGGAAATTGGTTGTCCATTTAGAGGCTTATAAGAAGCTGCAATTGCACTAAGATGGACTCTTACCGAATTGGTCTTTAACCCAGAATTCGATAAGTGAAGGAGATACTCTAGTATCGATTCTAAGGGTATGACCAGGGGGTTTAATCCCTTCTTGGAGCACCATATAGTAAAACGTTTCCACTTGAAGGCATAAGATCTTCTTGTGGAAAGTTTCCTAGAAGCCTGAAGGATATATTTTACCTGTTGGGACAGGTTGAAATCCTGGAGGTCTAAGCCTTCAACAAGCAGGCCGTGAGGTGCAGGGACTGGGGATTCAGGTGCCATAGCATCCCGTTCTCCTGGGAAAGGAGATCTGGAGCATGCCCTAACTCCAGAGGTGGTGCTTGAGAGAGATGCAGAAGCAGGGAATACCACATTTGGCATGGCCATCATGATGCTATGAGGATCATGCGACCCCTGTCTCTCTGAAGCTTGAAGAGTGTCTTGGGGATGAGGGGAATGGGTGGGAAGGCATAAAGGAAGTCCTGACCACAGTGAAAGAGGAAGACATCCCTTGCCTGACAGTTGTGTGCCGGAATCCTGGAACAGAACCGGGGAAGTTTGGCATTCAGTGGACTTGCAAAGAGGTCTATGTCTGGAGTGCCCCAGAGATGAAATATTTTTGCTACCTGGTCTAGGTGGAGTGACCACTCGTGAGGCAGAAGCACTCAACTGAGTTTGTCTGCCCAAAGGTTTTGAATGCCTGGAAGATATACCACTAGAAGGTGAATTTGATGCTCTCTGGCAAGGGCCCATAGTCGTAAAGCTTCGTTGCATAACGACAGAGAGCCTGTCTCGCCCTGCTTGTTCACATAGAACATGGCTACCTGATTGTCTGTCTGGACTAGGACTGTTTTGTAGCTGAGCTGGGCTTGGAACACTCGAAGAGCTAAATAAATTGCTCTTAACTCCAGGAGGTTTATGTGTAAACCAGCCTCGTGTGGAGTCCAGGTGCCCTGGGTAGAGAGATGATTCAGGTGTGCTCCCCAACCCCCCTGTGATGCATCTGTTGTCAGGGTGGCCTGAAAGAGGGGTTGATGGAAAGGAGACCCCACTGTCAGATTTTCTAATGATTGCCACCATTGGAGGGACAAAATTAGTTGTTGAGAGATTGTTATTTTGTCCGACAAATGACCTGTGGCCTGTGTCCACTGTGTGGAGAGGGTCCACTGAGTTGCTCGCATGTGGAGGCGAGCATATGGGACTACATGAACTGTGGATGCCAGCAACTGCAGTAGCTCCCGAGCAGTGAGGGAGGATTTGCCTGCTGCTTGGGAAGCTAATTGCATTATGCGAAGACACCGGGCTTGTGGAAGGAAAGCCCTTGCCTGTCTGGTATCCAGACAGGCTCCTATGAATTCTAGGCATTGGGAAGGAACTAGCTGAGATTTCGGAAAGTTTATTACCAATCCCAAGTATTGGAGGATTCGCATTGTACGAGACAGTGCAGTGCTGGCCTCTGTCACTGTAGAGGCTCGGATGAGCCAGTCGTCTAAGTAAGGGAGCACAAAAATCCCCAGGGTTCATAGAAATGCAGCTACTACTGCCATGCATTTCGTGAATGCCCTTGGTGCTGAAGCCAGACCAAAAGGAAGAACCCGGTACTGGAAATGTCTTCCCCTGAAAAGGAAACATAAAAATTTCCTGTGATCTGGATGGATAAGAATGTGAGTGTATGCATCCTTTAAGTCTAGAGAGCAAAGCCAGTCCTGGTTTTTAAAGGTATGGCAGAAGAGTTCCCAGAGAAATCATTTTGAATTTCTCTCGAAACAGATATTTGTTCAATTCTCTGAGGTCTAGAATGGGTCTGTGTCCTCCTGTTTTCTTTGGAACAAGAAAATAGGGGGAGTAGAACCCTGCACCCTGTTGAAGAATGGGTACTTCCTCTATTGCCCCTTGGGCAAGAAGTGTGGAGACCTTGTGATCTAGCAGGTTGTCTGCAGAGGTTTGTGACTTGAACTGCTTTAGAATTGTAGGAGGGGGTAAGCTGTGAAAATGAAGTTTGTACCCCTCCCCTACAATGGACAAAGTCCAATCTTCTGCTGTTATTTGATGCCATCTGTTGACAAAGTGGCATAACCTGCCGGGAATATTGGGGGGTTGAGGGCCCCTTAGAGGCAGGAAGGCAAAGCTCTCTAGGAGGGAGTCAAAGCCCTTGAGGGGGCTGAACCTGGAGAGCTGGTTGGGCTCTCGGGCCTTTTGGTTTCGTTTGCTGTCTGGTTTGTCCCTTTTGGGCAACCTGACCTGGAGTTTGAGTCTGGTGGGTATAGGAAGGATAAAACTTCCTCTTTTTGGTAAAAGAGGGTTTTTTATAAGGCTTCCTTTTGGCTGGAGTGGCTGTAGACTTTGACAATCTGTCTAAAGTAGAATTGTCAGCATCTAACTCGTTAGCCTTCTCCTGCCAGTTCTTGCCGAAGAGATTTTCTCCCGTGCAAGGAATGTTGCCTAACTTGTCCTGTACCCAAGTCTCCAAGTCTGATGCCTGTAACCAGGCAATCCGTCGTGCGCCAATGGCAATAGCAGAAGTTCTACTGATGCATTCGAAGCAGTCAAAGGCTGCACTATTGACAAACTTGGAGACATCCGGAGCATGCTTAACCAGAGTAAGAAAGTCTTGTCTCTTATCATCTGGGAGAAATGGGCTCATAAGTTCCAAGTCTCCTGTGATTTCTTTGAGGAACATTCCCATATATAGGATATATGAGCTGATCCTAGCTGAAAGCATGGAAGCCTGAAAAGTTCTGTGTCCAAAAGCATCCAGAGTCCTGCATTCACGACCTGGAGGATTGGATGCACGTCTTTTTGCACTTTTCATCCTGCGCATGGCTGACTCCACTACCATTGAATGGTGTGGCAGCTGAGTTTTCTGAAATCCAGGACATGGGGGGACTCAATACATAGTATCAATTCTCCTAGAGTTTGGAGAAGTAGTCAGAGGTGTCTCCCACATTCTGAGCATCAAGTTATGCAGAATTTCATGGACAGGCAGAGTAGCTGCCTCCTTAGGAGCTTTAGGATATTGGAGGATTTCCAATTCCTTTGCTCTGGGTTCCTCTTCAGGAGCTACTATGATTGAAAGACCGTTAGCCATATCACGGATGAAATCCTGAAATGACATGTCCTCTGGAGGTGACATTCTGCGTTGGGGAGAAGAGGGATCCTCTAAGAGAAAACCTCTGGTGCCAGCAGAATTGTCAGAGTCTTCGGAATCGGAGGAATCGAAGTATTCCTGACTCCGATGCTCCTGCAAAGCATGATCCTGGTACCGATCGAAGTCGGTACTGAGTTGACCCGGTACCACTTTATCCACTCCAGCCAGAGGTGGAATGTGAAGAGTTACCATCGAGGCCGGCACCGTCGGTACCGGCATCGCTGGTGTTGGTACCGGCATCGGTGTTGATGTCGGCATCGGTGCCCTTGGGACCACTGGTACCGCAGCTGATAGAAGAGCTGCAATACTGCATTCGATAGCAAGAAATCTCTGGTCTATCGACGCTGCCGATGCCTGGGTGTCGGTACCGGTAAGAACGGCTGGAACCCTTGAGCATGGCACAGGTAGTTCTTGCGAAGTTGAGGCCTCGAGAACATCCTGAAGCCCCATCGATGCTTTGGAAACCGAAGTCTCCCGCCGGAGCTGTTTTGCCGGTGTGGTTCCCTCAAGGGCAATGCCAATGGCCTCTCGATGCTTAGCAGGAGAACTACCCTTTGAGGACCGGCTTTTGTGTTTAGTTACCTGAGATCCATGGGACGAAGAAGAGGCTCTTGACGATGTCGATGCAATGGATCTGGCGTCTGAAGAAAAGAGGGTACCGAGCTTTGCGGCCCAATTCTGTCTTCCTCTTTTAGTCATCCCCATGCAGGAGAGACATTCAGTTGGAGAATGATCAGGTCCTAAACATTTTAGACACCAATCATGGGTGTCAGTGATGGAAATGGTACCACCACACTTGGTGCATTTTTTAAAGCCACTAGTTGGTTTCTCCATGATTTTGGAAAAAATGGGGCCTAATGCCCAAAATGGCACCTAGCACCAAAACAGAAAAGTTTCTGAAAGAAACAGTCAAGTGTAGGGTTTTTTTTTTTTTGGAAGAGAAAAGAAAAGAACCGGCGGTACCGGTAGGCGTCGAGCAGTAGGCAAACACAACCACAAAAAAGAATTTTAAAGACGGAATTTTCTGCGGTGACAGGGAATAGGTCCTGTTGGCTCTGCGGAAAATGAAGAACTGAAGAGGGACAGTTGGAAAGGCGGGAAGGCAGCGCGCATGTGCTGAGGGATGCTCCCAAAAGCGTTCCTATTGGACGCTGGGGAGCGTTCCCGCGCAGGCATATGTGAGGACTACATTCCTGCTTGTTCCTGGAGATTGCTCTATTCCCACTACAACTGGTCCAAAATACTGCTGCCAGAATCCTAACTACTAGTGCAACCCGGCAGCACATAACACCAATCCTAAGTCGTCTACATTGGCTCCCAATAGCACAACGGATAAAATACAAATCCATCACCACCACCTTCAAAGTCCTGCACAATCTCTGAGCGCCCTGTCTCACCGAGCTGATCACAACAGTACACACAACAAGACCAAGAAGAGCTACCAGTCAGAGCCTACTGAATATTCACCCACTCAAGACCAAAACTAAACAAACCAGTAACAGAGCATTCTCCCTATACGCTTCATCAATATGGAATGCACTACCACAAAACAAAAGAGCAGCAAAATCCATTACAGATCTCAAAATGTTACTCAAAACACATCTCTTCAGAGAATACTATGGACTCAATGGCATTACATAATCAGAACTAATACATCTTACCCCATTTGGCTGCTCACTTCATCCCTGCATTTTTCCCTCTCCATATACAAAGTTTACTTCTCTTTGGACATAGTTCATTCCTTTCCCACAGTTAACCCCATATTTATCTCCAAGTTGTTTTCCCTTGTTTAATGTAAAACAATTCTCCTGCAATTGTTATGTTGTTCCTTGTAAACCGCTTTGGACAAAGGCAGTATAGAAAAACTGTTAATTAAATAAATAAGTAAAGAAACAAACAAACATATGCAAATACAATATAATGCATGAAATCTAGTGCACACAAATATACATTTCACACACACATGTTTTCTTTGACTACAAAGAGAATATTTAATTTGTATAAAGCCCAATAACTAACACATACAATGGACTAATCCTATTTCACCCATCCACATATGAAGAGTGAACTGATCCAGTAGGGGTGTACTGGCATTTCAGATAAAATTCTAGAAATTTACAGAGCAATAATAGTGAGAAGGGAGAGTTTAAGGAGAGAGGCTGGAGCTATATAATGTGCAAGGAGGGAGATCTTTTGCTGCTGGTAGCAGGATAATTAAACATCATTAGGATTTTCATTTTTCATTAAGCAATTGGTTGACTGAAAATTCTGGAAGCGATATTAGAAGTCAGACCGAGCTAGCGAGACATTCCCCTATGGCATCCTCTGTCTGGAAGATGCAGTGAATAGCGCCACCAGCAAAGAGAAGGATTACCTGGAGAAATACCAAAAAGTCTATTAAGAACCTTTTTGCCAAGAGGCCTGGGAAAGCGTAACAGGTATTCTCCAGGGACAACAGGAATCAGTCCTCACATATGGATGATGTCGGTGCCGATGGAACCCTCGCAGAAGCAGCCTCCCAGCTTTCAAAGAAAGCCTTTGGGAGATGCCACCATGCATGCATGGTCTCCTTACCCCCAAGGGTGCCATCTTGCTCAGTCAGATGACACAGCTAAAAGGCTGATTCCTGTTGTTCCCGAAAAACACCTGTTACAGGTGGGTAACTTTCTCTGGGAACAAGCAGGAAGTCAGTCCTCACATATGGGACTCCCTAGCTACAGGCAAACAAAAGCCCATAGAGAAAAAACATGGTTACCCTCAGGGGAAGCCGTGAGCAGCAGCAATTGAGTCCGCAAGTGCAGAGTGCAGTAGAATCCGAGTGTCCGAAGGAAACCAGCACTACAGTAGCCTGAACACAGAAGGGCCAGAGGGTAGGAGTTGCCTAGATCCCGAAAAGATTATGGAGAATGGCCTGGCTGAAGGCACTATCTTTATATTTTTATTCAAACATTTGCTATACTGCTTAAATCAAAAGACATACAGCAGTGTACAATACAAAAGTCAAATGCTGTTGGGATAAAGGCAGAAAGGAATGCCAATTGATAGGAAAGAACAGAAGAGCAGAGGGAGAAGAGAAAGAAGGGGGAAGTCTGTCCCAGGACTCCCTCTCCAGGCAATAATGAGCTGCGAATGGTTAGATGGAAGACTAGGTGGTGGCCCAGCAGATGTCCACCATCGGGACAGAGCGTAGGTTTGCCACAGAGGTCGCTATGGCCCTGACACAGTGTACCGTGACCTGGCCGTCCAGCGAAAGCCCTGCCTGCTTATAGGCAAGGGTGATACAGTCCGCCATCCAGGTAAAAAGCGTATGCTTGGTCATTGCTTGCCCCAGTCTACTGGGGTCATACGAGACAAAAAGCTCAGAGGCTTTACGGTGGCCCTGAGTACTTTGAATATAGAAGGACAGGGCCCTCTTACAGTCCAAGGTGTGGAGGACAGTCTCCGCCCTACTGGCGTGAGGCCTCGGGAAGAAGGTGGGGAGCACCACCTCCTGGTTAAGGTGAAAAGGCGATATCACCTTCGGAAGGAATTTGGAGTTTATCCGGAGAACAACCCTGTTCTTGTAGAACCTGGTGTAAGGCACCTCTTACACCAAGGCTTGGAGCTCGCTGACCCTGAGAGCAGAGGTGAACGCAACCAGGAACACCACTTTCCACAAAAAGTATTGCAGATAGCAGGTGGCCAGGGGTTCAAAAGCTGGACAAGTAAGCTGCGCCAGTACAACACTGAGGTCCCACTCTGTTACCAGAGTGCGTACCAGGTGTTTCAATAAAATGAGTCACCTCATGAAGCGGCTGGGCAGAGAGGGGTTTGCCATCCACTGGATGGTGATGTGCTGCCAGGGCACTGAGGTGCACTCTGAAGAAGTTTGATTTGAATCCGGAGTGCGAGAGATGGAGAAGAAACTTCAGGACCAGCTGCATCAGACAGAATGGGCTAATCCTGTGCTCTGTGCACCAGATTAAAAAATCTGCGCCACTTGAAGGTGTATGCTTTCCTGGTGTAAGACATACGGGAAGCCAAGAGGATCTCCACCACGTCCTCCGAGAGGTTAAAAGGAGCTGGGATCACCCTTTCAGCAGCCACGCTATAAGTGACAGGGACCCCAGATTGGGGTGCAAGAGAGAGGTCCCCCTCCTGCGACAGGAGACCTGGGGAGCTCCCCAGTGGGATGGGAGTCTCCATCAACAGCTGGAGGAGTAATGAAACATGGCTGCCTGGGTCATTGAAGGGCTATCAGGATCAGCAAGGCTTTGTCGCGGAGGGTCCTGAATAATGTTTTGGCAATTAATGGTGTGGGTGGAAAGGCGTACATGAGACCTTCCGACCACGAGATGAGAAATGCATCTTCCGCCACCTGGGAAGGGTGGGCTTGCTGAGAGCAGAAGCAGGGCAACTGGTAGTTGTCTGGGCTGGCAAACAGGTCTATCCATGGTTCCCCCCAGAGGTGGAAAAGCTCCACCTCTGGGGTCCTGCTGCCACTTGTGTGGCTGGAGGATTCTGCTTAGTCTGTCGGCCAGTGCATTGTCCTGGCCTGGCAGGTATACTGCCTGTAAGAGTATGTTCTGCTGGACTGCGTAGGAGCGGAGGGCAAGGGATCCCGTACCCGCCTGCTTGTTCACCTAGAACATAGCCACCTGGTTGTCTGTTTGGACCAACACTGGTTGACATTGTAGGCGGAGGCAAAAGGCTTGGAGGGCTAGGTGTATTGCCCATCATTCCAGAAGGTTGATCTGCTGGTTGCTCTCGCCCTGTGACCAGCTGCCCTGGGTGTGGTGTTCCTCGCAGTGAGCTCTCCATCCCAGCAGGGAGGCATCCGTCGTGAGGACTTTTAAGCGGCATGGAGTTTGGAAGGGCATCCCTGCCTCGAGGTACTGGGGATTTTGCTACCAGGTCAGGGATTCCAGCACTAGAATTCTGCCACAGAGATAGCCCTTGGCCTGCGTCTACTGATCCTGAAGGCACTACTGTGCGGCCCTCAATGTGGGGGCGGGCATCTGAGGTGACATGGACCGTGGAGGTCATGTGTCAGAGTAGGCGCAGCAGGAGTCGAGCGGACACTGAGGGGCAACGTTGTATGTCCAGGGCTAGAGCTCTGAGCCAGGCGACTTGGTCCCCTGGAAGGAAGGCCCTTGCCAAAAGGGTATCTAGTATTGCCCCTATGAGCCCAAGACACTGTGTTGGGAGGTGGTGGGGCTTGGAGTAGTTTATTACAAACCCCAGATTTTGCAGGACCTGGATAGTACGTCTGGTTGCCTGCTGCACCTCTGAGACCATGCCTCCCTTTATGAGCCAATTGTCCAGGTAGGGGAAGAAAAACACTCCCTGGAGATAGAGGAAGGTGGCCACGACTGCCAGGAACTTGGTGAAAACCTTTGGGGTGGAAGCTAAGCTGAAGGGCAGCACCCTGTACTGGTAATGGCTGCCCCCCACCATAAACCTCAGGTACTGCCTGTGGTTGCGGTGAATGAGGGATGTGTGTGTAGGCATCCTTCAGATCCAAGGAGCATAACCAATCTCCCTGCTGGAGGTAAGGCAGCAATGTTCCAAGGGAGAGCATCTTGAACTTCTCCCTCACCAGCAATCTGTTCAGGTCGAGGATGGGCCTTAGGCCCCCTGTTCTTTTTGGTATGAGGAAGTACCTGGAGTAGAATTCCCTTACCCTGAGATGGTGGGGTATTGGTTCTACAGCTCTGTCCTTGAAGAGACCTGCCAGTTCATTCAGCAGAAGGTCCCGGTGAAAGGGAGACATGGGAGACTCTCCCAGAAAGAAAGGGGAGGTGTCTGGGCCAGGTGGAGGAGGTGGTAGCCTTTCTTGACCACTTGGAGTACCCCATGAGTCGGTGATGATGGCTGGCCACCTTTGGGCATAGTGAATGAGACGTCCCCCTGTGGGCTGCTCACCTCCTTGGGGTAGATAGGCTATGCCCAAGGAGTCAAAAGCTTCCCCCTGACTGGGCAGGGGCCAACATCTGGGACTTGGGAGCCTTCTGCTTACGAGGGCCATGTCCCTTGGCCTGCTGACCCTGCTGGGGAGCCGGGGAGGCCTGAAAAGGTGGATAATTTCTGTAAGCCTCTATTTTCCTTGGGTAGAAGAGCTTTTTATCTGAGCCCTTCCATCGGGGAGGGGCAGCGTTTAAAAAAAATTTTTTTTAGAGAGCCTGGTCCTCGTCATGAACTCGGTCTCCAGCTCTGCAGCCTTGTTGGTCATGGGTTTGCCAAAGAGGTTCTCCCCTTGGCATGGGACATCGACCAATTTGTCCTGAACCCATTGCTCGAGGTCAGATGACTGTAGCCAAGCCTGGTGTCGGACACCGATGCCTGCCGCCGCTACTCGAGCTGCCAACTCGAAGCCGTTATAGGCTGCCCAAGACAAACTTGGAGCACTCACGGACAGCTTTGTCCAGGTTCTTGCAGGGGTTCCTCGGAAAGACCAGCTGAGAACCCGGCGATTTCCTTCGCCAGGTCTCTCAGTTACATGCTCATGTACAGTTGGTATGCCTGGATCCGGCCGATGAGCATCGAACCCTGGTAGCACTTTCTGCTGAATGCATCCAGGGTGCATGCCTCCCTGCTGGGGGGCACTGAGGAGTGCATCTTCTGACTCTTCGGGTGACACATGGCCAACTTCATCACCATGGAGTTGTGTGGCAGTTGTGACTTCTGGAAGCCCGAGCTCCGGTGGACTCGATACATCAAGTTGAGCCGCTTGCTCACCACTGGCACCGATGCTGGTGTCTCCCACATATGGAAAATTAGCCGTTCCAGGAAGGGAGAGATGGGCACTGTAAGTGATTCCCTCAGAGGGGCCTCGTATTGGAGGATTTCTAGCTCCTCCATCTGAGGGTCCTTCTCCGATTCCATTGGGAACGCTAGGGCCTTGGACATGTCCCTGACAAAGTCGAGGAATGCAATGTCCTCGGGTGGGGACCTATGCTGGGGCTCTGAAGGAGAGGAGTTTGAGAGGATGTCGTGGTGACGACGGGTGTCCAGTGACTCCTCGTTTTCCATTTCCCAGTCAGAATAGTACATCGAGGACTTGAGGGAAGGATGGCTCGTGGGCTCCTGGGCTGATCCCCGCCAGCGGCCCTTGGAGGCCCCGAGGCCAATGCCAAGCACACTGGCTGGGGAAAATTTCGGCCCGGTGGAACGAGAGACGGATCGATACCTCAGCCAAGGATTGACTCGAGGTTGAAGGACCTCGAGAATCGGCTCGGCCTCCAGGAACATCCTCGACGTCAAGGGCTCGATGGTCTGGACAGAGGGACTAGTGATACTAGACAACAGTGCCCGCTGCTAGTCCATGAAGGCAGATAAAATGCTGTCCAGGGCCGCCATTCTGGATTCGAGGCCAGAAGGCTCCGGAGCCATTGGTGTGGGGACAGAGGGGATTGGGCCCGCTGCTGGTTCCCCCGAGAGGGAGTCCTCGATGAGGATGGTGTCAGGCGACTGAGGCCAGCCCGAGGTAGAGTCCTTTCGGGGGACCTTTGCAGGTCGCTCCTTCTCCGATCCCTTGGATGAGCGTCTAGGATTGTGGAACCTGGCTCGGGACTTACCTGGCCTTATGAGCCATCCAGGGATGCCGCCTTCGAGGCCTTCTTCTTGACTTCCCTCGAGGGAGATCCCCTATCTGAGGAACCATGGGGTTGGTCAGGGTTCATAAGGCTACCCCGGGATTCCGCGGTTTTGGAGGAGGCCCTGGCCTTCGGAAGTACCGGGGACTCCGGGAAAAACGTATTATGCTGCTGCTGCTGGCGGCTCTTGAGGGCCTTGGTGAACATCTTTTTACAGAGGCCACATGCCGTGGGGTCATGGTCTGGTCCCAGGCAACGAAAGCAGCAGTTGTGTGTATTGGTCAGAGACATGATTTTGGCACACCGATCACACTTTTTAAAACCACTGATAGCCACGGGAGAAAAAAGTATCCCAGCAAGGTCAAAGATCCATGGTGCCGCCAGTTGGGAAAAAAGGCACAAAGGCGCCAAGAATAGAAAAAAAGACTATGAACCCAAGACTCAATGCCATGGCAGGGGGCTCAGGTGGCGGGAAGAGGACTGGTGCACAACTGGAAGAGAGTATTAAACTCAGGTCGAGAAAATCAACTTTTTTCCGGGGGAGAGCAGACAGACATCTGAAGGGCTCTGTGGAAAAAAGGAGACTGAGCAAGATGGCACCCTTGGGCGAGAAGGGAATGACGCATGCGTGGTGGAATCTCCCAAAGGCTTTCTTTGAAAGCTGGGGGATGCTTCCGTGAGGGCTCAGTCGGCACTGACGTCACCCATATGTGAGGACTGACTTTCTGCTTTTTCCCAGAGAACAGTAGAAATGACCTTGACTATATTACTGAAGTACCTTTGATTATTTTGTGATAAGGAAAGAGCGATAGCCCTGGTGTATTGCCTTGGTGGTCTGAAAGTAATACATTGATTGATTTCACTGTGTGGGCAAAATACAGATGGATTCTTTTGTGGTCACTGCAAAAAATAAATCCATTCAAACTAGTAGTCTAATCTCACCGATCTCAGAGAATACCAATTGAGTCCTTCATCTTTCACTTATGAAGAAGGTAATTGTGGAGTTTGAAGCCATACCTTACTTAACATGAGAGAAAGGAGTAGATTGTGTTTATTCATATAGTTAAAGAAATGAGGGAACTAACTGAAAATAAATTATCTGCCTATTTTTCTAAACATTTTCTCCTGTAGTTTTTGGATTGTCGAACCTTGACCAATGCCAACTTGACTGTATGAAATCAACTGTTGTGTCTATCCTGGGTTCCTGTCCATTGAGGGTCCAATTCACCGTCTTCGCTATCTCATAAAAGGGGGTTCATGCCCCCCCTCCAGTACCAAGAAGGCAAATGGCTACAGTTGTCTCACGTGACTAGTCATTAGTTATATATTTGCTTGTTAGTTTTGCCATGGTACAATGCACAAAGTTCTCACCTGTGTTGAAGCACTGGGAAGTATATCAGGTAGTCTACACCATTGACCATTATTTTTCCTGCCCCGTTATCATACAGGACTACAGATGCTTGAGCAGTTTTTCTTTTTCCTTAAAAAAAATAAAAAGCTGCATTATCCACTGTTATAAAATTGTGAAAGCAAAAGGAATATTTCTATTAAATAACGAGACATCAGAATTATTTATTCTACTTCAAAATGTTACAAAAGAGCTGCAACATACTCAGGTTATGCTCATATCACCCTGAATTGGTTAATTTGATTTCTTGTTCGAAACAATACATAACAAGCATGCTTCTTGCCTCACAAGGGCATTCCTTACATCCTATTTGATTTATATCCACGTAGGCAAATGTCATTGTCAAGTGTACATCCCTAACAGTGGCATATTGTCTTCAGAACTGTCAAAAAATGCTGTTCTGGTAACATTTGATTAAAACATTTCTCTGAACACAGCAATTTACTGACAAACACATGGAGGTATTATATTTAGGGCATTTGAACACAACACTAACTGGTTTACTTTATGAATGAGACATTTTGTCAGTTTCTCTATTTCTTCAATTATGAACACCAGGACAGATCTGGAATGCTTTTGTATCACCCAAAACTACAATGCCAAAGACTTTTGAAAAGCTTTGAGTGATTAAGGAAAATGTGAACTAGAGTCTGAGCAGCTTAGTGGCTCAGTGGCCTGTGCTCTGCACTGCCACATGGAGGAGCTGGTGTTCATTCCCAGGTGTGGTCTTCTATTCCCTGGGTTGGGAATGCTGCATTCAGAGTCTCTGGTGGAGTTTTAGTCATCACTCAAGGGCAACACTTAGGGGATAATTTTAGAAACTATTTTTTCACTTAAAATGCAATTTTATCTGTGCTAAAGAGTTTTATAATATTAGGCCATGCTTAGAAGTATACATGGTGCAAGCTGGGGTGTGCCCGTAAAGTAGACATGCTCAGGGGAGGGGTTTGGGTGGAACATGGTCAGAGTCACGATTTCTGTGCGTATTTTATATGCACTAACATTTATGCCCGCACTTGAACAGGCATAATGTCCATGCCTTCAATCTAGGTGCGATTTCTGCAGGATGTGTGCTAGTATTTTATGAAGACACAGGATAATTTTATAAGCACCCACATAGTTAACGAGCATTTTTATGCACATATCTCACATCTATTTTATGGAGTGGAGGAGTGGCCTAGTGGTTGGGGCAAGGTACTTCAGGCCGGAAGGTCGGGGGTTCAAATCCCACTAGAGGACAGCAACCTTGGGCCGGAAGGACTGGGGTTTCTAGTCCCACAGGTGCTCCTTGTGGTCTTGGGCAAGCCACTTAACCCTCCTTAGCCCATGTTCCCTGTAAAATAGTTATCTCCAAGTTATAAAGTCCTGTTCAATGTAATTTCAGTTTGTTCAATGTAAACCGCCTTGATATCATGAAAGGCAGTATATAAGAAATGTTAAATAAATAAATAAATAAATGAAGGTGTGTGCAGGTGTAGGACTTAGTTTAAGGCTTCGTTTTAGTAAGTCCTGCAGCATCATTGCTTGGCTTGCCAAGATCTGTGTAAAGAGGACTCCACGAGGTTATGACTTGAAGCAACAGAGAACTAGAAACCACCAAGAAGTAATACCTATGAAAGACAGCATTAGTCCCAGTGAGAAAATGGGCAGTCATGACATCATATAGCAATGGGCAGTCTTGACATAGGATTATGGGAATTAAGGAAAGAGTGGAGAGAAAATCTCTTGTGGTTGTTGTGAGAGTGTGTGATGAATGTGTGTGGGGACGGGGGAACTTCAATAGTGTGAAAATGGGGTAGACTGGGTCCGAGATATGTTTTGGTGTTTTCTGATGGGCTGAGTATTTTATGTGAATGTGCAGCTATCATGCCTCAGACCCACCTTTTTGCTTTCTGATATTGGAGAGATTGTTTGGGGTTATTTTTGCATTTGGGAGGGGGTTTGGGGTGGGCTCTCTGATCCTTATTCAACAGGGGATATATTTAGCATGGGCTCTTACAGGAAGCCAATGGAGGTTTATGAGCATCAGGGTAATATGACCACGTTTGGGGATGCCGGTTAGCACTCTCACAGCTATATTTATGGCCATTTGCAGTGAGTGGATTGATGTGGATGGAAATCCCTGGAGAAGTATGTTGCAGTAATCTAGATGTGGTAAGGTTAAGGCTTGGAAGACTGTCCAGAAATAATTTTGGTCAAGGAGTGGTCGCAGAACTTTGACTGTTCTCATTTTCTGATAGAAGAGACTCACAGTGGCGTTTATGTGCTGTTTTAGGGTTAGACCTTGATCCAGGATGATGCAGAGTTATTGCACACTAGGTTTAGTATGGATCTTTTCTCTATGTGTAGTGGAGGAATGAAGCAGGGTTCCTTGGTGATGTGTAATAGCTCCATCTTTTGATAGTTTATGGTGAGGTTATGAGCTTTTAGCCACCACATGACTGAATGGAAGCAGATGATTAGGGGGATATACTGGGTTGTGGTGAAGACAGGGATATACAACATTATGTCAATAGTATATAGATGATACAAGACATTGTGGGAGCAGATGATATCACAGATGGTTTGGATGTACAGATTAAATAGGAGCGATGACAGTGCTGATCCTTGTGGTACCCCCTTGGGATATGTTGGATGGGGTGGCAGCTATCCCATTAATGCACACTTGTTGCCTTGAGGTTAGATATGAGGAGAACCATTTGAGGGTAGTGTTACAAAGGCCAATCGCTTGAAGTCAAAGCAGTAGTGCTTTATGTGGTACTGCATCAAAGGCTGCTTTAAATCAATAGGAGGGAGAATCCTTAATTGGGTTTCTCGATGCCTAGAGTAAGCCTGTCAAAAAGTATGGTGATATGAGATTCAACACCATAGTTGGTTCTGAATCCGTGCTGTTGTTGGTCAAGAGGGGTATATGTTCCTGTAATTGCATCTGGACTGCTTTCTCAATTACACCTTTGGAGCTAATATTTACAAATAATAGATTTTGTTCCTGAAGACCTTTGGGGGAAGGAGGGGGGGGGGTGGGTGTGTGACAGGATTTATCAGCTCCAAAGGCGGGAACAGTCTTGGATATTCAAACTCCGTACTGTCACCCCCTCATGGTTTGAACCTTGAATTAGATTGGTAACAATCAAAACATTCACCCAATCATCTCAGGGGGATTCTGTTTTGTGGACGCCCCCTGCCGTTTGATTGGACACAGTCATCTAGCTCCACCTCCTCTAACGTCAGACGTCACCATTCACATAAGTGGTGGATTTTCTTCTGGTTAGATTAAGCGTGTGAGAACTGAAATCCTATAATCCTAAAGCAGGGTCCAAGGATGGACTCGAAATGTGGCACGTCGTTGTGGGATTCCCAAGCTGCTAACTTTCAACAGCGCTGATTTTATGAGCTAAGTAATGCTCATTAATAAAATATAATTAAAAGAAGCTGCCACAGTGGGGGAAGAGCTTGTCTTTCCTTCCCTTGGTTGGTATATCCAACAAATAATATTTTATACATATTCCTGCTCCTCACTATGGGGAATGTATTTAGTGGTATGGAATGGTTTGGACACAGTTCATGTCTTATTAAATCTGTACATGCCTTGTATGCCCATCCCAATTCGTGGATAATTGTAAATGGGATCCTGTCAGATTCCTTTCTATTGTTTAGGGGTATGTGCCATGGTGTCCCCTTTCCCCACTTCTATTTAACATAGTCCTTGAGCCATTTCGGATATCATTTTGCCTAATAGCAAACATACAAGGTTGTAGGGTGGGAGAAAAAGAATACAAGGTGCTAGTGTATACAGGTGATGCTTTGGCTTTCTTATCCTCTCCTTGCTCTTCCCTGGCTACTTTTTTGGTTACAGTTGGGAGATATGCTCCACTTTCAGGGTAAAAAATTAATCAATCTAAATCAGAAATAATATCATTAAATTTGTTATGCATAAAGCAGCTTCTGGGTAATCATGGCTTTCGTTGGGCCCCCAATATTTTAAATATGTGAGTGTGTATGTCCATAAAGATTTGGAGGCTGTAATGAATATCAATATGGAGAAAGTTCTGGGATTGCTGGAAGTTAATACCATGAAATGGTCCTCACTTGGTCACCTTTTGGTGGGGGAGAGTCAAATCTATTAAGATGACTATAGCTCCTCAAGCTAATTATATTCTTTTCCCTCCTCCCAGAATATTGCCCGCTGGGATTTTCATAAAATCAATAAATTATTGATTAGATATCTTTGGAGGGGGGACATTTCCAAGAATCTCCTCTCAAAAAACTCAGAGTTCCACAAAAAAGAGATGGAATAGGAATGCCTGATTTTTTCCTATAATAAACAGGCCTTCCGGCTGAAATTTGGCCTTTGTTGGTGTTGGGATGAAGCGGGTTGAAGCCAACTTCATATAATGTCCCAAAGCAGTCCTTGTGATCTGTTCTATTAACAGAGTGACCCTAAGCAGACCTGTATCGGACGTTCATGCCCATATAAGAGTGAAAAGCCTATACACAGCGTCCATTGAGCGAGAATGTTTTTTGCACAGGGCCCCGCGTTTCAGGGGGCCCCGCACAAAAAACATTCTGATCCTAAAGTAAAATTTAAAAAAAAAAAAAAGCTGTCTTCTCCCGCTGCCGGGGCCGCTGCGGCAGTATCGAGTGTGCCGCGGGGCCCCCCCTGCCCAGCACAGCCTGCCCTCACCCCGTATCACCTCTCTCTTCGTAGCTGCAGTCAGACGCTCCGGCTTTCAGAGCGCGAGGGGAGAGTTTCTCCCTCACTGCTCTGTTAAGCCCGCAGGGGCTGATGGGAAGTTCCCATCATCCCCCGCGGGCTTAACAGAGCCGCGAAAGGGAAACTAGTCCCTTCGCGCTCTGAAAGCCGGCGCGTGTGACTGCAGCTATGAAGAGAGGTGATACGGGGGAGGGCAGGCTCTGCTGGGCAGGGGGGGCCCCGCGCACACTCGATTCTGCCGCGGCGGCCCCGGCAGCGGGAGAAGACAGCTTTTTTTAAAAACTTTTCGCTGGGCTGGGCTGGGCTGGGGGGGGATTAGGAGTGGTGATGGGCTATGGGGGGTAGGAGTGGTGATGGGCTATGGGAGGGGTAGAGTGGTGATGGGATGGGCTATGGGGGGTTCGGAGTGGTGCTGGGCTATGGGGGAGCTAAGTCTTTATATGGGCTGATGGGATTAGGACTGGAAGTGGGTTGATGGGGGGTTAGGACTGGTAATGGGCTATGGGGGGGCTTAAACTAAAAATTGGGTGATGGGGGATTAGGACTGGAAATGGGCTGGTGGATTAGGACTGGGAATGGGCTGATGGGGAGGTTAGGACTGGTAATGGGGTATGGGGGGGCTTAAACTGAAAATTGGGTGATGGGGATTAGGACTGGGAGTGGGCTATGGGGGGCTAGGACTGGTAATGGGTTGGGGGGGTTGCTAGGACTGGAAATGGGCTGGGGGATTAAGACTGGAGGTGGGCTGATGGGGTTAGGACTGGTAATGGGCTGTGAGCTGTTGGTGGGGTTAGGACTGGGTAATGGGCTATGGGGGGGCTAGGACTGGAAATGGGCTGATGGGGGGTTAAAACACTGGAGGTGGGCTGATGGGGTTAGGACTGGTATGGGCTGTGGGCTTGATGGGGGGGGGTTAGGACTGGCAATGGGCTATGGGGGGCTGACTGGAAGTGGGCTGATGGGGGGTTAGGACTGGAAGTGGGCTGATGGGGGGTTAGGAGTGGAAGTGGGTTGATGGGGGGGCTAGGACTGGTATTGGGTTGGGGGGTTGCTAGGACTGGAAATGGGCGGATGGGGGGCTAGGACTGGAAATGGGCTGATGCAGGGACTAGAAGGGAATGGATACTGGGTGAGGCTGGAACTAGAAGGGAGCTGATGTTGGGGGAGGATTAGAATGGGATGGGGCTGGGAGAGTAAAATGGAGAGGGGAAAAATATTTTGTGTGGGAGGGATAAAAAATCTACAATTGGCCGGGTATTGGGAGAGTAAGTGTGGATTTAGGATTGAGTGTTAAAATTTTAGTTGGATGAAATAGGAATGATGAAAGAGCAAAAGGAGAAAGATTAGTATGTTAAAGCAGATGTAGAGAGAGAGAATGGAAAAAAACTAGAAGAGAGAAGAAATGGACAAATGGACAGCAGATGATGGAGAGTTAGCAGAAAACATGAAGAAACCAGAAGAAAGTGGCTGGAGCAATTGCAACTGAAAAAAATGCACAAAAGGTAGAAAGATATCTCTTTATTTTGAATTTATTACCTGGAATATGAAAAGCTCTGGGAAATGTGCATCATTAACGTCTGCGCTTTGTTTGGTACAAGAGGAAATTAATTTATAGTTTTATTTCTACAGTGTTGTTGTACATTCCAAGTTTGGCTTTTGGGGTTCCCAGTTTAATTATTGCCTTCCTGTTTCTAAATTGTGATTCCTTGTTTGATGATGGTCTATGTTCTGCATGTGTAACTGAGCTGAGGTATTCTGTTTATGTAATTCCTATTAGACATTGCCACTTGTTCTCTTTTCCCCAGTAGGTCATGTATTGATTTTCTCTGAAATGAATTGGTATAATATTTGCAGTGTTGCCTTTTGATAGGTAGGGTATGGTGCTTTGTGATTCCTGGTAGTGCTGTTAGGATACTGCTGGTTTGCTATGGGTTCTAAATGGGCAGTGATAGTAGTAGTTCCTAATGTACCTGTCTGTTGGCACTGGATTATAGTAATGTATAAATCTTTTAGTCTGTCTTTATCCATACACTCATTAAGAGACATGTTTACTAAAAGTTAGTGTATGTTAGCATTATGCAAATATTTATGCAAATAAGGCCACTTATGCAAATGAGGCCCCGCACTGAGTCTCCACACATGGCCCCGCACCCCCCTTGGGCCGCCCCTGCCTGTACAGATATACATTATTGAGACAGCAACATAGAAACAGCTGTTGGCAGTAGGTCAAATACAGGGCATGCAGAAACAAAGTATACCCACCACAGACTAAGACAGGGGGAGGGAAAGGGAAGCTGCAGACAAGCTGGAAAAGAATTGATAACAAAACTGCTATAATTTGCGGAAAGTCTGTAAACTGCTTGCACAGGAAACACAGCTAAACTACCAATAGGAACATGTCACAGTAAAAAGCCCCAACTGAAACTAGGTGATAGGCTGAAGAAATGTATAGAGGAACAGCGTTTAGGATCATTCGGGGGTGGATGAGACAAACAGCCTGTGCTCCTTGTCTCCTAGTAACTGATTGGGTATAATAAAGATCTCATTTCTTTACTGACCAAGTGTCTGAGTCTGATTGGAGCAGTTCCGAGGTCATTCTTATATCTTTGGGGTATTACAAAGCAGTCTTAGTCCACCAAAATCCCCAAGATTGGTTAACTCCAGTTGTGAAGGGCGCTGATTGTCCTAGGTCAGCGATGGCGAACCTATGGCACGCGTGCCAGCTGTGGCACGCGAAGGCCTTGCAGCTGGCACGCGGGAAGGTCCGCATTTAAAAGGTCCCAAATTTAAAAAAAAAAAAAACCAAACAAACCGGCTGCTTCTGCCGCGGCAGCCTCAAGAGCTCTGCCGCGGCAGCCTCAAGAGCTCTGCCGCGGGGCCCCCCCCTGCCCGGCAGAGCTCCCTGCATCATCTACCTTCAAGTCGCAAAACGCGGCTTCTTTCAGAGCCGCGAGAGTTTCCTTTCTCGCGGCTCTCCCGCGAGAAAGGAAACTCTCGCGGCTCTGAAAGAAGCCCGCGTTTTGCGACTTGAAGGTAGATGATGCAGGGAGGCTCTGCCGGGCAGGGGGGGGGCCCCGCGGCAGAGCTCTTGAGGCTGCCGCGGCAGAGCTCGTGAGGCTGCCGCGGCAGAAGCAGCCGCGGTGTTTGGGTTTTTTTTTTTTAATGTGGGATGATAGGGGGGAAGGGGGTTGAGGACTGGTAAGGGGCTATGGTGGGGAGGCTAAGACTGGAAAGGGGCTGATGGGGGGGGTTAGGACTGGTAATTGGCCATGGGGGGGGGGCTAAGACTGGAAAGGGGCTGATGGGGGGGGTTAGGACTGGTAATTGGCCAGGGGGGGGGGGGTTAGGACTGGTAATTGGCCGTGGGGGGGGGGTAGGACTGGTAATTGGCCGGGGGGGGGGTTAGGACTGGTAATTGGCCATGGGGGGGGGCTAAGACTGGAAAGGGGCTGATGGGGGGGTTAGGACTGGTAATTGGCCGGGGGGGGGTAGGACTGGTAATTGGAAGGGGGGGGGGGGTAGTACTGGTAATTGGCCATGGGGGGGGGCAAATACTGGAAAGGGGATGATGGGGGGGGGGTTAGGACTAGTAATGGGCCATGGGGGTGCTAAGGCTGGAAGTGGGCTGGTGATGGTGATGGTGATTTGGGGGGGGGTAGGACTAGTAATGGGCGAGGGGGGGGGGGCACAGACTGGAAATGGGCTGATGGGGGGGTTAGGACTGTAAATGGCATGATGGGGGGGTAAGGAATTGTAATGGGCTATGGGGGGGCTAAGACTGGAAATGGGCTGAGTGGAAGGAGGGCTTGAACTGCAAATAGCTGATGGGATTGGGGCTTGGAATGGAAATGGGTTGTGAGGGGGAGGGAGCTAGGACTGGAAATGGGTGAGGGGGGGCTAGGACAGGAAATGGGCTGATGGAGGGGCTAGAATAGGACTGGAAATTGGCTGTTGGGGGGTGCTAAGATTGGAAATGGGCTGTGGTGGGGGTTTGGATTGAAATGGACTCATGAAGGGGCTAGAACTGGAAGTAGGCTCATGGGGGGCTTGGATTGGAAATGGGCTGAGTGGAGGGGAGCTAGGATTTGACATGGGCTGATGGTGGGGCTAGGAAAGGACTAGAAATGGGCTCATGGGGGGCTGGGTTTGGAAATGAGCTGATGGAGGGACTCGGATGGGACTGCAAATAGATGGGGGAGCTAGGACTGGAAATGGGCTTATGGGGGGTTAGGACTGGAAGTGGGTTGATGAGGGGGGCTAGGACTGGTATTGGGTTGGGAGGTTGCTAGGACTGGAAATGGGTTGGGGGGCTGCTAGGACTGGAAATGGGCTGATGCAGGGACTAGAAGGGAATGGATGCTGGGTGAGGCTGGAACTAGAAGGGAGCTGGTGTTGGGGGAGGATTAGAATGGGATGGGGCTGGGAGAGTAAAATGGAGAGGGGAAAAATATTTTGTGTGGGAGGGATAAAAAATCTACAATTGGCCGGGTATTGGGAGAATAAGTGGGGATTGAGGATGGAGGGGTAAATTTTGAGTAGATGAAATAGGAATGAGGAAAGAGCAAAAGGAGAAAGATTAGTATGTTAAAGCAGATGTAGAGAGAGAATGGAAAAAAAAAACCAAGAAGACAGAAGAAAGGACAAATGGACAGCAGATGGAGAGTTAGGAGAAGACACGAAGAAACCAGAAGAAAGTGGCTGGAGCAATTGCTTATTTTGAATTTATTAACTGGAATATGTCAGCTCTGGGAAATGTGCATCATTAATTTTTGCGCTTTGTTTAGTACAAGAGGAAATTAATTTATAGTTTTATTTCTACAGTGTTGTTGTATATTCCAAGTTTGGCTTTTGGGGTTCCCAGTTTAATTATTGTCTTCCTGTTTTTAAATTGTGATTCCTTGTTTGGTGATGGTCTGTTCTGCATGTGTAACTGAGCTGAGGTATTCTGTTTATATAATTCCTATTTGACATTGCCACTTGTTCTTTCCCCAGTAGGTCATGTATTGTTGTTCTCTGAAATGTATTGGTTTAATATTTGCAGTGTTGCCTTTTGATAGTTAGGGTATGGTGCTTTGTGAGTCCTGGTAGTACTGTTAGGATACGGCGGGTTTGCTATGGGTTCTAAATGGGCAGCGTTTGTAGTAGTTCCTAATGTGCCTGGCGGTTGGTACTGGATTATAGTAATGTAGAAACCTTTTAGTCTTTCTTTATCCATATACTCATTAAGAGGCATGTTTACTAAAAGTTAGTGTATGGTAACATTATGCAAATATTTATGCAAATGAGGCACCTTATGCAAATGAGGCTTTAATGGACGTGCTGGCACTTTGAGGAAATTCTTTGGTTTTGTGCGGCAGTTTGGGCACTCGGGCTCAAAAAGGTTAGCCATCACTGTCCTAGGTGGTTATTATTAGAGAAAGATATGGCTTGTCCTTTTCCTCTCTCTCTTCTCATAGATATCTCATCTTCCCATAATATCTTTCACATTCTCACTCTGTCTAGTACTAACCAAACTCTTATTTTTAGACAGCTTTTGGCCAGACTGGTCAAATAGAGGCATCTGGATATTAGACCAGGTAATGGATATTAGACCAGGTAATGGATATTAGACCAGCCATTGTCTAATTAATACTTGGTCTAATATCCAGATGCCTCTATTTGACCAACTTGATCAAAATATTGGTTTGGCTCCTATTTTAAAAGCTGAATTATCTCAGAGAGGAATGAGAGAACTGCGCATCCAGGGATTCAACAGCAAGTTGTCTGCCTAAAAATAAGAGAGACCTCTCAGGCCACTGCACATAGAAGTGATGTCAGAACCATACTGCCCAGGGAAAACTGTGCATCACGTGATGGTCTTTGTGCAATCTGGTTTGTAAGCTGCATGATGGCCTTGTCAATAAATTCTCTCATTCTGTGTCTGTGATGGCAAAGTTCAGCCACTTGTTCATTATGGGAAGAAATGTAAATTACACTTACCTGGTAATTGTAGTTCCTGGAGGGATCCAGTTTAGTCCTCTACTTCTGGGTAGTGTACCTCCTCCTGCAGCTCGGAGACTGGGCATGTCCAAAAATGTGACATCACTGTATGTAGCCTGGATGCTCTCCCATCAACCCTCAGTGAACTATTAACAAAGCACACTCAAGAGAACAAGAAATAACCTCCAATAACAACTAACTTTTGTGAAATAATAAAAAACTTCTTTTCCTTCTTTTTTTTTTTTTTTTGCAGACAGGCTTCTTTCCTTGTGCCTGTCCGTCTGCTCTCTTAGTTAATCCCTAGGTGAAGAAGACAGAGAGAAAAACGCATACCTACCGATAAGTTTGCCAAATGAGGTTACCTGAACACCCTATCACCCCGGGTGGGAATGAGGACTAAACTGGATCCCTCCAGGAAAGAGTAGTTACTCACCTGTAACAGGTGTTCTCCAGGAGCAGCAGGAATCAGTCCTCACATATGGGTGACATCGACATCGATGGAGCCCTTGCGGAGCATTTCCCCAGCTTTCTATGAAAGTCTTTGGGAATGCAGGCACGCATGCGCAGTCCCCTTCCCGTCTAAAGGTGCCATCTTGCTCAGTCAAATGACATAGCTAAAACCAGCACACAAAAATGTAAAAATAAACTATGTACAACTGCAACTCCCAGGGGAGGAGGGAGGGTTGTGAGGACTGATTCCTGCTGCTTCTGGAGAACACCTATTACAGGTGAGTAACTACTCTTTCTCCAGGACCAAGCAGGAAGTCAGTTCTCACATATGGGTGACTCCCTAGCTCTGGGCTACCAGGAACCCAGGCTGAACAAGAGAACTCCCTCTAGTCCCAGCATCAAAGAAAGGCTTTTCACTGAAGAACCTCCACCGGTAGCCCAACGGAGGGGCTGGAGGGCAGGAGTTGCCTAAACCTCAAAGAGATTCCGGAGTACTGCCTGGCCAAAAGCACTGTCCCTACGGGACTCCCTCTCCAGACAGTAATGGGCTGCAAACGTCTGGCTTGAGGACCAAGTTGCAGCCCTGCAGATGTCTACCAATGGTACAGAGCGGAGATGAGCCACTGAGGCAGCCATTGCCCTGACACGATGGGCCGTGACCCGACCCTGCAAAGGAAGGTCAGCCGCCCTGTAAGCCCAGATGATACAGTCAGCCACCCAGATGGACAAGGTACGCTTGGACACAGCTAAGCCCAAATTATTAGGGTCAAAAGATATGAAGGGCTGAGTAGCCCTTCTATGCCCCTGCGTACGGTCAAGGTAGAAGGATAGGGCCCTCCTACAGTCCAGGGTATGCAGAACTGTTTCAGCCTGGCTTGCATGAGGCCTAGGGAAGAAAGTCGGAAGAACCACCTCCTGGTTGAGGTGGAAAGAGGAGACAACCTTTGGAAGGAACTTTGGATGAGTCCTAAGGACTACCCTGTTCCTATAGAAGGGGGTATAAGGCCTGTCACAGACCAGGGCCTGAAGCTCACTCACTCTTCTGGCCGAGGTTAGGGCTACCAAGAAGAGTGTCTTCCAGGACAGGAAGCGTAGAGGACAAGTAGCCATGGCTCAAAAGGTGGGCGAGTCAGTTGCTGTAAGACCACATTCAACTCCCACTCAGGAGCTGGAGGATGGATTGGAGGCTTTAGCAAGAGCAAGCCTCTGAGAAACCTGGACACCAAGGGGTGAACCGACAGAGAATGTCCTTCCACCAGTGAGTGGTGAGCTGCTAGAGCTGAGAGGTGGACCCAAACAGAATTGGACTTAAGTCCTTGATTGGATAAGTGCAGTAGGTACTGAGCACTACTGGTACAGCACAGGAGAAAGGATCTTCTGTACATAGCTGACACCACACAGAAAACCTTTTCCATTTCAGGGCATAGGTTTTCCTAGTGGACTGCTTTCTAGAGGCTAGGACAACCTCCTCAACTTCCTGAGGTAGGCCCCAGGGGCCAAAACTACCCTTGCAACCTCCATGCCATCAAATTGAGAGCTCTGAGATTTGGGTGCAGAAGGGAACCTTGATCTTGAGAGAGAAAGTCGGACTGCAACCCCAGAGGCAGTGGGGGATCCACTGCCAGTTGAAGCAGAAGAGGGTACCCAAGGCTGTCTCGGCCATTTGGGAGCTACCAGCAGGTCCGAGGCCTTGTCCTGTAGAATTTTGAATAGGGTTCAGACCACCAGGGGCGTGGGAGGAAACGCATACAGGAGGCCCTGGGACCAGGAAATCAGAAAAGCATCTGCTGCTAGCCGCAGGGGAAGCGGTCGCCTGGAGCAGAACCTTGGCAGCTGTTTGTTCAATGGACTGGCAACCAGATCTATGGATGGAAGTCCCCATTTCAGGAAAATCTTCTGAACCACTAAGGGATGGAAATTTTGAATTTATTAAACAAGCAACAAAAGACATACCAAAAAGCAAAAACAAAAACAATAACAAGCACCCCAACCAAATCCCACCCCCCCCCAAAACCCCCACCCCCCGACATAGCACAAAACAAGTATCTCCACCCCCCCGTGACCCACCTCCCCACCACCAAACCCAACATCCAGCACACGTGCCCCTTCCCCCCGACATCATCAACCCGCAATAGTTCAGCATGTCCAATGTCTGTCCCAACCCCCCAACAGCAACCCGCAGCAGTCCAACAGAAATGCAATGTCCATCCCAACCCCCCCCCCAACCACCCACAACAATCCCAGCACAGTCCAATGTCCCAAATGTCCATCAGGGCTGCCAAGCCCTCACTCACACCCACAAAAACAAAACGCATTCCCCCTTTCCCACCCCCGTCCCCACAAAGGAGCAACATCTCCTCCGCCCCCACCCCAATCCCTACCCCACCCCCACCCTCCCCATAAATAAAGAAAACCCCCACCCCCCTAAACAGAAACATACAGGCATGTGCCGTCCCCAACGAAAACCCACCAGAAACAAAACCATAATACAAATCAATAAATGAACACAAAACCCAACCCTATCGGCCGAAACAGCGGAGCGGGATGCGCAGAAACACAAAAACAAAAACAAAACAAACACACACCTGCTCCAGGGAGAAACGAAAACAAACATCCCCATGGAGAGAGAGGGAGAGCGGACAAGTGGCCAACAACCCCCCCAGCCCTAGTGCAAACCCCCCTCCCCCCCACCGGAAGGAAAGCAACCCCAGATCCCTAAACCTAGGAAGAAACCCCAGGGACTAAAACCACCCCCCCTCCTGTCTCAACACCCTACTCCAACCGGGAGACAAAAACAAAACCCCTAACCTCTAACAGGGAGGAAAAACCCCAGGGAACCCCTCCCCCTCATGGGGGGCGGAGGGTGAGGTGACGCCACAGACGCTCCCAACGATGGACCTCCACCACCCGCCTTTCGCGTTGCGCCATGCTGGACACTTCCTCCAGAATGTCCCGCACCATCTCGTCGAGGGGCAGGACCAACCCCCGGGTCGAGACATGACAGCGCGCTTGCCACAGGTGGTAGCGCACTACAGCCGTGACTAGGTAGAGGGTCCCGGAATCCTGCCTTAGAGGAAAGGACCAGGCCCCGTACACCCACTCCGCATACGTGAGGAGGGAAAGGTCGCGCAGGTGAAGAGCAGCGGACACCAACCGGCAGGCCTCCACGTTGAAGGGGCACTGCCGGAGGAAATGGTCCATGGTCTCCGCCTGCCCCTCACACCCGGCCCTTGGACAGACCCGCTCGGCCTGTGACCTGTACTTGAGGTTGTCCCTCACGTACAAACGCCCGTGGAAAGACAACCAGGCTACATCCCGAACCTTCTTCGGTAGCCGAGGGGAGTTCAACAGCCGAAGGCCCCGCTGCATCACATCCGCCGGACAGTCCCGCAGGGCCCACCGTGGTTGATAGTGAGAGGTGAATACCATCCGGTATAATCCTTTCCGCCCCAAGGACTGGGCGAGCGGGTCGGTCACCCCCCACCGCCGAATGAGCCCCACCATCACAATACGTACGATGGGGCCTGTTCCCCTCTCCGGCGCACACGTGGGACCGAGGACGCCCCCTCCCACTGCTCCCAGAAGCGGGAGAACCATTCCCGATAGGAGGCCACCCACCAAACCCCACCCCCTTCCCTCATCCTACCTAAGTGAAACGCCATAGACAAGACTGACAGGAAGACAAGGGGGTGCAACATACCCAAACCACCCTCTGCCCGATCCAGGCAGACGATGTTGCGCTGGACAGGGTTCAAGCGGTTACCCCACAGAAAACAGAAAAAGACGGCACAAACAGACGCCTGATGGGACAACGGAAGAACGAAGACCGTGGCCACGTGCAGAAAGAGAGGAAGCAGAAACGTCCCGAGGAGTTTGATCTTCTCCTCGTACGTACACCTCCACCCCCTCCACCGCAGCACCCGACACCGTGCAGTCTCGAGACAACGGTCCCAATTGGACTCCGCACAGTCCTCCGACCCGTAGACGAGGCCCAAAACGCGGACCTCCCCCACGGGAGGAGGAACGGGTGCGCAGGAAGGCGGGGAGGCCTCCGAGGAGCCCAACCACAGCGTCTGGCACTTGCTGTGGTTTACAACAGAATGGGCTACCTCCGAGTACTCCTCCACGGCCTCTCGCAGGGCCTCTACCCCATCAGTGCCGTCCACGTAAACTGAGATGTCGTCAGCGTAAGCAACGACGGACACCGGGGGCGCACCGGTCGCCTCCAGGCCCCGCAACCCACCTGAGGACAATCTCCGGAGGAAGGGGTCGAGGGAGAAAACATACAGCAGGGGGCTCAAAGGGCACCCCTGCCGCACCCCCGAGGCGACACCAAATGGCCGTCCGAGCCACCCGTTAATAAACGGGAAGCTCACCCCCCCTCGGTACAGCGCCTGCACGACGAAGAGGAAACCTGCGGGGAGGCCGAAGTGCTGGAGCACCACCCACAGGTACCGGTGACTGACTCGATCAAAGGCTTTGGACTGATTCAAGGAGACCAACCAGTGGTCCCGTTGGAGCGACCGGCCTCTTTCCACCATCTCCCGGACTGTGGCGACAGCGTCCAGAACCCCTCTCCCCCGAACGGAACAATACTGGGAAGGGGACAGCAAATCGCCCGACACCTCCACCAGTCGGTTGGCCAAACACTTGGCCAGGATCTTCCGGTCCGCGTTCAGAAGAGAGAGCGGCCGCCAGAAGTCCAAGGAGCTATCGTCCTTCCCCTTGGAGAGCAGCAGCAGGACAGACTCGCGAAATGACCGCGGGAGATACCCCGTGTCCATGATCTCCTGAAACAGGGAGGTCAGGAAGGGGGCCAGCTGGGCAATGAAAGTGCGATAGAACTCCACAGGGAGCCCATCGCGCCCAGGCACCTTCCCCAACGGCATGGCACGAATCGCCCTCTCCACCTCCACCTGCTGAATCGGAGCAGCGAGTGCATCAACTTGTGCCTGGACCACAGCCGAATACACCGGGGGAAGGCCCAAGTACGTTCGGATATGGGTGAGGTCCACGGGGCGATCCCCAAACAGGTCCGAGAAGTATTCCCCCACTATCCGCAAAAGGTCCTCCTGGGAGGTATGAATGGTACCGTCCTCGCCCCGCAGGGCCATGACCTCCCGACGCTGAACCCTCTCCCTGCAAGTCCGGAAAGGGTCTGGAGTGGCGCCCCCACCGGCCGCCCCCTCGAAGCATAGGGAGGCATGGCGATCGTAAAGCAGGCCACGGAGCTGGACACGCACCTCTTCAACCTCCTCCCGCGCTGCCCCTCGGGATACCAAACGATCCAGCGACCTCCGGAGGACAGTGTAGGTGAGGTAGCGGGATCGAGCCATGGAGGTACCCCGGGAACGGAAGAGTTGTCGGGCACGCGTCTTCACCTCATCCCACCAGGCGCCACGGGAAGGAAAAACACTCAGCAGGGTCTCCTGGTCTGCGAGAAAGGCCAAGAACTCCTGGACCACCTCTGATGTTGCCAACAACTGCACATTCAGTCGTCGCCACAGGCCAGGACCCCTGCTAAGCTCCCCGTGGTTGGCCAGGAAGAACACAGAGAGGACGCGGTGGTCCGAAAAGTCAACCGCCTGCAACTGCGGAGGGGAACACTCCACCCGGGCACTCACATATATCCGATCGATACGACTCCTGCAGGTCCCATGGTAGTAGGTGAACCCCGGCGACCTAGGAAAGGCCCGGTGGAAAACATCCACGAGGTCAGCCGTCCGGGTCATCTCGGCCAAAAAGAGGCCCTCGTAACTGGGTGGGCAACGCTCCCCCCCCCTCGGTCCTGCAAAAAGGTGGTGGTGTTAAAATCCCCGGCAAGGACCACCAAACGGGAGGTGTGTAAGTAGGGGCGGATAACCCCGAACAGGGTCTTCCGCGCCAACTTAGACTGGGGCCGTAGACCACCACGAAACGAAACCGATGGGGCCCGCAGTAGCCATCTAAAAGCAGACACCGGCCCTGCTCCAGTTCCCACACGTACTGCACCTGAAATCGGTTAGACGTGAACAAAACCGCCACTCCTGCGTAGGGCTGTGCCGCAAGGGACCAGTACGAAGGGCCCCACCTCCACTCCCGCTTCGCCCGATGAAGGCTAGCGAGCGAGGTGAGCCTGGTCTCCTGCAAGAAGATGACATCCAGTCCACTCGTAGAAAGAAAATCATAGGCCGTAGCCCGCGCCTGGTCTGAGAAAATGCTGGCCACGTTGATGGTGGCGCACGAGAACGCAGGAGTGCACGCCATGCCTATTTCGAGTGCAGTGACCCTTTCCTCCTCTTCTCACCAACCCCGGGATCCCCAGAATCCCGCTTGCAGGACAAGCCCGCGAGCTGGAGCGACTCCTCCTGGTCCACGTCGACCACCTCGAGGATCTCCTCCTCCTCCCGCTCAACCCTATCACCCCAGGAGGTGCTGGCGCCCCCGGGACCACCAGGCAAAGCTGTCGCGAGGGCAGACCCAGCCCCCACGGGATGAGGAGGCACAAACGGGTCAGGGGTCGGAGGAATGACCTCCTCCGTGGGGTCCACCACCTGTGCAGCCCCCCCCTCCCCGGACAAAGACTGAGACAATACGACAGTGCCCACCCCCGCGGGGGAGGCCAGGGCGGCCGGGTCAGCAGGGGGCTCCTGCGAAGGCCCCGAACCCAACTGCGGGGGTACAAGGCCATCCTCCCTCACCCGTCGGGCGCCAGTATCCCCCTTGATTGGAGGACCCTGACTGCGGCGCGCCTTCTGCACCTTTGAAGGTCGCCGCTGAGGAAGAGGGGCCGCCCCCGCCGCTAACCGCTCCGAGCGCCGCACAGGAAGCCCTGCTTCCACAGGCAAGCCCTCATCCGCCTCAGCCGCATCAGCGGCCAAAAAGACGAAACGGTTGATGTCCAACACGGGCTCTGCATCCAGCAACGGGGATGTCTCCCGTTTCTTCCTTTTGGACTTGCCACCCTTGGAAGGGACCGTAGTCCATTCCTCAGGTGGCACCACCCTCAACCCACTATCCTGTCGTGCTACATTAACCTCCACCACATCAACCCTCTCCTCCTTCCTACCCGAATCCCCTCCCCCTGGTGGCTCCCTCGGCTCGATGGACTCCTCTGCACTAGGGCCCCCGGTCTCCTCCTGAGGGAGAGGGGCCTCCATAGCCTCCTCCCGCACAGGAGCCCGAGGTGGAGTGACGGCAACCCCCCCCGGTCCATTGTGTGACGCGGAGGGGCAGCGGGCAAAGGGGTGGCCCAACTCCCCGCAAAGGTTACACCGAATTAGCAGACACCCGGCCGAAGCGTGACCCCGTCCACCACAACGGGTGCAGACCTGCTCGGGACAGTTCATGCTCAAATGGCGGAATGAGCCACACAGCGGTGACACTCGCGGGGTTGCCCAGGGTAATAGCACAAGATGCGATCCCGACCGAGGAAACCGGCCGAGGGCACGTGCTGCACCACGTTTCCCACCTCACGCAAACGAATCCTGCCCTTCCACGACCCGTCCCACACCCCTAGGGGCCCAGCGCCCTTAACCAGGGGTGCGAGAAGCACCGCATGGCGCGACAACCAAAACTGGATGTCCTGCCCTGGGAGCGACTCATTCCTGGATAGGATGGTCACAGGTACCGTCCCCTGGCGAGAGATAGGCACAACACGAAAGTCAGCCCACCCTCCCTGCCCCCTCTGCTGCTGGTATCGGTCCCAGAAAATCTCCAGCCCCCGTCTCAGCATGAAACTAACATCATATTCAATGGTGTTGTTCATGTGGATAAAGGCGTAGAGATCTCCTGGGAGAAACCCCAGCCCAAGGACCATCCTCAAGACCTGTTCCCTGGCTGGAGGGGACCCCTCCCCAGCCCATCGGATCTGCGCCACGTTGCGCCGTCGGACCTCACCCCCGACTCCTCTTTGAAACCCGCCCCCGCCGCCGCCGCCGTCCCCGCCGGCGGGGCCATTCCCCGGAAAACCGCCCCGCCCCCGACCCGCACCCGACCGCCCGTGCGTGGTGACCCACCCCATCAGAGCCACCGCAAAAGTACCGAGGGGGGGAGCCGGCCCCCCAGCCCCCATCTCCTGCCCTCCTTGATCTGTTCCTGCATCCATCTGCGGGGGATCCTGCTGCTGGACCGCAGGATCCGTAACCTCCTCACTTAGATCAACCGGAGGACTGGGGAAGGTCAACTCCGCAAAGACAGAGTCCGGGATGCTACCTCCTCCGGATCCCTGAGTGCCACCGAGAACCCCTGGACCACCACTTATCTCTACCTCCGGCTGCCGAAAGGCAGTAAAAGCCCCGGGAGGGCCCAACGGGGCCTCCAAAGCCAATCGTAGGGCATCACAGACCTGGTTCTCGGTAACACCCAGGGAACCGGAAGGCTAACCCTCCTTCCCGCATTCCCGACCCAGCGCAAGGCTCCTGGGTTTCGGCCACCACTACCGGGGACGGACCCCGCTCCCCTTCATTCCCGGGTTCCAAGGGGACCACCGCCCCCCCTGACCCTACGGAGAACAAGTCCTTCCCTCGTCCTGAAGCAGCCACTACCTCCTTCCCCACTATATAACCAGTCGTCCGCTCCCCCCCTTCCTCCATCAGCCCGTCCTGTAGCCCATCATCCGCCACCCCCTGTATGGCTATCGACAACAAGGCAGGACCCGCCCGAGACAACAGGGCAGATCCCCCACCCAGCACCTCCCCCACACCCCCACCCCCCTGCCCCTTGTCCCTCCCAGGTCCTACCTGGTTGTCGGTGCCAGACGTGGCACAAGGATCCAGAAAAGTTTGGCCGGTAGTCAGGGCTCCAACAGAAAGGGCGGACACCCCCCTGCGAGCCAGGTCTCCGTCGGCCGCAATAACAGACAACAAAGGCAGCTGCGCATCCCGCTCCTCTACCCCCGGCCGCAGTGACAGCTGACTAGCACTTTTCTTCCCCCTCTCCCCCCCGGGGACTGCAGAAAAGAAAGAGCAGCCCCCATCCTGCCCCTTTCTCCTCCTTCCAGCACCCCTCCGGCCCCAGTCAGCCACCCCAGAACATACTGGGCGAGTGCCCTGTAGCTTTCTAGGGGCCGGGAGGGCAGCCACAATAGGGGAGTCCTGCCCACCAGCCATCCCCCTACCAAACCCCTTCCCAGTAACCTGGACAGGCATCGTAACTGAAGAAACAGGATTCCTATTACAGGTGGAGAAATCCGCCACCCGTGGATCCTCAAGTGGCACAGCAGAATCAAACGGCTGAGGCCAACCAGTCTTCCGCCGCCGGGGATCCCGTGCAGAAAACCCCTCAGAGCCGGAAACATCCAAAGACAGTAGATCAGCAGTATGCTGAAAAGGAACCGCCGAATACTGCTGCCTCTCTACAACACCCCCTCCAATCGAGGGGCATGAAAAAGAAGCTCCCTCTGTGCTTAAAGAGTGCCGTCGAAAATCCCGCAGCAAATCAGAAGATGGGGAAGGTCGTTCTGCAGACTTCCTGGGTTTCCCGGAAGCGTCAGTACCCATTACTCGGCGGCCATCTTGTGATTGTAATCTGGCTGGGGGAAGTCCTACAGGCAGCTCCTGCAACGACCTCACTTCCGTAATGACGTCATCAGAAAGACCCCGGCGGCCATCTTGCGATTGTAAGCTGGCTGGGGGAAGTCCTCCAGGCAGCTCCTGCAACGACCTCACTTCCTTAGTGACGTCATCAGAAAGACCCCGGCGGCCATCTTGGATGGTCCCTTCAGTGTTACACGACTGTTGGTGAGCCACCAGGATCAACGGAGCACCCTGGGGACGTGCAGGAACAATCTGGGCAGACAGCATTTCGGAGGGAAGAACCAGCGCATTCACAACATCACAACCATCACCCTGCTGCAGGTAAGACACAGGACATCCAGGAAATGCTTTAGAAGAGGAAGGCAGGGAACGGGTGGTAGACTTCCCAGGAACTAGAATGGGAGAGGGCATACTTCTAGAGGAGGATGGACCCCCCTGCTGACCCACCCCCGGGGGCCTCCCCTGGACTGCAGGTATCTTCCAACGATTATAATTCTGGTAAACTTCGGCAAGGGACCCACAACCCTGGTTCTGATAGTACGCAATCTCCAAGTACTTGGCCTTCAGGGCCCGCTTTACCCCCTTCCGATAGGTAGCATAGGCCACCCATTCCTCCCCGGGAATGGTGGCCTGCAGGCTCTCCAGGTGGGAGAGCTGGGCTTGCAGCTGGGCCGCCTCCTCCTGGAGACCCCGAAGCCGTCGCACTGCCGCCACGATGTCATCTGGGGCCCTAGCTGACTGCTGGTAGGACGGCAGGCCCGACCCCCCGTCCTCATCCTCACTGGAGGAGGTAGAGGCCTCCTCCAGGACCCAAAGTGGAGGGGGGAACCTGCCTCCTCCAGTTCTATACTCCACGGTCCTCCAGGGTCTCCCCAGGGCCTCTCCCTGCTGCCACCCAGCCTCCACACCCTGCCTGGGGAGGAGACAGGAGCCTCCTCCCTGGGGTAGCGGGCCCAAACCTCCATACCTGTGGGTCCCTCCTTCCTGACCAGGTGCAGTCCTACCTGGGGAGTCCCCCTCCTGGGGCTCCAGCTGTTCCAGGTTGCCAGTTTCTCCATCCACTATCCGAGTAGGAGGCCCACCAGGCTTGGCAGGCCTCTGGGCCTGGGCCTCCCTTGCTGGAGGTGGCCCAGGGCCCGACATCCAGGCACAGGCAGAAAAAGGAACTGCTCCCTAGCAGGAGCTCTGCACAACTGATCCTCTCAGTACGACAGCCAAACAGGAAGTGGGTGGAGCTGCCACTCGTGGGGCTGCAGAATCCTGCTCAATCTGTCAGCCAGGTAGTTTTCCTGGCCAGGGAGATACACAGCCTTGAGGAACATGTTGTGCTTGAGAGCAAACAAGCAAAGGTCCTGTGCCTCCTGACAAAGGAGCCTGGACCCAGTGCCGCCCTGCTTGTTCACATAAAACATGGCTACTTGGTTGTCTGTTTGAACTAAGACAGACTGATGAGCCAGGGTTTGAGAGAAAGTCTTGAGGGCTAAACGAATAGCCCTGAGTTCCAGTAGATTGATCTGTTGCGTGGCCTCCCAGGGAGACCACAGGCCCTGGGTGCACTTGCCCAGACAATGAGCTCCCCAGCCTTGCAGGGAGGCATCTGTGGTCAACACCACTGTGAACACAGGAATCTGAAAAGGCACCCCTTGCAGTAGATTGGGTGGGTGGAGCCACCAGCAGAGGGCGGTCCGGAATGGTCTGGACACCCTTACTCTGTCTCTGAGGCTCCCTGTGGCCTGTGTCCACTGAGCTCTGAGGCACCACTGTGCAGGCCTCATATGGAGCCAGGCATTGGGGGTCACATGTACTGTCGAAGCCATGTGGCCAAGAAGCCTCAGGCAGAGTCTGGCGGAGACCAGTGACCTGCTGAGAAACTGGTTTGCCAAGTTTATTAGTCTTTGGGCTCTGTCTTCTGGCAAGAAAGCCTTTGCCAGCAGAGTCCAGCCTTGCTCCTATGAACTCCAAGTTCTGGGAGGGGAGCAAAGTGGACTTTGCGAAGTTTATGACAAACCCCAGGTTCTGAAGAAGAGCAATAGTTTGGGGGGTGGCTGGTCTGGCCTCCTGGCACGTCTGACCCCTGATGAGCCAGTTGTCCAGATAGGGGAAGACAAAGATACCCTGTTTTCTCAGGTAGGCCGCCACCACTGCCAGGCATTTGGTAAAGACCCTGGGGGCGGAGGTGAGGCCAAAAGGCAGTACTCGGTAGTGATAATGGTTTCCTCCCACAATGAACCTGAGGTATTTTCTGTGGTCTGGATGAATGAGGATGTGAGTGTACGCATCCTTTAAATCTAAGGAGCATAGCCAATCTCCCTGCTGGAGGTAGGGCAGAAGTGTCCCAAGAGTAAGCATCTTGAATTTTTCTTTCTCTAGGAACTTGTTGAGATTTCTGAGGTCGAGGATAGGCCTGAGGCCACCGGTTCTTTTTGGTACGAGAAAGTACCTGGAGTAGAACCCTTGACCCTGGAGGTGGGGAAGCACAGGCTCCACTGCCTTGTCTTGCAACAGACCTTGGAGCTCCTGAAGGAGAAGATCTGTGTGTAGGGGAGGCCTTGGAGGCTCCCCTGGGAAGTATGGAGGAGGCAGCTGCTGGAAATGTAGCATGTAGCCCTTGTGGACGATGCTTAACACCCAACTGTCCCCAGTGATGAGTGGCCACCGGTGGGCAAACAGGGTAAGTCGACCTCCTGTGCAGGGTGGGGAGAGCAGGGACGGAAAGGCTATGCCTAAGGAGTCAAAACCCCCCACTCTGCTGAGTGGGAGCAGGAGCCGGAGGCTTGGGGGCCCTCTGCCTACAGGGCCCATTCCCCTGCCCCTTGGCCTGCTGACCCTGTGGGGGAGCGTGGGAGGCCTGGTACTGTGGGAACTGTTTGTAGGCAGTGCCCTTCCTCGGGTAAAAGGGCTTTTTACCCGAGCCCTTCTTTTTTTGAGAAGGGGCAGAAGTCTTTCTAGACAGCCCTGTCCTCGTGAGGTGCTCGGTTTCGAGCTGTGTGGCCTTCTCAGTCATGGGCTCGCCAAAAAGGTTCTCACCTCGGCAAGTGACATCGACCAACTTGTCTTGAACCCACGGCTCGAGGTCCAATGACTGCAACCATGCCAGGCGTCGGGCTGCGATGCCGGCTGCTGCAACACGGGCCGAAGCCTCGAAGCCATCGTAGGCAGCGCGGGACATAAACTTAGAGCATTCCGTATCCCCGAGGACAAAGACTTGAACCTCTGCAAGGGTTCCCCGGAGAGACCAGCGGAGAACCCGGCCAGTTCCTTGGCCAGGTCTCGCAAGTACATGCCCATGTACAGCTGGTAAGACTGGACATGGCAAGCAAGCATCGAGCCCTGGAAGCACTTTCTACCAAAACCATCCAGGTTCCGGGCCTCCCTGCCAGGGGGCACCGCGGAGTGCATCTTCTGACTTTTGAGACGATGCATGGTCGATTCCACCACCATGGAATGTTGTGGTAGCTGCGCCTTTTGAAAACCAGGGCTCTTCCGGAGTCGATAAATGGAATCGACCCGCTTGCTTAGAACCGGCACCGAGGCCGGTGCCTCCCACATCCGGAAGAGGAGCTGTTCCAGCATTGGAGGAACCGGAACAGTAAAGGCCTCCTTCGGAGGAGAGTCATATTGTAGGGCCACGAGCTCTTCGGCTCGAGGCTCCTCCTCGGGGTCCACAGGGATAGCCAACGCAGTGGCCATATCCCGGACGAACTCTGAGAACCGGGTATCCATCGGAGGGGATCTACTCCGGGGCTCAGACTGTGGTGAGTCCGACGGGACGCACCGAGTCCGGAAGGTGTCGGGGGACTCCTCGTCCTCCGTCTCCCAGGCGGACTCGTCCGATGAGGAATCGGGCTCCGACTGCGCGGGGCCTGTGAGCACCCGTCCCAAAGCCGAAGGCACCAGCGTCAACGCCCTCAGTCCCAAGCGGGAGGTCGAGGGAGACCGCGACCGAGGTCGACCTCGAGCCTTCATGGTCTCGAGTATCGGCTCGGTCTCCGGGGTCGACTTCGATGTCGATGTCCCGGTGGTAGGGGCAGATGCGCCAGACAGGCTGGCCATCAGCGCCCGCTGCTGTTCCATGAAGGCAGACAATCTGCACTCCAAGGCTGTCAGCCTGAGACCCAGCTCAGGAGACTCAGCAGCCACCGACTCGGGCCCCGGCGGCGCCGGGCCCGACGTCGGCTCTCTGGGAGGAGAGTCCATGAGGACTACAGGACTTACATGTCCAGCAGACTCCAGCTCCACATGAGGTACTTTTGGAGGCTTCTCCTGTTCCACAGGCCTGGGGCGGCGGTCGGGGGTCTGAGACCTAGCTCTCGAGGGGCCAGGGACCTCCTCCGACGTCGCCCTCGCGAGCCGCTTCTTCCTCTTTCGTTCCCGGTCAGGGGACCCCCTGTCCGAGGAGCCCCGACGGTGCTCGGGATCAGATTCCCGAGATGTCGAGGCCTCAGACGAGGACCGGGCCCGGCCGGAGGCTGAGTCGGAGAAAAGCCTTTCCTTTTGGTGCTGACAACTTCGAAGCGCCTTGGTGGACATCTTTCCACATGGTCCACAGATCTTAGGATCATGGTCAGGACCCAGGCACCGAAGGCAGCAGTCGTGTGTGTTGGTGAGAGACATTAGTTTCTTGCACCGATCACACTTCTTGAAACCACTGGAAGCCATCAGGGAAAAAAGAGTCCCCGCGAGGTCAAAGGACCGACCTTGCAGGGAAAAAGAAAAAAAGGGCGCGAACGCCAGTCACGAAGGGCAAAAAATGAAAAAATAAGATCGGGCTCGATACCGGTGTACCGAATCCGGCGGGAGGGGAACCGGCGTCGAACTGGAGAAAAAATAGCAAAGAAATCGCGAAAAAATCCAACTATTTTCCAGGATGACTAGGACACATGTCTAACGGGCTTCACGGAAAAAGAGAGACTGAGCAAAATGGCACCTTTAGGCAGGAAGGGGACCGTGCATGCATGCCTGCATTCCCAAAGGCTTTCATAGAAAGCTGGGGAAATGCTCCGCAAGGGCTCCATCGACGTCGATGTCACCCATATGTGAGAACTGACTTCCTGCTTGGTCCTGGAGAACTACAATTACCAGGTAAGTGTAATTTACATTTCCTTATCGGTCTCCAGTTTAGTCCTCTACTTCTGGGATGTAACAGAGCAGTAACTACTGTGTGGGACCTTTCCAGGCGGCTTGTAACACCGCCGTCCCAAAAACCGCATCCTTCGCCAATAGCACATCCAGATGATAGTGCTTACTGAAAGTATGCAGCGACAACCAGGTAGCCGCCTTACAAATTTCCACTGGCACCAAGCTAAACTCCGCCCATGAGGTAGCTTGCGCCCTGGTAGAATGAGCCTGCAAACCTGCTGGCACCGCTTTGCCATTCAACAGATAAGTGGAAGCAATCGCTTCTCTAATCCAATGAGAAATAGACGCTTTGGCCGCTGCTTCACCTTTTCTGGCGCCTCCGAACAACACAAACAACCGATCTGACTTGCAAAAGGACTCTGAAACCTTCAAGTATTGCCACAGAACGTGCTTCAAGTCCAGGCGTCGTAACCCGCGGTCCGCCTCCCCGCCGTCCAGCGACCCCAGAACGGCAGAGAGACCATCTGACTCAAATGAAATGGAGAAACCACTTTAGGCAAAAAGGAAGGCACCGGCCACAGAACCACTTTTTCCTTAGAAAATGACAGAAAAGGTTCTCTGCAAGACAACGCCTGAAGCTCCGAAATTCGCCTCGCTGAACAGATGGCTACTAAAAACACCGCCTTTAGAGTTAAGTCCTTTACTGACGCCTTATGCAAAGGCTCAAAGGGTTCCTTAGACAACGCCGCTAACACCAAGTTGAGATCCCATGGAGGAACCATCACTCTGCGTGAGAGATGGAGTTTGGCTACAGCCTTCAGAAAACGTAGCACGTTTGAATGCACTCCGAGCGCCACACCCTGCACCTTGCCCCTATAGCAGGATAGGGCTGCTAACTGAACCCGTAAGGAACTAGAAGCTAGGCCCTTTTCATACCCGTCTTGCAAAAAACTGAGGATCACGGAAATCGACGCCATTGCCGCACGAACTTACCTCAAATACCCGCCAAATGCAGACGTACGCCAAAGATGTAGACCTCTTCCTTGCTTTGAGTAAAGTAGAGATCACTGCCGCTGAATAACCTTTCTTTCTCAACCTTGCCCTTTCAATGATCAGACCGTAAGCGAGAACCGATCCACTTGAGGCATTCGTAGCGGACCCTGCAGTAACAGACTCTCTGACACCGGCAACCTCCAAGGACTTCCACTGAGAAGCCAAATGAGGTCCGCGTACCACGGCCGCCTCAGCCAGTCTGGAGCCACCAGCAACACTCGCCCTCGATGTGCTTCGATCCTTTGTTCTACTCGCCCTATGAGGGCCCACGGTGGAAACACATAAAGGAGTCCCGACAACAGCCACGGCTGCATCAGCGCATCGATTACCTCCAACATCCTTTCCCGACATCTGCTGTAGAACCGACTCGTTTTCGCTGACTGAAAGGTCACCATGAGGTCCATGACTGGCGGACCCCATCTCTGAACTATCTGTGCAAAGACATCCGGATTCAGCTCCCATTCTCCTGCATCCACTTGTACTCTGCTGAGAAAATCCACCGTCACATTGTCCTTTCCTGCAATGTGTGCTGCCAAAATCGCTACTAGGCGAGCTTCCACCCACTCGAACAGCATCTCTGCCTCTGCTGCCATGGCCATGCTTCCCTGCCTCCCTGGCGATTGATGTAGGCCACTGTTGTGGAATTATCTTACAGTACTCGAACCGCTCTTCCTGTCACGGTGGACTCGAATGCCCGCAGCGCCAGCACCACAGCTTTCAGCTCCAACCTGTTGATCGACCACGTGACCTCTTCAGCCGACCAGAGCCCCTGCGCGCAGGCCTGACCGCAATGGGCTCCCCAACCCGCGAGGCTTGTGTCCGTCAACAACGGGAGCCACTCCGGCTGTTCCAAGAACATCCCCACCGTCAAAGATCTCGGGATCAGCCACCAGCGAAGTGCTTTCTTGACCTTGAGAGGACAAGGAAGCTTTGCGTTCAGTGGATCATTCTGATGGGACCAGCAGCGAAGCAGCGCCCCCTGCAACGGGGGCATGTGAAACCTGGCCCATGGAACCGCCTCCAAAGTCGCCGCCATGGTCCCCAGTACCTGTAGGTAACTCCAAGCCATAATCAGGACAAAATCTGGACAAAAATCCCCGAGTTGTGGTCCAGCCCCCCCCAGGTAGCGAACCCGGCAACGGACCGCCCGGGGAATCCTGTCCAGCCACCGGGGAAGGACCTAATGATGGCTCCCCCTCTGCCCCAGGTCCTGCACCCTGAGGCTCTGTCGCTTGACTCTCCATCTGGTGCTCAAAGGAAGCGGAAACTGCCGTACAGCCCCGACAAATCCCTGAATCAGCAATTGCCCCTCTGTGGGCACCACAAACCACACACTGGGGCCGTGCCACCATAAAATGCTGTTGTGCTAGAAGATCCTATGTCCTCTCCCTCTTTCACTAATTTTCTCTGCTCTCTCCTTTCTATTTTTTTTTTTTTTTAACTGTCAGCAGTAAGAAACTTGAGCAAAGAACTGAAATCCTATAACAGGTAGGAAGTATAGCAAATCCAACCCCCCTGAAAAAACCGTCAGGCAAAAGAAACAAAAAGAAACAAACAGAGCCTCAAAAGAACAAAATCATGCACAAACAAATAAAACTGGAGAGAAGAAATGGATCCCCCAACTAAGCCCGTTTCTGCCTGCGGATGCCTGCACATGACGACCATGCGGTTAAAATGGCTGCCGCTGAGAGGACACAGAAAAGGCGCCAAAAACACCCGCACACTGTTTCCACTCTGCCGGCCCGAGGCGATCTGCCAGCTACCCCCCCTGCAGAGTACCTGAACTCACCAGCGCCGCTCTCGCTGACCTCCGATTGAGCTTCTACTTCTCCGGACTCCCGGAGCTCAAATCCGTGCAGCTCCGTTCAGCTAAAAGCAAGTGAGAAGCCGCCAGACGAGTTTTCCGCCCGAGAGCAACCCCTGTCACGCTGGTTGGGAGACTGCTCAGCGTTAAGGTCACTGAAACCTGGCTGGTTACCAGAGGGCTCTCCCCCGTACGTACAAGGGGGAGAGATCTCAGCCGGAAGAAAAGAGAACAGCGCAAATCAGAGATTAAACAGGGTCCAGCAAAAGCAAAGCTCTCCTGTTTATTTTTATTTTTTAAAGACACAGTCACAAAATAATAAAAAAGGCAATTAATTCCCAAATAAAGATCAAATCAATAAACTAATGCTCCCTATCAGATCCTGAAAGTGAGCCCAGCACCTAGGCTCACTATGTCCTCCTGCTGCAGGGAGACTGGACACACTGGGGGTTGATGGGAGAGCATCCAGGCTACATACAGTGATGTCACATTTTTGGACATGCCCAGTCTCCGAGCTCAGGAGGAGGTACACTTACCAGAAGTAGAGGACTAAACTGGAGACCGATAAGGAAATGCAGACTTCAAGATTGTGGCCACGGCAAACTGAACAAGGCAAACTGGATGGAGATCTTCTTTGTGGAAGCCTTGAGAACATTGCGGACAAAGGTGAAAATCCGACATGATGGTGATAAAAATCATAATCTCAAAGAAAAGAACTGGCAAAAATAATAAAAGCAATGAAAACTTTGTCATGAAACTAAAATAAGAAAATGAAAAGGAAAATGTAATTTGGGAGAGCTGCATCACACGTCCATTTGGCCAAGCAAAAGAAACAAAGCTGAGGAGACAGCTGTGTGCAGGAAGGGCCACGCATGCTCAGGAATTTACACAAATTCTGAGCTATGGGAGAACAGTTCCATCCCACCACCGGATGATGTCACCCATTTGTGAAACTGATTCAATCCTATTTATTGACAGAAAATTTGGTGTAGACTTTTCCCACCTTGTTTTCCCGACACTAAGTTATGCTCTCGTACATAAGAACCATACAGACCATCATGTTTCCATATTTGCTATTTTAAGATTAGGGAAAGTCTGGAGATCATGCATTTCACAGCAACAAGGTAGAGTTAAAACTGTACTTGGGAAGGAAGCAAAATTTTAGACACTTCACTGATACCTCGTGCTAAGTGGGCTTCCATAGAGGTCTGTGCTGAGACCACTGACATTCTCTATGATGTGAAATGAATAGGAACGTTTTTGTTAGAGCCACTAGTATGGTGGAATTTATTAAGGACAGACCAAAAAGTAAATCCTTAACTCTCTTTCTTCAAATGATTACCTTCTCCAGTGCTGAACGCCACACCTCGCTCATCGTATTGCAGGGGCTCAACCACCAATTTCTTCGACTGTATGTCTAGTTTCTTACGAAACTTTAGCACATAGTCTTCTTCTGTGTTACAGTACGGCTGAGTTACTATCCTTTCCAGCAGCTGAATAAAGCGCAGATACTGTAGACAACAAAACTTTGTTAGATGCCAAACACAATTGCATTTGCTGTGTTTGCAAACGTGATCCCTGCTATACTGCTTTCCCTGGCAATTCTCAACAGGACGACTAAGGCTGCATCCACAGGCTGTTCCAGCACAGGAAGGCATATGCATTATTTTCTGTTCATTTGCTTCTCTGTTTAAGTCACAACCACTTTACAAACTAAGAGATCAACGGGATGACCAATGCATAGCTTCCAATAAACACAAAATCTGTCTAAAGTCATGTGTATTTCCAGCAGAGCTGCGCGTTCAAGTGTGAACACTGGAAAGGCCAGCATAATTTCAAGAGGGTAATTTTATAACAAGGCTCTAGGCTGCCAATGTATATAGGCACATATGCTGTGTCTATTTTACGAGTATATAGGCAGCATAAACCTTTATGTGCCGTTATAAAATTACCAGGCATGGACATCTACCCATGCTCTAAGGCAGGGGCCAATGGCCCGCCTAAGTCTGCATGGATACGTGCATATTTACTGCTCTGCCCCTGCTTTGCTCAACCTCCACCGTGAGGCTGTCTATATGTATACTGCACCAAAATATATGCTATGGACAATGTTTGCTAAACATCAGCATGTGCTATCTGCCACCATGCCTATAGGAATAACATGTGTGCTACAAGAAATAGTGCACGCTAATATTTAGTAAACAAGGGTCAGAAGGGTATACACCCCAAGCAATTTTATAAATGCCTATTTCTTCCAATAAAAGGTAAAATTAGAGCTTACCTGCTAATTGTCTTTCCTTGAGTCCCTCCAGTCTAGTCTAGGAAAGGATACGTTTGGGGTTTCCCCCTCCTTCAGCAGCTGAGGACTGAGCATGTCAGAAGTTTGATGCGATAGCCTAAGAGCTCCCCCAAGCCCAGACTTCAGTATGCTATCGACAAAGCAGAAACAGGGAGAGCACACCACAAAACTAATAGCCCCTTTTTTGCAGGCTCTAACCAAACCCGCCTCTGAAAAGAACTCAAAGAAAAAGTAAAGAAAAGTAGGTACTCACAGAAGCCACTGTAGACTGACACACAAGCACCATTCCCACGCCCCTTCCATAGGGCAAAGAGAGAGCGTGAACTGATCACCCATGGACTCTTCAGATAATCCATCCATCTCCCCCACAGCTGGACTTGCCTCACTCTGTAAGATAGAACAAAAGAACTCTCTGGGTGGAACCAGGACTGGACTGGAGGGACTCAAGGAAAGACAAATTAGCAGGTAAGCTCTAATTTCACCTTCCATATCATCCCTCTAGTTCAGTCCAGGAAAGGATATGTTCGGGACATACCAGAGCAATACTAATGATGGGAGGGATTCACAAGATTTGGCCTGAAGCACTGATGCTCCAAACCACACATCCGCCGATGCCTGCACATCCAAGCGATAAATGATGAGTGAAGCAGTGAAGGTATGCAGAGACACCCAAGTTGCCATCCTGCAGATATTTGCTAGAGGAATCAGGCTGTGTTTGGCCCAGGACGCTACCTGTGACCTAGTAGAATGAGCATGTAACCCTGATGGGACAGGCTGGCCCCTGGAAACAAACATATGTAGAAACAACAGTCTCAGTCACCCAATGCACTATTGAGACTTTGGAGGCCGCCTCCCCTTTTCATAGGCTGCCAAACCAGACAAACAAATGATTGGACTTCCAAAACGTCTGTGTTCTCTTCAAATACCGAAGCAACACTCTGCAGACATTCAGCTTATGCAGTTGTCTATTCTCCTGTGACCCCCCCCCCCCCCCCCAAATCTGAAAAAGCTGGCAGTGCCAGGGATTGATTCATATGGAAACTGGACACCACCTTGGGAAGAAAAGAAGGCACTGGCCGAAGGACCACCTTTTCCATGGTAAACACCATATAAGGTTCTCGGCAAGACAACGCTTGCAATGCCAAAACATGATGCGCAGAGCAGATTGCTACCAAGAAGGCTGCTTTTAGGGATAAGCACGTCAATGACACTTGCGCTAGGGGCACAAATGGCTCCTCTGTCAAGACTGACAACACCACATTAAGATGCCATGGTGGCACCACTGGCTGAATTGGTGGATGGACCTGTTTCACTGCTCTAAGGAAATGCATGATATTTGGCTGCATAGCGAGTGACCATCCCTGCACACAGCTCTGATAACAGGAGAGAGCTGCAACTTGCACTCTTAATAAACAGAGAGCCGAACCTTTCTCTAAGCCCTCCTACAGGAAAAGAAATGTTAAATAACTAAATAAATAAATAAGAAATGTTAAATAAATAAATAAATAAAAAAGCAAGATGTCTGAGAGAGAGGCTACGAATGGCTGCACCTGGTTGGCCCTGCATCCGCGCTCGAATATCCTCCAGGTTCAACTGTAAGCCAAGGAGATAGACCTCTTCTGGGATTTTAATAGCATGTTGATGACTGATGGAGCATAGCCCCTATGTCTCAGCCACACCCTTTCAAGAGCCAAGCCATAAGCAAAAATCGAGCCACCTGCGGCATCAGAATTGGGCCCTGCGAGAGTAGATTGACCCTGTTGGGAGCCTCCATGGCTCGGGTGCTAGGAGCCGAATGAGATCCGCGTACTATGGCAGTCGAGGCAAATCTGGCGCAATCAGGATTAATGTCCCTCTGTGGCTGTCTATGCGCCACAATAATTTCCTGATTAGGGGCCACAAAGGGAAGACGTACAGAAGTCCACCCCTTGGCCAGGGTTGTGTGAGAGCATAGATCCCCTCGAATATGTGCTCCTGCCACCTGCTGAAGAAACAAGCCACCCTGGTATTCAGCATGGTCGCCATCAGGTCCATGACTGGAACACCCCAGTAACAGACAAGGGTCCAAGCAGTGCCTGCTGAGAAAGTCCACTTGCAAGTTCTCTTTGCCGGCCATGTGTGTAGCGGACAGTGCTCTGAGCCATTGTTCCACCCAGGGCAACAGAGCCTGAGCCTCCTCACCACTGTTGCGCTTCCTGTGCCACCCTGGCAGTTGATGTATGTCACTATGGTTGGACTGTCTGAACACTCTGATCGCTCTGTGCTTTACTACCTGATGGAATGTCTGAAGAGCCAGAAATACTGCCCTCATTGCCAGGTAATTGATGGACCATGAGCGTTTCTCCAGCGACCACAGTCCAAATGTGCCCCTTCCCCCATCCAGAGATGCTGGCATCCATTGTCAGCAACTCCCAGGTTGGTGGTTCCAAAGGATCCCTCCAAATTATTGACCTGCATCCACCAGCCCAAGCTGACTTGCACATTCTCCGGACAGGCCAGTTTCCAAGCCAGGGAATGATGTGGAGGCGACCAGCAGAACAACAGCACAGTCTGCAGAGGCCGCATATGAGCAACCCAGAGGACCAAGTCCAGGGCCACTGCCATGGACCCAAGCAGCTGCATATATTTCCACGCTGATGGTGCTCTCATTGCCAGAAACCGGGTCGCTTGGACTTGGAGCTTCAGAATTCTGCTCTCCGACAGTGAGATGCACCCAGCCTGAGTGTCGAACCAGGCTTCCAAATAGACCAGCTGCTGTAGGGCCGCAACTGAATTTTTGACAGGCTGACCACCCAGCCCAGGCCCTGCAGCAACTGCACCACCTTCTGAGTAGCTGCCACGGACTCCGCCTCTGACTTCACCCAGATGAGCCAACTGTCGAGGTAGGGATGCACCAACACCCCTTTCTCCCTCAAGGCTGCTGCCACAACCACCATGATCTTTATGAATATGTGCGGTGCCATAGCCAAACCGAAAGGCAGTGCTCGAAATTGATAATGCCCCATTGGCAGAGCAAATCGCAGGAACTTTTGATGTTTTGGCCGAATGACAATATGGAGGTATGCCTCTGTGAGGTCCAATGGTCAGAAGTTCCTCCTGTCTCACCACAAGGACTGACCCGACTGCAGCGTTTCCATGTGGAAATGAGGCATCCGCAAGGTTCATTTGACTCGCTTGAGATCGAGAATCGGTCAGTAAGAACCCTTCTTCTTGGGCATGATGAAGTATATGGAATATCACCCCATACCGCACTGGTCCACAGGCACAAGTGCCACCACTTGTAAGGCCAAAAGCTATTGGAGGGTACTCCTTACCACTTCTAACTTTGCGACTGGACAAGGTGACTGCAGGAAGGCATCGGAAAGAGAGTGCGAACTCCAAGGCGTACCCCTCCTGAATGATCTCCCAGCACCCACTGGTCAGGCGCTATGCTGGCCCAGGCAGAGCAGAATCATTGTAAATGACCCTCGACTGGCACAATCTCTGCCTGGACCAGGACAGCTTCATTGTGGTTTCTTGGAGGTGACTGGGGAGGCTGAGTAGACACCCCTCCCCGACTCCCAGAAACCCCGAAAGGACTGACCCCACGGAGAATAGTGTCCTCTATGAAAGGGAAAGAAGCAATGGAACCGAAACCTAGGAAATCCCTAAGCTGGCCCCACTGTGGCGCCAACTGCTTACTGCCTTTGGACCTATCCTTGGGCAAATGACACCCTTTGGAATCCCCCAAGTCCTTGACAAACTAGTCCAAGGCTTCTCCAAAAAGTAACTTTCCTTTGAAAGGCAGCTTACTAAGCCTGGTCTTTGAGGAGACATCTGAGGCCCAGTTCCTTAACCACAAAAATCAACGTGCTGCAACAAGCGACGCAATCGTCTTGGATGAGGAATGCACCAAGTCATAAAGGACGTCCGCCAAATACACAGCTATGGATTCCAGCTTGGCTCCCTCCTGGGCTACTGGCTGCGCTGCCAGCTCAGATGATGCCAGGACCTGCAGCCAGCGAATAGAAGCCCTCGCCACGTATGCCCCACATATGGAAGCTTGCACAGCAAGGGCACTGGTATCAAAAGCTTGCTTCAATAGGGATTCAAGCTTACGGTCTTGAAGATCTTTCAATGTTCCTGTCCCCTCTACTGGAATTGTGGTCTTGGTAACTGTTGAGACCACCACATTCACCTTAGGCATTCGAAGGAGCTCTTTCTCATCTTGCGGAATGGGATACAGGCGACCCATCACCCTTCCCCCTTTGAGGCACGCCTCCATGACCTCCCATTCCTTCTCTATCATATTCTTGATAATCTGATGCACTGGGAAACAGATTATGGAACCCTGGAACCCTTGCAATAGAGGGTCCTCCAAGGTTTCCTCTGCTGCAGGTGGAGGAGCCACAATGTTCAAGGTGGTGAGAGAATGCTTGAAGGTCACCAGTTCCTCCTGTGGGAAGACCATGACCACATTGGGGTCTTCTGCAGCCAGGATTTCTCCCTCCTTCAACTCCTGCACTGACTCTTCCCCCAGAGGTCCAAGGGCCCCTCTCCCAGATCCTCAGAGTGATGGGAGTGGGGGGACCCCTGCTCCCCCCACAGTTTCATCTCTGCCTGTAACGCCTTGCTTGAGGGCTCCCCAGAGGCTCCAGGCCCTTCATGCAGAACAGGACTGGCCAAGGGTGTGGCCAGGATAGCCTGCCTTGTTGAACCAGTTTGTGACTTCTTTAATAAATAGGCCTTGTGCATTGGGAAGATGAAGTCTGCAGAAAAAAATACCTCCTCTCTTAAATCAGACCTGCTGATTTCCTCCTGCACTTCTGAGAAGCAGTGTCACTGAGATTTTGAAGTCTTTTTACCTGTTTTATACCCTAAAGAGGAAATGGCTGCTTTCTCTGTAATGTCCGCAGTTCCGGACAAAACCATAGGAACCATTGGGCCTGCCAAGCCTGCCTGCGAGACATCTTCTCTCTGCGCTTCCATCCCTTTCCACCAAAAGGCCACGTGCCCTGGCTGCCGACGCCAGCAAAGAAGAATGCATGCCGCCGCTTCCCCCTGCATGCAATGCTGGCCCTGGAAACTGCCAAACCTCTATCTGACTGACAAAAAAAGCCCCGAACAACCGGCCGACAGGCCCCAAGGAAGAGAAAATTACCATGGCAAAGAAGAATCAAGTCTCTTGCTCCACTTATCCCTCGATTGCGAATCCCCGTTAAGCGAATTCGCAGCACACAGGTCTCTGCCTGCACCGGTAACCAGTGACTCGAAGTCTGCCTGATCGCTCCTTTCGCTGTGATTTTTTCCTCAGTCAGCCCCTTGCCAGTGAAGGAAGGCTTAGCCCCAAATGCAGCAGTAACTGATAGGGATCAACCCAGAAGTCCCCATTAGAGACTTGGATTGTCCTGCTGGTGGGAAAGGGACCTGGACCACCAGGTATTTAACCCCTGGGGCCCACCAGATCCATTCAAGTGTCCTGGTGTCACTATCGTAGCCCCTACAGCACCCACTGCTGTCTTGCAAGAACTGCGGATATTCAAAGAATACCCAGCTGTCACAGTCACTTTCTCAAAGTAGTGGGAACCCTACAGGATCAGATGAAAGAAAGGAATCCCCCAAATTGTCAGCAAACGTTCCTCACAGGAAGGATGCTCCCTTAGCTGCTGAGGACTGAGAATACTGAAGTCTGGGCTGGAGGGGGAGCTATCACATCAAACTTCTGACATGCTCAGTCCTCAGCTGCTGAAGGAGAGGGAAATCCCGAACATATCCTTTCTTGGAGGGACGATATGTGTACACTACTTTATGTGTACAGAAGGCTTATAAAATGACCCCCCCCAAAGGATAATTTTGCCACTTAAAAATATTTTTATGCATTCAGACTGGAACACATAAATTAGACAGAGAGCAAGCTCAGTTTTGCTGCTCTTCCTATAACTTTTAGTCTGCCTCTGGACTGCCCCAAATACTACCGCAATTTAAAACAGATAATTTTGGCTATACAGCAACTTCTATGACCAAATGCCATGCATATGGTTGGTGAAATTTAAAAAAAAACAACCCAAAAAACCCACTTTTGTGGGTGGCACCCACTGCCAACTGTGGGAGTGCTTTTTAATACTGAGTCCTAAAAGAACAAATCCACTCTTGTGATATGATTCTACTGTTAAAATAGCCCTGACAAAATAGGCATTCAAGAGATTCTGGATCTTGAGTAAATTCTTTTATTAGGACAGCAGTTGAAAAAGCTTTCCAACTCCTTTATAGCACGCTGATACACACATTCGTATGGAAATAATTTTATTTTACAAAACGGAACTTCTTAAATGATTAGGATATACATGGTAAATATATTTTCACTAGTTGTTCATGCTGTGCTACTTTAATGTTTATGATTTCCTTTATGACAGAACAATTGAGCTATTTAAAACCTGAAGAAGCACTTGACTCAAAGGGCAACCTCTTGAAATAAATTATCCTTCCCTGTTCTGTGTTTTTTTTCTTGTTCTAGGAAATGTGCTTAGAAAATGAAAACCTCAATAATAACTCCCTTTGGTACTAGTTATCTCCATAATCCAACGCAAAGGGGGCCAGATAGACTGATCATTTTCCCTATAGATGTAAGACAACAGGGACTTTAGTACATTTGACCTAAAATTTACAACTATAGTTTCATTGGCAATTGCTGCAGATCAATGTTTAAAGAAGCTGTACAACCTTAATTAGCAAAGCTTCTTTTTATTATAGGGATTATTTTAGAAGCCCTATTTGTGCTCTGGACATCTGAAAATGGGCACGCAGACATCCCAATCATAGATACGTTCCCAGAGCCATTTTAGAAGACCGTTCTATAGATATCCCCTGTAAGAGAACATCCAAGTTGTGAAGGAGTGCGACTGTGTGACTGTGGCATGACTGGGGTGTTCAGAGCAAGTTGGACGTGTATGCCCAATTTCTGAAATGGCAAGTATATGCCCATCCACTAGCAGGACCGCCTGCATCTACTCCTGCTCCAAGGCATGAATAGGCATCAGAAAAGTGCTCATTCTGCCATCCAGACACCTGGAGAGCACAGAGACAAAGGTACTCCGATATCCCCTACACTTCCCATAGTTATGAAAACTACAGGGAAACAAAGACACTTGTTTTCTGTTTGGCATGCTGATGCATGTCCCTGCATGCAAAATAACTTGAATGGACGTGCATTCAGCACAGGATAGACATGCCCGTCCCAAGTGTTTTTAGCGGGGAGATCTACTTCCACTGGTGCAGCCATCAATTTTGGGAACGTCCAAGTTGCTAAAATTGGGTGTTTTGCCCTGGATGCCCTAGACTGCGCCTGGATGTCCTTTCTAAAATGCCACTTTACATATCTATGCTAGGAAAGCCTTTAGAAGAGTGCTTACACCTGCTGTACTATAACTGGAAAATAATCCCCTTTTGGTCTGAGCAGACAGCCTAGTAAAAATACTGTGCATTAACCATGAGGAGATCCAGGTAAGATTTCTGTATTCAATTTGCGCTCAACAGAGCTGAGGGAGGTAGGGATGAATCGCTCACAGCCAACATTCCTGCTAAGCAGATTCAAGCTGCGTTACGAGTCCTCTACCGGCATTCCACCTGGTGGGGGGGGGGGTAGTAAAATCGCACTGCACTATCTCCCACGAGCAGGAAAGCTGGTGGAGGACTCCCACACAGCTCAAACCTCTTTAGTGGGAGCACCGTTCATAGCGCTGGGAGGGGGTCCCAGACATTGCTTATCAGCATGCATTGTTGGCTGACTCGATGCGCAGTTGGGCCAGATTCCAGAGGAAAGTAAAAACATCTCTCTCAATCGGAGAGCTGCCACTGGAAAGGGATGGGCTGTATGGAGGAGGGGGAAGAGGCGTAATACAGAAAAACCCCATGCAGCTGTGAAAGACGGATCATAGTGTTACAGTCCTAGAAGGAGTATGGTTTGGCTGAGGTAGAAATTCAAAGCAGCAGAGGCTGCTAGGCACCTGCCTCCCTTCCACCTTCCTCCCCCTACAAAGGAAAAATAAATTAAAGATGCTTCTATATTAATCTTATTTAGGATTAACACTATTTATATTCAAAATACTTCTTAAAATACTGCCCTTTTAGGGCGTGCTTTTATAACTGAGCACATATGTAAGGAGGCAAATGGTGCTATCCAGAGTCTCAGTGCATGGATGAGATAATGGTGCAGGAAGAGTTTTGGATTTGTCAGGAAATGGGAAACAGTATGGGGAAGGCGGGGGGGGGGGCTTATTGGAAAGGATGAGCTCTTCCTTAACCAGGGTGGAATCAGGATATTGGCATTAACCTTTCAAAAGGAGATAAAGCAGCTTTTAAACTAGATAATAGGGGAAAGCCAACAGCTGCCCAAGAACGCATGGTTCGGAGTAATGCATCGTTGAAGGATACTACTAAAACAGGGAAGTCAGGGCATCCTGAGAGAGAGGTTACAATAAAACTAAAAGTAACCCAGATGTCTTTAAGTAAAAATCAGCAGAGTTGAAAGATTCTAAATTAAACCGGTCATCAAACAGCCAGACTGTTAGTATGAGAAAAAAACAGACTTTAAAATGCCTGTATGCAAATTCTAGAAGTCTAAAAATAAGATGGGAGAGTTAGAATATATAGCACTGAATTAAAAGTTAGATACAGCTGGCATCTCAGAGACCTGGTGGAAGGAGGTTAACCAATAGGATACTGATACCAGGCTACAAACTATATCACAATGAAAGGAGCGATCACAGTGGTGAAGGGGTGGCTCTATATGTTAAAGACAGCACTGTGTCAAACAGAATAAAGGTTTTGCAGGAAGCAACATACACTGTAGAATTTCTATGGATAGAAATTCCATGTAAAAGGGGAAGGGAACAGCAGTGAGGGTGTACTACCATTGACCTGGCCAGAATGGACAGATGATAAAATGCTAACAGAAATTAGGAAAGCTTGCAAAGTTTACAATATAGTAATAATGGAAGATTTTAATTACCCCGGTATTGACTGGGTTAATGTCACATCAGAACTTACTAGGGAGATAAGGTTTCTAGATGAAAAAAAATGACTGCTTCGTGGGAAGGGGAAACTATTTTATAGACCTAGTCCTCAGTGGAATGTAGGATCTAGTGCAAAAGATAACGGTTTTTGGGCAGCTTGGCAATAGCGATCACAGCATGATCACATTTGATTTAAAAAATGGAGGGAGGATAAGCAAGGAAATTCACTGCACTAGCATTTAACTTTCAAAAAGGACACTATGATAAAATGAGGAAAATGGTTAAGAAAAAACTAAAAGGAGCAACTGCAAAGGTTAAAGTGTTTACATCAGGCTTAGGCATTATTTAAAAATACTATCTTGAAGCCCAGACCAGATGTATTCCACGCTTTAAAAAAGGTAGAAGGAAGGCCAAATGACAGCCAGCATGGCTTAAAGATGAGGTTAGAGAGGCTATTATAGCTAAGAGCGAATCTTTCAGAAAATGGAAAAAAAAGAGCCAAAGGACGAAAACATGACATAGTGTAAGTGCTGGCAGATAAAATACAAATTATAGATAAGTCAGGCAAAGAGAATACTGCAAAAGAAGCTTGCCGTGAAAGCAAACGCACATAATAAAAACCTTTTTAAGTACATTTGTAGCAAAACACCTGTAAGAGAGTCAGTTGTGCCATTAGATGATGGAGGGGTAAAAGGTGTACTAAGAGAGGACAAGACCATAGTGGAGAGACTGAATGAATTTTTTGCTTCAGTTTTTACTGAAGAAGATGTAGGAAACTTACCCGTGCCAGAAATGATATTTAAATGTAATGCATCAGAAGAACTGAAACAAATTTTGATAATATCGGGAAGATGTAAGACAGCTATTTGATAAACTAGAGATTAGCAAACCATCTGGACTGGATGGCATTCACCCCAGGGTGCTGAACGAACTGAAATATGAGATCGCAGATCTACTTTTAGTAATCTGTGAATTATCAATAAAATCATTAAACAAAGGCATGGTGAGGGGTGACCTGCAAAGAGTGGCAAGTGCACCTACTCTTGCCGCCTTGCTGGGCAGACTAGATGGACCATACTGGTCTTTATCTGCCGTCATATACTATATTACTATGTTACCTGAAGATAGGAGAGTGGCCAAGGGTTCCAGGATGAGCCAGGAAACTACAGCATGGTGAGCCCGATGTCAGTGCTGGGCAAAATGGTAAAAATCATTATAAAGAACAAAATTACTGAACATACAGAAAGTCATGGTTTAATGGCAGAAAGGCAATATGGATTTAACCAAAGAAAGTCATGTTTTACCAATCTCATATTTTTGAAAGTGTGAACAAATCGGTAGATAAAGGTGAGCTAATAGATATAGAATATCTGGATTTTTAGAAAGCCTTTAATAAAGTCCCTCGTGAGAGACTCATGGGGAAATTAAGTCAAAGGATAGGAAGGCGATGCACTATTGTGTATTAGAACTAGTTAAAAGATAGAAAACAGAGAGTAGGGTTAAATGGCCAATTTTCTCAATACAGAAAGATGAATAGTGGAGAGCTCCAGGGATCTAATCTGGGCCCGCTGTTTTTTTAAGCTATTTATAAATGACCTGGAAATGGGAATAACAAGAATGGTGATAAAATTTGCAAAAGACACAAATTCAAAGCTGTTAAAAGACAAGAGGTTTGTGAAAAACTACAAGAGGATCCTCAAAAACTGGGAGACTGGGCATTCAAGTGGCAGATGAAATTTAATGTGGGCAAGTGCAAAGTTATGCACATAGGGAAGAACAACCCAAACTATGATTACACAATGGAAGGTTCCACATTAGGTATCACCACCCAGGAAAAGGATCTGGACATCATCATGGATAATACATTGAAACCCTCTGCCCAATGTGCAACCATGGCCAAGACAGCAAATAGAATGATAGGAATCATAAGGAAAGTAATGAAGAATAAAATGAAGGACATTATAATACCTCTGTATCGCTCCATTGTGCGAACACACTTTGAAAATTGTGTGCAATTCTGGTCGCCATATCTTAAAAAGGATATAGAAGACTTAGAAAAGGCACAAAGAAGACTGAACAAAATGTTAAAGGGGATGGAAAAAGCTGTTAGTGTAGCTGGGATTAAAAAGGGTTTGGACAAGTTCCTGGAGGAAAGGTCCATAAACCATTATTAAAGAGGACCCAGGAAATCCATTGCTTGCCCCAATACATGCATTATGGAACCTATGTGTCTTTTTCGGAACCTGCTAGATACTTGTGACCTGGATTGGCCACTGTTGGAAACAGGATACTGGGCTTGATGGATTTTGGTCTGACTCAGTACGGCATATCTTGTGTTCTTATGGAAGGATGTCCCTACGAGAAAAGGCTTAAAAAGTTAGGGATCTTCAACTTGGAAAAGAGATGGCTGAAGGGAGATATAATAGAGATCTATAAAATAAAGAATGGAGTGGAATGGGTAAATGTAGATTGGTTGTTTACTCCTTCAAAACGTAAACAGGACTAAGGAATACACAATGATGCTACAATGTAGCACATTTAAGACTAATTAGAGAAAATATTTTGTCACTCAACGCACAATTAAATTCTGCAACTTGTTACCAGAGGATGTAATAAAAGCTGTTGGTGTAGCTGGATTCAAAAGAGGTTTGGACAAGTTCCTGGAGGAAAAGTCCTTAAGCCATTATTAGAGAGGACCAGGGAAAAACACTGTTTTCCCCTGGGACAAGCAGCATGGAATCTATATGCCTTTTGTAACCTGGTAGGTACTTGTGACTTGGATTGGCCACTGTTGGAAACAGGATACTGGGCTTGATGAACCCTTGGTCTGACCCAGTTTGGCATCTCTTATGTTATGTTCACATAATTCTGCTTTGAAAATTTTCCTATGAACATCTGCCCTTGGCATGTACAAATTTTTTGGATTACTTTAAGCATAAACACAAACCCTTTGCAACACTTCCACTCACTACTAGGTTACCCATGTACAAGCAACATTACATGCATGCTGGACGAGCAATTTCATAATCATCTACTTCTATGCATAAAGGAATGATTTTTGTACAAGAGCAGCTTTTGAGGAGGGTAATTTTATAGCATGGCACCTAGGTGAAAAGTCCAGAAAAGTGCCAAATTTATAAAGGCAACATAGGTGCCTATGGGCCATTGTAAAACAGGTACTGAGAACCAGCTACACGCACAAATTCACACACAAAAATTTACAATTGCTCTGAAGACAGAATACATAAATTTACACTATGGGCTTGATTCTGGGGCACGGGTTGTGGGGCTGCACGTCCCAGTGAGACGTGCAGCCCTGCAAGCCGTCTGAGCCAGATTCCCCCTCCGGCTCTCCCTGTACATATTGAGCAGCAGGACGGGGAGTGCTGGCGGGGGCTGGGAGTGGGTAGGATCGGGGAGGAACAGGGGCAGGCCAGCCTGGCAGGACTTATAGGGCCAATTCAAGTCACGGCCCTGTACATCCTGCTGGGTCAAAGGGGTTGTGCTGCTTATTCCACTTCAAAGGTGGAATAAGTAGCACTGACTGGAGATCAGGGCCAGGAATCCCCCCTTAGGGCTGGGGCCAGGTGTGAGGGGTCCCCCCGCTGCCCGATCCAAGCCCCGGCAGGTCAGCCGTGGATCGGGCGGCAGGGAACAGGGGGGTCAAAACCGCGGGAGTTGGGGGCACCTGCGTGAAGGATGTCCATGCAGGTGGCAGGGGCACGCCAGGCTGTCTACAGGCCCAGTTCTGTGCACCGCGGGAACATTTTGTTCCCAAGGTCCAGAATTGGGTCCAAACGGGCCCGTCTTGCTTGGGGCTAACCGGATGGCCCGGACGTGCCCCTACTTGAATCGGGCTCCACGTGTACACCTGTGTATTTTATAAAATATGCATGTACATTGCAGCTCCTTCGCTACACCACTGCCAACACCTATGCACAATCCATTTAATATTAGAAACGATCTTTTAGGACACAAACCTTTTAGGTGTGTATTTGCCTGCACAATTTTACAAGAGAACTTTTCTGAATGTAAAACAAGCTTTGCAGGAAGAAAATGCTTTATAAAATTATCTCCATAAGTTTTAGATTAATGGTAGGATTATACTTTTAGAGGTCTGTTTACTGAAGTGCGATAAACCTCTGCACGTACAGGAGTAGGGTTACTAAAACGCCCTACCGGACAGAAAGGGTTCAGCGTGCACCAAGTGTGCCACACTGACATTTAATGTACAGTGCTGTGCTAAAGACTCTGTGCTAAACGTGTAGTGTGTGAGAGTAGGCAGAGGCAGGGTGGGTTAGATGTGTAAAGTAGGCGTTGATGGCATGTCATGTAATGGATGTGACTGTTGCCGTTAAATGTGCCCACACTAACACCATCTCAATAGGTGGTGTTATTTGCACCCTCATGCCAGCTAGCACAGTGCTATGTGATTGCAACATGCTATCAGCATGGGGGACACACACGCCCACAATCATCAGCATGCACCTCCATGCTGATATCGCAATGCAATTATGCTTTACTAGCACTGCCTTTAGTAAACATGCCCCGCGGTGAGGTAAATGCCACAATGAATATGTAGGAAATACAAAGCCTGTGGGGTAAATGCTGGGGACATTCTCAGCTTGTAATTGCACAGAAAGAGGTGCAACTTATATCAAGAAGGAGCCCTTTTACTCAGCTGCGATAATAGTTACTGTGGGGTTGAGTGTGCATTAACATCCTGCAGTAACTGTTACTGCGTGATGAGAGCAGCCCGTGTCATAAAAATCCCACACTAACTGCTCTTAGCAGAATGGAATGGGATCGGGCTGGAGACTGGAGCATACTGGCCAGGGACAGCTAGCGTGCAGGACGGCACTGTGAGCTAGTTGCCATGGCTGCCGAGAGCATGGCTGGGCATTAAGTGCAGCCCCTTTACTAACAGTCAAGTAGCATGGCAGCTGTCAGGCCCATTAAACAGTAGCCAACCATTAGGCAAACCAGGTAGTCCCCTAGGACAGCAGCTTCGGGGGGGGGGGGGGGGGAAGTTAAAGAAACATAGAAACATGATGACAGAAAAAGACCACAAGGCCTATCTAGTCTGTCCTTCCATAACAACAACTACAACAGTCCACTTTTTACCTTTAGAGATCCTCTGTGTTGGTCCCATGCTTTTTTGAATTCAATTACTGTCCTCATCTCTACCACCTCCACTGGGACACTATTCCACGGATCCACTACTCTTTCCGTAAAGAAATATTTCCGCATATCACTCCTGAATCTATCTCCCTTCACCCTCATCCCATGTCCCCTCGTAGCAGAACTTGCTTTCAATTGAAAGAGGCTCTCTCCCTGAACATTTATGCCACGGAGGTATTTAAACATCTCAATCATATCACCTCTATCCCGCCTTTCCTCTAAGGTGTACATATTAAGATCCTTAAGTCTGTCCTCATATGCTTTATAATGAAGCCCATTAATCATTTTAGTAGCAACCCTCTGCACCGACTCCATCCTGTTCACATCCTTTTGAAGGTGCGGTCTCCAGAATTGCATACCATACTCCAAATGAGGTCGCAACAAAGACTTATACAGAGGCATTATCACCTCCTTTTTTCTGCTAGCCATTCCTCTCCGTATGCACCCAAGCATCCTTCTAGCTTTTGCCGTCGCCTTTTCTACCTGTTTAGCTACTTTAAGATCATCAGACACAACCACGCCTAGGTCCCGCTCTTCTTTAGTGGACAAAAGTACTTCACCTCCTATACTGTATTGCTCCCTTGGATTGCTGCAGCCCAAATGCATGACCTTACATTTTTTAACATTAAATCCCAGCTGCCAAATTCTAGACCATTCTTCAAGCTTAGCTAGATCCCTCCTCATGTTATCTACACCTTCCTGGGTGTCTACTCTATTGCAGATTTTGGTATCATCCGCAAAGAGGCAAACCTTACCCGACAGCCCTTCCGCTATATCACTAACAAAGATGTTAAAAAGAATCGGACCAACGACAGATCCCTGGGGCACACCACTGGTAACATCCTTCTCCTCAGAGTGAGCTCCATTTACTTGTACTCTTTGTCGCCTCCCACCCAACCAATTTCTAACCCAAGCAGTAACTTTAGGGTCCATCCCTAGGGTGCTCAGTTTGTTTATAAGTCGCCTGTGAGGAACAGTGTCAAAGGCTTTACTGAAATCTAAATACACCACATCTAGAGCTCTCCCTCGGTCCAACTCCCTGGTCACCCAGTCAAAGAAATCAATCAGATTTGTCTGACAGGACCTGCCTCTGGTGAATCCATGCTGCCTCGGATCCTGTAATCCGCCGGACTCCAGAAACCTCACTATTTTCTCTTTCAGCAGCGTTTCCAATAATTTACTCACCACCGAAGTTAAACTAACCGGCCTGTAGTTTTCAACCACATCCTTACTTCCGCTTTTGTGTAAAGGCACCACATGAGCCTCTCTCCAGTCCTTTGGCACCACTCCCGACTCCAACGAGGCATTGAAAAGGTCAGTCAGTGGAGTTGCTAGAACGTCCCCAAGTTCCCTCAGTATTCTAGGGTGTATCCCATCCGGTCCCATCGCTTTGTCTACTTTAAGTTGAGCTAGTTTCTCACGAACACAGTCTTCTGAAAATTGTTCAAGATGTCCCTCGCTTCTGTTCTTATTTGTGGGTGTTTTCTGAGGTCCTGCTCCTGGTTCTTCATCTGTGAACACAGAACAAAAATATTTGTTAAGCAATTCCGCTTTATCCTTATCAGCTTCTACATATTCCCCCCTGCACCCTTGAGTCTGACAATACCACTTTTGCCCTTCCTCTTCTCACTAATATATCTGAAAAATGTCTTATCCCCCCATTTTATTGCATTGGCTATTTCCTCCTCCTTTTGAATCTTTGCCTTCTTGACTACTTTGCTAGCTTTTCTAAGTTTTTCCAAATACAGATGCCTGTCTTCCTCTCTCTGTGATCTCTTGTATTTCATGAAGGCCTCCCTCTTTTTCTTCACTTTTTCAGCTACTTCCTTCGAAAACCATAGCGGTCTCCTGTTCCTTTTGCCTTTATTTACCATTTTAACAAAAAGGTTGGTTGCCTTTAAAATACCCCCTTTCAGTTTTGCCCACTGTTTTTCTACATCCCCCAGCTGTTCCCATCCCACTAACAACTCCCTGAGGTATTGGCCCATCTTCGCAAAGTTAGTCTTCCTAAAGTCTAAGATCTTCACCTTGGAATGGATTCTAACAGCCCTAGTCCTAATACTGAACCACACCATCTGGTGATCACTGGATGCAAAATGATCTCCCACTACAACATCAGAAACACTTTCACCATTGGTAAGCACCAAGTCCAGTATGGCCCCTTCACGTGTGGGGTCTGTTACCAATTGCCTGAATAGTTCTCCCTGTAGAGAATCCAGGATCTCCTTACTTCTAGATGATACTGCAGCAGGAATGTGCCAATCAACATCTGGCATATTGAAATCTCCTAGCAGTAGCACTTCCCCTTTCCTAGCAATGCTGCGTATGTCTTCAATTAACTCTCTGTCCACCTCTTCCTCTTGTGAGGGCGGTCTGTATATCACACCAATGCAAATAGATTTCTCTTTCCCTCTTTCTAGTTTAACCCACAATGCCTCCTCTCTCCCTTTTAAGCTCTGTAATTCCAAAGCTTTAATAGTAATTTTTACATATAGTGCCACTCCTCCTCCCCTTCTTCCTACCCTGTCCTTTCTGAATAAAGTATAGCCAGGTATAGTTACATCCCAGTCATGGTTTTCTGTGAACCATGTTTCTGTAACTGCCACTAAATCCAAGTCAGCCACTCCCACCAAAGCTTCAACTTCAGGGATCTTATTTCCCATGCTACGGGCATTAATACACACTGCTTTCCATATGTTACCCCTGTTACCCATTTCCATAAAGGTATTTAATGTATCACCTACCTGGGGGCTTTCACTTACCTGGGGGCTTTCTTCACCCATCCCCAACGAATCTAGTTTAAAGCCCGCTTCAGTAGATTAGCCAGTCTACTACCAAAGATGCGTTGACCTTTCTTGGACAGATGGATGCCATCTCTGCTCTGCAACCCTTGGAACAGCATCCCATGGTCTAGGAAACCAAAACGCTCTCGAAGACACCATCCACGCAGCCATGCATTCATCTCCAGGATGCGAGCCTCTCTCCTTGGCCTTTACCCTCAACAGGGAGGATTGAAGAGAACACCACCTGTGCACCTAACTGCTTTACCCTCTGTCCCAGAGCCATGAAGTCACTTTTGATACGTTCCGAGGTATACCTGGCAGTATCATTTGTTCCAACATGGATTAGCAACATTGGGTAATAGTCAGTGGGCTTGATGAGTCTCGGCAAAGTTTCCGTAACATCTTGGATCTTGGCACCAGGCAGACAGCATACCTCTCTGGACATCAAGTCTGGTCGGCAGATGGACGCCTCAGTACCCCTCAGAAGAGAGTCTCCAACCACCACTACCCTTCGTTTCCTTCTGGTCACTGATTCCGCAACTATGGGGTACTTGAACTCTGGTTCTTCCCTTTCCAGGGATGCTTTCACCTCCTCCACTTCCAGGGCTGCATAATGGTTCTTCAATTCAAGGGCTGGAGAAGTTGGATTGGTGATTTTGCAGGCTCTGGTGACTTTTGTCCAACCATCGACATTCTGTTGGCACCCATCTTCTCCTGTGCTGGAGAGCCTGGTTGCTGCAAGAAGCATCTCATCAATGTACTTCTCACTGTCTTTAATGCTCCTCAGCCTCGCCACCTCCTCTCTGAGTTCCTCCACTTGTTTCCTCAGAGCTTCAGCATGCAGGCACCCTGCACATGGAACCGGTTCTTCAACTGGCATTAGGACCTCTGTCTGGACCGAGGCAGAAGCTGTAACGGGGGCAACAGCTTTAGCAATACGATTTTTCCCAGCCATTGTTCTGTTCGTGGAGCTTAGGTATCTGTTAAAGCAAAAGAGAGAGATCTACCAAGTACCAGCCGGTTTCGCAGCTGTCCTTTCAGAGAAAAAGCAGTTAAATCTCTTTAATTATATTCAAAATGTGCTGGTCCAATTCACTGTGATTTGTTAAAGGGGGAGGTGCCCTATAAAGCAAGACTGCTCACTAGGGGTGGGTGGGAGTCGGGGTGGGTAGGGAGGGAACTAACACCCGATTAGGTGTTAGCAGTTTCTGAACCTGAGGAGGTTACAGAGTTCAGCAACCTACTGTGCTCAAGGAAAGTTCCCCTAAAACAGCAAAAATGAAAGTAACCTTGCTTTAAAAAATATACACAAAACCCTTTTAAGAGCTCCCAGTCAGAGAGCTAGCAATGTAATATAATAAAACAAACAAAGAACCCCTCAAATCCTTACTGTTTGTTTGATCTGTGGAGCTCTGGTTAGGAAAGCCTCAAAAGGGCAGGGCACTGGAGCCTTTTATGCAGGCTTCAACTGCACTCAGGAAACAGGCCCACTAACTCCTGATTAGGTGTTAGCAGTTTCTGAACCTAAAGCAGCTGGATTAAAACAAAATTGTCAGTCCTGACAGCTGCAAAAAGTCCAAGAACCATCAGCATGTTCTTTTACACACCAGGAGGGTGGGCAGTTTTCAAATACTGAAGATAGATCATCTGGTAGGGGAGCAGGGCTAGAAGACTGAAAGAGGTGCAGGGCTAAAGGTTTGCCTACTGCCCCAAATACCCTTGGCACTCCCCCCTGCTTGCGTAATCTTCTATTGGCACAGATCTTGAAAATCCTATTGGCGAAATTACATAGAACGATTTAATGGAGAAAGAAATGTATGTGACCAGTGACTGAAAATCCCTTCCCTACGACAGGGAGAAAAGGAATGGTGCTATCAATGTCAGCTTCAAAGAAACCTCAGCTTTATGGCTCAAGGAGCAAACAGAATGATGCCGTGGCTGGTTTCCTATCATTACTGATGCTAAGAACAAAGCCAGGGCTGAACATCTTGAGGTGGGTGAGAGGCAGGAATACAGCAGAGGGCTTTGGGAGAGGCCTCGGTCATGGAGGGACTGTAGATGTAAACACCTCCCTGCACCCACTACCAACTTATCGGTTCTCAAAATTTTGATCTGGCTTTTAGATTTGAAATATATTTTTAAGAATCTACTTGGTTCTGATTACCTCTCGTTTAAAAAAACAACAACAACATATATGTACCCCTTAGAATGTCAGTGCACTGAGAACTGAACAACAATCCTTTGTAAACTGAGGGGACATGACTGGAGACAGCTACTTCTAGTCCCAGCAATGTGACAAGCTGCAACACCTGTACTTCATTACTTATAAGCAATCCTGTCCCTTTGAGAGATGCTTGTTATTTCTTCCTGACTTTAAATGCCATCCTGCAAGGTAAGAAACACATCAAGAGACAGGGATCAGCGGTAGAATAGATTATTGAGAAGCACTTTTTTATTTTAATGGTTGCTGGGGTAGTGAGTACGGCTAGTACACATAGGAATCTAGAAGCATTAATGAAAAAAAACCCTTTTTTTAACAAAATAATAAATAAATACATAGATACTATTTGAATGCTCATGCAGTGTACATTACTTGCTGCTAAGGGCCAACAGGAGGGCATGAGAGGGGGAGAGGAGAGGAAAAGATTTTTTTTTAAATAGTTGGATGGTGGTGTTTCTCCACGGCACTGAGTGTGGCGCTTTAAAACGTCAGGCACATGGCTGGAGGAGGATTGAAGATGGCGGCAGGATGCGCGGTGGCTCGCTACTGCTCCTGGACCTTACAACAAAAATCCTTTCTTTCGTTGTTTCTTCATGCCGCATAAACAGAAGGCTAAGCCATCAAGATCTCAGTCTGTCTCTCAGGAGTTAAATAGGACTTCGGACCTCTCGGTGGTTTTGGAGGCTTCTGATTAAGAGGTTAATTAGAAGGCAACATTGTTTGTTAGTTTTGTTTTTGAGCGGGATTTCAACGCGTTGGATTGTATTTTCGGACGGCCCGGTCCACATTTCCAAAGTATGGCTTTTTCCTGATGTGGAAAGAGCCACACAAGCCAAATGAAAAATGTTCCTGGCAATGCACCAAGGGACTTTGGCTCTTAGTGCTTCTATTCTTTTCTGCCGTCCTTATGTGAAATTCAGGGGGTGGTGGCGAGATATTTTGTTTTTTGCCCCCGAGCGTTTCTTGACTTAGAGAAGCTGGCAGTGTCTGCTGTTTCCCAAGCTGGAAGTGGGGAGGGCAGAGGCAGTGGTGATCGTTAAGTGTTTAGTATACCCAGAATGTGAAGAACCATGCAATGCCTTTTTCCGAATGTTTACTTTCCTTTGTTTTACTTTGTCGACTGATAGGTGTATTAAAAGTCTTAGGTGTAATCCTTTGTTGTTTTACCATTGGTATATTATTTTTCATTGTTTATTATTTGTTGCTGGATTATCTCCATCATTTTTCTTTTTCCAAGTGCACATTTACAATATTTTGTTAAACTTAATAAATAAAACATCAGGCACATGAACCTTTTACAGATGTTAATCAGCTTCTAACTAAACAAAAAAGTACAGTAGTAGTTCCCATTGATATCCATTGGGTGCAATCATGGTTATAAAAGTCCACATTTTCTGACATCCGTGCTGTTACTCATAGAGACTGATAAGCTGCAAGTAATAGTAACAAACCGTGGGATCTTTCTGTAAGGAACTGTGCTGCAAACTAAGGAGTACTTTTACTAAAGTGAAGTAGGATTTTCCATGTACTGCGTGTTTAGCGCTAAAACAAACATGAGGAAAGTGCAACAGTTGTGCGCTATCAGAGGGTGTCCAGCATGTTCCTGGGAGTTACTATACTGAACCATATCCTAACGCGCAACAGCGACATTTACAACTAACACAGGTGCACTTAACGTCACTGGATTTTTTGCTTTGTGAATCCAACTACTGTTGCAGAGATTTACTTCAGATGTTTTTCTTTTAGCATGCTTTTGTGCCAGAAATTCCAGTATGCTTCAGAGACATTTACCAAGCCTAATCCAGATCCTGCTCGTTCCATTAGTGACGATCAATGACAATCTGGTTTAGGCTTGGTAAACATCTCTAATGATGTTTAATTCAACTGAAAGTTTTGTCTGACCTACAGATTCACAAGGCAAAAAATCAAGTTAGCATTTTCGATCCAGAGCAGACACACTTTGGACCAATGAGGAAGCAGGAAGATAACCAGCAATACAGCAGTCTGGCTGGACCAAATCATATGGAGAGGTGGCGGCACTTCTGCATGTTGCCTGCCTCCTGACCCAAAGGTCACTGCTTCAAGACCAGCCTCTGACCACTAGCAACCTTTCAGCTATGTTTTTCATTTGGGCAGCAGCTACCTCTTTATTTAACCAAGTGCAGCAAAGATATAATTTTAAGGTTACAGGGACCTTTGCTTAGTAGGCTGATACATGGCAGCAAGATTTCAGTTTGAATTTCTCAGTTTCCTTTGTCAGTTGCAAGCCTGCCTTACAGGGCATGGCTAATTGAATTGAAGTTGCTCTGCTACTGACTAAATACCTGAACCAGTCTGCTCATCAGAACTTTGAGACTACACACTTAGCTAAGGCTTTCAAACTTTACCGTTGCCTGTTTTTTAAATAAGTTTTACCTGTTGCATATAGGTTTCTAAGGATCTTCAGCCTGCCTATGTTCCTTGCATAGCCCTTAAATCAGATATCTGAGTGTGTGGCTTACTAGCCAGGGACAGTTAAGTTCCCACCCACCCTACCCCTCACCCCACCCACCCCTGGGTTGCATTGCCCATACAGTCAAACCTCGGTTTTCGTTTGCCCTAGTTTTCGTACGATTCAGTTTTCGTTGACTTTTTACATCAAACGTTTGTCCCAGTTTTCGTACATTGTCTCGGTTTTTGTACAGTTGAAAATGGAGCACCAACTTGTGGCCAGAAGTGGGATTTTCTTTATTTTGATTCTCTTGCTGATTGACTGTCTTCCATATGCCAACAAGAGTCTTCAATAAAGGTAAAAGTTATATTAAATGTTCATTTATCCATTTCATTAGTCATTTATATTTATTTCTCATTGTTTTCGACTTTAAGAGCTTCTTTGCCCCACTGCCCCACTCCCATTCATTCGCCTCCCCCTGTTGCATCTCCCCCTCCTACCTCCCACCTTTCTCACACATGGGCCTCTTTTTCACTGCCTACTACCTCTGAATTACATCATCTCATTTCTTCCTCTAGGAAGACTTCCTGTTCTCTCGATCCCATTCCCTCCTCCTGGCTGCTAACTCTCTCCCTCTCATTCCTTCCCTATATCCTTTCTATATTCCACTCCAGTCTTTCCACTGGGACCTTTCCTCGCCCCTGGAAGCATGCCCTAATCCGCCCCATCCTAAAGAATCCCTCTCTGGATCCTATGGTCCCTGCCCATTACCGCCCAGTTTCCAATCTCCCCTTTCTTTCCAAACTCTTAGAAAAACTGGTTTTTGCACAGCTCACTCACCACCTCGATTCCACCCACTTTCTTCACCCCCGTCAGTCAGGATTTTGTCCTGGTCACAGTGTTGAAACTATCTTACTCGCCTTCACTAACGCACTGCATGTTGCCCATGATCACGGGGATATCTCGGTGGCGGTAGCCCTTGACCTATCTGCCGCCTTTTGACTTAGTGGACCACTCCCTTCTTCTTCTCCGCCTACGGGAAGCAGGTCTTTGTAGTGTTGTCTATCGCTGGTTCCACTCCTTTCTCTCCTCCCGGTCCTGCACCGTCCTTTCTTCCTCACCTTCTACCCCTTCTTCTGACCCATTCCCTCTTTCTTGTGGTGTCCCCCAAGGTTCAGTCCTGGCGCCTTTACTTTTCATCCTCTTCCTGGCCCCCCTCGCTCTGCTAATACAGCAATCTGGCATATCAGCATTCTATTACGCCAACGATATAGTCCTCCTCCATTACACCTCCCCCTCCTGCCCGGATCTTTCCCCACTAAATTCATGTCTCTCCACGGTGGCCACTTGGTTGACACAGAACTGCCTTCATCTCAATCTCACCAAAACCATTGCAATTTGGTTCTCCTATGGCAATCCACCGCCTTTGCTGGCACCTTCTTTCTCTGGCACCCCTGTTCCCCTAGTCTCTACTTTTCGGTATCTAGGAGTACACTTCGATTCTGATCTTTCCTTCCAAGCCCATGTCTCTCACCTCACCAAGACATCCTTCTTCTTTCTCCGCCAAATCCGAGCAATCCGCCCCTTCCTCTCCCCATCGGCCCTCACTACCCTATTACTGTCCCTGGTCATATCACGGGTGGACTTCTCCAATTCAGTTCTCATAGGTCTATCTAAATTCCAGCTAACCCATCTCCAGAGGATCCAAAACACCGCTGCCCGCCTTCTCACTCACTCTTCCCCCCCGGACCACATAACACCTCTGCTCCTCCACCTTCACTGGCTACCTGTCTCTTTCCGCACCCAGTATAAGCTGCTTTCTCTTGTACATAAAATCCTCCACACTAATACTCCACAATATCTAGCAGACCTCATTTCTTTCCACTCTCCCAGGCACACTCCCCGCTCTTTTCACTTCAATCGTCTCACTCTTCCCTCGCCCTCCCTTGCCCATCTGCAATCCACGCGTTCCTCCGCCTTCTTTTTCATAGGACCTGCCCTATGGAATTCCCTTCCCTCATCCCTTCGCCTGGAGTCCAATCACAACACCTTCAAAAAAGACCTGAAAACTCACCTCTTCTCCACAGCCTTCGACCTTCCCTCCCCTCTGTGTGACCCGCCTTAAGCTCTATCTCCTCCCCGAGACTGTCCCTTCCTTGTCCTGTCCTGTCTTTCTCCTCTCTCTTCTCTCCTGTAACCATTGTAAATTTCCTTTCCACTTCACTGGCCTTTGAGCCTTTCCTGTTTGCTTGTATATTGTGCACCGCCTTGCTTGTTTCAGAAAGGCGGTTTATCAAATAAAATTAACATAAACATAAACATATGTAAAAATATAGTTATTATCTATAAAATGTATTTTTTGTTAATGTTTTTGGGTGTCTGGAACAGATTAATTGGATTTACATTATTTCTTATGGGAAATATTGCTTCAGTTTTCATACATTTGGTTTTAGTCAGACTTTTTCGAACGGATTAATCACGAAAACCGAGGTTCCACTGTATAGACATCATATACATTGACATCTGTCCTTTAATTAGGTGTTACACCGAGTTTTTCTCCTTTTCTCCTTCTAGGACAGCTGAGTCAGAATGGCATGTATTCAATGCAATAACAGTGGTGCTTTCATTCTGAGAAGAATCATTTAGAACCTAAGAGTTTGCCCTATATGCCTCAAGTTAGTTGCTATGCATAAAGAATTGACTCTACTAAGGGAAGAATTAGCTGCACTTAAACACACCTCCTCTAGGGTACAAACTGAACAAAATCCATCACCGCTTCCACAAAAAAATCAAACAGCCCAGGAACAAATGGATCACAGTGGGCTCCGGTACTATCACATCTATGCCGACGACATCATGGTGTATGCTCCAATCAACCTACTAGCACCTAACAGAAATAACAATAACCAAATGCATTGAAGACATGAATGCCTGGCTCACAGTCAACAACCTGACAGTCAACTATGATAAAACTGAGGCAATGTTCATCACCCAAAACACTAACTTCATTCCACCACAGACTATTAGTATTCTAAACAAACACATAGTAGTCAAAGATGAAGTCAAGTACCTGGGCATCACAATGGACAGAGCCCTGAACCTGAAATCTCGTATCACCAAAACTGCAAACAAAGCCTACCAACGTTTGAGGATCATAAGAAAGATCAAACCATTGATCCGCCAAGACCACTTCCGCACAGTATGCCAAGCACTCATCACACCTCTTCTTGATTACGGAAACTCATTATATCAAGGCCTACCTCAGCATACCCTACACCCACTCCAAATGGTGCAGAACACTACAGCATGCATCGTTACTGACACTCCAAGATCTGAGCACATCACCCCCATCTTACAACAACTACACTGGCTCCCAATGGTGGCCAGAGCAAAATTTAAAAGAATCCTAATTATCTTCAAAATCATCCATCATCTATCGGCAGATGCACTACAAGAAATCATAACAAGAGATATCAGTAATAGACCAAGAAGGAACAATAGTGACAACATGATCGGCACACCCGCAGGATACCACAAGACTAAACAAAATACTTCAAGAAGAGCTCCTTCACTACTGGCATCCACACTATGGAACTCCCTCCCAACGAGCCTAAGGGCATTAGAAGACATTACAGACTTCCACAAGAACCTTAAAACTCTGCTCTTTACAGAAACTTATCAGCAGATAGACAATAGTACCCACTCGAGCGGTATTGCAGCTAATCCCGCCAACTCAATACCCAATCAGTCCAACTTGACTCACGAAGATACCCTCATGCTAAATGTAACCCTCCAACTGTGCTGTCTAAATGTTGTTAAATACCCTCATATTAAATGTTGTAAATCACCCACATGTTAAATGTAACCCAACTGTGATGTTATGTGACCACTTTGATTGTAGGATAAGGTGGTATAGAAATCTGTCTAAATAAATAAATAAAATAAATATTCTTGCATAATGCCTTCTCTGCATTGATAAATGAGGGTGCCCAATCCATGGAAACTGAAGTGCCCTTAAATGATAGACTTAATACCAATTCTACTGAGAATGTACCAAACAGGAAGAAAAAAATCACAAAACAGAAAACTCCTCCTCCTTGGAGATTCCATCATCAGAGGTACCAACTTGGGAACACAGCTCAAAGGACAGAGGATGGTCAAATACCTCCCAGGCTCTTCAGCCAGCAGGAATACAAACCAAATTGTTGGTATAGTTAGTGCAGAAAGTGAGCACTCCAAAACTGATATTGTCATCCACTTGGGTACAAATGACCTGTCTAGAAACAGTGCCTCTGCAGTTCAAAGGGACTTCCAGACTCTGGGAGAGAAACTCAGGCTCATTGCTAATACTATAGCATTCTCAGAAGTTCTACCTGCTCATTGTAAAGGGGCAGAAAGGCTGCATCGCATAAACAACTTTAATACATGACTCCAAACCTGGTGGAAACAAGACGGATTTAGATATATAGGCGAGTGGAGAAATATATGGATCAACAAGAGATTATACTGTGCTGATGGACTATATCTCTCCGCTGCAGGGAAAAGGATCCCAAGTGAAAAATTCAGGCAGTATGTGGACAGGTATTTAAACTAGGGAAAGGGGGTGATGGATGGAGAAGGACAAGTTCAGTACATCACTCCCAGCAAAAGAAAAACATTGGAAACAGACACACTTTTGAACACCACATCAATGGCAAACGGGAAGGAGCATATAGAACAAAAGGCAGGTAAGCCATTCAACAAATGCTGGAAAGCAATGAGTACAAATGCTCGAAACCTAGCCAACAAAGTTCCTGATCTGGAAGCCCTAATGGTGGAAATGGACTTGGACATTGTGGTCATTACAGAAACATGGTTTAATGAGTCACATGAATGGGATATAGCCATAGCTGGTTATATTTAGAAGAGATAGAGAGGGTAGAAAGAAGGAAGAGTAGCCCTGTATGTCAAAAGCAATATTAAAGCTGCTGAACTGCAGGGGACATGGGGAAAAGAAGCAGCGCCCTGGACTGTGTTGGAAAGAGGAGATGGCACTGTCATCCATACTGGTGTGGTCTACAGGCCAACTCAAACCAAAGAAATGGATAGTGAATTGATTGTTGACATTGCAAAGATAGCCATGAAGGAGGAAATGGTCATATTAGGCGACTTCAATCTACCTGTTGTGGACTGGAATGTTCCTTCTGCAATCTGGAAAGCAGTAAAAAAATTGTGGATGCCTTCCAAGATGCATTATTTAAATAAATGATGGAACCGACCAGGGAGAGCTCCATGCTGGATTTAGTGCTCACCACTGTGTCTAATATCCTGTGGGTGCCCATGTGAGCAGCAGCGATCATTACATGGTGTGGTTTGAGAAAAAAAGCCAAGGTAGAATCCAATCACAGCAAGCTCAAAGTCCTAGACTTCAAAAATGCTGACTTCAGTAAAATGGCCAAATACCTGAAGGAAGAGTTGGTAGGGTGGGAGTAGATAAGGGAAGTGAAATTGCAATGGGATAAACTAAAGGAGACAATAAAAGGTGCAACAGATACATACGTAAGGAAAGTAAATAAAAACAAGAGGAAAAAGAAACCTATTTGGTTCTCCAAAGAAGTGGTTGCACAAATAAAGGCAAAAACACAGCTTTCACAAAATTCAGAAGCTCGCAAACAGAGGAACACAGAAAAGAATACAAGATCAAACTAAAAGAGACAAAAAGAGAAATAAAGATAACAAAATCAAAAGCAGAAGAAAAGATGGCTAAAGATGTGAAGTGTGGTGACAAAACTTTCTTCGGGTATATTTGGGCGAGAAAGAAAATCAGAAGTAGAATTGCAGGACTCAATTGCTGGGAATGGATTCGTGAAAAGTGACATTGAAAAAGCAAAAATGCTAAACAAATACTTCTGCTCTGTTTTCACTAGAGAAAATCCTGGAGAAGGACCACCTGTGATTGACAAATATACAAATGGGAATGAAGTAGATACCACACCATTCACAAAAGATGATGTGTTAGAACAGCTTGCAAAACTGAAAGTGGACAAGTCTATGGGACCAGATGGGATACATCCCAGGATACTGAAAGAACTCAGAGGTTCTTGCAGGGCCTTTAAATGATGTTTTTAATAGATCCTTGGAGACAGGAGAAGTTCCACAGGTCTGGAGAAGGGATGATGTGATACCTTCTTCACAAAAGTGGTAATAGGGAAGAAGTGACAAAATACAGGCCAGTAAGCCTTACCTTGGTGGCAGGAAAGGTAATGGAGGCACTCCTGAAATAGTGCATAGTGGACTTCCTCGAAACCAACAGGTTGCATGATCCGAGGCAACATGGTTTTACCAAAGGACGATCTTGCCAAACAAATCTGATTGAGTTCTTTGACTGGGTGACCAGAGAACTAGATCAAGGGCATACGATGGATGTGATCTACCTAGATTTCAGCAAAGCCTTTGATACTGTTCCTCATAGGAGCTTATCAATAAACTCAACAGCCTGGGGGAGGGTCCCAAGAAGGTTAACTGGATCAGAAATTGGTTGACTGACAGACAACAGAAGGTGACAGTAAATGGAACTCACTCTGATGAAAGGAAGGTGAATAGCAGTGTGCTCCAGGGTTTGGTCCTGGGACCAGTACTGTTCAATATATTTGTGAATGATATTGCTGAAGGGTTGAATGGAAAAGTCTCACCTACTTCAACTTATTCCATGTCTTATTTGTACATGTTGCATATATGATTCAAAAGTCAAATTTGAGTTAATAATAACTCCCAAGCTACATACCTCCAAAGATATATCTAGCTTCTGTCCTAACAACTGAAAAAAATAAATATCATCTGGAATATTAGCCTTCCCCTCCCATAAAACTTCAGTTTTCCCTAAATTCAACTTCAATTTATTTTCATTCAACCGATGTGAGCGGACAGAGTGGGATGCGGCTCCTGGCACCCTTATTATAAACCAGACAAGATCACCCATTTCTGGCACTCTAAGTTAGCCAAATTGGTGCAGAGAATGCCCATGTAGAGAAATCTGGGAAGGAGTTACACCAAGACATGGTTAAAAAAAAATCGCTGACAAGCGAGACCGCCACTGGGCTCAAGATAACAGTGAGCACCACAATGGAGAGGTGGGAGGAGGCTGGAGCATATGAGCATATGGCAACCCTACTCCAGGAAATCCAGTCCTCCAAAGAAAAGATCATTGCCACTGTTTCTGTTTGTTTTGAGGAATATTTTAACACTCTGGTAACAAGCGTGACCGAGGCTGAGGAGCATATAGGTCAGATGGAGGATTGGGACAGTCGCACGGTGAAAGAACTCCCTCAGATACAAAAAGCAGTCTGCTGGCTAGAGGAAAAAGCAGAGGACCGTGAGAACCAGGACTGTAAGCAAAATGAATCTTTGGGATCCCGGAAGGAGCAGAGTTGCCGGATGCCAGAGCTTTTGTTCAGCAGTTGCTGGGTGAGAGTTTTCCCATGCAAATGGCAACGCCCGCATATGAAGCTGAATGGGCCCATAGAGAAAAACGGCCTAAACCAGGGCCGAATAAACAACCCCGGGTGTTGATAGTATGGCTGCTTTGGCACAGGGAGAAGGAATATGTCATCCACGAAGCACGGAAAACTAAAAAGGCTGGCAGGTCGCTATCTTTCCTGATTTCAGTGCGGAGACAGCTCGCCAGAGGAAATTCCTGTTGCCCTACCAGGACTTACTTGTTAAGGCTGGGGTATGGGTGGCTATTTGTTTCCCTCCTGCCTTACCGTGCTCTCCCAGGGAGAGCGTATTTCTCTCCATTCTCCTGAGGAGGTAGAGATACTATTGAAGAAACACAACGCCCAGAGCCCGGGGGATAGATCACCACGCAGACTCCATGAAAGCCGCTGCCTGAGCCAACGGGATAAGAGTCTTGCATTGTCTGAATCGTCGGGCTTCAAGACTTCGGAAGGACTGCACACTTCACCACAGATCTATCATTGGGCAACTTGTGGTGGACTGTCCACCAGTGCAATGACTGAATGAGAGGGGCAGTGACATACAGACGATCCCTAAGTCAACCTGTGGCCTGGGTCCACTGAGTTCTCAGAGTCCACTTAGCCTGCCTCATCGGGGGGGGGGGGGGGGGGTGCCAAGAGTGTGACATGCACTGTAGAGGCTGTGTGGCCTAGTATGGTAAACATCTTGTGAGCTTTCACCTGCTGACTCAGCTGAGTCTCCCGCACCAATGCTGTCAGCATGCACAGTTGATCATGCGGAAGAAAGGCCGCAGCCTAAGTCATGTCAAGCAGGGCTCCTATGAATTCCAACTGCTGGGTGGGTTGAAGTTGGGATTTGGGTAATTTATAATGAACCCTAGTAGTTCCAACACCTGAATGGTCAAGAGTGTTGATTCTTGAACTCCTTCTGGAGTAGTTTTCTTGATCAGTCAATCATCCTGATAGGGGAAGACAAACACTCCCAGCATCTGGAGGTAAGCAGCTACTACAAGGCATTTTGTGGAAATACAAGGTGTTGAGGCCAGGCCAAAGGCAACACTTTGTACTGGAAGTGTTGCCCCCCAGCATGAGCTGAGATACTTCATGTGAGCGGGGTGTATCTGTATGTAGATATACGCATCCTTCAGATCCAGGAGCATAGCTAATCTTCTTTTTGAAGGTAAGGATGCAGGGTGCTTATAGAAATTATTCTGAACTTTTCTCTTACTAAGTACATGTTCAGATCTCATAGGTCTAGGATGGGACTATATCCCTCACTTTCTTGGGGACCAGAAAGTATCTGGGATAAAACCCCTGGCCTCTTTACTCTGGTGGGTCAAGCTCAATCGCGAGATCTGACAAGAGGGCAGTGATTTCTCTCTGAAGCAGTGCCTGATTCAGTGGGTCGAGATGATGCACCCTGAAGGGCAATTTGGTGGTAGTTCCAATAAATGTAGTTTGTAATTGCTTTGGATGATCTGAAGAACCCATCAATTTAAGGTTATGAGGGGTCACTTTTGTGGAAAAGAGTGAGCCTTCCCCTTTCCTACTGCGGCTATTGGAAGAGTGGCTATACTCTGAAGGAACCAGTCAAAACCCTGCCCCAGGTTTTGGCTGAGGAGACGGTTGGGCCTTCTGAGGCTTCTCTCAATAGTGCTATTGTCGAGCAGCCTGTTTGGGAGTTCTGAGGCCCAGGAAAGTACCTATGCCTATGAGAAAAATAGGTATTTTTCTGTCCCATCCCTTAGCACCTCCTGCGATAGAAGGCCAGCTCAGATGTGCATCTTGAGAGATTATGAAGAGTAATGTGCAGCTTTTCTATGAAGCCATCCTTCTCTTCGACCTTTTCTCCGAAGAGATTCTCTCCACAGCAGAGCATGTTAGCAAGCTTGTTCTGCACAGCTTTTTCCATGTCCGAGGACTAGAGCCAGGCGAGTCTATGGCAGAAGCTCTCTATGCTGTTTCGAAGATGTCATAGGTCGACCGGACCATGAACTTCAAGCAATCCTTGCTGTGAGCCACTAGGGAATGATACTGCTCCAATTTCTCTGGAGGGAGAGACAGATATCTCAGCAAGGACGTGCATTATGTTCTTCAAGACGATATGGGCTAATAGCATGGAGATCTGAAAATAACTTCTCCCTAAAGGATCCATGCCCAAACCTCCCTCCCCAGGGTCGTCACGGAATGAGTCTCCATACTCTTAGACTTCTTTAGGGTGGATTTGACCACCAAGGAATGGTGAGAAAGCTGAGGCTTCTTGAATCTGGGAGCCTTCTGAACTCGATAAATCGAGTACAGCCTTCTACTGACTGAAGGCACAGTGATGGAGTTCTCCTACATTCTCATCTGTACTCTCTGCAGGATTTATTTATTTATTTACATTTTCTTATATACCGCGCTATTCTGCATCAGTGCGGTTTACATTGAACAAACTGAAATTACATTGAACAGGGCATTATAACTTGGAGATAACTATTTTACAGGGAACATGGGCTATGGAGGGTTAAGTGGCTTGCCCAAGACCACAAGGAGCACCTGTGGGACTAGAAACCCCAGTCCTTCCGGCCCAAGGTTTCTGTCCTCTAGTGGGATTTGAACCCCCGACCTTCTGGCCTGAAGTACCTTGCCCCAACCACTAGGCCACTCCTCCACTCCAGGATGCGGTGCACAGGCACTGCCACCACTTCCTTAGAGGCCGAGTACTGCAGGATCTCCAACTCTTTTGTCCTGGGCTCATCCTCAGTCTCCACATGGCCTTTGCCATATCCCGCACAAATTCCTGGAAGGTCATGTCCTCAGGAAGGGACTTGCGCTGCTCATGAAGTGAAGAAGAGTCTGATGAGAGCTCAGGAGACCTGCCCTCCGACAGATCTGCTGATTCCACATCTGTCACCCAACCTTCTGACTCAGACAGAGAGGAAGTCGAAGTACTTCTAAGTCCTATATCTCTCTCCTGGTCCAAAAGGATGGGAAGCTCCTTCAGGAGCTATGATACACCAATGCTCTTCTAGATTTTGAGGGTGTATCAGACCCTGAGAGGGATATCGGCTGGGCAAGCACAGGAGTCAGGGCCCTACGATGCCCACAGGCAAGGCATGCATCTCATAGAAACATAGAAACATGATGACAGAAAAAGACCACATGGTCTATCTAGTCTGTCCTTCCATATCAACAATCTCGAGGATTGACTGCACGATGGCCGATGTCAATGCTGCCAATGTCGAGGTCCTAGGAGCCGCACCGCCAAGAGCACTATAATACACTCCTCGAGAGTTTGCAGAAGGTGCTTCTCCATGATTGCTGATTCCGAAGGCTGCGGGCCCACAGAAACTTCGACCGATGTACCAATTAACTGCACAGAGGTATTGGCTGCCTGATCTTGGCTCTCGGTAGTCTGTCGATGCCCCTCCAATGTTTTGGAGGATGAGCTTTCCTCCCTTTGGGGCAGCTTCGAGGGGTGCTCTCATGGACCCTCATCGTTCTTGACGCCCGGCCTCAATGGGCTCTGATGCCAATGCACCAGAGTTTTCACCCGGTGCTCAGTTCAATTATCCCTAGGCATCAACAAAGACAAAGCTGAATCCTTCCTAGTCTTCCGGTAGAAATCGATTGATGGACGATGTTCCAGGGTGCTACAGGTGCTCAGCTCAGAATGGGCTTGAGAACTCCTTGATGTCGATGCACCGCCAGTATCTGATGCAGCCTTTGAAGCCATGGCGACCAGTGACATCGATGCCGATGATGCTGGATCGGACTTGTGAGCACCAAAAAGTGATTCATGCTGCTTCTCTCAACCTTTGAGGCCTCTTCTTGTCATTTGCAAACACAACCTATAAGAAGAGCGCTGAAGATTGGGTCAGAGGCACTGGAGGCACCAGCTGTGTATCCGTGGAGGATATAGTCCTAGCATACTGAATACACTTTTTAAACCCACTGGCAGGTTTCTGGAATACGTTGCCTGGGAAATAGCTGCAGCAAAATCAAACGGCTCGATTTTGAACCATGGATTGACCACAGCACCGGTGGCCTAAGAGGGCAGAGATATTGTGGAAAAAGAACTACAAATAAACTATCAAGGGAGATAAAATGATGACAGGCAAAGAGCAAAAACTCAAGCGCAGAAAGCACTGCAGGGGCGAAGAAGTTTACCAACTGGAGAACATTTCAGGAACATGTCCGAGGGACTCTGCGGAAAACTAAAGTCTGATCCAAGATGGTGCCATGGTGGCAGGTGGGAAGGTGGCGATCAGGCATGGTGGAGCCTCCTAAAAGCTTCCAAGAGAAGCTGGGAAGCGTTATTGTGCAAGAGCTCCCTCAGGGATGTCACCCATACATGAGAACTCATTCCTGCTTGTTCAGGGAGAAGTCTATATCAGAGGAGGCAGACTCCTCATTATTTGAGGTTGGGTCTTGCTGCTTTTCATTTTGCTGAGATTGACTCAGCCAGGATGCAGCTGGGCAACAGTGGTGGAAGGGGAGAGAATGGAAGAGAAAAACAGATGCAGAACACCTTGGGGGTAGGGAAGAGAAGGGAAGGGGGTGGGGGAGGATGCTGGACAACTGGGGAGGTTAGGAAAGCGGATGGGGGGGGGGTATGGCCTTGAGCCACACCTGGGGGAAGGGAAGTGTATGGCTGAGGGTTCATCTAGGGCATCAGATTCTCTTGGCCAAGCTCTGCAGACCTGCTTCGCGTTCCCACCTCCCAACAGAATATTCCCTCCTGATTCCTCCGCCAAGAGCAGTCCCCCTCCCCCCGATTGGGTCCACCCCCCCCATTGGGTCCACCCCCACCAGCAATCCACCTGCCCTCCCACTACCCACCTGATTTGCCCCTGAGACTTACCCTGGGGATTCCCTGGTGTCTAGTGGAGCTGGAGCAGGAGCGCTCTCCCCCCTCTGCTCAGGGTTAGAAAATGATGGCTTTTACCCCTAACAGTAGTCTCACGGTACTATCACTAGAAACTGATCCTTAACAGTAGTACTATGAGACTACTGCTAGGGGTTAAAAGCTGCCATTTTGGAACCCTAAGCAGCCAGGGCAGGAGTGGCGGGGAATGGCTCCTGCTTTGGCCCCAGCAAACAACTAGGGAGCCCCCCAGGCAAGTCCAGAGAGTCTATCTGATGGGTGAATGGAGGAGGGTGGTCTAATCAGGGACGGGGCACTCAGGGGGGACCTTTTTGGAAGAGAACATTCTATTCGGGGGGGGGGGAATTGGAAAGGGGGGGGCCTTGTATGGGGGTCTTTGTTACTTATATATACGGTTCTATAAATCTGGGCCAAGGCTGCATTCGTTGCCTCGGCAGGTAGTGCGGTTGCTTCTGTGCCACCTGCCAAGTCAAGGAATGTGGCTCCTGTGCAGTAAGTGTCTACCCTGCATGGGAAGTACCTGACAGATGCTGGGCACGCTCCCTGCAGTCACCACACAGTCTCACTGCACCTTCGCTTTTGCAGCTAAGATGTGGTAAGGGCACTTTAGTAAAAAGGCCCCTATGTGTGCTAAGCATTTACTACACGAATTGGTTACACATGCCCCTTAGAGATATCTAAACGCGAAACCAAGATTAAACAAAATCAGAACAAAAACAATCTGCCACGTATCCTGATTAGTCTGGAGCATGAGTAGAGCAGCCCTCATGGATTTAAGTCTAATCCTAAAGCAAAGGAGGTCTCTGAACAACAACCGCATCTTGAACTCACAGTCAGGGGTTAAAAGCAAAATGAATTACAATTTTAAGAGCACCTACTTCTCAAAAATGTGTTTTTCTAGTGACTAAAATTTGAGGCATTCTGTGCTGCTACAGGTACCTTTAAATTAAAAAGATTAATTACTCACATCTTGATCCGACAGTTCTTGAAGTAATATTTCTTCCAATTCCTCCTTAATCAACCATCTGCTGCCAATCAGGTTTCTGTTTAAAATATCACAATCTCTCCTTAATTAACCATGAAATTAGAGTTATATAATAAGGACCACACATTCAGACACAAAGTAGGGAGTCTGCAAAACAGCATAATTCCACTTAAACTGTATGTTCTCACTCTGCTTAGTGTGAGTCCAGGAAAGTGTTGCTCCTGGATGGGTAAATTAATAATATATGGAATTTCTAGTATTAGAATATCTCAGTGCAATTACAATGTCAGAAACCCTTTTTTATTTTTTTTACTTCCATAGGGCTATGGGTACTGTTCAGATACCTGGAGGATAATTATATTAGAGGATCCCTAGGCAGGAGAGACTTACAGGAGTATATATTGGATCTATATTTTTTAAAAGCAACATATGTGCATATATTACGGCTTCACTGCCCTGAATAAGCCTGTTCTCAGCAGCTAAACAGGGGACTTCTGGTGACATCACTCACCTGCATGGACGACTGAGCAACAGCTCCGGCATCCAAACCCCTCCCCTACCCCCCCAAAAAAGGCAAAAAGGTGAATTAGAACCTCAAAGGGGCCTAAAATAGATGGAAACATCAGGCACACCTGCAAGGACCCGATGGCAAACACACAAAAGCAGACCACAGACTTAAAAGAGTTTGCATATAATAGCTCTAAAGCTGAGCACAAGGCGCCAAACAAGATTGCTGTGAAGGAGGGAGGTGAGAATGAGGAGGAGGAATCAACAGAGGCAGAAGAGCCCGAGAGCAGTAATAGCACGCTGGTGCAAATAACTAAGGAGGAGCTGCGCTCCTGGTTTAAAGATCTGCGGTTGGAAATAGCTGGGATTCGCACTGATATGGAGGGAGTGCTGGCCGAAATAAGAGTAGAACTGGCAGAAGTTGGGAGCAGAGTGGAGGAGTCAGAGCTTCAAATATTAGAACTACAGGGCTCAGAAGGAGCTGTATGAGACTTGCTGAAAGAATTAGCAGAAGCTAAGGCACTATTAGAATTAAGTTGAAGACCTGGAAAACGGGTTCAGACGGAATAACTTGCGGATAAAAGGGGTCCCAGAGGAGGAGATCATGACTGTATGCAAATAGCCCATGCAATCTGTATGGGGGTGCTTCAGGAGATGGAAGAGCAGGGCAATGGCAGCACCATTAAACTGAATGGGGAGTATAGGGCACAAACCTCCGAAGGAGTGAATGGCCCAGGGACACTATCATCTGTGTGCATGATTATGGAGTAAAGGAGATCTTGGCCAGGGTAAGAGCAACAGGGACATATTATTGGAAAAGCCATAAAGGCATGGTTTCACACAGTGGCTGCAGGATGAGAAATTGAGGTTCAGGTGGCTATACCCAATTGGACCTGCATTTATTAGCAATGGAGTGACGCAAAGGACGACCACGCTCCCACAACTGGCGGCAGCGATGAAGGAAGCAGGATTGATGCCTAGCAAAAAATGAAAAAAAGGACAAAAGAAATAAACGTGGTGTTGGGAAGAAGCTACTTGCTACCCGAGGACTCTTAAGGATTTATGGATTCTGGATGGTCACCTGAGAAAATTAAGATGGGGGAAAGGGCTGATAGTGAAGAACTAGGATTATGTTTTAATGTATATTGTACGGGGTATGCTGTGATAAAGGTGTGAGAGAATGGCTATAGGGAAAAGATATCAGGCATGAATGAAAGGGGGGGATGGGCAAGGTATGAAGTCACTGCGAGATGGGAGTAGGAGCATGTTGGAATATGGGTGAAGAGGGAAGAGTGGTCAGGGTATAAAGGGTAAGGGGGGAGTAAGGGGGTGGACAAGGCAAAGTTGTCAGTTGGGAAGGAAGGGGAAGGTGGGGGGAAGGGGTCCAGGTCTCATAAATGTGGGAGATTCTCTGTAACTTTGGCATAATTGATGACTAAACAAACAAACATTGAGGGGGGGTTGAGAATTGTGTCACTAAATGTTAAGGGGCTCAATACATGGCAAAAACAAAAAGCCCTGATACATGAGGGCACTAGATTGCATGCAGATATCCTGATGATCCAAGAAACATATCTGAAAAGATCTCTAGGAAAATAAGATCAGATATTTCCGGCTGCACAGAAGGAGCAACCTAAAAAAGCTGGGGTGGGGATCTTTTTGCCAAAGGGTTACAGTTGGAAGAGAACAAAGTGATTCAAGACTCCAAAGGACACTGCCTAATATGGAGGGGGGAGATAGAGGGCCAACCAATGAGACTGTGCTGTAGTTATGCGCCCAATGACCAATAAGGGATCTTTTTTCAATAATTCTACACACAAGTGGCAGATAGATTGGTGGATTGATTAATAATACGCGGTGGTTTTAATACAATAATAGATCCCAAACTAGATACAACTGGTGAGGGAATGGGTCCCCCCCGAGTTGGCCGTGTACAGCTGAAAAAACTGATGGTTAAATTGGGGGGTGAGGAAGACCTGGAGATATCTGAAGGGCACACAACAGGATTATACTTTTTATTCCACCCCCCCCGACATGAAGTCTATAGTAGGCTAGATATGTTATGGGTGGATGGGAAACTGGTGGAAGGAGTGCAGAATGTAGAGATCGGACAGATTACGTGATCGGATCATGCGTCAGTGGGTATAGACATCAAATTGACAATTAATGAGACAGGGTTATGATTCTGGAGATTAAATGAATCCCTTTTAGAGGATCCGAAAGATGTAGGAAAAATGAGAACAGTGATTAAAGAGTACCTGAGATATGGGATGGGCTTAAAGCAGTCATGAGGGGGCACTTGATTTCAGTGGCATGCCAAAAGAAAAGATTAAAGGCTCAACAGGAAGAGAAGCTTTAAAAAACAGTTGGGGGAATTGATGGCACTCCATAAGCGGAGAGGAGGCAGAGGGCGGCTATCACAAATTGAGCAGATAAGAAGGGAGTTGAGCAGGATAAGAGCAGCTGAATGGGCATACCAACTAAATCAATTAAGGCATACTTTTGTGTACAAATCAACATACAAGGAACATATTTAGCCCAGAAACTAAGAAAGCGCAAGATGAAGAATTATATCTGTAAAATATGAGATACTGAAGGAGGGTGGACATATAAGACAGTGCAGATACAGAACATTTTTTGTGAATGTTACAGCTAGTTATAAAAATCAGAACATGGCGAAGTAGAGTTTAACTTAGATCAATATTTGGAAGATACAAACTTACCTACATTAGGAGAGGAAGAAGGTAACTGGCTGGAAAGGGAACTAGAGTAGGTAGAAGTCTTAGAAGCTATCAAATCCCTAAAGGAAGGGAAGGTCCTGGGCTTGGTTGGCCTAACCGCAAAATTTTACAGAACGTTCTCACGGGAAATAAGTGAACTGTTAACAGAGCTCTTTAATGGTGTTATTAATGGCGGGGAGCTTCCCAAATCGATGGGGTGGTAGGTATCTCGGTATTACCAAACCAGGCAAGGATGTGGGGAATTGTGAATCATAGAGACCTATCTCACTTATAAATCTAGATGCCAAGCTGTTTGCTAAGATTTTAGCCACCAGGCTGCAATGATACCTCCTGCATTTGGTAAAGAATGACCAAGAAGTAATTAGATCTTACCTGCTAATTAGTGTTCCTGAAGGAACGACAGTCCAGTCCCTTTACTTCTGGGTTGCGCAACCCTTCCAGCAGCTTGGAGGCTGAGCCCAACCTTTTTGGAGGTGGGGCGGTATAAATACCACCAGGACCACCCACCAACTCCAGTAATCGACTGAAAAAGCAAACCTAAAGCCATTCCATTAACCACCTATATAACCTAAAAACCTATAGAACATAACATAGACTATGTCTGCATAAACCCTTTTTTTATTTTTATTTTTATAGAGAGCATTGAGGAGAGAATTAGGACGGGGGGGGGTGGGGAGGAGGTATGCTTAAGGCTGCCGAATCCGACTTTCCCCCGAGTCCCCTCACCCCGAACTGGCCCCATGCTCGGTCCAAAGTTTCCTTCTGGCTGCTAGGTCCTAACCGGGTGGGAGCAGGGACTGGACTGTCGTTCCTTCAGGAACACTAATTAGCAGGTAAGATCTAATTACTTCTTCCTTATCGTCACTCCAGTCCAGTCCCTTTACTTCTGGGATGTACAAGAGCAGTTCAATCCTGGGTGGGATCCGGCATTCCGGACTGAAGGACCGCCAGCCCAAACCGAGCGTCCGCCGCACTCTGGATGTCCAGCCTGTAGTGCTTGGTGAAGGTATGCAGCGAAGACCAAGTCGCTGCCCTACAGATATCTAGCGGAGGCACTAGACTGAATTCTGCCCAAGAGGTAGCCTGTGCCCGGGTGGAGTGTGCTCGAAGACCCGCTGGCACCTGCTTCCCTTTCAAAATGTAGGCGGAAGCGATCGCTTCCCTGATCCATCTGGAGATGGAGGCCTTGGCCGCCGCCTCCCCTTTGTGTGGCCCCCCAAACTGAACGAATAGACGTTCGGACTTCCGGAAGGGGGCTGTGCGGGAGAGGTAGCGTTTCAAGGTCCTCCGAACATCCAAAAGGCGAAGATTTCTATCCCTGCCTTTCAGCCCCTCGGCGGAAAGGACCGATAGGATAACCGCCTGATTCACATGAAAGGGAGAGATAACCTTAGGCAAGAAGGAAGGGACCGTTCGCAGAACCACCTTATCCTTGAGGAATACTAGGAAGGGGGGCTGAAAGGACAACGCTTGTAATTCGGAAACGCGCCTTGCTGAGCAGATAGCGACCAGGAAGACTGTCTTCAGGGTTAAGTCCTTCAAGGAGGTCGTCTTCATTGGTTCAAATGGTTCCCTGAGCAGGGCGTTAAGCACTAGGTTGAGGTCCCAAGGGGGGACGACCGACCTCCGTTGAGGATGCAGGCGTCTCACCGCTGTTAGGAACCTGGAGACGTCCGCGTGTGCCCCTAGAGACTTGCCGCGGATTTTACCTCTATAGCATGCGATTGCCGCCAGCTGAACCCGCAAGGAGCTGTGTGCTAGCCCCTTGTCAAATTCTGCCTGTAAGAATTCGAGGACCTCAGGAACCGAGGCGGCAAGGGGTTTCCGCCGGCGCTCCGCACACCACGCCTCGAAGATGCGCCAAGTCCTAACATAGGAGAGACAGGTCGAGCGCATTTTGGCGTTCAATAGGGTGGAGATGACCGCTCCTGAATAACCTCTCTTCAGGAGCCTCGCCCTTTCAATAGCCAGGCCGTAAGCGAGAATCGATCCACGTGAGGCATACGCACCGGGCCTTGCCTCAGTAGGTCCCTCTTGCAAGGTAGCCGCCACGGTTGGTCGGCGGTCAACCTCATCAGATCCGCATACCAGGGGCGGCGAGGCCAATCCGGTGCTATGAGGATTATGAATCCCTGGTGCGACTCCACGCGCTGTAGAACCTTTCCGATGAGCGCCCAGGGAGGGAACACATAGAGCAGACCCTCCGAGGGCCACTTCTGGGACAAGGCATCCAGGCCTTCGGACATTCTTTCTTTTTGTCGGCTGAAGAATCGGTCCACCTTGGTGGACGAGAACCTCGCCATGAGATCCATGACCGGGAGACCCCAACGGGCCACTATCTGGTTGAAGGTCCCCTGCTCCAGTTCCCACTCTCCGTGGTCTATCTTGCACCTGCTGAGATAATCTGCCGTGATGTTGTCCACACCTGCCACGTGCTGAGCTGAGAGGGCCTCCAACCGACCTTCCGCCCACTGGAACAGAGAGCCCGCCTCCTTTTCTAAGGCGGGGCTGCTGGTGCCGCCCTGGTGGTTGATGTACGCCACCGCGGTGACATTGTCGGAAAGAACGCGAATTGCTCTCTTTTGCACTACGGCCTCGAGAGCCCTGAGTGCTAGACCGACGGCTCGCAATTCCAGTCTGTTGATGGGCCATTGTGCTTCCATCGGAGTCCAGCTGCCCTGGACGAACTGGTCCTCGCAGTGGGCTCCCCAGCCTGCTAGGCTGGCATCTGTCGTCAGTAATAACCACTGATGAGGCTCGAGGGGCATGCCGCACTCCAGATTCCTGGGGCACTGCCACCAGCGTAGAGCCTGTTTGGTCCGCGGAGCGCAGGGTAACTGCCTTGACATGGAATGAAGTTGGGGCGACCACCGACGCAATAGAGCCCTCTTGCAATGGCCGCATGTGGGCCCGGGCCCATGGCACCACTTCTATCGCCGCTGCCATTGTCCCCAGAACCTGAAGATAATGCCACGCCGTGGGATTTCGTCTGGCCAGAAACTGCGTGACCAAGAGTCTCAGTTCCCTTGATCTTGATCGAGACAGGAACACCTTGCCTCTGTTGGTATCGAATCTTGCCCCGAGGTACTGTCTTGAGTGTCTCTGAGGGCCGTGCTACCCTCCACCGGGATAGTCCCGACTCAGCGGTCTCTGCCCGTTGGCTCTACACGTGGTGGGCCTCACCACGTGGAGCCAGAACGGGGGACCGCAAGTTTGTGACCATCTTAAACAGGCTCTTGGTAGCTGCCTTCTCTTCGGGGATATTAAGAAGCTCATACACGGAACTGAGCCGGACAGCGTGCTGCTATTTGGGCACGCTGCATAGTCCTGCTAGCGGCAAGGGCTTCGTTGTCTGAACTACAAAGCAACTGGAGGGTTCCGTAAGCCTAGGGCTTACTGGAGCCTTTTCCTATACTTTTACTTGATTTCCTTATTTGATTCAGTATGACCTCATCAGACTTCCCTTCGGCCTAGCTACGGCGCCAAGAACATTCACCAAAGTAATGGTCGTAGTAGCGGCCTCCCTACGGAAAGAGGGAATACTAGTACATCCCTACCTGGACGATTGGCTAATCCGGGCAAAGTCGGAGGAGGAAAGCCACTCTGTGACGGCAAGAGTGTCCCAAGTCCTAGAAGAATTGGGCTGGGTCATCAATCGAAGCCGCATTTTTGGATGGAAACCCTACGTTCAGTAATAGCAGCCGTAAGAGGCGGGGAGTTCTTAACGTCTCTAGATCTGACAGAAGCCTACCTGCACATTCCGGTCAGAGCATCCCATCAACAGTTCCTGAGTTTCGGGGAGCAGGCCGAGGTTTCGGGGAGCAGGCCGAGGTTTCGGGACTGCCTCCTCCTTCTCCTCTCAGGGTAATAGAAAACAATGAGGTGACGGGGGTCCAGGGGGAAGAACCGTCAGTAGGCGGACGCCTGAGGCGATTCCTTCCAGCCTGGTCCCGAGTCACGTCAGACCAATGGGTCCTAGAAGTCATCAGCGAGGGCTATGCTCTCGAATTTGCAAAACAAATACACCCAGCCTTTGTCCAGTCTCCCTGCGGTTCTCCGGCAAAGAGAGCGGCGGTAGAGACAACCCTTACCCACCTAATAAAGCTCGGGGCCGTAGTCCCGGTACCACGAGACCAGTGCGGTACTGGTCGGTACTCGATTTACTTCGTGGTACCAAAGAAGGAAGGCTCCTTCCGTCCGATCCTAGATCTAAAACAGGTCAATCGCTGCCTCAGGGTGCCGCATTTTCGGATGGAAACCCTACGTTCAGTAATAGCAGCCATAAGAGGCGGGGAGTTCTTAACGTCTCTAGATCTGACAGAAGCCTACCTGCACAGTCCCGAAACCTCGGCCTGCTCCCCAAAACCCTCTAAAGCCTTGTCCCTTCGAGGGGAAACGGCCCCTGGGAAAGGAGTTTGACCTGGATGGACGAAACCTTCGAGCGTCCTTGGGCTGGTTCCGCGCAGAGGCTAGGGGACGTCCTTGCTTCGGTCTGTCTTCAGGCAGCCTGCCCCCCTTAGATTCGCCAAGGTCCTTGACCAACTTCTCCAAGTCTTCTCCGAATAATAACTTCCCCTTAAAGGGAAGACGGCTCAGGCGTGCCTTCGAGGAGGCGTCCGCTGCCCAGTTCCGTAGCCACAGATAACGTCTAGCCACCACCACCGATGCCATGTTCTTGGCTAGGCTTCTGATGAGGTCATACTGACTATCTGCCAGGAAGGCTGCTCCGGATTCCAATCTAGCCGAGTTGGTCTGAACCTCGCCTGTTGTTCCCTCTGCTGCCTGGAGTTGCTGTGACCATCTTAAACAGGCTCTTGCGACCCAGGCTTCCGACACCGAGGCCTGCAAAGCCAGGTCTTTGTCTGCCTCCGGAAGTGGGTATAGGCGAGACATGGATCGGACTCCTCTTAGAGCCGACTCAGGTTGATCCCATTCTTCCTGGATCATCTGACGCACTACCCTGTGGACAGGGAAAACGTTCTGAGATCTCCTGATGGCCTGAATTAAAGGGTCCTCCAGCGCCTCCTCCTCTACTGGATTGTCCGAGGTCACATTGAGGGCCTTTAGGGACTCATGAATTAATGCCGGGAGCTCCTCCCGACGAAAGACTCTAATGATTCGGGAGTGATCTTCTTCAGGGATCTCTCCCTCTTCCAGCTCCTCCTCTTCCTCGTCCCAGTCCTTGTCAGAGCCATCCCCCTCCGGGGAGCCCTGGGAAAGGAGCGGGAGAGGCTCTTCACCGCCCAGGCGAGGCCGTTTAGGCGGCCTGTCTGAGTCTGGATTGCTTGTCCTTTGGGGCTTGGCTTCGGCCGTTGAGACCGCCTCTCCTGTCCCTGAGCTCTGTTTACGCAGGCAATAGGCCTTATGGAGTAAAAGGATGAAGTCTCGGGAGAAAAATTCCCCGGCGCCCCCTGCCCCTGAGGAGGGGGGAGAAGGGAGCAGGGGAGGAGTAGGCAGATCCAAGGATGTCGATGGGGGAAACTGGGATCCCTCTTCCCCTTCTAAGGGGTCCCCAGTCCCCTGAGAAGGCTGGACTATGGCCAAATTCAGTTCATGTTCAACTGAGGCAGCCACTGCAGCACAAGCCCTGCAAACTCCTGCCTCTGAGGAAGTGCCCCTGCGCGTGCCGCAGGACGGGCATTTAGATTTGGCCGCCATGCTTGTAGTTCAGACAACGAAGCCCTTGCCGCTAGCAGGACTATGCAGCGTGCCCAAATAGCAGCACGCTGTCCGGCTCAGTTCCGTGTATGAGCTTCTTAATATCCCCGAAGAGAAGGCAGCTACCAGGGCCTTTTGTATATTATAAAAACAGTCCCCCCTAACTGGAACCGGTGAACTAACCTAGGGAAATCAATCAAATTAACTTCAGTAAAATAAACTAATCTAAAACAAACTAAAATAAAATAAAATAAAGTTTGAAAATGCTTAAAATTAGCTTAAAATGATCCCGAAGGAGTCTGTAAATAATTTGTACTTGCGGTTTTGAGCATCCGTTGACTAGGCCCGACTCAGCGGTCTCTGCCCGTTGGCTCTACACGTGATGGGCCTCACCACGTGGAGCCAGAACGGGGGATCGCGAGTTTGTCCTCTGGGCCGTTTCTTTCTTCTTCTCCCCCCCCGGATACCGCAGGAGGCTGGAAGTCGACCCCTAGGGCAGAATCGCCGAAATCGGCTTCCCCGCCGAGATTGGGAGGCCCGGGGTTCGCCGCCGCGTCCTTTGCCTTCAGGACGGGTCCGGCGTTGCCGATTATCTTCCGGCGATGCCTCAAGCGCTCAGCCTCCGGGGGGCTTCGGCGCGAGGCAGGGCCAATCTGAGATGGAAAAAACCTCGGGGAACCGTCGGATGGCAGCCGCAGAGCTCAACGAGATCCTCCCCGGGACTGCCTGCACAGATCACCTTGAAAGCTCGGCCCAACCGGGAGGAGGGGGGGGGGAGGGAGAGATAGCCTGCAGGAGTAATTAAAGGAGCAGAGACTGCTCAAACCTGAAGGAAAGAAATTAAGAGAGGTAAGGCAATAAAATAATAAATCAGGAATTAAACAAAGTAATCAAATAAGGAAATCAAGTAAAAGTATAGGAAAAGGCTCCAGTAAGCCCTAGGCTTACGGAACCCTCCAGCTGCTTGGAGGCTGAGAATACTGGAGTTGGTGGGTGGTCCTGGTGGTATTTATACCGCCCCACCTCCAAAAAGGTTGGGCTCAGCCTCCAAGCTGCTGGAAGGGTTGCGCAACCCAGAAGTAAAGGGACTGGACTGGAGTGACGATAAGGAAGCAGGATTTATCCCCGGCTGACAGGCATAAGATAATATCCGCAAAATTCTCAATTTAGTTTGGATTGCCCAGTGGCAGCACAGAAATTCACTCTTGATGGCCGTGAACACGGGAAAGGTGCTTGATTGCATGGAGTGGCCCTTTATGTTTGCGGTGCTAAAAAAATTAGGAATTGGGGAAAATTATAGACGATGGGTACATGCACTTTATGCAAAGCCAACTGCCTGGATACGAGTTAATGGTGCATACTCTGAAGAGTTCTCTCTGGAGAGGGGTACCACACAGGGATGCCCGCTGTTTCCTTTATTATTTGCATTGGTAATAGAACCTTTAGTGGAATGAATTAAGAAAATGTGAGGGTATTAAGGGAATACGGGTGGGTGTAGATGATGTTATTTACTCATTGGAGGAACCGCAGCTGTTTTTGCCGACTCTGCTCTGGGAAATACAGCAATACAGCTTGGCATCAGGTTACAAAATGCATATGGAAAAACAGAAATAATGAAGATGTGTATGGACTCCAAGTTAGAACAGGAATTAAGGGGGACTTATTCGTTTCACTGGGCGAAAGATCACCTAAAATATATAGGGGTGCAGATCAGTCGTAAGGGGCAGGATCTGCTGAGCCTCAATTATGAGCCGGTCATGAAAAAAGTAATGAATGGTATGATAAGGTGGGACAAATCTTTTGTTCATGGCTTGGCCGTACAGTTATTATTAAAATGAATATTCTACCCAGGGCACTCTTCCTGTTCAGTTCACTACCAGTGGAGGTACTGGATTGGATGCTGTTCCTTTTGCAGAGAAGAATCTTCTCTTATATGGCGACGCAGGCCTCCAAAGGTGCAACGGGCGGTTTTAATTAAAGAGAAAGAAGAAGGAGGCCTAGCAGTACCAGATGTACTGTGATATTATAGAGCGGCACAGCTTACAGCCATTATAGGGTGGAGGATGAAAGAGAACGGGCCTCAGTGGTTGCAAATAGAACAGGACCGGGTGGCCAGATATTTATTGATCTCCTTTGGCAAAAAACGGACAGGTAGGGGGAAGAGGCCAGTAACCCATATATAAATCTAAACACTGCAGGTATGGCGGAAAGATCAAGCTTTATTGGTGGGAAATGGGGGAGAGATCTGCTTTCAGCGTATAGCAGTGTGTGCAGGATTTACCGAGGAGGGAGGGGGGGCGCCTCACCATATTTTCAGAGATGGGCTATAAAGGGGTTGATATATGTGGGACAGTTGCTTACTGCACAAGGAAACCTGCGACCCTCTACAGAACTCAGGCAGGAATTTGCTTTAGCAGATCGCGATTGGTACAGTTACTTTCAAGTGGCACATTTCTTGGAGAAATTGCGTGACAGGGCAGATTAGGAGCAGAGTAATGTCCATTTGAACAAATATATAGAAATGGACCTCAAGGGCAAGGACTGATATCACTTATCTATAGAGGACTTAGGAGTAAGGACGAGAAAGCAACCTATATGCTGGCTTGGGAAAAAGATTTGGGGGGGAGGGCTTTGGGACCAGGAACGATGGGAAGGCATTTACTGAGTCACCAGAGTAACTATGGTTTCAGAGGCTATACAAGAACATTTGCATAAGATGCTGTATCGTATATACCTAACCCCGGTAAGACTTGGTAAAATGAGCAATCAGAGTAATGGTCAATATTGGGATGGATGTGGTGGTTGCGGTGATTATATTCATATGTGGTGGACTTGTCCATTATTGCAGTCATTCTAGACTTGGCTGCGGACAATGCTACGAGACATTCTGGGGTGGGGTCAGAAATGGGGCTCAAGGAAATACTTTTGAATGAATGGGAAGTGGGAATGGAGTCAGATTTGGGATACATGTTGTGTCTGCTAGTGGTGGGGGCATGTATGGAAATAGCGAAAGGGTGGAGGGGTTACAAAGCACCAGAGCCCACAGCTGTCGTGAAACAGTGGGAATATGTCTATAGGATGTGTGAGATAACGGCACACAAAACTCAATCCATTGAATGTTTTTATAAGAAGTGGCAACCATATACACAATGGAGGAAATAGAATAATCGGAAGGGTATTTCCAGCAAATATTGTAGGTGGAAAGGGAGGGGGAGGAAATGTAAGACCTGGGGGGGGAGGGAAGGGGGGAGAACATTAAGAAAACAATAGAGGGAAGGACAGAAGAGGGAGAGGGTAACAGATAGCAGGGAACTAGTGTATTTATTCAAGAGCAGGGGTTAATGGTAATAACAAACATTTATAAGTTGTCCATGGAATGCAATCTATGCACTGAATGTTAAAAGTTCCTTTGCCCTTTAATACAAGGGTGGAACCTATGTATAATGTCCCTCTCAGGGGCATTATGTATACTTGTTGATAAGATATATGTTGGTTAAGTGTGACGTTAATAATATAATAAAAAATGTTAAAAACAACAACAAAGAAAAAAGGCTAAACAGGGTAGGACATGGCTAGTACTTGGAAGGGTGACCACCTTGGAATATCAGGTGCTTTAGACATAAAGGAACATTTTACAAAGGAGAGCCTAGTGCAACCTTGGACATCCAAGCCAGAACGTCCAGAAAAAATATAAGCACATCCATGTTAGGGTGCGATTTCACAAATGTGGACATGCCCGATATGGACATCTAAAGGGCAGTCTACACAGACGTCCCTGGTATAGTATCTAATACCAGGGACGCTAAGAGACATACATCCGTGGTTCATACTTGAGAAACGTTTTCCAATAACATATTAGCAACGTGACTGTGAATAGTACAGAGGATAGTGTAATGCCAACTTCTGTACACCCTACAGAAATTTTAATGGCGAAACAACCACTTTTCTACTTCCTATTCATGCCTGGAGCAGGTCTAAATTTGGAGGTGTGAAATCGACTGGGGATGTTTAAGTCTGAAGTTCCGTCTTGGACAAGCCTCCACCTTTGCCTATTTAGACATCCCTGATGTGCAGACTTCCACAAAATTCATTTGTAGAATGGCTCTGGGGCAGTTTCTGTGATTTAGACATCGGCATGCACGTCTTTGGATGTCCAAATCACATCAAAGAGATTTAAAATGACCCCCTTACTGCACAGAAGAAAGGCCTGGCCATCTTCTTCCAGTCGCACCTTGCCAAGAAAACCCAAGTATTGGGTTTTCTTGGAAAGACGCGACCAGCATTGACTTGACAGAACACACATTCACTTTTCAACTTTATAATGTTTTTCTCAGCGAAAGTGGATACACAGGTCCTGGACAGGTATAATTGTGTGAACATATGTGCTGGTAAGAATAGATGCAAATGCACATATTTAATAAAATATACATGTACCTTCATTCTGAACCTTGTCCAATAAGACGGTACCCACAGACACTTGCATGCACTTTTTTCTGTGGGTATTTCTTCTGACCAAAACAATATGTAAAAATATTTGAAAATACAAAAGAATGCACACTGTCTTAGGCCACAGGAATGCCTCCATTCATGTAGGTAAATGTGTGTGCGTTTTGGAACAATGAGGGTAATTTTATGAACTCCTGCAGAGTTAACGTGCGTTACGACCTCAAATACGTGCGTGATTTGATAAAGTGAAGTATGCATGTACTTTAAGAAATAGGGGCGTAAATGCTTTAAAAACAAGCGTCAAACTCATCATAAGCACTTACACTCGTTCTAGGGCCAATGCAAATGCCTGCGCCTAGATTTTTAAAGAATGCACATAAATTGTAGTACAGTATTTTTATAAATTATGTGCATAAAATTTGTGCACTGATGTGTGTTCTTATAGAATAGCTTCCGACTAAAGTACATGCGTAAAGGCCCATCCATGCGCACAAGTCATTTAAAATAAGTGTGTTGATGGCGTGTAACATTGCATGGCTCCTTATAAAATGACCTTCATTGTGCCTAATTTTACTTGCACATAGGGTGAGCAGCTTTCTAAGAGCCCATTGCTGTGTGTTAAACATTGTTTAACTATTGGAAATGATCTTAAAGATTGCTCTCAAATCGGCCAAAACTATTTCACGTATCTGGCTCATGATTAGGTCAGTAGAAATGCTTCTACCTTTATACACGGTCAGGGAGGAAAGTGGTATAGAAAAATAGTCAAATAAATAAAACTACAAAAGCTCAGTTTCCTTTACCTGCAGACAGCTGCAATGTAAGAGGCTCTGTAAACTACAAATTCCAGAAAAAATATCTAATATGAAGAAAAGAGACCATTGTTTTGGAGAGACTGTGGCAATGAAAACCTTTTCCATATGCGGTAGAGGTGCCCAATAATTAGAAACTACTGGAAAGAGGTTAATAATGGACTAAGATGGTCTTTTACTGAAGTGCACTCTGCAGTTAATGTGCTGTTAACACAGGAGCATGGTAACTGTTACTGTGTTGGCATGATAGTTAGCGTGTGCTAATTTATGCATTAACTGCATGCCATGCTAGGGGGAGGGAAATGAGTGGGTTATACGTGGAGAATAGGCATGGACTGCCCATTGCAGTTAGCATTAGGGATATGCTGGCCAAATAATTTTGTTCGGTTTGCTTTTGGGTTCCCCCCCCCTCTCCTTTTTTTCCAATAGTGTTCTCTATTGTGCAATTGGGCTCACTATTGCCACTTACGTTTCAAATGAAAAGCAGATCCCTAGTTACTGTGGCTCATAGAACTTACTGGACACCGTCACTTGTGCAGAAGGTGTTAAGTGCATCCAGCTTATTGTGAATAGACAATGCGCAGTGGGGACATTTTCTGTGTGGTGATGGCAGGGAAGATGCTGGGCACGCCCTCAAATGTTACTGCACAGCCATTGCACTTACCATACGCTAACTGCAAATGTTAAGTGCAAACCTTTACCTTAATATAGTTAAAGGACCCCTAAAGGAGGTGAAATTGTACATGGTCCTAGAGCCCAACTAAACTATCTACAAGATAAAGAAATATTAGGCATGTCAAAAGGACTCATTCTGCAATAACTACTAGCAGTTAGCACAACTGTAGTAAGACAGCGGAAGCCATAGAAGGGGCAAGAAAAACAAAGAATGGATAAAAAAAACAGGAGAAATAACATCATTAAAGAAAACAGTGTCTCTAAATGGATATTATGAAAAACAAATCTGTATGCATGTAATGAAAAAGATATCAAAATACACCTTAAAAGATGTCTCAACAAATAAATCCATTTATATAAAAATAAAAGGAATCACAGAGTCTCAAAATGGCTTGAGGGGTGCCATGAAAGGGTGTGTGTGCAGAAGTTGCCTTTTTGAATTGTTACTTGACTATAGAAAACCATCCTAACATTGGAAATGTGCCTATGGTTATCCAGGGGCCCATAGACGTGCAGGTAAATACACTGCTGCAACTGCTGCAGTGTCATTTAGGAGTAAGGAGATCCTAGATTCTCTACAGGGAGAATTATTCTGGCAACTGGTAACAGAACCGACATGTGAAGCAGCCATACTGGATTTGGTGGTTACCAATGGGGAAAGTGTTTCTGATGTCATAGTGAGAGATTATCTCGCATCTAGTGACCACCAGATGGTGTGGGGTAAAGTATTAGGACTAAGGCTGATAAAATCCATTCAAAAGCGAGTGTCTTAGACTTTAGGAAAACTAATTTTGCCAACATGGGACAATACCTCAAGGAGTCGTTAGCAGGATGGGAACAGGTGGGGGATGCAGAAAAGCAATGGGCAACAAACCTTTTTGTTAGAAAGGTAAATAAATGTAAAAGGAAAAAGGAGACCACAATGGTTCTCAATAGTAGCTGAAGAGGGTGGCCTTCAAAAAATACAAGAAATCACAGAGCGAGGAAGACAAGCATCAATATCTGGAAAAACTTAGAGAAGCTAGGAAAGTAGTCAGGAAAGTGAAGGTACAAAAAGAAGAAGAAATAGCCAATGCAATAAAATGGGGGGATAAAACATTTTTCAGATACATTAGTGAGAGGAGGAAATGCAAAAGTGGTATTGTCAGACTCAAGGATGAAGGGAGGAATATGTAGAAGCTGATAAGAATGAAGTGGAATTGCTTAACAAGTATTTTTTTTGTGTGTTCACAAATGAAGGGCCAGGAACAGGATCTCAGAAAACACCCGCAAATAGAGACAGAAGTGAAGGGGATCTTGACCAATTTTCAGAAAACTGTGTTCATGAGGAACCAGCTACACTAAAAGTAGACAAAGCGATGGGACCGGATGGGATACATCCAAGAATATTGAAGGAACTTGAGGATGTTCTAATGCCTCCACTGACTGATCTTTTCAATGCTTCTTTAGAGTTGGGAGTAGTCCCAGAGGACTGGAGAAAGGAACATGTGGTCTCTTTACACAAAAGTGGAAGTAAAGATGAGGTTGAGAACCATAGGCCGGTTAGTCTAACCTCTGTGGAGAGTAAATTATTGGAAACATTGCTAAAACAGAGGATAGTGAGGTTTCTGGAGTCCAATGGATTGCAAGATCTCAGGTAGCCTAGGTTTACAGAGGCCAGTCTTGTCAGACAAATCTGAAGGATTTCTTTGCCTAGATGACCAGGGAGCTAGAACGAGGGAGAGCCCTAGATGTGGTGTACTTAGATTTCAGTAAAGCCTTTGACACCATTCCATACAGGTGAGTTATAAACAAATTGAGCACCCTAGGGATGGACCCTAAAGTGACTGACTGGGTTAAAAATTGTTTGAGTGGGAGGCGACAAAGGGTACAGGTAAATGGAGCTCACTCTGAGGAAGATGCGGGCTACCAGTGGTGTGCCTCAGGGATCTGTCCTTGGTCCGATTCTTTTTAACATCTTTGTTAGTGATATTGCATAAGGGCTTTCGGGTAAAGTTTGCCTCTTTGCGGATGATACCAACATCTGCAATAGCAAATATCCATGAAGGGATCTAGCAAAGCTTGAAGAATGGTCTAGAATTTGGCAGCTGAGATTTAAGGCTAAAAAAATGCAGGGTCATGCATTTGGGCTGCAAAATCCAAGGAAGTGGTACAGTGTAGGGGGCAAAGTACTTTTGTCAACGAAAGAAGAGCGGGACCTGGGCATGATGTTTTCTGATGATCTTAAAGTGGATAAACAGGTAGAAAAGGTGACGGCAAAAGCCAGAAGAATGCTTGGGTGAATAGGGAGAGGAATGGACAGCAGAAAAAAAAGGAGGTGATAGTACCTCTGGTGTGACCTCATTTGGAGTATTGTGTGCAATTCTGGAGACCATACCTTCAAAAGATATAAACTGGATGGAGTTGTTGCAGAGGGTGGCTACTAAAATGGTTAGTGGTCTTCGTTATAAAACATATGGGGACAGACTTGAAGATCTTAATATATATCCGTTAGAGGAAAGGCTTGATAGAGGAGATATGAGAGAGACATTTAAATACCTCTGTGGCATAAATGCACAAGAGGAGAGCATCTTTCGATTAAAAGAAAGCTCTGCCATGAGGGGACATAGGATGAGGGTGAAAGGGGATAGACTCAGGCGTAATATGTGGAAATATTTCTTTATGGAAAAAGTGGTAGATGCATGTAATAGTCTCCCAGTGGAGGTAGTAGAGATGAGGACAGTATCTGAAGTCAAGAAAGCATGAGACAAACATAGATCTCTAAAGGAAAAATGGGGACTATTGTAGTTGATATGGAACAGCAAACTAAATGGGCCATCTGATCTTTTTCTGCCATCATGTTTCTATGTTTCTAACACTCCGAATTAGCCACTGATGGGGAAAGCTGCCTTTTGTTTCCCTGCTGAGCTGTCTTCATCTTTCAGTCTCAGTGCCAGGTCCGCTCTACCTCATCCAATGGCATAAGCTTCCAGTGCTGGGTTGGAAGTGGAACCATCTGTTGATGCTTCTAGTGCTGCAGTGCCAATGGTGGAAGATCAGAGGTCTGAAGATCAGACCAAGCAGCTGAAATACAATATAATTAGGAGGCTGACACTGCAAGAAGTGCTGTAGCCAAGTATATTGATGCTCAGGTGAGGGCATAAGAAGCCTAGGATGTTAGGACTTTCTGTCTAGGAAGGTCTCGATAAAGCATTGTGATATCCTGGTTAGTACCAATGATATCTGCACTAGTAAGTCCTACAATGATTTCTTTGAAAAATATTTGGGAGGTTGTGACATGGGCCAAGCTCTGCATGCATGACTTTATATCTAAGACTAATTTTCTCTTAAGAGACCGTAGTCAAATTGGAGGAATATGATAGCAGGGTGAAAGATGTGGAACAGTAGGTAGAACTGGTTGATAATCAAATAATTGCTCTCCAGGCTGTGAGTGCTTCACATATTAAGGAAAGTTTCGCCTTCCACAATTAAATGGAAATATTGTTAAAATGTATGGAGAAGGAAGAATTTTCCTAACTTCCTAATTGAAATGAACCTAGGGTTATGGAAGATGTATGTGTGAGAGATTTTGAAAACACTACAAGCAGAAACTTTACCTATTGCCAATATATATTGTGTTCCAGCTGGAAAACAGGAGGAGAACAACAAAGAAGGCTAACGGATTCCTTGGTATCTGCAGATAGCTTCAATATATCTGCCTTCCTGGGTTCCACTCAGGACAATATTGCTACTAGGGCCATCACAGTTGTTACCCTTGCAATGTAATTAGATAAAAATGTAGTCCTTAAGTTTCTTTTGAAAACAAGAATACATTGCCTTGTGGGCAGAAAATAAACTTGTTCCTTGATATGGTCAGGGCCACACAGCCGAGAAGGAAGGTATTTCTCCAGCTTAAACATATGGAAGCCTTCGGGGAGCCTTTTCATTTTTAAAGTTCCCCTGTAAAGGTTTTCAAAGGAACAGGTATATTTTCTATAACCTGACTCATTTTCAAAATTTTCTTGTGGAGAAATGTGATGTTTAGTTTGTGGTCTCTTTACTTTTCTGTATATGGGGTGGGTGACTTCTGGGCCGAGAGATGATGGTATGTTTATTGATTTGAGTAAGTGCCTTTAAATGAATGAATAGCAAGGCGATTTACAATTATTAAAATTAATAAACAAATTTAAAAACGGGAACACAAATATCATCCATACTGAGATATTCACAAACATACAAACCTACACAGAGATACACAAAGAGAACAGAAAACTAATACAGAATTAGAAACTATCCTGACACCAGCAGCTAATACACACAGGAGGTTAAATTGAGCCCCAAACTCGAAGAGCTCTGGTCCAGATGGAGTAACCAACATTTGGCTCAAACAGTTCACAACACTCCACCAAAACCTGGCAAATTGCAAAAATCAATTGTTCAAACAGCCAGACTTAACACCACAATGGCTTACTACACGGAGAACATTTCTTCCAAAGGGGGACCTGAGTAATATTCTCAATGATTACAGACCAATAACTTGTTTACCTACAACCTATAAGCTGTTCACTGCAATAGATGCTGACAGAATATATGATCATGTTGAGTCCAATAACATCATGGAAATAGAGCAAAAGGGCAATAAGAGGGGAGCATATGGAACCAAGGATCAGTTAATGTTGAATAAGGCCATCATGGCCAGTGCTAAGAAAGCCGAAATCTCAGTATAGCATTGAAGAAAGCTTTTGACAGCTTCTCACACTCTTGGATAACAAATTGCCTTGAAATGTATAAAATAAATCCTGGTTTGATAGAGTACAATACGTTCACCTGACAATGTAGCAAACCACACTCTTTTTGAGATATGAAGATGGTCAGTTGTCACAAAGTAGGTTTAACAGAGCCCATGGAAATAGGCAAAGATGCAGGCAGTGAAACTGATTCTGACATTTCAGAGGAGCGCATGTCAGGATGTTGCTATAGGCAACCCAAACAAATCAGGTCACGAGCTAGAGAAACATGCCCAAGCAGCAGAAAGGCTGAGGGATCAGTAACTGATGAAAGCCAGCTGGGAGTGGGTGGAGCTGACACACACGCAGATAAACTCAATGCACATGGAGTTAGAGGAAGAAGCAGAACAGAACCCGGAAGGAACACGGGAACAGGCAGTCGTGAGTGTTCAGAGAGCCAAGGACGTGCTGGGAGAAGCTCAGGTTGGAATGAAGCCGGTGGAAGAGCTGTAAAAGCTAAAAAGTTTTATTCCAAGGGAGAGAGTGAGAACCCAGGTGCCTGTGGTGGAAGGCAGAGCACAGAAGCGTCAGAGCTCGGCAGAAGTTATCTGAAAGGTAACGGAGAGTTCAATTGGGAAGCTAGTTGGAGGAAGCCTGAGGAAACTATTTACCCTAGTAATTGGCACAGGAAAAGTAAAGCTTTTGTACCTGAAGATAATCTTGTATCTGGGAGAAGGACAAAAGGCAGGAGCCGTGGAAAGCTTCCACTTGACGTTACTCCGGTGTCTGCAGCAGCAGAGAGAAGCCCGAGTCAGAGACTGCCAAGAGGTAAACCAATTGTAGCTAATAGAGGGAAAGGTGAATGTTGTAATTTCCCCTATGGTCCTCAGCATTTGGAAGGCTCCCAAATTAAGTACTCCAGTGAATGTGGTAGTAGCCTGTCACACATTCTCAGAGAGAGAGAAAGAGAATCTCTGAATAACAAAGAGAGACTGTTTAATAATGTGCCAAACTGTGCAAGAGAAGACTTGTTAAAGGCAGAAGAAGAGGATATGCAGTGTGAGGTACAGGGGGACACAACGTGTAATGAATACATGGACTGTACGCTTACAATTTCTGATAATATATCTTCTTTGCGGTGAACAAGTTGTGATGCTTGCCAAGCCTTAAAGCTACAAAGAAAAGGGTTTTTGTATGCTGGAAAAGGGCTGTTTAACTACTTTTGCTTGCATGTTAAAAGCTGAAGATAAGCATTTTTCTGTTCCCATTTTGTTTCTTTGTTTGTGCCCAAAGTGGGGCTGTTTACCTTTTTGTTTTGACCACTGAAAGAATCCTCCCGGAAGGGGAATAAAACCTGTTTAAGCCTTACCTCGTTTCCACAACTTATTCTTTTGACTGGCCTAAGAAAAACTACATATCCCAGAGTGCCAAGCAAGGTCTCTGGGCTGGTTAAACACAAGGCCTCGGCTTAATACCCCGCCTTAGCTTGAAGGACAAGCAACGGCGTGACACAGTACATCATGCCTAACAATGAGATCCAGAGAGGAATATTTCAGGTAGATTCCCTGTCGCCCCTTCTGTTTTGTGTGGCGCTTAATCCAATGGGTACTCTCATCAACTCTTTGGGATATGGATCTAGCCTGAATCCTAAAGAAGGTAACAATCAGAAACATCTCATTTATTATTTGTAGACAATTTGAAGCTCTACAGTTCCAGTGACCAGCAATTAACAGAGCAACTCTGTGTGGTGAAAACCTTTTCTGATAACATCAAGATGACCTTTGGCCTTGACAAATGTGCTAAGGCACTTTTTTAAAGAGGGAAATTGAGCAAAATGGAAAACATCTCCCTGGCTGAAGGCTGTGACATCAAGATCTTGAACAGGAAGGTGTATATAAGTATCTTGGAGTAGAGGAAGGAACGACACTCAAGCAGAAATTACTGAGAGAAAAAATATCAGTAAAGAATACTACAGGAGATTAAAATCATCATTGATGCATGGAATAAGATAAAGGCCATTAATAGATGTTACAGCTTACAAACTCCAGCAGGAGGCTCTCTTTGGCACGATGTAAGTACTACACCAAGCAATAGCAGTAAATTTGAGAGACTGAGATCATACTCCATGTACACTGGCTTAGAAGTGAGGTTCATGACTGTCATGGTATGCACAAAACTAATCCATTTGGAGAAACTGCCCCAAGGTCTCATGCTCAGATGAAGCTTTCCAACCAATAACTGAAGAGAACCCAGTTGAGCTCACTGGGAGGCACCAATATATAGCTGTCTAGTAATCTGCATGGATTTAAAATAATTATATTTGGCCCTTATATCTGGGGGAAGCCTATTCCACAGAAAGGAGACTGGGTAAGTAAAGGAGGGTCTCCATGTTATCTCACTTTAGAGATCATTCAAGGGGTAGATAGACAAAGCAATGACAACTTTGATGATCACATGGGATGAACTAATGTGTGTGGCATTAATAAGGTGGCCAGGTACTGGGGCTGGTGTGAAAAAATCCTCCACAGTGAGTTTTGTTGTTGTTGTTAAAATAAGTACTATTTTAAAATATATTCTATGCTGTATGGGCAACCAATGTCGTTAAGAACATAAGAAATGCCTCACTGGGTTAGACCAAGGTCCATCAAGCCCAGTATCCTGTTTCCAACAGTGCCCAATCCAAGCCACAAGTACCTGGCAGGTTCCCAAAGAGGCACACAGGTTCCACAATGCTTGTCCCAGGGCAAGCAGTGGATTTTCTGGGTCCTCTTTAATAATGGTGTATGGACCTTTCCTCCAGGAACGTGTCCAAACCTTTTTTAAACCCAGCAACACTAACAGCTTTAACTACATCCTCGGGTAATAGAAACATAGAAATATGATGACAGAAAAAGACCACATGGCCTATCTAGTCTGTCCTTCCATATCAACAACTACAACAGTCCCCTTTTTACCTTTAGAGATCCTCTGGGTTTGTCCCATGCTTTTTTGAATTCAGTTACTGTCCTCATCTCTACCACCTCCACTGGGAGACTATTCCATGGATCCACTACTCTTTCTGTAAAGAAATATTTCCGCATATCACTCCTGAATCTATCTCCCTTCACCCTCATCCCATGTCCCCTCGTAGCAGAACTTGCTTTCAATTAAAAGAGGCTCTCTCCCTGAACATGTATGTCACGGAGGTATTTAAACATCTCAATCATATCACCTCTATCCCGCCTTTCCTCTAAGATGTACATATTAAGATCCTTCAGTCTGTCCTCATATGCATTATAATGAAGACCACTAATCATTTTAGTAGCCACCCTCTGCACCGACTCCATCCTGTTCACATCCTTTTGAAGGTGCGGTCTCCAGAATTGCACACTATACTCCAAATGAGGTCACACCAAAGACTTTTAGAGAGGCATTATCACCTCCTTTTTTCTGCTAGCCATTCCTCTCCGTATGCACCCACGCATCCTTTTAGCTTTTGCCATCGCCTTTTCTACCTGTTTAGCTACTTTAAGATCATCAGACACAACCACGCCTAGGTCCCGCTCTTCTTTAGTGGACAAAAGTACTTCACCCCCTATACTATATTGCTCCCTTGGATTGCTGCAGCCCAAATGCATGACCTTACATTTTTTAACATTAAATCCCAGCTGCCAAATTCTAGACCATTCTTCAAGCTTAGCTAGATCCCTCCTCATGTTATCTACACCTTCCTGTCTACTCTATTGCACATTTTGGTATCATCCGCAAAGAGGCAAACCTTACCTGACAGCCCTTCCGCTATATCACTAACAAAGATGTTAAAAAGAATCGGACCAAGGACAGATCCCTGGGGCACACCACTGGTAACATCCTTCTCCTCAGAGTGAGCTCCATTTACTTGTACTCTTTGTCGCCTCCCACCCAACCAACCAATTTCTAACCCAAGCAGTAACTTTAGGGTCCATCCCTAGGGTGCTCAGTTTGTTTATATGTCATCTGTGAGGAACAGTGTCAAAGGCTTTACTGAAATCTAAATACAACACATCTAGAGCTCTCCCTCGGTCCAACTCCCTGGTCACCCAGTCAAAGAAATCAATCAGATTTGTCTGACAAGACCTGCCTCTGGTGAATCTATGCTGCCTCGGATCCTGTAATACGCTGGACTCCAGAAACCTCACTATTTTCTCTTTCAGCAGCGTTTCCAATAATTTACTCACCACCGAAGTTAAACTAACCGGCCTGTAGTTTTCAACCACATCCTTACTTCCGCTTTTGTGTAAAGGCACCACATGAGCCTCTCTCCAGTCCTTTGGCACCACTCCCGACTCCAACGAGGCATTGAAAAGGTCAGTCAGTGGAGTTACTAGAACGTCCCCAAGTTCCTTCAGTATTCTAGGGTGTATCCCATCCGGTCCCATCGCTTTGTCTACTTTAAGTTGAGCTAGTTTCTCACGAACACAGTCTTCTGAAAATTGTTCAAGATGTCCCTCGCTTCTGTTCCTGTTTGTGGGTGTTTTCTGAGGTCCTGCTCCTGGTTCTTCATCTGTGAACACAGAACAAAAATATTTGTTAAGCAATTCTGCTTTATCCTTATTAGCTTCTACATATTCCTCCACTGCACCCTTGAGTCTGACAATACCACTTTTGCCCTTCCTCTTCTCACTAATATATCTGAAAAATGTCTTATCCCCCCATTTTATTGCATTGGCTATTTCCTCCTCCTTTTGAACCTTTGCCTTCTTGACTACTTTGCTAGCTTCTCTAAGTTTTTCCAAATACAGATGCCTGTCTTCCTTTCTCTGTGATCTCTTGTATTTCATGAAGGCCTCCCTCTTTTTCTTCACTTTTTCAGCTACTTCTTTCGAAAACCATAGAGGTCTCCTTTTCCTTTTATCTTTATTTACCATTTTAACAAAAAGGTTGGTTGCCCTTAAAATATCCCCTTTCAGTTTTGCCCACTGTTTTTCTACATCCCCCAGCTGTAATGAATTCCAGAGTTTGATTACGCATTGAGCAAAAAAATATTTTCGCTTATTAGTCTTAAATGGGTTGCATTGTAGCTTCATTATGTGTCCTCTAGTCTTTCTACTTTTTGATGGTGTAAACAACTGATCTACATTTACCCGTTCCACTCCATTCATTGATTTATAGACTTCTATCATATCCCCCCCAGCCATCTCTTTTCCAAGTTTAAGAGCCCCAACCTTTTAAGCCTCTCCTCACAGGGGTATCCTTCCATTCCCTTTACCATCTTTTTTGCTCTTCTTTGTACCTTTTTTAATTCAGCTATAACCTTTTTAAGATATGGCGACCAGAATTGCACACAATATTCAAGGTGCAGTTGCACCATGGAACGATACAGAGGCATTATAATATCCTTTGTTTTATTCATCATTTCTTTCCTTATGATTCCTAGCATTCTATTTGTGCCGCTACACACTGGGCAGTGGGTTTCAACATATTATCCACGATGATGCCTAAATCTTTTTCCTGGGTGATGGTTTCGAAGGTGGTACCTTGCATCGTGTAACCATAGTTTGGGTTGTTCTTTCCTAGGTGCATAACTTTGCACTTGTCCACATTAAATTTCATCTGCCATTTGGATGTGCAGTCTTTGAATTTTTCAAGGTCCAATAGTAGAGAGGTGATATGAGAAAATTGGTTGACCCAATATAGGAATCTAACTGTGGCACTTTGGACAGATTGGATTCTTTTTAATTCTCTCCCTGCCCCGGCAAATAATGAATTACAATGATCAGGTCAGTTGAGGACTAAAAAATGGATGAGGCCATAAAGGTCCCTCTGTTCTAACAAAAAGCGTATAGTTCTGATTTTTTTCAGCGAAAATAAAGAGGAGCGAACTATGAAAGAAATATATGGCTGGAAGGTTAGATGAGAATCTAATGCTATGCCCAGGACTATAAACTGTATCTTTCAAAATAAGAGTGTAATTCCATTTCAAGGGTCCAATGGGGGAGTATATGCTCCAGATGGGAACCAAATAGTTTCTGTCTTATCTTTATTTAGTTTTAATTTGTGTCTCAAGCTAATCAGCCACTGCATCTAGGCACCGATTTATTGGCATGAGTTCAGGAAAGACGGAATCAACCAAGAACAGAATTTGAATATCATCTGCATATGCAAATATACCCCCCCCCCCTTTCCCAAGAAGTTATAGGGACAGAAAGATTTTAAATGAAGTGGGGGAAAGATAGATCCTTGTAGTAACCTACAAACCAAATGGTTCAAAATTGAATGTGCCTGAACCAGCCCACACGGGTCCACGAGATATCTAAAGACCCAAGTCAGATTAGCAGTATCTGATAATCAAGGAGATCCAAAAACTATGCTTAAATCAAGGGAGACTAGAAAGCGTAGTTACTCACCTGTAACAGGCGTTATTCGGGAAAGGAGGAATCAGTCCTCACATATGGGTGACGTCGGCACCGATAGAGCCGGTGTGGAAGCATCTTTCCAGCTTTCAAAGAAAGTCTTTGGGAGATGAACCATGCATGCGTGGTCCCCTTCCCACCCAAGGGTGCTATCTTGCCTCAGTCAGATTATATACCTAAGACAGCAAAACTTAAAATATGGTAAAGAAGCAACTCCAAGGGGAGGAGGAAGGATTGTGAAGACTGATTCCTGCTGTCTCCGGAGAACACCTGTTGCAGGTGAGTAATTACACTTTCTCCAGGAACAAGCAGGAAGTCAGTCCTCACATATGGGACTCCCCAGCTACAGGCTACTGAGGACCTGTACAAAATGCCATGGGTGACCAGAGAAGGTGAGCCATGAGCTGCAGCAATTGAGTCCCAACTGAGAGACTCTCGCAAGGCCCAAGTGTCCAGTGGGGAACCAGCACACCAGTAGTCTGAACACAGAAGGGTTGGAGGGCAGAAGTTGCCTATCCCCCAAAGTTATTACGAAGTATGGCCTGGCCAAAGGCACTGACCCATCAGGACTCCCTCTCCAGGCAGTAGTGTGCTGTGAAGGTATGGACTGAAGACCAGATGGCGGCCCGGTAGATTTCCATCACAGGTATGGAACACAGATTTGCTATGGAGGCAGCCACGGCCGTGACTCAATGTGCCATGACCCGGTGGTTCAGTGAGATCCCAACCTGCTCATAGGTGAGGGCAATGCAATCCGCCACCCAAGTCGTCAGAGTTCTCTTGGTCACTTGAAGCTCCAGCTGATTGGGTCATAGATGATGAAAAGCTGAGATGCTTTTTGGTAGCCCTGAATCCATTGCAGATAGAAGGACAGGGCCCTCTTACAATCCAGGGTATGGAGAACGGTCTCCGCCTTGCGAGCATGAGGTCTCAGAAAGAAGGTGGGGTGCACCACCTCCTGTTGAGGTGTAAGGAGGACACCACCTTTGTCAGAAACTTGGGGTGTGTGTGGAACACTACCCTGTTCTCGAAAGGGAGATTATGATAAGATGAGGATAATAGTTAAGAAAAAACTAAAAGGAGCAGTTGCTAAGGTTAAAGACTTACATCAAGCTTGGGTATGGTTTAAAAATACTATTTTAGAAGCCTAGACCAGCTGTATTCCACGTTTTAAGAAAAGAAGAAGGAAGTCCAAAAAACTGCCAGCATGGTTTAAAGATCAGGTCAGAGAGACTGCTGTCGCCAAAAAAGCATCTTTCAGGAAATGGAAAAAAAGAGCCAAATGACGAAAACTGGAAACAGCAGAAGCACTGGCAAGTTAAATGCAAGGCATTGATAAGGCAGGCAAAAAGAATTTGAGAAGAAACTTGCTGTGGAAGCGAAAACACATAATAAAGACTTTTTCAAGCACATTCGTAGCAAAAAACCTGTGAGAGAGTCAGTTGGACCATTAGATGATAAAGTGGTAAAAGGGGCAGGAGGAGGGGCAAGGCTATAACGGAGAGATTGAATGAATTCTTTGCTTCGGTCTTTACTGAGGAAGATGTAGGGATGTTACCCATGACTGAAGTGGTATTTAAAGGTGATACTGCAGAAGAATTTAAAGAAATATTGCAATACCCGGAAGATGTATTACAACTAGTTGATAAACTGAAGAGTAGCAAATCACCTGGACCGGATGGTATACATCCAAGGTTGCTGAAAAAACTGCAATATGAGATTGCAGACCTGCTATTAGTAATCTGTGAACTATCATTAAAATCATCTGTAATACCTGAAGATTGGAGGATCGACAACGTAACGCCAATTTTTAAAGGGGGTTCCAGGGGTGATCCGGGAAACTACAGACTGGTGAGCCTGACGTCATTACCGGGGAAAAATGGTAGAAACCATCATAAAGAACAAAATTATTCAGCATGTAGATAGTCATGGCCTAATGGGAGATAACCAACATGGCTCTAGACAAGGAAGATCTTGTCTTACTAATCTGTTATGTTTTTTTGAAGGTGTGAATAAACAGGTAGATAAAGGTGAGTCGGTTGATATAGTGTATCTGGACTTTCAGAAAGCCTTTGACAAGGTCCCTCATCAGTGACGTTTGGCAAAACTAAAAAGTCATGGGATAGGAGGTAATTTACTATTGTGGATCAGTAACTGGTTAAAAGATAGAAAGCAGAGAGTAGGGCTAAATGGCCAATTTTCCCAATGGAAAAAGGTGTATAGTGGAGTACCCCAGGGATCTGTGCTGAGTCTGCTGCTTTTTGACATATTCATAAATGACCTGGAAAAGGGAATAACAAGTGACGTTATCAAATTTGCAGATGACACAAAACTATTTAAAGTTGTTAAAACCCAAGAGGATAGTGGAAAATTGCGAGAGGATCTTGATAAATTGCAAGATTGGGCATCCAAATGGCAGATGAAATTTAATGTGGACAAGTGCAAAGTTATGCACATAGGAAAGAACAACCCAAACTGTGGTTAACATGATGCAAGGTGCTACATTGGGAACCACCACCCAGGAAAAAGATTTAGGTGTCACCGTGGATAACATGTTAAAACCCTCTACCCAGTGTGCAGCGGTGGCCAAGAGAGCAAATTGAATGCTAGGTATCATAAGGAAGGGAATGGAAAATAAAATAAAGGATGTTATAATGCCTCTGTATTGTTCCATGGTGCAATCGCACTTTGAATATTGTGTGCAATTCTGGTCACCGTATCTTAAATAGGATATAGCATTATTAGAAAAGGTACAGAGAAGAGCCACCAAAATGGTAAAGGGGATGGAAGGATACCCCTATGAAGAAAGGCTAAAAAGGTTAGGGCTCTTCAATCTGGAAAAGACACGGCTGAGGGGAGATATGATAGAGGTCTATAAATAAATGAATGGAGTGGAATGGGTAAACGTAGATCGATTGTTTACGTCATCAGAATATAAAAAGACTAGGGGACGTGCAATGAAGCTACAGGGTAACCTATTTAAAACTACTAAAAGAAAATATTTTTTTCACTCAACGTGTAATCAAACTCTGGAATTTGTTACCGGAGGATGTAGTAAGAGCTTTTAGTGTAGCTGGGTTTAAAAAAGATTTGGACAAGTTCCTGGAGGAAAGGTCCATAAACCATTATTAAAAGGGACCCAGGATATCACTGCTTGACCCAATACAAGCATTGAGGAACCTGTGTCTTTTGGGGAAACTGCTAGTTATTTGTGACCTGGATTGGCCACTGTTGGAAACAGGATACTGGGCTTGATGGACCTTGGTCTGACCCAGTATGGCATATCTTATGTTCTTATTAACCTCGTGTAGGGAGGCTCTGCCTTCAGAGCCTGGAGCTCGCTGACCCTGCAAGCCGACATGACAAGACAGATAACATTCTAGAGAGGTACCACAGGTGGCAAGTAGCCATGGGCTCAAATGGTGGCCTAGTGAGCTGGGAGAATACCACACTGAGATCCTACTCCGCTGTTGGTGGGCAGACAGGGTGCTTGAATAACAGAAGGCCCTGCAGGAAATGGGAAACAAGGGGCTGACCTGAGAGGAGCATGCCCTTGACGGATTGGTGGTGTACCGCGATAGCGTCAGATGCACTCTGACTGAGTTGGACTGCAGCCCCACCTGAGACAAGTGGAGTAGGTACTGGAGTACCAGCTGCAGGAGAATGGGTTTACCTGCTTCTCAGCGCAACACACAGAAAATAAGCACAACTTGAAGGCGTATGCCCTTCTCGTGGAGGTCCTGCGGGAGGCCAGAAGGACCTCCACCACATCTCGTTATAGATTATAGGTTGAAGGGAGCCAGAGTTACCCTTTCAGTAGCCACGCCATGCACGATAGGGACCCCAGGATGGGGTGCAGGAGAGCGCCCTCCTCCTGCAAAAGTAGTCCTGGTGCGTTGCCCAGTGGAATCGGGGACACTGCCGACAGGCCAAGAAGCAGTGGGAACCAAGGTTGCTGGGGGGCTACCAGCATCAGTGATGCCTTGTTACTCTAGACCTTGAAGAGGGTCTTGATGACCAACGGTGTTGGTGGGAAGGTGTACAGGAGGCCTTCCATCCATGGAATGAGGAATGCAACCGATGCCACCAGGGATGGGTGTGGCTGGCGGGAGCAGAAGCGTGGCAACTGTGTGTTGTCCAGGCTGGCGAACAGGTCTACTAGGGGGATGCCTCAGAGTCTGAAAAGCCAGGAGGCCACTCCGGGGTCCAGGCGCTACACATATGGCTGGAGGACTATGCTCAGCCTATCCACCAAGGCGTTGTCTAGGCCCGGGAGGTAGACCACCTGCAGGAGCATTCCATTGCGTGTCGCATATAAGCAGAGGGCTACTGCTTCCTGGTAGAGGGAGTATGACCACATGCCTCCTTGTTTGTTGACATAGAACACTGCGACTTGGCTGTCCATCTGGATCAGCACAGACTGGTGCTGCAACTGTTGGCGAAAGGCTCAGAGGGCCAGAGATATTGTCCAGAGCTCCAGGAGGTTGGTCTGCAACCGGCACTCCATCTGGGACCAACTGCCTTGAGTGCAGAGGTCCTCGCAATGAGCTACCCATCCTCACAGGGAGGTGTCCATAGTAAGGGTCTTCTGAGGGGTGGGTGCCTGGAAGAGCATCCTAGCCTAGAGGTGGTGGGGTATCTGCCACCAGACGAGGAAGTCTGCCAGCTGGCGGGTCACTTTCACCCTGTCTCGCAGTCTGCCTTTGGCTTGTGTCCACTGGGAGCGAAGGCACCACTGGGCCACCCTCATGTGTATGCAGGCATATGGGGGTCACATAGACCATGGAGGCCATGTGGCCCAGCAGGCAGAGGAGAAGGCAAGCGGACACCGGTCGGCAGTGCTGCACCTCTACGGCTAGTGCCCTAAGGCATTCTGCCCTCTCCGGAGGAAGGAAGGCCTTGGCCTGGAGGTTGTCCAGCTGAGCCCCTATGAACTACAGGCACTGAGCCAGAGAGAGGTGGGACTTGGGATGGTTGATGATGAACCCCAGATACTGCAGTAAGTGGATGGTGCATATGGTGGCTTGGTTTACCTCTGAAGCTGTGCCACCGCTTATGAGCCAGATGTCCAGGTAGGGAAAGACGTAGGCCCCTTGGAGACAAAGATGGGCTGCAACCACCGCTAGGAACTTGGTGAAGACCATTGGTGATGAGGTCAGGCCGAAGGGCAGCACCCTATACTGGTAGTGACCTCCTCCCATCACAAACTGGAGCTACTGCCATTGATTGGGGTGGATCAGGATGTGCATATAAGCGTCCTGCAGGTCTAAGGAGCTTAGCCAGTCTCCCTGCCGGAGGTATGGGAGCAGTGTTCCAATGGAGTCCATCTTGAACTTCTCTCTCACCGGAAATGTGTTTAAGTTCTACAGGTCCAGGATGGGCCTGAAGCCCCCTGTGTGCATGGGGACAAGGAAGTATCTGGAATAGAAGCCTTAGCCTCAGAGGTATTTGGGCACTGGCTCCACCACCTTGTCCTCGAAAAGGCCTGCGAGCTTGGTGAGGAGCAGGGTCTGGTGAAGAAGCCTTATGGGTTCTCCTGGGAAGGACGAGGGTGGCATCTGTTGCAAATGGAGGAGGTAACCCCCCTTGACTACTTGTAATACCCAGGAATCGGTGGTAATGGAGGACCACTGGTTGGCAAACAGGGCCAGACTCCCCCCTGTGGGCTGCTGAGGGCCTCCTGGGAAGAGGAGGACATGCCCAAGGAGTCAAAAGCTCCCTCCAGGCTGGGCCAGGACTGGTGCCTAGGTCGGCCCGTGCCCTTGCCCTCTGTACTGTTTCCCCTATTGTGGGGCAGAGAAGGCCTAGTACTGTGGCTTCTTCCCCAAGGCTTTCTTATGGGGTTGTGTCGATGTCTTTGAGAGCCTGGTCCTGGTTAGGAACTGTCTCTATCTCTGCAGTCTTGTCTGACCAGGGTTTTCCGAAGAGGTTCTCTCTGGTGCAAGGGGCATCGATGAGTTTGTCCTGGACCCATTGTTCGAGGTCAGACTACTGCAGCCATGCCTGGTGTCAGCCCCCAATGCCCCTGTGGCTGAGGCTTCAAAGCCATCATATGCTGCTCAAGGCAGGAACTTCAAGCACTCCTTGTCTGCTGAGGCCAGTGACTTAAACCACTGGAGAGGTTCTCCATCGAGGCTGGCAGAGAAACCTGCAAGCTCCCTTGCCAGTTCCTTGAGGTACATATTGATGTACAGCTGGCAGGATTGGACTCGGCAAGCCAGCATCGAGCTTTGGTAGCATTTTTGGCTGAGGACTGAACTAAGAGAGCACCAACAGTGACCAAACGGGAAGCCGTGAATTGCATAAGGCGAGTCCCCACTGAGAGACTCTGCAAGACCCCCGCATCCAGCGACACTATCCCTCCAAGTAGCCTGAACACAGAAGGGTCAGAGAGAAGGAGGTATCTACACCCCGAGAATATTACGGAGCACTGTCTGACCAAAGGCACTGTCTCTGCAGGACTCACTCTTCAGGCAGTAGTGAGCTGCGAACATATGAATTGAAGACCATGTGGTGGCCTTGCAAATCTCCGTCACCGGCAGTGAGCGGAGGTTGGCCACCAATGTGGCCATCGCCCTCATGCGATGCGCTGTGATCCAATGCTCAAGGGAGAGGCCAGCTCGCTCATAAGCGAGGGCAATACAGTCTGTCACCCAAGTGGACAGAGTTTGCTTAGACATGGGGAGCCCCAGCCTACTGGGGTCGTAAGACATGAAAAGATGGGGCGCTTTCCGATGGGCCTGAGTCCATTACAAGTAGAAAGACAGGGCCCACAGAAAGAAGGTGGGGAGGACTGCCTATTAGTTGAGGTGCAAAAGGAATACCTCCTTTGAGAGGAATTTGGGGAGCATGCAGAGCAGTACCCTGTTCTTACAGAATCTCTCTATACAAAGATTCAACTTGTTCAAGCCATGGCATTTTCAATAACATCATATGGATGTGAAAGTTGGACAGTGAAAAAGATAGACAGGAAGAAAATTGATGCCTTCGAATTATGGTGCTGGCGACGAATACCCTGGACTGCCCGAAGAACAAACCAGTCAGTACGAGAGGAGATCAAACTTAAGCTTTCTTTAGAAGCTCAGATGACAAGACTTCGACTTTCATGCTTTGGATACATCATGCGAAAAGAGATCATTAGAGAAAGATATCATGCTTGGTAAGGTAGAAGGTCAACGCAAAAGAGGAAGGCCAGTAATGGGATGGATCGATACAATAACAGCAGCTATAAGGTGCCAGTCTGTCAACAATGAGCCACCTGACTGAAGACCGAACACAATTTAGGACAACTATCCAGAAGGTCGCCACTCGCCATGAATCGACACAGACTTGACGACACTTAACAACAAGACAACAGCTTAACCAAAGAAGTCTTCCAGACTGAAGGGAAAAACAATCATCTGACAAACTTTTGGCCACCCTAGCAAAGATGAAAGGGAATAAATCTTAACTTTTTAAAATTAATTTTAATAGGGAGGATGTAAAGTTCCAAAATAGCTTGCCTCAGTAAGTTAGACACCTGATAAAGAGGTTTCAATATAGATAAAAGTAACCCAGGTGTCTTTAAATAAAGAGCAGACAAAGTTTAAAGATTCCAAGTTACACCTGTCAACTAATAATCAGATTGTTAATGGAAACAAAAACAAACTTTTAAATGCCTGTATGCAAATGCTAGAAGTCTGAAAAATAAGATGGGAGAGTTCTTTGACTGGGTGACCAGAAAACTATATCAAGGGCATGCGATGGATGTGATCTACCTAGATTTCAGCAAAGCCTTGGATACCGTTCCTCATAGGAGGCTTATCAATAAACAGAACAGCCTTGGGACAGGTCCTAAGGTGGTGAACTGGATCAGAAATTGGTTGACTGACAGACAAAAGAAGGTAGAAACATAGAAACACAGAAACATAGAAAAATGACGACAGAAAAAGACCACATGGCCTATCTGGTCTGTCCTTCCATATCAACAACTACAACAGTCCCCATTTTTCCTTTAGAGATCCTCTGTGTTTATCCCATGCTGTTTTGAATTCAGATACTGTCCTCATCTCTACCACCTCCACTGGGAGACTATTCCACGGATCCACCACTCTTTCCGCAAAGAAATATTTCCGCATATCACGCCTGAATCTATCCCCTTTCCCCCTCATCCCACGTCCCTATCCCGCCTTTTCTCTAAGGTGTACATATTAAAATCCTTAAGTCTGTTCTCATATGCTTTATAATGAAGGCCACTAATCATTTTAGTAGCCACCCTCTGTACTGACTCCATCCTGTTTATATCCTTTTGAAGGTGCGGTCTCCAGAATTGCACACTATATTCCAAATGAGGTCGCACCAAAGATTTATACAGGTGATGGTAAACGGAACACACTCGGATGAAAGGAAGGTGATTAGTGGCGTGCCTCAGGGATCGGTCCTAGAACCAGTACTGTTCAATGTATTTAAGAGTGATATTGCTGAAGGACTGAATGGAAAAGTCTGTCTTTTTGCAGATGACACAAAAGTTTGCATACAGAGTGGACTCCCCTGAGGGAATGGATAACATGAGGAATGATCTACAAAAGCTGGAAGAATGGACTAATGCTTGGCAGTTAAGATTTAATGTGAAGAAGTGCAGTGTCATGCACTTGGGATGCAGAAATCCAAGGAAATTGTATGCGAGAGGGGACAAGAGGTTGGTGTGCAAGGACCAGGAGAAGGACCTCGGAGTGACTGTTTCTGAGGATCTCATGGTGGCGAAATAGTGTGAGAAGGCAGTGGCCAAAGCCAGAAGGATGCTGGGCTGCATATAGAGAGGAATTACCAGCAGAAAGGAGGAAGTACTAATGCCACTGTACAAGTCGCTGGTGAGGCCTCACTTGGAATATTGTGTTCAGTTTTGGAGATCATATTTCGCAAAGGATATAAAAAGACTGGAAATGGCCTGGAATGATTTGGTGCCTGCATCGGAAGACATATGAGAAGAGACTTGAAGACCTAAATATGTACACTCTAGAGGAGAGGAGGGACAGGGGAGATCTGATAAGGGACCTTTAAATACGTAAAGAGTATTAATCAACAAACAAGCCTTTTTCAAAGACAGGGAAGCTGCAAAACTAGAGGACATAACATGAAGCTGCAAGGGGGTCAATGGCAAAGGGAAAGGCAATGTCAGGAAATACCTTTTCACTGAAAGGGTGATGGATGCTTGGAATGGCCTCCTAATGGAAGTGGTGGGGGCAAATACAGTAACAGAATTCAAAATGGCATGGGACGAACACAGTGGATCGCTTTATAGCAACAGGATAAAAATCAAAATAACCTTAACTTTCTCTGCTATCTCAACAAATAGGAGCAACCTGCACAGAGCGGTGGATGCACCCCCAAAACAAAGGCATGGGGAGGGGCGACCTGCACAGAGCGGCAGATACACACCTACTCTTGCTACCTTGCTGGGCAGACTAGATGGACTTTGATGATCTTTATCTGCCATCATATACTATGTTACTATGTCTTACAGTTCAAATATTTTCAATTATTTCTCAAGATATTGTACATAACATAACTAAAATGCAAGTGTGCCAATAGCTAAAATGCAAGGGCTCCGACCCGGAACACCCTGATGCTAACCGGTTAGCGCTGGGGAGAGCCGCGGCGGCACCTGCAGATATTCAGCGGCACTACCACAGTAACACCTCTGAATATCGGGTCCTAGAATCAGATGGTGCGGCTTTCTGGTCCTTCAGTGCTAAAACCTTTAGTACCAACAACGCGTTGGACTTTGGGAGGTAACTTTATAATCAGCTGTGTACATTTACATGCTATTATTGCACGTGAATCACTTATTTTTAATGACTTACGCTCAGGGATGGGCACTTATGTGTGCAGTTTAAGGAGGCACCCTTCTGTATGTATGTGTGTCTGGGCGATGGTGTGAACTTTCAGAGTGGGCAAGTACAAGGACAGAGTTTAGGCGGGGAATGGGCAGAGCCTAAATTTACATGTGTAAGTTATAAAATATTATGACTTGCACACATTTTCTAAAAATCTAGTCATGGGCATTTACACCAACTGTGTTAATGGCGCTGCCCGGGATATTCAGCAGCACTAAACATACTTAGTGCTGCTGTACTCCCCAGTGCTAGCTGGCTATCATCGGGGTGTTCTGGGGACGACACCCAGCAATATTGAGCTGCTGCCCGGTTACTGGAAAGCAGCAAAAGTTAGGCTCATTAAAGGCTGGCCTAACTTTCACCGCAGAAGCTAACTGGCCAGCGGCTAAACATCACCGCTGTATGGTTAACTTCTTTCCTATTCAGCCGACGCAGATATTCAATACCAATGGGCAGATATGACCCCGGCATTGAATATCTGGGTTTCAGTTTCAGTGGCAATGGATAAGCTGCTGAAATGACGTTACCTGCCACTGTTGAATATCTCCCCCACCCATTCTTTACTTTATAAAATAGGTGCAAAATACAGACAACCTTTATAAAATTACCCTCTTGATGTCAAACTTAAAATGTCAAGTAGTTTTAATCTTCACAGCCTGACAATCTTGTGCAATATCTTAGTGCAGATATTGCAACAAGGGATGCCACAGTTAGGGCCCAAATACTGGATTCAATTTTAATGATAGTTTGTTATGGACTTCTTTCAACTGAATGTGAGATACACCTTGAAGCTGCTGGCCTGCTCCTCTACCATCATGAGGAAAATCAACATCTCGCTGAAGAATGAAGCCGACATAGAGCCATTAACTCAATGACACCGAAGAAGCAGTTGCGACAGTGAAAAGGACTAAAGACTTAAAAGCTTAACTAGTGAAACTACTGGCATGGTTGAGGCGGCCTGCAGCAAAAGGAAGCAACATTAAAGAAAAAAAAGGGGGAAAAGCCTACAAAGTAGGGCAAAACATGTATTCAGCCACCAGAGAGTAGTTACTCGCCTGTAACAGGTGTTCTCCAGGAGCAGCAGGAATCAGTCCTCACATATGGGTGACGTCGGCGCCGACGGAGCCCCCGTGCGCAGCATTTCTCCAGCTTTCAAAGAAAGCCTTTGGGAATGCAGCGCGCATGCGCGGTCCCCTTCCCGCCCAAGGGTGCCATCTTGCTCAGTCTGAAGACATAGCTAAGAGACAGCAAAAAAACACAAAATAAATCATATGACCGCAACTCCAAGGGGAGGAGGGAGGGTTGTGAGGACTGATTCCTGCTGCTCCTGGAGAACACCTGTTACAGGTGAGTAACTACTCTTTCTCCAGGACCAAGCAGGAAGTCAGTCCTCACATATGGGACTCCCCAGCTTAAGACCCAAGCTGAAAAAATGAGCTCCCTCTAGAGCCTCAGCATGCAAGAAAAGAATCTTCTCTGATAACACTCCGAATGGTAGCCCAACACCAGGGCCGGAGGGTAGGAGTTGCCTAAACCCCAAAGAGATTATGGAGTACCGCCTGCCCGAAAGCACTGTCCCTGCGGGACTCCCTCTCAAGGCAGTAGTGGGCCGCAAAAGTCTGGCTTGAAGACAAAGTAGCGGCCCGGCAGATGTCTGCCAACGGAACAGAGCGGAGATGAGCCACTGACGCAGCCTTCACCCTGACACGGTGAGCCGTAACTCGACCCTGCAAGGAGAGGCTGGCTGCCCTGTAAGCCCAGGCGATACAGTCAGCTACCCATATGGACAAAGTACGCTTGGAGACAGCTAACCCCAACTTATTGGGGTCAAAAGAAACGAAGAGCTGAACAGCCCTCCGGTGCACCCTGTTACCCTTAGCATCCACTCCCTAACCTTGAGGGTTTAAGGAGGGATGGGCCTTTGTAGTTGTGAGGCCAAATGATAGGCGGGCACAAGAATATTTATTTTTTATAAGGATTTATTTACCCCGCTCCGTGGTGGAATGGAACAGGCGTGAGGATTAAACCAAAACAGGAACAAAAGAAAATGCTGTGCTTGAAATGTCCTTTCATACTGGGATTCACATTACATCATGTGTCCTCTTACTTTGCAATCACAATAAACAAGGGAAAACAATACTGTTCATGAGTTGTGTCTAAATTATGCTTTAGCTTATTTTCACTGCTTCATAAGCTCTTCATCCAGGTACTTAAACAACATACATTTTTGTAAGCTCTTCATCCAGGTATTTAAACAACATACCTTTCAGGATATGCTAGAAAATGACCATTCAAGCTTTGCTTTAGTTAGTTCTATCAATCAGACCGATTGAGCAGTCCATTGGCTGATTGACTTCAATCATGGGCAACGGAGAAGCTAATGGTATTTCTGCCTCAGGATTCTTTCCTGCTTGCACTAACTTCTGTTCAGCAATAGCTCTTTTATCTAAGAATTGTTTAAACTCTTTAAGGAGAACTTCAGCCTGCTTTCTAGCTGGGCTGGACTGAGGATTTGCTCCTTCCTTGGGTAAGTAATTGTTTACAGAGTTTACCCTCTGGAAAGCAAGCAATGCCGTCTCTGTTCAAACATTAATTCCCTGCAGTGGAGTTACCCCTCCCCCACTTGTCTCTGTATGCAGGTGTCGGGTTAACAAGTTCCTTTGTATGAGGAGTGTTTCTAAGGAGTGATTCAAAGGTAGGACCTCTTAAAACATCCTGGCTTAATTCTCTCCTGAACAATTCAGCTGGATTCCTTATATCAGCCTGTTTGCTAAAAGCTTCAGCTGTCTGGTGAGAAAAGCTGGGTTTGTTTAAAGGAACTTCAGGCTGCAGCCAACTGCTTTCACAATGCCTGAAACTGTCCTGAGTTTTTAAAGTCAGCATTCACTCTTTCTGGGTTCTCATAAAACTTGTCATATGAATTAAATACACCAGGTACCTTATAATGAGGCTTGTCTGAGAATGCCTTGCCACGCTGCCTTCCTCTCCAAGGGTCAGCTGTTTGTTCCAGAAACCTAGGCTTTATCCCTGGGTCTCTCAGGGCTTCTAACCTCTGTTGCTCCCAGAAGGTTCTTTCAGGCACTGAGTATCCCCGGTACCTACTTCCTGGTTCTGAATCCCTTTTCCTTGTATTACAGCTGGGCAGTGTTTCTCTTGCTAGGTCAAAGGTTTCTGTATTAAAGAGAGCTTCTTGCCTTATTCCATCTTCACTCTCCTTTCCTTGTTGCTTTTCCAACGTCCTTTGCCTTCTCATTCGTTTTCCCCTTCTGATACTCTTTCCAAATCTTCCAATTCCACTCATACCAATTCCACTCATTCCAACACTGTCTTCCTTCTCTCTGTTTAACAAGGTGCCCCTGCTCTGGGGAGCCCGCCTCCAGCTAGGGCGTGCCCAATCAGCAACTCTGCTTCTCTCCTCCCCTGAGGTGAACTGTGTTAGCTGATTAGCTCTGTGCATCTTGTGCTGAGAAGGGAAAACCTTGCATTTACCTGCAGTACCTGAACCTTCCAGCGGGTCAGTATCAGTTTCCATGGCTTCCAGCCCTGCCACTGCGTCACAACCCATGTACGGTCAAGGTAGGACAACACCCTTCTACAGTCCAGGGTATGCAAGACCATCTCAGCCCGGTTGGCATGAGGCCTGGGAAAGAAAGTTGGAAGAACCACCTCCTGATTGAGGTGGAAGGAGGAGACAACCTTTGGAAGGAAATTAGGGTGAGTCCGTAAGACTACTCTATTCCTATAGAACCCAGTATATGGTGCATCTGATACTAGGGCCTGAAGCTCTCTCACTCGCCTTGCTGAGGTAAGGGCTACCAGAAACAACGCTTTCCAGGAGAGAAAACGCAGAGGGCAAGTAGCCATAGGTTCAAATGGTGGGCAAGCAAGCCGTTGCAAGACCACATTTAAATCCCATTCAGGGGCAGGTGGACGCACTGGAGGCTTAAGCAAAAGCAGGCCTCTGAGGAAGCGAGCCACCAAAGGATGGCTGGATAGAGACTGACCCTCCACCGGTGAGTGCTGTGCTGAAAGAGCACAAAGATGAACTCTAACAGAATTGGACTTAAGGCCTAGGTTGGACAGGTGGAGCAAATATTGCAGCACCACTGGTACCAGGCATGAGAAAGGATTCACGTTGTGTAGAGTACACCAGGTAGAGAATCTGCGCCACTTAAGGGCATAAGACTTTCGGGTGGACTGCCTCCTAGAGGCCAAGACCACGTCCTCCACTTCCCTAGGCAGTAGAAAGGGCGCTAGAACTACCCTTTCAGCAGCCAGGCCATCAAATGGAGGGACTGGAGATTGGGGTGTAAAAGAGATCCCTGCTCCTGAGACAGGAGATCGGGTTGCATCCCCAGAGGAAGAGGAGTGTCCACTGCTAGTTGCAAAAGTGGGAACCAGGGTTGCCTTGGCCCCCTGGGGGCCACCAGGATCACCGAGGCCGTGTCACGGAGCACTTTGAACAGTGTCTTGGACACTAGAGGCATGGGAGGAAACGCATATAGGAGGCCTGTAGACCATGGAATGAGAAACGCATCCGCTGCTACTCTGAGAGGATGTGGTTGTCTGGAGCAGAACCTGGGTAGTTGATGGTTCAGAGGACTGGCAAAGAGATCTATGGTTGGAAGACCCCATCTCAGGAAGATCTGTTGAACCACTAAAGGACTCAACTTCCATTCATGCGGCGGCAGGATCCTGTTCAATCTGTCCGCCAGGTAATTCTCCTGACCTGGGAGATAGACTGCTTTGAGAAGAATGCCATGATTGACTGCCCAGGAGCACAATTTCTGCGCTTCCTGACATAGAACGCGGGACCCTGTGCCCCCTTGTTTATTCACAAAGAACATAGCAACTTGATTGTCCTTCTGAACCAAGACGGACTGGTGAGAGATGAGATGAGAGAAAGTTCTCAGAGCTAAGTGGATAGCTCTCAGTTCTAAGAGACTGATCTGCTGTGCGGCCTCCCAAGGAGACCACAGGCCTTGAGTACATGCCCCCTGGCAATGTGCACCCCAACCTTGAAGAGAAACATCGGTTGTCAGCACCTGAGAGTGTGGAGGTGCCTGAAAAAACACCCCTTGCACCAGATTCGGAAGATGAAGCCACCACTGCAGAGAAGACTCCAGTAATGTGGACACCCTCACTCTGTCCATGAGATTTCCCGTGGCTTGGTGCCACTGAGTTCTGAGGCCCCATTGAGCCGGCCTCATGTGTAGACGGGCATTTGGAGTCACATGGACTGTGGAAGCCATGTGGCCTAAGAGCCTCAGGAATTGTCTGGCGGAGACCAGAGAATTACTGTGGAACTGACTGGCCAGATCCATCAACCTGTGTGCTCTGCCTATGGGCAAAAAGGCCTTTGCCTGAAGGGTGTCCAGTCTTGCTCCTATGAACTCCATGTTCTGTGAGGGGTGCAAAGTGGACTTTGCGAAGTTTATAACGAACCCCAGATGCTGCAGCAGAGCGACAGTGCGGAGGGTTGCTTGATTGGCCTCCTGTGGGGATTGGCCCCTGATAAGCCAGTCGTCCAAGTATGGAAAGACGAAAAGGCCTTGAACCCTGAGGTAGGCCGCTACCACTGCCACGCATTTGGTAAATACCCTGGGGGCGGAGGTTAGGCCAAAAGGCAGTACCCTGTACTGGTAATAGTTTCCTCCCACTACAAATCTGAGATATTGTCTGTGGTCTGGATGAATGAGGATGTGAGTATACGCATCCTTTAAATCTAAGGAGCATAGCCAATCTCCCTGCTGGAGGTAGGGCAGCAAGATTCCAAAGGTAAGCATCTTGAACTTTTCCCTCTCCAGGAACTTGTTGAGATTCCGCAAGTCTAGGATGGGTCTGAGGCCTCCTGTTCTTTTTGGTACCAGAAAGTACCTGGAATAGAAGCCTTGACCCCTCAGGTGGTGGGGCACCGGTTCCACTGCCTGTTCCTTTACCAGACTTGCTAACTCCTGCAGGAGTAAGTCCCTGTGCAAAGGAAGTCTTAGAGGCTCCCCTGGAAAATAGGAGGGGGGTACCTGGTGGAAGTGGAGGAGATAGCCTTTCTGGACTATACTTAGTACCCAGGTATCCCTTGTTACGGCTGGCCACCTGTGGGCGTACAGGGCCAGCCAGCCTCCTGTGCTGATAGGGGCCAGCTGAGGAGGAGAGGCTATGCCATTGGAGTCAAAACCCCGCTCCCTGCTGTGCAGGAGCCGGAGCTGGTGGCTTGGGGGTTTTCTGCCTACGGAGCCCATGTCCCTGCCCCTTGGCCTGCTGACCCTGCTGGGGAGCCACACAGGCCTGAAAATGAGGGTATTGTTTATAGGCAGATGACTTCCTCGAGTAAAAGGTCTTTTTCCCTGAGCCCTTCTTCTTCTGAGAAGGGGCAGAGGTATTCCTGGACAGCCTTGTCCGGGTAAGAGTCTCGGTCTCGAGTTCTGCAGCCTTTTCAGCCATGGGCTTGCCAAAGAGGTTTTCACCTCGGCAGGGGACATCGACCAACTTGTCCTGCACCCATGGCTCGAGGTCCGATGACTGTAGCCAGGCCTGACGGCGTGTACCGACGCCGGCCGCGGCTACTCGGGCCGAAGCCTCGAAGCCATCATAAGCTGCTCGAGAGATAAACTTAGAGCACTCTCGAATACCTGATGACAGGGCGTTGAACCTCTGCAAAGGTTCCCCGGAGAGACCAGCAGAGAACCCAGCAATCTCCTTTGCCAGGTCTCAAAGGTACATGCCCATGTACAGCTGGTAAGTCTGGACACGGCAAGCAAGCATAGAGCCCTGGAAGCACTTCTTACTGAGGGCATCCAGGTTCTGGACCTCCCGGCCGGGAGGCACCAAGGAGTGCATCTTCTGACTCTTCAGACGATGCATGGCCGATTCCACAACCATGGAGTGGTGCAGTAATTGTGCCTTTTGGAATCCTGGGCTCTTGCGGACTCGATAGATAGAATCGACCTGCCTGCTCAAAACCGGCGTTGAGGTCGGTGCCTCCCACATGTGGAAGAGCAACCGTTCCAGCATCGGAGGAACCGGTACAGTAAAGGCCTCCTTTGGGGGAGAGTCATACTGTAGTGCCTCGAGCTCCTCGGCTTGAGGCTCCTCCTCGGGATTCGCGGGGAATGCCAAGGCCTTGGCCATATCCCGCACGAACTCCGAGAACCGGGAATCCTCCGGGGGGGGACCTTCTCCGAGGCTTGGACTCCGGCGAGTCCGATGGGACACACTGAGTCTGAAAGGTGTCGGGTGACTCCTCATCCTCCGTTTCCCAGCCGGACCCCTCGGAGGAGGAATCAAGCGGCTCCGGTCGGGCAGGCACCGATGCCATCCGCCTCGATGCCGAGGGTACCAGCGTCGACGACCTCGGCCCCGAGCGGGAGGCCGAGGGAGACCTTGGCCGAGGATCTACTCGAGAGCACATGGCCTCGAGGATCGGCTTGACCTCCGGGGTCGACTTGGACGTCGAGGTCCCGGTGGTCGGGGCAGATGCACCGGCGAGACCGGCTTTCAGTGCCCGCTGCTGTTCCATGAAGGCAGCCAAGCTGCTCTCCAAGGCCGTCAACCAAGAGACTCAGCAGTCCCCGACTTGGGCCCCGACGGCGGCTCCCCCAAAGGAGAATCCACGAGGACTACAGTACTCACGTGACCCGGGGACTCCATCTCCACATGAGGCTGTTTGGCAGGCCTCTCCGACTCCGAAGACCCAGGACGGCGCTCGGGGCTATGCGTCTTGGCCCTCGAGGAGCCAAGTGCGTCCACCAATGCCGCCCTTGCGGGGTTTTTCTTCTTGCGATGCTCCCGCGAGGGAGACCCCCTCTCAGAGGAGCCTCGGCGCTGCTCGGGGTCGGAGTCCCGAGACGTCGAGGCCTCTGACGAAGTCCGGGCCCGTCCGGACGAGGAGTCAGAGAAGATTCTTTCCTTTTGGTGCTGCCGACTCCTCAACGCCTTTGAGGACATTTTCCCACATGGGCCACAGATCATCGGGTCATGATCGGGTCCGAGGCACCGGAGGCAGCAGTCATGTGTGTCGGTGAGAGACATAAGTTTCTTACACCGATCACACGTTTTAAACCCGCTGGCAGTCATCGGGGGAAAAAGGGCCCCTGCGATGTCAAAAGACAGGGCTGCCAGTGAAAAATAAAAAAATGGCGCGTATGCTAGTCACTAAGGACAAAAACCGAAAAAAGAAGTCCAGGCTCGATACCGATGTATCGGGCCCAGGCGGGAAAGGGAAACTGGCGTCAAACCGAAGAGAACGGGTCCACGCAGAACAAAATCAACTTTTTCCTTGGGTGAAAACGAAACACGTCCATCGGGCTCCATGGAAAAAAGAAGACTGAGCAAGATGCCACCCTTGGGCGGGAAGGGGACCGCGCATGCACGCTGCATTCCCAAAGGCTTTCTTTGAAAGCAGGGGAAATGCTCCGCACGGGGGCTCCGTTGGCGCCGTCACCCATATGTGAGGACTGACTTCCTGCTTGGTCCTGGAGAACAAATGAAACATGAGAGAAGCGGCTTACATGGGGACAGATGGGCAGAAATGTCTTCTAGGCTTTTCTTAGCTTTTTTAGAGATTTTTCACATAGAGACAATCAGATATCCTCATTTGACTGAAAAACAGGTTTTCGGTGTATCACATACAATTTCTAAGTAGTAGTATAAGAAGGGAACTTACATTTCTGTTGTGTTTTCAGAAGATACATCTTTGGCTCGCATATGATCTTGATATTTTTGGATGTCTAATAACTTCCCATATGTATCCTAAAATTGCATGAAAAAATGTTAGTGGATTACTGCTACCCATGTACAACACAAACACACTCACAACTGTGTGCAAAACATTAGGCACTCCTGGTCAAATTGCACGTTTCGATGAATCCTTAAATGAACAAAAGTAGACACAACCTATAATGGTATATATTAATAATACAATAATAATGATAAAAAATGGTGCAAAGTTAAACATCTCGTCTAGATGCAAATTTTAGGGAGTTATTTTATGAAGTCCTTTTTATAAAATTCTGCAACTATATACACATAGAAAGTATGCGCCTACTTTTAAACAATGGAAAGTACTCTAGACATTCCAGGCGGTATAGTTCTTTGTTTCTTTCGAAACACAGATCTATGTCAGGACTGTGCAATGCCATATAATTTACCTGAAATGAAATGAACGGGACTTTGTTAAAATGATTTTTGCGTGAGCAATAAAACTGTGCAATTTATTCAATATACTTAATATATTCAATATAAATTAATAACTTCTGAATGAATAAGTTGATGAATAGGTTTATAGTTTGAAGATTGTAACTGAAATAAGGATATCAAGGGGTTAAAAAGGACCGATGATGTTCCACAAAAATATTTAGAGTTCTTTATAAGATATATGTTGCAAGGTATGAATATACAAGCATGGAGTATATGCACAAAGTTATACCTTCTTTGAAAGAGGTATAAATTTGTATGTTGGCGCTATTGCGGTTGGATCTGGGTGCCTATTTAAGGAAGGCACCTGCGTTGCCTTTATAAAACAGGCACTCTCTGGACTTCTTGCATAGGTATCCTGTTATAAAATAAGGCCCTAAATCCATATGGGAAAATATTCAAACTCTGTGGTCGGTGGCATTTTAAGCGGCGGCTGCGGTATTTAAAAATGAAACCTGCTATTCAACGCTGGAAATAAGATTTCTCCAGTACTGAATATCCCATTTCACAACAGCGATATTCAGTGGCACTATCTAGAGAGTGACACAGTGGTTAGAAGGGATATTCAGTAGCACTATCTGGAGAGTGGCACAGTGGTTAAGCATAGTTACTCACCTGTAACAGGTGATCTCCAGGAACAGCAGGAATTTAGTCTTCACATATGGGTATCGTTGGTACCGACGGAGCATGCGCGGGAACGCTCCCCAGTGTCCAATTAGAAAGCTTTTGGGAGCATCCCACAGCGCCTGCGTGCTGCCTTCCCGCCTTTCCAAACTGCCTCTCTCCAGTTGAGTTTAAAGCTGAGACAAAGAGAGAGAGAGGGAAAGAGAAAGAGATACATAGAGAGATACAACTCCTAGGGGAGGTGGGCGGGTTGTGAAGACTAAATTCCTGCTGTTCCCGGAGATCACCTGTTACAGGTGAGTAACTATGCTATCTCCAGGAACATGCAGGAATGTAGTCTCCACATATGGGGACTCCCTAGCTTTAGATGCCAGGGAGAGACCCCAAAAGTTGTGCTTCCCTGTAAAAGGGCTCCACTTCCCCCCATGGATCTCTGGCATACAACCAGGGATGGTGGGTAGGAGTTGATTAGGTATGGAACAGGTGTTGGAGAACAGCCTGACCAAACAAGGCATCCCGGCGGGAGCCCTTGTCAAAGCAGTAATGGGCTGTGAAGGTATGAAACGAGGTCCAAGTGGCTGCTCGACAGATGTCGTCAATAGACACAGAGTGCAGATGAGCCATTGAAGCTGCCATGGCTCTCACATTGTGAGCTGTGACATGGCCCTCCAGAGGAAGGCTCTTACTCTGATAGGCAAAGGAAATACACTGTGCAATCCAGTTGGACAGTGTTCTCTTGGAGACTGGAAGTCCCAAATGAGAAGGATCAAAAGCAACAAAGAGTTGAGAGGACTTTCTATGTTGCTGTGTTCTTTGTAAGTAAAAGGCTAAAGCTCTTTTACAGTCCAAAGTATGAAGATTCCTTTCTGCATTTGATGCATGAGGCCTTGGAAAAAACACAGGCAGGTAGACCGCTTGGTTAAGATGAAAAGGCGAGACTACCTTTGGCATAAAGTGTGGATGAGTCCTAAGGACTACCTTGTCATGATGGAACCTTGTATAAGGAGTATCAGTCACTAGTGCCTGCAACTCACTGATGCGACGTGCTGTGATTGCAATGAGAAAGATAACTTTCCAAGAAAGGAATTTCAACGAGGTAGTAGCTAGGGGTTTGAAAGGTGGCTTCACGAGCTGGCCAAGAACCAGATTTAAGTCCCATGCCACCGGTGGTGGCTTAATGGGAGGCTTAATTAGAAGAAGGCCTCTCATAAATCTTGCTATGAGAGGATGGGAGGAAATAGGTTGTCCATTTAAAGGCTTGAAAGAAGCCACAATAGCACTTAAATGGACTCTTACTGAGTTAGTTTTAAGTCCTGCATTGGATAAATGAAGGAGATACTCCAGTAATGATTCCAGAGGTATCGCAAGGGGGTTAAGACCCTTCTGCGAGCACCATATTGTAAACCTTTTCCACTTGAAAGCATAAGAGCGTCTTGTGGAAGGTTTTCTAGAAGCATAAAGGATATCCTTTACTTGCTGAGGAAGGTTAAGATCTTGAAGATCTAGGCCTTCAGCAACCAAGCCCTGAGATGCAGAGACTGGGGATTGGGATGCCATAACATTCCATCCTCCTGAGACAGGAGATCTGGAGCAGAGCCTAACTCCAGAGAGGGAGCTTGAGAGAGATGTAGAAGCAGAGGGTACCACACTTGCCGTGGCCAATGTGGAGCTATGAGAATCATATGGCCTCTGTCTCTCTGAAGCTTGAACAGGGTTTTGGGAATCAGGGGAATGGGTGGAAAGGCATAAAGGAAGTCTTGACCCCAGTGAAGGAGGAAAGCATCCCTGGCCTGAGAGTCCTGAGCTGGAATTCTGGAACAGAACCAGGGAAATTTGGCATTCAACGGACTTGCAAAGAGGTCTATGTCCGGGGTTCCCCAAATTTGGAAAATCTTGGCCACCTGGTCTGCATGTAGAGAGCATTCGTGTGGAAGTAGAACTCGACTGAGTCTGTCTGCCCAAGAGTTTTGGATACCTGGAAGATACACTGCCAAGAGATGAATCTGATGCTCTCTGGCGAGGGCCCATAGCCGCAAAGCTTTGTTGCAAAGCGACAGAGAGCCTGTTCCTCCCTGCTTGTTGACGTAGAACATGGCTACTTGATTGTCCGTATGAATGAAGACTGTCTTGTAGCTGGAGCAGGGTGTGGAACACTTGCAGAGCAAGGAAGATTGCTCTGAGCTCTAAGAGACTGATGTGTAGATGAGTCTCCTGTGGAGTCCAAGTGCTTTGGGTGGAGAGGTCTTGCAGATGAGCTCCCCAACCCATTGGAGAAGTATCTGTTGTGAGAGTTGCCTGGGGTAAAGGTTGTTGAAATGGGGATCCCAGCAACAGGTTTTGAGTGGACTGCCACCATTGGAGGGACAAAATAAGGCGATTTGTGTTTGCTATTTTGTCTGACAGGCACCCTGATGCCTGGGTCCATGAGTGGATAGTGTCCACTGGGCTGTTCTCATATGGAGGCGAGCATAAGGAACCACATGCACGGTAGATGCCATGTGGCCTAGTAGTTGTAACATCTCTTGAGCAGTGAGATGAGGCTTTAGCACTGCTTGAGAAGCTAATTGCACCATGCGAAGGCAACGGGCCTGGGGAAGATAGGCCCTTGCTCTTCTGGTATCCAGCAAAGCTCCTATGAACTCTAGAGACTGAGTAGGAGTTAGACTGGATTACGGGATGTTTATGACCAGACCCCAATACTGAAGGATACGCACTGTGCAAGATAGAGAAATCCTGGCCTCTGACTCTGATGGGGCTCGAATGAGCCAGTCGTCTAAGTAGGGGAAGATGAATATTCCTAGAGTGCAAAGAAATGCTGCTACCACAGCCATGCATTTCGTGAACACCCTTGGTGCTGAGGCCAGGCCAAAAGGAAGCACCCTGTATTGGTAGTGCTTTCCTTGAAAAAGGAACCGAAGGAACTTTCTGTGAGTTGGATGGATGAGTACATGAGTGTATGCATCCCTGAGATCTAGAGAACAAAGCCAATCCTGACTCTGAAGGTATGGCAGCAGAGTTCCCAGAGAAATCATCTTGAATTTCTCTTTGAACAGGAATTTGTTCAATCTTCTGAGGTCTAAAATACGCCTGTGTCCCCCTGTTTTCTTTGGGATAAGGAAATAGGGGGAGTAAAACCCTGTACCCTGTTGAGGAATGGGTACCTCTTCTATTGCCCCTTGGGCAAGAAGCATAGTGACCTCTTGATCTAACAGGTTGATGAGAGAGGTCTGAGAATTGAACTGTCTTACCATTGTGGGAGGGGGTATGCGGACAAAATGAAGCTTGTACCCTTCTTTTATAATGGAGAGTGTCCAATGTTCTGCTGTTATTTGCCCCCATCTGGGGGCAAAGTGACACAACCTTCCTGGAATGGTGGAAGGCTCTGGTCCATTGAGGGCCAGGAAGGCTAAGTTCTCTAGATGAAAGTCAAAGGCCTTGTGGAGGCTGAGACTGCTGAGACGGTTGAGGCTTAGCAGTCTTTGCTTTCCTTTGTTTAGGTGGTTGCTGACTCTTTTGGGCAGGCTGACCTGCAGAACGTCCCTGCTGGTAATAAGAGGGATAAAACCTCTTCTTTTTTGAGAAGAATGGTTTCTTGAAAGATTTCTTACTTGCAAGATCAGCTGTGGCTTTGGATAACCTATCCAAAGTGGAGTTGTCAGCATCCAACTCATTGGCTTTCTCTTGCCAATTTTTGCCGACTAGATTCTCACCTGTACAAGGGATATTGCCCAGTTTGTCCTGCACCCAGAGCTCCAAATCGGATGCCTGGAGCCAGGCAAATCTACGTGCACCTATGGCAACGGCAGAGGTTCTGCTTATGCACTCAAAACAGTCAAAAGCTGCATGATTGACAAATTTAGAAACATCCTGGGCATGTTTAACCAGAGTGAGAAAATCCTGCCTCTTATCTTCAGGAAGAAGAGGGCTCAAATCCTCCAAATCTCCTGTGACTTCTTTAAGGAACATTCCCATATATAAAATATAGGAACTGATCCTGACAGAAAGCATGGAAGCCTGGAAAGTACGACGTCCAAAGGCATCCAAATTTCTACACTCACGTCCTGGAGGATTAGAGGCATGCCTCTTTGCACTCCTGATCCTTCTCATACCTGATTCCACTACAATAGAGTGGTGAGGAAGCTGAGGTTTTTGGAAACCAGGACAAGGAGGGACTCGATACATGGTATCCAGTCTACGAGAGTGAGGAGAGGTGGTAAGAGGTGTTTCCCACATTCTTAGCATGAGATCATGTAAGATCTCATGGATAGGCAAAGAAGCTGCCTCCTTAGGAGCTTTGGGATATTGTAGAATCTCCAACTCCTTTGCCCTGGGCTCTGTTTCAGGAGCCACAGTAATGGAAAGACTTTGAGCCACCTCCCTGATAAAATCCTGAAAGGAGATATCTTCTGGAGGAGACATCCTACGTTTAGAAGAGGAAGGCTCCTCCGGGAGAAGTATTCCGGTACCGACAGAGTCGTCAGAATCCTCAGAGTCCTCCGAGGATTCAAAGTACCTTCTGTCCGGATGATCTTGTAGAACACGATACCCGTACTGACCAAAGTCGGTACCGGGGGGAATCGGTACCGGTGAATCGGTATCTGAAGGCATAGCATGACTGGGTGCCGGCAAAGCAGACACCGATGTCGATGCCGATGCTGTCGGTACTGGTACCGATACCGGTGCTGGAGTCGATGCTGGTACCGGTTGAGCTGTCCGGCGCGGTTCTGAGGGTGTCGATGCCGCAAGGAGAGCCGCCAGACTGCGTTCAATAGCCAGGAACCTCTGGTCTATCGACGCTGATGATGCCTGGGTGTTGGTTTCGGAGAAAGCAGCCGGTACCCCAGAGCATGGCAACAGTAGTTCTGCCGAGGTTGAGGCCTCGAGAACATCCTGGAGCCCTGATAATGCTTTGGAAGCCGAAGCCTCCCGCCGGGGCAATTTTGCCGGTACAGAACCCTCAAGGGCAACGCCAGAGGCATCTCGATGCTTAAAAGGAGATCTACCCTTTCAGGATCGGCTAGACTTATGTTTACTTACCTGAGATCCATGGGAGGAAGACAAAGCCCTGGAAGACGTCGATGCCACAGAAGCTGCATCGGAGGGAAAAAGGGTACTGAGCTTAGCAGCTCGGTTTTGTTGACCCCTCTTGGACATCATGGCACAAGCCATACACTCCGAGATGGAGTGGCAAGGACCTAAACATTTACCGCCACACTTGGTGCACTTTTTGAAACCCAAAGCAGATTTTTCCATGGTAGAGGAAATTTTGGGCCTAAGACCCAAAATGGCACGTGCACCTGGAAAAGAAAAGTTTGGAAAAAAGTACTATATATATATATAATTTTTTTTAAAGGAAAGAAAGAAAGAAAAACCGGCGGTACCGGTATTTAGTGTCAAGGAAGGCAGACGCGACCACAAAAAAGAGGAGAATAAGGAAAACGTTTTCTGCGGTGACAGGAACAACGACCTGCTGGCTCCGCGGAAAACGAAGAACTGGAGAGAGGCAGTTGGGAAAGGCGGTAAGGCAGCACGGAGGTGCTGTGGGATGCTCCCAAAAGCTTCCAAATTGGATGCTGGGGAGCGTTCCCGCGCAGGATACGTCGGTACCGACGTTACCCATATGTGAAGACTACATACCTGCTTGTTCCTGGAGATTAAGGGATATTCAGCGGCACTATCTGGATAGTGGCACAGTGGTTAGAAGGGATATTCAGGGGCACTATCTAGAGAGTGGCACAATGGTTAGAAGGGATATTCAGTGGCACTATCTAGAGAGTGGTACAGTGGTTAGAAAGGATATTCAGGGGCACTATCTGGAGAGTAGCACAGTGGTTAGAAGGGATATTCAGCGGGCACTATCTGGAGAGTGGCACAGTGGTTAGAAGGGATATTCAGCGGGCACTATCTGGAGAGTGGCACAGTGGTTAGAAGGGATATTCAGGGGCACTATCTGGAGAGTGGCACAGTGGTTAGAAGGGATATTCAGCGGCACTATCTAGAGAGTGGCACACTGGTTAGAAGGGATATTCAGAGGCACTATCTGGAGAGTGGCACAGTGGTTAGAAGGGATATTCAGCGGCACTATCTGGAGAGTGGCACAGTGGTTAGAAGGGATATTCAGCGGGCACTATCTGGAGAGTGGCACAGTGGTTAGAAGGGATATTCAGGGGCACTATCTGGAGAATGGCACAGTGGTTCGAAGGGATATTCAGCGGCACTATCTAGAGAGTGGCACAGTGGTTAGAAGGGATATTCAGGGGCACTATCCGGAGAGTGGCACAGTGATTAGAAGGGATATTCAGCGGCACTATCTGGAGAGTGGCACAGTGGTTAGAAGGGATATTCAGTGGCACTATCTGGAGAGTGGCACAGTGGTTAGAAGGGATATTCAGTGGCACTATCTGGAGAGTGGCACAGTGGTTAGAAGGGATATTCAGCGGCACTTTCTGGAGAGTGTCATAGTGGTTGGAAGGGATATTCAGGGGCACTATCTAGAGAGTGGCACAGCTGTTAGAAGGGATATTCAGGGGCACTATGTGGAGAGTGGCACAGCTGTTAGAAGGGATATTCAGCGGCACTATCTGGAGAGTGGCACAGCGGTTAGAAGGGTTATTCAGCGGCACTATCTAGAGTGTGGCACAACTGTTAGAAGGGATATTCAGTGGCACTATCTAGAGAGTGGCACAGTGATTAGAAGGGATATTCAGCGGCACTAACTGGAGAGTGGCACAGTGGTTAGAAGGGATATTCAGGGGCACTATCTGGAGAGTGGCACAGTGGTTAGAAGGGATATTCAGCGGCACTAACTGGAGAGTGGCACAGTGGTTAGAAGGGATATTCAGCGGCACTAACTGGAGAGTGGCATAGTGGTTAGAAGGGATATTCAGCGGCACTATCTAGAGAGTGGCACAGTGGTTAGAAGGGATATTCAGCGGCACTATGTGGAGAGTGGCACAGTGGTTAGAAGGGATATTCAGCGGCACTATCTAGAGAGTGGCACAGTGGTTAGAAGGGATAATCGGGGGCACTATCTGGAGAGTGACACAGTGGTTAGAAGGGATATTCAGCGGCACTATCTAGAGAATGGCACAGTGGTTAGAAGAGATTCAGCGGCACTATCTAGAGAGTGGCACAACTGTTAGAAGGGATATTCAGCGGCACTAACTGGAGAGTGGCACAGTGGTTAGAAGGGATATTCAGCGGGCACTATCTGGAGAGTGGCACAGTGGTTAGAAGGGATATTCAGGGGCACTATCTGGAGAGTGGCACAGTGGTTAGAAGGGATATTCAGCGGCACTATCTGGAGAGTGGCACAGTGGTTAGAAGGGATATTCAGGGGCACTATCTAGAGAGTGGCACAGTGGTTAGAAGGGATATTCAGGGGCACTATCTAGAGAGTGGCACAGTGGTTAGAAGGGATATTCAGGGGCACTATCTAGAGAGTGGCACAGTGGTTAGAAGGGATATTCAGTGGCACTATCCGGAGAGTGGCACAGTGGTTAGAAGGGATATTCAGCGGCACTATCTGGAGAGTGGCACAGTGGTTAGAAGGGATATTCAGCGGCACTATCTAGAGAGCAGCACAGTGGTTAGATGTTGAATATGTTATATGTAAAAAGTTAAGAAGTTCTTGTTCTATGTAATGTTATGCAAATGTATGCAATTGTTCCATGTAAACCGCCCCTGATCTCTGGAAGGGGCGGTATAGAAGAAATAGATAAATAAATAAATAAATAAATAAATATTGCCTCCTAACTTCCCTATGCACCCAAATGCTATCCAGTTAGCCTCGGGGCGTGTCGTGGGCGTTATGGGGTAGGGCTGAGGCGGCGACAAGTGCTAACCGGGCAGCAGCAATATTGCTACTTCATGGTTAGCTCCTGCAGCTTCCAGTGTCTGCGGTGATCCCCGGATATTCAATGCTGGGGCCACATATGACCCCGGCATTGAATTTTGGGGGTCAGGGGTCGGCAGGCACGGTTATGTACTGTAGGGTGCATAGACTGTCCAATTCAATATTGGGCCCATAGTGTCTAAAAGCACGTATGATGCTTTCTCAGCACCTACGTTTTATGTATACGCCATGGTAATTTTATGAAGACCTACTTGAGCATGTAAAATTCTGTTCTACCACACTGAAGTCACTTATTATAAGATTACCCCCGGTTTAGTAGCTTTTAGTGAATTAGGCCCTAGGGAAGCATACGGGTATTGAAAGCATTGCCAATAAGCCTGTGAGAGCGTTTGCTGGAAATGGTTCTTTAAGAGAACTGGAAAATGGCAGATACAGCTACTCTTTACAAAACTGGATTCTGACCTTGGCAATACAAAAATTAATGAAACGATTACTAAAGGTTGCAGATTATCTTGAATCCAACAGATTTCAGAATCTGAGGCAGCATGGATTCACTAGGGGGAGATCATGTCAAACAAATCTGATTGATTTATTTAGCCGAGTGACCAAGGAATTAGGTCGATGCAGGTGGGGTGTTTACATTCCATTAAAACCTTCAAAACTCCAGCACAAAAGCCTAGCAAAAAAAGTCTAGATAGCCTGGGGATGATAAATTCAGTTAGAAACTAGCTGAATGACAGGAGACAAAATGCGTGATAAATCGTTTATTCCAAGAGATGACAGTGACTAGCATGCTGCAAGGACATTTAGGTTGCTTCTAGTTAGTGTTTTTATAAATAATATTGCAGAACAGTTGGAAAGCATGCCCCTGTTTTTATTAACTTATTAAAGCTTTCCACAGGACTGATACTCCAGAAGTAGTGAAAAAACGAGAATGGATCTAGGACAGGTCAAAGCAGTTCCAAAGTCATGAATCTGCAGCCCAGGAAGCTAGTTCATTGGCACTTGCTGAGAGATAAGGAAGAGAGAGATGTGATCACAATAAAGCTGAAGTACCTCAAACTGCTTTATGATTCTCAAAAATATGTTCTGATCAGAGTTAAGTTAATCTTATTGCTTAATATCCAATTTCCCTTATGTTCAAAAGCTCTCAAACCATTTATAAAAGTAACAGAGAAGTCTAGCGCAAATCCTGCAGGAATCGTGGTTATAGTGAATTCATGTACATTTTTAGAAACTTGGGACCTCGTGTAAATGTACGCACGTAGAAAATGCGTGACAGTGCGCATTTTATAAAGAATGAGCATAAACTGCGATTTGGCCCAAACTCTGCCCAAAATCTGTCCCCAAACATACTTATGTCAGAGCTGCATACAAAAATTGAACTTTTAAATGATCTGAGAAATACTTGCATGCACCAGTTTATCTTCAGATGTTGTTGGCTGTGTGCAAAACCACATAGGGAATGGTACAATGGCATGTCTTTGTTCTTGTCAAATGATATACTCTAAAAAGCCCCTCCAGCCCCCACCCCTTTACCTTAGCAGGTCCGAGTGGGCCTTTTAAAGTATATCCCAACAGGCTAGCTGGGAATTTTATGAACAGTGGGGCTGGGGGAGGGAAGGGTTGGGAGGGGGTTTACCTCCCGACTGGTTAGCCAGGATTGTTGATGGTCACTGAGGTGGGGAAGGAGAGAGATTTTTTGACTGGTTAGCCAGGATGATAGTCAACACTTTGGAGGGCGATGGGGGGTGGGTACAGAAAAGACGCCCCCTGGATGGCAGCACTACTGGGTTGAGTGCTGTCTGGGGGAGGGAGGAATGCTGAAGTGGGGGTGTGAGCTACAACTTTACTGGTGCCCCAAATAATCAGATCCAAGGCAGTGGCACCCGTTCAGTTAAGGGCGGGAGGAAACATTGGGGGGATTGGAAAGGCGCTGCTTCACTGTTGCTCCCAATTGGCAGCAGCAGCAGATGCGAAGCGGTATCTTTGGACCAGCTGCAGGTAACACCACCTCTTAAGGTGGCATTATCTGCAGCTGAAATCGGGCCAATTTGGGCAGCCATCACGTGACAATTGTTTGTGTGGTGGCTACATAATATCGGCACGCCTTCTCCCTGTCCTGATCCCACCCCCCCCAACTATTCCATGCAGATATCGCAGAAAACTGCCTGCGATATCTGTATTTCAACCCCGTTAGCAGTCACCGTGGAAGTAGCTTTCCCACATTACTGCTGCGATGACAGCTAATGCACCTTAGCAAGCATGACCTGCAGTTTCATTTTTTGTGAGCCCTTGTAACCCAAATTTTGTTGTGCATTTATGCTGGTGTTTGGTAGCCTCCACTGTATCTGGGATATACGATACATGAATTGAACATCATGACAATGAAGGATCATGTCAGATCAATTTGTATATTTTTACTTTAATGATAATATCACCTCACTCCAAAGCCAAGGCATGTGGAGAACAATTTTAATCTCTCAAAAATACTGCTAATGCTTGCCGTAGTACTTGCATTGTGCCAAAGAGCTTCCTTCTGGAGTTCATGTACTCCAACACAGGCAGAAAAGGTCAGCATCCAAAATTCAATTGAAGATACAAGGTATATGAAATGTGAGGGTTGTTTTGTTTTTAACTATGATCTAACTTCACTGCTAGTATTTATTTTTAAATCTAAAGACTAATGGCGGAAGCCTCTTCAAGTTTGGTGGCTATTTTATCACCCTATGGCTAGGGTTCGCAACCCAGTCTTTGGGGGACAGCTAGCCAGTCAGATTTTCAGGATAACAATGGACATGCACATGAGATATGTGCACGCACTGCTTCCATTACATGCAAATCTCTCTCATGCATATTCATTGTGGCTATCCTGAAAACCTGACTGGCTAGGTGTGTTCCAAGGACTGGGTTGAGAAGCCTTGCCTTAAGGTACAAAACAAGTTATCAGAACTTCTTTTAGTATCACCGCCAGAAGGGATATATTCAGTAGTAAGACATCTGGTGAAAGTTAACCATTTGAGAGGGTTGGTGAATATATTAGCTAAAGTTAACTGGTTAATGTAATATCAAACTATCTCGTTTAAGTCAAACTGTGCCCTGGGCACACAAACTCCACCCAGATTTAACCAGATAAAAATTTTGTTCCGAAAAAAAAGTCTGTGGCTGGGGTATTTCAAAACCTAAAATTTGACCTGGTATCTCCAGATGTTACCTGGTCACATCTTTAAAATATCAGCCCCTAGATTCCTATTACACTGCATATAGGTCCCACTGTCCGCTTTCAGATATTCTCTGTAACTACTGGCAAATAAGCAGATGTTTTATGGTATTTGAAGACCATGAATATAATTTCAGATTACTGGAATGTGTCTAGACAACTGAATTTATTTTAAATGTAATACTTTTACCTGCTACTTTCTGTGGGTTTGATAAAGTCCAACATTTTAATACCTGCCTCAGACCAGGTGTCAAAATTCTCACTAGGTCCATTGTGGCCCAAAATCTCTCATAACTACTAGACATTTTACTTTTGGTGAAAAAGCACAAGGAAGTCTCTCCTCAAAAAACCCTTCATCAAAAAGACTTGACCCCTCCTTTCTCAAATTCTTAATCCCTGATGGAGAGCTCCCTCTAGGGCAATACTTTTGCGCTATCACCCCACACAACGCATAGACCCTACCCACTTGCTCCCCCCCACCCCCCTTGGAAATGCAAAAACCTATTCCAGAGTTCCAAGTTATCTTTGGGTTAGACGAGGTTCTCAACCCAGTCCTTAGGACACACCTAGCCAGGCAGGTTTTCAGGATAACCACAATGAATATGCATGAGACAGATTTGCATAGAATGGAAGCAGTGCGTGCACATATCTCATATGCATGTCCGTTGTGGTTATCCTGAAAACCTGGCTGGCTAGGTGTGCCCTGAGGACTGGTTAAGAACCCCTACTTTAGAGGTAGGAGGGACAGTACATCTCTCCTGCCATCAAGGCTACAACCCTCTAAATGACCCCACCTAGTGGTGATGGCACTGCTAGACGGCATCGTTCAGAGTTCAGCAGCCTTGACAACAAAAGGACTCTGCATTCCCTCCTGTCATTGCAGATAGCTAGGACTTCGAAAATAGCAGTTTCTAGTCTTGAAATGTGAGTAGTGGATGGAGACATGCCGGCTAAGTTGCAGTGGGGACTTTTGATTTTGGGGAATGAGGGAGGAGGGGGAAAAGCCCTGAATGGGGTGCTACTCATGGGTTGGGAGTGTTAGGTAAGCCAAGACTGACCTGAAAGTGAGGGTCTTGCTTGAGAGATCAGGACTTTGACCAGGGAAGGAAAGGAGATGAAACTTCCCGTGCTAACTGGTCAAAAGCAAAAGGGGCAGTTAGCATGAAAGATTTCTAATTAGACCTAACATGCAATGCACATTTTTGTTTATGTGGCCGAACTAGTGTGGCAAACCTTTTACGGGCTCTCAGAAGAGCTTTTTGCATGCCACAATTAGTGGAGTTTAACCATGCATGATGTTTACTGACTTGCACAGTAAAGGTTTACCTCAAGGTTTAATACATAGGTGGTCTTCACCATCATGCCCCATTGAGGATGTATCATTTGTAATGAATGGTGAGGGATAGAATGTCAAAATACCAGTACTTGTTAATTCCCTCATCTTCCCCTCACTTTCCAAGAAAGTTGATCTACTTCTATTGATCTTCATCTGTACATTCTCCATTGGCGAGTGTGTTTTGCTGTACCCTTAGACCTATCATTTTGCCCCCAAGGGTCTGCTGTGACTGCCTGAAATGAAGGATTTCAAATATAATAACTTAGCATTACCAGAGATCTGACTACTGTGCCAAGCTATGATGTCATGGTTGATAAAGGAGTAGCAGTAGAGTTGTAATGGTTAGGACAGTGGCCTAAGAACTAGGGAAGCCAGGGTTCAAATGCTACTGCTGCTCTGTGTGATTTTCGACCAAATCAATTAACTCTCCACTGCCTCAGGTACAAAATTAGATTGTAAGCCCTCTGGGGCCAGGAAAATACCTACTGTACCCTGAATGACAAGACTTCAACTTTCATACTTTGGACACATCATGCGAAGAGAGAGACTATTGGAGAAAGCCATAATGCTTGGCAAGGTAGAAGGTCCCCGTAAAAGAGGAAGGCCGGCAATGAGATGGATCGATATAATAACAGCAGCTATGGATGCCACTCTATCAACAATGAGCCACTTGGCTGAAGACCGAACAAAGTTTATGTCAACTATCCAGATGGTCGCCAGGAGTCGACATAGACTCAGCGGCACTTAACAACAACCCTGAATGTAATTCACCTTGAGCTTCTGAGAAAGGCGTGAGCTAAAATCCAATTTGTAATCTAGTAAACGAACACTAAGCATGTGCTCAGTGATCAGATGAAAGAATGCATACAGTATCATTAATAGAAGTAGAAAAGTTTATTTTTAAATAGCTTTTCGAGCTTCCCTTTCATTTGCCTATAAAGAGGATATTGTAAATTACATGGGGAAAGCATTTCATTCACTGTTTTTCAGAACAGTCTAACATTTTTGATTAGTGTTATCTAAACAAATGACATTGCTGTGACTGGCTGTCTGCACTGCAATTAAGAAAATGTGAGTTGGTTGTCAGCAAAAGCAGCAGTGATTGACATATACATCTAAGCCAAACACATCTTCATTTTATTTCTTTGTCTGCAGCATTTCAAAAAACAAAAAATAAAGTTTTTGATCTTAGATCTGAAGACTGCATCAGCTCTTCACCTATACTTTTAATAGTGTGTGTTTCAGCTGGAATAACTACTCTGGCAGAAACAAATCTTTGTTTGTGTGATAGCAAATGAACACTTTCAAACATTATTTTAAAAAAAAGGAAGTAGGTTGCAACTGTGGAGGAGTGCTAAAAAGCTCACGGAAATAAACCTTCATCATACGAAACTTTATTGACTGGGTGGTTTTTGATAGCCCATGGATTTTCAAAGTAAGTAATGCAATTAATGCCCCGTTGTAACGAAATCTGTGTTTGTTAAGCAGATTTTACTTACAAAAACCTCATGTGGATGGTACGGCACTAGTGTTATGTCTTTTTAAAAAGGATGTAAATATTGAAAATAAAAAGCTTTGTTTCTGGTACAACTTGGAATTTCTTCATTATGATGGAATGCAGCAAAACATCTTGCCCTTGGGTTGCTCTGTTTCAGCCAAAACAAATGCAAATGGCTTGTTGGATGACAGCTGTTTGATAAGGCTCCTCTACAAGACCTGCATGCTTTACTTTCTTCCATGGAACTTGGGATGAAAGGCAGAAGGCAGGAAGAGAATTAATGTAGCATACAGTCTAAAGGCAATGCTACAACCGTGATTAAGTAGAAAAGTTAAAAGGCACAGATTTTCCACAGCCTCGCTGCGTGCAACCCATCCGTGTAACGAGTTGACAGGCCTAGCGCATCAGCTCCATCATCCTCTCCGACAGCTAAAAACGCAGCACCGCATCTCCCCTTCTCAGAGAAAATTTGCGTCTGCACCATGAAGCGTTGTACATTATTTCTCAGCACTGCGGGGGGCTCGAGCCCATATGGAATCTTCACAAATATTACCACAGATCAAACCAGCGGCGTTTCGAGGCAGATTTGACATACCTATTTAAATGAACAGCAGGGGTCTACGGGCTGCCTCAGGCTGTGCGGGAGGAAAACCTCTGTGGAAAGTCTCTGCTGCAGCTCCATTACTCAGCAAAGCCCCCACTCTACATTTATCATTCATTTCATTTCTGCCAGGGCGAGAAGCTCATTTGCCCAAGGTCAACAGAAAAAAGGAAAAGGAAGAAAGGGAAAGCATTTTTTTTCCCAGAGAAATGAATGTACCTGACAAGTGGGGATTTTGTCCTTTGGGTCTTGAGAGCACAATAAGCACCAAATGATTCTAAAAAGCACATTAAACTGTGCACAGAATTGGAAATCATATTTTCTGGGGGAGAGGGAGGAAAGGACTCATGCAAATTAATCTAGGTTGTTTATTTCTTATATCTGGGGGAGCAGACGAGGGAAGATGCACTGGAAGTGAAATATTAGATCACTTTCCTGATATTTAATTGTGAGCGTTTTGCTCTAAACATTTTTGGATACATTTTTTTCTACATCTTGAGATATTTTGTTATATATTTATTTATTCTTAATTTAGCTCATGCCTTTTCAGTTGTACCGTAAGGCAAGTTACCTTCTGGTGCTTTTAAGGTTACTCCAATGTTTTTGCATTTACCATTTATTTTGCACCTTAAAAGGCAGTCTAATATGTAAACTAAAAAAAAAAAATCTGATTTCTTTTGTATGTGCTTAACTCAAGAGATGTACATGGCCATATGGGATAGCTCATAATGGATAGGCAAAGGACAGAAAACAAGAACCTTCAGCAGATAGTCTTACAGAGGATCCCTTTATAGCAACAGGATAAAATCAAAATAAACATAATTCTCTCTTATATCTCAACAAATAGGTGCCAGTCTGTCAATGAGCCGCCTGACTGAAGATTGAACGCAATTTATTACAACTATCCAGAGGGCCGCCATGAGTCGATACCGACTCGATGGCACTTAACAACAGGGATGACCTACACAGAGCGGTGGGTACACACCTAAACAAAGGCATGGGGAGGCGTGACCTGCATGGAGCGGCAGGTGCACCTACTCTTGTTGCCTGGCTGGGCAGACTAGATGGACCATACTGGTCTTTATCTGCCATCATATACTATGTTACTATGTAAAGAAAGAATATTGTGACTCCACAAAATACAATCAGGTCTTGACTTGGAATGGGGCAACTTTCAAAAACTGTACCTATATGTAAAGGCTGCAGGAGCCTTGTATCCACAGACTCTACATCAATTTTCAAAGGAAAAAAAATCCCTTTAAAGACTGACTTGGGAAAAGTATATGCATAGATTTGCACCTGCTATTTGTGTAGGGGCCTTTTCTATGGAAACGTATACACACACTTTGGAAATGCAAAGGAATATACATAAGTGCACTATCTACCCCAACTTACCCTCCCCCGGGAACAGCTCTCTAATATGCGCACATACTTATCCATCTATCAGTTATACGTGTGCATGTGTACATATGGGGTAATTTTCAAAAGTCGTATTTCTGCACATGAAAACCTTTGAAGACAGAAATTTTATGATTGATCACTATGAAGTCACTAGAGCAACTTCCAAAGCTTGTGAGAAATCTTTGGTGTAACTGCTTCCCTGACTTGCAGTGAACATTATTTAATCATAAATCGATGGCCAGTTAGTTTTTCAGGATATCTACAATGAATTTGCACACAGTGGAAGAAGTGCAATTTTTAAAGCTACTCCGGTCTGCAAAACAGTAGCTTACCCAAGTAAATGAGCTTTTCAAGAACTGCCCATGCTCTTTACTTTTCTTTTTGTCGATTTAGCTTGTCTTTATATTCAGCAGCATCTCAAAGTTGAGCTACATCAGGTACAGTAGATATACTCCTATCACCAGACGACTTACAATTTAAGTTTACATTGGAGGCAACGGAGAGTTAAGTGACTAGACTAAGATCACTAGGAGAAGCAGTGAGACTTGAAGCCTGGCTTCCCTGGTCCTCAGCCCACGGTACTAACCATTAAGGTACTCTTCAGACTCCACAGACTGTAGTGCCATTGAAGGTGTACTTCTACCCAATATATGGGAAAGCATTCCTGTAGGTAGTATTTGGGTGGGGCGACAGAACTATATGCAAAGTTTTAATTTTCAAATGCATGCAAGTACTTTCTCCCAAAATATTATTCTTAAAAAACTTAGCAGGTACGTTTCCCTGAGATAAGTTTTCGAAGTGTAAGCATGCATGCATTTTAGTTTTGAAGACCTGGTAAAGTCTGCAAAAGGAAATGTGCGCTTGTAACCTTTCACCTGTGTGACTGTTTTTTTAAATTAACCCCACCGTACTTACATGCATTAATGTGTAATACGACTGTTTTCCAGTGTAGAAAAGAAAGTGAAATGGACGTCCATCTTCTCCCCATTGAATTGCTAATGGAAAAGTCAGAAGAGACAAAAAGACATAAGCATTAAACACTAATAGCCACATTTAATTGCAGTTAGAATGTGCTTTTATAGTACAAATTACCTCGTTCAGTAGCCAAACACAAAAGGACAAAGCATTTTGTGAAAATGTCATCAGTCTAGAAACCTAACAATTTAGGATATCTAAAATTAATGTTAGACTTGACCTCTGTGGTATTACACTTGCACTGTTTAGTACAGCATATCCAAATACCTTATTGCGTAATAGAGGCCCTACTGACTACCAGGAGGAATGTCGTGAAAAAAGAAGATCTCTCAAAGGACAAATGAAAATCATATTGGAGCCTATTTACCAAAGCATGGTAAGGATTTTCAGTTAACATGAGGAAATTGCCAAAACTACCTCAAGATATTTGAATGCGTTTTGCTTTCCATGCTCTCTCACCTTCTTCAACGACCTATCCCCTTCCGCTGTCTCTCACCTTTTTCATTTCCCTTGCCTTCTTCTCCTTTCCCCAACAATTATTGCCTTTGCTTCATCCCCACCTCTTCTCCATACTTCCTCTTCCACCTTCCTCACCTACATCCTTCTCTTTACTGTCAGCATCTGTCCCTCTACCCCTCCATCTTCACCTTCCCTGAATAGGGCCCTTGCCTCTCCTTCTCCACACTGTATTCCTCTTCCTTTACCATCCCAGCATCAGTCCCTTCTCCCATCACCATCGTCAGACCCCTGTCCGCTTTTTCCAGTGCGAGCATCAGGCACCTCTCCCAACCTTTTCCCACCTGCCCCCATCTCATCCTACAGCCCAATCCTCAGACCCTTTCTCCCACTCCCTTCATTTGCCAGCATCAGCCCCAACATCAGATCCTTCTATCAAAATCAGTTCTCTTTTCCCAACTTACCCCCAGTCCTAGAGTCTGCCAGCGTCATCCCCATTCTCCTTTTCCCAGCCCGCATCAGCCCCCAGCCCTCTTCTCCCAGCCCTAGCATCAGATCCATCTTCTAACATGAGCCCCCCCCCCCTTTCCAACCTCACCCCCACCATCTGCCAGGGTCAGTCTCCTTGTCTCTCTCTTCCATACATTAGTCACCCTCTCCTTCCCCCCATCCAGCATCTGCCCTATCTCCCTATTCCCCAGCATCCAATCTTTCTTTTCCCTCTCCCAACATTCATTCAGGATCTCCCTCTCTCTTCCTCCTCTCTCCTTAAGTGTGATCCCCTTCTCTCCCCCATGAAAGTAGTACTGTTCCAGAGCTTAATTAAATAGTCAAACCTAAATGTGGTCCCAGTTTTTTCGCAAGTACACTCAATCTTGTACACACACACACACACACACACACACACACACATTCACACAGACTTGCTCACAAGACTCTTCCTTTGTGTAGGGACTACATTACCTGTCCCTCACCCCAGCTTTTTGTCCATAACTCCATAGCCAAGGCCAATGCTTCAATTTGGCCTCACACACTTCTGCAAGGCCACACACAAAAACTGAAGTCCAACAGCATTCTGAACTGCCTCACCATACCCCACTGCAGCTTCTACCTCTTCCGCTCTCTTGGAACACGGCAGTCACTACTCCTTTACATGACCTCAGCAGTTGTTGCATACCAAGCTACCTACTTCACTGCTTCTCATCTTGGACCATTATGGCCCTGAATCAGTGTCACAGTCACTTCATTCTGCTTCTGCTTCCATCACCTCCACACTAACTCCTTCCACAGTGAACCTTTCACCAGTGGCATCACGATCAAACAGCAGCCCTCGGGCACTTCTTCTCCAGGGCTGCAGCCTCTCCAGTCTGTGGCTATCACTGTCCTGCTTGCAACAAGTCTGTCCCCAGTAGCACTGGACGACGCAGCTCAAATTTACAGGCAGCTTTAGTTGACTGTTTTCTCACTGGCCAGCACAAATGGCCCCAGTGTGGCCCTGCTACAATTTGGGCACATGCTGCCCCTGGGGGTGGGACTGCATGCGCTCCATGGCTCCTTGGCACACAGAGCCTTTTCTTTTAGTGCTGCCACTGCTGCGGGGTGGCAAGAAGCTGCAGCATTTGTGGGGAGAGCAGCAAGGAGAAGCTTAAATTTGGAAGGGCCAGGACTAATGTGGCCTCCGCTTGTGGAAACCAAATAAAAAAACAAAAACCTGCAACAAGAAAAATAGGCTTTGCACAATAACCTTGGCCATAGAAACTGAGAGCATGATTAAAAAATGGTTTCTCTAGGGACAATTTCTCCAAATGGGTTGGTTCTGCGCATACTATGACAGTCAGGAACCTCACTTCTAAGCCAGGGTATATGGAATACAATCTGGAGACTCTCAAATGTATTGCTAATGCTCAGCGTAGTACTTGCATCGCGCCAAAGAGAGCCTCCTTCTGGAGTTCATAAGATGCAACACATATGGGTAAGGTGTGCTTGGAAATTCTTCTTAATCAAGCCTCTGGCACCCAATATGATGGTAAATAACTATCTTTCTGCCACATTTTCCTGGTCTCTAACTGAATTCCTTGGTAATTGCAGATCTTCTCCTTCTAGGATCTTAGTAGCCTAGCAGGTTGATACAAAGATAAGTGATCCATAAAATATCTGAGGCCCATTTCATGTTTGCAATTATTTATTAATAGCTAGTTTGTGCTAATGCCTGTAACATGCATTATTTGTCACAGGGCCCTATAAAGGCGTATACACAAAGTATTCTCAGCCCTCTATAAGATAGGAAACCCTGGGCCACCTTAACAGAAGCATGGCAGGGAAGCTGGAAGTGACGAGCAGGGTCCAGGCAGAAAGACATACTATTTTGGTTATAAAAATGAAAATACCTTTAGTTCACTTGGGCTTCCTGGCAGGCACAGAATCTGACTGCCCATGCTATTTCAAGTGCATTGCATAAACATGCCCCCTGCAGCAAATAACGCATTATTAGCAGCATTAGCGCATGCAAACTGTTAGAAAATGACCCTTTTACAGAACAGGGGAAAAAACCTTTAAAATCAACTTGAAAGCTTGGGAAGCCAATGAAGATCTTTTACAGCTGGGGTAATATGATCAGATAACTTTGTGGCAGGTGCAGGCCTGTGACCCACGGTGTCTGACATAGGCAGGCCAGCATGGCTAGCTTGACCTGTAAATGAGGCCTGTGGAGAGGCATATAGGATTGCACATCCCCCAATATGCTGCTATTGTAAGATAGAACTCAGTAGAAGTATTGAATTAGCTTAGGTAAGCAGAACTGCAGAACTGAGAAATGGAAAAATACAGAAAAGACATGTTTAAAAGTTACTGATAAGAAAAAGTACATCTGCAAAGAAATAATGAGGAGTGCTGACAGATGAGTTACAGAACCTTGCTCTTCTGTATGCACAAATTGGTTCTATAACCTTGAGAGTGTGAAAGTAACAAGTTGATGAACTGACCATTGTAATTGGGACTAGAAGGGGGGCAGGCAGGTGTCATGCCCACAGAAGGGACATAATTGGATAAACTTATCAGTACCAGGACCAATAGAAGAGGTACGGGAGGTACGGGAGGTTACCGGGACCAATGAAATGTTTTTCTATACCTAGAATGGAACAAAAGTCTATAAAAGTTGTTGTAATGCTTGAAAACTTTGCTCAGCCATTTTGAAATTGACTTGCTTGAGACTTGTGCACAAATAAATGATTTGGACCTTCTGAACAGACTCCTGGTATCATTGGTTTGTCTGCGCTTTGCTGCTACATATTCCTTGGTGCGTTGGCCGGGAAGTTGTGGAATCAAAGTGTATATAGGGCAATATACCACAACTTTCCGCCTCTATAGGCTTGGTCCTGCCGGGATCGCGCCCTTCCGACGAGGGCCGCTCCCTGGCGCCACCGGTCCCTTGTATCGGAGGGAGCTGGTCGGACCTCGGCGGGTGCCGGGCCCGGTTGGAGCCAACGCCTCGAACCCGAGTGAGGGGAGTCCGAGGTCCAACTCATGCGCCTGCTTGGGAAGTTTGAGGACCGGATCCGGTGAGTATAGTTTTGATTTTGGGTCTAGACAGAAATAGAAAGAGCAGTACTGCCATTGGAATTTGGAATTTGTAATCTCGAGATATTGGGAATTGGTAAGAGAGCATGATCAACTCTCAAGGAGGAGCCGAGTAACCCGGCATGGGAATTCGCTGGGGGAAACCCTCATCCTTTTTGTAATTGGGAAAAAGACTAGTCAGAACAGATAGAAACGAATGCATTCTGGGATACGTTGCTAGCATGATTGTGTGAACGAAGTGTGAATGAGAGGTCTGGCAGCACGGACCAAGTGAAGGCGGACCCCTGATTAGCGCATTTCCTGACCGGGCGACCGCGTTCAGGTCGCGAAAAGGGGGAAGCGATTGTCGTCTTGTCTTGTTATTTGTATTCCCTATACGTTTCCAGGGCCGTGAGGACCCCTTACCCACGGTCCGCCCTCCTTTTCCCTTCTGTCTGTTGTTGCGCGCACACATCGAAATGGGAGGGGCGGGGTCTACTAGAAACACTCCATTAGAATGTATGATCGCACATTTTAAAGAGGGATATTCAGGAGATTATGGTATTAAAATGACAGCAGCCCGTTTGCAGATTTTGTGTACTAGGGAGTGGCCCGATCTAGACCCCATCTGGCCCCGAGAGGGAACGTTCACTGTAGAGATTATTCAGTCAATACACCGTAGAGTGCGGGTAGCGCACCCCGATCAGTACCCCTATATAGATTCCTGGTTAAGTATTTGTGAAGATTCGCCCTCCTGGGCGCAGCGCTGTTATGAGGAACAGTGCAGAATAATGTTAGCTAAAACAGATTCTAGACAGAAAACGGAACAGCCTAGAATGAAAGAGCAGGATAGGAAAGCCAAGAAGAAACCCATCTTGGTAGATCCTGATTCCCCAGAGATAGTCCTCAGGCAGCCCCGAACCCCAGGTCCAGTAAGAGTAGCCCGGCGTCCTGCCCCAGAACCCCAGAGACGGCCAGAGCCGAGGCGGGACCCAACCCCTGATCCCCCTCCTGGAGGAGAGAAAGAGGAAGAATTAGTGGAAAGAGAAGAGGAGGACATAAAAGACGAGTCAGAAGTGGAGATAGAAGAAGGAGAAAGAGAGAATTCCCCAGAAGAGGAGGACAGTGTACAAATAATCGAGAAAGCCAGCGCTAGCACTAGCACGCCAGTGAGAGAGAAACCCAAAGCAAAACCTGTTGAGAAAAAGAAAGTGACTCCTGCAAAGGCAACGACAATAACCCTTAGATCCCAAAAGACGCCTGTGACAGCCAAACTGTTTCCCTTACGGCAAGTCCCGGGAGTGCCCGTAAAGAATGATAATGATGAAGTGGTAGCGGGACCCCTAACTTATGTGTATATCCCTTTCTCTACAACTGATTTGTTAAATTGGAGGTCGCATTATGCCTCCTATACTAGTAAGCCCCAGGAGCTGACAGAATTAGTAACTAGTATTATGGAAACTCACCAACCCACTTGGCCAGATTGCCGTCAGCTCCTGACCACCCTATTCACTACAGAAGAACGAGCGAGAATTAGAAAAGCAGCTATTGAATGGATGGCAGAAAACCCTGTAGCTCCGGCACAGGGGCAGAATATAATAGACCGTAGGGAAGCAGCTCAGAGAGAATTCCCGAATGAAGACCCCCAATGGGATCCAAATACAGATGAAGGATCCACAGCCCTAGCCCGTTTTCGCCAAGGCTTTTTACAAGGCCTGAAAAGGGGGGGCCAAAAAGCTATGAACCTTTCCAAAGTTGCAGGAGTTATCCAAGGGATAGATGAGAGCCCAGCAGATTTTTATGAAAGATTAACTGAAGCCTACAGAATGTATACTCCCTATGATCCCGAGGCACCAGGAAGTTTATGTATGGTGAATTCTGCTTTTGTAAACCAGTCTCAACCAGACATTAGACGTAAATTACAGAAATTAGAAGGGTTTGCGGGCATGAATGCAACACAGTTATTGGAAGTCGCTCATAAAGTGTATGTGAATCGTGATACTGAAAGACAGAGAGAATGTGATAGAAAGATGAAGAAGAAAGCTGATTTTTTGGCTGCGGCCATAGTTGAAAAGAAAAGGGGGGGTGTCCCTAGTCGAAGGAGCAGAGGAAGAGGGCGGGGTCAAGGCGGAGGCCGGACCCAGAGACTAGGCGTGAACCAATGCGCCTATTGCAGAGAGGAAGGACATTGGAGAGATACGTGCCCGCAACTCGAAGACGCCCAGCAAGATGACGACAACGATCATCAGTGGCGAGAAGAAAGACGAGGCCGTCCCCGAGGCCGAGGAGGAGCCAATCGAGAACAATACCAGAGAGAGAGAGGAGGAGCCATTCAAGCATTGGCCACACCAGCCCATGATGAGGATGACGTGGATTAGGACAGACCGGGCTCCAAGTTTGCTTTAGGTCTCCAGGAGCCTATGGTCGGAATACAAATAGGAGACCAAATTATGAACTTTATGGTTGATACTGGAGCACAGCATTCAGTAATAGACAAAAAGATAGCCCCATTCACTACAAAAGCAGTCACCATTATAGGAGCAACTGGAGCCAAAGCCACAAAGTCTTTTCTTCAAAACCGAATATGCAGTCTAGGAGGACAGCAAGTAACTCATCAATTCCTTTACATGCCCGAATGTCCAGTACCACTACTGGGACGAGATATGCTAGCCAAGCTTCAAGCTCAAATATCTTTCTCTGAGCAAGGAGAAATGCAAATGACAGTAAATTCCCAAGCCAAGCCAGCAGGAGTAATGCTGCTGACAGTTCCCCGAGAAGAAGAATGGAGGTATTACATTGATGATTCTGTCCAAGACACCTATTTTGAACAAACTTTGAAAAGTATTGATGCACCACCTGGAGTATGGGCAGAAGGCAGTCCCCCAGGCCTAGCCAAGCATATAGCTCCAGTGATTGTAACCCTCAAGCCTAGTGCTACACCAGTGCACGTCAAACAGTACCCTCTCCCAAGAGCCGCAATTGAAGGCATCCATCGCCACTTACAAAGATTGCTCGAGTATGGCCTGCTAAAAGTATGTCAATCCCCATGGAACACCCCACTTTTGCCAGTAAAGAAACCTGGGACAGATGATTATCGCCCAGTGCAAGATTTGAGAAGAGTGAATGATGCAGCTGAAACCATACATCCAGTTGTACCTAATCCTTACACTCTTCTAGGACTGATACCTGCTGAAGCTACCCATTTCACTGTACTGGATTTGAAAGATGCATTCTTTTGCATAAGATTAGCCCCTGTAAGCCAAATATTGTTTGCATTTGAATGGCAGGACCCCATCTCTGGAAGAGGGGGCCAACTTACCTGGACAAGATTACCCCAAGGATTCAAGAATTCACCTACCATCTTTAGTGCTGCACTAAATCAAGACCTTTCAAGCTATCCAGTAGCCCCGGGGAAGAGAGTGCTTCTTCAATACGTGGATGATCTGTTGATAGCTGCCGTATCAGAAAGTGAATGTATACTAGCCACAAAAGATCTCTTGCAGTTACTAGATGAAGCTGGATACAAAGTTTCCAGAGCCAAAGCACAGCTATGTCAAAAAGAAGTGAAATACTTGGGTTTTCGTATTACCCAAGGAAGCAGAAGATTAGGCAGAGAAAGAAAAGAAGCAGTATGCAGAATTCCAACTCCAACAACCAGAAAGCAGGTCAGAGCCTTTCTGGGAGCGGCAGGATATTGCCGAATCTGGATACCCAACTTTGCCCAAATTGCCAAACCACTGTATGAAGCCACAAAAGGAGAAGAAAAGTCACCACTGGAGTGGGGACTTGAGCAGGACACAGCCTTCCAGAAGTTAAAAGAAGAATTGATGTCATCACCAGCACTTGGACTACCAGACGTCCACAAACCTTTCCACTTGTTTGTACATGAAGCACAGGGAAATGCCCTAGGCATGTTGACTCAGAAATTAGGAAATTGGGAGCGACCTGTAGCCTACCTATCGAAACAATTGGACCCTGTGGCCAAAGGATGGCCACCTTGCTTGAGAGCAGTTGCAGCTACAGCACTACTAGTGAGCGAAGCAGACAAGCTCACACTAGGACAGAACATACGAGTCACTGTGCAACATGCAGTCCTTGCCCTTATGGAACAAAAAGTGAATTATTGGCTCACCAATTCCCGAATGTTAAAGTACCAGAGCATGTTATGTGAAAACCCACAAATACAACTCGAAGTGAGCCATGCCCTGAATCCAGCCACCTTGATACCCATCAGTGAAGAACTCCCAGAACATGACTGTATCGAAGTCATGGAAACTGTGTTCTCCAGTCGACCTGACTTAACAGATGTGCCCATAGACAATCCCGACCAGATCTATTACGTTGATGGGAGCAGTCTCATCCTTGACGGACGACGCTGTGCCGGATATGCAGTCGTCACTCAACATGAAGTAGTTGAATCATCAGCTCTAGCCTCAGGCACATCAGCCCAGAAAGCCGAATTGATAGCACTCACCAGAGCATTGTTGTTAGGAGAAAAACTTGTGCTAAATGTATATACAGATTCCAAATATGCCTTCACCACTTTGCATGCCCATGGAGCTCTCTATAAAGAAAGAGGACTCATCACATCCGGAGGAAAATCAGTCAAATATGGTCCCGAAATATTGATGTTACTTGATGCCGTTTGGGCCCCAACACGTGTAGCTGTCATGCATTGCAGAGGACATCAAGCAGGAAAAGGAGAAGTTGCCCGAGGAAATAGATTTGCAGATGCCTCAGCATGACAAGCAGCTATGACAGGACAAATTGCCCCACAAGCTATGCCAATGCAAGCAGCATTGTTTCCAGTACCCTTGAATCTATGGACCCCACGATATACCACCAAAGAATTGGATTACTATTGTGACAGAGAAAATGGAGTACTGAGAGATGGATGGATTGAGCTGCCACCAGAAGAGGGCAGTCAACCTCCAGGGCGAATAGTAATTCCTGAACTGTTAGGACCATCCTTTGTCAAAGCTTTCCACGAAGCCACCCACTATGGGAAGAGTGCTATGGAGAAAGCACTCAGACCACATTTCTACATCCCTCTGATGACAACCATATCAGCCTCAGTAGCACGTCAATGTGTAACTTGTGCCAAAAATAATGCCAAGCAAGGCCTTATTACAGCACCCCGAGTTCAGTCAGGAGGTGTCACCCCCATGCACAACCTCCAAGTTGATTTTACCGAAATGCCAAAAGTCAATGGATACCATTACCTACTAGTATTAGTTTGTACTTTCTCTGGGTGGGTAGAAGCATTCCCAACCAGAACTGAGAAAGCCCGAGAAGTTACCAAAGTCTTAATGAGAGAGATTGTCCCCAGATTTGGAATCCCAGCAGTAATAGGGTCAGACAATGGACCCTCATTTGTCTCCCAAGTTACTCAGCAGTTAGCAAAAGCTTTGCAGATACAGTGGAAACTCCACACTGCATACAGACCCCAGAGTTCAGGGAAAGTTGAGCGAATGAATCGTACCTTGAAAGCCCAAATGTCTAAGCTTTGTCAGGAGACACACTTGAAATGGCCCCAAGTGCTCCCCATAGCTTTACTCAGAATACGCTCAGCCCCTGTAAAGTCAACAGGATTTTCCCCTTTTGAAGTTTTGTATGGTAAACCCCCACCAATAGTGCAGGGAGTCAAAGGAAGTTTAGCCCAGATTGGTTCAGAAGTAACCAGACAAGAACTCCTAGCTCTTGGTTTTGTTCTGCAGACTCTCCATACGTGGATCCAAGACCAGTTGCCTATCAACTTGACGGAACCCTTGCATCCCTACCAGCCTGGAACTTCGGTGTGGATCAAAGATTGGAAGAAGATACCGTTGGAACCCCATTGGAAGGGACCGTATACCGTCATCCTGTCTACCCCAACTGCAGTAAAGGTAGCCGAGATTGACGCCTGGATCCACCACAGCAGAGTCAAGCCCGCCGCCGACCCTGAACCAGAGCAGTGGACAGCAGAGCAGCATCCTGATGTACCCTTGCGAGTTACTCTGAGACGGCAACCAGCAGCATAGACACTTCATCACAAGTGCTTTGCAGTAGCCAAGTCTTTCGAAGAGGATTGCTGTTTTCCATGCAGCAACAGTTTTGTTTCAACGAACCCAATTTGTGTGTGATTTGACTCACTACTTTGAGACTACATTGACTAAAGCCAGACTTCACAAGCCAACTGAATTGCTAAGTTGGTTAATGTGTACTGGACATCTTGAGGATCTTCAATCAACACTCAGCACCCGTTAAATTGCTTCATTAGCAAACGGGACGAAGAATAATAGACCGTCGTGATCAAGATCAGCAAGCTGAGGATTCAGAAGAACTCCAATCAACATCAACATGTATCTTTGTTTTTGCTTTGCCTTGGTTGCCTTCTTTGGAGGTTTTGAATTGACTTATGCTCTACCTCCATGCACTGCTTGCATAACTTCTACTAGAACTGGACTGAAAGTAACTCAGACTTTGCTTTACCATTCTTACTATACCTGGAAGGGAACAATAACTCGGTGTATCTATAACACCACTGAACTAAATGTTTGCACTCATGGCAAAATCAAAGCATGCTATAATCCGCATCAGAATCCATCCTATTACACGTTGGAAATAAGATGGAAGGATGCAGATGGACCTATATTAGCTGCTACACCACCACTTAAGGACATTACTAAACCTGCTGTTTTGAATTTTGATGCATGTAATGCCATTAATAGAGATAGTCAGTCCACCTGTGGTACATGGGAGAAAGCGTATCGAAATGACCATAAGTATATGTGTCCAGAAGGTGCCACAAATTGGTGGAAGTGTACAGGTAAAACAGGATCAGGGTATAGTACTGCTACAGCGGCAGACTACTATTGCCCGTATTGGGGATGTGTTTTTTATGCTACCTGGAACACTGGTATAACTGATGAGAAAATAGATAAGCGGATGGCTACTCTAACCAAGCCAACCACAAATGATAAATGTCAGAAAGATGCTTGCAACCCCTTACACTTGCGTGTACATAATCCCCATGCATGGAAACAAGGATACAAGTTTGGTTTACGTATTGCTGGAGGAGCAATAGATCCAGGGACCATTGTGTATATCAGATTGAATACTCAAGCCCACAAGTCATCTAAATATCATATTCATAATACCTTTTATGAAGCTATGCATGTAAATAAGTTTGAGATCCCTCACCCTTCACAGAATTTATTTCTAGAATTAGCCGGAGCAGTAGTATCTAGTCTTAAGATCACAGATTGTTATTTCTGTGGCGGAACCCAAATGGGAGATCAATGGCCCTGGGAAGCCCAAGAATTGAATTATTCCATGATTTACAACCAGACTGAGTTACATAAGACAACCAGTGAATGGGTGTTAGCGCACTCAATCGTTGGACGTCTTTGTTATGCCAGAACTGGACCCCAGTTCACCCAAAAGGTAGGACAGCTGGTCTGTCTTAGCCAGAAATACTATAATGCCACGACCAAAAAGACAGCCTGGTGGTCAGGAATTAGACATCCTGAACCTCCTAACCCATTAGCTAGATTTCCTGAACTTGCAGGCCTATGGACTAACCTTGCCAAAGTCCAAGCCTGGCAAGCCCCACCTGGCCTATATTGGATCTGTGGAAACCGAGCATATGCACAACTCCCACCACACTGGGGAGGAGCATGTGTCTTAGGAACCATCAGACCTTCTTTCTTCCTGTTAAACACTGAACATGGAGAACAATTAGGATACCCTGTATACACTACCCACAGACACAAAAGAGCATCGAGACAGAAAAGAGAAGCCTTACAGATAGGCAAATGGGAAAAGTGGCAGGGTGATGATTGGCCACCAGAAAGAATTATTGAGTATTATGGACCTGCCACTTGGAATGATGATGGTATGTATGGTTATCGTACCCCAATTTATATGATTAATTGTATTATTCGCTTACAAGCAGTAGTTGAAATAATAACCAATGAAACTAGTCATGCTCTTACGCTCTTAGCTAGACAAAGTACTCAGATGCGCACTGCTATATACCAGAATCGCTTAGCACTTGATTATTTGCTAGCAGCTGAAGGAGGAGTATGTGGTAAGCTGAATTTAACTAATTGCTGTTTGAAAATAGATGATAAAGGTCAAGTAGTTGAAGAAATTGCTAAAGATATGCAAAGACATGCTTATTATGTGCCAGTACAGACTTGGCACGCATTGAAATTTCCTAACTGGTTTGCTAACCTTTTCTCTTGGCTGGGAGGATTTAAGACTTTCATTATTTTAGTACTAATCCTTGTTGCTGTTATCTTCTTATTACCATGTTTAATCCCATGTTGTATGCGTTCCATTCATAGTGCTATTGATACCACAGTAGAGCGGAAGACCGCAACTAAAATAATGGCTTTATACAAAGCTAGTCCTAGTAGAAATCCTTCAATCATGATGTGATTCTTCACAAAAGTGATTTAATTCTCACACCTTATTGAGTAATAGGGTGAGATTAATCAAAGGGGGGAATGTGGCAGGTGCAGGCCTGTGACCCACTGTGTCTGACATAGGCAGGCCAGCATGGCTAGCTTGACCTGTAAATGAGGCCTGTGGAGAGGCATATAGGATTGCACATCCCCCAATATGCTGCTATTGTAAGATAGAACTCAGTAGAAGTATTGAATTAGCTTAGGTAGGCAGAACTGCAGAACTGAGAAATGGAAAAATACAGAAAAGACATGTTTAAAAGTTACTGATAAGAAAAAGTACATCTGCAAAGAAATAATGAGGAGTGCTGACAGATGAGTTACAGAACCTCGCTCTTCTGTATGCACAAATTGGTTCTATAACCTTGAGAGTGTGAAAGTAACAAGTTGATGAACTGACCATTGTAATTGGGACTAGAAGGGGGGCAGGCAGGTGTCATGCCCACAGAAGGGACATAATTGGATAAACTTATCAGTACCGGGACCAATAGAAGAGGTACGGGAGGTACGGGAGGTTACCGGGACCAATGAAATGTTTTTCTATACCTAGAATGGAACAAAAGTCTATAAAAGTTGTTGTAATGCTTGAAAACTTTGCTCAGCCATTTTGAAATTGACTTGCTTGAGACTTGTGCACAAATAAATGATTTGGACCTTCTGAACAGACTCCTGGTATCATTGGTTTGTCTGCGCTTTGCTGCTACAACTTTAGGCCCAAAAAAAGGGCTCGCCACAGTGTTCTGAATACACTGAAGCCTCTGTTGCTAAGATTTAGAAAAATCTCTAACAAGGAATTGTAGTCCGCGATTGTCTTGGCGTGAACAACAGTAGGTAAATCCTCTTTCCCAAGATAGGGGTACAGATTGCATATTAATCGGAGTTAGAAAAAGAATGCTAACAATGGATGAGATGTATTGCTCATAAAAGATTGGTGTCAGTAACCAGCCCTAATAGCTTCACTTTGTAACAAAAATGGCCCGTTATCAATAAAGAGTAAAGGAGGCAGAGCTTTACTTGAGGACTTAGTAATCCAAATAATTTTAGTCTTCTGAGAATTCAATTAAATTTGAAAACATTCACTCTCTGATTATCCTCATATATACAGCAAAGGTGTCTAACATTTTCTGGAAGATGTCACCCAGCTCCACTGTACAAAGATGTTATTGTTATTATGTGTTGATGTAATTTAGCAAGGGTTTGATTCAGCTACCATCTTTAGTGTTATTAGATATTACTGCTGCCTTTGACACCATTAATAATAATATTTTGCTTTCTCGACTGACTAGTCTTGGTGTAACTTCCACTATGTTGAGGTGGAGTAGAGTAAGAAATAACAAACACAAGGACAAAAGCAACAAGACAAGTAGTAAGGACAGGAGGGAGCAGGGAGCCTAGGTTACAAGGTCAGAGCAGCATCCTAAGACCACAAAAGGAGGGGGAGACAGAAACAGGCAGACGAAAGGGGGAGAGGGAGAAGGCATCCTGGAAGTGCAACCGGAACTGCAGGCCGAAAGCAGGCCATGGGAAGGACAGACAAGCTAAGGAATGGGAGACGGAAAGGACTGCGTAAACAGATAAAGGCAGATTCTGTACTGGCCGTCTCCCCCCTGTATGGCCAATCAGAATTGGGTCTATGGCCTGGACGTTCAGGCCGGGCCCCGATTCTGATCAGCTGTACATCCAGCCCACATGTCTGGCTAACTCAGCCAGGCTCCATTCAGGAGCTGCAGTGCCATGGTGTCCCGTTGCACAGAGGGAGGCACAGCAGGGCCGAGGGTGGGGAGCAGAGTACACCTGGGGGAGTGACCTTTGTTCCGAGGATTCTGTTTGCTTGTGTTTTTCTTTGTAGTTCGTTTTCTTTTGGTTCAGGTGTTAACCTAGCTTGTATTCTGATGTATTTGCTCCAGATGAGGGTTGATTCTTTCTCTCTTTCCATGACGTAATGATTTATTTTTCCTTTATGACTGTTATTTCTGCTACCTGTCATTTTACTTATTGTAAAAAATTAAACTCTCAATAATACGTAACAAGTGTTCTCCGGGGACAGCAGGAATCAATCCTCGCATATGGGTGACATCAGCACCGACGGAGTCCACGTGGTGAACACTCCCCAGCTTTCACATAGAACATGGCAACCTGATTGTCTGTATGAGAACCGAGAGGTCGCTCAGGAGGTGGCGGAAGGCCTCAAGGGCCAGAAAAATGGCCTTGAGCTTGAGGAGATTGATTTGAAGGAGGGATTCCTCTGGGGACCAGGTGCCCTGGGTGCACTGGTCCTCGCAATGTGCGCCCCAGCCTATAAGGGAGGCATCTGTCGTCAGGACCCTTTGAGGGGGTCGGTGCCTGGAAGGACATCCCTGCCCTGAGGTGATGTAGGGACTGCCAACAGGTGAGGAGGCCTCCTGTTGATGGGTGACCGTCACTCTGTCCCTCAGCCTGCCCGTTGCCTGCGTCCACTGGGCACCCCGCATATGCAGGTAGGCTAGAGGCATAACATGAACTGATGAGGCCATTTGGCCTAGCAGGAGGAGGAGTAGGTGAACTGGCACCAAACTAGAGCTCTGTACATCCCTTGCCAGCTACATCAGGAGGTGGGCTCTCTCCACAGAGAGGAAGGCCTTGACCTGTAGAGTGTCCAGCTGGGCCCCTATGAATTCCAAGTTTTCGGCCGGAGAGAGGCTGGACGGGGTAGTTGATGATGAACTCCAAATGCTGCAGGGTGCAGATAGTGAGCCTTGTGGCCCGCCTGGCCTCGAGAGGTGTGCTGCCTCTGATGAGCCAGTTGTCCAGGTAAGGGAAGATGTGGGCCCCTTGGAAGCGCACGTGGGCTCCTTGGAGACGCATGTGGGCCCCTTGGAGGCGCATGTGGGCGGCTACGGCTGCCAGACAATTTGTAAAGACCCTTGGTGAGGAGGCAAAGCTGAATGGCAGCACCCTGTACTGGCAGTGCTGCCCCCCCCCCACTCCAGGAATCTCAGGTAATGCCTGTGGGAGGGGTGGATCAGGATCTGGATATAAGCATCCTTGAGATCCAAGCAGCAGAGCCAGTCTCTCTGGTGGAGGTAGGGCAGCAGTGTCCCAAGGGAGAGCATCTTGAACTTCTCCCTCACCAGGAACTTGTTCAAGTTGTGCAGGTCCAGGATGGGTCGGAGACCCCCTGTTCTTTTTGGGACAAGGAAATACCTTGAATAGAACCCCTTTCCCCAGAGGTGGATGTGGTATCGGTTCCACCATCCTGTCACTGAGCAAGCCTAAGAGTTCTGTGGCAAGCAAGGCCTGGTGGAGGAGAGGCTGTGGCAGCTCTCCTAGGAAGAAGTCTGGAGGGTTCTGCTGCAGATGAAGGAAATACCTCTCCTGCACCACTCGCAAGACCCACTGGTCTGTGGTGATGCTGGCCCATCTGTGGGCAAAAGAGGCCAGTGGGATGAGGTGGGCCTCCTGGGGGAGGAGAGGCCCAGTCCAGGGAGTCAAAAGCTACCCCCTGGTTGGGTGGGAACTGGTGTCTGGGGCTTGGGAGCCTTGGGCTTCCTAGGCCCGTGTCCCTGGCCTTTTGTCTGCAAGGCCTGGTGAGGCTGCCCCGAATTAAGGTTGGTAGTGGCCAGCCTGGGAGTAACCCTTTTTCCTCGGAAAAAAAAAGGCTCCCCCTCCCCCCGAGGATTTTTTCCATGGGAGAGTCAAGGTCTTTTTGGACAGCCTCTGCCGGGTCACTACTTTGACCTCAATTCCCACAGCCTTAGCAGACATTGGTTTCTCGAGTAGCTTCTCACCATTGCAGGGGATATCCAGGAACCTTTTCTGTACCCACTGCTCCAGGTCCGAGGTCTGTAGCCATTCCTGGTGCCGGGCGCCAATGCTGGAGGCTGCAACCTTGGCCGCAGACTCAAAGCTGTCATAGGTGGCCTGGGAGAGTAATTTGGAACAGTCCCAAATGCCTGCTGCTAGGGACTACAACCTTTGCAGAGGTTCCCCGGCGAGGCCCGTCGAGAACCCTGAGAGTTCCTGAATCAGGCACTTAAGGCACATTCCAGTGTACAATTCATGTCCCTGTAGTCGACACCCAAGCATGGTGCCCTGGTAGCACTTGTGCCCCATGGTGTCAAGGGCCCGGGCTTACCTGCCGGAAGGAACTGAAGAGTAGATTTTTTCACTTCAGTTTTTGCATGGAGAACTCAACCACCATCAAGTTGTGGGGGAGTTGTGGCTTATGGAACCTGGGGCCCTTCCGGACGTGATAGATGGCATCCAGGCACCCACTGACCACTGGCACCAAGGCTGGGGATTCCCACATCGGAGGAGCAATCTCTAGAGGATAGGTGGAACTAGCACCGAAAAAGTCTCCTTGGGAGGGGATTCATAATTTAGGATCTTGAGCTCCTTGGTGCACAGGTCCTCCTCAGACTCCATCTGGATCAAAAGAGCTGGGCCATGCCATGAACAAAATCATGAAAGGCCACGTCCTCAGGCAGGGAGTGGCACCGAGGCTGATGGCTCAGAGGGGATGTCCCGGTGTCAGGAGGTCTCTGGGTAGGCCTCGTCCTTGGTCTCCCAATCGGAGCCCGAGGGCATCGAGGAGTCAGCCTCGGAGGCGGCTCCAAGGAACCGGGCCCCCCCCCCCCCAGAGGACCTTGGGTCAGACTCCCGGAAACTCACTGGAGAGGACTGGAACCCTGAGGAGCGTGATCGAGACCTCGATCGACACCGAGGACATACCTGAGGCTGGTGGCGCTAATTGCCAAGTTCAATGCCCAGAGACTCCCCCAAGGCTGGGGGGCCTGGTGTTGGGGCCGATGATGTAGGGGGGGGGGGTCCAACATCAATGCCTGATGTAAGGCCAAGATGGAGAAGGGACTCTGATCCATGGCCGCCATGCGTGACTCGAGGCCCAATGGCTGTGCAGTACTCGTCGTGAACACCGAAGGCCTCGGGTCCAATACTGGCACTCCAGAGAGTGCGTCCTTGAGGAGAACTATAGGTTCACGGGTTCTGGTGCAGTCTCCAATGGCCGAGGACTCTTGTCTCAAGACTTTCTGAGGGTGCTGCTCGGAGTTGCTCGAGTCCCGTCGAGGGACCTTGCCAAGTTTGATCGGAGGCACCTCCTTCGGGACCTTCTTCTTTTTGGGAGGGTCTAGGGAAGCACTGGAAGAGCCACCACCATGGGACTCCAAGGATGCCCGGACCTCTCGCAAAGGGCCCGCTTTGGGGCTCGGCAAAGGTGAGCGGGGGCAGAATCAAACCTTGGGAAATGCTTCCCCTGCAACTCAGTCAACCTCCTGTTGGTTTTAGGGGTTGAGGCCTGGCACTGGTTGCAGGTGGAACTGTTGTGGTCTGGGCCCAAGCAACGGATGCAGCAGTCATGAGTATCAGTGACTGAGTCTGACCGCAGTAGTCACATTTTTTGAACCCCCCTGGAGTCATGGTGGGAGCGCACCTGGCCGGGGTCGAGGACCCCCAGGCAAAAAATAGCACGAAGGCCGTCGAGGTGGAACCTCGAGGAAACATGGGGAAAAAAGGTAGCTGAGATTGGCACCGATGGTGACACCTCGAGGCAGGAAGGGAACTGGTACGCAAACCGGACAAAAGGAAGGAATCAAAGAACTTTTTCCAGGAGAGTAGAGGACCATGTCCGTTGGGCTCCATGGAAAAAAGGAGACTGAGCAAGATGGCACCCTTGGGAGGGAAGGGGATTACACATGCGTGGTATCATTCCCAAAGGCTTTCTTTGAAAGCTGGGGAAATGCTCTGCACGGGCTCCGTCGGTGCCGACGTCACCCATATGTGGGGACTGACTTCCTGCTTGTTCCTGGAGAAATAACTATTATTTGTTTCCTTGTTAGGCAGCAGGATAGTGTGTATGGGGGGGGGGGGAGAGGGTGTTAGCAAGTTGGTGAGTCCTCCGTTTGCTTTGTTTTTGTAGCTACCTGTATTAAGCTTGTTTTTATTGTAAACTGCTCTGAATGTTGGGCATGGCAGCAGTATATAAACGTTTTTAGATAAAGAAAGAAATCTGCATACAATTTGAAAACACAGCCCAGGCACCTAGTCAGAAGCCTTAATAAAGCAAGCATCTAGCACAAAAAATAACACCTGTCCAATAGAAACAGGGTGTTTTAATGCAGTGCATTTAACATTAACATTTTATTGTCCTTTTAAAGGCCCAGCAACTTGCTCACGCTCCTCTGGACTTTCAGCTCCTTCAGAGCAGTCTGTGCTGGGGCCATCATACCACAAGTTTTAATTCATATATACCCAAGGTTTTCCCGAATTTGTAATATGCCTCCTATCTAGCTCTACTCTCAAAGAGACAATATTAATTCAGGGACTATAGATTTAAGCGTCAATTGGAAACCACTATGTATGCACTCTGATCCCAGCCAGTAGACAAGTTTGAAAGGTACTTTTGTTACTTTCAATTTCTATTCTTTTAGCTTCTATAAGTAAACTTCAAGTTTCTATTGATCAAGGAGGGTCTCCGCTACAAAGTGATTCTGTGGCTCCAGATACAAATTCTCTGCCTGAGTTTTTAAAGGGGGATATTTTAATCTTTAATAGATAAATATTTTCTGCTTCTTTGACAACAGATTTATCTTTGTAGTTGTATTGTAGAAGGGGATTTTTTGTTTTCTTAGGAAAAAACTTTTTCTACTAGTATTTTTTACTCTCCCCTAACCTTCAGGTTCAAAGAGGAAGGCAACCTCTTTGAAGTCACCACACTCCTGAGGTGTTAGATCCCGCCCTTCCCACCCCAGCTCCCACTTATCTCATGTGAGCAATCTTGCTATATAGGGCAACTCATCAATTAGCTTGCTAACAAAGATAACAGATTTTGTTATTGATTGGAAGGAAAAATCTATTAAGTATACAGTTCCACATTTGGATATATACTAAAATTAAGCAATTTGATATACAGTATTTCAAGGAGCTTTGATTAGGTAATTTTACTAAGGGAATACATTGTACACCACAGACACTTATCAGATTTTAGTAGTGTAAAGTGATAAGAAACTGCTCCATACCTAAATAATTGTTTAGCAAGCAAGCACAACTACACACAGAGACATAGAATGGAGCTGTTAGATTTCATATAAAAGAGGCTAGTTGCTTTTTGTCTTAAAGGACAACTGAGTAAAAGTGAGGGACTTTGGTAGGTCTTTTTCATTTCCTTCAAAAGGTACCAAAGCGAGACGGGGGGGGGGGGGGAGTGGTTTGTTTCCAAGATGGTGGCTGTGAAGGTTCAGCTGTAATGCCTAAGAGGAAGGGCAAACTTAAGGCTGCTCCCGCGGCGCCGTTGCCCAGCGGTGAGGGACCCATGGATCGATTCGTTCAGCTGTCGAAGGATCAAGTGTCGGGGATTCGAGCAGGCGCTGTGATGCCTGTGAAGGAAGGTGATTCGGCGTCTTCGCTCTTAGACACCTCGCTCTCCCCGGATGGGCGTATCCCTCCTGCTTCCCCCGCTACCGCGGTTGCCCGGATTGCGAGAGACGCAGCTGCAGAGTCCGAAGTGGTGGCTGCCGCTGTGCCGGAGCGGGTCTCATCTTCGGAGACTTCCGCTGGTTTAGCCGGGGATTCTCAAGTTGCCGTTGCGACGACTGTTCCATCCAGCAATGGAGACCCTGACCAAGCAGATATCCCTTCAGCGACAGATGGTTCTTCAATCTCCAGGCCTGTATTTCCTTTATTGGTTCGTCCAGTCTCCGTGACTTTGGACAGCATTTGGGACGCACTCTCTCATTTATCGAATATTGTGGGCCAGCAATTGTCTACATATTCTTTGAGAACTACTGACTTGGAAAAGTCCATGATTGTGGTGACAACAGATATTCAAGGACTTAATGCTAAGTATGAGTTGCTGGATCAGAAGCTTGAACAAGTTTCTGATCTCACTGCCTCTTTGGTTAAGGAAAATATTGCTCTTAGAGTTAAATCAGAGGCATTGGAGAATGCGGTTCGGTCTTCGAACCTTCGACTGTTGAACTTTCCCATTATTGTTGGGGAGGCTCCTCTTGATTTATTTAAGAAATATTTGTGTGAGGTACTTTCGGTACCAGTTGATTTGTTACCCCCAGTTTCTAAAATATATTATCTCCCTTCGGGGAAGAATGTTGGGAAAGTAAAAGTGGGCCCTTTGGAGTTGGATTCACTTAATGTTTCCGAGTTGCTTAGTACTCCTAAAGAGGAGGACGTGCCTGTTTCCACCTTACTTGTTACTTTAGCATTATCATCGGATCGGGAATGGCTCTTGAAATTGTTTTATAAAAAGAGAGTAAATTTATTTTATGGGAAAAAAGTTTATATCTTCCCAGATGTGTCCAGGGACACTCAGAAGCGGCGGAGGGCGTTTCTTTTATTAAGGCCTGGTGTCCTTCTTATTGGTGCTACTTTCACGTTACGGTTTCCCTGTAAATGCTTGATTGTTCATAATTCCCATAAATATGTTTTTCTTTCACCTGAGGATCTATCTGCCTTTATTAATAATCAGTTGCCTTTGTGTTCTTCTTCTTCTTGACCGGGGTATGTATACCCCTTTGTTTATTGAGATCCTTCGAGCACTGCCTCTATCTGTTTTTCCTTTGTTATACTGATGGGGCTTGTCCCCGTATATTTTGTTGCTACTTCTCTTTCCCCTTTTAGAGGGCTAATGTATAATTCTTGCTTGAACATTTGGGAAAATTGTATTTCGTGTATTTATGTCTGCAAGTATTATTGTTTTCTGGGTTCAAGTTTTTCTTGATCTTTTTTGTAATATGCTTATCAAAAATAAAATTTAAAAAAAAAAAAGGTACCAAAGCTCCAACAACTGAATTATGACTAGGAGAAAATCATGTTGCCAAAAGCTGTTGCCCCAATTACAGCTTCTGCCTCTGTCTGGATGGACATCCTGATCCCAAGTGAGGAACTGGTTCCATGTGCAAGATACCTGCAAGTTGAATTCCTCATGAAACATATGGAAGAGCTGAAAGAAGAAGTGGTGAAGTTGAGAAGCATCCATGACAGTGAGAAGTACATTGATGAGCTCCAAACAGAGGTGAAGATGATATGATACAGAAAGAAGAGAGCTGGACAAGGGTCACCAGAGCCTGCAGATTCAATACTTCAACACCAAATTAAGAGCTGGTAGGCACCCTGGAAGTGAAGGAGGCAAAAACATCCCAGGAACAGGAAGAAGTGGAGCTCAAAAACTCCGAAATTGCAGAATCCGTGACCACAAGGAAGCAAAGAGTAGTGGTGACTGGTGACTCCGAGAGGTAGTGAGGTGCCATCTTCCAACCAGACTTCATGTCCCAGGAGGTGTGCTGTCTGCCAGATGCCAAAATACAAGATGTTCTGGAAAGTTTGTCAAGACTCAACAAAGTCTACTGACTATTATCAGATGCTGCTCATCCATGTCAGCACAAATGATACTGCTACAGTAAGTATCCCTACAAGCGTATCAAGAGTGACTTCGCGGCTCTGGCAGGGAGGGTGAAGCAGATAGATGTGCAAGCGGTGTTCTCCTCAATCCTTCCTCTTGAGAGTAAAGACCTAGGTGCAGAAGCTTGCATCCAAAATATGATTGCATGGCTGCATGGATGGTGTCAGACAGTGTTTTGGTTTCCTGTACCATGGGATGATTTTCTAAGGGCTGCTAAGCTGAGATAGTGTCCACCTGCCCATGAAGGGTCAAAGTGTCTTCCACAGCAGACTGGCTAACTTACTAAAGTGAGCTTTAAACGAGATTTGTTGGGAAGAGGTGAAGAAAGCCCCCCAGTTAAGGAAAAGCCCTCAGGTATGTAAAAACATTAAATACCTCTGTAAACATGGGCAAAAAGGGCCAACATTTGGAAAGCAGTGTATATTAATACCCATAGTATGGAAAATAAGATTCCAGTTGCTAAGGCTTTAATGGAAGGGTCCGACTTGGATTTAGTGACGGTTATGGTGACATGGTTTACGGAGAACTATGACTGGGATGTAATTGTATCAGGCTATAATTTATTCAGGAAGGACGGGGTAGGAAGAAAAGGAGGCATGGCACTATATTAAAATAATATTAAAGCTACAAAATCTCAGGGCTTACAAGAAAGGAGGAAGCACTGTGGGTTAAACTGGAAAGGGAATATGATATACAGACCTTCATATGCAAAAGAAGTAGACAGATTTAATTGAAGACATGCAGTATGGCTATGAAAGGAGAAGTGCTGCTGATAGGTGATTTCAATATGCCGGATGTTGATTGGAACATCCCTTCTGCGATTCATCTAGAATTAAGGAGATCCTGTATTTATTTATTTATTTATTTATGTATATATTTCTATACCGCCCCTTCCAGCGATCAAGGGCGGTTTACAAGGAACATTTTAACAACTGTACACAGATGTATACATTTACATTGAACAATTAGATTTAACTATTTACAGGGAGAACTATTCCAGCATTTATTTATTTTATTTAACCTGTTTTTTTATACCGCCTTATCCTGGAATCAAAGCAGTTTACATTAAACTTCAAACAGGATACATTTAACTTAGCTTGGGTACTTAACAGGGTAGTAACTATTTACAAGTTGCTTAACTTATTTACATCTGAGCAGGCTATTTTAATGTTTCAAAAAGTCTTTGGTTGGGGCCAGTATGATTGTCGGACTATGTGATACTTCCATAATGTTCTATGAACAGAAAGGTCTTGAGTTTTTTCTGGAAGTCCTTAATGTCTTCGGTGGAACGGATTTCTTCAGGGAGGGTGTTCCATAGTTGTGGTGCGGCTAGCGAGAGTGTTCTCTTGGAGGTCGATTGTTTGCTTTTCCGGCAGTCTCTTGATCATGTGGCTGTTGTTGCTCCTTCTAGGGCGGGTGCTGACTTCTCTTGTGATTAAAGTTTCTAGGATGTCTGCTGAGGCGTGATGGATGATTTTAAAGATGTTTAGCATGGTTTTGAACTTGGCGTGTGCTTGAATTGGGAGCCAGTGTAGTTGGTGTAATATCAGTGTAATGTGCTCTGTTTTACTAGTTCCACTGATGAGTCGCGCTGTTGTGTTCTGAACCATCTGTATTGGGTGTGGGACTTGCTTTGAAGTCCCTGGTAGAATGAATTTCTGTAGTCCAGTATTGCTGTGATGATGGCTTGGCATACAGGCTGGAAGTAGTCCTGGTGTAGAAGTAGTTTTAGTCTTCTTATGAGGTTTAGTTTGCAGTATGCCTTTGCTGCTGTTTTGTTGATATGTTTTTGAAGGTTGATATTTTTGTCCAGAGTGACACCTAGGTAGTGCACGTCATCTTTTACAAGTATAGCTTGGTTCAGCAGTTGGATTTGTTGTGGTGGGTTGAAGGTGGTGCTTCTGCTGATGTAGAGCGCTTCTGCTTTCTTATAATTTAATGTGAGATTGTTGCTGCTGAGCCAGGTGGCTACATCTTCCAGGCACTGAGTGATGGCTGTGAGGTTTGGTGCTTCCAGGTCAATTGAAATGTATACCATTAGGTCATCGGCGTATAGATGGAACAGAATTTTATGTTTCTTGATGATATCGCAGATGGGGCGCATGTATAAATTGAATAGTACTGATGAGAGTGCCGAGCCTTGTGGGATGACTTGTGGTATAAAGAAGGGTGTTAAGTAGGTTGCTCTACATTTAACTTGTTGTAGCCTGTCCTTTAGGTATGAGGTGAACCATTTTAGTGCGTTATTGCCAATGCCAGTATCTTGGAAGTGTTGAATTAAGATGGGGTGTGAAACTGAATCAAAGGCAGATGAGATGTCCATGAAAATGAGGAGAAATCCGTTCTTTGGCTTGTCAATTCATTTCAGGATGTTACTGAAGAGTGATGTTAGGAGTGTTTCCACATTATGGTGCAGTTTAAAGCTATGCTGTTGTGGGTCTAGCGGTGCGTTGTGGTCCATATGGTCCTGGAGCTGCATCTGAATGGTTTTCCCTATGATCTTTGCAAGGAATGGTAAGCAGGAGATCAGGCGGTATGTTGCGGGGTCCATCTTGCAGAGTGAAGTGTTTTTCAAAATTGGTCAAATGGATGTTTGCTTAAGGGAGGCTGGCATGTGCCCTTGTAATAAGGATAATTTAACTATCTTTTGTATATATGGACTGAGTTGTTCCTTAGTGTTTTTTATCCATTGCACAGGTCATTTGGAGAAGTGGTGATGTTGAGTGAGGTGATTATTTGCTCTGTTTGTTTATGAGATGGTATGGTGAATTCTCCCCATGGTTGTGTGGATGCTTGGACTTTCATGTTGCTACATTTCATGGGTGTTGCCAGTGGGTACTTATTGAGTTCATTGTGTTTTTTAGCTAAGTGGTTAGCCATGTCTTGGGGGTGGATTTCAACATTCTCCCGATGCGTGTTGTCTCTGGTGAGTGCTCACACAATGTTGAAAAGCTCTCTTGGCTTTTTCACCGATCACATGATGATGTTTGTGTGGTGGTGGTGTTTGCAGTTGTTGAACAGGGCATTCTAATCCTTCTGTTTAGCACTGTATGGTTGTTGCGTGTCTGGGTCTTTGGCTCTTCTCCATTTTCTTTCTATTTTTCTCAATTCTCTTTTTGCATCTCTGATCTGCTGGAGTACCAGGGTGTGGATAGTTTGTTGCATGTGTGTATGTGTTTCCTGCGGGGTACAGCTGCTGTGTAAATTAGTGTGTTGGTCCAGTTCTCGATGATATTGTTGAGGTCTTCTGTATTTTGTTGTAGGTTTGGGATTACCTCTTTCAAAAAGGCTTCTCTGTCAAAGGACTTAAATCTTCTTTTGGTTTCAGATTCTTCCTGTGGTTTCATTGGTTGATCAATCTGTATCATGATGGTTATTATGTGGTGGTCTGACCATGGTGTTGGCACTATTGTGGGGTGGGAGATTGTGCTGGATGCTTGTTGTGATCTAGGAATGAATATAAGGTCCAGGAGGTGTTCTGTGCCTTGAGTGGGTTCTAGTGCTTCCATTGCTTTGAGGAAGGCTTTGGCATTTTTGTCTGGTGCTGCTCCGAGGTTAAAGTCACCTAGGACGATGAGTGGCTTGTTTGTTATATCGTGTGTGCATACTGTTTCGAGTATCTTTGTTAGATTATCAGATTTGTTATTTGGTGGTCTATACATGAAGCATAGCTATATGTTTGTTGGAGATATGGATTATGCTAGAATCTTCGGTATAGATTGTTAGGGTGGTTTTGAATTTGTAGTGGCCTCTGGCCCGTATCAGTACTCCTCCACCTCTTCTGGGACAGTTGTAGACGGTGTACGTGGGTGGGGTGATTTGGTTTAGAATTACCTGATCAATGTCATTGAGCCAGGTCTCTGTTATGCAGAGTATATCTGGTCTTTGTGGGTGCATGTAATCTGTGATGGTGTTAGCTTTGTTTTTGACTGATCTTGCGTTAATAAGCATGCTGGTGAGGTTTGCGCCTACCATGGGGTTGGTGAGGTTTTATTGTGCAGTATATGTGGGGAATATATTCATCGTGGTGTCTGTTTTGTGTGTGCGTGTTTTGCGTGGTGCATGTTTAATTTGGTTGTGCCATGGTGTGAGATATTGTATGTGCCATGGGGTGTGTGTAGGTTGGTGTGTATGTTCTGGTGTGAAACGCTATTGCCTATTATGTGAGGAGTTGCAGTATTAGGAGGGTTGAGAGGAGCATTGTTCCATGGTGTAATATGTTGCTGGATTGGCAGTCTGACCCAGTCTGGATATAACCTTGTTGGCTTAGTGAACCAAAAAGTGCTGGACTTCCAAAAATCATGAATGAACCCACCTTTGCACAACTCGTTATAGAAGTATTCATGCAACTTGCCTTGTATATCAGAAGACAGTAGTTTTTGGCTTCCGTGGTATTCAGGGTTGTTACTACAAGTTCAAATCGGCATATAGGGCAGTTCTCTAGGTATTGGCTCCAAACTCTGCAAGCAGGTGGCATCGGTAGCTGTTTGTGGATCTGTGGGTTCTCTGATTGGCTTTTTTGTCACAGTTGGGCTTCTGTCTTTATTGAGAGGTTCCCTCCACAGTCCCCACATAAGGGCCATGTCAAAGGGTCCTCTGGTGAGGCCCTCAGGTGCGGGCCACCCGATGGTGCTTGCATTTATGGGAGGCAGTCCGGAACCCTGATTAGTCTTGGGCCGTGGCACGGGGAGAAGAAAAGCTTCCCGTGTTTCAGCCCGATGCCAGTCGGGGCCTCATTGGTGGCACTGGGGCTGCTGCTGTTCTCTTCGTGCCCGATGGCACTTGCAGTTATGGGAGGCAGTTTGGTGCCCAGACTGGTCTTCTGTTGGGGCACGGGGAAGAGAAAAGCTTCCCACACTTCAGCCTGATGCCGGTCGGGGCCTCGTTGGTGGCATTGGGGCTGTTGCTGTTGTTCTCTTCGAGCCTGATGGCACTTGCAGTTATGGGAGGCAGTCCAGGGCCCTTATTGGTCTTGGGCCAGGGCACGGGGAAGAGAAAAGCTTCCCGTGCTTCAGCCTGATGCCACTCAGGACCTCCCGACTGGCATCGGGCTGAAGCGCAGGAAGCTTTTCTCCTCCCATTTGGTAATAGAACCCATACATGAGGAGGCTATGCTGGACCTGATGCTGAGGAATGGGGACAGTGTTTCTGATGTTATAGTGGGTGATCATCTTGCATTCAGTGATCATCAGATGGTGTGGTTCAGTATTAAGACAAGGGCTGTTATAGTCCATTCAAAAGTGAAGGTCCTAGGTTTTAGGAAAAATAACCTTGCCAAGATGGAACAATACCTGAAGGAGTCATTAGCGGGATGGGATCAGCTGGGGGATGTAGAAAAGCAGCGGGTGAAACTGAAGGGATATTTTAAGGGCAACAAACGTTTTATTAGTAAAAGGAGGATACTATGGTTCTCAAACACAGCAGCTGAAAAGGTGAAGAAAAAGAGCATGGCTTTCATAAAATACAAGAGATCACAGAAAGAGGAAGATAAGCATCAATATTTGGAAAAGATAAGAGAAGTTAAAAAAGTAGTCAGGAAAGCAAAGATACAAATGGAAAAAAAATAGCCAATGCAGTAAAATGGGGGAACAAAACATTTTTCAGATATGTTAGTGAAAAAAGGAAGTGCAAAAAAGTGGTATTATCAGACTAAAGGGTGAAGGGGAGAAATATGTAGAAGTTGACAAGGATAAAGCAGAATTACATAACAAAGTTTTCTTCTGTGTTCACATATGAAGAGCCAGGAGCAGGACCTTAGAAAACACCCACAAAGAGGAAGTGAAGTTAGGAGGATCTTGAACAATTTTCAGAAGACTGTGTTCATAAGGAGCTAGTAAACAAAGTGATGGGACCAGATGGGGTACATCCAAGAGTACTGAAGGAACATAGGAAAGTTCTAGCTGCTCCACTGTCTGACCTTTTCACTCCTTCTTTAAAGTGAGGTGTGGTCCCAGAGCACTGGAGAAGGGCACGTGTGATCCCCTTGCACAAAAGCAGAAGTAAGGATGAGGTTGGGAACTACAAGCTGGCTAGTGTGACCTCTGTGGTGAGTACATTTATTTGAAATACTGCTAAAAAGAGTATAGTGAGATTTCTGGAATCCAATGGATTGCAGGATCTGAGGCAGTATGGTTTTACTAGAGGCATGTCTTGTCAGACAAATCTAATTTCTCTGACTAGGCGACCAGAGAAAGATTGAGGAAGAGCCCTAGATGTGGTGTACTTAGATTTCAGTAAAGTCCTTGACACTGTTCTACAGAGGCAACATAAATAAACTGACCACCCTAGGGATGGACCCTAAAGTGACTGAGTTAGAAATCGGTTGAGTGGGAGGCGACAAAGGGTAAAAGTAAATGGAGCTCACTCTGAGGAGATGGATGTTACCAGTGGTGTACTGCAGGGTCCTGTCCTTGGTCCGATTCTTTAATATTTTTGTTCGTTACATTGCAGAAGGGCTGTCAGGTAAGGTTTGTGTCTTTGCAGATGATACTAAAATTTGCAATAGAGTAGATACCAGGAAGGTGTAGAGAACATGAAGAGAGATCTAGCAACGTTTGAAAAATGGTTGAGAATTTGGCAGCTGAGATTTAACACTAATAAATACCGAGTCATGCATTTGGACTGCAAAACGCCAACGGAGTGGTACAGCATAGAGGTTGAAGTACTTCTGTCCAAAAGAAGAGTGGGACTTGGGTGTGATTGCTTCTGATGATCTTAAGATGGCTAAACAGGTAGAAAAAACAACAGAGAAAGCTAGAAAGATGTTTGGTGCATTAAGGGGAGGAATGGCCAGCAGAAATAAGGATGTGCCTCTGTATAAAAGTCTTTGGTGAGATCTCATTTGGACTATTGTGTGCTATTCAAGAAATCATACCTTCTAAAGGATATAAACAGGATGGAGTTGATGCAGAGGGTGGCTACCAAAATGGTCAGTGGGCTTCATCATAAGGCATATGGGGACAGACTTAAAGATCTCAATATGTATTCTTTGGAGGAAAGGCTGGAGAGGGAAGATATGATAGACACTTTTAAATATCTCGGTGGCATAAATGTACAGGAGGAGAGCCTCTTTCAATTGAAAGAAAGTTTAACAATGAGGGGGCATTGGATGAAGATGAAAAGGGACATATTCAGGCATAATATGTAGAAATATTTCTTTATGGAAAGAGTGGGAGGTAGTACAGACAAAGACTGTATCTGAATTCAAGAAAGCATGGGACAAGCACAGAAGATCTCTGAAGGAAAAAAAGGAACTACAGTAGTTAGTATGGAAGGGCAGACTGGATAGGCCATATGGTCTTTATCTGGCATCATGTTTCTTTGTTTTCGCACATTGATGGCACATACCTTTAGGCAGTTGCTTGTAAAGTTACCTCCTTAGTTATTAACATCACAGTTCTGGCACTTAATCTGTTTAACACTAGAAGCCCCAAAAGGAATTTTACCTAGAAACCCCAAAGTGCGCCAATTGACGCATTATCACGACGACTGCGTTTAGCATGAAATGCAGATGTGAATTAATGTGAAGCTACTTATTTGTTAAATACGTGCAGTATGTGACGTCATTACATGACGTCATCATGTGTTTATTGTTTGTAATGTCGGAGTAAAACTGTAAACAGTAATTGAGATGCGCCACCTAGTGGGACCATGAATTTATACCTAGAAGCCCCAAAGTACGTCAATTGACGCATCCAAGACAACTGAGTGCGTCAACTGAAGTACTTTGGGGCTTCTAGGTATAAATTCATTTTCCCGCTAGGTGGTGCATCTGTCATTAATTTTCGATGCACATATTTGAACATCTTGACCTTGCTAACAAAGTCATGGAACTTGACTGACATGGCACTCAGCAGATGCTGACAGACTCAAAATGATTCAAAATGATTCTCAATACTGCTGCCCACGTTTCAATAGTGATGTTGCTTGCATCAAGAAAAACGCCGCGCAATGCAAGCAACATCACTATTGAAACGTGGGCAGCAGTATTGAGAATCATTTTGAGTCTGTCAACATCTGCTGAGTGCCATGGGAGGTAGGAGCTTTTCTCTCAAGTTTAATTTTATTCCCATGGGGATGTTGGAGTTGTGATATTTATAAAGGAAACCCCCCTGACGAATCCTATTACGGAGAAACGCGTTGGAGCGCTACACAGAACAGCGTCGGGCAATCCTTTAATCACTCAAGATAAGTCTTTTACTTATTGGAATGCGTGTTGATTCACCTTTACATGGCAATCAGTCTTGATAGATATATATTTATTTTTTGGTGATATTTTACACGCATTGGAAAATCTTTTAACTATTCAAGATAAGTCTTCACCCATCGGATCGTGTAAAGATACACCCTTACAGGACAAGAAGTTTTGATAGAATTTTATTTATTTTTGGTGATATCTAGCACGTATTGGTTTTTTTATATACCTTGTTCATTTTTTGATTACCGGCAGGTCATTGATGCTAGATGGCACGGCCCTGCTAACCAAAGTTATTAGCAGTTAGCCTTAAGTGTCGGGAAGTCTGAGACCTAGCCACCTATTACATGAACAAGTCATAGAGAAAAGTTAATTAAGCATTGAAGGGCATTTATATCTTTTGAGCGATAATATTTATGAGTTGACATACGCTCTGTAAATTTACCCAAATACTACGTCCACAGATTAATAATAGCTGGTCTGCAATCTCATATTTCAGTTCTTTCAACATTCTTGGATGTATACCATCTGGTCCAGCTGATTTGCTACTCTTCAGTTTATCAAATAGTTGTAATACATATTCCCGATGTATCGATATTTCCTTCATTTCTTCCGCACCTTTAAATACCACTTCAATCATGGGTAACATCCCTCCATCTTCCTCAGTAAAGACCGAAGCAAAGAATTCATTCAGTCTCTCTGCTATCGCCTTGTCGCCCCTTTAACCCCTCTATCATCTAATGGACAAACTGACTCTTTCACAGGTTTTTTGCTACAAATGTACTTGAAAAAGTTTTTATTACGCATTTTTGCTTCCACAGCAAGCTTCTTCTCAAATTCTCCCTTTGCCTGCCTTTGCTTTGCATTTAACTTGCCAGTGCTTGTGCTGTTTCCACTTTTCATCATTTGGCTCTTTTTTCCATTTCCTGAAAGATGTTTTTTTGGCAACAACAGCTTCTCTGACTTCACCTTTAAACCATGCTGGCAGTTTTTTGGACTTCCTTCCACTTTTCTTAAAGTGTGGAATACAGTTGGTCTGGGCTTCCAAGATAGTATTTTTAAACACCCAAGCTTGATGTAAGTCTTTAACCTTTGCAGCTTCTCCTTTCAGTTTTTTCTTAACTATTTTCCTCATTTTATCATAGTCTCCCTTTCAAAGGTTAATAGGTAGTACTGTGGATTTCCTTACCATCCCTCCTCCATTAATTAAATCAAACGGGATCATGCTATGATCACTATTGTCAAGTGGCCCAAATACCCTTATCTCTTCCACCAGATCCGGTGTTCTACTAAGGATTAGGTCCAATAAGGCTTCCCCTCTGGTCAGTTCATGAACCAGCTGCTCCAAGAAGCAGTCATTTATGTCATCTAGGAACTTTATCTCCCTAGCATGTCCTACCGTGACACTGACCCAGTCAATACCGGGGTAATTGAAATCACCCATTATTATTACTGTGCAGCAACCTTTGTTAGCTTCCTTGATTTCTTTGAGCATTTCATCATCCATTTGTTTATTCTGGCCAGGAGGTCGATAGTACACCCCCACAGCCATTGCCTTCCCCTTTTTACATGGACTTTCAAGCCATAGTTCACTGTATTAATCGCTTGGAATATCGGCCCTGCATTTCTGGAGACACAATGTACAAAAGGTAGGAAGAAAAAGACTAATAAGGAATCAGTGTGTGAAACAGTAAGCGAACTCCTAATTTTCTTAATACGATTAATTGGCTAATTAGAATAGAGTGCTTAAATAACTGGATAATAAACTACCCTGCAGAGTAAACATACATAACTGACTTTGGGTGTTCTATCTTATAAAACAGGTCCAAACTATTTCAAGTTTGTTCTTCATCATGGAAGTCAGTGTGACCTCTTACCACTGCAGATTTAATAGGAGTTGATGTTCATTTGTTTGGACAAAGATACATGGTCATTATTAAACATTCAGGGTGCCATCCTTCGCTGTCAAATAAAACAGAAAAGATTGAAGTACAGCAACTCTACTCAGAAGCAGTGCCAGCAACATGACCCCAAAAAGCAAACCAGAAAACGATTAAGATCTGCAGGGCTCTCTCCCTGTGGCTGTGTCAAGGTTCATAAGTCAGTCATCAGGAATAAGCGAGTGGGAATGGTGTTCATCAGAGGACAGCTAGGAATAAATCATTGCTCCCTGAAAATTACTGTTTGCCTCATGTTCGAAGAGTATCTGGAATGACCCAGAAGACTTCTGGAATAATGTTCTCTAGACACAGAAGTTACAAATTGACTTATGAGTAGGTACAGAGTTTTGTGTAGACTTACTTCTTTGCTTTGGAAACATGTCCAGAGGGTGCTGTAAAGATAACCAAAGATTCATTAGCATATGTAACTTATTAGATATTAATCAAAAAGTGGAATGCATGCATGCATTAGTGTTACCTTCATAACAGGCCTTGCTTTTGGATCAAATAAGCCAGAGGGGAAGATGTATTTGATTGCTTTCTATAAGAAATAAAAATATAAAGAACATATTTTTTAAACAGAAGAAACCATATAACGCAATCAAAAATGAACCATTTGCTCATACAAAAATATTTCTATTATTTTTGTCTAATTAACATATTTATTTTTTGAGCCAAATTCTAACCATATCAAATGGATTCAAAAGCTTGTCTCTTCCTAAATTAAGTCCAGAAATACTTTAAAACATTTCAGAAACCATTACTTTATCAAACCTTATATTAAGGAGATGACAATGCAATTGTGTCATGCTTCATTGGAATAAGAGAACCTAACTAAAGAACTCTGTCACATATACCCGCCATAGAAAGAGCTGCTTGTGCCAATACAAAACCAACCTGCGGAAGCACTGCCCTTGATTCACTGACCCCAGCACATGACCAGAGTAGTACGAGGGCTGTAACAAACATAGGCCCTGGCTAAAACGTTTAAGCTTTTTGATCATATCTACTATTGAAATCCTTTGATACAATATCAGCAATGTGATGTTAATGGCTGGCCAAGCACCTGTAACTAGAGTTTTGTGGGAACGGCTTAGAGCCGTTTGCTAGATTACTATCATGACATTGACACTTCAGGTTGCTGATGCTCTTTAAAAAGTGGTAACCTTTTTACAAGAGGTTGCTTGTCTGAAGAAGCATTTCATGCTTGTTTTTAGCATGTTCAGGAAGTTGTTCTCCCTTATCATATCCTAGACGGTGTTGCTGCCTATGAGCAATGAGAAAAAAAAAAAAAAGATGTGCCCAAATAAGGTTTGCTGGGCATTGACTGCTAGTATTCTAACTTGTCTGTAGATTATCTTCAGATTTATTCTGGTGCTGAAACAGAACACACCAGTGTGAAGCTGGATAATGATAAATAGCAGCCTAAGCTCTAGCTGGTGGGCACCAGCTTTTAACTACCCTGATTTGGTTTTAGTGTGCATGTGGGGGTGGTACAGGAATGGCTATAAACTGTGGTAGTAGCAACAAAGCAAAATACTGGGATTGTCCTGAATGATATGAGGTGGTAAGATCAGATTTAACTTTGCCTTTAAAAGCAAAGAGGAAGAGGAAAGCTGCCTTTTTTGGTTAAAACATTTTTCAAATTAACTGCTTTCTGAGTGCTGCTGCTGACTCCTGGCAGCAGGTTTGCTTATGTATATGTTGCTGGGATTACATACTGCACTAACATGACGAGATATGATGATAGATAAAGATCAAATGAGCTATAAGAACATAGGATATGCCATACTGGGTCAAATCAAAGGCTCATCGAGCCCAGTATCCTGTTTCCACGGATAGCCAATCTAGAGCACAAGTACCTGTCAGGTTCTCAAAAGGTAGACAGCGTCCATGCTGCTTATCCCCAAGGGTAAGCAGTGGATTTCTCAGTCCACTTTAATAACAAGTTTAAGTTAGAATGTAAATCGCTTTGACTAGATGATAAAGCAGTATAAAAAACCTGTTCAATCAATCAATAATGATTTATGGACTTTTCCTCCAGGAACTTGTCCAAACTTCTTTTAAACTCAGCTACACTAACAGCTTTTACTACATCCTCCAGCAACAAATTCCAGAGCTTAAGCAATGAATTAAAAAATATTTTCTCTGATTAGTTTTAAATGTGCTACATTATAGCTTAATTGCGTGTCCCCTAGTTTTTCTACTTTTTGATGGAGTAAACAACCGATCTATGTTTACCCGTTCCACTCCACTCATGATTTTATAGACCTCATCACATCTCCACTCAGCTGTCAATTTTCCAAGTTGAGGAGCCTTAACCATTTAAGCCTTTTCTCGTAAGGGGTATCCTTCCATCCCCTTTATCACTTTGGTCACTGTTCTCTGTACCTTTTCTAATTTCGCAATATTCTATGTAAGATATGGTGACCAAAACTGCACACAATATTCAAGGTGCGCTTGCACAATGGAGCAATACAGAGGCAACATAATATCCTTGATTTATTCTCCATTCCTTTCCTTATGATTCCTAGCATTTTATTTGCTTTCTTGGCCACTGTTGCACAATGAGCAAACAGTTTCAACATATCCACGATGACGCCTAGATCCTCTTCCGGGGTGGCGATTCCTAATGTAGGATCTTGCATCATGTAATTGTAGTTTGGGTTGTTCTTCCTTAAGTGCATAACTTGCACTTTTGTCCACATCCAGTCTGCCCAATTGAGATTCTTCAGCTTTGAGTAGGTGAACAAGTATATTCCACATACGCAACCAAAAAGCAATTCCAAACCCCTCTCCATACTCTATTTTTCACCTGACATTCAGCCCTTTCCCCACCACTGCACTCCATATCCATACCAAATATGTCCAATGTCTAAAAAGGTGCTGTCCTCCACCACCTCTGTCAACAGACTATGTCAGGTCTTCTCGTCTTCAATTCTGTTTGTTATAAAATCAATATTAATCTAGCACTCAGGCCCCTGCCATGTTTTATCAGCAAATTTTATAACCACATAGCTTTACAAATTTTGGTGGCTGCAAAGGTTCCCCCTCTCAAAAAAAACAAAAACAAAAACCCAACAACCCCACAACCCCACAACTGGTCTCCCCATGCTGATTAAGTTTTGGGTTTTAACCATAGTCTCCTTATGCAGGTTATTCTAGTATTCTTCAAAGTCTGATGCGTAGACTTTGAGCAGATGATTCAAACACCCTCTTGGAATCCTGATGCCATTATACCAAAGCTGTTTTAAGGTTATCATCACCCCTTCATGTAGGTTACTCAAGCACTTACTTACTATGTTCTTTGTCACGAAGAACCTAGTGTGCATATCCCATGCTTTTTTAAAATTTTGCTACTATTTTTGGGAGCCCATTCCATGTAGCCACTTCCTTGTCTATGAAGAAATACTTTCAGATGTTGCTTCCAAGTCTATCCCGCTGACGCCTCATAATCTGACAGTCTCTTCTGGTACAAAATTACAATACATAAAAGCAAGATAGGGAAAGCATTTTATAATGCAGACAAACTTTCAAGTCCAGGAGAGAAGCATTTCATAAGGCAGTGGGGCCAGCTCTGTTTTGCACTCAAGACCTCCAGCATGACTGAAAACAAACCCACATTCAGGAGCAGCTCGTACCAATGTTCAGGAAACATTCAAAATAGTAAAGTTTTCTAGTTCCTCTCCTTTCTTACTCTCCCAAACCTTTTCACCCTCCAAACATCTCACAGTTATTCTCTCGTCACTCCTTAACTTTTATAAGGAAAGATGGCCTTTGATACAGAAGAGAAAATAATACTACATGAAGTTCCCAAATCCTTCTTTATAACTGACTACAGAACTGCAGAGTTGTTCTGTGCACCAGCAAGCAAATTTATGGAGCAATGAAAATTTTAAGTTCACCTTGCCCCTTCTCCTCATCCCCAATCCCTCTCAAAAATAGCTTTGGCCTACCTAATATCCTTCAGTGCTACCTTTCACATTAAATTGCAACAGGGCCAGGCTTGTATGCCATGGGACACTAAAGTATCTAGCAGAAGCAGCATACTACAGCATACTACCGATTCAATGAGCTCAAGTATATGTACGATGCCTATTGATATTTAAAAAAAATAATAAATCACCGAAGTTCTTACAAGTGTATTTTGCTCTTTACTTAGCACTATCTACATGTACTCAAGAAACACTGAGTGATGACTTTTAAGTGTCCTCACCACTGGGAAAAGGGGAGGCGGTGGCGGCTCAGGAAGCTGACATGAAAAGCATTTTACAAGATTAACGGAGGACAAGGGAAGAGAAAGAGCTCATCGTGGATTCTATCTAGGTCTGATTTATGTGCTATTCCAGCATCAGGACTAGTACAAATGGCATCTGTAATATATATGGAAGAAGATTAGGGAATATCATTAGTTTATACTTCAGAAAAGATGGTCCATGACACCCCTCCCCCCATAAATTTCTGTAGCTAACTTCTATTAACTGTCATATTTCTATAAAGGTTTAACAAAAAATACTGCATTCATTCCTACAGCATGGAGGAGTGACCTAGTAGTTAGAACAGCGATTTGTGAACAGGGAAGCCGGGGATCAAACCCTTCTTTTACTGATGTGCCATGTGACCTAAAGCAAGACACTTCACCCTCTGTTGCCTCAAGTATAACTTAGGAGTGTTTATTAAAATGCGGTAGGCTTTAGCAGGTAATGCTGGGTGGTAGCTGCAAAAGCGCTGCAGCAGCTGCAGCTGCAAAAGTCACAAGTTATCTGTTGCTGGAGAAATGCTTGGCATGCCCCCAGATAACACAGTAAAAATGCAAGATCGTGGTGAGACAACATTGCCGATGCAGCTATCATCACCCATAGAGGTAGCGTTAGCTGCATCCGCGCAGTCTGCATAAAACCTGAGGCTACCACGCGCTGTCAATCCCCGCAGTAATCACACGGTACAGGCATGCCCACGCCTCACCCACTTGCACTGCTAACATGCTAAATGCCTGCGGTAGCTGCATTTGTCCCTTGTAAGCCATGATTTTCCTGCATTAGTGCCACGGTGACAGCTAACGCCTTTTAATAGACATGCCCCTTAGATTATAAGCCCATTTGGGCAAGGGAATAAGCTTGTGCACGACTTAACTCATCATGAGCTCAGAGTTAGAAAAAGCAATTAAGTTTAAAATCCAAATTCATTCCGCTGATGTCCTTATTAAGTTTTACTTTAAAAATGTATTTTCTGAACGTGGATCTTCGTTCACTTGCACTCACTTCGCCATATGATGACATTACAATAGCTAGATGAGTGGTGTGGCTGCACAGGACGCAAGTATTGAAGAGACAGTGATGATGATATCACTGGGCTTCCATGTAGCTCAAAAAGAGCAAGTTACTGGATGAGGCTATGTGAGTGGAGGGCATCAGATTCGTTAGTTGCACAGGGCACATTTCTAGTTTGGTATGATCAGGGACAACCAAAAAGGACTGCTATTGCTGGAAAGAAATCTGCATCTGTAAGTATTCCTTTACTTCAGGGAAATTCTCTAAATCTTGTGGAAAAGGGGATTCTTTTGGTTAAAGCTGATAAATCTGTGTATTAGAATCCAGTGTATTTGCTAACTCATTCAAGGCTCAGTAGCCCCAGAGAACTTTTAGCTTAAATTTAAACCTCGGTCAGTAGCTCCGGAGAGCTTTCAATTTAAATCAAATTAGAGTATACTTAGCACAGAGGGTAAATATTCTTTGAGTAGAAAGAAAGAAATTGTTCCTAAAGAGCTTAACAAAGATGCCTTCCAGTTAGGTGGCAAAAGACCTGTGAAACTGTTTTAAAGCTAAGTGACAGGTCAAAAGGGCAATTTGAAAGGCTTCCTCCATCAAAACAAGGGCCATGTGAATTACCCAGGAACTTGTTAAGAGATTACCTTAGAAGCACAGGTCAGGGCACTGTATAGCAAGCCAGCCTTTACAAGGTGTTCTTTCCCTCTCATCTACTCCAACTCCCACCTACCCCAAGTCATAATCTTATCTTTATAGGCTCTTAAACCTACTAAAGGGAAAGAGGTGGTTAAATTCACTTCAGGTTCAGCAGGTTATCCTCATCAGGAATAGACTGGTTAATCTTGAGGTGAACTAAGACCCTTAAACTTATTAGGTTCAGTTGTATTAGTGCAAGTATCCCTAGCAACTTTAGGCAGACAACTCAAATAGCTAAACAAACCCTTAAAACTAAGAGGCAGACAGCAGTCCAGTGATGAGAGGGAGGCTATCCAGTCTTTTGCATTTGAGTGTCATGTGTACGATTTTCTCCATTGGTGAGGGTTCTTAAGTGTGCACTAAGTGCAAGGAGCTCTTTGTCCTCAGGGAATGAGTCTGATCTCTGAAGGTTAGAGTGGCAGAATTGGAGGACATAAAGAAGACAGAGAAGTATTGTGGTGGCGAGACAGGTATAGTGTCCAAAGAAAGTGTGAAAAAACAGCCTTTTATCTCTGGGCAGAAGAAAGGTTCAGGGAGTTTAAGGGTTAAAACTCTAACCAAAGGAAAAAACTCTGTGTACAGAGATGTAGAGAGTGAGCCACGCCCTAGCTCCATGGTGACCAGGAGAGGTGACGAGGGAAGCCTGGAGGTGGAGTCTGAGGCTATAGGGCAGCCCCAATCATATAAGCAGAGAGAGTCTTCCAGAGAGGGGAGAACGAAAGGAGAATGAAAGGAGGAGGAGGAGGAGTGAAAGGAGAGAGACCAGGAAGAAGGAAAGCAGGAGGAGATCGTGTCCGTGGGCGGAGTCCAGGAGGGAAATCCTCTGAGGAGGAGACGTTCCCTAGCAGGCTGGACACTAGCAGAGAATCTCTTGAAACTACAGGAAGTAAGGAGATTAGGAGGACACGGGTAAGAGAAAAGTGCTCTATCAGAAGCCTCAAAGGAGATCCTTATTGCATGCAGCATTCAGACAACTCAAGCCCTGCAGGAAGCCTAGCTGGTAGGAAGAGTACAGCTGGCTTCGAATGCAAGAGAGTTGATTCTGGGGGAAATGCTGGTGGAAGGCAAGGAGCAGGAATCTCTGTGAGAGAGTCTGTGGAGAAGGTTCTACCTGTGGCACAGCCTGAGAGAAGACAGGTTGCTGGGAACAAGGTGAGCCCCTTGCAAGTTTTAAAAGGTTTATTAAAAAAGAAAGATCTCCTATATCCTTCCCCTGCAACTCAGCGTAGTGAGGATTCCCAATGGGAACAGGTTTTGAAATTGTTGGAGCAGTTGAAACCTGCCGTTAGAGACGCTGAGGCCAGCCAGGTGCTAATTGAACCAAATGAGGAAAGTATGGAAGTAGAAGAATGCCTTTTCGAAAGTGTATGTTCTGATGTTGAAATGGATTGCTCTTACTGTGTGAGTCAGAAGAAGTAAAAGCTGTATGGTTTTTAAAAGTAGTGAAAAAGCCAGAAGCTTTAGAAAGTTTATGACCTGCTGGAAATATGGTTAATTGAAGCACTAATGTTGAGCTAGTCAGACAGGCTCAAAGAAGGCTATGAATGCTGGAAGTAAAAAGCCAATATTTGCAAATTGAAAGTGAAGAATGCCAATGTCTTTAAAAAGGAATGATACAAAGGTTTAGCCACTTGTAACCAAGAAGCCAAGGTGCTGTGCAGAGCCCTGAGTGATACAGATTTGTGCTATACCTGGGACCTAAGAATGTAATCTGGACTGAAGGCAAGGTTTATTGCTTCGTTTAAAACAAGCTGTTTGAAACGGCTAATGCCTGGACTGTGCTGTAAAGTTTGTTTTCCTTTTTGAATGGAGAAGTATCCCATTTTTGTTCTGGTTATATCTGAACTGCTGACAAAGAAGTTCAATGGTTAAGTAGAAAATAAAATTCCTGTTACTTCTGAAACCCTCGGCTGTTTTGGTTCTTACCACACAACTACATTATTGAGAAGCCTCAGCATTGGGAATTCAGGTGATAAGGGACATAAAGAGGTATGCCCACTACATATAGGCAACCGCCTAACCCATAGAGGGCGCTACAGTATATAGATGAGACCTACAGGGACGTATTACTGAAGTCCCAGCTACAGTCTGGCAGCCTCTCAGTTGCCATGGAGGAGAGAGGTCACGTGAAAGGAGAGCATCACCTTGGTGTAACAGGAAGTGATCCTGTAGCTAGGACTTGTCCTAAAGGTGATGATCGCCTGGTAACATGCCTGCCTGGTGCAAAGATAGCGGACCTCATGCACCACCAAGACAAGGTTTTAGACAGTGCTGAGGAGGAGTCTGCTGTCTAGGTACCTGTTGGTACCAATGACATAGGATAGTGTAGGAGAGAGGTTCTGAAGGCTAAATTTAGGCTTTTAGATAGGAAATTGAAATCCAGAACTTCCAGGGTAGCATTCTCCAAAATACTTCCTTTTCCACACACAGGACTGAAAAGGCAGGCAGAACTCTGGAGTTTCAATGCGTGGATGAGAGAATGGTGCAAAGAAGGTGGTTTTGGATTCATAAGGAACTGGGTAACATTCTGGGGAAGGGAGAGGCTCCACCTTAACCCGGATGGTACCAGGCTGCTGGCATTAACCTTTAAAATGGAGATAGAGCAGCTTTTAAACCAAATAATAGGGGAAAGCAGACAGTCACCCAAGAGCACATGGTTCGGAAGGATGTATACTTGAAGGCTACTAGCAAAAGAGGGAAGTTAGGGCATCCCCACAGAGAGGTTCCAATAAAGATAAAAGTAACCCAGATTACCTTAACTACAGAGCAGACAGAGCTGAAAGATTCCAAATTACCTCTATCAACTGATAACCAAATTAATCTGAATAAAATACATTCTCTAAAATGCCTGTATGCAAACCTAGAAGTCTAAAAATTAAGATAGGAGAGCTAGAATACACAGCACTAAATGAAAGGTTAGATAAGATTGGCATCTCAGAGACCTGGTGGAAGTAGGACAATCAGTGGGACACTGGGATACCTGGGTACAAATGATATTACAATGATAAGGTAGATCAAATTGTTGGAGGGCTTGTGCTCTTTGTTAGAGAGGGCATTGAGTCACACAGGATTAAAATTTTGCAGGAAGCAAAATACACTGTAGAATCTCTATGGATTGAAATTCCATGTAAAAAGGGGAAGGCGATGGCAGTGGGGGTGTACTATTGACCGCCTGACCAAAATAAACAGATGGACGATGCAATGCTAAGAGAAACCAGGGAAGCTAACAAAAGTTACAACACAGTAATAATGGGTGAATTCAATTCCCTGGTATTGACTGGGTCAATGTCACTGCAGCACATGCTAGGGAGATAAAGTTTCTAGATGAAATAAATGACTGCTTTTTGGAGCAGCTGGTTCATGAACCAACAAGAGGAGCAGCTATTCTGGACCTAGTCCTTACTGGAACACAGGATCTGATGCAAGAGATAAGGGTGTTGGGGCCACTTGACAATAGTGATCATAGCATGAAGGGGTTTGATTTAATAAATGGAAGAAGAACGGCAAGGAAATCCACAGTACTACCTTTTAACTTTCAAAATGAGGAAAATAGTTAAGAAAACCCTAAAAGGAACAGCTGCAAAGGTTAAAGATTTACATCAAGGATGGGCATTGTTTAAAAATACTATCTTGGAAGCCCAGATCAGATGTAGACCACGCTTTAAGAAAAGTGGAAGGAAGGCCTAAAAACTGCCAGCATAGTTTAAAGCGAAGGTTAGAGAGGTTGTTGTAGTCAAAAAAGCATCTTTCATGAAATGGAAAAAGGAGACAAAAGATAAAAACAGGAAACATAAGCACTAGCAAGTTAGATGCAAGGCATTGATAAGGCAGGCAAAGAGACAATCTGAAAAGAAGCTTGACGGTGAGGCAAAAATGCATAATAAAAACTTTTTCAAGTACTTTCATAGCAAATAACCTGTGAGTGTCAGTTGAACCACTGGATGATAGAGGGATAAAAAGGCACTAAGGGAGGACAAGGCCATAGCGGAGAGATTGAATAAATTCTTTGCTTTGGTCTTTAATGAAGAAGATATAGGAAAGTTACCCATGCCTTAAATGATATTTAAATGTAATATATCAGAAGAACAGAAATAAATATTGATAAAACAGGAAGATGTACTACACTATCTGATAAACTGAAGAGTAGTAAATCACCTGAACCAGATGGTATACATCTAAGAGTATTTAAAGAACTGAAAGATGAGATTGCAGACCTACTATCAGTAATCTGTGAACTATCATTAAGATCATCTGTAGTACCTGAAGATTGGAGAATGGCCAATGTAACACCAATTTTTAAAAAGGGTCCCAGGGGTGATCCAGGAAACCATAGACCAGTGAGCCTGACCTCAATACCAGGCAAAATCGTAGAAACCATTATAAAGAATAAAATTACTGGACCTGTCATAGTTTAATGGGAGAAATCCAACATGGATTTAGTCAAGGAAAGTCTTGTCTTACTAATCTGTTAAATAAATAAAATATTCACACCTTAAAATATTTGAAGGTTTTTATAAACAGGTAGACAGAGGTGAGCCGGTTGATATAGTGAACCTGGATTTTCAGAAAGCCTTTGACAAGATCCCTTATAAGAGACTCTTGGCCAAATTAAAAAGTAATGGGATTGGAGGCAGTATACTATTATGGATCAGGGATTGGTTAAAAGATAGAAAACAGAGTAGGGCTTTATGGCCAATTTTCTCAATGAAAAAAGGTGAATAGTGGTGGATTCCAGGGATCTGTGCCGTGCTTGCTGTTTTTAACATATTTATAAATGATCTGGAAATGGGAATAACGACTGAGGTGATCAAATTTGCAGATGAAATAAAATTATTTAAAGTTTTTAAGACACAAGAGAATTGTGAAAAACTGCAAGAGGACCTTGATAAATTGGAAGACAGGACCTTCAAATGGCAGCTGAAATTTAATGTGGACAAGTGCAAAGTTATACACCTAGGAAAGAACCCCCCAAACTACAGTTACACCATGCAAGGTTCCACGTTGGGAATCATCACCTAGGAAAAAGATTTAGGTGTCACCATGGATAACACGTTGAAACCCCCCACCCAGTGTGCAGCCAAGAAAGCAAATAGAATGCTATGGATCATAAGGAATGGAATGGAGAATAAAATCAAGAATATTATAATTCCTCTGTATCATTTCATGGTGCGACTGCACCTTGAATACTGTATGCAATTTTGTCACCATATCTTAAAAAGGATATAGCAGAATTAGAAAAGGTACAGAGAAGAGCTACCTAAATGATAAAGGGGATGGAAGAACATAAAACATAAATGCCTTACTGGGTCACACCAAGGTCCATCAAGCCCAGTATCCTGTTTCCAACAGTGGCCAATCTAGGTCACTAGTACCTAGCAGCTTCCCCAAAAGACACAGGTTCCACAGTGCTTCTAGTGGGGCACACAGTGGATTTTCCGGGTCCCCTTTAAAAATGGTTTATGGATCTTTCCTCCAGGAACTTGTCCAAACCTTTTTTGAACCCGGCTACACTAACAGCTTTAGATGTAGATTTTTGTCCCGTCCAGAACACACCTCCATCTATTTTTGACATGGTACAGTCAGCCATAAGAAAACTGCACTCTTTCTAAAATGGTAATTTACACATGGACGTGATTTACGTGCATGTAAATCATACATAGGGTTTCTAAAATAACCCCCAAAAAGTACATCTGTAACTAAGTTTATATTCTGGAATAGATCAAAGTATTGCTAAACATCTGTGTGAATGTAATTAATGGAATAATGTGATTTATTTATTTATACAAACGTACTTTTATACCGCCTTTCTACAATTTAAAGCGGTTTACAATTAACCAACAAGCAGGCACTCTGCTGTACAATGAAATTAAACAGTAGAAACAATATAACAGTAATGTTCATAACTATTTACAGGAAAGATATTATTAGGAAGCGATAGCTCAAAGACTTGGTGATCTGACTGGAAATATTATCAGTTAAGAGACATTTAGCACTCTCAGTTTCACTGTTGCATGTGAATATCATTATAAGATCTGTGTTCAAGTACATTATCACCAAATCTGAAAGAAAAACTTTTTCCATAATCTGTTTCATCACAACAGGAATATATGGTGCAAAAATTGTAAAACTGAGAAAATTTAGCTTGAGGACACAGCAGCACATTGCTGCAAAGACATAATCATATCATACAGTCATGTAATATGCCATGCACTAAAACACTGTGTACATTTTAATCCAGGCCTCAAGGATACCCCTATGAAGAAAGGCTTAAAAGGTTAGGGCTTTTTAACTTGGAAAAGAGATGGCTAAGGGGAGATATGATAGAGGTCTATACATTTATAAATGGAATGGAACAGGTAAACATTGATCTGTTGTTTACACCATCAAAAAAATAGAAAGACTAGGGGGCATGCAACAAAGCTACAATGTAACCCATTTAAGACTAATAAGAAAAAACATTTTTCCATTCAAGGTATAATCAAACTCTTGATCATCAGAGTTCCCCTTCAGCCGCAGCAGAGAGCTAGATGGTGAGCTCCTTTCCTGCTCCTCTAACTGGTGACCTGATGAACTGTTTAAATTTAAAAGGCTCACTGGCATGCCTGTGCCTGGAGGGCCCGCACCTAAAGGCCATGCCAAAGAGCCCTTAGGCGTAGTTCTTAAGTGTGGCCTCTGCGTGCCTTAACCACAATCTCATGTCCATCTATGCCCTACATGTTTGAACAAGTCTGGTTATGCTATTTGCCGATCGGGTAAAACAAAAGCCTCAACAGCTCTGCTCAGCTATCGGAGTTAACATTCTGCAACTTACCCACTGCCAAAACGAGCACAAGCAGCACTGGCAGCGGAAACAAAGAGAGAAGCTGTGATGCCTTGAGACTACTGCCCCCCCTTGAAAGATAGGGTTACTTTAAATAGTCTAACTTTGACATTGCCTGGCCATAAGCCTGGTCATAACTGTTGGTACCCTTGTTGTACTTTAATCAATCTGGATTAGGACCCATATTCCCATTATGCTGGAGTGACACACCTGTGGTTGGTTGTCGATGCTCTCATGGCTTCAATCGGACAATTTCTGATGACTCTAATGTCTTATACTTTATAGACTTATAGACTACTTGAGATAAGATTTATCTGCCTGTTTTCACTCACTGTTATTTATTTCCTCTGCTAATAATTTTCCTTATTTGATAGCTCAGTGTCTTTTACTACTTTTTACTTATCTGTAATTTTATTCCATTTTATTTATTTTACTTTACTTCATTTACTTCACCTTTATTCCCTTACTAACCTATTATCCCTCTTCTTCTAACTTTACTTGCTCTCTCTGCCATGTCTTATGGCTCCACATCATTCTTTGTTCCTTTTTCTGATCCTCCCTAACCTTCTTCTCTCACTCCACCAACCTAATACCCTCCTCTTTCTCACCCTCTCTCTACCTTCCCCATTTCCTCCCCCATCTTATCCCCTACCCTTAACTCTGCTCTTAAGCTTCATCTTCTCTTTCCTCTCATTCATCCCTCTCCTTCCTCTCTAAAACAACCTCATTCTCGTTTCTGCCATGCTGTCTCCTCTCTCCCTCACGCTCACACTCTTCTTCTCCCTCTGTCTTCTGGTGACATTAATCCCAACCCTGGTCCCTCTTCACTTCTCTCACTTCCATATTAGTTCTTCTCTCCACCACTCTGATCTCATGCATATCCCTCTTCTCCCGCCCCTCCTCTCTCCCCATGTGCCTTATGGAATGTTCATTCAATTTCTAATAAACTTCCCTTTACCCATGATCTCTTTATTTCTTGTGCTTTCCATCTTCTCGCTCTTACTGAAACCTGGCTCCTCCCTGATTACACTGTTTTGGTTGCTGCTCTCTATCACAGCGGCTACCAATTTTCCCACTCTCCTTGTGCCAATGGCCGTGGTGGTGGAGTTGGCTTTCTCCTTCTTGCCAATTTCAACCCCTCCTATCTCATTCCTTTCTCTCTTTTGAAGTCCCATATTGATAACCCCTCTGATCCCGATGCATCCAAGCTCCTTTCCCTTACCTCCTCTTTCAACCTCCATCTTTACTCTTCTGCCCCTACTTATCAGCTTGGCCTCGTTTTCTATTCTAATAGCTTACCTTCTAATTTCCGCACCACAGTTCTTCCCTTATCTGAGCATCATCTGTTAAGTTTCACTCTTCATCACTCACCCAATCTTCTCCTACGAATCTTCAAAGCTATCGATACTCTGACTATCCACTACTGTCTCATCTCTTCTTTCTGCCACTTTGTCCTCTAAATCTGTTGATGAGGCCATAGCTTCCTATAATACTCCTTTACTCTGGATACCCTTGCTCTGCCCATAGCATGTCCTGTGAGGCGCACCTCACCTCAGCCCTGGTTGACTTCAACTACCCACTACATACGTTCCTATGCCCACACTCAGCTGAGCGGTCTTGACTCAAATACTGCTCTCTCTCTCTCTCTCTGGAAAGAAGTAAGCATGAATTTGAAGTGAAGAACATAAGTCTACCATTGCACTCGCTAAGCAAAACTATTTTAGTCATCTGACTAATCATCTTGTCTCTAACCCCCACTCCATCTCTTCTCTATTCTCAATTCTCTTAAGGTGCCTCCACCTCCAATCCCGCCTTCTCTTTCTGCCCAAACCCTAGCAGACTATTTCCATGACCAAGTGCATAAGATTACTCTTCAATTCCCCACTAAATCTTCTTCACCTCCTTTTCTGCCTTTCCAATACCAACTTTTTCCCTCAACCTCTATCACCCTTTCATCTTTTTCTAAAATATCTGAAGAGGAAACCTCTCTTCTTCTTTCCTCCTCAAAACTCACTACCTGTTCTTCTGATCCTATCGCCACCCAACTCCTCAACTCCATCTCCTCATCCATCATCCCTTTCGTCTCACATATTCTCAACCTTTCGCTATCGACTGCAAATTTCCCTGCAGCCTTCAAGCATGCTATGATCAATCCTCTCCTCAAAAAACCCTCACTTGACCCTACTTTTCCTTCTAATTATCAATCCATCTCCCTTCTCCCATTCATTTCCAAAATTCTTGAAAGTGCAGTTCTCTGCTGCTCTCTTGAATTTATCTCCCCTCAAACCTTCCTTGATACACTTCAATCTGGTTTTCGTCCCTTTCATTCTACTGAAATGGCTCTTGCCAAAGTCTCTAGTGATTTGTTCCTGGCTAAGTCCAAAGGCTTTTACTCAGTTCTCATTCTTCTCAATCTTTCTACTGCTTTTGATACTGTTGACCACCTCCTCCTCCTCGATATATTGTCCGCTCTTGGTTTCAGGGGCTCTGTGCTGTCTTGGTTCTCTTTTTCTCTTTTCAATTGCTCTTTCAGTATTTGTTCTAGTGGCTCATCCCCTACTGCCATCCCTCTCTCAGTTGGCATACCTGGTCCATTCCAATCTTCACAGCTTCTAGAGCCTGCACACAGCTAAGCTTTCAGCTTTCTATCTTTGCCTGTTGCTAATACAGAATTTAACTATTGGTTATACATTACTTTTTGGAAATATTCTGACTGCCTACATTCCTTGTGTAGCCCTTAAAATCAGATATCTGAGTGTGCTCACTGTTCATGTAAGGTCTACTGGCCAGGGACACTAGAGATATAAAACTATTTGGAAAAGAAATACTTAAATTGCAGGGACCTGGTCTTTTACCTGTGTTTCCCACTGACTTTAGAAGCAAAGGTATCAGTTAAAGTTACAGGGACCTTTGCACAGTAGGCAGATACAAAGAAAGAAAAAGTTCAGTTTGACTATTTCTGCTTCTATTGTTTGAATTTTCTTGTGACAATTTCTGCTTCCACTGTTTGAATTTTCTGTTGCAAGTCTGCTCCCAGGGAGGGGCTAATTAGATTATCTTACAGCCTGCCACACGTACCTGGTCCATTCCAGTCTTCACAGCTTCCAGAGCCTGCACACAGCTAAGCTTTCAGCTTTCTATCTTTGCCAGTTGCTAATATAGAATTTAACTGTTGGTTATATATTACTTTTTGGGACTATTCTGACTGCCTACATTCCTTGTGTAGCCCTTAAATTAGATATCTGAGTGTGCCCACTGTTCATGTAAGGCCTACTGGCCAGGGACACTTAGGTTCCCCCCACCCTACTCCTCACCCCTCCCACCCCAGGGCTGCATACATTGCCATCTATCTTTTTTAATTTGGTTTTAAGCCCACCTTTTCTTCTTCTCCTTCTAGGACTGCTTAATCAGCATGTTGTGTATTCAGTGCAATAGCTGTGGTGCTTTCATTCTGAGACGAATCATTTGGAATCTAAGAGCTTGTCCTATGTGCCTTAAGTCAGCTGCCATGCATAAAGAATTGACTGTACTAAGGGAAGAACTAGCTGCAATGAAACACACCTCTTCTAGGATACAAACAGAACAAAGTCCACCACTGTTCCCACAAAGAATCAAACATCCCAGGAAAAAATGGATCACAGTGGGCTCGGGTAGATTGCGACCTGTAACACAGAGACAACCTATATATCAAGAGATATCCCTGCATAATGCCTTCTCTGCTTTGGTTAATGAGGATCACCAACCCATGGAAACTGAAGGGCCCTTAAATGAGTCAGTCAATGCCCAATCTCCTGCTAAAGCACCAAATATGAAGAAAACCTCACCAAACAGAAAACTACTACTACTTGGAGATTTCATCAACAGAGGCACCAACTTGGGAACACAGTTCAAAGAAGAGAAGATAGTCAAATGCCTCCCAGGCTCTTCAGCCAGCAGGAATACACACCAACTTGTTGATGTACTTAGTGCAGAAAGTGAGCACTCCAAAATTGATGTTGTCATCCACCTGGGCACAAACGACCTGGCCAGAAACAGTGCCTCTGCAGTTCAAAGGGACTTCCAGACTCTGGGAGAGAAACTCAAGCCCATTGTTAACACTGTAGCATTCTCAGAAGTTCTACCTATTCATGGTAAGGGGGCAGAAAGGCTGCATCACATAAACAGCTTTAATACATGGCTCCAGACCTGGTGCGAATGAGGAGGATTCAGTTTTATTGGCGACTGGGGAAACAGATGGACCAACAAGAGGCTATACTGTGCTGATGGAATACATCTCTCTGACGCAGGGAAAAGAATCCTAAGTGAAAAATTCAGGCAGTATGTGGATATGCATTTAAACTAGAAAAAGGGGGTGACGGATGGAGAAGGACTAGTTCAGGACATCACTCCCGGCAAATGCAGAACAACATTAGAAACCGCCATACTTTTAAACCATACATCAATGACAAGTGGGAAGAAGTGGGCAGAACAAAATCAATGCAAAATACATGTAAGTCACTTAAATGCTGGAAAGCAATGAGCACAAATGCTCAAAGCTTAGCCAACAAAGTTCCTGACCTGGAAGCCCTAATGGTAGAAATGGACATAGGGAGGAGTGGCCTAGTGGTTGGGGCAAGGTACCACAGGCCGGAAGGTCGGTGGTTCAAATCCCACTAGAGGACAGCAACCTTGGGCTGGAAGGACTGGGGTTTCTAGTCCCACAGGTGCTCCTTGTGGTCTTGGGCAAGCCACTTAATCCTCCATTGCCCATGTTCCCTGTAAGTATTAGTGTATGTGTCTCATATCCCCTCGTGTTAAATGTATTCCCCAAATGCTTTGACCCGGTGAAAAGCGGGATATAAATGCAGCTAAATAAATAAAATAAATAAATTACAGAAACATGGTTTAATGAATCGCATGAAAGGAATATAGCCATAGCTGGCTATAATCTATTCATAAGAGACAGAGAAAGAGGAAAAGGAGGAGTAGCCTTGTATGTAAAAAGCAATATTAAAGCTACTGCAATGTAGGGGGCATGGGGAAAAGAAGAAGCGCTCTGGATTGTGTTGGAAAGAAGAGATGGCACTGTCATCCATACTTCTGTAGTCTATAGACCTCCGACTCAAACTGAAGAAATAGATAATGAATTGATTATAGATATTGCCATGATAGTCACAAAGGGGAAAGTGATCATATTGGGTGAATTTAATCTACCCGATGTGGATTGGAGTACTACTTCTGCGAATCTGGCAAAAATCAAAACAACTGTGGATGCTTTCCAAGATGCATCACTTAAACAAATGGTGATGGAACCAACCAGGGAAAGCTCAATGCTGGATTTAGTGCTCACCAACGGTGATAGCATGTCGAATGTCTGGGTGGGTGCCCCTGTGAGCAGCAGCAATCATCACACGGTGTGGTTTGAGATAAAAGCCAAGGTGCAGTCCAATCACAGCAAGCTCAAAGTCCTAAACTTCAAAAACACTGACTTCAATAAAATGGCGAAGTACCTGAAGGAGGAGTTGGCAGGGTGGGAGGGGATAAGGGAAGTGGATTGCAATGGGCTAAACTAAAGGTGGCAATAAAAGGGGCAACAGATACATATGTAAGGAAAGTAAATAAAAACAAGAGGAGAAGGAAACCTATTTGGTCCTCCAAAGAAGTGGCTGCTCAAATAAAGGCAAAAAACGCAGCTTTCACAAAATTCAAAAGCTTGCAAACAGAGGAGCACAGTAAGGAATACAGGATCAAACTAAAAGAGACAAAAAGAGAAATAAGGAAAGCAAAATCAAAGGCAGAGGAAAAGATGGCTAAAGATGTGAAGTGTGGCGACAAAACTTTCTTCAGGTAAATTTGAGAGAGGAGGAAAAGCAGAGATGGAATTGCAGGACTCAGAAGTGCTGGGAATGGATTTGTGGAAAGTGACATTGAAAAATCAAAATTGCTAAACAAATACTTCTGCTCTGTTTTTACTAAAGAAAATCCTGGAGAAGGACCATCTGTGACTCCCAAATATAAAAATGGGAATGAAGTAGATACCACACCATTCACAGAAAATGATGTGTTAGAACAACTTGCAAAACTGAAAGTGGACAAGGCCATGGGACCAGATGGGATACATCCCAGGATACTGAGAGAGCTCAGAGAGGTTCTTGCAGGGCCATTAAAGGATGTTTTCAACAGATCCTTGGAAACAGGAGTAGTTCCTCAGGACTGGAGAAGGGCGGATGTGGTACTTCTTCACAAAAGTGGTGCAGGGAAGAAGTGACAAACTACAGGCCTGTGAGCCTTACCTCGGTGGCGGGAAAAGTAATGGAGGCGCTTCTGAAAGAGCAAATAGTGGACTTTCTCAAAACCAACAGGTTGCATGATCTGAGGCAACATGGTTTTACCAAAGGACGATCTTGCCAAACAAATCTGATTGAGTTCTTTGACTGGGTGACCAGAGAACTAGATCAGGGGCATGCGATGGATGTCATCTAACTGGATTTCAGCAAAGCCTTTGATACTGTTCCTCATAGGAGGCTTATCAATAAACTCAGTAGTTTGGGGATGGGTCCTAAGGTGGTGAACTGGATCAGAAATTGGTTGACTGACAAACGACAGAAGGTGATGGTAAATGGAGCTCACTCGGATGAAAGGAGGGTGATTAGTGGGGTGCCCCAGGGTTCGGTCCTGGGCCCGGCACTGTTCAATGTATTTGTGAGTGATATTGCTGAGGACTCCATGGAAAAAGTCTGTCTTTTTGCAGATGACACAAAAATTTGCAACAAAGTGGACTCCCCTGAGGGAGTGGATAACATGAGGAAAGATCTACAAAAGCTGGAAGAATGGTCTAATGCTTGGCAGTTAAGATTTAATGTGAAGAAGTACAGTGTCATGCACTTGGGAAGCAGAAATCCAGGGGAAATGTACGCGATAGGGGGCGAGAGGTTATTGTGCACGGACCATGAGAAGGACCTTGGTGTGATTATTTCTACGGATCTCAAGGTGGCAAATCAGTGCGACAAGGCAATGGCAAAAGCCAGGAAGATGTTGGGTTGCATATAAAGAGGAATTACCAGCAGAAAGGAAGAGGTATTAATGCCACTGTATAAGTCACTGGTGAGGCCTCACTTGGAATACTGTGTTCAGTTTTGGAGACCATATCTTGCAAAGGATATAAAAAGACTGGAAACTGTTCAGAGGAGGGCGACCAAAATGATTTGGAGCCTGCGTCAGAAGCCTTATGAGAAGAGACTTGAAGACCTAAATATGTACACTCTGGAGGAGAGGAGGGACAGGGGAGATATGATTCAGACCTTTAAATACTTAGAGAAATAATGAGCAAACAAACCTCTTCCAAAGACGGGGAAGCTGTAAAACTAGAGGGCATAACATGAAGCTGCAAGGGGGCAAATTGAAAGGCAATGTCAGGAAATACGTTTTCATTGAAAGGGTGGTGGATGCTTGGAATGCCCTCCTGATGGAAGTGTTGGGGGCAAATACAGTGACAGAATTCAAAATGGCATGAGACAGACACAGTGGATCCCTTTACAGCAACAGGATAAAATCAAAATAAACTTAACTAATTTCTCAACATACAGGGTTGTCCTACACGGAGCGGTAGGTTCACCCCATAAACAAAGACATGGGGAGGGGTGGCCTGCATGGAGCAGCAGGTGCACCTACTCTTGCCATCTTACTGGGCAGACTAGATGGACCATACTGGTCTTTATCTACCGTCATTTACTATGTTACTATGTACCCCAAGGGTCTGTTCTGCACCCTCTCTCTTTCTCTCTCTATACCCAATCCCTTGGTACCCTCATCTCTTAACATGGCTTTCAGTATCATTATTATGCTGATGCCCTCTCATATCTTTCTATCTACATTTGACATTTCTCTTTCACTCCAAGCTCATATCTCTGCCTGCTTATCTGACATCACTGCCTGGATGTCTCACCGCCATCTGAAATTGAACATGGCTAAAACTGAACTTCTTATCTTTCCCCTTAAACCCTCCTCCCCCTTCCTTTTTTCTCTATCACTGTTGACAACACTTCTTCCTGTTAACTCTGCTCACAACCTTGGTGTCATCTTTGACTCCTCCCTTTCCTTTTCCACACATATTCAAGGGATAGCTAAAACTTGTAGTTTCTTTTTCCACAACATTAACAAAATTTGCCCCTCTCTGAACACACTACTACCCCTTTGGTCACCTCCCATCTTGACTATTGTAACCTCTTCCTTGCTGATCTCTCTCAGTGTCATCTCTCTCCTCTTCAATCTATCCAGAACTCTGCTGTGCAGCTAATCTTCCGCCAGCCCTGAAACACTCATATTATCCCTCTTCTGAAATCACTTCACTGGCTGCCCTTCCGTTTCTGTATCCAATTCAAACTTCTCCTTCTTACATATAAATACATTCACTCTACTGCCCCTCATTGCCTTTCCTCTCTCCCTACATTCCTCCTCGTGAACTTTGCTCTTCCTCTGGTTTTCTTCTATGTCCTTTTCTTCCACTGCCAACTCCAGGCTTTGATCTTTTCACCTTGCTACTCCTTATGCCCATCACAAACATCCTGTATCTTTACGTTGGGTCTCTTCCCCTCCCTTCTTCAAATCCATGCTAAAAGCTTACCTCTTGGAAGTCGCTTTTGGATCCTAATCCCTTGTTCTCCTTGTGTCTCTTTTTCCTATTTGAACCTCTTGCTTCTCTTGTTTTGTGCTGTCTGTGTTGATTAGATTGTAAGCTCTATGAGCAGGGACCGTCTTTCTATATGTGTCTGTGCAGTGCTGCGTATGCCTTGCAATGCTATATAAATGATTAATAGTAGTAGTAGTTGAATTTGTTACCAGAGGATGTAGTAAAAACTATTAGCGTAGCTAGTAGGTTTAAAAAAAAGTTTGAACAAATTCCTAGAGGAAAGGTCCATAAACCATTATTAAAGAGGACCCAGGAAATCCACTGCTTGCCCCAGGACGAGCATTGTGGAACCTGTGTGCATTTCTGAGAACCTGGCAGGTACTTGTGACCTGGACTGGCCACTGCTGGAAACAGGATATTGGGCTTGATGAACCTTGATGACCCAGTATGGCATTTCTTATGTTCTTATCATCCTGGCAATAGCAATTATATTAAGAAACATTTGGGTCAGTTTTCAGTGGTGGTGATCGCATTGTTTTTCATATGCCAGCTGTGGCATTAAAAAAAAAAAAGGTCAGCATATATTCAGTATTGTTTTATAGATAGGCAATAATGCTGAATACATGTATAATGTGGTAATCACCACTGGTTATGTGGTCTATTCTAACACACGTTTAGAGAGTTTGGATGTCCGATCTGGACATCCAGACTCACTAAATACCGTGGTGGCGATCCTGCAAACAGAGCTCACCGCACATATAGGCATGATGTGTGGGGAGTTCTGTTCGTGGGCAGGAGGGGGTGGGCCGGGGAGGAGCGAGGGAGGGTATGGCACTCAGCTACACCCACACCGAGATGGATTTCAGCCCAGTGTGCGAGAGGTGTAGTGGGTACTGAAGAACCAGTTGCACATGACAGGAGAAGGGATTCTCCTTCTCCGCACACCAGGCACAGAACCTCCTCCATTGAAAGGCATAAGCCCGTCTGGTGGAGGGCTTTCGGGAGACCAGGAGGATCTCCTCAACTTCCTCAGGAAGACTGAAAGGTGCCAATGCTACCCTTTCAGCAGCCAGTGTTAGCGACCCCAGGTTGGGGTGCAGACCCGCCCAGTGGACTGGGAGTGCCACCAGCAGGGAAAGCATCAGAGGGAACCAAGGTCGCCTGGGTCACCTGGGGTCGATCAGTATAACTGACACCCTCTTGCTCTGGACCTTGAAGAGGGTATTCTGACTACAGGATCAGGAAGGCAATTGTCACCATTCTCCCCGGCTGTAGTTGGCGCGAGCAAAAGTGAGGTAGCTGCGTGTTGTCCGGGGAGGTGAATAGGTCTAACACAGGCCTGCCCAAGCAGTGGAAGAGTTGCTTCATTATCCCGGGGTTCAATGCCACTCATGTGGGCAAAGGATTCTGCTCATCCTGTCTACTAAGCAGTTGTCCTGGCCTGGCAGGTACACTGCTCATAGCAGCATGCTGCTACGCACTGCAAAGGAGAGGAGGGCCACTACCTCCTGACAGAGGGAGTACAAATCCATGCCTCCCTGTTTGTTGATATTAAACATGGCAACCTAGTTGCCTGCCTGGATCAGCACAGGTCGGTGCCGCAGGCAGTGGTGGAATGCTCGCAGAGCCAGGAAGATTGCCCTGAGTTCTAGAAGGTTGATCTGCAAGAGTGACTCCTTCTGGGACCAGCTGCCTTGCATGCGGTGGTCCCTGCAATGCACCCCCCAACCGGTCTGTCCTGTCTCTTGGGAGGACAGCCTTGGCTTTCAATGTGTCCAACTGAGCCCCTATGAGCTCCAGAGATTGGAATGGAGAGAGATGGGATTTCAGATAGTTGATGATGAACACCAGATGCTTCAGTAGGAGGGCTGTTCGCTCTGCAGCCTGACTGACCTCTGAGGCCAAACCCCCTTTGATTAGCCACTCGTCCAGGTAGGGGAAGATAAAAGCCCCTTGTAGGCGCAGGTGGATGGCTACCACTGCAAAGCATTTCATAAAGATTCTTGGCGAGGAGGCTAGGCCAAAGGGCAGCACTTTGTACTGGTACTGCCCTCTTCCCATGACAAACCGTAGGTACTGCCTGTGGGAGGGATGGATTAGGATGTGTGTGTATACATCTTTTAGATCCAAGGAGCACAGCCAGTCTCCCTGGTGGAGGTATGGCAGCAGTGTTCCAGGTCTACTATGGGCCTGAGGACCCCAGTTCTCTTTGGGACAAGGAAGTACCTCGAATAGAAGCCTTTTCCCCATAGGTGTTTGGGTAAAGGCTCCATTGCATTGTCCCTGAGCAGAACTGCAAGCTCTAAGAGCAGAAAAGTCTGGTGAAGGAGAGAGATCTGCAATTGTAAGTATTTACTTCTGGGAAAGTGTAGTTACTCACCTGTAACAGGTGTTCTCCAGGGACAAGCAGGAATCAGTCCTCACATATGGGTGACGTCGGCGCCGACGGAACCCCCGTGTGGAGCAATTCCCCAGCTTTCAAAGAAAGTCTTTGGGATTGCCTGCACATGCGCAGTCCCCTTTCCGGCCAAGGGTGCCATCTTGCTCAGTCAGATGACATAGCTAAAAAGATGGCAAAAAGAGAGAAAATTAATAGGACTGCAACTCCAGGGGAGGAGGGAGGGTCGTGAGGACTGATTCCTGTTGTCCCTAGAGAACACCTGTTACAGGTGAGTAACTACGCTTTCTCCAGGAACAAGCAGGAAGTCAGTCCTCACATATGGGACTCCCCAGCTATAGGCTACTGAGAACCTTAGCTAAAAAAATGGCTCCCTCTAGAAGAGCCACAGCAGCAATAAAAGGATTTTCTCCGAGAACGCAACCCCCACGGTAGCCTGACACCAAAGGGTCGGCGGGTAGGAGTTGCCTAAACCTCAAATAGGTTACGGAGTACCACCTGGCCGAAAACACTGTCCCGCCGGGACTCTCTTTCCAGGCAGTAATGGGCTGCAAAAGTCTGGCTTGAAGACCAAGTTGCAGCCCGGCAGATGTCTGCCAACGGAACAGAGCGGTGGTTAGCCACTGACGCGGCCTTAGCCCTGACACGGTGGGCCATGACTCGACCCTGCAGCTGGAGGTCAGCTGCCCTATATGCCCAGGCAATGCAGTCTGCCACCCAAGTAGATAACGTGCGCTTGGAGACAGGTAGACCCAGCCTACTGGGGTCATAAGAAAGGAAGAGCTGAGAAGCCCTCCGATGTCCCCACGTACACTCCAGGTAGAAGGTGAGCGCCCTCTTACAGTCCAGGGTATGCAGTACCGCCTCTGCCCGGCTGGCATGCGGCCTTGGAAAAATGGCTGGAAGCACCACCTCCTGGTTGAGGTGGAATGAGGAGACCACTTTCGGAAGGATCTTGGGGTGAGTGCGAAGGACCACCCTGTTTCTATAAAACCGTGTGTACGGTCTATCAGATACCAGAGCTTGTAGCTCACTCACACGTCAGGCAGATGTGAGTGCCACCAGGAAGAGCACTTTCTAGGAGAGGAAGCACAGATGGCAAGTAGACATCGGCTCAAAAGGTGGGCGAATAAGCTGCTGCAAGACCACATTCAAGTCCCACTCAGTTGCTGGAGGACGAACCGGGGGCTTTGGTAGAAGTAGACCTCTGAGGAATCTGGACTCCAAGGGGTGAGCCGACAGAGGTTGCCCTTCCACTGGATAGTGGTTTGCTGACAAAGCACTCAGGTGAACCCTGACAGAGTTAGACTTAAGACCTAATTCTGAGAGGTGAAGCAAGTACTGCAACACCACCAGTACAAAGCAGGAGAAAGGGTTTTCATTGCATTGTGTACACCACTCTGCAAACCTATGCCACTTGAAGGCATAGGACTTCCTAGTGGATTGCCTCCTGGAGGCCAGTAACACTTCTTCCACCTTTTTTAGGAAGGAGTAGAAGGGCCAATATTACCCTTTCAGCAGCCATGCCATTAGGTTGAGAGATCTGAGGTTGGGGTGCAAGAGAGAACCCTGCTCCTGAGACAGGAGGTCGGACTGCGTCCCCAGAGGGAGTTGGGTCTCCACTGCCAACTGGAGAAGAAGCGGAAACCAAGGCTGCCTTGGCCATCTGGGGGCTACCAGAATGACCGAGGCCCTGTCCCGAAGGATCTTGAACAATGTTCGGGCCACCAGAGGCGTGGGAGGAAACGCATACAGGAGGCCCACTGACCAAGAGATGAGAAAAGCATCTGCAGCCACCCTCTGAGGATGTGGTTGCCTGGAGCAAAACCTGGGCAACTGGTGATTCTGCAGACTGGCAAAGAGATCTATGGATGGATGTCCCCAGCGGTCGAAAATCCGCTGTGCCACGTCCGGATTCAATTGCCATTCATGAGATTGGAGAATCCTGCTTAGCTTGTCTGCTAGAACGTTCTCCTGACCAGGCAGGTAGATGCTTTGAGCGACATACCCTGCCTGACTGCAAATGAGCAGAGGTCCAGGGTCTCCTGGCAGAGGAGTCGAGACCCTGTGCCCCCCTGTTTGTTCAAGTAGAACATTGCTACCTGGTTGTCTGTCTGCACTAAGACAGACTGACCTGAGAGATCCTGACAGAAGGTTTGAAGAGTTAGGCGAATCAATCGCAGCTCTAAGAGGTTGATTTGGTGCGTAGCTTCCTGAGGAGACCAGAGCACCTGAGTGCATGAACCCTGGCAATGGGCTCCCAAGCCCAGCAAGGATGCATCTGTCGTTAGTACTCTTGTGTGTGAGGGAGTCTGAAAAGGTACTCCCCCGAGCAAGTTGGATGGCAGGTGCCACCACTGCAACGACCTCACGAGTCGCTTGGACACTGTCCCTGAAGTTGCCTGTAGACTGTGTCCACTGGTCCCTGAGGCACCACTGAGCTGTTCTCATGTGCAGACGAGCATTTGGGGTCACTTGCACCATGGAGGCCATGTGGCCTAGTAGACAGAGGAAGCTTCTCGCAGAGATCTGAGACTGTTGACTGACTTGGCGAACTATCGCCAGTAGCTGGTTTGCCCTGTCCTCCGGCAAGTATGCCCTTGTCCGGAGGGTGTCTAGTCTTGCCCCTATAAACTCCAACCTCTGAGTGGGGAGCAATGTAGACTTTGCGTGGTTTATGACAAACCCCAGATGCTGTAGCAGGTTTACAGTACGAGAAGTGGCCTGTTGGGCCTCCTGGATCGACTGGCCTCTTATTAGCCAGTCGTCCAGATAGGGGATGACAAAAATCCCTTAGTTCCTGAGGAAGGCTGCTACCACAGCCAGGCATTTGGTGAATACCCTGGGGGCGGATGCTAGGCCAAAGGGAAGTACCCTGTATTGGAAATGGTTTCCTCCCACCACAAATCTGAGAAACTGTCTGTGGTGTGGATGTATGAGGATGTGTGTATAAGCATCCTTCAGGTCTAAGGAGCATAGCCAGTCTCCCTGCTGGAGGTATGATTCCAAGGGAGAGCATCTTGAACTTTTCCCTTACCAGGAACTTGTTCAGATTCCGCAAGTCGAGGATGGGCCCGAGGTCTCCTGTCCTTTTTGGTATGAGGAAATACCTGGAGTAGAAGCCTCGCCCTTCCAGGTGGTGGGGCACTGGTTCCACCGCCTGATCCTTCAAAAGACCTGCCAACTCCTGTAAGAGGAAGTTCCTGTGAAGAGGGGGCCTTAGAGGCTCTCCTGGAAAGAAGGAGGGTGGTACCTGATCGAAATGGAGTAGATACCCCTTCTGCACTATCTGCAGGACCCAGGTATCGGTGGTAACGGATGGCCACCTGTGGGCATACAAGGTCAGCCTTCCTCCTGTGCAGGGCCATACCAGAGATGGGAGAGAAGCCATGCTGTGGGAATCAAAAACCCCCACCCGGCTGGGTGGGAGCCGGAGCAGGAAGCTTGGGGGTTTTCTGCCTACGCGGGCCGTGCCCCTGTCCCTTGGCCTGCTGCTCCTGTTGGGGAGCTGGGGTGGCCTGATAGGTGGGGTAATTGCGGTAGGCATTACCCTTCCTCGGGAAAAAGGGCTTTTTATCCGAGCCCTTCTTTTTGTGAGAAGGGGCAGAAGTCTTCTTGGAGAGCCTTGTCCGGGTTAAGTACTTGGACTCGATCTCCGCAGCCTTCTCAGTAATGGGTTTGCCGAACAGGTTGTCACCTCAGCAAGGGACATCGACCAACTTGTCCTGAACCCATGACTCCAGGTCAGACAACATTAGCCAGGCCTGACAGCGTGAACCGATGCCGGCCGTGGCTACTTGGGCCGAAGCCTCGAAGCCGTCGTAGGCTGCTCGAGACAAACTTCGAGCACTCCCGAATCCTTGTGGACAAGGCCTTGAAGCGCTGCAAGGGTTCCTCGGAGAGGCCAGTCGAGAACCCGGCAATCTTCTTTGCCAGGTCCCGTAAGTACATGCCCATGTACAGCTGATAGGTCTGGACACGGCATGACAGCATCGAGCCCTGGAAGCACTTTCTGCTGAGGGTATCTAGGTTATGGGCCTCCCAGCCGAAAGGCACCAAGGAGTGCGTTTTTTGGCTTTTGAGCCTTCGCATGGCCGATTCCGAAACCATGGAGTTGTGAGGCAGCTGTGCTTTCTGGAACCCGGGGCTCTTGCGGACTCGATAAATGGAATCAACCTGCTTGCTGAGAACTGGCATCGAGGCCGGGGACTCCCACATGTGGAGCATTAGCCGTTCCAGCATCGGAAGCACCGGCACAGTAAGGGCTTCCCTCGGGGGAAACTCATACTAGAGGGCCTTGAGCTCTTTGGCTCGAGGCTCCTCCTCGGACTCCACCAGGAATGCCAACGCCTTGGCCATGTCCCTGACGAAGTCCGAGAACCTGGTGTCCTCCGGGGGGGGGGGGGGGGACGACCTTCTCCGAGGCTCCGAACCCAGTGAGTCCAATGGGATACACTGGGTCCGGTGAGTGTCTGGAGACTCCTCATCTTCCGTCTCCCACACCGACTCCGAGGAGGAGGAATCGAGCGGCTCCAGCCATGAGGGCATCGAGCCCGACTGCCCCGATGCAGAGGGCACCAGCGTCGACGACCTCGGCCCTGAATGGGAGGTCAAGGGATACCTTGGCCAAGGATCGACTCGAGACCTGATTGACTTGAGGATCGGCTCGGCCTCCGGGGTCGACTTGGACGTCGAGGTCCCGGTGGTCAGGGCGGAGGGACCGGTGAGACCGGCAATCAGTGCCCGCTGCTGCTCCATGAAGGCAGCCATGCTGCTCTCCAGGGCCGCCATCCTGAGACCGAGCTCAGAAGGCTCCGCAGCCTCCGGATCGGGTCTCCCGATGCCGGCTCTCCCGGAGGAGAATCTATGAGGACAACAGTTGTTACCTGACTCGGCGTCTCCGGCTCCTTACGAGTTAGTTTGGCCGGCTGCTCCGACTCAGAGGACCCGGGGCGACGGTCGGGGCTCCGTGTCCTGGAACCCTAGGGCCCAGGCCGATCAGAGGCCTCCAACGACGTTGCCCTCATGAGCTTTTTCTTCCTCCGGTGTTCCTTGGAGGGAGACCCCCGCTCAGAGGACCCACGACGCTCGGTTTCGGATAACTGCCGAAACGTCGAGGCCTCTGACATGGTCCGGGCTCGGATGGTTGCGGACTCCGAAAAAATCCTTTTACGTTGATGCTGCCTGCTCCTCAATGCCTTGGAAGACATCTTGCCACATGGGCCACAGACCACCGGGTCATGATCAGGCCTGAGGCATTGGAGGCAACAGTCATGTGTGTCGGTAAGGGACATTAGCTTCTTACACCGATCATGCTTCTTGAGCCCGCTGCCAGCCATTGGGGGAAAAAGGGCCCCTGCAAGGTCAAATGACTGGGCTGCCAGTGAAAATGAAGAAAAAAAAAGAGCACGAACGCTAGTCACAAAGGACAAAAACAAAAAATGTGACCGGACTCAATACCGGTGTACCTAGCTGAAGGAGGGAAGGGGAACCGGCATCGAAATGGGTCGAAGAATAATTCTTCAACCGTTCTGATGCACTTTTTCCGAGGACAACGAAACAATGTCCATTGGGCTCCGCGGAAAAAGGGAAACTGAGCAAGATGGCACCCTTGGGGCGGGAAGGAGACTGCACATCCGCAGGCAATCCCAAAGGCTTTCTTTGAAAGCTGGGGAATTGCTCTGCACGAGGGCTCCGTCGATGCCGACGTCACCCATATGTGAGGACTGACTTCCTGCTTGTTCCTGGAGAATTTTTCTTTATCTTGAGTAAAAAGGAATTCTTTAGATTAAAGCTGATTAATCTGTGAACCCAGTGTATTTGTTAAATCAGTCAGGGCCTAGTAGCAGCAAAGAGCTTTCAGTTTAAAATCTTACGTGTGCACTAGGTGCAAGGAGCTCTTTGCTCTCAGGGAACGAGTACGATCTCTGGAGGCTAGAGTAGCAGACTTGGAAGACATAAGGAAGACATAGACAAGACCTACAGGGATATAGTTCTAAAGTTCCACCTCCAGTCTGGCAGCACCCCTGTTGCCATGGAGGAGAGAGGTCACGTGACAGTAGAGCATCACCCTGGTGTAGCAGGAAGTGATCCCGTAGACCTGTCCTCCAGGTGATGTAAAACCCTCTCGCACCGAGGAGATTTCTCCAGGGCCATGTGCCCATAAGGGAAGGGTTAGGACAGCCATCATAGTTGGTGATTTGATCATTAGGCATGTAGATAGCTGGGTGGCTGGTGGACGTGAGGATCACCTGGTAACATGCCTGCCTGGTGCGAAGGTAGCGGACCTCATGCGCCACCTAGACAAGGTCTTAGATAGTGCTGGGGAAGAGTCTGCTGCTTTGGTACATGTCGGTACCAATGACATAGGAAAATGTGGTAGGGAGGTTCTGGAAGCTAAATTTAGGCTTTTAGGTAGGAAGCTGCAATCCAGAACTTCCAGGGTAGCATTCTCCAAAATGCTTCCCGTTCCATGTGCAGGACCCAAAAGGCAGGCAGAGCTCCGGAGTCTCAATGCGTGGATGAGACAATGGTGCAAGGATGAGGGTTTTGGATTTGTTAGGAACTGGGGAACATTCTGGGGAAAGGAGAGGCTCTTCCGAAGGGATGGGCTTCACCTTAACTGGGATGAAACCAGTTGGCATTAACCTTTAAAAAGGAGATAGAGCAGCTTTTAAACTAGATAATAGGGGAGAGTCGACAGTCGCCCAAGACCACATGGTTCTGAACAATGTATCCTTGAAGGATACTACCAAAAGAATGAAGTTAGGGCATATCAGCAGAGAGGTTCTAATAAAGACAAAGGTAGTCCAAATGCTCTTGAGTACAGAGCAGACAGAGCTTAAAGATTCCAAATTACCCCTGCCTACCGATAACCAGAATAATATGAATAAAATACAATCTCTAAAATGCTTGTAGGCAAATGCTAGAAGTCTAAAAAATAAGATGGGAGAGTTAGAATGTATAGCACTAAATGAGAAGTTAGATATGATTGGCATCTCAGAGACATGGTGGAAGGAGAACAACCAGTGGGACACTATGATACCTGGGTACAAACTATATTGTAATGATAGAGCTGATCAAATTGGTGGAGGGGTTGCACTCTATGTTAGAGAGGGCATTGAGTCACAAAGGATTAAAGTTTTGCAGGAAACAAAAAATTGCTGTAGAATCTCTATGGATTGAAATTTCATGTAAAAAGGGGAAGGCGATGGCAGTGGCAGTGTACTATCGACCACCTGGCCAGAATGAACAAATGGATGACATGCTCAAAGAAATCAGTGAAGCTAACAAAAGTTACAGCACAGTAATAATAATGGGTGATTTCAATTACTCCAGTATTGACTGGGTAAATGTCACGGCAGGACATGTTAGGGAGATAAAATTTCTAGATGAAATAAATGACTGCTTCTTGGAGCAGCTGGTTCATGAACTGACCAGAGGGGAAGCCATTTTGGACCTAGTCCTTAGTGGAACACCAGATCTGGTGCAAGAGATAAGGGTGTTGTGGCCACTTGGCAATAGTGATCATAGCATGATTGTATTTGATTTAATTAATGGAGGAGGGATGGTAAGAAAATCCAGAGTACTACCTTTTAACTTTCGAAAGGGAGACTATGATAAAATGAGGAAATATTTTAAGAAAAAACTAAAAGGAACAGTTGCAAAGGTTAAAGACTTACATCAAGCTTGGGTGTTGTTTAAAAATACTATCTTGGAAGCCCAGACCAGCTGTATTCCATGCTTTAAGAAAAGTGGAAGGAAGTTCAAAAAACTGCCAGCATGGGTTAAAGGTGAGGTCAGAGAGGCTGTTTTTGCCAAAAAAGCATCTTTCAGGAAATGGAAAAAAGAGCCAAATGATGAAAACAGGAAACAGCACACGCACTGGCAAGTTAGTGCAAGGCATTGATAAGGAAGGCAAAGAGAATTTGAGAAGAAGCTTGCTGTGGAAGCAAAAAAGCGTAATAAAGACTTTTTCTAGTATATTCATAGCAAAAAACCTGTGAGAGAGTCAGTTGGACCATTAGATGACAGAGGGGTAAAAGAGGCACTAAGAGGGGACAAGGCCATAGCAGAGAGAATGAATGAATTCTTTGCTTCGATCTTTACTGAGGAAGATGTAGGGCTATTACCCATGACTGAAGTGGTATTTAAAGCTGATACTGTGGAAGAATTGAAAGAAATATCGATACATCGGCAAGATGTATTACAACTATTTGATGAAGAATGGCAAATCACCTGGCCCGGATGGTATACATCCAAGGGTGTTGAAATAACTGAAATATGAGATTGTAGACCTGCTATTAGTAATCTATGAATTATCATTAAAAATCATCTGTAATACCTGAATATTGGAGGATGGCCAATATAACGCCAATTTTTCAAAAGGGTTTCAGGGGTGATCCGGGAAACTACAAACCAGTGAGCCTGACATCAGTACCATGCAAAATAGTAGAAACCATTATAAAGAATAAAGTTACTGAACATGTAGACAGCCATGATTTAAAGGGAGAAAGCCAACATGGATTTTGCCAAGGAAGATCTTGTCTTACTAATCCGTTATATTTTTTTGAAGGTATGAATAAACAGGTAGATAAAGGTTAGTCAGTTGATATAGTGTATCTGGATTTTCAGAAAGACTTTGACAAGCTCCCTCATGAGAGACTCTTGGTAAAACTATAAAGTCATGGGATAGGAGGCAGTGTATTATTGTGGATGGCGAACTGGTTAAAAGATCAAAAGCAGAGAGTAGGGCTAAATCGCCAATGTTCTCAATGGAGAAAGGTGAATAGTGGATCAGTGATGGGCCTACTGCTTTTTATCATATTCATAAATGACCTGGAAATGGGAATAATGAACGATGTGATGAAATCTGCAGATGCACAAAATTATTCCAAGTTGTTAGAACACAAGAGGATTGTGAAAAATTGCAAGAGGACCTTGACAAATGGGAAGACTGGATGTCTAAATGGCAGATGAAATTTAATGTAGACAAGTGCAAAGTTATGCACTTAGGAAGAACAACCCAAACTATGGTTACACGATGCAAGGTTTCACATTAGGAACCACCACCCAGGAAAGCATAGTTACTCACCTGTAACAGGTGATCTCTGAAAACAGCAGGAATTTAGTCTTCACATATGGGTATTGTCGGTACCGACGGAGCCTGCGCAGGAACGCTTCCCAGCATCCAATAGGAACGCTTTTGGGAGCATCCCTCAGCACATGCGCGCTGCCTTCCCGCCTTTCCAACTGTCCCTCTTCAGTTAAGTTTGTAGCTGAGTGAAAGGATAGAGGGAGAGAGGAAAGAGACAGATAGAGAGACAACTCCTAGGGGAGGTGGGTGAGTTGTGAAGACTAAATTCCTGCTGTTCCCAGAGATCACCTGTTACAGGTGAGTAACTACGCTATCTCCAGGAACAAGCAGGAATGTAGTCTTCACATATCGGGACTCCCTAGCTGAAGATGCCAGGGAGATAGCCCCTGGAAGCTGCCACCCAAATAAGGTGGGCCATGCTTCCTCCCATGGATCTCTGGCATCCCACCAGGGTTGGTGGGTAGGAGTTGAATTAGGTCTGGAAGAGATTTTGAAGAACAGCTTGGCCAAAAAAGGCATCCTGATGGGAGGCTTTAGCTAGGCAGTCGTGGGCTGTAAAGGGGTGTACCGAAGCCCAGGTGGCTGCTCGACAAATGTCATCAATAGACACAGAGTGAAGGTTAGACATAGAGGCTGCCATGGCTTTCACATTATGAGCTGTGACATGGCCTTGAAGAGGAAGACTCTTACTCTCATAAGCAAAGGATATGCATTGTGCAATCCATTTGGACAGAGTTCTCTTGGAGACTGGAAGTCCCAAATGACTAGAATCAAAAGCAATAAAAAGTTGAGAAGACTTTCTATGTTGCTGTGTTCTTTGTAGGTAAAAAGCCAAGGCTCTTTTACAATCCAAAGTATGAAGGTTCCTTTCTGCATTAGAGGCATGAGGCCTTGGAAAGAATACAGGAAGATAAATTGATTGATTTAAATGAAAAGGCGAAACCACCTTTGGCATAAAGTGTGGATGAGTTCTAAGAACAACCTTATCATGGTGAAACTTAGTATAAGGAGGATCAGCCACTAAAGCTTGCAATTCACTAATGCGACGTGCAGAGGTGATTGCATTTAGGAAGATGACCTTCCAGGACAAAAGCTTTAGGGTTCTAGTGGCTAAAAGGTTCAAAAGGCGGTTTCATGAGCTGCCCGAGAACTAGGTTTAAATCCCATGCCACCGGTGGTGGCCTGCTGGGAGGCTTTGTTAATAGAAGACCTCTCATAAATCTTGTTATGAGTGGATGAGAGGAAATTGGTTGTCCATTTAGAGGCTTATAGGAAGCTGCAATTGCACTAAGATGGACTGTTACTGAATTGGTCTTTAGACCAGAATCTGATAGATGAAGTAGATACTCTAGTATCGATTCCAAAGGTATCATAAGGGGGTTTAACCCCTTCTGTGAACACCATATAGTAAAACGTTTCCACTTGAAGGTGTAAGAGTGTCTTGTGGAAGGTTTTCTAGAAGCCTGAAGGATATCCTTTACCTGTTGGAAAAGGTTAAGATCCTGAAGGTCTAAACTTTCAGCAACCAGGCCCTGAGATGCAGGGACTGGGGATTCTGGTGCCACAGCATCCTGTTCTCTTGGGAGAGGAGATCTGGAGCATAGCCTAACTCCAGAGGTGCAGCTTGAGAGAGATGTAGAAGCAGGGGATACCACGTTTGGCGTGGCCACCTTGGCGCTATGAGGATCATACGACCCCTGTCTCTCTGAAGCTTGAAGAGTGTTTTGGGGATGAGGGGAATAGGTGGAAAGGCATAGAGGAAGTCTTGACCCCAGTGAAGAAGGAAGGCGTCCCTTGCCTGGCAATTTTGAGCCGGAATCCTGGAACAGAACTGGGGAAGTTTGTCATTCAGTGGACTTGCAAATAGGTCTATGTCTGGGGTTCCACAGATCTGAAATATCTTGGCCACCTGGTCTAGGTGGAGAGACCATTCGTGAGGCAGCAGTACTCGGCTGAGTTTGTCTGCCCAAAGGTTTTGAATGCCTGGAAGATATACCACAAGAAGGTGAATTTAATGCTCTCTGACGAAGGCCCATAGTCGTAAAGCTTCGTTGCATAACGACAGAGAGCCTGTTCCGCTCTGCTTGTTCACGTAGAACATAGCTACTTGATTGTCCGTTTGGACTAGGACTGTCTTGTAGCTGAGCTGGGCATGGAATACTCGAAGAGCTAGATAGATTGCTCTGAGTTCCAGAAGGTTTATGTGAAGACAAGCCTCCTGTGGAGTCCAGGTACCCTGGGTAGAGAGATGATGCAGGTGTGCTCCCCATCCCACCTGTAATGCATCTGTTGTTAGGGTGGCCTGGAATAGGGGTTGCTGGGAAGGAGACCCCACTAGAAGATTTTCCAGTGATTGTCACCATTGTAGGGACAAGATCAGTCGTTGTGAGTTTGATATCTTGTCCGACAGATGTCCTGTGGCCTGTGTCCACTGTGTGGATAGGGTCCACTGGGCTGCTCGCATATGAAGGCGAGCGTAGGGAACCACATGAACCCGTGGATGCCATATGTCCCAATAATTGTAGTAGTTCTTGAGCAGTTAGGGAGGACTTCACAGCTGCTTGAGATGCTAGCTGCATTATACGAAGACAGCGGGGTTGTGGGAGAAAAGCCCTTGACTGTCTGGTATCTAGATGGGCTCCTATGAACTCTAGGGACTGAGACGGAGCAAGCTGGGATTTTGCGAGGTTTATGACCAATCCCAAGTATTGAAGGATTTGCATTGTGCAAAACAATGCAGATCTGGCTTCTGGAACCGTGGGGGATCGAATGAGCCAGTTGTCCAAGTAAGGGAAGACGAATATCCCCAGGGTTCGCAGAAATGCAGCTACTACTGCCATGCATTTCGTGAATACTCTTGGTGCCGAAGCCAGACCAAAGGGAAGAACCCTGTATTGGAAATGTTTTCCTTTGAAAAGGAATCGTAAGAATTTCCTGTGATCTGGATGGATCAGAATGTGAGTATATGCATCTTTTAGATCTAGAGAACAAAGCCAATACTGACTTTGATGGTATGGCAGAAGAGTTCCCAGAGAAATCATTTTGAACTTTTCTCGGAACAGATATTTGTTCAATTCTCTGAGGTCTAGAATGGGTCTGTGTCCTCCTGTTTTCTTTGGAATAAGAAAATAGGGGGAGTAGAACCCTGTACCCTGTTGAAGAATGGGCACCTCCTCTATTGCTCCTTGAGCAAGGAGTGTTGAGACCTCTTGATCCAGGTTGGGGAATTGAACTGTCTAATGATTGTAGGAGGGGGCATACTGTGAAAATGAAGCTTGTACCCCTCTCCGATAATGGACAGAGTCCAGTTTTATGTTATTTGGTGCCATCTGTTGGCAAAATGACACAACCTGCCTGGAATGTTTAGGGGTTCTGGCCCCTTCAGAGGCAGGAAGGCTAAGTTCTCTATGAAGGAGTCAAAGCCCTTGAGGGGGCTGGGCCTGTGGAGCTGGTTGAGCTCTAAGGCCTTTTGGCTTCTTTTGTCTGGATTGTTGTTGTTGACCCTTCTGGGCAACCTGACCCTGAGCTTGCCCTTGCTGGGTATAGGATGGATAAAATGTACTCTTTTTGCTGAAAAATGGTTTTTTATAGGGTTTCTTTTTGACTGGGGTGAATGTAGATTTTGACAATCTGTCTAAAGTGAGATTGTCAGTATCTATCTCATTAGCCTTCTCCTGCCAATTCTTGCCAAAGAGGTTTTCTCCTGTACAAGGGATGTTTCCCAATTTATCCTGTACCCAAATCTCCAAGTCTGATGCCTGAAGCCAGGCAATCTGACACACCACCAATGGCAATAGCAGAGGTTCTGCTGATGCATTCAAAGCAGTCAAAGGCTGCACGGTTTACAAACTTAGAAACATCTTGAGCATGCTTGACCAGAGTGAGAAAGTTCTGTCGTTTGACCTCAGGGAGAAGGGGTCTCATAAGCTCCAAATCTCCTGTGATCTCTTTGAGGAACATTACCATATATAAAATATATGAGCTGATCCTAGCTGAAAGCATGGAAGCCTGAAATGTTCAACGCCCAAAAGCATCAAGAGTCCTGCATTCACGACCTGGAGGATTGGATGCATGTCTCTTTGCACTTTTCATCCTACGCATGGCTGACTCCACTACCATTGAATGGTGTGGCAGCTGAGTCTTTTGAAAACCAGGACATGGTGGAACTCGATACATGGTATCGAGTCTCCTAGAATGAAGAGATGTGGTCAAAGGTGTCTCCCACATTCTGAGCATCAAATCATGAAGAATTTCATGAATGGGCAGAGTGGCTGCTTCCTTGGGAGCCTTAGGGTATTGGAGAATTTCCAATTCCTTTGCTATAGGTTCTTTTTCAGGAGCTACCGTGATTGAAAGGCCTCGGGCCACATCACGAATAAAATCCTGAGAAGACATGTCTTCTGGAGGAGACATTCTGCGTTGGGGAAGAGTCTTCCGGGAGAAACACTCTGGTACCGGCAGAATTATCAGTCATCGGAATCGGAGGATTCGAAGTATCTCTGATCACGATGTTCATGCAAAGCACGGTCTCGGTATTGATCGAAGTCGGTACCGAATTGGTCCGGTACCGACCTGTCGATGCCAGTAAAAGTCTGCATGGGAAGGATTCCCACCGGGGCCGGTACCGTTGGTGCTGGTACAGGTATCTCTACCGGTGCTGGTATGGGCACCCGTTGAACCACTGGTGTCAACGGTACTGCAGCTGTAAGGAGAGCTGCAAGACTGCGTTCGATAGTGAGGAATCTCTGTTCTATCAATGCTGCCAATGCCTGGGTATCGGTACCAGTAAAAGCAGCCGGAACCCTTGAGCATGGCACCAGTAGTTCTGCCGAGGTCGAAGCCTCGAGAACATCCTGGAACCCTGTTGATGCTTTAGAGGCCAAAACCTCCCGCCGGGGCTGTTTTGCCAGTGTAGTTTCCTCAAGGGCAATGCCAATGGCCTCTTGATGCTTTGAAGGAGAGCTACCCTTTGAGGACCAGCTCTTATGTTTAGTTACCTGAGATCCATGGGAGGAGGATGAGGCTCTTGAAGACGTCGATGAAATGGACCTGGTATCCGAAGAAAAGAGGGTACCGAGCTTTGCAGCTCGGTTCTGTCTTCCTCTTTTAGTCATCTCCATACAGGAGGAACACTCAGATGGAGAATGGTCAGGACCTAAACATTTTAGACACCAGTCATGGGTGTCAGTGACGGAGATGGTACCGCCACATTTACTACATTTTTTAAAACCACTAGCTGTTTTTTCCATCTTTTGGGAAAAATGGGGCCTAATGCCCAAAATGGCGCCTAGCACCAAAAGAAAAAGTTTCTTAAGAGAAACAGTTCAAAAATAGATTTTTTTTTTTAAAAGAAGAAAGAAAGAACCGGCGGTACCGGTAGGTGTCGTGAGGAGGCAGGCGCGACCACAAGAAAACAAGTTTAAAGAAGAAATTTTCTGCGGTGACAGGGTATGTGTCCTGTCGGCTCCGCGGAAAACGAAGAACTGAAGAGGGACAGTTGGAAAGGCGGGAAAGCAGCGCACATGTGCTGCGGGATGCTCCCAAAAGCGTTCCTATTGGACGCTGGAGAGCATTCCCGCGCAGGCTCCGTCGGTACCGACGATACCCATATGTGAAGACTACATTCTTGCTTGTTCCTGGAGATAAAGAGCTAGTTGTCATCGTGGATGCTACATTGAATCCTCTGCCCAATGTGCAGTGGTGGTCAAGAAAACAAATAGAATGCTAGGAATCATAAGGAAAGGAATGGAGAAGAAAATCAAGGATACTATAATGCCTCTGTATCGTTCCATGGTGCAACCGCACCTTGAATATTGTATGCAATTCTGGTCACCATATCTTAAAAATGATATTGCAGAATTAGAAAAGTATAGAGAAGAGCCACCAAAATGGTTAAGGGGATGTAAGGGTACCCCTGTGAGAAAAGGTTTAAAAGATTAGGCCTCATCAACTTGGAAAAAAAGACAGCCCAGGAGAGAAATGATAGAGGTCGACAAATTAGTGAATGGGGTGGAATGGGTAAATGTAGATCAGTTGTTACTCCATCAAAAAGTAGAACTACTAGGGGACACGCAATGAAACTATAACGTAACCCATTTAAGACCAATGAGAGAAAATATTTTTTCACTGAAGGTGTAATTGAACTCTGGAATTCGTTACGGGAGGATGTAGTTTAAGCTGTTAGTGTAGCTGTGTTTAAAAAAGAATTTGGACAAGTTCCTGCAGGAAAAGTCCATAAACTATTATAATGGTTATTAAAGAGGACCAGGGAAATCCACTGCTTATCCCCAGATAAACACTGTGGAATCCATGTACCTTTTTGGGAAACTGACTGGTATTTGCGACCTGGATTGGCCACGATAACAGGATACTAGGCTTGATAGAACTTGGTCTGACCCAGTGAGGCATTTCTTAATTATAAGCAAACATGCTTATTTTGAGCAGATTCAGTGTAGAATCTGCAGTTTGGAAATGAAAATACATTTTGCGTCTGCATTTTGTGTACAGGGTAATTAAAAAAGTAGCAGCTAACCAGTTACAGCAGAGGAGTATCTTAAACTATACATTTAGACAAATAATCACTGCACCCACTCTTGCCGCCTTGCTGGACAGACTAGATGGATCATACTGGTCTTTATCTGCTGTCATATACTATCTTACTATGTTATGGCAAAAGCAATAAAGGTTGCTTTTACGTATTTTTGACCTATTTGACTGAATCTTCATATGTCCCTATGCTCCTGTTTTGTTTTCATTAAGGGGTTGATTCATCCAATTTGAGGCCAGAGAGAGGGTTATGGCAAACAGCTATTCCGGAAGATCAGTGGCATATCTAAAATGCTGCCTTGTGTCTGAAAAAGCTGCCCTTGGGAAGCGGGAGAGGCCATTAATGAGTGTATAATGAAGAACAGCTCCAAGTTGCAGAATGCATTATCAACCTCATCAGACAGTGCATAAGTCTCATTAGTCCTTTTAAGACATGCAAAGTTGCTCTGATGACACTGGCCCCCTAAAGAACAGGGCGTAGGTGGAATCTGGAGCGTGCTTGATGAATGACATTTACCCCAAGTAAAAGCCCACACCTTGATCATCATACCAGCTCATTTAAATATTCCCTCAAACATTTATTCAGACAGGCCGCACAGCAAGACATATTCAGTGCTGAGAAAAAAAGTTTCTGACTCCTCTAGGATGCTTTATATTTTAGCACATTTTATGTGCAAAACATGATTTTATCAAATCTAAGTCTGGTAACACCAAAGAAATTCTATTCATGCTAATCACATCCATACCACAAGAACCATTTTATAAAGCACCAAATTTACACATGTCTGGAGCGATCACGTCTATGTCATATGAAGGCATGATGGAGGCATGTCCACGGTGGCAATAAAAAGATCCACTTGCATCTCAGATTTTAGAATGGCACTTCATGTTTAAAAGCACCAGAGGACATGTCCATATCTACACCTGCCCCTGCCCCTTGGCACAAACAGGAATTTGAAAAATGCTTGTTTCATCCAGCTTTCAACAATAAGGATAACAAGGGCATTCCCTCTTATTGGCAAAATAAATTTTTCCTCCTCATAGGACAGCATGTGAAAATCAAGGCCTCTTTGCATACTTCCACAGCACTGCACATCTCTTTCTAAAATGGCAGGATGGGACATGTACAGTGCCTTGAGAAAGTATTCATCCCCTCGGTTTTTGTCCTGTTTTGTCGGTGAGGTGGACCGACAATAAAATATCTGGTATATATAAGAAAACCAGTAAAAACCTAAAAGTTGTGAATGCATGTGTATTCATCTCTTGTGCTATGAAACCCCTAAATAAGATCTGGTCCAACAAATTAACCTCAGAAGGCACATAATTAGTGATTAGGCTTCACCTATGTGCAATTAGTGTCACATGATCTGTCACTTGTTGCCTGTGTCCTGAAAGGTCCCTGACTCTGCAACAACACTAAGCAAGCAACATGAAGACCAAGGATCACTCCAAACAGGTCAGAGACAAAGCTGGAGAAGTATAGATCAGGGTTGGGTTATAGAAAATATCCCAGTACCTGGATATTCCACGGAGCACCATTAAATCCATTAGAACAAATTGGAAAGAATATGGCACCACTACAAACCTGACAAGAGAAGGCCACCCAGGAAAACTCACAGACAGGGCAAGGTGGGCATTAGTCGGAGATGCCACAAAGACACCAAGGAGCTGCAAAGATCCACAGCAGGGATGGGAGTATCTGTCCATAGGACCACTTTAAGCTGGGCTTTATGGAAGAGTAGCAGAAAAAAGCCATTGCTTAAAGAAAGAAATAAAATGTGTGGAGTTTGCACAACAGCATGTGGTGGACCCCCCCAAACACATGGGGGAAGGTTCTCTGGTCCGATGAGATGCAAATTGATCTTTTGGGTCATCATGGGAAATGCCCTAAGAACACCACTCCCACAGTGAAACATGGTGGTGGCAGCAACATGCTGTGGGGATGTCTTTCAGCAGGGACAGGAAAATTGGTCAGGACTGAAGGAACAATGGATGTCACTAAATACAGGGCACTACTTAATGAAAAGCTGTTTCAGTCTGCCAGGTATTAGAGACTGGGACGAAGGTTCACCTTCCAGCATAACAATGACCCTAAACAGACTGCTCAAGTTACACTGGAGTGGTTTAAAGGGAAACATTTAAATGTTCTGGAATGGCCTAGTCCAAGACCAGAGCTCAATCCAACTGAGAATCTGTGGCATGAAGGTATTGGAGCAGTTTTGCCTTAGGAATGGGTGAAAATCCCAATGGCTAGATGTGCTAAGCTAATAAAGACATACCCAAGAGACTTGCAGCTATAATTGCAGCAAAAGGTGGCTCTACACAGTATTGACTTTGGGGGGGGGGGGGGTGGAAAGCGTAGTTACTCACCTGTAACAGGTGTTCTCCAGGGACAGCAGGAATCAGTCCTCACATATGGGTGACGTTGGCGCCGACGGAGCCCTCGTGCGGAGAAATTCCCCAGCTTTCAAAGAAAGTCTTTGCGATTGCATCGCGCATGCGCAGTCCCTTTCCCGCCCAAGGATGCCATCTTGCTCAGTCAGATGACATAGCTAAAAAGACGGCAAAAATGAGAAAAAATTAATCAAAGGACTGCAACTCCAGGGGAGGTGGGAGGGTTCTGAGGACCGATTCCTGCTGTCCCTGGAGAACACCTGTTACAGGTGAGTAACTACGCTTCCTCCAGGAATAAGCAAGAAGTCAGTCCTCACATATGGGACTCCCTAGCTATAAGCTACCGAGAACCCATAGTTGAAAATGGCTCCCTCTAGAAGAGCCGCAGCAGCAGTGATAGGATTTTTCTCCGAGAACGCAACCACCACGGTAGCCTGACACCAAAGGGTCAGAGGTTAGGAGTTACCTAAACCTCGAATAGATTACGGAGTACCACCTGACAGAAAACACTGTCCCGCTGGGACTCTCTCTCCAGGCAGTAGTGGGCTGCAGAAGTCTGGCTTAAAGACCAAGTTGCGGCCCGGCAGATGTCTGCCAATGGAAAAGAGCGGTGGTTAGCCACTGATGCGGCCTTAGCCCTGACAGAGTGGGCCGTGATTCGGCCCTGCAGTTGGAGGTCAGCTGCCCTGTACACTCAGGTGATGCAATCTGCCACCCAGGTGGATAACGCGCGCTTGGAGACAGGTAGACCCAGTTTACTAGGGTCATAAGAGACGAAGAGCTGGGAAGCTCTCTGATGTCCCCGCGTACGTTCCAGGTAGAAGGCGAGTGCCCTCTTACAGTCCAGGGTGTGCAGAACCGCTTCTGCCCTGCTGGTATGTGGCCTGGGGAAGAAGGTTGGAAGAACCACCTCTTGGTTGAGGTGAAACGAGGAAACCACTTTTGGAAGGAACTTGGGGCGAGTACGTAGGACCACCCTGTTTTTATAAAACCGTGTATACGGTCTATCCGATACTAAAGCTTGCAGCTCACTCACATGTCGAGCAGACGTGAGTGCCACCAGAAAGAGTGCTTTCCAGGAAAGGAAGCAGAGATGACAGGTGGACATTGGTTCAAAAGGTGGGCAAGTAAGCCGCTGCAAGACCACATTTAAGTCCCACTCTGTAGCCGGTGGGCGAATCGGAGACTTCAAGAGTAGGAGGCCTCTGAGGAATCGAGATACCAGAGGGTGAGCTGAAAGAGGTTGCCCGTCCACTGGAGAGTGGTTAGCTGATAGCGCACTCAGGTAGACCCTGACAGAGTTAGACTTGAGGCCTAACTCTGAGAGATGGAGCAAGTACTGTAATACCCGAGGAACTTGGCAAGTGAACGGGTTCTCCTTATTTTGGGCACACCACCCTTCAAATCCACGCCACTTGAACGCGTAGGATTTTCTAGTGGATTGCCTCCTAGAGGCCAGCAACACCTCCTCAACCTCCTTGGGAAGGAGTAGAGGGGCAAGTACTACCCTCTCAGCAGCCAGGCCATTAAGTTGAGGGATCTGAGATTGGGGTGTAGCAAGGAACCCTGTTCCTGGGTCAAGAGGTCAGGCTGCACCCCCAGTGGGAGTGGAGTTTCGACCGCCAGTTGAAGGAGAAGAGGGAACCAAGGCTGTCTGGGCCACCTGGGGGCTACCTGGATGACAGAGGCCTTGTCCCGAAGAATCTTGAACAGAGTGCGTGCCACCAAGGGTGTGGGTGGGAATGCATAGAGAAGGCCCTGTGCCCGCGAGATCAGGAAAGCATCTGCCGCCACGCTCAGCGGATGCGGCTGCCTCGAGCAGAAGCGGGGCAACTGATGGTTTTGCGGATTGGCAAAGAGATCCATGGATGGGAGACCCCAGCGGTTGAAGATCTGCTGGGCTACATCCCGGTTCAGTTGCCACTCGTGAGACTGAAGAATCCTGCTTAACTTGTTGGCCAAGAGGTTCTCCTGACCTGGCAGATAAACTGCCTTTAGGGACATGTGATGTGCCATTGCAAAAGAGCAGAGGTCCAGAGTTTCCTGGCATAGGATGCGAGATCCTGTGCCTCCCTGTTTGTTGATGTAGAACATCGCTACTTGATTGTCTGTATCAGCACCGACTGATGTGAAAGAAGATGACAGAAGGCTTGAAGAGCTAGGCGGATGGCTCAAAGCTCTAGAAGATTGATTTGGAGTGTGGCCTCTCGCAAGGACCACAGACCCTGAGTGCATGAACCCTGGCAATGGGCTCCCTAGCCCAGCAAGGAGGCATCTGTTGTCAGCACTCTGGTGTGAGAGGGAGGTTGGAATGGTACACCCTGAAGCAAGTTGGGGGGGGGGGTGAAGCCACCATTGCAAGGCTGTCACCAGTAGCTTGGAAATCGCTACCCTGTCTCTGAGGTGGCCGGTGGCTTGCGTCCACTGGTCTCTGAGGCTCTATTGTGCGCATGTGGAATTGAGCAAATGGAGTCACATGCACCGTGGAGGCCATGTGGCCCAGGAGGCGTAGGAAGACCCTTGCGAAGACCTGAGGTCTGTGCTGGACCTGCTGTACCAAGTCCAGCAACCGCCTTGCTCTGTCCAGCGGTAGGTAAGCCCTTGCCTGAAGGGTGTCCAGTCTTGCCCCTATGAACTCCAAGTTCTGAGTGGGAAGTAAAGTGGACTTTGAGTGATTTATAACAAACCCTAGGTGCTGGAGCAGGGTGACTGTGCGAGCAGTGGCCTGCTGTGCCTCCTGTGCCAACTGGCCCCTTATGAGCCAGTCGTCTAGGTATGGAAAGACGAAGACTCCCTGGCTTCTGAGGAAGGCCGCCACCACTGCTAGGCATTTGGTAAATACTCCGGGAGCGGAAGCTAGGACAAAGGGAAGCACCTTGTACTGGAAGTGGTTTCTTCCGACCACAAACCTGAGATATTGTCTGTGGTCTGGGTGTATGAGGATGTGAGTATAAGCATCTTTTAGGTTTAGGTCTAAGGAGCATAGCCAGTCTCCCTGGTGGAGGTAAGGCAGTAGGATCCCAAGGGAAAGCATCTTGAACTTCTCCCTCATCAGGAACTTGTTCAGATTTTGCAAGTCTAGGATGGGGCGAAGGCCTCCTTTTCTTTTTGGTATGAAGAAATCACTGCAGTAGAAGTCTTGCCCCTGCAGGTGGTGGGGCACCGGTTCCACTGCCTGATCCTTTAGCAGACCTGTCAACTCCTGCAGGAGGAGGTTCCTATGAAGAGGGGGCCTGAGAGGCTCTCCTGGGAAAAAGGAGGTGGGCACCTGGTTGAAATGAAGTAAATAGCCCTTCTGGACTATTTTCAAAACCCAGGCGTCGGTGGTAATGGCTGGCCACCTGTGAGCGTACAGAGCCAGCCTTCCTCCTGTGCAGGGCCAAACCACTGGTGGGAGAGGAGCTATGCAGTGGGAGTCAAAAACCCCCTCCTAGCTGGGTAGGAGCTGGAGCTGGAGGCTTGGGGGTCTTCGGCTTACGTGGGCCATGTCCCTGTCCCCTGGCCTGCTGCCCCTGTTGGGGAGCTGGGGTGGCCTGGTAAGTGTGGTAGTTTTTGTAAGCCGTACCCTTCCTCGGGAAAAAGGGCTTTTTCCCCCAAGGCCTTCTTCTTGTGAGAAGGTGCAGATGTCTTCTTCGACAACCTTGTCTGGGTCAAGTACTCGGACTCTATTTCTGCAGCTTTTTTGGTCATGGGTTTGCCGAAGAGGTTGTCTCCTCGGTACAGGACATCGACCAACTTGTCCTGAACCCATGGCTCCAGGTCCGACGACATAAGCCAGGCCTGACGGCATGCACCGATGCCGGCCGTGGCTACTCGGGCTGAAGCCTTGAAGCCATCGTAAGCTGCCCGAGACATGAACTTCGAGCACTCTCAGATCCCCATGGACAAGGCCTTGAAGCGCAGCAAGAGTTCCTTGGAGAGACCAGCTGAGAACCCGGCAATCTCCTTTGCCAGGTCCTGCAAGTACATGCCCATGTACAGCTGGTAGGTTTGGATACGGCATGACAGCATCGAGCCCTGGTAGCACTTTCTGCCGAGGGTATCCAGGTTCCGGGCAGCCCAGTCGGGAGGCACCAAGGAGTGCGTCTTTTGGCTTTTCAGTCGTTGCATGGCCAATTCCACAACCATGGAGTTGTGCGGCAGCTGCGCTTTCTGAAACCCAGGACTCTTGTGGACTCGATAAATGGAATCGACCCGCTTGCTGAGCACCGGCATCAAGGCCGGGGACTCCCACATGTGGAGCATCAGCCGTTCCAACATCGGAGGCACTAGTACAGTAAGGGCCTCCTTCGGGGGAGAGTCATACTGGAGGGCATTGAGCTCCTCAGCTCGAGGCTCCTCCTCGGCGTCTGCAGGGAATGCCAAAGCCTTGGCCATGTCCCTTACGAAGTCCGAGAACCGAGTGTCCTCGGGGGGGGGGGGGGACCTATTCCGAGGTTCCGAATCCGTTGAGTCCGATGGGATACACTGGGTTCGGTAGATGTCTGGGGAGTCTTCCTCCTCTGTCTCCCATGCTGAGTCATCTGAGGAGGACTCGATGGACTCCAGCCTCGAGGGCTTCAAGCCCAACCGCGCCAACTCCGACGGCACCAGTGTCAACGACCTCGGTCCCGAATGGGATGTCGAGGGTGACCTTGGCTGAGGATTGACTCGAGACCTGATCGACTCGAGGATCGGCTCGGCCTCCGGCATCGACTTCAACGTCCCGGTGGTTGGGGCGGATGGACCGGCGACACCAGCCATCAGCGCCGGCTGCTGCTCCATGAAAGCAGCCATGCTGCTCTCCAGGGCCGCCAGCCTGAGACCGAGCTCAGAAGGCTCCGCAGCTCCCAGCTCGGGTCCCAACGCTGGCTCTCCCGGAGGAGAGTCCACGAGGACAACAGAAATTACATTGTCTGACGTCTCCGGCTCCTTGCGAGGTTGTTTAGCTGGCCACTTTGACTCCGAGGACCTGGGGCGGTGTTCCGGGCTCCGCGGCCTGGAACCCGAGGGCCCAAGCCGATCAGAGGCGTCCAGCGATGCTGCCCTCGTGAGTTTCTTCTTTTTCCGGTGTTCCCTGGAGGGGAGACCCCCGCTCAGAAGACACACGACGGAGCTCAGGCTCCGAGTCCCGAGATATCGAGGCTTCTGATGAGGTCCGGGCCCGGGCAGATGCGGACTCAGGAAAAATCCTGTCATGCTGATGCTGCCTGCTCTTCAAAGATTTCAAAGACATCTTATCACACGGCCCACAGACCACCGGGTCATGGTCAGGGCCGAGGCATCGGAGGCAGCAGTCGTGTGTGTCGGTGAGAGACATCAATTTCTTACACCGATCACACTTTTTAAACCCGCTGGCAGCCATCGGGGGAAAAAGGGCCCCTGCGAGGTCAAACGACCGGGCTGCCAGTGAAAAATAAAAAGAGCGTGAATGCTAGTCACAAAGGACTAAAACAAAAAATATGACCGGACTTGATACCGGTGTACCGAGCCGAAGCGGGAAGGGGAACCGGTGTCGAACTGGGAAGCTGAAAGAAATAATTCAACTTTTCTACTTTTTCCACAGTGAAAAAGGGACCAAGTCCGTTGGGCTCTGCAGAAAAAAGAAGACTGAGCAAGATGGCACCCTTGGGCGGGAAGGGGACCGCGCATGCGCGATGCAATCCCAAAGGCTTTCTTTGAAAGCTGGGGAATTGCTCCGCACGAGGGCTCCGTCTGCGCCGACGTCACCCATATGTGAGGACTGACTTCCTGTTGTTCCTGGAGAATATATATGTACACTCCTGATTTCAATGTTTTATGTTGTCTGAATTATTGCTTGTGTCACAATAAAGGATATTTTGCTCCTTCAAAGTCGTAGGCATGTTGTGTATATCACGTGTTGCTAATCCCCAAAACTCCATTTTAATTCCAGGTTGTAATGCAACCAAACAGGACAAACACCAAGGGGATGAATACTTTCGCAAGGCACTGTTTATGGTTCTGAAATGCCATCATGGACGTCTATGTTGTCAATGCCGGCACTGTCCATATTTCACACATGTAAGTAGCCTAGTGGTTAGAGCAACTACCTAGTACCCAGAAAATTAAGGGTTTGATTTCTACTGGCATCCTTGTGAACTTGGGCAAGTCACTTTACCCTCCATTACCTCAGAAGAAAAGGTCTGGCAATCTACTTCCAGTGATACATTGCCAAGAAAACCCAGAGGCAGCTGGGTTGCCAGGAGTCAACACTGACTTGATGGCACTAAAAAAAAAAAGTTTCTAAAATCGACTATCTCCCTGCACCTGTCTGGGCCCTTCTTATATAAGTTGTATATAAGTTATATAAGACTGGTGCAAGTCCTACCTCTCTGATAGATGGCAGCATGTTCGATCAGGGACCACATCGTCCGAGCCTTTCCACCAGAAGCAAGGTGTCCCGCAGGGATCCTCCCTCTCCGCCCTGATGTTCAACATATACATGCAGCCCATCTGTAACCTGATCCGTTCTTTCAACGTTAATTGCCTGATATATGCGGATGACATACTGCTATACATGCCTTTCTTGACTGAGAACCCAGACCTCTCCCCACTGACAAATTGCTTCAATGCAGTGTCCAACTGGCTACAAACCCAAAACCTCAGAATTCAGCATAAGAAAACAGAGGTCCTATTCATTACAAGGAATCAGAACTTCTCCATGCCGCCCTCCCTAAAAGTCGACGAAGCAGAACTCCAGTCCAAACCCTCGATCAGGTACCTTGGAGTCACACTAGATCAGCGCCTTGACATGAAGCCGCACATAGGCAACACGGTGAGAGTGGTGTACCACAAGATCCGATCTCTCAGGCACCTAAGATCCTTGCTAACACCAGACGACTTCAGGACAGTCTATCAGGCACTAATCACACCACATCTGGATTATGCAAACTCAATTCTGCATGGTCTCCCCCAAACCACGCTGAACCCGCTGCAACTGGCGATGAATGCCGCGGCAAGAATCTTCCATGGAGCATCTAGGAAAGACCATGTGACCCCCATCCTGAAGCACCTTCACTGGCTCCCAATACGCGGCAGACTCGCATACAAAATCTTACTGCTAACATTTAAAGCCATTAACGGGCTCTCACCCACATCATTAGGAGAGCTGATCCAGACCACGCCTCCCAATAGGTCCAGAAGATCTTCAGCAGTTAATACGCTGATAGTCCGAAATCAATAACCCAATGCACATGTTGAACTGTAAAAAGAGCCTTCAAATTCTGTGCGCCAAGATGCTGGAATGCCCTACCTCCCAGCATACGAGCAATCCCCGACCTTACCCAGTTTAGAAAGGCATTGAAGCACCATCTCTTCTTCCAACATTACCCCCAGACAGCGCCTTAATAGCCTCATCTGCCACTTAGCCGACACATTTCAGTAACCCTTCCACACATTCAACCATTACTCCGTCCAGCAAGGTGATACCTATCTTGCCACATAAATGTTATCCAAGTTCTATTACCTTGTTCAATGTAAACACAAATCAGCTAATGAGATGTGTAAGTTGTTATATGTAAACCGCACTGATGCCGAATAGCGCGGTATAGAAGAGACTGTAAATAAATAAATAAAAATAAATAAGTTCCCATTTTCTTTTTGTTTGTGGACATTTATCTTTTGGAGCAGAAACAGGTCAATTTTAGAACGTATTTATTGATGCCCATCTTCTCTGCTGCCTCTCCCACAGAATTTTGGACATTTTGGCTCGAACATCCCCAGGGACACCTAAACTGTCTTTCTAAAAATACACACTACCACTCAGGTTTGCAAAAAACAAACAAACAAAAAAAACAAACAATCCAATAAGACGACTGCAACCAAAAATTCTTTTTTTTAAAGACACTCTTCTAAATATGCTTCATATTTCACAATGATCAGCTGTACTATCTCCAAATGTTCTTCTTCACATCCTTTTATTAAATAGCTTTAAATGTTTTATTGTTTTATTTACTCGTCAACCTTCAAGGGATCAAAATGAATAACCTCTAAAAAGGAAGGGAGTTCATACATTGGCAGCACAATTTCTTTTTTACTGCCCAAAAGAGGGCAGAAAGAGATATTCACTCACTGTGCCGTATTTTAATCATCTCTCCCTACTTTTCCCCCGAAATTCTAAATGCTTTCAATTCAGCACCATGAAAAAAGACTTCAATGCATATAAACCTCATCTTTCACCAATCGTTACTAGAATGCCCAAAGTCAAAGCTGCGAAGATACTCTTGAGGAAGTCTTCTACTCAACTATCATGAGTTTCTTTAAGTGCAGCATCCTTTCCACCAGAATGATTGTGCGCATCACCACTGCTGTGATCAGGGACCCCAAAAAGCTGTTTCATCTCCCATTTGGGTATCTTTATCTTTATTCAGTTTCTGGATAGACCGCTTGGGCCGGAGCATAAATATGCTTTTACAATATAAAGGACTGCAAGCAAAAAGAAAAGGAAAGGAACGCCAATTATTGGACAGGACAGTGGAGAGGAGAGAAAAGAGAGGATAGAGAACAAGAGAAGGCAGGACGAGATAGCAGGAGATGGATGGGTAAACTGACATGACAGGGCTCTCAGGATGGGTAGAAGACACAGCAAAGCCAGCACCTTAGTGCCCCTTCAGCCCCAGCTCCTGTGTTTCCCATTGACAGAACACAAGCAGATGCAAGGGTTCATGGAGGGAAGAAGCCAGAGAGATATTACAATCACCACAAGATGGGGTCCACTTGTAAAATCTCCACCAGAGAAGGCTCAGCAATGTGCAGGGCCACCGTGGCATCTTGAATAGGGTTGAGAGATCCTCCCTGTGAAAAGATCAATCACTGAAGGCTCCTGTCTACTCACTAGGGGGAAGCTTTCCTTCCTCTGCTTACTTGCCCATTTGAGGCAAGGAATCCTTCTCTTCTCCCAGACACCACTCACATAGGGGGCAAGGTTAGACTCTGAGGACAGACAAGCAAAAATGACTGCTGGGGGCCCCCTTGCCTCTAGAGGAAGGGCACTCCAGGGGGCCCTGGGTCCTCCTAGGGAAGAACAGGACCTCAGGTTCCTGCAAGGGTGATTTCCATTTTGCTACTAGAGCAGCGGTTCTCAACCTGTGGGTCGCGACTCGCGACCCCCATGGGAGTCGCCACAGGATTTAGTGGGGGTTGCCTCGTCTCCACCAAGTTAAAAAAATTTTTTAAACGCGCATAAGTTGCTGCCGCTGCCGAGTCTGCTTCTTGGCAGCGGCAAACTCACCCCCTTCCTTCTGATGCAGCCGCGGCTCCCTGCCTCTTACGGAACCGTGGCTGCGCCTGTAAAATCGTTGCGGAGCCTCCCTGTCTCTCGACGTGCTCCGTGCAGCATTGTCCCGCCTCCAAAGGAAGTGGTAAAGAACTTTAAATGTAACATTGGTAATAGTCATCATATTAATCCACACATCAATGGCAAGAGAAAAGAGGAGTCTGGAATAAAATCCTGCAAAATCCTGAGCCTGGTTGGTTGTCTCCCCTGTCTGGGAGCATCTGTATGATGGGTAGAAGATGAATAAAACCTTCTCCCATTAAGGGAACAAAGCTTATTAGTAGATTTTCTACAAACTGGGATAGAGGAAGGCATAGAGAAGCCTCTGAAAGCAATAGTGTCAGTGGTTAACTGAGCAGCCTGGAGTAAAGTCTGTTTATTAAAGAGATTCTCTCCAGTGCAAGGAGTATTTCCCAGTCTATCTTGTATGCATTTGTCCAAGTCTGAAGCTTGGAGCCAGGCTCTACGTCGTGCCCCTATGGCTATAGCAGAGGTTCTGCTAACAGACTCAAAAGAGTCCAGGGAAGCACGAGTAAGGAATCTAGAAATATTTTGAGCATGATTGACTAGTATAGAAAAATCTGCTCTTTTAGGCTCTTCGAGAAAAGGGGTCAAAAGTAGTAAATCTTTTGTGACCTCCTCAAGAGATAATCCCATATAGAAAATATATGAAAAGATTCTTGCTGAAAACATGGATGCCTGGAAAGTTTGATGTCCAAAGGCATCTAAAGTCTTAGCCTCACGACCTGGCGGATAAGAAGAGTGCTTCTTAGTACTCTTAACACGCCTCATTGCTGATTCTACAACAAGAGAATGATGAGGGAGCTGAGGCTTCTGAAAACCTGGAGAAGGGGGCACCTTGTATAGAAGATCAGTTGCCCTAGAAGGTGGGGATACCGTTAAAGGAGTTTCCCACGTTCTAAATAGGAGATCCTGCAAGGTCTGATGCAAAGGAAACATAATGACCTCCTTTGGATTGCAGGGGATCTGTAGAGGTTGTGGCTCCCCTGGTGCAGGGTCTTGACCAGGTATAGAAATGGCAAGTAACTTTGCCATATCAAGCAGAAAAGCTTGAAAAGAAATCTCCCCAGAGGGGAGTCCTCGAGGAAGAGGAGGAAGAACTAGATCTGTTGAAGAACTAGCTCTAGCACCCACCGGTTCATTCAGATTCTGTAGAATAGAAGATCTGGAGGGGTGGAGCATCGGGTTATCTTTGAAAGATAGTTGTCAGTACTGCTGGAAACCGGTACCGCAACTCGTCGGTAGCAAATCGTCCATGCTAGGGATCGATTCCAAACTCGGTATGGAAGGAAGCGAGCTGGCTGAAAGGAGCATGGGAGGTACCGACACCGATGTTGATGTCGATACCGGTACCGGGACCGGTACCTTCGTTGACACCGATATATGAAGATCAGTCTGTGATAGCACTATCGGTACCGAAGTAACCGAATGTGGCAGACCTTGATCATCGGTAGAATGTCTTCGGTCCCGTTTGAAGTCGGTACCAAGACGAGTCGGTACCCAGTCATCCAGACTAGAGATCGATTCTAGACTCGGCATCGAAAGAAGAGAGTCTATCGATGCATATCTGGAGGGCACCGACGTGGATACCAGCATCGGTACCGGGATCGATACCGATGCAGGAAGATCGGTCGGTAGCGGCTCTAGCGGCACCGAAGATACCAAGAGCGCTCGACTGTGATCATCGGTGTGGAATGTTTCATCCAGCACCATTGCCGATGCCGGGGTACCAGCACTGCTCAAAGCGGATACCACCACCGGGCATGGCTCAGGTATGTTCACCGAGGTAAAAACCCCGGGAATAATCTGGAACCCCGTTAATGCTTTGGAGGCAGAAGCCTCCCGCCGGGGTTTTAAAGCCAATATGTCCTCGGGGGCAAGCCCAGAGGCATCTCTATGATGTACATGAGATCTACCACCCGAGGACTGGCTAGTCTTTACAGACTTTTGTTTGGTTACCTGATCCTGCGAAAAAGAAGATGTAGCTGGTACCCTCAGGTCTGAGGGGAACCGCGTATCGAGTTGAGCTCGATGCTGAAGACTTCTTGTAGAAATAGTAGTGCAGGAGGGACACTCCAGCGGATGGTGTTCAGGTCCCAAACATGGAAGGCACCAATTATGGGTGTCTAAAACTAATTTGGTAGCGCCACAGTTAAAACATGTTTTAGTGGATGGCATTTCCATGAGGGAAAGTGGAGAGGCCTAGCAGGCCGAAACCTGTCAGGCACTAAACAGGAAAGAAAAAATTCACTACAAAAGGAAATATTTGTAGAAGAAAAGAAGAAGAAAACACCGGCGGTACCGGTGCGTCGAGGGAAGGTAGACGCGACCACAAGAAAAAACAAAAATAAAGGAAGAATTTTCTGGGGTGACAGGAGAACGTCCTGCCGGCTCCGCGGAAAAACGAAAACTGAGGAGAGGCAGTTGGGAAAGGCGGGAAGGCAGCACGCAGGCATGTTGGGATGCTTCCAAAAGCGTTCTGATTGGACGCTGGGGAGCGTTCGCGCAGACTCCGTCGGTACCGACGTACCCATATGTGAAGACTCATTCCTGCTTGTTCTTGGAGATAATTCTTTACGCTATCTATTTCGCTCAGCAAGGACCTGACCATACCCCTCCCTACCATATGCCCGAGGTACTTCACTTCTTCACCTGCAAACAGGCATTTTCCCGGATTCAGCATTAGCCCTGCCCGTCGCAGGGCTCTTAAAACGGCTTCTACCCTGGGCAAATGTTGGGCCCAGTTGGTACTATGAATAATGATGTCGTCCATGTACGCTACCGCGTACTCCTGGTGGGGCCACAAAACATGGTCTACCAGCCTCTGGCACGTTGCAGCTGCTCCGTGTAAACCGAATGGCATCCTACGAAACTGGAATAAACCTATAGGCGTACTAAAGGCAGTCTTTGGTCTTGACTCACGGGTTAGCGGTATCTGCCAGTAGCCTTTAGTCAGGTCGAGTGTGGTTAGGTACTGTGCCTGCCCCAGTCGGTCCAACAACTCCTCAATACGAGGCATGGGGTATGCGTCGAAGAGTGAAATGGCATTCACTTGCCTGAAGTCAATTCAAAAGCGTAGGGTCCCATCTGGTTTCGGTACGAGGATGATGGGGCTACACCAGGGACTTTTTGACTCCTCTATAATGCCCATGTTAAGCATCTCCCGTACCTGGGCCACTACCTCCTTCTTCCGGGCCTCCGGCAGACGGTACGGCCGTTGCCTAACCACCTTTCCCGGTGGGGTGATAATCTCATGCGCTACCAAATTGGTTTCTCCTGGTAATGATGTCAGGACGTCTGTATATTTTGCCAGCACCCTGGCTAACTCCTGCCTCTGCTGTAGGGATAGTTCCGCGCCTACTCTAGGCTCCGGGTTTTCTTTACAATCTGCAAGTTGCGGACCTAAATCTTCTTCCAGTTTCTCTGCGGACGTGGCAGTCAGGCCTTTGACTTCATTTCGCCAGGTGGACCCGAATCCCCCGGCTCCACGACTTGTGGGGGTCAGCAATGGTACTTCCTCCAAGGAGGGGAACCCGACTCTTTCACAGATAAGCTGGGCCACTCTATCACCCACCTTTACTTTAAAATCTTCGTTTCCAAAATTAAAAAGTAATACTTTGACTACCCCCCTGTAAGTCAGGATCTATAACACCTGCGCCGACGTCTATGAAATATTTGGAAGCTAAACCCAAACGGGGTGCTATTCGGCCATAACAGCCAATAGGCATTTGCATTTGTAGGCCTGTATCTATTAAGGTCTTCCCTTGTTTTGGAATCACGTCCTCTACCGCGCTAAATAAACCATACCCCGCAGCTGCGGCTGAGGCTCTTTGTGGGCTCTGCGCCGTAGCAGATACTTTACAAAATTTTAGGATGAATTTTTGTTTACCTGGCGGTATAACTTCCAAGTGCTCCTTTGCATTCAGGCCCTTCTTTCTGGGCTTCTCAAATAGGGGACTGGGAACCACTGTTACCATGGCCTCTACCCTCGTACCCTTCTGCGGTTCCATCCCTTTCCTGGTCTGATCGTAAGGGGCACTAATTAGGTTTTCATGTGTGGGAAGCTCCTCCATCACCTCCCCCCTGCAGGTTCACCCTCATCCTCTGGGGGTTCCTCCCTCTCTTCAGGAGATTCATCTTTCACTTCCGAGGCTCCTGCCTGGGACCTAGTGGAGACCATGCCTGCCTTGGTATGTAGGCCCATCTCCATCCCTCTACGAAACTGGGGCCAATCCCTACCCAGCACAATGTCATGGGGGAGCTTGGGGACTATGGCCACTAGAACCTCCTTTCGTGTTCCTAACCCCTTCACTGAGAGTTTGTATAGCGGGTAGAAGGAGGATGCACCGTGTATACACCGGATCTTAACCCTACCTTCTGGTCGGCTCGGTACTGACCCGACACGGGCTACTATGGCCTGCTAGAGTTTCTTCGAAACCATGCTCTGGTCAGCACCTGAGTCGAGCAACGCACTGGCCGGAACACCCTGAACCTCCACCTCTAAAAGAAAACCTTCTTGTACCTATTTTTCCTTAGCAGTTATCAGTGCTGTCCGCATAGTACAATTTCTTTGCATATGACCTGGTTTACCACATTTAAAACATTTTCCTTTCTCCCATTTACATTCTTGTTTTGGCAAACAACTGGTTACACATTTTACATTGGTTCTTGGTTCCTTTTCTGACTTTTCAAAGCTTGCCGCCACAGACGTGCTCAGAGCACCTCCTTTTGGCTTACTAGCCAACTCTGCCTCCAAATATCGTTCAGTAAGGAGGGCTGCCTCTGCTGTGGTCTGGCAACTTTGCAAGATCAAAAAGGATCGTATTTCGTGGGGAACTGCTTCCATGAATTGCTCTAATACAATGGTGTCTATTATAGACTCGAGAGTCTTACCCTCAGGAGCGAGCCATTTCCAAACTAAGCTACGTATCCTTTGGCACAAAGCCTTGGGTGTCTCATTAAGTCTTAGCTTAGTATCCCTTAGCATTCTCCTATAAACCAAGGGTGTCAAACCTAACCTATCCCTTATAGCCTTTTTAAGCTCCTCGTAGTTCATCGCAAGAGCAGCGGGCATGGCTTTATAGGCGGCTAAGGCCTCTCCTGTTAGGGACGTAGCGAGCCTTACTGCCCATTGCTCTAGCGGCCACTTTACAGTAAGTGCCACTCTTTCGAATGCTTCATAAAAGTCATCTATATTATCATCAGCTGTAAGCTGTCCAAAAGCTAAGGATCCACAGTCTTGTGGCCCTACCACACAAGTGGGTGTTGGTCTTGCATGTTCTGCCACCTTTTGACCGGCAAGCAAAGTCTCTATTAGCTCTACAATGGGTTTTTGCTGGGCCTGCATAGCTGCAGCAGCCTGTTCCTGGGTGCGCTGGGCCATCTCCTGCTGTTTCTCGAATTGAGAAGCCATCCAACGTAGGACCTCCTGCGGCTCCATCTCCATGGTTTTTCTTCTGCAGAGAAACAAAAAGAAAGACAGGCCCACCAAGTGCAGCACACCAACTTTTTTCTCCCAACTGTCTAGCTTATATGCAGATCAAGAGCTCTCCTCCTCACATGAATCCTAAACATCCATGCCCACATACCCTTTACCTGAGCATGGTGTAGATTCAGGTTTTGAAAAGGAGTCTCTCGGCTGGTCTTCGGTCCCTCTGGCCGATATTGCCAGTGATATCCCACACGGCTCTCCAGTGCACAGCTTGACAGATTTTTTTTTTTTTTTTTTGGTGTTCTTGTTGAAAAACCTCTGGCGTATCTCCTGGATTTTTTTTCCCACTCGAATACCTTTATGTTCCACACCAAAAATCCTCAAAACTATGCCACTTGTCACGAGGTCAGCCCTCCGCCTAGGGCTAAGAGGGCTGGTCTGCCATGATGTCCTTTAATCAGAAAGTGAGACCACACCTTTCTGCTTTCGCAATGACTCTTGGGAGTTGTAGTCCCTTTTTAGACCTCTGATAAAGGAATAGTTATGAGTCGCGTGTTTAAGACAAAATGACAAGAAATTTATTCCCCTCACATTTGGACTTAGTGTAGAACAAAATAGGAGAGTGTCCAGATGTTTGTTTGAGGATTATTTACAATAAAATAAGGTAGCTCCTTTTCACACTCTGGCTCCAAAACGTGCTGTGCCTTTTCTAAGTAACAAAGATGGGAAAACCAAACAGCTTCTTCTGGCAAAGAAAAATAACTTCTTTTCCTTTGCTGTTTCACAGCTCTTTAACTCAAAGACTTAACACAGTGACTCAATATCATCCGCTAAGCAAAGCGTGCAATCCATTGGAACTTCAGCTATGTCATTAACATTACAGTCTGTTTGCATATCTTCCAGCTCAGGATTTAATGAGTTTGGCTGCCAGCTGTTACTACTGTGTTTAAGGTAACCTCCCTCTGCAAACTTGGGTGTTTCCCCTGCATACAATTCTAGACAGCAAGGGTTTGAAATACCTGTGGCTTTGGAGCTTCTTCTCTGGCTCTCCTCTAGTTCCTTCCAGTTATAAGGAAATGCTCTGTGACTCTCCGTTTGTAATTCCTGACTAGAGCCACCCCCTGGCTCTCTGTTCCAGGTAGAGCTTCTTAACCTCCCTGCTTTGGTGCTGGGTCTCCACTTGTGCAAACTCTGAAGCCTTTCCTCAGGCAGTAAGGACTGAAGGGCTCCCTGTTCTCTCTGCCCAGGCTGGCTCCTTGCAACAGGCTGTGCCTTCCCACCTTCTAGTCTGCCGGCTTCTCTCCCAGAACTGCAGGTAGGTTCTTTGCCAAATCTCCAATTCTCTAGGGTTCCTGAACCTCTCCAACCACGTCTCTCAGGAGCTCTTTCCTCTTGCTCCCCCTCTGGCTTCCTTCCTTGCTTCTCTTGTTGTCCTCGCTGCCCCTCCTTTGCTCCCAACCAGTGTTTATATTTCTGTCCCCTGAGGCTTGGCCCTGGAGTGATCAAGCTCCAGGCTTGCTGCTACGTCTGAGCTTGGGCGTTTCAGCTCAGCTCCTATCTCCCTCTGTTTGTCTTTCTCTTGTAAACAGTGAGCTATGTGTGCTGGCTGACTGTCAGTTTTAAAGGTAACCTTTTCCTTTCTTTCGATTTCCATGGGCTCTATAGGGGCTTCTACATCACAATATGTAAGGAAAGTAAATAAAAACAAGAGGAAAAGGAAACCTACCCACCAAAGAAGTGACTGCACAAAGACAAAAGATACAGCTTTCACAAAATTCAGAAGATCAGAAAGAGGAACACAGAAAAGAATATAGGATAAAGCTAAAACAGACAAAGAGAAAGTGTAGTTATTCACCTGTAGCAGGTGTTCTTCGGGAAGAGCAGGAATCAGTCCTCACATATGGTTGACATTGGCACCAATGGAGCATGCACTGTATCCACTCCCCAACTTTCATAGAAAGCCTTTGGCAGTTCCACCATACATGCATGGTCACCTTTCTGCCCAAAGATGCCATCTTACCTCAGTATGATGACATAGCTAAAAAAGCATAAAAAGAAAACTGCACAGGGAGGAAGGAGAGTTGTGAGGACTGATTCCTGGTGTTCCTGGAGAACAGGTGAGTAACTACACATTCTCCAGGGAACAAGCAAGCAGTAAGTCAATCCTCACATATGGGACTCCCAAGCTATAGGCTACCAAAATAACCTGTAAAAAGGCCATAGATGACCGAAAAATTAAACAGTGAATGGCAGCGGAGAGCGCAGAATGGCCCAAAGACCTCAGACACAACCAAGCGTCAACCAGGGAAAAACAGTTCCTGCATGCAGAGGTGAGCACCACCAGGAAGACCACTTTCCAAGAGAGGTATTTGTGGTGACACAAGGTCAGTGGCTCAAAGGGCGAAGCTATTTCGGCGTTATTTTGGACTCTTTCCTAACATTTCATGATTATCTCCCTTCCCTGCTTTAGAGGTCTTTCTTCTCTCGACTTGCATTCTCTCACAACCCTTCTCCTGTCACTGATGATCTCATGACTCGACTACTGTAATGGTGCACTCGCTGGTCTCCCTCAATATCAACTTCGCCACCTCAAGCTCTTTCAAAATACAGCAGCCCGGATCCTCACCCACTCCTTCCATCGTAAGTACCTAACACCTACACTCATCTGTCTTCACTGGCTCCCTATAAAATTCTGCATGGACTACAAAATCCTCACTTCAGCACACCAGGCAATTGACAAAGGCACTCCATAATACCAATTCAATCTCCTCCAATTTCACTCCCCCCCCCCACCGCTTCCTCAGGTCCTTACCCACCCACCCACCGCTTGGCCCTTCCCCCCGTCTCCCTTGTGCGCCTAGAACAGACGCATCATTTTGTTTTCTCCTCCCTCGCCCCACTCTATGGAACTCCCTTCCTATCTCTCTTGTGTGCCGAACACTCATACATCCAGTTCAAATCACTCCTCAAAACCCTCCTATTCCAGATCGCTTATGACCTCCCCCCTCCTCCCCAGGTTAGTTTTCCCTTCTTGCTTGCCTCCCCTAGGTTAGTTCCCCCCCCCCACTGGTTTTCCCTCCCTTCTCTCAGTCTCTTTTCTCCCTAAGCTGTCCTGTCAACAACTAGCTTTCCTTTTATCTCTCCCTGATTTTTTTTTTGATTATTGTAAACTGCTCTGACGCCTTGTTGCCTAAGGCGGTATATCAACTAATAATAAAGATAAGCTTACCAAGAACCACATTCAGGTCCCAGGCCACAGCAGGGGGATAAATGGGAGGCTGCGTGAGCAAGAGACCCCTCATAAAGCAGCCCACTAGTGGATGGAAGGACAGGGGTTACCCATCAATCAAATGATGAAGTTGGACTTCAAGCCCACTTGGAAAAGGTGCAACACCATTGGTACTGAAGAGAAGGGGTTGAGACCCCGATCTGCACACCAGAAGGAGAATCTATGCCATTTGAAAGCATATGCTCATCTCATGGAATCCTTGCAGGACGCCAGGAGAACATCTTCAATATCCCTGGGCAGATGAAATTGGCTAAGGGCTACCCTCTCAGCAAGCAGGTTGGAGTGTAGGAAGGATCCATCCTCCTGCAAGATCAGGTCCAGGGCGCATCCCAGAGCAAATCAGCGGTGCCCGAGAGAGACTGAGCAGCAGGGGAAACTACAGCTGCCGGGCCCACCTGGAAGCTATTAGGATCACAGAGGTGTGATCCAGCTGAATCTTGAGAAGGGTCTTGGAGACCAGCGGGTTGGAAGGTATACATACAGGAGACCCTTGCTCCATGACAGGAAGAAAGCTCAGCCGCTACTCGATTCGAGCCCGGTACCCTGGAGCAGAAACGCGGCAACTGGGGGTTGCTGGGACTGGTAAAAAACTCAAGTGATGGGACAGCCACACTTCAGGAAAAGGCAGAGGGCCACTCATGAGTTCACTTCCACTCATGGGACTGCAGAACCCTACTGAGGTGATCTGCAAGGACATTCTCCTTTCCCGAGAGGTACACCATCTGAAGGAGCATACCCCTTTCCAGGGCGAAATTCCAAAGACTAACTGCCTCCTCGCACAAGATTTACGACCCTATAACTGCCTGTTTGTTGAGATAAAACATCACCACTCGATTGTCCGTCTGAACCAGAACTACCTGTTTTGATAAGTGGTGTTGGAATGCTTGCAGAGCATATGCAGTGCCTCTGAGTTCTAGAAAGTTGATTTGATGGAGACACTCCTCCACCAACCAGACGCCCTGGGTCCATAGTCTGCCAAAGTTAGGGTTGCCTGAGGGGGAGGAGACTGAAAGGGCATCCCCGCCAGGAGGTGCTGTGGCTGCTACCACCAATCGAGGGATGCCATGAGTGATGGGGTTATTTGGACATGGTAGTTCAGGCAGCCCATTGCCTGGGTCTATTGAGTGCTGAGAGTCCACTTGGCTGGATGCATGTGTAGACGGGCGTCAGGCTGGACATGTACAGTAAAGGCCATGTGTCCCAGAAGGCACAACATCAGGCGGGACGGGGCCACCGTGTGCCAGGGCTGCCAAGCGCAGAGTCCGATCTACGGGAAGAAAAGCCTTGGCCTGAGCTATGCCAGGAGGGCCCCAATGAACTCCAGGTGCTGAGTAGGCTGCAGATGGGACTTGAGATAGTTAACCACAAACCCCAAGTGTTCCAGGACAAGGGTGGTGCAGCGTCCCGCCTGATGGGCCTAGTCTGCCGAGCTGCCCTTTATAAGCCAGCCAATCATCCAAATAGGGGAACAAGAACACTTCCTGCAGGCACAGGTAAGCAGCGACCACCGCCAAGCACTTTGTGAACACCCAGGGGACAGACGCAATTCTGAATGGCAGAACGCAGTACTGGTAGTGTTGTCCTCCAATGACGAAGCGGAAATACTGACGGTGCAAGGGATTTATTAGGATGTGGGTACAGGCATCTTTGAGATCCCAGGAGCATAGCCAATCTCCCTGCTGGAGGTAGGGCAGCAACATTCCAAGGGAAACCATTTTGAACTTCTTGTTCACCAAGAACCGACTGAGAGCCCGCATATCCAAAATGGGCTGAAAACCTCCTGTCCTTTTTGGAACCAGGAAATAGCGAGAGTAGAACTCTGTTCCCGTTTGAGCAGGGAGAAGGGGCTCCACCGCTTTGTCTACCAGCAGGCCCAAAAATTCCTGCTGCATAAGCCCTCAGTGAAGAAGAGTCACAGGAAGTTCCCCGGGGAAGAATGGAGGTGGCATCTGTTTTAAGTGGAGGAGGTGGGTGGTGATACTGGGCCACCAGTGAGCAAAGAAGACTAGACATCCCCGTGTGCTGTGGCTCCTGACCTGGGAGGGAAGAGCGTCTATGCTCAAAGAGTCAAAAGTCCCCCCCCCCCGCCCAGTGTGCGGCAGAGGTGCTGTCTGGGGCATGAGGGCCCTTGGCCTGCTGCCCCTGTGGGGGAGCTGGATAGGCTGGAAATTGGAGGTATGTTCCATAAGCCATCCTCTTTTTTGGGTAAAAGGACTTTTTCCCCAAAGCCTTCCATCGGGAAGGGTCTGCAATCTTCCTGGAGAGTCTGGTTCTGGTCATGAACTCAGACTCCAACTTTGTGGCCTTGTCATGGGCTTGCCGAAGAGGTTCTCTCCCCGGCATGGAACACTGACCAATTTATCCTGAACCCACTGCTCCAGGTCTGGGGAATGTAGCCATGCCAGGCTCTAGGTACCAATACCCACTGCAGAAACTCTAATCAAGGACTCAAAGCCATCATAGGCTGCCCGAATTATATATTTGGAGCACTCCTTGATAGTCAATACCAGGATCCGGAACAGTCGGAAAGATTCATCAGACAGCCCAGCTGAGAACCTGGGCAAGCTCCTTCGCCAGGTCTCTCAAGTACATGTCCATGTACTGCTGGTAAGCCTGGATATGGGCCACAAGCAGAGAGCCCTGGTAACATTTCCTACCATAGGCATCCATGGTGCAAGACTCCTTGCCTGGGAGCACCAAGGAGTGCATTTTTCTGGCTCTTGATCAGATACATGACTGACTCCATCACCATGGAATTGAGTGGTAGCTGTGTATTCTGGAAGCCAGGGCTCTTGTGGACTCGATACATGGAATCAAGCCATTTGCCCACTATGCGCACCATAACCAGTGTCTCCCACATCCTGAAGAGTAGCCATTTCAGGATAGGGGGGATCGACAGAGTGCCTCCTTCCGAAGGGCCTCATACTGGAGGATCTCAAGTTTTTCCACCTGAGACGTCCTTGGAGGTAAAGGCAAAGGCCTCCGCCCTGTCTCGCACAAACTCCTGGAAGGAGATGTCCTCGGGTGCATGCAGTGGGGCAGGTCCAAAGGAAAGTCTCGGTACTGACAAGTATCCGAAGACTCATCATCAGTCTCCCACTCAGAAATGGTATCAGAAGAAATCTCCAGGATCCAGCAGGCATCAGCCCGATGCTTGGCAGGAGGAGTCAATAGAGTCTGAGGCTCCTGGCGATCCAACACAGAGACACTCTGTGGGGGGTCTGGGCCCTCGAGGGGGAGCTGGACCACTGCCTGGAATTGGAGCCGGGTTGAAACGCTCCAGCACAGGCTGAACTTCTGTGGGTGATGCCTCCATGGTGGAGGGTCCGGTCGCCGGACCTAAGGAACCAGAGGTACCAGTCTTCAAGGCTTGCTGCAGCGCAGCCATCCTGACCAGAAGGCTCCACAGGTACCAGCATGGGTACCGAGGGAATCAAGCCAGATGCTGGCTCCATTGAGGGGGGTCTCATCAATGAGGATGGGCTCAGAGGCCTGGTGCCAATTTGAGGCCGTGGGAGTCTCTTACCACCAGGGCAGCTTCGAAGGCCACTCCTAGCCCTTGCCATTGGCTCGAGGGCTCCAATGCCAGCGACCATGAGACTTGCTCATGGTTCTGGAACTGGGTTTCGACGTCGACTTCGATGGGGACCGATCATTCAGAGGACAGTCATCTGCAGTCGATCCAAGGTATGATACCCCGTGACCTCGGGGCTCAGAGCAAGGATGGTCTGCACATGAGGCTGAGGCCTCATCTTCGGCCTCTGAGGGCACTGATTCCCCAGATGTTGCCAGAGCCGAACAGGAGATCTTTGGGCCAAACAGCGACTCCCGCTGTCTTTCACGTTTCTTCCTACCCTTACTCATCATCTGGAGTCAGAGAGGGCAGGAAGAGTCATCGTGGATGGTGCCAAGGCACCGCAGGCAACAGTCATGGTGGTCTGTGCAGGACATGATATGGCTACAACAATCGCACTGCTTAAAGCCACTGACCAAAGACATAGTGGGAAAGAAGGCACCCGTGAAATCAAACTCCAATGTTTCAATCAGGAGTGTGCAAGAAAAACCCGTGCACCAAAAGGAAAAGAAAAAGAGGGAACCCGAAAAAAAATGTGACACTGAGGCAATGGATCCGGGAACCAGGAAGGTGACAGTACGCGACCAGAGAAAAGGCCAATCGCAAAGAAATTGCGACAAAAAAATCAACGGTTTTCGGGGACACAGACTACATGTCCGATGAACCCTGCGGAAAAACAAAGACTGAGATAAGATGGCACCTTTGGGTGGGAAGATGACAAAACATGTGTGATGAAATTCCCAAAGGCTTTCTATGAAAGCTGGGGAGTGGATACTGTGCAGGCTCCGTCAGTACAGATATCACCCATATGTGAGGACTAACTTCCTACATATTCCCAAAGAAACAAGGATAGCAAAAGCAAAGGATGAAGAAAAGATGGCTAAAGATGTGAAGGGTGGAGACAAAGATTTTTTTCAGGTATATTCGGGAGAAGAGGAAGATCAGAGGTGGAATTGCAAGACTCAAAGGTTTTAAGGACAGATTTGTGGAAAGTGACATTAAAAAAGCAAAAATGCTAAACAAATACTTCTGTTGTTACAAAAGAAAATCCTGGAGAAGGACCGCGTATCATTGACAAATGTACAAATGGGAATGGAGTAGATATCACACCATTCACAAATGTTTTTGAACAGCTTGCAAAACTGAAAGTGGACAAGGCAATGGGACTGAATGCAATACATCCCAGGATACAGAAAGAGCTCTTAGAGGTTCTGGCAGGGCCTTTAAAGGATGTTTTTAATAGATCCTTGGAGACGGAAGAGGTTCCACAGGACTGGAGAAGGGCTGATATGGTACCTCTTTACAAAACTGGTAATACAGAAGAGGTGAAAAATTATAGGCTGGTAAATCTTACCTCTGTGGTGGGAAAAGTAATTGAGGTGCTCTTGAAAGAAAGAATAGTGGACTTTCTGAAAACCAATGGATTTCATGATCCAAGGCAACATAGTTTTACCAGGGGAAGATCATGCAAAACAAATCTGATTGAGTTCTTTTACTGGGTGACCAGGGAACTAGATCAAAGGGATGCGATGGATGTGATCTACCTAGATTTCAGCAGTCTTTGATACTGTTCCTCATAAGGAGGCTTATCAGTAAACTGAGCAGTCTGGAGATAGATCCCAAGGTGATGAACTGGATCAGAAATTGGTTGACCGACAGATGATATAAATGAACAAAGATGAAATTAGGCTTACCTGCTAATTGTAGTTCCTGGAGTACCTCCCGTCTAGTCCCGGAATCTCTGGGTTGTCATCCTCTTCCTGCAGCTTGGAGACTGAGAAATGTCACTTTTGTGATGTCACTGGTACATAAGCTCCAGATCCGCCTCTTCAGACCAGTTACCTATTGACAAAGCAGACTCACCGGAGCAACCATTAAGTAGCAAACTGTACTTTCAGACATTTGAAAAACACTAACTGAACTCTACAATTTGGTAACCCCAATTATGGACAGAGGTTCCGCACCACCCCTCTTCGCTGAGGTCCGGATCTTACCCCCCTGTGAAGGAAACTGAGCTCCCGCCATCCCCATCCTCCCCCCTTTGCCGTAGGCTACTAAGCCGCAACCGCGCCCCCCGGAAACTCTTACCTGTCAGTACATCCGAGCTTCAGGCCACGGTCCACTCAGCATCAGGGCGGGACACGGGACTAGACGGGAGGTACTCCAGGAACTACAATTAGCAGGAAAGCCTAATTTCATCTTCCTGATCGTCCCTCCCGTCTAGTCCCGGAATCTCTGGGGATGTAACAGAGCAGTAACTATAGATTCAACAGGAGGGCCCCGCGAGACCAGCCTGAAGCACCGCCGATCCAAAACAGGTATCCCTCCCCGCCTGAGCATCCAGACGGTAATGCTTCACAAACGAGTGCAAAGAAGACCAGGTTGCCGCTTTACAGATCTCCACCGCCAGCACCAGACTGCACTCCGCCCAGGAAGCCGCCTGCGCCCTAGTGGAATGAGCTCGAAGCCCTTCCGGAACCACCCGGCCTTTCAACAGATACGCTGACGCGATCACCTCTTTCAACCATCGGGCAATAGAAGCCTTAGATGCTGCCTCCCCCTTACGCGCTCCCGCAAACAGCACAAATAATCTATCAGACTTCCTGAAACTGGCCGTCGACCGGATATACCGCTTTAACGCTCTACGAATATCCAAGTGATGCAAGTGGTCCCCAGATCGACTACCGCTCTGCGCCGCGAACACCGGCAAAGACACTACTTGATTCAGATGAAAGACGGAAACCACTTTGGGCAAAAAGGACGGAACTGTCCGCAAGACCACCTTGTCATGGCAGAACGACAGAAAAGGCTCCCTACAGGAAAACGCCTGTAACTCCGAGATCCGCCGCGCAGACGCAATTGCCACCAGGAACACCACCTTAAGTGTGAGATCCTTCAGCGGCGCTCTGGCCAATGGCTCAAAGGGCACCTTCCCCAAAGCCCCCAACACCAATGGCAGATCCCACGATGGCACCACCAGCATCCGCGGCGGACGTAGCAGGGTCACGGCCCGCAAAAAACGCTTAACATCTGCATGGGTTCCTAACGCTTCGCCCTGTACTTTACCCCTATAACAGGACAGCGCCGCCAACTGCACCCTCAAAGAAGCGGCCGCCAAACCCTTCTGAAAACCGTCCTGCAAAAAGGACAACACCTGAGGAACCGACGCCCTCAAGGGGACGCATCCGTTTTGCTCACACCACCCTTCAAAGATGCGCCAAATCCGAACATACGCCAAAGAAGTAGATCGCCGTCGAGCTCTCAGCAAGGTAGAAATCACCCCCGCCGAATAACCCCTCGCTCTCATCCTAGCCCTCTCAAGAGCCAAGCCGTAAGCGAGAACCGATCCACCTGAGGCATGCATAGAGGCCCCTGGGTCAGAAGATCCCGCCGAGCCAGTAGCCTCCAGGGGTCCCCTACCAACAGACGCACTAGGTCCGCGTACCACGGCCTCCTCGGCCAGTCGGGAGCAATCAGAATCACCAGCCCCTTGTGTCGTTCTATGCGCTGCAGAACGCGCCCGATCAGCACCCAGGGCGGAAACACATAAAGGAGCTGCTCCTCCGGCCATGCCTGAATAAGAGCGTCCAGGCCTTCCGCCATTCTTTCTCTCCTTCTGCTGAAGAAGTGGTCGACCTTCGCCGACCGAAAGGTCGCCATGAGGTCCATCACCGGCTGCCCTCAGCGACGCACCAGCCTCTCGAAGACGTCGGGATGGAGGACCCACTCCCCCGGGTCTACCTGTACCCGACTCAAGAAGTCGGCCTCCACGTTGTCTATTCCTGCAACATGCGCCGCCGACAGAGCCACGAGATTGGTCTCGGCCCACTCCAACAAACTCTCTGCTTCTCCCTCTAGAGGCACACTGCCTGTGCCCCACTGACGACTGACATACGCTACCGCCGTCGCATTTTCGGAGAACACTCGAATGGCCTTTCCGCGCAGCACCGGTTGAAATGCCTGCAACGCCCGCGCTATCGCCCGCAACTCGAGCCTGTTGATCGACCAACTCCTCTCCATCTCTGACCATTGCCCCTGCGCAAACTGACCTTGGAAGTGAGCTCCCCAGCCTAGCAGACTGGCATCCGTCATCAGAGAAAGCCACTCCGGAGATTCCAAGGGCATCCCCTTTTCCAGACACCCCAGCCTCAGCCACCACCGGAGCTCCTTGCACGTCTGCGGCGGGCAAGACAACCTCTGAGACAGCTGATCCTTCTGATGGGACCACCTTCTCAACAAGGCCCTCTGTAACGGTCGCATGTGCGCTCTTGCCCACGGTACTAACTCCAACTTCGCTGCCATGGTCCCCAGTACCTGAAGATAGTCCCAGGCCCTGGGACACCGGTTGCGGAGAAAACGTCTGACCAATGACCTGAGCCCCAGCACCCGCTGCCGCGGGAGGAAGACCCGTCCCTGCTCCGTATCGAAGAGAGCTCCCAGATACTCCAGACTCTGGGACGGCTCCAGCCTGCTCTTCGCCATGTTGATGACCCAACCTAGAAGGACACCACCCTGGCTGTAGCTGCTACGCTCTCCTCTCGGGTCTTCGCTCTGATCAGCTAGTCGTCCAGATAAGGGTGGACCAAGATCCCCTCCTTTCGCAAGGCCGCCGCCACCACCACCATCACCTTGGTGAACGTGCAAGGTGCCGTGGCCAGGCCAAAAGGAAGCGCCTGAAACTGAAAGTGACCCATGGGCACTGCGAACCGGAGAAACCTTTGATGCTCTTGCCGAACCGGAATGTGAAGATATGCCTCTGAGAGGTCCAGAGACGTGAGAAACTCACCCCTTCGCACCGCCACTATGACGGACCTTAGGGTCTCCATCCGAAAATGACACACCCTCAGGCAACGATTCACCCTTTTCAGATCTAAAATTGGTCGCAAGGTCCCTTCCTTTTTGGGAACCACAAAATACATGGAGTATCGACCGCAGCCGCACTGGTCGGGGGGAACCAGCACTATGGCCTTGAGGGCGAGCAGCCTCAACACGGTCTCCCGCACCGCCTTGCGCCTTTCTCTTGTTCTGCAAGGGGATTGTACGAAAGACTCCGCTACTGGCCTCTGAAATTCCAACGCATAACCTTCTCGGATAACCTCCAGCACCCATTGATCCGACGTGACTCGGACCCAGGCGGGGTAAAACTCCCGTAACCGACCCCCCACGGGAATCACCCCTACCTGGGCCCCCATGACTTCATTGAGATTTCTTGAAGGTTGAGGAGGAGGAGGAGGCCCCAAAACCCCTACCTGCTCCACGAAACCCACAAAACCCTGGGTTCCTACTAGGAAAACGCCCCTGCTGAGCCTGACCAAACCGCGGGGTACGAAAATGGCGAAAATCTCGTTGTTGACTGCGTGGCACAGGATTGGACCGACCCTGCCTAAGTCTGTCCTCAGGCAACCGACCGCCTTTAGAGTCTCCCAAATCCTTCACCAATTTCTCCAAATCCTCACCAAAAAGCTGCTTCCCCCTAAAGGGGAGCTTACTCAACCTTGCCTTGGAAGCACCATCCGCTGCCCAATTGCGCAGACAAAGACATCTGCGCCCCGCAACCGCGGAAGCCATACTCTTTGCCAAACCTCTAATAAGGTCATAATGAATGTCGGCCAAATAAGCCGCCCCGGACTCTATTCTAGACGTCTCCTTGGCTACCTCCACCAAGGACTCTCCCTGCATCCTTTGAGCCCAGCGTAGGCAGGCCCGCGCCACCCAGGCACCACAAATGGAAGCCTACAACGAGAGTGCGTTAACCTCAAACACTTGATTCAGCAAAGTTTCCAACTTACGATCCTGAGCATCCTTGAGCGCTGCACCGCCTTCAACAGGAATCGTGGTCTTCTTGGAAACTGCCGACACCGCCGCATCTACCCTAGGGGACTTAAACAAATCCTTATCCTGATCCTGATCTTGAAGCGGGTAAAGACGCATCATTACACGAGACCCTTTAATTGCCGATTCAGGGGCATCCCACTCTTCCTGTATCATCTCCTTAAACACTCTATGCACCGGAAAGACCCTCTGATTCTTACGAACCGCCTGCAATAGTGGATCTTCAAGCGCACTCTCCTCCGCGGGCCCCTCCGTCGGCATATTAAGGGTACTGAGCGATTCCGCGATCAGAGCCGGCAACTCATCCCTGCGAAACACGCGGACTACCCGTGCCTGTTCCTCCTGCTCCACAATCTCGCCCTCTTCGAGATCCTCATCTAGTCCTACTTCCGGATCCAGGTCCTCCGACCGAAGAGCCTCCGAAATCACCGATCCCTCTGCGCGGCTCAGGACCTCCCAGGATCGTTTCGCACCTACGCAGGACACTGCCGGCGTTACAGGCGACCCCGGTCTCTTCAGCCCTAGCCTTGCCAGCGACGAACTGGCTGTAGCCCTAGTCTGAGAACCGGACAAGGCTTGCTGGATCAGGGCAACAAACTGGCGCAAATATGGCTGCCAAACCCCCCGGTACGGAGGGCTGCGCTGTCGAAGGCTCCAGACCAGCCGACGTACTGGGCCCCGGCTCCCCTGGAGCTACCAAATCTACGTCAGACTCCGCAGGGCCCGTAGCTCCGTCCAGAACCCCGGACCCAGCATCCGAGACCCTATCCAGGGCCCCTGAGTCTTGGCTGCAGCCTCTGCAGACCCCATCCGCAGACACAGCCCCTCTCCTGGAACCGCACATCAAGCAAAGCGGCCTAGAAGGCATGGTGAAGCCCCCCAAGTCACCTTGAATCCGCCCCAGACTGTTCCGCCAAACACCGAGTGTGGAGAAAGGCCCGAGGAATTTTTTTTTTTTTAATAACCAACAGTACTGCCTTCAACCAAGTTGTCCCAGCTCAAATATAAAAACGGGAACCCGAAACGAGGCTCCTTGACGCTAGTACAGGCCGTTAAAAATCACCACAGGAAGCCGCGATTCCCGCGCGAGAGACACACGGTCCGGCCTGCCACGTCGGGCCCGCACTCCTCAACGCATCACACTGACCGACTCCTGGTGCACTTTCCCCTGCACTTACCGCTCTTCTGAGGCTGGCAAAAAACTGGCGGGAACACCGGACTGCAGAGTCAAGTCCTTCCTCCACCTCCGCAGAGCCGTTACTAAGCCCGCTGGCTCTAATCGCTTTAGCAGGCAGCACTTCTGCTAGCGATGAGCCCCGACGGCTGACGAATCCTCTCCCTTGCACAGCGGGATCGGTAATCGTCTGGTCCTCTGAGCTTTTGCTAGGTCCCACAAAGGAGTCGCTCCAAAAACTCCCAGGCAACCCCTGATCTCCCAGCCACCCAAAAAAGGAAGAGAGGGGGGGGGGGGGAGCAAGTGAAAACTCACTGAGGACCGTTCACAGGAGGGAAAAAAAGCCATCACCAGAGCCCAGAAACCTACAAATCCTCTTTCTTTAAACTAAACCCTAACTCTCCTCACACTAACGCTCCTTAATTGTCTCTCCAGTGAGCCCCGAGCACCCGGGCTCACCAACCTCCAGCAGCTTGGAGACTGAGATAACTGGTCTGAGGAGGCGGATCCGGAGCTTATGTACCAGTGACATCACAAAAGTGACGTTTCTCAGTCTCCAAGCTGCAGGAAGAGGATGACAACCCAGAGATTCCGGGACTAGATGGGAGGGACGATCAGGAACAAACCTTTTTCAAAGAAGGGGAAGCTGTAAAGGGCATATGAAGAAGCTCCAAGGCAGTAACCTTAAAAGCAACATCAGGAAATATTTTTTCACTAAAAGGGTGGCAGATACTTGAAATGCCCCCGATGGAGATAGTGGGGGCAAATACAGTGATGGAATTCAAAATGGCATGGGACAGATACAGCGGATCCTTTTATAGCAAAAGAATGAAATCAAAGCAAACTTAAATATCTTTTATACTTCAATAAGTAGAGGGGGATGACCAGCATGGAGCAGTAGATACAACCCTAAACAGAGGCATAGAGGGGAGTGACCTGCATGGAGTGGCAGTTACAACCACTGTAGCCATCTTACTGGGCAGACTAAATGGACCATACTGGTCTCTATCTGCCATCATTTACTTTCTTACTATTTTAGTATTTTGTTAAAGATAACAATAATAAATATGCAAATTACATGCAAATATGCAAATGAATATGCACATATGTCACCACCCCCTTTGCTGCCAAATGAAGCCATCAAACTGCACCCATGTTTATGCCCACTCCTTCCAGGGGTGAGGGAGATGCCTCCTACAGACCTAATGAGGCCCAGGTGGCAATTGCTAGAACAGTGAGGTTCTTTATTCCTTTCCTGGTGAAGGACAGAATTGCAATCCAGTACAACAGAACACTATATGTGGGTATACCTGGTGGTTGGATATACTTTTTATGTTGCACTACTGAATGGACAGCTGGAAACGGGATATTTCATTGTTTCTCTTAGAGACATATGCACATGAATGGGACAAATTATTAGCAACATTCACTCTCAAGCTCATATTACTGTGGGCACTGCGCCTTCCTAGGACTGACAGCCACAAGACACCCTCAAATGATGGGATAATGTGATCTCCCAGCTTCTGAAAACCTTCTACATAATTTTCACAAGGGCACCGAGGCATCCACTAAGATGTTATTATTGTATGTGCCTGGACTTGGGATGGCTGGTGGTCTTGCTGTCTCAGCAACCTTGGGCCGGAAGGACTGGGGTTTCTAGTCCCACAGGTGCTCCTTGTGGTCTTGGGCAAGCCACTTAACCCTCCATAGCCCATGTTCCCTGTAAAATAGTTATCTCCAAGTTATAATGTCCTGTTCAATGTAATTTCAGTTTGTTCAATGTAAACCGCACTGATGCAGAATAGCGCTGTAGCAGCAGAGCGCAGACAAACCAATGATACCAGGAGTCTGTTCAGAAGGTCCAAATCATTTACTTGTGCACAAGTCTCAAGCAGAATCAAATTCAAAATGGCTGAGCAATGGCTGTTAGTAAAACAACAACTTATATACTTTTCTTGTCCATTCTAGGTATAGGCAAACTTCTCATTGGTCCCGGTAACCCCTTTCACCCCATCTATTGGTCCCGGTAACATTACGTATATCCAATTAGGACTTTGGTCTGGGCTTAGCACCTGCTTACCCCCCTTCTAGTCCCCATTACAATGGTCAGTTCTTCCAACTTTGATACTTCTCTCCTCCAAGGTCACTTAGCTAGCTAGAACATGTGGGAAAGCAGGGCACTGTAACTTTTCTTTCAGCAGTGTTAATTAATTCCATAGAAGCTGTGCTCTCTTATCAATACCAATTAAACTTGGTTTTCTATATTTTCTGAGTTTTGATTCTGCTTAGCTATACTAAATTATACTCAGTTAAGTTTTGATTCTATGGTAGCAGCATTTAGGAAAATATGTAATTCCTTTGGGCCTCTCCACAGGCTTCATTTACAGGTCAAGCTACTCAGGCCTCTCTGCTCATTTCAGACACCATGGATCATAGGCCTTCGCCTACCACATTCCCCCCTTTGATTAATCTCACCCTATTATTAATAAGGTGTGAGAATTAAATCACTCAATTACACTGGGGTCGGGTTTCGACCATGTATAGTAGGATTAGGGTGACATAAGGCTAAAATCTTAGTTGCGGTCTTCCGCTCCACTGTATTTTCAATAACACTGTTAATAGAACGCATACAACATGGGATTATACATGGTAACATAAAGAACAAAGCTACAAAGATTAGTATTATCATGGCAAAAGTAGTGAATCCTCCTAATCCAGAGAAGATAGATGCAAACCAATTGGGGATGTTAAGACTATGCCAGGTCTGTACTGGCACATAAGTTTGCTTCCGCATGTGTTCAGCAATTTCTTCAACAACTTGACCCTTATCATCTATCTTTAAGCAACAATTTGTGAGGTTCAGCTTACCACAAACTCCTCCTTCAGCAGCTAATAAGTAATCTAGTGCCAAGCGATTTTGATAGATTGCAGTGCGCATTTGTGTGCTTTGTCTAGCTAAAAGTGTGAGTGCTTGGCTGGTTTCATTAGTAATGAGTTCAACTACTGCTTGCAGGCGTATAATTCTATTCAACATATAAATTGGGGTACGATATCCCCACATGCCATCTTGCTCCCAAGTGGCAGGTCCATAATAAGCAATGATTCGCTCTGGTGGCCAATCCTCACCATCCCATTTCTCCCACTTGCCTATCTGTAAAGCTGCTCTCTTCTGTCTCTTTATTTTTATTTATTTATTTATTTTATAACTTTTATATACCGCGCTATTTGTTATCAGTGCGGTTTACATACAACAAGGGTGCACAGTCAGAAGTCTGTTCTGTGCTTACATTGTAACAGGAGTTTAAACTTGGAACATACATTGTAACAGGAGCATAAACTTGGAGCAACAGGGGAACTAAAAACCTATGTACAAAATATAATTAGATTTGGATTTTATATACAGGAGGTCTAAGGCGGGTTCAAGATACTTGTGACAGGGTGCGGTTTGTAGACATTGGCAGGTGGGCGAGTAGAGGTGGGGTGGATGCTTGAGCAAAGTGAAGTAGGAAAATGTGGTGTTTAATTGCCTTACGGAACTGCATAAGGCCTTTGATGGATCTAATTTCAGGTGGAAGTTCGTTCCAACATTTGGGGCATAGAGGCGAATGTTCTTTTCTTGGTCGTCTGTGTGCACTTGATGGATTCTTTGGGGATGATCAAGGTATTGTCAGTTACTGATCTTCTGAGTCTGTTTTTCGGGGTGAGGGTGATAAGGTCACTGAGTGTTGTGGGGGCTAGGTTGTTGATGATCTTGAAGATGATGAGAAGGATCTTGTATGTTAACCTGCAGTGAATAGGAAGCCAGTGGAGTTCCTTGAGTATCGGGGTAATATGGTCTGATCTTTGAATAAACTGGGTAGCCTAATTGTTCTCCATGCTCTGTGGACAATAAAAAGAAAGAAGGTCAAATAGTTCCTAAGACACACACTCCTCCCCAGTGGATAGGGAGTTGAGCATATGCTCGGGTTCCGCAAATCCAATATAGGCCTGGTGGAGCTTGCCAGCTATGATGCTGGTTGAGGTTAGTCCATAAAGGGGCAAGCTCTGGAAATCTCGCTAATGGATTGGTGGGTTCAGGTTCATTAACTCCTGACCACCAAGATGTTCGCTTTGTGGTGTGATTATAAAACTTCTGGCTAAGACAGACAAGCTGTCCTACCTTGGAGATAAACTGGGGTCCAGTTCGAGCATAACACAGACGTCCAACTATTGGGTGTGCTAATACCCATTCACTGGTCGTCTTATGTAGCTCTGTCTGGTTGTAAAATTACTGAGTAATTCAATTCTTGGGCCTCCCAAGGCCACTGATCACCCATCTTGGTTCCACCACAAAAATAACAATCTGAGATATGGAGACTGGAGACCACAGCTCCAGCCAACTCTAAGAACAAATTCTGAGAAGGGTGAGGAATATCAAACTTATTTATGTGCATGGTTTCATAGAAAGTGTTGTGTATATGATACTTTGATGATCGATGGGCTTGAGTATTTAATCTAATATATACAATGGTCCCTGGATCTGATCCAGAACCTGCAATGCGTAATCCAAATTTATACCCTTGTTTCCATGCACTGGGATCGGCTATTAACAACTCTAGTGGATTACAAGTACCTGTCTTACAAGTTTTAGAATTCTTCACATATGGCTTGGTTAAGGTAGCCATTCGATTATCTCTAGTATTTTCTATCAGGCCAGTTTGCCATGTAGCATAGAACACACATTCCCACCTCGGGCAATAATAGTCTTTAACTGGTGCTGTGCTATATTTGTCTGCTACACCTCGTTTACTTATGCAGGCACCCCATCCGGTGGTTCCTTCAGGACACATATATTTATGATCATTAGGATAAGCTTTCTCCCAATTGGCACACTTTGAACGACTATCTCTATTGATGGCATCACAGGCATCAAAATACAAAGTAGCAGGCTGCGTGGGATCAGTAAGTGGGGGTGTAGCATTGAGTATAGCTCCATCTGCATCATTCCATCTTATTTCCAGGGTGTAATAAGATGGGTTCTGATGTGGGTTAAAACAAACTTTAGATTTGCCTTTAGTACAAACATTCAGTTCAGTGGTGTTATAAATACACCGACTTACTGTACCAGTACAGGTATAGTAAGTATGATAAAGCAAAGTCTGAGTCACTTTCATTCCAGTCCGAGTAGTAGTAATACAGGCAGTACATGGGGGTAAAGCATAAACCAGTTCAAAACTCCCCAGGCAGGCAGCCAAAGCAAAATAGAAACAAAGATGCATGTTGATTGTAGTTCTTCTGGATCTCCGCTGAAAATCTTGACCACGTCGTCTTCTTCTGGCGCAATGCTGACCCGTTTGCTAATAAAGCAATTCAACGGGTGTCAATGTTGATTGAAGATCCTCCAAAAGTCTCGTTATGCGATGATGCCAACTTAGCAAGTGTAGCTGGCCTGACGAAAGTCTATAAAGGCACAGTTAGTCGATGAAGAAAACAAATGTCTTTGCTGTATTGGGAACAGCAATCCTCTTCGAAAGACTTGGCTGCTGTAGGACGCTATAGTTCATAAGTGTCCCCGATAAGTTTAGGCTGCTGGCTGCCTTCGTAGGGTAAGACGCAAAGGGATGTCAGGATGTGGCTCCGCTGTCCACTGGTCCTGATCTGGAACTGCTGCTGGCTTGACTCTGCTGTGATGAATCCAGGACTCGATTTCTGCTACCTTTACTGCAGTCGGGGTAGACAGGATGACGGTATATGGTCCCTTCCAATGAGGTTCCAACAGTGTCTTCTTCCAATCTTTGATCCACACCGAGGTACCAGGCTTATAGGGATGCAGTGGTTCCGTCAAATTGATAGGCAACTGGTCCTGTATCCACGTGTGGAGAGTCTGCAGAACAAAACTAAGAGCTAGAAGTTCTTGTCTGGTTATTTCTGAACCAATCTGTGGCAAACTACCCTTAACACCCTGCACTATTGGTGGGGGTTTGCCATACATAACTTCAAAAGGGGAAAATCCTGATGATTTTACAGGAGCTGAGCGTATTCTAAGTAATGCTATTGGGAGAACCTGGGGCCACTTCAGGTGGGTCTCCTGACATAGCTTGGACATCTGAGATTTCAAAGTTCTATTCATTCGCTCAACTTTCCCTGAACTTTGGGGTCTGTATGCAGTGTGCAACTTCCATTGTATCTGTAGGGCATTTGCTAACTGCTGGGTAATCTGGGATACAAATGAGGGTCCATTGTCTGACCCTATTACTGCCGGAATTCCAAATCTGGGGATAATTTCTCTTAGCAAGACTTTAGTTACTTCTCAGGCTTTTTCAGTCCTGGTGGGGAAAGCTTCCACCCACCCAGAGAAGGTACAAACTAATACTAACAAGTAGCGATATCCATTGGCTTTTGGCATTTCAATAAAATCTACTTGCAGGTGGTGCATGGGGGTTACACCTCCTGACTGAACTCGTGGTGGTGGCGTGGGACCCTGTTTGGCATTATTCTTGGCACAAATTAGACACTGGCGAGCTACTGAGGCTGACAGGGCTCCCAATAAGGCGATACAAAAATGTGGTCTGAGTGCTTTTTTCCATAGCACTCTTCCCATAGTGTGTGGCTTGATGAAAAGCTTTGACAAAGGCTGGTCCCAATGATTCAGGGATCACTATTCGTCCTGGAGGTTGACTGCCCTCGGGAGGTGGCAGTTCAATCCATCCATTCTTCAGTACTCCCTCTTCTTTGTTACAGTAGTAGTCCAATTCTTTGGTGGTATATCGTGGTGTCCATAAATTAAGGGGTACTGGAAACAATGCTGCTTGTTTTGGCATGGCTTGTGGTGAAATTTGGCCTGTCATGGCTGCTTTACGTGCTGAAGCATCAGCGAATCTATTTCCTTGGGCAATTTCTCCTTTTCCTGCTTGGTGTCCACGACAGTGTATGACAGCTACACGTGTCGGGGCCCATACTGCGTCTAGTAACATCAATATTTCTGGGCCATATTTGATTGATTTGCCTCCTGAGGTAATGAGCCCTCGTTCTTTGTAGAGAGCTCCATGTGCATGCAAAGTGGTGAAGGCATATTTTGAGTCTGTGTATACGTTCAACAGAAGTCTTGCACCCAATACTAGTGCTCTGGTGAGTGCTATCAATTCTGCTTTCTGTGCTGATGTGCCTGATGCAAGAGCTGATGATTCAATAACTTTCTCCTGAGTTACTACTGCATACCCTGCACAACGTCGTCCATCGATAATGAACATAAGAACATAAGAACATAAGATATGCCATACTGGGTCAGACCAAGGTCCATCAAGCCCAGTATTCTGTTTCCAACAGTGGCCAATCTAGGTCATACGTACCTAGCAGTTTCCCCAAGGGACACAGGTTCCACAATGCTTGTATTGGTTCAAGCATTGATATCCTGGGTCCCTTCTTAATAATGGTTTATGGACCTTTCCTCCAGGAACTTGTCCAAACCTTTTTTAAACCCAGCTACACTAACAGCCTTTACTACATCCTCCGGTAACAAATTCCAGAGTTTGATTACACGTTGAGTGAAAAAATATTTTCTTTTATTAGTCTTAAATAGTTTACCCTGTAGCTTCATTGCATGTCCCCTAGTCTTTCTATATTCTGATAAGGTAAACAATCGATCTACGTTTACCCGTTCCACTCCATTCATTAATTTATAGACTTCTATCATATCTCCCCTCAGCCGTCTCTTTTCCAGGTTAAAGAGCCCCAACCTTTTTAGCCTTTCTTCATAGGAGTAGCCTTCCATCCCCTTTACCATTTTGGTGGCTCTTCTCTGAACCTTTTCTAAAATTGCTATATCCTTTTTAAGATATGGCGACCAGAATTGCACACAATATTCAAGGTGCGGTCTCACCATCGAACGATATAGAGGCATTATAATATCTTTTGTTTTATTTTCCATTCCTTTCCTTATCATACCTAGCATTCTATTTGCTCTCTTGGCCGCCGCTGCACACTGGGCCGAGGGTTTTAACATGGTATCCACAAGGACGCCTAAATCTTTTTCTTGGGTGATGGTTCCTAATGTGGAACCTTGCATCGTGTAACCATAGTTTGGGTTGTTCTTCCCTAGGTGCATAACCTTGCACTTCTCCACATTAAATTTCATCTGCCATTTTGATGCCCAGTCTTCCAATTTATCAAGATCCTCTTGCAATTTTCCACAATCCTCCTGGGTTTTAACAACTTTAAATAGTTTTGTGTCATCAGCAAATTTGATAACCTCACTCGTTATTCCACTTTCCAGGTCATTTATGAATATGTCAAAAAGCAGCGGACCCAGCACAGATCCCTGGGGTACACCACTATTCACCTTTCTCCATTGGGAAAATTGGCCATTTAGCCCTACCCTCTGCTTTCTATCTTTTAACCAGTTCCTGATCCACAGTAGTACACTGCCTCCTATCCCATGACTCTTTAGTTTTGCCAAAAGTCTCTCATGAGGGACCTTGTCAAAGGCTTTCTGAAAGTCCAGATACACAATATCAACCGACTCACCTTTGTCCACCTGTTTATTCACTCCTTCAAAAAAACATAACAGATTAGTAAGACAAGATCTTCCTTGTCTAAAGCCATGTTGGCTGTCTCCCATTAGGTCATGACTATCTATATGCTGAGTAATTTTATTCTTTATGATGGTTTCTACCATTTTTCCCGGTACTGATGTCAGGCTCACCGGTCTGTAGTTTCCCGGATCACCCCTCGAACCCTTTTTAAAAATTGGTGTTACATTGGCGATCCTCCAATCCTCAGGTATTAGTGATGATTTTAATGATAGTTCACAGATTACTGATAGCAGGTCTGCAATCTCAAATTTCAGTTCTTTCAACACCCTTGGATGTATACCATCCGGCCCAGGTGATTTGCTACTCTTCAGTTTATCTAATAGTTGTAGGACATCTTCCCGATGTATCGATATTTCCTTCAATTCTTCCACACCTTTAAATACCACTTCAGTCGTGGGTAACATCCCTACATCTTCCTCAGTAAAGACCGAAGCAAAGAATTCATTCAGTCTCTCCGCTATCACCTTGTCGCCTCTTAGTGCTCCTTTAACCCCTTTATCATCTAATGGACCAACTGACTCTCTCACGGGTTTTTTGCTACGAATGTACTTGAAAAGGTCTTTATTTCGCGTTTTTGCTTCCGCAGCAAGCTTCTTCTCAAATTCTCTCTTTGCCTGCCTTATCAATGCCTTGCATTTGACTTGCCAGTGCTTGTGCTGTTTCCAGGTTTCATCATTTGGCTCTTTTTTCCATTTCTTGAAAGATGCTTTTTTGGCAACAACAGCCTCTCTGACCTCAGCTTTAAACCATGCTGGCAATTTTTTGGACTTCCTTCCACTTTTCTTAAAGCGTGGAATACAGCTGGTCTGGGCTTCCAAGATAGTATTTTTCAACAACACCCAAGCTTGATGTACGTCTTTAACCTTTGCAACTGCTCCTTTTAGTTTTTTCTTAACTGTTTTCCTCATTCTATCATAGTCTCCCTTTCGAAAGTTAAAGGGTAGTACTGTGGATTTCCTTACTATCCCTCCTCCACTAATTAAATCAAAGGCGATCATGCTATGATCACTATTGCCAAGTGGCCCCAACACCCTTATCTCTTGCACTACATCTGGTGTTCCACTAAGGACTAGGTCTAATATTGCTTCCCCTCTGGTCGGTTCATGAACCAGCTGCTCCAAGAAGCAGTCATTTATTTCATCTAGGAACTTTATCTCCCTAGCATGTCCTGTTGTGACACTGACCCAGTCGATGCCGGGGTAATTGAAATCACCCATTATTATTACTGCACTGTAACGTTTGCTAGCTTCCTTGATTTCTTTGAGCATTTCATCATCCATTTGTTCATTCTGGCCAGGCGGACGATAGTACACCCCACTGCCATCGCCTTCCCCTTTTTACATGGAATTTCAATCCATAGAGATTCTACAGCAAATTTTGTTTCTTGCAAAACTTTAATCCTTTCTGACTCAATGCCCTCTCTAACATAGAGCGCAACCCCTCCACCAATTTGATCAGCTCTATCATTTCGATATAGTTTGTACCCAGGTATCACAGTGTCCCACTGGTTGTCCTCCTTCCACCATGTCTCTGATATTCCAATCATATCTAACCTCTCGTTTAGTGCTATATATTCTAACTCTCCCATCTTGTTTTGTAGACTTCTAGCATTTGCATACAAGCATTTTAGAGACTGTATTTTATTCATATTAATTTGGCTATTGGTAGACATGGGTAATTTGGGATCTTTAAGTTCTGTCTGCTCCATACTCGAGGGCATTTGGGCTACTTTACTCTTTTTTGGAACCTCTCTGCTTTTTGTAGTATCCTTCAAGGATACATTCTTCCGAACCATGCGCTCTTGGGCGACTGTCGGCTTTCCCCTATTATCTAGTTTAAAAGCTGCTCTATCTCCTTTTTAAAGGTTAATGCCAGCAGCCTGGTTCCATCCCGGTTAAGGTGAAGCCCATCCCTTCGGAAGAGCCCCTCCTTTCCCCAGAATGTTCCCCAGTTCCTAACAAATCCGAACCCCTCATCTCTGCACCATTGTCTCATCCACGCATTGAGACTCCGGAGCTCTGCCTGCCTATTGGGTCCTGCGCGTGGAACGGGAAGCATTTCGGAGAACGCTACCCTGGAAGTTCTGGATTTCAACTTCCTACCTAAAAGCCTAAATTTAGCTTCCAGAACCTCCCTACCACATTTTCCTATGTCATTGGTACCAACATGTACCAAGACAGCAGACTCCTCCCCAGCACTATCTAAGACCTTATCTAGGTGGCGTGTGAGGTCCGCTACCTTCGCACCAGGCAGGCATGTTACCAGGCGATCCTCACGTCCACCAGCCACCCAGCTATCTACATGCCTAATGATCGAATCACCAACTATAACTGCTGTCCTAACCCTTCCCGCATGGGCACTTGGCCCTGGAGAAACCTCCTCGGTGCGAGAGGGGTTTACATCACCTGGAGGACAGGTCCTAGTTACAGGATCACTTCCTGCCACACCAGGGTGATGCTCTCCTGTCACGTGACCTCTCTCCTCCATGGCAACAGGGATGCTGCCAGACTGGAGGTGGGACTTCAGGACTATATCCCTGTAGGTCTCGTCTATGTACCTCTCTGTCTGTCTTATGTTTTCCAAGTCTGCTACTCTAGCCTCTAGAGAACGGACTCGTTCCCTGAGAGCAGAGAGCTCCTTGCACCTAGTGCACACGTAAGACCTCTCACCAGCTGGGAGAAAATCATACATGTGACACTCAATGCAAAAGACTGGAAAGCCCACATCCCGCTGCTGGACTGCTGTCTGCATCTTAGTTTTAAGTTTGTGTTTAGATCTTTAAGTTCTATATGTACTAAAGGGTGCAATGGATATTTATACCACTAAAACTGTACCTAAGAAGTTTAATATACCTTGTTCACCTGAAGCTTAATTAATCTCAGGTCCTTGGTGTATGACTGATTTGGGTAATGAGCTTCACCTGAGAGCACCTCCTGTCTTTTAAGTTGTGCAAGTATCTATAAAGCTGTGATTTTCCCAGGGGAGGGAGGGATATAACACTTATTAAAAAAGGGCTGCTACACAGTACCTTGTCCTGTGCTGCTGAGGAAAACTATATTCTGATTTGATTTAAATTATAGCTCTTTGCTGCTACTAGGCTCTAACCTATTATGAAATTTAAACTACAAGCTCTCTGCTGGATTCTAAATTTAACCAGAAAGCTCTCTTCTGTGTTTTAATTTGAAACTAAAAGTACTTTGCTGATGCTAGGCCCTGAGTGACTATGAAATTTAAACTACAGCTGTCTACTGGGTATGAAAGGTAACCAGAAAGTTCTCTTCTGTGTTTTTAAATTGAATCTTAAACTGTTGCTACTAGGCCCTGACTGATTTAACAAAAAAATAGTGGGTTCACAGATTAATTAGCTTTAAAAGAAAAAAAATTCCTTTCAGAAAAATTCCCAGAAGTATATACTCACAATTTCAGATTTCTCTCCAGAAGTAACAGCCCCCCTTTCCAGTCCTTCAAGACCAATGAGACTACTTCCATCCACAAAATAAGTCTGGTCAGGATTCTCTAGGGGCACATCAGTTAAATCAGGTCGACTTGAAAATACAGTATCCATGACTTCTATACAGTCATGCTCCGGAGGGTCTTCGCTGATTGGTATCAAGGTAGCTGGGTTTAAGGCATGGCTCACTTCCAGTTGTATTTGTGGATTTTCACATAGCATGCTTTGGTATTTCAACATTCGAGAATTGGTGAGCCAATGATTTGCTTTTTGTTCCATAAGGGCAAGTACCGCATGTGGTACTGTGACACGTAGATTCTGTCCTAAGGTGAGTTTATCTGCTTCACTTACTAATAGTGCTATAGCTGCAACAGCTCTCAAACATGGTGGCCATCCTTTGGCCACAGTGTCCAACTGTTTTGATAAGTACGCTACGGGTCGTTCCCAATGTCCCAATTTCTGAGTCAACATGCCTAGGGCATTTCCGTGCATCTCATGCACGAATAGATGGAAAGGCTTGTGGACATCTGGCAATCCGAGGGCTGGTGACGACATAAATTCTTCCTTCAGGGTCTTGAAAGCTGTATCTTGCTCAAGTCCCCATTCTAGTGGTGATTTTTCTTCTCCCTTGGTGGCTTCATATAGTGGTTTGGCAATCTGAGCAAAGTTAGGTATCCATATCCAGCAGTATCCTGCTGCTCCCAGAAAGGCTCTGACTTGCTTTCTGGTAGTTGGGGTTGGGATACTGCACACGGCTTTTTTTCTCTCGCGTCCCAATTGTCGACTTCCTTTGGTTAAACGAAAGCCCAAATATTTTACTTCTTTTTGGCATAGCTGTGCTTTGGCTCTGGAAACTTTGTATCCGGCTTCATCCAATAGTTGCAAGAGGTCAGTAGTGCTTGTATACATTCACTTTCAGATGTGGCGGCTACCAGTAGGTCATCTACATATTGGAGGAGTACTCTTCTTTCAGGGGCTACTGGATAGCTTGAAAGATCTTGGTTTAGTGCAGCACTGAAAATGGTAGGTGAGTTCTTGAATCCTTGAGGTAATCGTGTCCAAGTGAGTTGGCCCCGCCTCCCCGAGACAGGGTCCTGCCATTCAAAGGCAAACAGCAATTGGCTAATTGGGGCTAATCTTATGCAAAAGAACGCATCTTTTAAGTCCAAAACAGTAAAATAAGTGGCTTCAGCAGGAATCAATCCTAAGAGTGTGTAGGGATTTGGCACAACTGGATGTATGGTCTCAATTGCTTCATTCACTCTCCTTAGATCCTGCACTGGGCGGTAGTCACCTGTCCTAGGCTTCTGCACTGGCAGGAGAGGTGTGTTCCATGGTGACTGACAAACTTTGAGTAGGCCATACTCCAGTAGCCTTAACAAGTGGCGATGGATGCCTTCAATTGCTGCTCTTGGGAGTGGATATTGCTTGACATGTATTGGCTGTGCACTAGGCTTGAGATTCACAATTATTGGAGCTATATGTTTGGCTAGGCCTGGTGGATTGCCTTCTGCCCATACTCCAGGCGGGGCATCAATGCTTTTCAAAGTAGGTTCAAAATAGGTATCAATAATTGGCTCAGTAATTGGCTCAGTACTATAATATCTCCATTCTTCTTCTCGAGGAACAGTGAGCATCATTGGTCCAGCAGGTTTTGTCTGGAAATTCACTGTCATTTGCATCTCTCCTTTCTCAGTAAAGGTTATTTGGGCCTGCAGCTTGGCTAGCATATCTCGTCCCAGTAATGGCACTGGGCACTCTGGCATGTAAAGGAATTGGTGCGTTATTTGCTGTTCTCCTAAATTACAAATGCGGTTTTGAAGAAATGGCTTTGTGGCTTTTGCGCCAGTTGCTCCCACAATGGTGACTGCTCTTGTAGAAAAAGGAGCTATTTGTTTATCTACTACGGAATGTTCTGCTCCAGTATCAACCATAAAGTCCATAAATCCGCAAACCCTTCTAATTTCTGTAGCTTGCGTCTAATATCTGGTTGTGACTGGTTTACAAAAGCAGAATTCACCATGCATAAGCTTCCTGGGGCATCTGGGTCATAGGGAGTATACATCCTATACGCTTCAGTCAGTCTCTCATAGAATACTGCTGGGCTCTCATCTATGCCCTGATTAACTTTGGTTACTTTAGAAAGATTCATAGCTTTCTGGCCCCCCCTTCTCAGACCTTGCATGAGGCCTTGGCGAAACCGGGATAGGGCTCTGGATCCTACTTCAGTATTTGGATCCCATTTGGGATCCTCGTTAGGGAATTCTTTCTGAGCTGCTTCGCGATTGTCTATTCCTGCTTCAACTCTCTCTACCAAGGGATTGTCTGCCATCCAGTCGATCGCAGCTCGCCTAATTCGTGTCCGCTCCTCAGTAGTAAATAAAGTAGACAGGAGCTGACGGCAATCTGCCCAAGTGGGCTGGTGAGTTTCCATGATCGTATGCATCAATTCTGTTAACTCTTGGGGCTTATTAGTGTAGGAAGCATAATGTATCTTCCAGTTCAATAAATCAGCAGTGGAGAAAGGCACATATACTAAACTCAGGGGTCCCGCTACTATCTGATCATGCTCATCCTGCATGGGCAGCCCCGGGACTTGTCTCAAGGGGGCTAATATTCTCGGGGTGGCTTTCGGCTTCTTAGTAGTGACTTTCGGGATCTGGGTGGGGACTTTCAGCTTTGAGACTCGCCTAGTCTGGGGAGCCTCGCTTACAACAGATGAACTAGCACTGACAACTGATTTTTCACTTTCTGTCTCTGTCTGGGAGGATACATCTTCATCCTCCTGCTCTGACTCCTGCTTATCTTCAGTCTCTGTCTCTGACTGATCAGCATCTTCTCTGGGCAGTTCATCTGGCGGGTCTTCTGGCTGGTGAGGGGGTGGACTCTCCCGGTCCCGGGGGCCTGCCCTGGGACGCGGTGGTACTCTCACTGGGTGCTGAGCTCGGGACTGCCTAATTACAGCTCCCGGGGACTCAGGATCTACAAGAACAGGTTTCTTGCTAGGTTTCTTAGCTGTCCCTGTTTTCTGGGTCTAATCTGTTAATGCTACCATTATTCTGCACTGCTCCTCATAACAGCGCTTTGCCCAAGGGGGCAGATCTTCGCAAATACCTAACCAAGAATCTATATAGGGATAATGATCGGGGTGCGCTAATCGCACCTTCTGATGAACTGACTGAATAATTCCTAGGTTAAATGTTCCATCTCGGGGCCACATGGGGTCTATGATGGGCCACTCCCTAGTACACAAAAGCTGTAATCGTGAGGCAGTCAGTTTTACTCCATAATCTCCTGAAAATCCTTTACTAAAATGTTTGATCATACATTCTAAAGGAGTGTTCCTAGTAGACTCCACACCTCCCATTTCGATGTGTGCGCACAACAACAGACAGAAGGGAAAAGGAAGTTGGACCGTGGGTAAGGGGTCCTCACGGCCCTAGAAACATTTAAGGGAAACAAATAACAAGACAAGACGACGGTCGCTTCCTCCTTTTTACGATCTGGACGCGGTCGCCCGGCCAGAAAATGCGTTACTCAGGAGTCCGCCTTCGCTTGGTCTGTATTGCAAGACCTCTCATTCATACGTCATTCACACAATCATGCTAGCAACGTATCCCAAAAGCAACCCAATCCTGTCTCAGCTGACTAAACTATATCAAATTCCAAATTCAAAAGACCTTGCGTATACTCATGCAGGGTTTAGCTATACTAAATTATACTCAGTTAAGTTTTGATTCTATGGTAGCAGCATTTAGGGGAATATGTAATTCCTTTGGGCCTCTCCACAGGCTTCATTTACAGGTCAAGCTACTCAGGCCTCTCTGCTCATTTCAGACACCATGGATCATAGGCCTTCGCCTACCACAGCGCGGTATATAAGAGAATGTAAATAAATAAATAAATAAAATAAAATACTGTCCTGTATCCTTTTGTATTCTTATACATGTATGCATACCATTTGTGGGAAACCTGGATTGGAAGAATCATGACTTTTTTCTAGAGCCAACTGCATTGTCTGTATTTGGGGAAAGGAGGGCAGAGATGGAAGAAGCAAAATAAGAGAAAACAATTATGCGCATCCACAGACATAAGAATGACCGCAATATCTAGCAGAAGAGAGACAGTCTAACCATGAATTGGCTAGGTGAAAGCTGCATCGAGACACACCACAGCTTATGGTATGTGGGACATAGGGCAGTCATTCCGCTCAGAAGTTCTACTCCGCATATCCTTGAACACCGATATTATTCAGAGCAGAATTTCTGAGTGGAATGATTGCTCTGTCTGCCACATAGCATTCCAGCACATGCGCAGACACGTTCCAGGATGTTTCCTCTGTAGTTGTTTTTCAGGCCTCATTCAATTCAGCACCCTTCCCTCCCCCCCCCCCACCAAAAAAAAAAAATCTATGGGGGTTGTCTGTTCAAGAAATAGGCAAATTCCTCCTCAGCACAGAGCAGAGACCCCTTACATCTCCTCCGAACTAGTGTTAAAGTCCCAACGTTGAGTTCAGCCTTCAGCTCTTCTGCGCACTTGTCTGCATCCGGGCAGCATAGCTAACTACTTAATTATCAGACTTATTTGTATATATGTACATGGGCTGATCTTTCTGCATTGTGGTGCAACTGTAGTGCATAAGTAGTATGCAGAGATGTCACGCCAGCCTCTAAATGTGCAACCCTTGTTGATACCAATGACCCTCAGTCTCACAAAGAGTATCGTAGTCTACAGTAACAAAAAACAGCCTTTAAATCAAGAAGCAAAATGTCCGAGTCCTTGCCTCTGTCCAGAGATCTATCTAAATTACGCCCCAGGCTGTCTTTGTACTAGATCCTTATTAAAAATAATCCAGAATATCTCTCCCCTCAAGAACAACATTTAATTGAAGCTCAACAGCTTTTTCAGTGACTTTAGTACGCAAACAGGGGAAATATGAAATAGGATCATAATCATTTTATAAAGAAGAACCCCTACTTAGCTTATTTTAGTTTAGGGAATATTATGGACTCCTTCAGCAGTTTCAAATAACAGCCAGACTAAAGTGATAGATCAATAAAATAGTTTACAGGCTCTAATAAGTCCTTAATACATTCTTTTATAAGGTGGATTCAGCACAAAAATTGTCTTTTTTTTTCTAAATAATGAATTCCAACTTGGTTTGATATCAGTTCAAAGGATGAAACCGTTCCTGCTATCTGTGGCAAAATATTTTCAGTGGATGAAGCTGGTAAAAAGAATCTGATCCTTTTCAATATGTGATATAGTCGTTTCACAGCAACAGACTGGTGAAGTGTGAAGAATATCAGAGTTCTGTGAGATGATGAGGTGACCAAATCCAGGTCAATATAAATAGCTGCCATCTTTGATTGAAAAAAAAATGCAACAAGGGTATTAACAGAAGGGACATCTTTATGTTCTTGTAGACTCATGAATAAATATGGCTTTCTTAAAAATATTGACTATTTTAACCCTTTCCAGGCCGAGCCCAAAACTCTCGGGAGCCAAACTTCTGACTAAATATTCCTATCAAATGGTATATAATTCATGACCATAGCAGAAGGAAAATCACTATTAGAACATATTGAATAAAACAGGTACAATTTTCCTGAAATATGCAAAAATTAACCCGGCTGCAAAATGTGGATTAAAAATTTAAAGTAGGCCTCAAAGGGTTAAAGAATTCTTTGGGTTCATTTTGAGCACTGGTTAATTTAAAAAGTTTATTTTACATTCTCTAAGGCTGGAGAAATGGTTAGAGCAGTGGGCTGAGACCCAAAGAAGCCAGGTTTGAATCCCATAGCTGCTCCTTGTAATCTTGGGCAAGTCACTTAATCCTCCATTGCCTCAGGTGCAAACTTATTGTAAACCTTCTGGGACAGGAAAAATATCCAATGTACCAGAATGTAACTCGCTTTGAACTTTTGATAAAAAGCATGAACTAAATCCAATTATATATTATTTTCAGAAGATAAAAGTGCCTGATCACCTGATCAAGTCCAATCTCTTTCTTTCCGTCTTATAATTCTGTATACCAGGAAAGAGGATATGCTATAAATTTATCAACTATTCCTGTTCTGGGGCTATCTCATCCATAACTTGTACAGATTTTCCTATACTAGGTAGTTACTGCTAAATCTATACCTATATTATCCAAATTGAGTAGGGTCACCTAAAGTAGCTCCTTCTGTTTTCTAAACTTAAGAGGCATTGGACATTCTGAGCCAGTTAAATAGGATTCCAATAAGTATAATACAAAAATGGTCTGACTATACTATTAGTAGAAATAGCAAGTTTTCTCTCCTCAAAATGCATTTGTCCAGAAAATGTATGAATAATAGGTGTAAAATATGAGACACACACATCCCCCTCACACCTTCCATGAGCTGGAGAATCACTCATTTAACTAAAATTGTGAACATACATGGATTCCTGAAGGTCTAATGAGCTGCCAGTTAAGAATTTAGCAAAATTAATATTGAAGTCTCCCAGGACAACTAAATTAGATAGCACCAAACATAGTTAAAATGGACTAAACAAAAATCTATGGATTCATTTAATTTGGAAGGGTCCTGTTAAATGTTTTCTTTATTAGTATTTTCATTATTACATTCAAAAATAGGCTTGAAGGAAGAAATAAGGAACTACATTAATCAAGAAACAAGATAAAAAAGGAAATTAAACACTCATCATTAGAACACAATCTAGAGGCCACATTAGGAAAAAAACTAACAAGCAATGCACAGCAAATCAGAAGAGATGGGTACAAACCAATCTGGCAGCTGAAATGCGTTAACTTTGAGGGCAAAATCATGTGGCAGGATTTGGAACATAAGAACATAAATACCATATTGGGTCAGACCAAGGTCTATCAAGTCTAGTATCCTGTTTCCAACAGTGGCCAATCCAGGTCACTAGTATCTGGCAGGTTCCCAAAAAGGTATACAGATATCACAATGCTTATCCTGGCATAAGCAGTGGCCAGGTCCTCTTTAATAATGGTTTATGGACCTTTCCTCCAGGAACCTGTCCAAACCTTTTTTAAAATCCACCTACACTAACAGCTTTTACTACAACCTCCATGTGTTGAGTGAAAAAATATTTTTTCTTATTAGTCTTAAATGAGCTACATTGTAACTCCATTGCGGGTCCCAAGTCTTTCTACTTTTTGATAGCATAAACAACCTGTCTACATTTACCCGTTCCACTCCATTCATTAATATATAGACCTCTATCATATCTCCCCTCAGCCATTTCTTTTCCAAGTTGAAGAGCCCTAACCTTTTAATAGGGGTATCCTATCTTTTTTATCATTTTGGTGGCTCTTCTCCATTCCTTTCCTTATTATTCCTAGCATTCTATTTGCTTTCCTGGCTGCCGCTGCCCACTGAGAGGAGGGTTTCAATGTATTATCCACAATGATGCCTAAATCTTTTTCCTGGGTGATGGTTCCTAATGTGGAACCTTGCATCGTGTAACCGTTGTTTGGGTTGTTCTTTCCTAGGAGCATAACTTTGCACTTGTCCACATTAAATTTCATCTGCCATTTGGATGTCCAGTCTTCCAATTTATCAAGGTCCTCTTGCAATTTTTTTACAATCCTCTTGTGTTTTAACAACTTTGAATAATTTTGTGTCATCTGCAAATTTGACTACCTCTCTGGTTATTCCCATTTCCAAATCATTTATGAATATGTTAAAAAGCAGCGGGCCCAGCATAGAACCCTGGGGTAATCCACTATTCATCTTTCTCCATTGAGAAAATTGGCCATTTAGCCATACCCTCTTGCTTTCTATCTTTCAATGAATTCCTGATCCACAATAGTACGCTGCCTCCTATCCCATGACTTTTTCACTTCGCCAAGAATCTCTCATGAGGGACCTTGTCAAAGGCTTTCTGAAAATCCAGATATCTAAAATCAACTGGCTCACTTTTGTCTACCTGTTTATTCACACCTTCAAAAAATAACAGATTAATAAGACAAGACTTTCCTTGGCTAAATCCATGTTGGCTTTCTCCCATTAAGAGTCCAATTTCATCATGTGCACATACAGTCTATGGACACGTCCAAAACAAAAACAGGCTTCCTTTGAACCTAATTCCGCATCCACGGGTCTGGACATATCTACGGGTCCAGAATTAAACAGACAGACATGTTCGGCAGGCACATGCAAACGCTGTTCAGCCGGCTCGATGACTCGGACACGGGGTAACATTTTGGATGTCCCTGTGCCCACCGTATTCTGAAATGTTACACATTTTGGATCCTGCCCGTCCCCTCAGATGCCATGCCCCTTGGGAAAAGCAAGCATCTGCTAAGCAGCTCATCACAGACAGTAGTTTGCAGATGCACAGTAGATAAATACCAATGAGAAAATAACAGTTGCTTCAACCTAGACCATGTACAAGTCCCCCTCATGCTCTGAAAAGTGCTAAGCAAGCCCAGTGCAACTCAATATGTTATACCAGAATGTAAATGTGAACATGTATGTCAGGACATACCTTGCATCAAATGTTACATGGCATTAGGAACTGGCCCCAGTGATTCCTGTCCTGGTCATCTCTACAAACACGCCTTAAACTGCTAGGGATGGACCCTCACCAAGTCCACAAAACCCTGAACTAACATTACAGGTCCCCAAAGGATGCATAGTATTGCTGAGTAACAAATGTATGCCCTTTTCGTGCCTTTGGCCTATAAGTGTACTCATTCGCTGCTCTGCACTACCATCCCCCTCTTATCTCTCCCTACACCCCTCCCCGTGAACACCACTCTTGGGTCAGATTGCTTCTATCTGTGCCCTTCCCTTCTACTGCCAAATATGGACATCACTCCCTTCACCTTGCTGCTCCATATTCCTGAAAAAAACTACCTGAGTCTATACATCATGCTTCGTCCCTGGCCCTTCTCAAATCCAGGCTGAGTACTCACCTCATCGGTGCCACTGTTGGATCAGGTCTGTCTAAGTTCCCTTGCGTTTCCTGACTATTCCCCCTAGATGTACCCTGTTCACAGCTGCTATGTTGTCTATCCCGACTAGATTGTAAGCTCCATTGAGTCGTGACCATCTGTTACAAGTGTCTGTGCAGCACTGCATACGCCTTGTAGCGCTATTCAAATGATCAGTAGTAGTTGTAGTTGTAGTAGGGCTTTCTGTCTATGGCATCTGAGGTCCACCTATCTGGGTATTGGCATTTCTTACAGCAGCTACACCTGTCACATCTGGTATATGTTGGTCTGTATACATCCGCTACCTATGGGGCAACTCTATCTGCCTTTCCACAGCCAGCTTTGTGGTACTGCTCCCCTGGTCAGGGCTGCGTGGACATGGGAGGGTAGATCCCTGTGCCCTCACACCAAGTAACCAGACTCCAGATATATCACCACTCTCACAGCTCTCATTGATCCTGGCCTGGGTAGGGATGTGGGCCGCATGAGACAATCTGGGGAATGTTGGCACTTTATCAGTTGTGTCTCCCAGTGGATGTATGGCTGTCCTATCACACTATAAAGGTTCCCTGAAAGCATAAATATTCATTAGGAATGCCTATCACACTGCTAACAATATCTGATCTAATTAGAGTACCCTGTGCAAAATAATCCAGATGGAATCAGCATAGGTTCCCTATGGCTAAATGTCAAAAAACATATCCCTGTCAATAAATAGGGACCCTCAGAATTAGGGCATTCAGCAGTGCAAACAGCACTAATCCATGCTCAACGGCAAAATATGCATCATGGGCAAGCATTAGTGCTGTGTGCACTGTTGAGTGTCTTTATATTGAGGGTTCCTTATTATTGGTGGGAATATTTATTTATTTAAACAGTTTTATTTTTTATACCGCTCTATCCTTCGATCAGAGCCGTTTATATTAAAACAGTAACTTATGCAGATGACAAGGGAGATAGTCACAATGTTGACTGCTACATTAAATATAGTCGATAAAGTAGTAACATACTTGTGAAACTCATAAAACTTGTATAAAGGGGAACTATATACAATGCATAGGACAGGCAAGGGAGGGTGATAACTGAGCTTAGATTAATTAGGAGTGTAGTGTGTTACATTGGCAATTACAGTAGTATGCTGGTGTGATGCAAGATCCATGGTTTAGGTATAGTTTATGTGATGTGACCAAAGTATTCAATGTAGAAGTACATCTTAAGCGTTCTGCGGAAGTCCTTGATATCCATGGTCATTGTGATGTCATCCAATAGGGAGTTCCATAGTGCTGGGGCAGAGAGGGAAAGTGTTCTAGCAGAAGTAGTCTGGTTGGATTTCTTGTATTCAGGAGGGGTGATGATCCTATTTTTATTGTTGGTTCTCCTGGGGTGGGTGCTGGTGTCTCGACTAATCAGTTCCTGTAGGATATTTGCAAAGGATTTGTGTATGATCTTGAAGATTATGAGTATTGTTTTGTACTTAGCCAGGAAGTGCATTGGGAGCCAGTGTAATTGGTCAAGTGCAGGGGTAATGTGATCTTGTTTGGGACTACCAGTGAGTATACGGGTGGCATTTAGATGAATGGAACATTTGGACAGATCCTGGTATATAGAGTTGCAATAATCCAAAGTCAGTGTGACAGTGGCTTGAAATACAGTGTGGAAGTGTTCCTGGCTGAGTAGTGGTTTTAAATTCTTGAGGAGTTACATTTTATAGTAAGCATTTGCAGGGATTTTCTTTATTTGAGACTGTAGCGTGAGGTTTTGGTCTAAGATGACACTAAGATACTTGACTTCTTTTTGTACCTTAATGGTATGGTGCAAAAGGCAGATTTCTTGTGGGAGTGTAAATGATGGGTCTCTAGTTACGAATAATGCCTCTGTTTTGTTGACAGTTACTGTGAGGTTATTGGTGCCTAATCAGCTGATCATTTCTTCCATACGGTTTGTTATAGGCAGGAGGTCAGGGTTATGAATGTCACTTGGAGCAAAAACCATGATATCGTCAGCATTTATCCTATATTGTATGTTTTGACATTTGGCTATAGTGAACCTCTCTGAAGTGGACTGTCCGATCACACTGGCACCTGGTGACACTACGGTCATCCCTACAGTCCAGGGTACTGGTCAGTTTTTCAATTGCCCCATGAATTGCAGATCAGCACGCTAGTTCCCCCCGTGCACCCCTCAAACTACACACACATACACACTCGCACCTTGTGTCGCAAAAACAATGCCCTGAGCCTATACTTAACAGCTATGACATAACATCATCACATGGGGAACCAGGACTACAAATATGATCCCCATTTCTCAACCGAAAAGGAATCCTTTCCCTGCTCACGCCCATATTATCCCTGCATCAGCAGTCCCATTTTTCGGAACATGGGAACTGTTAGGGTCCCATAAGATTGGCTCCTTTAGTACAACCAGCACATAGGTGCATAGCTATAATATAATCTATTGCTCTCCTTAATATTTCTGTAAAGGTGTTGAGAAATGTTTCTTTACAACATTCCCTCACTTCTGCTCCCTGTACCTTAAGACTGCATCTTGTATTTTTCCAGACTGCTGTCACACCAGTTCAAAACATATTTGCCACAACCATTTATCACTTCAAGGGAATGTTCCAAAAATTCTGTCAAATTCAGATCTCCACTTTGAGCACTCTGACTTGCAAGGGCCACAATTCCCTCCAAGTTCCCTTTGCTAAATATACAGCTTGCACAACAGGAGGGAGACTGTCTGCTGGCATCTGCAATTTTTTTTCTCAAATATCTCCTCAAAAGTTCCAAAAGGTGGTATTAAAAGAGACTTGGGAAAGTTTAACAACTTTAAATTATTCTGCTGTTCCTCTGTTTTAAATTTAATTTTGGCTTGCATCCTTTCTGTACAAGAATTGTTTTCTTGATTGTAAATTTAAAATCATATAAATAAAAAATATCTAAAAAAATATTCTCTGCTCATTTTCTCTAAATACCCCAGCTTCCTCTGGAGAATCTCCCTCTCACTTGTGTAAGCAAAAGATCTTTATCTTCCAAACTTTGTGACTCTAATTGCTCCAATCTAGTCTCATATTGGTGGAAATTCTGCTTCTGCCCATCCAAATCAGTGAACAGAGAATCAAATGTATCTGTAAAGGTAGATCTTAAGGAATGTACACAGAGCTTGAACTGCCTTCTTTACAAACTACTAGTGACCAAATTATGCAGTTTTGCATGCTGAATCTAAAGCTATCTCAGAAACTGCTTAAAGTGAGTCTTACCTACATTAAATCACATATGTGGAAATTAAGTAATATGTATATGAACGTACAAATAGTCTGAACAACACCTGTAGCCATATAATTGAATTTAGTTCAAATCATTTTTATTCATTTTATACATATATATCCGTACACTTCCATGGGTGACAGCAACAGATCGCAATAATAGCTCTCAAAACAGTGCTTAACCTGCTTAACAAACTGTCAAGCCTAATGAAGCTAGAGCTTCCCAACATTTGTATTAACACAGTTGCGCATAACTTTACTTAGATATCTATACACAAACAAACAAGCAAACTAACTTTCAAACACTCACTCAACCTAACACACTACTCCTCTGTCCCCCCAACTCCCCCAATACCCTCCCCACCCCCCTATTCCCACATACGGACATTATTTTTTATTTATTATTTGATAGTTCCTTTATACCGCGCTCTTTGTTATCAGTGCAGTTTACAATGAAACAAAATGACTCTCGGACAAATAATCTGTCCTGAGTTTACATAGAACAGGGAAGGCAACTGGGATTTCAACTTTGGGAAACTTATTTACAGATTGCGAGGTAGATTATTTAGAGTGGATGGATTCTATATCAGTGATGTGCATCATGATATAGGACCGCTGCTGATTCATATTACAAGCTTGAACTGTGTTGCAGAGATGGAGAGGTGTTTCCAGGTTGTGAGAAGTGTGTAATGAAAAGGTAGTGCTTTAGGGTTTTTCTAAATTGCATGAGGTCTCTGGATGCTCTGATGGGAGGTGGGAGGTTGTTCCAGCATCTGGGTGCGTAGAACGTGAATGCTCTGTTGTTAGTTGAAAGTGCACATTTTGTAGTTTCTCTCGGAATGGTTAGCGTATTGGTGGCTGCTGATCTCCTGGGTCTGTTGTTGGGTGGGTGGTCGAGTAGAGTCGAGATTGAGGAGAGAGCTATTTTGTTAATGGCCTTGAAGGTAATAAGTAGGACTTTATATAAGATCCTGCAGTTTATCGGGAGCCAATGTAATTCCCTTAAAATAGCTTCCTACAATCCCTCACACACCACTCCAGCATAAGCAGCTCCAGATCTCACTTTACTTTGACATTGCAGATTCCCACCATTCACCAACTCCCACCTCATACTCTCAGTAGCCTCTCTAAGTGCGCAGCACATTAAATATTCAACACCATACTACGCTCCCTAGTCGGCAGCGTGCCTATGAGTGGAGCCCAGAGATCTAGGAACATATCCCAACATTTGCCACCCCTCTGCTTCGCTGTCATTTTTTCCATATACATCAACTCTAGCATAGCTCTCTCCCAAACAGTTACCCCGGGAGGGGAAAGCTCAATCCAATTACTCAACAGCACCTTTTTGACTAACAAAAAGCCTCGCACTAAGAAGGGTCTATGCATGGGCGCAATCTCCAAACCTCTCACCTTCCAGCTATGGAGCAGACATACCTCTCGCTGCATGACATCATTAACCCCCAGCCATCCCGCCAGCTTACCACAGGCTTGCACCCACAAACCCTGTACCAAGGGGCAAATCCAGAACTTATGTAACAAAGTTCCTACTTCTAACTTACACCAAGCACAGGTGGGCGAGGTTCTGATACCTACTCGAAATGCCCAGTCATCTGTGGTGTACGCTCTCCAAAGAAACTTGTATTGTAGCTCTTGTAAGTAAACCCACAAGGTCCCCTTCGGTATTGCTTCAAAGGCCTCCTGCATACTCGTCACGGATACTCCTTCCAGCCCGTCTTTACCCCATCTCTCGCTTAGCGCAGAGAGGAATTCATTATCCACAGAGGGCAGGATCAGCATCCTATTCTCTCTCCCTCCCTTGTGCTTGTCCACCAACTTCCCCAGCACTAATCTAGGGGAGCCCCCCACTGCCCCCTCCCCCCCTAATCCACCCAGACAACCCACATAATGCCGGGCTTGCAAGTATCCATAGAAAACGCACTTAGGGAGGGGGGCGGAGCCTGATGTCCAGCGGGTTAGACGCTTCGCGCTGAAGCTCCCGAGAGGCCTACTCAGAATCCTGACTTAATACCTACATAAACTTAATATTTTGCTCCGAACTTACCGGGGTACCTCAGGGGGGATGGCGGCCCACAAACCAGCGCGCTTAGCCTTCGGGTCTCCCTCTTCTTCACACGGAAAACGCTCCAAGACAGAGTTGTCTTCCCCACAAAAGATAGTTCCACTTCGGGAAAACCCCGAAATGCAACAGGAGATCTTGGAGGAAATACGCGGTGTGAAGGAACTGGTACAGTCCAACGGAGAAGCGCTCCGAGCCATGCGAGAAGATTTCGGTATGCTTCAGGACCGGCTTGAAGGTCTTTCACTACGGCAGGACAACATGGCGGGGGTCCTCGACTCGCACGCGGTGCGCTTGGTGAAACTGGACAAGGCTGAGCGTCAGATACAGAATCTTCAAAAAGAGTTAGAGGATAGCAATAATCGAGCCCGTCGCAACAATGTAAGGCTCATTGGAGTACCGGAGGGGGCGGAAGCAGGAGATATAAGAGAATTCCTGGTCAAAACTCTTCCCTCCTTGCTGAAGATCACTTTTCACAGAGATCTGGAAATTGACCGAGCACATCGTGTTCCTACCAACATGGCGCTCAATCGGACGACCCCCCGGCCTATCATCTTTCGATTACTGAGATATCAGCAAGTTGAGCAAATTCTAAATGCTGCCCGGGCGAATCATCATCTGGAGTTTGAAAGTCATAAAGTCTCCTTCTTCCCTGACTTGGCAAAGCCCACAGTTGACCGTCGGAAGAGACTCCTTGCTTTTCGCCCTAGACTTCAACAGCTACAGGCTCGCTTTGGCCTATTGTATCCAGCGAAGCTCAGAGTGACTCTCCATAACCAAACTAGAACCTTCGAAGATCCTGATCTACTAGCAACATTTTTAGATTCCAAAGAAGCAGACCAGATGCGCTAATCCAACAACTTGGATCTGTAATCCGCCGGATCTGCCCGCCATTTTGAATGGCCCGACGCGGTGATCACAGCCTGGAACAGAGACTGCCTGGACTTTTCTTTCTTTCTATATATAACTTTCTTGGTCTCCTTTCCCTCCATGCTGTGCACCTCGGTTGGATTCGGAACACGCACAGCTATACAGGTTATATGTTTCAATTTAGGCCTTCTCTGGGGTTTCTCCCCGCAGACATATGGTCGCCAGTAATTTCTGGGGTTCTGCTTCTTCTCTAATGCACTTCGGTGCTTATTTTTTTATATGGGGCGCTTCATTGTTTTTCATTAGCTTATTTTCTATCATGTCATGTGTACAGCCATATACAGTTAATATGAGGGACATTGTGAAATTATGTGCGTTATCATGTTCTTTCTCAGAATTTTTAACCCTTCTGAATGGCCTTATGTAAGATCTTATCACTGAACGTAAAAGGCATCAATAGTCCAATCAAAAGAAAGAAAATCCTTAGCTATCTTAATCATGAGCATGCTGATTTAGTGTTTCTTCAGGAAACGCATTTAAACTCCGTTGAAACACTGAAACTTAATGCTAAGCCTTACATGGTGGCTGCCTACTCTCCCGCCGTTTCCAAACGGTGTGGGGTAGCCATCTTGGTTAAGAAGTCTTTGCAAGCTACTGTAATGGATACTAGCTCTGATAAGGAGGGTAGATGGGCCCGTGCACACCTTAAGGTTGGAGATAGTGAATTCACGTGTATTTGTATTTATGCTCCGAATGTGGACAACCCTGCTTACTATGCAAGTATTGCGCAGTTGGCACAGGCCTCTGCCAATACTCCATTAATACTTGGTGGCGATTTCAACCAAGTACTTGATCCTTTGATAGATAGACTGCCGCCTAGAACGAGTGGTCCACCCAAGAGTCTTGATACCCTTACAGCTCTGATGAAAGATCTTGCGTTAGTAGATATATGGTGGCTGCTTATACCCTCCGACTTAGTGTTATACTTTTTCTCAGCCCCCCATCACTCACAATCTAGAATAGATTTTTTTCTTATCTCCAAAGCACTGATATCCCAAGTGGACACGGCTAGGATTCATCCTCTCCATATTTCAGATCATGCTGCCATATCTTTCTCATTACATGTCACTACGCAAGGTGAATATCCCCGTGCTTGGTTTTTTGATAGATCCCTACTAGACCAAAAAGATTTTCAGGTTGACATAAAGGCCGCTATCCAAGACTACTTTCATTTTAATTCACCCCATGACACTGCGAGCTGGGCTTGGTGGGAGGGTTTCAAGGCGTCTATCCGTGCAACTATAACTAGCTATCAAATTTGACAGGGGAAACAAAGAAAGCAACATTTACTGATTCTAGAACAACAGATACAAGCTGGAGAGCGTCTCCTCACGTCCCGTACTGACCCATGTATTTTACTTCGCTTACAACGCCTTCGTTTTCAATACAATCAGCTTTTATATACCGCTGCTGCTAAAAATATTGAATCACAACAAGGGATGTACTATCGGGAAAATAACCGTGCTGGCAAATTGTTAGCCAATGCTCTGAAAGGTCAAAAAGAAGCCAAGCGTGTTACCGCTCTCCGCAATCCGTCGGGGGGGAGCTTGGTCACTAAAGATACAGAAATATTAGAACTCTTTCGTGATTTTTATACTCGGCTTTATCAATCTGAATGTGACTTCGAGCCAGAAGCATTTGAACGATTACTATCAGGGGTACAACGGCCGACCCTATCTGACGAAGATAGAGAGGCCATGGACAAACCATTCACTTTATCAGAAATTCAATCTGCACTCAAGAGATGTGCCACAGGTCGAGCCGCAGGCCCGGACGGTCTCCCAGCTGAATTCTACAAAACTTTTAACGCTGACTTAGCTCCGTTTTTGAAACTTTATTTTTCTGCTCTGGCCGAGGAGGGATCTCCTTCTGGATCCTTCTCAATGGCAAATGTAGTAGTTTTTGAGAAAGAGGGGAGAGATCCGCAACTAACAGCTAATTATCGTCCAATTTCCCTACTAAACGCAGACTATAAAATATTTGCCACCATTCTCTCCACCCGGCTCTCTGACAAGATGTCTACTTTAATACACCCAGATCAATGCGGTTTCATTCCCGGTAGATCAACTGCTGATAATGCTAGGACTCTATGTCATGTACTGACTGCCGCAGTTAATCTTGATCGACCATTGGTTGGCCTCTCACTTGATGCTGAGAAGGCCTTCGACCGCTTAGAATGGCCCTTCTTGTTTGCAACTCTCCGCTGGTACGGATTCGGAGAAGGCTTTCTCCGTTGTCTCCGAATCATGTATGCACAGCCTACAGCTAGTATCTGTGCTAATGCTTTAAAGTCTCAGCCATTTCCCCTGCAACGCGGTACTCGCCAGGGATGCCCACTGTCTCCACTTCTTTTCGATCTCGCACTCGAACCCTTAGCTTTACTAATCCGGCAATCCAAGGATATTCATGGAGTCCCCTTCTCTCATAGGGAAATCAAAATTTCAGCATATGCTGATGACCTTATGCTCTTTGTCTCCCTAGACTCAGTGCCGGCTGTCCTAGAGCAAATTGGTAAATATTCGCAATTCTCAGGCTATAAGATAAATTGGACCAAATCGGTAGCCTTTCCACTACATCCTCTGATCCATCAGGCAGATATGCAATCCTTTCCCTTTTTATGGCAACCTCGCATGGTCAAATACCTTGGGGTGCACTACTGCTCTCCTTTGGAAGACACCATCACCTTTAATGCCAAAGACTTAACCTCTAAGGTCCGGGCGCTTACTCAACGCTGGACTCCTTTAACACTTACTTGGTGGGGCCGCCTAGAAACCATTAAAATGATGATTGTTCCCAAAGTGAACTACATTTTAGAAATGCTGCCATGTCTCCTACCTCGACGTACATATAAAGATTTAGAGGGTCTTCTGACTAGATACTTATGGCAAAACAAGACACCTAGGATAGCGAAACATAAGTTACAAGCAGATAAAGAAAATGGTGGTGTCAGATTCCCTGATTTCCTGAAGTACCACCATTCTTTTCTTCTCAAACAAGGCGCTCGTTGGCTGGAAGACCTCACACCGAGTAGACCAGTGTGGCTAGATATAGAGGAGGACCTTTGCAAACCAATTCCTCTTACTTATCTCCCTGGTATGACTCTCCCATCAGACTCCCACTATCCACCAATGCTCTTAGACACTTTAGGTGCCTTTAATACCCTTGAGCAATCTCTAGACCCCCGACTTTGTCCGCTAGATAGACTCCCGCTTTGGCACAATGCTCGATTTCAAATACAAAATAAACCGATGGCGTGGAGCCCCTGGTACACTAGGGGCATTTGGATCCCTAACCAGCTGTTCTATGATGGTCGCTGGAAAACTTTTAGCGAATTACAAATTGAATTTGGTCTCCCAGCGAAACACTACTTTCAGTTGGTGCAACTTCAGCATTGTCTTCGGAGTGCTAAGGTGCTCCCGCCATCGGAAACCCATACCCAAGGATTGTCGGAGATAATCCGATCTATCGGGAGCTTATCGGGTGTGTGGCATCTAACTTTTACAAAACTTTATGTAATACTGTAAATAGAGGCACTCCTACAGCACAGAAATCCTGGGAGCGGGAAATGCATGTAACTTTGACCCCGGAGCAATGGAGCCTAGTCTGGAGCAAGGTGACACGGGTCTCTCGATCCGCCTCACTCACTCAGACACTTTTCTTTCTAGCCCACCGATGTTTCTATACTCCTGACAGGTTAGCCAAATGGAACGCCACCCAGAGCAATAGATGCTGGACATGCCATGCGGCCATTGGTTCACTAACTCATGTTATGTATGAATGCCCCGCATTACAGTATTACTGGAGTCGGGTCTGGGGTCGTATTCAATCTATTTTGCACTTTCAAGAGCCCCTCTCTTGGAAGATAGTGGGACTCCGCTCAGCTGCGGGGATCCCCTCTCTTCCCAAATCGGCTTACTTCCTTTTAGACTTTATGCTGGGCATAGCTATTTCCCTAATTACGAAATACTGGAAAAATAGCTCCCATCTGAGCCCCAATGAATGGTGGAATCATGTCTGTCTCTACAGTAAATATGAGCAAATACCTCGTATGTTAGCTTCTTCCGCTAAGACCCCCCACCACTTGTCTAAATGGAAGATGCTCAACGACTATGTTCAAACTGCTAAATGCTCTCATTTGACTGTTTAAATCTGTGTAAATCTCTGTCACATTTATTTATTTATTTATTTATTTAACAGCTTTTATATACCGCACTTTTGATATCAGCGCGGTTTACATTTTAACAAATTTTGTACTTAAACATAAAACAAATGTTAAGTTTACAGAGAACAGGGAATAAAAACATGGATAACAGGGATTAACAATTAACAGATATTTTCAATTATTTACAATAGGTTCTTAAATGCTCGAGCTCTAAAGGTAGGGTTTGTGAGGCTTGGTCTAGATCAAGTGGTAAGGTTCTGTATCGCAGATACTATTTCTGTTTGTTTTGATGTACAATTACTGTTGTCTGTAAGCGCTTATATGATGATACTTATCAGCTTAGAGAAGAAGCATAGGGGTGGGGGGTAATTGGGGTTGCTTTTTCCTTATTGTATGCTTGTATTTGTTTCCTTTGGTGTGTTGTTTCTTTTTGCTTGTTGTAAAATGAAAATAAAAGTTAAAAAAAAAAAAAAGAAAACGCACTTAGGTAGCAGGTAACGCTCTTGCAAACTCTGAAAACTATCCAGAACCATCCCATCCATCATATAGAGATCCCCAATGCAGACAATCCCCTTCTTAGCCCACCCATGAAATACAGTAAACGTTGAAAACCCCGGGCGAAAGTCCGGATTCCCCACCAGAGGAAGCAAGGCCGATTTCCTCCAGTCCCACCCATATCTAGCACACAATCCACGCCAAGCTGCCCGTATGGCTCCGATGTACCCATGACCCATCCCACTACTGGCCGCACTATATTTATTCATATGTAAGATGTACAGACTATGAAACGGCGCACAAAGCTCATTCAATTGTCTCATCGGGGCACCACCATCCTCCCCCCGCACCAACGCTTCGACATGTCGCAGCAAATAGCGGAGATTATGATTCCTCAATGAAGGCAGCTCCAACCCCCCTTCATCCTTCCTTCTCCTCAGAGCTCTCAGCGGAATCTGCGCCATCTTACCCCTCCACAGGAAACCTCGTAAAGATTTTTCCAAGCGCCGCCAATCCTTATCTAAAATCCAAAGAGGTAGCAAACGGAGAACATACAACCATCGAGGCATCTCTACCATGGTAAACAACGCTATCCTCCCCTTCAACGACAGAGGAAGGCCCCTCCATCCAACAAGAGTCTGTGGAGTTTTATTCAATAGACCAGGGACATTTATCCGATACAGATCCTCCGGCCGATCGGGCAATTGTATCCCCAAATATTTGATCGTCCCAACCGCCCACACAAGTGGAAAAGGACCTTGCCAACTTGGTCTAACTCAACCCCCCTCCCCCCCACATCCAGTACCATCGACTTTGAAGCATTAATTTTTAAACCCGAGAAGCCACCAAAAGCATGTATCAGTTGCAGCACGCGTTCTAAAGATGATTGCGGCCTCGTTATGCAAAGTAGCATATCATCCGCGAACGCACTAAGTTTCATCTCTTCACTCCCTAGAGATATTCCCTCAATCCTTGCGTCGCCTTGAATAGCTCAGAGCAGAGGTTCCAACGAGAGTACAAAGAGCAGGGGAGATAAGGGGCAGCCCTGCCGCGTTCCCCTTTCTAATGTAAATGGATCAGAGAAGGCCCCACTCGCCCCCACCTGAGCCATTGGGCATCTATACAAAGCCTGAATCCAATGCACAAATTCCCCCTTCAAGCCAAAACAAGCTAACACATCCCACAAATATTCACTCTATCAAACGCCTTTTCGGCGTCTAAACTTACCAGGAGCAAATCCTCCTCCTTCCGCAAGCAGTACCCCATACCCAACAACAATCTAGCAATATTTTTGGTCGCCTCTCTGCCCTGCACAAAACCCACTTGACTTTCATCGATAAGTGAGGGAAGGATTGGGTTAAGCCTCCCCGCCAACACTGCCGCAAGAAGCTTCATGTCACAATTTATAAGAGAAATGGGTCTATATGAGGCCGGGTCCAGCATATCTTTCCCTGGCTTCGGAATCACTGAGATATCAGCGCAGCGCATATCTCTAGGAAACTCCCCAATTTGACGAACTAAATCAAGCATCACCACCATAGTAGGAGCCACTCTAAGCGCCAGCATTTTGTAATACTCTATACCAAAGCCATCTGGCCCGGAAGCCTTATGTGACTTCCCTTTCTTGATTCCCTTAAGAAGCTCCCGTACTGTCAAAGGCTCATTCAATCTACCCAAATCCTCCTCTGACACCTGCGGCAGGGAGAGCCCACGTAGGAACGCCCTACCCTTCTCATAATCTCTATCCTCCTCACTATACAGGCCAGCATAGAAAGTTCGAAAGATTTGCGCTATCTTCTGAGGCTGGTGCTGCAACCCCCATCCCTCATCCCTGAGTACAGGTATGAAACGGACTCCACCAGGGTCCCGAACTAGCTTTGCCAGTAGGCGCCCCGTCCTATTGCCATACCTATGTAATTGATGCTTGTAGTATTGTATAGACAGAACAGCTCTTCTCTGAAGCAACTCATTCAGAGCCATTTGCGCTCTGGTATACTCCTGCTGAAGGCTCCTATCTCCACCTCGACTAAGCTTCCTTTGTAAATCTTGAATACTCCGCTCTAAAACAAGGATACTACGGTCTAAATGCCTACGGCGCTGAGCTGTATACGATATAATAGCACCTCGCATCACTGCCTTACTAGCCTCCCAAAACAGCAGCGGGGAACACTGTGGTTGATCATTAAAGAGGGCGTATTCATCCCACTGCTTTTCCAGGTATAGTTGAAAGTCCCTATCTTCACTGAGATACGCGGGAAACCGCCATCTCCTCTGTTCCCTTCCCTGGCAGTCCCACAGCAGCCACACCATCCCATGATCAGTTACTACTATGGGGTCAATTTCCGCTTTAAGCACTCTCGATAGCCCCCCCCCCGCCACTCACCAAAATATATTCTATACGCGACCAGGTACGATGCGCTCTAGACTGATGTGTATACTCCCGCGCCCCAGGGTGGAGGACCCGCCATACATCTACCAACTCTCCCATGCGACAGAGATACCCCACCCCCTTGCGCACCCCCGCGCCCCCACCACAACTCAGAGATTTATCTAAATAAGGATTATGCAGGCAATTAAAGTCGCCTGCCATAATCAACTTGTTACTGCCCGCTTTCTGTACAAACCCCAATAGCAGCTTAAAAAACTCATGATCATATATATTTGGGGCATATATATTCACTATCCAGATAGTTTCATTATATATTTTTGCAGTTAGCATAATATATCTCCCATTCGGATCTGCCTGCACATTACTCACTTCAAAGGGAAGGCCCCGTTTCACTAACACCACCACTCCCGCCCTTTTTGTGCCCGAGGATGCCCCATATGCTTCAGCAACCCAATCCCTCACTAACTTCCGGTGTTCCATAGCAGTTAAATGCGTTTCTTGCAACAGCGCAATGTGCGCTCCCTTCCTTTTTAACATTTGCAAGATCTTGGTGCGTTTAACTGGAGAGCCAATGCCTCCTACATTCCACGAGATTAACTTTATATTAGACACACTTTATGCATGAGGCGATCACCCACATTATAAACATCTGCTCGCGCTCCAAGAGACGCCCAGCCTCGTCTCCAGAGCTTATCGCTGACCTACTCATTCTATTGCAAGACCTATGCTGCTTATTCACTACTCTCCCCAAACAGGATCTTCCAGTTACTTCTATTCCCCCCCTTTCTCTACCCTTCCCCCCTCTCCCCCCTTCCAACTTCCTCTTGTCCACCCCACCCCCTCCCTACTGTAACCCCCCCAACGAAACTGCAAGGACCATCTTCACCCCCCACCCTAGACCACCCCCCTACTATATCAGCTTCCATACACACATCCACATCAACACATACATCTCTACTTACATCCATATACAAACCTCCCCCTCTCCCCCCCTTGAATCCCCCAGTTATACAACATTACTCAATCTTGCCATAGCAAGACACCCCCTACTGGGAGTACAATCACAGTCCATGCACCTCCGGGTCGCCCTCCATAAAACAGGAAACAGAGCGACAGTTCAGTCCATCATGGCCAACACTTTTTGATTTTTTTTTCTCTTTTCCTTTCCTTTCCTTTTTAAACGCCTCCTCCACCAGTCCCATAGGAGATCTCCGTAATGTGTCCTCCCTCTGAAAACAAAGAAGAAAAATGTTCGCCCCTCACAAACACAGTCCCAGTCCAACTGCCAACTGCCTATGCTGCTCAGGCCATATCCGAGGTTTTAACAGCCACAAGTGTAGCAACAAACTTTCTTGCCGCATCCGCCTGATCAAAAGTATGCGTGGTACCCTTATGAAATATTTTCAGGATTGCAGGGTAAAGCAGTGCAAATCTAATTCCACCTTTGAACAACTCACTACAGACAGGCGAGAAGTCTTTGCGCTTTGCAGCTAACAAAGCCCAGTAGTCCGGGAACAGCAAGACTGGCACATTATCCAGCTTCAGGTCTCGCCGTTTCCTATAGGCCTGCAGTATCAGAACTTTGTGCTGAAAATTTAGCAAGCGCGCCAGCACCGGTCGCGGTCTACGCCTGCCGTCAACATGCTGACCAAGTCTGTGGGCCCTCTCTACTTGTATCTTTCCTTGCAAATCTGAAAGGCCCAACTCTTTGGGGAGCCACTCCTCAAAGAGGGTGAAAAGCTGGCTCCCATTCCACGACTCTGGCACACCAACCAGTCTGAGATTATTCCGGCGTGACCGGTTCGCTAGGTCATCCACTTTCTGCAATAAGTCCTCAATTTGTTTCTGTTGCTTGTGGCTGGCTCTCTCCAACGCTAGCTCTCCCTCCTCCAGCACTGCCACTCGTTGTTCAGCTTCTTCCAACCTCCTTGTATGTTCACCAAACGTCTCGTCCATCTCCTCCAATTTTTTCATGACTGTATCGAATTTTGGTTCGAGCAATTTCACAACTTCCTGCGCCACCTCGTCCGGGCCCGAATCAGTGCTCTCTTTTCCGGGAGAGTCTGGTATGGCCGACGCTCGTGCCGAAGGCGCCATCTTGTTCTCCCGCACACCAGCGGCCTTTTCCTTTTTTGCTGCCGCTTTCATCTCTTCTTCCTGAGACACCAGCCCGTCAGGATATGCTGCAGCACTTGGGCTATCAGAATGGCCCACTTTCGCACCACTGCGTATCGCCGTCGCCGAGTTATTAAAAGATTCCAAGAGCGGCCCGGGAGCGCGACAAGGAAAGCTCCTCACCCGCTCATGTGCACACGTGATCTCCCTGCATAAATCCCACATAATTGTCTTTAAAATGTCATTTATGCAGTTAATTTAATGTTATTTAACAAATTCAGCAAAGAAGCCATATCTTGCTTGCTTCTGCTTCGGCTCAAGAGCTCCCTGCTGATCATCTGATCCCTAAAATAATGTTCCCTCCTCTCCTGATTGTACACGTGACCAGCAGCCTCAGTTGTCATTTTTACACACCATTCTATGGACTGGGTGTGTGATGGCCAGTCTGGAACCATCATAGGTTTGCTCAGAAATGCTGTTGTCATGGTACGGTAAGAGGAGGCCCTGAAACTCCAGTCAAGTAATTGTTGATTGATGGCATTTTCCTGGGTCTCACACTGCTGTCTCCAAGCCGAGTCTTCTCATCTCTTTCACCTCTGATCTTCAGTATCTTCTCCACTGCATCTCCTCTCTCCTTTTCTTCTTCACTGCACAACATAGCTTGCAGAACAGATTTGCTGAAGCCATACCAAGCTGACCTTCTCACTGAAGGCATGACTATCTTCCTTACCTCTTCATACTGTTCTTTCAACAGTTGCAGCTGGAAAAGGAGATACCTGGGACCTTGTGTCCAATTGCTATTTATTTTTATATGAACCAGTTCTGCATGTAAAATCCAACACAGAAATAAGTAAAATAAATTAATAATTGAGACACAAAAGGTATTAATATGCAAGGCAAACACATAAAGCATAGTTACTCACATGTAACAGGTGATCTCCGGGAACAGCAGGAATTTAGTCTTCACATATGGGTATCATTGGTACCGACGGAGCCTGCACGGGAACGCTCCCCAGCGTCCAATAGGAAAGCTTTTGGGAGCATCCCACAGCACCTGCGTGCTGCCTTCCCGCCTTTCCCAACTGTCCCTCTCCAGTTGAGTTTAAAGCTGAGACAAAAGAGAGGGAAAGAGAGATAGAAAGATACAACTCCTAGGGGAGGTGGGTGGGTTGTGAAGACTAAATTCCTGCTGTTCCCGGAGATCACCCGTTACAGGTGAGTAACTATGCTATCTCCAGGAACAAGCAGGAATGTAGTCTTCACATATGGGGACTCCCTAGCTGCAGATGCCAGGGAGATGGCCCCAGAAAGTTGTGTGCCCTTGTGAAAGGGCTCCATTTCTCCCCATGGATCTCTGGCATCCTACCAGGGATGGTGGGTAGGAGTTGATTAAGTCTGGAACAGGTGTTGAAGAACAGCCTGACCAAACAAGGCATCCCAGCAGGAGTCCTTGTCTAAGCAGGAATGGGCTGTGAAAGTATGTACCGAAGCCCAAGTAGCTGCTCGACAGATGTCATCGATAGACATAGAGTGAAGATGAGCCACTGAGTCTGCCATGGCTCTCACATTGTGAGCTGTGACATGGCCTTCAAGAGGAAGGTTCCTACTCTCATAGGCAAAAGATATACACTGTGCAATCCAGCTGGACAGTGTCCTTTTGGAGACGAAGTCCCAAATGACTAGGATCAAAAGCAACAAAGAGTTGAAAGGATTTCCTATGTTGCTGTGTCCTTTGCAAGTAAAAGGCCAAAGCTCTTTTACAGTCCAAAGTATGAAGGTTCCTTTCTGCATTTGAGGCGTGAGGCCTTGGAAAGAATACAGGAAGGTAAACCGCTTGGTTTAAATGAAAGGGCGAAACCGCCTTTGGCATAAAGTGTGGATGAGTCCTAAGGACTACCTTATCATAATGAAACCTTGTATAAGGAGGATCAGCCACCAACGCTTGCAATTCACTGATGCGACGTACTGATGTGATTGCAATGAGAAAGATAACCTTCCAGGAAAGGAATTTCAAAGAGGTAGTGGCTAATGGTTCAAAGGGCGGTTTCATGAGCTGCCCAAGAACCAGATTCAAGTCCCATGCCACCGGTGGTGGCTTAATGGGAGGCTTCGTTAAAAGAGGCCTCTCATAAATCTCGCAAATAGGTTGTCCATTTAGAAGCTTGAAAGAAGCTGCAATAGCACTTAAAAGGACTCTTACTGAATTGGTCTTAAGCCCTGCATTTGATAAATGAAGGAGGTACTCCAGTAATGATCCCAGAGGTATCACAAGAGGATTAAGACCCTTCTGCGAGCACCATATGGTAAACCTTTTCCACTTGAATGCATAAGAGCATCTTGTGGAAGTTTTCCTGGAAGCATGAAGGATATCCTTTACCTGCTGGGAAAGGTTAAGACTATGAAGTTCTAGGCTTTCAGCAACCAGGTCCTGAGATGCAGAGACTGGGGATTGGGGTGCCACAGCATCCCGTCCTCTTGAGAAAGAAGATCTGGAGCAGATCCTAACTCCAGAGGCGGAGCTTGAGAGAGATGTAGGAGCAGAGGGTACCACGGTTGCCGTGGCCAACGTGGAGCTATGAGGATCATATGACCTCTGTCTCGCTGAAGCTTGTCAGACGGCTGCCTAGGGTGAGAACTTACACAATCTTGACGATGCATATATTCATATGATTCTTGCAAGGTATTGTGGGTATTGTAGTTCATTCACTCCCAAACACAGCTGATGACAATAATTTGAGTTGTGAAACCAAGTGGTAAGATCAATAAAATACTTCTTTTATTGATGGGGTTTAATTCACCCAGCACATGTATGCTTGATAGCACTATAAATGAGGTTACTTGCTTGCAGTGTTTAAAATGGATAACAAAAAGTCACAAAGTAAACCAGAAACAACCTTCAGCTTGTCAGGCAATTAGCTAATGTTTTCTTAGCAAATAATTACCAAATACAAAGGCACAAAGAAAAGAATAAACTCTGCTGGTTAGGTTAACTTCTGCTTATTTTCCATGCAGATCTCAGCAGTGATTCTCCCTTGCTCACACACACAATCAGGTGCAGCCCTAATTACTATCAATGGACCAGCTGAAAGCCTTTAGCTGGCTGGCTGCTACTGTGTGAGCCCAAATCCTGCTTTAAGAGCTGTTTGCAGTGGAAATAAAGAACAAAGTTAGGTTTCTTTGTGATGGCTGATGTGTTTGCTCAGAGAAAACTAGTAATAGCATTTAGATAGAGAACAGTCCATATAAACTGTATTTTCATCTGCTGTATCAATCAGCATATGGTCACTATCATACATTTATTTATTTATTTAACAGTTTTTATATACCGTCTTTCTACTAGTCAAGACGGTTTACATGAAACATTGGTACAGTGTATTACACTGTTTACATTGGCACAGACGAGTCTTTCATTAAGGCACTATCATGAGAATGCTCATTCCCTTGCTGCCACTCTCTCTTATAGATAGGGTCTGGATCAGTGTTCATACCTGAGCCTCTCCTGCTATCATTATTCCTCTCTGTATAGCCTGGCCAATATGTAATCCAATTCTGATGTCCAGCCTTCCAATCTTGATCCCTGGACACTGGATCTTCTCTCACATACCTTCTGGCCTTGGTCTGAAAGTCCCTTCCACATGCAGTCTTCTCTCTTCCAGGTAGCCACTGGTGATTCCTATCTCTGCCACTCCATTCCTCTGGCTGAATCCAGTCCAATGGACTCTGCTGGCTTTTGGAATACCTCCCAGTATGAGTACTGCCTTGGAATCTCCCAGACCTTCCAATGGCCTTTCTTCTCTTCCTTCCAGAGAGTTTCCTTCTCTCTCTATCTGCTTGGCTTTTGCTGAAGCTGTTCTTCAAACTCTCCTTGAAGCTCTTCTTGTAGCTCTCCCTGAAGCTGGGCTGGAGCTTGTAGTAACTGTTATCTGAAGAATAAGCTCTATTCTTATTCTGTCCTAATGTGTGCTGCTCCCTAACACAGCGCAGCTGTCTTGAATCAGGCCTTGCCCTTTGAGATGAGTGCTTAGGGATTACCTCATAGCTCTCTTGATTGCACACAGATTCTCTCACTTCAGCCCCTCTCATGGCTGCTGGAAACCTGGTGCATTCTGGGACTGGTAGTCTTTTATGTGAAAACTCTGTTTTCTTGCTTCTACCAGAACTGACAGGTTGCTTGTTCAGAGTCACATCATCTTTTCTATAGCTCCTACCTGAGCTATGATAAGCTTCCTTATCACAAGCTTGAACAGGGTTTTGGGAATTGGGGAATGGGTGGAAAGGCATACAGGAAGTCCTGACCCCAATGAAGGAGGAAAGCATCCCTGGCCTGACAACCTCGAGCCGGAATTCTGGAACAGAATCGGGGAAGTTTGGCATTCAGCGGACTTGCAAAGAGGTCTATGTCCAGGGTTCCACAAATTTGAAAAAATTTGGGCCACCTGGTCTGCATGGAGAGACCATTCATGTGGAAGCAGAACTCGACTGAGTCTGTCTGCCCAAGAGTTTTGAATGCCTGGAAGATACACCGCAAGGAGATGAATCTGATGCTCTCTGGCGAGGGCCCATAGTCGTAAAGCTTCGTTGCACAGCGACAGAGAGCCTGTTCCGCCCTGCTTGTTCACATAGAACATGGCTACCTGATTGTCCGTTTGAACTAGGACTGTCTTGTAGCTGAGCTGGGTGTGAAATACTCGAAGAGCAAGGAAGATTGCTCTGAGCTCCAGGAGGTTGATATGGAGAGAGGCCTCCTGTGGAGTCCAGGTACCCTGGGTAGAGAGGCCGTGCAGGTGGGCTCCCCAACCCACCTGTGAAGCATCTGTTGTTAGAGTGGCTTGGGGTGGGGGTTGCTGAAAAGGAGACCCCACCAGAAGGTTTTTGGGTGACTGCCACCATTGGAGGGACAAAATAAGGCGATCTGAATTTACTATTTTGTCTGACAGACAACCTGAGGCCTGAGTCCCCTGAGTGGATAAAGTCCACTGGGCTGCCCTCATATGGAGGCGAGCATAAGGAACCACATGCACGGTGGATGCCATGTGGCCTAGCAACTGTAACATTTCCCGAGCAGTGAGGTGAGGTTTTAGCACTGCTTGAGAAGCTAACTGCACAATGCGAAGGCAGCGGGGCTGTGGAAAGAAGGCCCTTGTCTGTCTGGTATCCAGAAGAGCTCCTATAAACTCTAAGGATTGAGTGGGAGCAAGGTTGGACTTTGGGAAGCTTATGACAAGTCCAAAATACTGAAGGATGCACATTGTGCAAGACAGAGCCATCATGGCCTCTGGCTCTGAAGGGGCTCGAATGAGCCAGTCGTCTAAGTAAGGGAAAATGAATATTCCCAGGGTGCAGAGAAATGCTGCTACCACAGCCATGCATTTTGTGAACACCCGTGGTGCAGAAGCCAGGCCAAAAGGAAGAACCCTGTATTGGTAGTGCTTCCCTTGAAACAGGAATTGAAGGAACTTTCGGTGAGTTGGATGGATGAGAACATGAGTGTACGCATCCTTGACATCTAGAGAACAAAGCCAATCCTGACTCTGAAGCAGCAGCAGAATTCCTAGAGAAACCATTTTGAACATCTCTTTGAACAGGAATGTGTTCAATTCTCTGAGGTCTAGAATTGGTCTGTGTCCTCCTGTTTTCTTTGGAATAAGGAAATAGGGGGAGTAAAACCCTGTACCCCGTTGGGAAATGGGCACCTCTTCTATTGCCCCTTGAGCAAGGAGCATAGTGACTTCTTGACCTAACCCGTCGTTGAGAAAGGTCTGAGAATTGAACTGTCTTACTATTGTAGGAGGGGGCATGCTGAGGAAATGAAGCTTGTACCCCTCTCTTACAATAGAGAGAGTCCAATTTTCTGGGGGCAAAATGACATAACCTTCCTGGGATGGTGGAGGGTTCCTGGCCGTTTAGGGCCAGGAAGGCAAAGTTCTCTAGACAGGAGTCAAAGCCCCTGTGGAGGCTGAGTCTGCTGAGCCGGTTGAGGCTTAGCTGCTTTTGGCTTCCTTTGTTGCCTAGGTTGTTGCTGCTGTCCCTTTTGGGCAGACTGACCTGAACGATGTCCCTGCTGGGTATAGGCGGGATAAAACTTTTTCTTTTTGCTGAAGAATGGTTTCTTAGAGGATCTTTTCCTCGCAGGATCAGCTGTAGATTTGGACCATCTATCCAAAGTGATATTGTCGGCATTAATCTCATTAGCTTTTTTCTGCTTATTTTTGCCAAAGGGATTCTCTCCTGTGCAAGGTATATTCCCCAGTTTGTCCTGTACCCAGATTTCCAAGTCAGATGCCTGGAGCCAGGCAATTCTACGTGTACCTATGGCAATAGCAGAGGTTCTGCTTATGCATTCAAAGCAGTCAAAGGCTGCACGATTCACAAACTTGGAAACATCCTGAGCATATTTAAACAAGAGCAAGATAATCTTGCCTTTTATCATCAGGAAGGAGATGTCTCATAATCTCTAAGTCTCCCGTAACTTCCTTAAGGAATGTTCCCATATACAAGATATAGGAACTGATCCTAGCAGAGAGCATGGAAGCCTGGAAGGATCGACGTCCAAAGGCGTCAAGAGTCCTACACACACGTCCTGGAGGATTAGATGCATGCCTTTTTGCACTCTTTATCCGTCTAATGGCTGATTCCACCACCATGGAATGGTATGGTAATTGAGTCTTCTGAAACCCAGGACAAGGAGGAACTCGATACATGGTGTCGCGTCTTCGAGAATGAGGAGATGTGGTCAGAGGTGTTTCCCACATCCTTAACATAAGATCATGCAAGATCTCATGAACAGGTAAGGTAGCTGCCTCCTTGGGAGCTTTAGGGTATTGTAGGATTTCTAATTCCTTTGCCCTAGGTTCTTTTTCAGGAGCCACTGTGATGGAAAGACCTCGGGCAACATCTTGGATAAAATCCTGAAAGGACATATCCTCTGGTGAAGACATCCTACGCTGAGGAGAAGAGGAATCCTCGGGAAGAAGTACTCTGGTATCGGCAGAGCTTTCAGAGTCTTCAGACTCATCCGAGGATTCGAAGTATCTCCGATCCGGGTGATCGTGTAAGGCACGGTACTAGCACCGATCGAAGTCTGCATCGGAGTGGTCCAGTACCGACTTGTCTATGCCGGATAGAGACGCATGACTCGGTCCCGGTAGAATACCTGCCGATGTCGATGAAGTCGATGCAGTCGGTGCCGGTACCGGTTGAATTGTCTGAAGCGGTTTCAGGGGCATTGAGGCCGTGAGAAGAGCTGCCAGACTGCATTCAATAGCCAAGAATCTCTGGTCTATCAATGCTGCCGATGCTTGGGTATCGGTGCCAGATAAAGCGGCCGGAACCCCAGAGCATGGCACCAGTAGTTCTGCCGAGGTTGAAGCCTCGAGAACATCCTGGAGCCCTGTTAGTGCTTTGGAAGCCGAAGCCTCCCGCCGGGGCAATTTTGCCAGTGAAAGTCCCTCAAGGGCAACGCCAGAGGCATCTCGATGTTTAGAAGGAGATCTACCCTTTGAGGACTGGCTAGATTTATGTTTATTTACTTGAGATCCATGGGAGGAAGATAAAGCCCTGGAGGATGTCGATGCCACGGAGGCTGCATCATAGGGAAAAAGAGTGCTAAGCTAGCAGCTCAGTTTTGCTGGCCCCTTTTTGACATCATCCCACAGGCAACACATTCTGAAATAGAGTGGTCAGGACCTAAACATTTGAGGCACCACTCATGGGTGTCGGTGATGGAGATGGTACTGCCACATTTAGAACACTTTTTAAAACCCGAAGAGGGTTTTTCCATGTTGAGGAAAAAACTGGGCCTAGTGCCCAAAATGGCGTGTGGCACCCGAGAAGAAAATTACTGGAGAAAGACTCCAGAAACAAAGGTTTTTTTTTTTTTTTAAGAAAAAAGAAAAGAACCACCGGCGGTACTGGTATAGCGTCGAGGGAAGGCAGACACGACCACAAAAAAGAAGTATAAGAAGGGAATTTTCTGCGGTGACAGGATGTGCGACCTGTCAGCTCTGTGGAAAACGAAGAACTGGAGAGGGACAGTTGGGAAAGGCAGGAAGGCAGCACGCAGGCACTGTGGGATGCTCCCAAAAGCTTTCCTATTGGACGCTGGGGAGCGTTCCCGCGCAGGCTCCATCGGTACCGACGATACCCATATGTGAAGACTACATTCCTGCTTGTTCCTGGAGATAAACTATTACCAGAGCACTTAAACATATTTCAGTAATTTGTGTATTTTTGCGCAATTTCCTAGAAATTAAGGGAGGGAAATAACATATTACACAAAATTTAAAGCTAGTTATTGGTTTGCCACATGAAATTGTACCATTTTTCACAAGTACTTTGTAAAATTATGACATCTCCAAAACTGACATACTCTAGTGTCCATATTGATATTATCTGTATTGCAATTCAACAGTTCAGCCATCGCCTCTGAAGGGCTGGTATCTGTTCCGAAACTAATGTCTGAACCAATAGCATGGTTTCCTATTACAAGATGGGGCCTGCTCTAAACCAAAGACTAAATTAAACAAGATGGATTCCTCTTTTGTTATAACACAGCATTAAAACTTGGAGATCAAGCAATTCTGCAATTTTATGTACTTCACAGGAGAGGTATTATTCCAGCTGACTACATGTAGAAGAACATTGCTGAGACTTTCACTGCACTACTGGTACTAGCATTCACAACAATGTATGGACTTGTACACCAGCAACCTTTGCATCATGGACCTTTATTTGCAGAAGGACCACCTATTAGCTCTTACCTGATTTGCTGAAGTTGACATACAGGATTTGAGACCAGCCAAACACCGGGCTGTCAGGACAAAGAATTATACACTGGACACAGAGGAACAGAACACATGCGCAACCCAGAAAACACCTGCAGCACTCTGGAACATGCACAGAGGCTGGCAGAACATCTGGGAACATTAACTTCTGACAAAGACTGTTTCGCTTGCCTGTCTCTATAGGTGGAAAGTCAGATAGTATCCAAGGGCAAAACCTCGGGACGGAGTGAATCTCTCCCACAGACCTGCAGCTCATCTCAGCTGATGTTGGATCTCTGCCATACATCATTCCGGAGATAAATTTCTCAGACCCAGCCACAAGTGTTCTGGCAAGAGCTAAGGTACTGGTCTTTAATTACTCCCACCCCCCAAGGTTGGGAATAGCTTAGACAGACAGATAATGTACTGTATGTCTGAGTGCAGAGCGAATCAGTAACATTATGTCTCTTGGTAATTGTAACATAGGGCTACATAACATACTACCTCAGAAAACTAATTTATGCTAATTTTACATTATTTTTGCTATCAGAAATAAAGTCTAATTTATATACAAACCCAGCATTGGTTCTTGTTTTATCACATGGTTTGCTTGCCAGGTAGTCCTATGGAATCCCGAGAAAAAGGAGGGTAGCAGTTTTCCCTAGCATACTGCGTATTTATACATGTGTATTTATCTGCTACTGACAATATCTCCTACACCTCTGCTGGGGCATATGAGCCAGGAGTCATGCCTTTAGCTCCAGTAGCTCATTTCTTGGAACCTCTCTCCAGCCACACCCATACTCATTAGTCAGGACTGTGCTGTGCCTCAACCACTAAATAATCCAATTCTGGGTTACAGTGGAGACAAATGGCTTTCAGTAAGAGCACAGGCACATTTTCATTGTACAATGGCAGTATATCACACTAGCAGCCTGACTCAGGATAGCAGTTGCCTTTACTATCACTTTGATTCTAATTTATTTTGGGATGTGTTGTTTACAGTAAAATGGTTCTTCATCTTGAGCTCAACATTTTGTTCCCACTCAGAACCTGCCCCTCTGTAGTGTAGTATGAGCTGCTTTGATGGCTCTTTTCTTACTTGTGGTATAGCAAATACATAGAATGAATACAAATAAATTCAATCACGTCATTTCACTGGCATGATCTCTCCCTGAATTCCATTACCTTTCCAATTGCTTCTTTTATAATCTGCAGAATGTTGTCTAAGGAATCATTCACCTTGCAAAATGAAGTCACTGTGCAAACAGTTTGCAGCCTTTTGCAACTAACATCGGGCATTAGTTGTAAAAGTGATGCGGTAGCTACCAAGTGTCGCATGTTATCTGTTGGGGGCATGCCCAGCATTTCCCCAGCAGATAACACAGGGAAAATGCAGGGATCACAGAGGAACAGCATCACAGATGCAGCTAAAGCCACCCACTAAAGTGGCATCAGCTGCATCCGCATTGTCTGCAAAACGTGTGACTACTGCACGCTGTCAATGCCTCACTCTCTGCCCACACCTTGCCTACTTGCTCTCCTAACACACGAAATCCAGCTAACGTGTAAAACTGCCTGCAGTAGCTGCATTGGTCCCGCATGTGTCCTGCAGTGCCATTTTCCCATGTTAGCACCATGACAGCCAATGCTCTTTAGTAGACATATCCCCACACGTTCAAAGCAAAAGGACATTTTCAATAGCTCTCTCTGAGGAACTTGTATTGCATGGAAATTCAGTAGAGCATATCTGAAGCCTATTTTGATAGCACTTGTTTTACTCTCTCCAAACTCAATATTAACGTGCTATTTATAGAACCACTGACTATGAAGATAAAACCACAAGGCCCACCCATTCATCCATCATTTTAGACTACTAGAGTGGTTATCTGATGTAGCAGAGAAATAGGAAATATATTATGAAAATCATCAGTATTTTCTGTACTGTGACTATGGTTTTGCTTTTAGCATCTTCTCCTGTCCCCACTGTGAAGGTTATCTACTGCCCTCTTGAGAATTCTTCTTATCCTTTGCCCCCCTTGATATTTCGTATTCAATTTCCCTTTCTTCAATTTCTAGGTCCCCTTCTCTACCCATGCTGCTTCTTCTTGTTCCTTGAACCCTACTCTCAGTTTCACTTACTATGGCACCATCCCCTCTCTTATTACCCTGAAGGTCGTTAGTTCTTGCTATGTAGTGGCTATCATCTGAGACCTATCAGATTAAATCAATATTTATTTCTTTAAATTAACTGGGAAGAGACAAATTTCTAAAAGGAAAAGAATCCAGCTATTTGAATAACGTGAGAACTTTAACTTACTATCAGTTCTATTAATTTAATAGCTCAGAAAGAGGACATGTGGGGCTGATGTGTGCATTTGTGAGGAAAGAGGGGTCATATATACGATGTCTTGGTGCTACCACCCCAGGAAACCTACATCTATACTTGGCTATGTGCAGACTGGAGTCTTGATGTCCAATGTAGATGACCTAAGGCTGTCACTTGGTAATCTGAAAATCATTTTCCCTTTCCGAAGAATGTATCAGATGCAACTTATGGAAGAGCTGTGAGGGAGGAAGCTGCAGGAGGAAGAGATTAAAAAGTAGATAGCTCAAGACAAATACTAGGGAAAACAAACAAAGCCTAGTTAATATCCGAACACGTGCATTCCTTTGGATATGTCCTATTACAGGGGCTACCAAACATTTGAGATGAAAGGCCATAGAGCGGATTTCAAATCACAAAGGGCCTAATGGAAATGCTTTTTCCTGAGCAGGGGCAAGGGAAAGTGGGGTCACGTCTTGACTTATCAGTGATTTCACATGCTAGGGAAGGAGAGAGGCAGAGGTCATGGTCCCCAGACGTGAGGCACATAACCGAACTCTAGTATCTGCCCCCTGGAGTGAGTATATTTATTTATTTATTTACAGTCTCTTATATACCGCACTATTCAGCATCAGCGCGGTTCACATGGAACAAAATGCTCAGTACATTTAACACGTATGAGTTTACAGGTAACAGGGTATAAATAACTTGGATAACCGGGGGAACTATTTACAAAACATACTACATGGAATCATATACACGGAAGATACATAGGGAAACCAGCCCACTATAGGAATGAATATCACACTTGGTGAGTTGTTGATATACCCTAGATTTATCTGGGACTGGTATCAGTGGGTGTTATTGGGCTCTAGGTGACGCCATTGGGTTCTATAAGGTATTTGTTGAAGAGGTGGCATTTGAGGGCTTTCCTAAACTGTGTCAGGCTCCTAATAGCCCGGATATCAGGGGGTAGTGCATTCCAGCATATTGGGGCACTGAGACTGAATGCTCTGTTGGCTGTCGATTTAGTGCAAGTAGTAAGTTCCCTCGGGATTTTGAGGGAGTTTATAGCCATGGATCTCCTTGCTCTATTTGGAGATGTGCTATGGATAAGTGAGGATAAGGATGCCGATGTGAGATTATTGACAGCTTTAAAAGTAATTATCAAGGTCTTGAAAACTATTCTAGCTTGAATAGGAAGCCAATGCAACTGTATCAGCAGGGGCGTAATGTGGTCGTACCTGGAGGCTCCATGGATGACTCTTGCTGCCGCGTTCATGGCTAGCTGAAGCGGGTTTAATGTAGATTGGGGAAGACCTTGTAATATGACGTTGGCATAGTCGAAATGGGGTATAACCAACGCCTGGAAGATTGTCCGGAAATCAGTTGGATCAAGCATGGAACGTAGGTGTCTAAGTGAGCGTATCTTGTAGTAAACTGATCTGACTATGTTTCCTATGTGGGCTTTCATGTCTAGGCGTTGATCTAGTGTGACTCCCAAATATCGAATTGAGGATTTAGATTGCAACTCCGCTTCTTTTACTTTAAGATATTTTGGGGGGGGGTAAAATTGGGATTCCTTGTTATGAAGAGTACTTCAGTTTTCTTATGTTGTATTCTGAGGTTTTGAGACAGGAGCCAGTCAGATATAGCACAGTTACTTACCTGTAACAGGTGATCTCTGGGAACAGCAGGAATTAGTCCTCACATATGGGTACGTCGGTACCGACGGAGCCCGTGCGGGAAAGCTCCCCAGCTTCTTAGAATAGAAGCTTTTGGGACCTCCCACTGCACATGCGCACTGCCTTCCCGCCTTCCTGAACAGCTCTCCTCAGTTTCGAGTTTATAGCTGAGTCAACAGAGAGAGGACAGGAAGATAGATAGATAAAAGATACAACTCCTAGGGAGGTGGGTGGGTTGTGAGGACTAATTCTGCTGTTCCCAGAGATCACCTGTTACAGGTAAGTAACTGTGCTATCTCCAGGAACAAGCAGGAATAAGTCCTCACATATGGGGACTCCCTAGCTTAGATGCATGGGATCCCCTGTAAAGGTTCGCCATCTTCGTATGGATCTCAGGCATCCATTCTGGGAAGGTGGGCAGGAGTTGTTTAGGAATGGAACAGGTGCTTGAGGACAGCCTGGCCAAACAAGGCATCCCGGCGGAGTCCTTGTCCAAACAGTAATGGGCTGTGAAGGTATGAACCGAGGCCCAGGTAGCGGCTCGACAGATCTGATCTATGGAAACAGAGTGCAGATGAGCCATAGAAGTTGCCATGGCCCTCACATTGTGAGCAGTGACATGGCCTTCCAGAGAAATGTTTTGCTCTGGTAAGCAAAGAAATACACTGAGCAATCCAATTGGAAAGTGTACGATTGGAGACTGGATGTCACAAATGGGAAGGATCAAAGGACACAAAATGTTGAGAAGACTTTCTATGTTGCTGAGTCCTATTATGGTAAATAGCGAGTGCTATTTTACTATCCAGAGTATGAAGGTTCCTCTATGCATTGGATGGATGAGGAGCTGGAAAAAAGACAGGTAGATATACCTCTTGATTAAGATGAAAAGGCGAGACCACTTTAGGCATAAAGTGGGGATTCGTCCTAAGGACCACCTTATCAGATGAAATCTTGTGTAAGTGGATTAGCCACTAAAGCCTGCAGCTCACTGATGCGGCGAGCCGAAGTGACTGCAATGAGGAAGATGACCTTCCAGGAAAGAAATTTCAAGGAGGTGGAAAACATTGGCTCAAAAGGTGGCTTCATAAGTTGGACCGAGCACTAGATTCAAATCCCATGCGACCGGGGGTGGTCTGATGGGAGGTTTAGTGAGAGTTAGGCCTCTCATGAATCTTGCAACAAGAGGATGAGAGGAGATAGGTGTCCATTTATATGTTTCAAGGATGCTGCAATAGCACTTAAATGGACTCTTACCGAATTCGTCTTGAGGCCTGCATTGGATAGATGCAGGAGATAATCAAGAAGAGATTCAAAGGAAGTGCCAGAGGGTCAAGACCCTGCTGAGCACACCAAATGGAAAAACGTTTTCCATTTGAAAGCATAGGAACGCCTGGTAGAGGGTTTCCTAGAGGCAGAAAGGATATCTTTCACTGGGTTGGGAAAGATGAAAGTCTTGAAGGCTTAAGCCTTCAGTAACCAGCACTGAGGTGAAGGGATTTGGGGTTTGGGTGCCACAAAGTCCCCTCCTCCTGAGACAGGAGGTCTGGCGCAGCTCCCAGATCCAAGTAGGATCCCTGGAGAGCTGTAGAAGTAGAGGGAACCACACGGCGTGGCCAGCGTGGAGCTATGAGGATCATAGTTCCATGATCCCTCTGGAGTTTGAACAGAGTCTTGGGAATCAAAGGAATGGGTGGAAAGGCATATAGGAAATGCCTGATTCCAATTCAGGAGAAGGCGTCCGTAGCCTGAGCTCCCTGACACGGAGTTCTGGAACAGAACCGGGGAAGTTTGGCATTCCACGGACTTGCAAAGAGGTCTATGTCCGGGGTCCCCCATTCCTGAAAGATTCGGTTTATTTGGTCCAAATGTAGGGACCATTCGTGTGGCAGCAGAACTCGACTGAGCCTGTCTGCCCGAGAGTTTTGAACTCCTGGGAGATACACTGCTAGCAGGTGAATCTGATGCTCTCTGGCGAAGGCCATAGTCTTAGAGCTTCGTTGCAAAGCGACAGAGAGCCCGTCCTCCTTGTTTGTTTATGTAAAACATGGCCACCTGATTGTCCGTCTGAACTAGGACAGTGAGGTTGGCTAGGAGGAGTGGAAGACCTTGAGGGCAAGGTAAATTGCTCGCAGTTCCAGAAGATTGATATGAAGGGTGGTCTGCTGTAGACCAAGTGCCCTGAGTGGAGAGAGTTGCAGATGGGCTCCCCACCCTGTTTGGGAGGCATCTGTTGTGAGGGTTGCTTGGGGTAGCAATGGTTGAAATGGAGCCCCCAACAACAGATTCTTGGTGGAAGTCACCAGTGGAGGGACCAAAACAGACGATCGGAGGTTTGTATTTGGTCTGAGAGCGCTCCTGACGCCTGAGTCCACTGAGTGGCCAGGGTCCATTGAGCTGCTCTCATATGAAGACGAGCATAGGGCACCACATGCACTGTGGAGGCCATATGACCCAGTAGGCGTAGCATTTCCCTGGCTGTCAAGTGAGTGCTGGACTGAGCTTGGGAGGCCAAACTCAGGAGGCGCTGGCCTCGAACATGTGGAAGGTAGGCCCTTGCAGTGATGGTGTCCAACTGGGCCCCTATTAATTCTAGAGATTGAGTAGGGATGAGTTGGGACTTGGGAAGGTTTACTACCAGTCCCAGATACTGCAAAAGGCTCCTTGTGTGGTCCAGGGAAATCTGGGCCTGTGACTGAGTTGGAGCTCGATGAGCCAGTCGTCCAGATATGGGAAGACAAAGATCCCATGCCTCTTAGAAATGCGGCTACGACTGCCATGCATTTTGTGAATACTCTTGGAGCAGAGGCTAGACCGAAGGGGAGTACTCTGTATTGGAAATGTTTTCCCTGAAACAGAAAGCGAAGATACTTTCTGTGGGATGGATGGATGAGTATATGTGTATACGCATCCTGTAGGTCTAGAGAACAAAGCCAGTCCTGACCCTGGAGGTAAGGAAGGAGAATGCCGAGAGACAGCATTTTGAATTTCTCCTTGAAGAGAAATTTGTTCAATTCTCTCAGATCTAGGATTGGTCTGAATCCCCCTGTCTTCTTTGGACTGAGAAAATAAGGGGAGTAGAAAACCGGACCCTTGTTGAGGAAGAGGAACCTCTTCTATGGCCCCTTGGGCCAAGAAGAGAGGAAACCTCTTGACCCAACAGGGTTAGGAGAGATGGGGGAGAATTGAATGGTCTCACCCATATGATGGGGAGGAAGGCTGGAGAAATGAAGTTTGTAACCCTCTCGAATGATAGAGAGGTCCATTGTTCTGTTGTGATTTGTTCCCATCTGGGAGCAAAGTGAACCAACCTTCCGGGTATGGTGAGAGGTTCTGGTTGTGTTAGAACCAGAAGTGGCAAGTTCCCTAGGAGCAAGTCAAAAACCCCTGAGGGGTTGGAGCCTGCTGAGCTACAGTACTGCTGCAGGCTTAGCTCGTGCTTGTTTGGATTGCTGACGCTTAGCAGTATAGGCGAGGTTGAGAAGACTGCTGGCCAGTATTTGAAGCAACTCTGGCCTTCTTATAGTAAGGCCTTTTAAAAGACTTTTTCTTAGTAGGACTTGACGTGGACTTTGAAAGTCTTTCCAAGGTGGCATTTTCAGCATCCATCTGGGTGGCTTTGATTTGCCACTCTTCCCCAAATAAGTTCTCACATTAAAATGGCAGATTCCGTAATCCATCTAGAACCCAAGGTTCCAGATAATAGGCCTGGAGCCAAGCAAGACGTCGGGCTGCAATAGCAATGGCCGAAGCCCTACTGGCTCCCTCAAAGGAATCATATGCTGCCCTATTAGAGAACTTAGAAACCTCTAAGAGTTGTTTCACTAGGGAAAGGAATCCCTGCTTTTTATCCTCAGGGATAAAGGGGGCAAAATGCCGCACCTTTTTGGCAAGTTCCTCCAGGAACATGCCCATATAGAGACTGTAGGAATTAATCCTGGCTATAAGCATACTAGCCTGGAAAATTTTCCTACCAAAAGAGTCCAAAGTCTTACATTCCCGTCCTGGAGGGGTGGAAGTGCCTTTTTGGTACTCCTAATCTTCTTCATTGCAGACTTCACCACATAGAGTGGTGGGGCAATGAGTCTTTTGGAAACCAGGAGAAGGAGGGACCCTATACATGGTGTCCAACCTACGGGAATAAGGAGACAAAGTCAAAGGATTTTCCCAGAAATCCATCAGTTGTTTCTTGAAGCATTTCATGGATAGGCAGTGTAACTGCCTCCTTAGGGGCCTTTGAGTATCACAAAATATCCAGTTATTTTGATCTGGGTTCCTTTTCAGAGGATGTGGTAATAGAAAGGGCTGTAGCCATATCTAAAACAAAGTCCTGGAAGGACAAATCCTCTAGAGGGGACATTCTCCTTTTAGGAGAAGAGGGCTCCTCAGGTAAGTTGAGTGAAAACTCAGCAGAATCATCAAGGAGTGAAAATCCTCAGAGGAATCGGTGCTTTCCTCTAACGCACGATACGCGTACCGATCGGTATCGATATCGGGCGTATCGGGTATGGAAGTATGGAGCGAAAGCCCCATACGGTACCGACTTGCGTTTAGAGGTGGACGGCCTCGATACCGGCATGGCGGACGATACCGGTATCGGGCCCGGAACCGCTGAAAAACCGATGGCGTTGCAGCTTTAATGAAAGCCATGACGGCCTGCTGCATGGACTGTACAGTATCGCCCATGGACGCCATAGCTGCCTGGATGTCGGTACCGGAGTGACCCGGTACCCCAGAGCAGGCTAACAGGGGATCTGTCGAGGCCGTAGCATCGATATCAACCTGAGACCCCTGAATTGGCGTTTTTGGAAGTTGGACTTCCCGCCGGGGTTGTTTGGCTGGGGCAGGGTCCTCAAGTTCTAAGCTAAGAGCCTCTCGATGCTTTGAAGAGATTTGCTCTTTGAGGACTTGCCCACAGAAGGTTTGGTTACCTGAGATCCATCCGGAGAAGAAGACCTGGATGACTGTGATGCTGTATTCTCTGAAGCAAACAGCACATGGAATTTGTTGGCCCGGTTCTGCAGCCCACGTTTAGACATGTGGGAGCAAGATGGGCAGTCCGGTATGGAATGGTCAGGCCCCAAACATTTCAGACAACCAGTCATGGGTGTCTGTGACTGAAATAACAGCATTACATTTGGTACACTTCTTAAATCCAGGGGCTGGCTTCTCCATGAGGAGAAATTGAGTAGGCCGAGAGGCCTCTCTGAAGTGACCAAAAAGCTAAAAAAAATAAAAAAAGAATTAAATTTTTTAAAGAAAGAAAGAAAAGACCCGGCGATACCGGTATCGGTATGGGGAAGGCAGGTACGCGGTCTAAAGAAACAAATAAAATAACAATTTCTTCAGCGGTGACAGGAACACGACCTGCTGGCTCCGCGGAAAAAGAGAAACTGAGGAGAGCTGTTCAGGAAGGCGGGAAGGCAGTGCGCATGTGCAGTGGGAGGTCCCAAAAGCTTCTATTCTAAGAAGCTGGGGAGCTTTCCCGCACGGGCTCCGTTGGTACCGACGTACCCATATGTGAGGACTTATTCCTGCTTGTTCCTGGAGATTGCGTTGAAGCAACTTGTCAGTGGGGAGAGGTCGAGATGCTCGGTAGAGAAGGGAATGTAAAGCAGGACATCGTCTGCATATAACATGCAGTCAACATTGAAAGACCGGATGATATTACAAATTGGCTGCATGTAAATATTGAAAAGGAGCGCAGAAAGGGAGGATCCTTGAGGTACTCCTTGGCTTTGGTGGAAAGGTTCAGACTTTATCCCTCCAGAACGGACATGCTGCCACCTCTCGGCCAGGTAGGATCTGCACCATTCAAGCGCTTTTCCATTAATGCCTTTGTCAATCAGACGTCCTAGTAGAAGCTCATGATTTACTGAGTCGAAAGCTGCAGTAAGTAAGTGTAAGAGTGTGAGCATGAGTGAGAGACATATACACACTCTCTTTCACTCCTCCCCCTCAACACACTCTTCTCTCACTTTTCCTATCCTTTTCTCTCACTTCCCTTTTTTTCAATCTTCATCTCTTCCTCCTCCCCCCCCCCAACTTTCCTTCCTTCCCATAAGAACTCAGATAGTTCCCGTGCTGCGTTTCTCAAACAGGACACCATTACAAACCCCTTGTCCTGCATCACCAAAAGTGGGGAGCATTTCCTCCTTCTGGATCCTTAGTCACTTTCCCACTGGAAGGAAGTAGGAGGATTTCAGCAGTGGCAAAACTAAGCAGGGAGGGACAGACAGGGAAGGACCACAGAGACTGAGGCCGGGCTGCTCACAGCCTGCTAGCTGAAATCCTCAAGCTGCAGCAGGGATGAGGAGGCTGGATAGAATGCATGGACGGAAAAGCCTCCCTTCTTCCAAGAGCTGGTACTGGGGCTGGATTTGAACTAGGGAGAAGAAAAGCATGAAGGGCCAGAAAAATCTGCTGCAAGATCCCTCCAGTCTTAGCTGGGGGGGGGGGGGGGGGGCTGCTCTACTAAGTGAGGATGGAAGGTGGGAGAAGGTAGTCTGGGAGCACTACAAGTGGCAAATTCCCCAGCATCCAGAAAAACACTACTTTCCCCAGGTCAGAGTGTAGGGTAGATGACAGCGTAATTTATTTTTATTTATATAAGAAATGTATACTCTGCACAATCCTGCAGTCTTGGTGGATTACAACCAAACGTATATAATGATTCAGAAAGAAAGACAATTGGAAAAAAAAAACCTAGAAATCACACAAACATAAAATAGTAAAACACTTGAAAATACAAAATATAAGACATAAAATGAACTGCCTAGTGTTGATATATAAACTTTGCCATAGCCTCCTTAAGTATTATAAATTAAAAACAATGATCATTAAACCATAAAATGCCTTCCCAGTTAACTGATAATAAATGTTTGCTGAAATAAGTGGGCTTTCACATACTTCTGAAAAGCCAGGCAATGAGGTAGATTACACGGATCTACTGGTAGAGTGTTCCACAACACAGGGCCAGCTATGAAAATGCAGGTTCACGTATATTCGCCAAATAGTAATGCTTCACTGAAGTACACATGCCCCCTTCTGTTCGTAAAAGTCTTGATGGACCATAGATCTTGAGGGCCATACAAATACTAAGCACTGCCTCGTTAGTTAGTGTTAAAACCTTAAAAGAAAGCATTCCAATAAAAATGGTGACCAATGTAATTTAAACAGCAGAGTTACACAATCAAATTTGTTTTCCCAGTCAAAATGCAGTTTTCTGAATCAACCAATCCTAAATAGAGCTCATTGCAGTAATCCAACTGCAAAATTACAACTGTTTGAAGGACGGTCTGAAAATTATCACTGCTTGAGAAGCTAACTGCACCATGCGAAGGCAACGGGCCTATGGAAGATAGGCCCTTGCCTTTCTGGTATCCAGCAAAGCTCCTATGAACTCTACAGACTGAGTGGGAGTTAGACTGGATTTTGGGATGTTTATGACCAGACCCAAATACTGAAGGATACGCATTGTGCAAGATAGAGAAGTCCTGGCCTCTGACTCTGATGGGGCTCGAATGAGCCAGTCGTCTAAGTAAGGGAAGACGAATATCCCTAGAGTGCGTAGAAATGCTGCTACCACAGCTATGCATTTTGTGAACACTCTTGGTGCTGAGGCCAGGCCAAAAGAAAGAACCCTGTATTGGTAGTGCTTTCCTTGGAAAAGGAACCGAAGGAACTTTCTGTGAGTTGGATGGATGAGAACATGAGTGTACGCATCCTTGAGATCTAGAGAACAAAGCCAATCCTGACTCTGAAGGTATGGCAGCAGAGTTCCCAGAGAAATCATTTTGAATTTCTCTTTGAACAGGAATTTGTTCAATTCTCTGAGGTCCAAAATAGGTCTGTATCCCCCTGTTTTCTTTGGGATAAGGAAATAGGGGGAGTAAAACCCTGTACCCTGTTGATGAATGTTTATGTTTATGTTTTATTGCACTTGATATACCGCCATTACATTTAGAACATGGCGGTGTACAGTAAAGCAAAACCTTACACAGAGAGACCAATAGGTCGGAGAAAGAAAGAAAAAGAAAGGAAGTTACAATATAAGACAGGAAAGCACCCAAGACATTTAAATAGACGAGACTACAGGAGAGAGAGGAAAGGGAGGGCAGGGAGGGGGAGAGGCTTGTCACATAAGAGGCAGGGGGAGGTCAAAGGCAGCAGAAAAAAGGTGTGTTTTTAAGTCTTTTTTGAATGTGGGATAATGTTGTTCTAGCCTGAGGGAAAGGGGTAGTGAATTCCAGTAGGCTGGACCAATAAAGAAGAAGGCGGAAGAACGTGTGGATTGTAAATGGGCGAGGGATGGGGAGGGGAGGTGAAGGCGATTTATGTGGACGGAGCGGAGGGAGCGGGTGGGGATGTGAAAATGGAGTAAATCTGCTAGGTATTGGGGGGTATGGGTGTATAAAACTTGGTGAACCAGTGTAAGGATTCTGTAACGAATGCGGAATTGTAGAGGCAGCCAGTGCAAATGAGAGAGAAGGGGAGTACCATGATTGCGGGGGGAGGAGTGGAAAATAAGACGTGCAGCAGTATTCTGAATACGTTGAAGCCGATGAAGTTGTGAGAGGGGGAGTCCAGCAAAGAGGGAATTACAAAAGTCGAGGCGTGATATCACCAGAGAAAGAAGGAGAGTGGTAAGGGCTTCAGGGGTGAGAAATGGACGGATAGAACGTATTTGGCGGAGGAAGAAGAAGGAGGTTTTTGTGAGATGCGAAATGTGATTACGGAAGGAAAGGTCAGAATCAAAGATTACACCAAGATAGCGAAAGTCGGTGACTAAAGGGACTGGTGAGGTCGAGAAGGAAGGAGAAACCGATGGGGGAGGACTGCCATGGGTGAACCAGATTGCGAGGGTCTTTGTCAGATTAAGGTGAAGGCAATTTGTAGTGAGCCAATTTGCAACAGCGGAGAGGCAGGAGTTGAGTGGAGTGAGATCAGGATGGAGGGGAGAGGTGTGAAACAAGAGGAGGAGGTCATCAGCGTAATAGTATGCAGAGATCCCAAACTGCTGAACCAGGAGTGCTAAGGGTGTTAGAAATAAGTTGAAGAGAAGGGGGGCCAGAACAGATCCCTGGGGGACACCGCAGGAAAGCGGGAAAGAATCAGAGGGGAGTGAGGGGGTGGAGGAGGAAACAACAGTGCAGGAGCAAGAGGAGAGGAAGGAGTGAAACCAGTGGTAGACTGTGTGACGAAGACCTGCATCTCGAAGTCGTGAGAGAAGAAGAGAGTGGTCGACTAAATCAAATGCGGCTGACAGATCTAAGGATACCGCCACCGAGAAGTCACCACGGTCGTGCGCCACGTGAAGTTCGTTTAAGAATCCAGTAAGAACGGTCTCGACACTGTGGCCTTGTCGAAATCCGGACTGACGGGGGTGAAGAAAGTGAGTGGTATTGAGGTGATGAGATAGCTGTGTGAAAACTGTTTTCTCAAGTATCTTGGACAGAAATGGGAGGTTGGAGACCGGACGGTAGTGCGCAGGGAGCTGGGGATCAAGAGAAGGTTTTTTCAGAATAGGGCGGACAAGAGCATGCTTCCAGGATCGAGGGAAGACACCGGTGGAGAGGACTATTATTGATCATGATGAGAATATAAGGAACGAAGGCTAGGGAGGGAGTGAGAAGCCAGGAAGAAGGAATAGGATCTAGAGAGCAGAAGGTTTTGTTGGAAGAGGATATCAGTTTTAGAAGTTCTGGAGTGGAGATAGGGTGGAAGGAGGTCCAGACATGTGTGAGTAGGGATTCTGGAGGGGGAGAGATGGGGGGAGGAGATGCAATAGGTGGAGGGCAGTGTGGAAGAGACCGTCGTAGGTCCAAGACTTTATTATTGAAGAAGGTGGCAAGTTGAGTGGAGGAGGGGTGAGATGAGGATGGAGCAGAAGGGGAGTTGGTTTGTAAAGAGGTGAGGGACCGAAGAACTTTGTACAGATGCCGGGTTTGATTGGGTGCAGTACAGATTGAGGTAGAGAAGTAGGACTGCTTGGCCTTGTGGACCTGTGACCGGTAGTGAGCAAATTTCGACCTGAAAAGGGACAGTGCGGATGGGGACCGTGATTTCCGCCAAAGGCGCTCGAAGTGCCGGAGTTGTGTGCGAAGGAGGCGGAGACCGGTATGGAACCAAGGTTGGGGAGGGCGGCGCGAAGTAACATGTGGCTGCAAGGGAGCTAGGTGGTCGAGGGCGGAGGAGAGACAGGAAGACCAAGTGGAGGCTTGTGAGCTTGGGGAGAGGGAAGAAAAGTCTGATGGCAAGAGAATGGGAGCGGAAGGAAAGGCCTGGAGGGTAAGGGGGGTAATGTGACGGGAGAGACGCTGGGTAGCGGAGGAGGGTGACAAGGTAGGGGAAGGGGGTAGAGGAGATGAGGATGAATCAGGAAGGGATGGAGAACAGTTAAATGTGAGACAAAAATGATCAGACCAGGGAAGAGGAAGAACCGGAAGGACCTGCAGGTAGAAAGGGAAGGAGACTGGAGCAAGAATAAGGTCTAAGGTATGGCCCGCGGAGTGAGTAGGAGAGAGGACATGCTGGTGAAAGGATAGGTCCTGCAAAAAAGAGGTAAAGGAGACGTCCCTGGAGGAAGAGGGGGAGTCCATATGAAGATTGAAATCTCCTGCCACAAGTAAACGGGGGAAGGCCAGGGATAAGTCAGAGATCGAGAGGAGAAGGGAGTCCCAAAGATCTGGACGCAACTTCGGAGGGGAGTACACGAGAAGGACATACAGGGAAGGAGAGGTATGGAGATGAAGAAGTAAAGCCTCAGGGTAGCGCAGGGCGGGAGAAGAAATCTGAGAGAAAGAAATGCGCGTGCGGAGGATAGCGGCTACACCACCTCCTGCACGGCCAGCACGAGGAACAGAAATAGCAGAAAAATAGGGAGGGAGACAACGGGCCAAGAGGGGTTCTTCACCCTCCTTTAACCAGGTCTCTGTAAGAAGAAGGAGGTCCAAGGATTCCTGGAGAATGAGGTCAGCAATCAGAAGAGATTTGGACCGCAGGGATCGGCAGTTGAGGAGACCAAATTTAAGGGAGGGGGAGGAGACAACGGCGGGTGGTTGAGGGGGGAGAGTCGGGCCAGATGTTGTGCAGTGAGTAAGATTAGCGGGACAGCGATACAGAGATCACGGGAGCAGAGGGCGCGAGACAGGGATGATAGGACGGTTACCCCAATGCACCGGAATGGGGCGTTCAGGTGCCGAGATAGTAAGGTGAGCTGCTAACAGAGGGAGAAAAGGAGGATTGGTGAAAAACCCTATCTGGGAGGGCGTAGACATGGTTAGGGTGCAGTATAGAGAAATAATGATGAACCACGTGGCTAGGCCAAAGCAAGGAAGAGAGGATCGTAATATGCGAGATCGAGAATCCCCTACGGAGGCACCCCAAGGAGCGCACCTAAGGAGCACGGCGTACTTCTTCTATTGCCCCTTGGGCAAGAAGCATGGTAACCTCTTGATCTAACAGAATGATGAGAGAGGTCTGAGAATTGAACTGTCTTACCATTGTGGGAGGGGGCATGCACAGAAAGTGTAGCTTGTACCCCTCTCTTATAATGGAGAGTGTCCAATGCTCTGCTGTTATCTGCCCCCATCTGGGGGCAAAGTGACATAACCTTCCTGGAATGGTGGAAGGCTCTGGTCCATTGAGGGCCAGGAAGGCTACGTTCTCTAGATGAAAGTCAAAGGCCTTGTGGAGGCTGAGACTGCTGAGACGGTTGAGGCTTAGCAGTCTTTGCTTTCTTTTGCTTAGGTGGTTGCTGACTCTTTCGAGCAGGCTGACCTACAGAACGTCCCTGCTGGGAGTAAGAGGGATAAAACCTCTTCTTTTTTGAGAAGAAAGAAATCTTTCAAGAAAACTTTCTCGCAGGATCAGCTGTGGCTTTGGATAACCTATCCAAAGTAGAGTTGTCAGCATCCAACTCATTGGCTTTTTCTTGCCAATTCTTGCCGAATAAATTCTCACCTGACAAGGGATATTGCCCAGTTTGTCCTGCACCCAGAGCTCCAAATCAGATGCCTGGAGCCAGGCAATTCTACGTGCACCTATGGGAATGGCAGAGGTTCTGCTTATGCATTCAAAACAGTCAAAAGCTGCACGATTGACAAACTTAGAAACATCCTGGGCATGTTTAACCAGTGTGAGAAAATCCTGCCTTTTGTCCTCAGGAAGGAGAGGGCTAAAAACCTCTAAATCCCCTGTGACTTCTTTAAGGAACATTCCCATATATAAAATATAGGAACTGATCCTGGCAGAAAGCATGGAAGCCTGGAAAGTACGACGTCCAAAGGCATCCAAGGTTCTACACTCACGTCCTGGAGGATTAGAGGCATGCCTCTTTGCACTCCTGATCCTTCTCATAGCTGACTCCACTACAATGGAGTGGTGAGGAAGCTGAGTTTTCTGGAAGCCAGGACAAGGAGGGACTCGATACATGGTATCCAGCCTGCGAGAGTGAGGAGAGGTGGTAAGAGGTGTCTCCCACATTCTCAACATGAGATCATGTAAAATCTCATGGGATAGGCAAGGTAGCTGCCTCCTTAGGAGCTTTGGCATATTGTAAAATCCCCAACTCCTTAGCTCTGGGCTCTGTTTCAGGATTCACAGTAATGGACAACCCACGAGCCACCTCCCTGATGAAATCCTGAAAGGAGATATCTTCTGGAGGAGACATCCTATGTTTAGGAGAGGAAGGCTCCTCCGGGAGAAGTATCCCGGTACTGGCAGAGCTGTCAGAATCCTCTGAGTCCTCCGAGGATTCAAAGTACCGTCTGTCCAGATAAGAACATAAGAACATAAGATATGCCATACTGGGTCAGACCAAGGTCCATCAAGCCCAGTATTCTGTTTCCAACAGTCACCAATCTAGGTCATACGTACCTAGCAGTTTCCCCAAGGAACACAGGTTCCACAATGCTTGTATTGGTTCAAGCATTGATATCCTGGGTCCCTTCTTAATAATGGTTTATGGACCTTTCCTCCAGGAACTTGTCCAAACCTTTTTTAAACCCAGCTACACTAACAGCCTTTACTACATCCTCCGGTAACAAATTCCAGAGTTTGATTACACGTTGAGTGAAAAAATATTTTCTTTTATTATTTATTTATTTATTTATTTATTTAATAGTATTTATATACCGCCTTATCAAACAATCAAAGCGGTTTAACAAGAAATACAAACGCAGTGAAAATATGAACAGACATTAATGACAAAATACATAGTTAAATAAATTTGTGTGTTTTACATAGATATAGTGCGCTATAAACATTGTGTACTATAATACAATGTGAGCTATAATACAGCTAATTATATGATTGCTTTCTCTCTTACAAACTGAATTGCTTATTCAGTAGAACCATAATGCTCAATAAACAGGACAGTTTTTAATTGCTTTCTAAAGTCTTTAAGGTCCTGAGCAGCTCTTAAATCATTTGGGAGGGAGTTCCATATATTTGGTGCCGCAAACGAGAATGCTCTATCTGTTGTATCTTTACGTGCTTTTCTAAAGTCAAGAGATGTGCTGACTCTGTTGGTAGATCCTAATCTTCTAGGTCTTATAGTATCGTCTGATTGAATGAGAGTAGCCAGACTGTTTGCAGAACATTGATGTTTTATTTTAAAAATGTATATAATAGTTTTATATTTTATGCGATGTGTTATAGGTAACCAATGCAGCTCCCTCAAAATGGGTGTTATGTGTTCCTGGCTTGATACTCCAAATATTATTCGAGCTGCAGTGTTTTGAGCAAGTTGTAAGGGTTTAATTGACTGCTTATGAAGACCAAGGTATATGGGATTACAAAAATCGAATAATGGTGTGATTAAAGCTTGGCAGACGTTACGAAAGTGGGATGTTTCAAGTAGTGGTCTTAATCTTCTAATGATCTTCATTCTATAATATGCACTCCTGATTGTTTTACTGATATGTTTTTTAAGATTCATTTCTTTGTCAAGAGTGACTCCAAGATATTTTACTTCAGATTTTATAGGAATATTAGAGTTTTCTATCATGATATCAGGAAGAGGAGGGAAATCATGGTTACGTGAAACAAATAAGGCCTCAGTTTTGCTGAAATTAATTTCCATATTATTGCCTTTACACCACGCAGACATTTGTAGGAGACAATCCGTAATTCTATGATAGTCAGGGTTATTAATTGAAACAGCTGTAAATATCATTATATCATCTGCATAAATGGTATAATTAATGCCATTCTTTGAAGGTATGTTGCAAATTGGTTGTATGTAGATGTTGAATAACAGAGAAGATAGGGCAGAACCTTGAGGAACTCCTTGTAAAACTCTTATGGGTTGAGAAGCTTTGTCACCTATCTTTACTTGTATGTGTCTCTCTGTAAGATAAGATTGGAACCATTTTAATGTGATACCATAAAGTCCGATCTCCTCTAATCTGTCTAGTAATTTTTTATGATCCACAGAGTCAAACGCCGCAGAGATGTCGATAAAGATCATTATAATGCCTTTCTTAAAGTCATCTATGGTACGTAGTATTTTGTCAAAAAGGTAAATCATTAGGGTTTCTACTCCATGATTTGGTCGAAAACCATGTTGATTGTCATCTAATGGAGCATAAATATCAATATGGTCTTGAAGTTGAAGTTGTACAATTTTTTCAATAATCTTAGCTAAAAATGGAATACTAGATATTGGCCTATATGCAGCTGGGTTGTTTTTATCTAAAGTAGTTTTTTTTGGGATAGGTCTGACAGATGCCAGTTTTAATTGCCCTGGCAATATACCTTGAGTAAGTGAAATGTGCACTATGTGTTGTATAATGTGAAGAAAGCTTGATTTAGTAGCTTTGATCCATGAGACTGGACAAGGATCAGTTGGAGAAGTGGTTGTATTTATTGCTGAAATGATATGGGCTAGTTGATCATTTGATGGAGGATTGAATGTATTCCAAATCCTATTATGCGAGACTGAATTTTTGTTCGTAAGAATTTTTGATTGTACTTTAGAATGAAATTTGTCTTTTATATAGTTTGCATAAGTCTGTGGCTCAATTACTACTTCACCCTCGACTCTTTGCTCTTTTGTTAGTGTCTTCACAATTTCAAACAGCTCTCTGGGCTTGTTGATGGCTGACTCAATTAAATTTGTGTGGTATTCTTTTTTTATGTGTTTAATGTGTTCATCATATTGCTTTAATGTTGTTAAATATAGCTGTTTTAGGTCCTTTGTATTGTGTTTTCTCCATTTACGTTCTATTCTTCTGAGTGCTCTTTTCATATGACGTAAAGCTATTGTATACCAAGGCTTGTGATGAAGTTTATTGTTCCGTGTTTTCTTTGGACGCGTGTCCGTTGCTCTGGCTGCATTAGAAATGATGTGATTCCAATTGGATATTTGATTTTCAAGCTCATCTGAATCTGTGGACAAATGAGGTATGACTTCTTGTATAAATGAATCCCTGTCAAATTTCTTAAAACGTCTATGAAAGCAATAGTTGTCTGGATGCACATTAAAATTTTTTGTTTGTACTAGGATCCCTATCTTAACTAAATGGTGATCTGACCAAGGTATTGGGGTAATGATAGGTGTTGTAACAAGACCTCTTGAAGTTATATTATTAGATACAAAGATGAGGTCAGGTGAATTACCAAATTTGTGTGTGGAAGCATTAATTATTTGTGTGAACTGCAAAGAAGACATAGCTTGAAGGAAGGAATCAGAATCTCTGTGGCTGATTGATTTAAGGTTAAAGTCTCCTAGAACTATTGAGTATTTGTTGGGAGATGTAAGGGCACATATTTTCAAGTAATGATGCAAGTTCCACAGGGGAGGCATTAGGTGCTCTATAATGTAGACAAATTGCCATAAATTTGTTTTCAATACAGATAGAATTACATTGACGTGAATTATAGGTGCTTTGAATTCTGAATTTTAAGTTCCGTTTTGCAATTATAAGTACTCCTCCTCCACGTCTTAAAGAACGAGAACAACTGTAAGCGGAGTATGAGTTAGGAACCAACTGATTAATAATTACATTGTCAGTTGGATTTAACCATGTTTCTGTAATGCAAAGCACATCAGGTTGAGCCTCATCTATATGATCTACTATTGTATGGATTTTGTTGCATACAGATCTGGCATTAATTAATTCAATCCTCAGTAAATTGTGTGAATTGGTTAAAGCTTGAGATTCTTTTGTTCTGTATAGAGAGATATCATACATGTATGTATATAAATATATCCAGGAGAAAGGGGGAATCCGGATATAGTTGTTTGATAGGTATTGGTATTGGAAATGTTGTGAGCTGATGAGGCAGATTGGTAAGAGCAAGATATAATACATAGTTAACTATAACAATAATATTATACTTGCTGTTTGATTGAAGGCTGTTGAAGCTACTGCATAGCGATTGTATTTGCCAGGGTATTATATTAGTCTTTTATGCGCCTATGTTCCACGCCTAAGGGCCACGCCAAAGGACCCTCTGGCGAGGCCCTCAGGCGCGGGCACGCAAGGCGCGGGCACGCCTCTGCTGCAGCGGTTCTAATTCAGTTGAGCAGGGCTGTGATTGGAAGCTCACTCTTCTGATGTGCAGCACAGATAACAGCACACAGCTGATAGAAATGGTGATCCCCGATGTTTTACCAGCCTCTGCTGCAGCGGTTCTAATTCAGTTGAGCAGGGCTGTGATTGGAAGCTCACTCTTCTGATGTGCAGCACAGATAACAGCACACAGCTGATAGAAATGGTGATCCCCGATGTTTTACCAGCCTCTGCTGCGGCGGTTTTAATTCAGTTGAGCAGGGCTGTGATTGGAAGCTCACTCTTCTGACGTGCAGCACAGATAACAGCACATAGCTGATAGAAATGGTGATCCCCGATGTTTTACCAGCCTCTGCTGCGGCGGTTTTAATTCAGTTGAGCAGGGCTGTGATTGGAAGCTCACTCTTCTGACGTGCAGCACAGATAACAGCACACAGCTGATAGAAATGGTGATCCCCGATGTTTTACCAGCCTCTGCTGCGGCGGTTTTAATTCAGTTGAGCAGGGCTGTGATTGGAAGCTCACTCTTCTGACGTGCAGCACAGATAACAGCACACAGCTGATAGAAATGGTGATCCCCGATGTTTTACCAGCCTCTGCTGCAGCGGTTCTAATTCAGTTGAGCAGGGCTGTGATTGGAAGCTCACTCTTCTGATGTGCAGCACAGATAACAGCACACAGCTGATAGAAATGGTGATCCCCGATGTTTTACCAGCCTTTTATTAGTCTTAAATAGTTTACCCTGTAGCTTCATTGCATGTCCTCTAGTCTTTCTATATTCTGATAAGGTAAACAATCGATCTACATTTACCCGTTCCACTCCGTTCAGTAATTTATAGACTTCTATCATATCTCCCCTCAGCTGTCTCTTTTCCAGGTTAAAGAGCCCTAACCTTTTTAGCCTTTCTTCATAGGAGTATCCTTCCATCCCCTTTACCATTTTGGTAGCTCTTCTCTGAACCTTTTCTAAAATCGCTATATCCTTTTTAAGATACGGCGACCAGAATTGCACACAATATTCAAGGTGCGGTCTCACCATGGAATGATATAGAGGCATTATAATATCTTTTGTTTTATTTTCCATTCCCTTCCTTATCATACCTAGCATTCTATTTGCTCTCTTGGCCGCCGCTGCACACTGGGCCGAGGGTTTTAACATGGTATCCACAATGACGCCTAAATCTTTTTCCTGGGTGGTGGTTCCTAATGCGGAACCTTGCATCGTGTAACCATAGTTTGGGTTTTTCTTCCCTAGGTGCATAACCTTGCATTTGTCCACATTAAATTTCATCTGCCATTTTGATGCCCAGTCTTCCAATTTATCAAGGTCCTCTCTATTTATTTATTTCATTTGTCGACCCCTTTTGGACATCATGGCAAAAGCATACACTCGGTGATGGAGTGGTCAGGACCTAAACATTTAAGACACCACTCATGGGTGTCGGTGACGGAGATGGTACCGCCACACTTGGTGCACTTTTTAAAACCCGAAGCGGGTTTTTCCATAGTGGAGGAAATTTTGGGTCTAAGGCCCAAAATGGCACGTGCACCTGGGAAGAAATGGAAAAAATAAGAATATATATATATTTTTTTAAAACAAAGAAAGAAAGAGAAGAAAACCGGCGGTACCGGTATAGCTTCGAGGAAGGCAGACGCGACCACAAAAAAATAAAGAATAAGGAAAAACTTTTCTGCGGTGACAGGAACGATGACCCGCTGATTCCGCAGAAAATGAAGAACTGGAGAGAGGCAGTTGGGAAAGGTGGGAAGGCAGCACGCAGGCGCTGGTGGATGCTCCCAAAAGCTTCCTAATTGGATGCTGGGGAGCGTTCCCGCGCAGGCTCCGTCGGTACCGACGATACCCCATATGTGAGGACTACATTCCTGCTTGTTCCTAGAGATAGGAAATTAGCAGATATGGATTTCTTTTTCTCTTATCCTACTTGACCAGTCAGATGAGTGGGACATATCCAAGCAGTCAGGACCCAGGGTGAAAGGAAGACAACACTCTGTACAGAACTGCCCTGCCAAAGGCCCCATCCATTCCAGCTCCCACATGCAACCTGCAGTGCTTCACAAAGGTGCTCAGAGATGACCAGGTATTTGCCTTACAGATGCCCTCCAAAGATAAAGGCAAATTTCACCCGGGAGCAAACTTGTGCCTGAGAGAAGTGAGTTCCGACTCTCTCCAGCATGTGTTTGCCTACACAGAAGGAAGGCTGAGCTAATAGCCTCCTTAATCCAGTGTGAAATCCATGACTTAGCCACTGCCTGTCCTTTCCTTAGACTACTGAATAGGACAAGATGGTTCAACCGATAGGAGGAATTCATAATCTCCACATATTTTACTAATGCCCTCCTCACATCCAACAGACGCAGCGAGGGATCCATCCAAAGGTCCTCCCCTAAAGAAGGTAGGCAGGATTAGAGACTTATTAAGAAGAAAGGATGACAGCACGTTTGGGAGAAAGGACAGTACCATTCTCAAATAGACAGAATGTCGAAATGACCAGAAAATGTGCCCTAAATAATAAGGCCTGTACTACCCGGAAGATGCAACAGCCACCAGGAATACTACCTTCAGAGTCATATCCCCTCGTGTTAAATGTATCCCCCAACCGCTTTGACCCGGTGAAAAGCGGGATATAAATGCAGATAAATAAATAAATAAATAAATAAAATAAATAAATATCCTTGAGAGAGATCAGCTGAAGGAACTCAAAAGGGGGGGGGGACCTTTCAGTGCCTTCAACACCAGAGAAAGGCTTGCTTATTTATTTATTTATTCGATTTTTCTATACCGCCCCTTCCAAAGATCAGGGGCGGTTTACAAAGAACAGAACATTTTACATAGAACGGTGGTATACGTTTTTACATAGTAAACTTTGTAATTATAGTTAACATCAGGCTTCACTGAAGAACAATCAGATGCAGGGGTTGAAAGATCCGCTTCACCTCCTTGAGGAGGCAGGATACATCAGGGTGTGGCGCTAAAGATATTTCCTGAACACCCCCTAATAGCACACAAGGGCTGCTACCTGAACCTTGAGAGATTTCAGGGCATCCCTTACTTGAGAGGAACCATGCCTCTCCAAGATCTTTACCAGTTTCTTCAGATCCTCCTCAAACAGCAACTTGCCCTTAAAAGGAAGCTTGCTCAGTTGCAGTTTGGATGAGTATCAGACCAATTCTGGAGTTTGAGTCACCTTTGGGCCACCACTGCCACCACCATGGACTTAGAAAAGATCCTGATCAAGACATATAGGGCATCCATTACAAATGACACTCCAAACTCCAATCTCGCTACCGTCAGGCTGTCTGGCAATTGCTGGATCCAGCATAAGAGTGATTAGGCCACCATGCCCGCATAAAGCACTGCCCAAGTACCCAAGGCCAAAGCCATGAAGGAATTCTTGAAGAGGGCTGCTATCCTATCCCGAGTTTCCTTCAGCACAGTGCCACCTTCCACTGGTATGGCCATGTGTTTGTGACCCCAAAAAGTTGTTACATTTCCACTTGGTGTAAAGGATACAGACGAGCCAATACCTTAGTACCTATCAGCCCTAATTCTAGTGTCTCCCACAGAGAACATAAATTTCACAAAGGAAGATGTAATATAGCTATTTGATAAACTAAAGAGTAGCAAATCATTTGGACCGGATGGCATACATCCCTGAGTGCGGAAAGAACAGAAATATGAGATTGCAGACCTACTTTTAGTAGTCTGTGGACTATCATTAAAATCATCTGTAGTACCTAAAGATTGGAGTGGTGCCAGTGTAATGCCAATTTTTGGAAAGGGTTCCAGGGGTGATCCAGGAACTACAGACTGGCGAGTACCTGATGCCAGTACAGGGCAAAATGGTAGAAACCATTATAAAGAACAAAATTATTGAACATATAAATAGTCATAGTTTAATGGGATCAAGTCAACATGGATTTAGCCAAGGAATATCGTGTTTCACTGATCTTTTACATTTATTTGAAGGTGTGAATGAACAGGCCAGTTGATATACTGTAGTGTATCTGGATTTTCAGAAAGCCTTTGACAAGGCCACTCGAGAGACTCTTGGGGAAATGAAAAACATTTATGGGATAGGTGGCAGTGTACTGTTGCAGATCAGGAACTGAATGAAAGATAGAAAACAGAGTAGGGCTAAATGGACAATTTTTTCAATGGAGAAAGGTGAACAGTGGAGTACCCCAGGGACCTGTGCTGGGCCTGCTGCTTCTTAACATATTTATAAATTGCCTGGAAATGGGAACAAGTGAGGTGATCAGATCTGCAGATGACACAAAATTATTCAAAGTTGTTAAGACACAAAAGGACTGTGAAAAATTACAAGAGGACCTTGAAAAATTGGAAGCCTGGGCAGCCAAATGGTAGATTGAATTTAATGTGCACAAGTGCAAAATGATGCACTTAAAGAAGAACAACCCAAACTAAGGTTACCCTTAGGGGGAATGGCTTAAAAAATGTCAAGGTTCTTCAACTTGGAAAAGAAAAGGCTGATGGGAGATGTGATAGAGATCTATAAAATAATGAACACTGTGCATGCTGGGTCAGACCAAGTCCATCAAGCCCAGTATCCTGTTTCCAACAGTGGCCAATCTAGGTCACAAGTACCTAGCAGTTTCCCCAGAAGACACAGGTTCTACAATGTTGTACTGGGGCAAGCAGTGGATTTCCCAGGTCCCCTTTATTATGGTTTATGGACCTTTCCTCCAGGAACTTGTCCAAACCTTTTTTAAACCCATAAAGAGTTGTCATATTGCGTTAGACCACAGGTCCATCAAGCCCAGTATTCGGTTTCCAACAGTGGCCAGTCCAGGGCACAAGTACCTGTCAGGTTCCCAAAAGAATATAGATTCCATGCTGCTTGTCTCAGGGGTAAGCAGTGGATTTCCCCAGTCCATTTTAATAATAGTTTATGGACTTTTCCTCCAGGAAGTTGTCCAAACTTCCTTTAAACCTAGTTACACTAACAGCTTTTACTACATTCTCCGGTAATGAATTCCAGAGTTTGATTACACGTTGAATGAAAAAATATTTTCTCTTATTAGTCTTAAATAGGTTACCCTGTAGCTTTATTGCATCTCCCCTAGTCTTTTTATATTTTGATGGCGTAAACAATCGATCTACATTTACCTTTTCCACTCCATTAATTTATAGACCTCTATCATATCTCCCCTCAGCCGTCTCTTTTCCAGGTTGAAGAGCCCTAACCTTTTAAGCCTCTCTTCATAGGGGTATCCTTCCATCCCATTTACCATTTTGATTGCTCTTCTCTGTACTTTTTCTAATAACGCTATATCTTTTGAAGATACGGTGACCAGAATTGCACACGATATTCAAGATGTGGTTGTATCATGGAATGATACAAAGGCATTATAATATCCTTCGTTTTATTCTCCATTCCTTTCCATATGATTCCTAGCATTCTATTTGCTCTCGTAGCCGCAGCCACACACTGGGTGGAGGGTTTCAGCATGTTATCCACGATGACACCTAAATCTTTTTCCTGGGTGGTGGTTCCTAATGTGGAACCTTGCATCATGTAACCATAGTTTGGGTTGATCTTTCCTAAGTGCATAACTATGCACTTCTCCACATTAAATTTCATTTGCCATTTGGATGCTCAGTCTTCCAATTTATCAAGGTCCTCTCTATTTATTTATTTGGAATGTTTTTCTATACCGCCCCTTCCAGAGATCAGGGACGGTTTACGTTGGAACTAACAAGTTACATAGAACAGTATCAAACTGTTTATACATTTAACTATTTACATAGAAATTATTAACATATATACATATTGCTATAAACATTAACAAGGATACTTGCTTTGTTGCTGACTGGGGGTGGTAACTGACTGGGGGTGTTGGTTGTGTACTGGTATACTGTTGTATACTGTGTACTGGTTATCTACCTCTTGCAATTTTTCACAATCCTCTTGGGTTTTAACAGCTTTAAATAATTTTGTGTCATCTGCAAATTTGATTACCTCACTCGTTATTCCCATTTCCAGGTCATTTATGAATATGTTAAAAAGCAGCAAACCTAGCACAGATCACTGGAATACTCCACTATTCACCTTTCTCCATTGGGAAAAGTGGCCATTTAACCATACTCTCTGCTTTCTATCTTTTAACCACAGTAGTACACTGCCTCCTATCCCATGACTTTTTAATTTCGCCAAGAGTTTCTCATGGGGGACTTTGTCAAAGGCTTTCTGAAAGTCCAGATACACTATATCAACTGACTCACATTTGTCTACCTGTTTATTCACACCTTCAAAAAAAATCATAGCAGATTAGTAAGACAAGATCTTCCTTGGCTAAAGCCATGTTGACTGTCTCCCATTAAGCCATGACTATCTACATGTTCAGTAATTTTTCCCGGTACTGACGTCTGGCTCACCGGTCTGTAGTTTCCCGGATCACCCCTGGAACCCTTTTTAAAAACTGGCATTACATTGGCCATCCTCCAATCTTCAGGTATTAGAGATGATTTTGATGATAGATGGAGTGGAGGAGCGGCCTAGTGGTTGGGGCAAGGTACTTCAGGCCAGAAGGTCGGGGGTTCAAGTCCCACTGGAGGACAGCAACCTTGGGCCGGAAGGACTGGGATTTCCAGTCCCACAGGTGCTCCTTGTGGTCTTGGGCAAGCCACTTAACCCTCCATAGCCCATGTTCCCTGTAAAATAGTTATCTTCAAGTTATAATGCCCTGTTCAATGTAATTTCAGTTTATTCAATGTAAACCGCACTGATGCAGAATAGCGCGGTATATAAGAGAATGTAAATAAATAAATAAATAAGTTCACAGATTACTAATTGTAGGTCTGCAATTTCATATTTAAGTTCTTTCAACACCCTTGGATGTATACCATCAGGTCCAGGTGATTTGCTACTCTTTAGTTTATCAGTAGATCAATTATTTACTCCTTCAAATAATAGAAAGACTAGTGGACACACAATGAATCTACAATATAGCAAATTTAAGATTACGCTGAGAAAATATTTTTTCATTCTATGCATAAGCAAACTCTGGAATTCGTTACCAGAGGATGTAGTAAAAGTTGTTAGTGTAACTGGGTTTAAAGGAAATTTGGACAACTTCCTGGAGAAAACATCCATAAACTATTATTAAAATGGACTGGGGAAATCCACTGCTTACCCCTGGGACAAGGAGCATGAAATCTATATTCTTTTGGGAACCTAACAGGTAATTGTGCCCTGGACTGGCCACTGTTGAAAACAGAATATTGGGCTTGATGGACCTTTGGTCTGACCCAGTATGGCATCTTTTTATGTTCTTATGTTCTCCAAGAGGGGCAATACAGAAGGATATCACAATCCCTCTAGGACAGATTCTACATGTGAAACCTCCATCAGAAAGGGCTTCACAATACTTCAAGACTTCATGGCATTCTGAATAAGGGTAGAAAAGTCTTCCCCGTGAAAATGATGGATCACAGACAGATCCTCCACCGGGGGACACTTCCCATCCTCCAGCGACTCGTCCGTTGTAGACAAAATCATCCTCTTATTTCCAGACTTCCCCTCCCAAAGGAGAAAGGACTGAGCTCTTGAAAGAAGACAGGTAAAAATGAAGGATGGGGTGATTCCAGGAGCCTAGAGTCCCCCATTGGGGAGGGTCAGGGCCTTGGACTCCTAAGAGGGAGGATGCCACATGGCTACCAAAGACTGAAAGCAGCCCAAGAGCTCTTTCAGAAGCTGCTGCTCAGAGTTGGCTGAGAATGGTCCCTGGGGCTTACAGGGCCTTAAAGGGCCTGCCGGTGTGAGCCTGCTGCTGCTTTACCACCTTCCCCTTCAGACGGGGCCATGCAGCCATCCAAGATGGCCACTTGTCCCACCAGCAGTAACGTCATGGGAGACAGTAGGGGCAGCAAAATCAGCAGCAGGCTCTGGGCTGCAGGCCTCTCATGGAGGGTCCCAACATTGCTGAAAACATTTTGCCCCAAGGCTTCTCCATCGCACTCAGGGCAAAAAGAGCCAGCTGCGGAGCTTATTTGACAGGAGCCGCAAGCAGCATACCTCTGTACACCTGCATCGTTGCAGAGCTCAAACACAGTCAAAGAAAAATAAAACATGAAGGAAAATATCCAGGCAAAAAAAAAAACCCACGGTGAAAAGGGAACCCTGGATATGTAAGGGAATCCCTGCACCTGTCAGGTTGGCCAGAGAAACCCAAAGAAACCCTAGATATCCACACAGGGCTGGGAAGGCCCAGCTGACTGAAAGGAATTTTTTTTTCCTGAAGCTGCTTTATTCAAGCACCAAAGACAGAGAGCCAAATAAAGAAACAGGAGGAAAAATAGGGAAAAATAAGAGGAACATGTAGATAAAGGACAATGAAATGGACTGGTTTTGGTTTCTTTAACATAATGAAGAAGGTATCTCATCTACTGAAATATGTCAAGAGTTGGGATTGACTGGAATCAAGCTTTTTCTCATAATATTCCAATGGAACAAGGAGGTATAACCTGAGACTACGCCTAAACCCAAGGGGTTCAAAAGTTCTTGAAGGAAGAGAAAGTGAAAGCTCTGTGGTCTCAGGAGATTGTCAAGGATATGTGGCATAGGTAAAAATGGCTGGGGAACATTAAATTAGAGGGGAAGGGAGTTTTGATTCAGCAAATCTGTTGGAAGTCATGAATCTCTCTATGGAGAAAACTCTGTAAATAGTTATCAAATAAAAGATTCCATGCAAGTGAAAAAAACAAAACAAAGCTTGAAAAAGACATTTCTCAGGAAACGTGCACGGCCAATGCTAATGAGGGCCTATGAGACCTTCTCGTCTCATTTCCCTCCAAGAAGAGATACCAAACAAAAAGACCTTTTATCAATCCTCCACCAACAATTCTTGAAAAGAGAAAAATAAAGATAACTGCAGTATATGGCAGTCGGACACAGGATGCAGCCGTCATGGACTATATGGAAATAAAATGCAACCATGAAAAGGTGAATGGTGCTTTCTTTCATGAGTGATTACAGGTGTAAATGCTAGACATTATAGTACAGTATCACTGTTTTAAGAGAATCCTAAACTGAAGGCAGACCGTTTCACCTGTAAATGAATTTGGAACCACAGAATAAAGAGAGATTATAGAGACTCAGCCAGGAAAGCCTACTGGGTCAGGACTGCTATCTCTATTAATTAGCTATCCCAGCTGGGCAGTGAGTATGCAGCTGTTAACTTGATCAATGACTTACCGAAATGTCATCTCTACTGATTCACTTATAAATTACCAGCAAGTGAGACTAATGTACAGGTGCTAATTTATTTAAACTGTTCTTTGCAGTTCTACATCACTTTATAAACTGCATCTGGCACCTAATGTTAGCTGTCAGTTTTACTTAGATATGCTTGTCCTAATGACTTTGTTCATTAGAAATGAGCACAAATTATGAAATATTGTGAAAAATGATACATCAAATGGAATGGGCAAAGCAAATCAATTAGAGGAATTTTACACGGCATATTCGAACATCAGAGAATGAAATGCCCTGGTTTCCAGCACAAGGTCTAGGATGACAATTAAAAAGCAAATGGAAAAGACTTCTGCAGTGTTACATATCGATTTTCTGGCTTTTGCCTGAAATTGTGCCGTTGCCCACAGTTTAACTTTTTGGTCATGGCATAAAGGCCGTTAAGATACCCCTAATTACTGTTGTCTATACTTGTGCTTGGTTTTCATATTTAAAAACAAAAAAAAATAGGCTTTTCTGCCATCTGAAAAGAAAAGAGTGAGGAACAGCATTACAAAGATGCATGTATTTGAAAGCTCGCACAAAGTGATTTACAGCGATAATGAAGTTGCACACCTGAAATGGGGATTTTCCGTAGACAGAAGGATAACACACATACACAAGTGGGTATGACATCAGACAGCAGTGACGTGGATAACTCAGAGCTCTCAGAAAAAAAATTGAAATTTCTCAGCTTGCATGGGGCTTCCTGTGCAGCAACTCCCAGGAAGGTAGATTGGTATGTTGCCTGATTTATGCTGCTGCTTACAGAGAACCTTCATTACAGGTCAGCAGCTTCACTTACTACATTGACAAGCGAGATGAATCAGTCAAATAAATGGAGAATCCCATAACTGAGTGCTGCCCTATTTTGATTTAGATCTAGTTTCTAAGAGCAACCTGGACAAGTATATAATAAAGAGAGTTGACCGCTAATTGAAAAGACCTTGTACAACTGCTTGTCTAAATGAGCAGTTTCTTAGAGTCACATTATCAAGACAGTAATGAGATGTAAAGAAGTGAATGGATGATCATGTTGCAGTTTTCCACATCTCTTCGATGGATATTGCCATGGCCCTGATTCGATGCACTTTCACTGGACCATTTAGTTGCAGTCCTGCTAGACAATGAGGTCCAGTGGATATACAGCTAGTGTGATGAAGTTATTTCAGCCACAAACCGTGTAAATGCCTTTGAAAATGCTCCCCTTAATTCTATTCGCCTACGAGGAATGCCCATCAGCACAACTATTATTCAGGTATATGCGTCAACAACAGTTGCAAAAAAAAAAAGGAAGTAGTTGATCAGTTCTATGAACAAGTACAAGCTGAAATCAATATGGAAACAATTTCTTGTCTTCTAAGAAATCTATTGTTGGAACAAATCAATGTTAGAAGATATCTGCTACTACCTCCTGGCCCCGGGACCATTGATAAGAGTCGAGGCTGAGTTTGTCTGCAATCATATTCTATAGGACTGGAAGGCATGTTGCTGAAAGACATCTGCTGAGACAGCCCAGTTCCAGCTCTCTGTGCAGGGGATGTAAGATTAAGTCTCTCCTGATTCATTTATATAAACACTGCTAGTTCTCTATCCCAGAAATAGACTGGGGAAAGCTTTAAAAACACTGTACATAGCTGTTAGCGATAGGATTTCTCCCCGTTTGACCAAGCCCCTAGGTGCAAAGGGATAAGAACATGAGTTCCCCATCCCATCTTGGATGCATCCATGGTTGGTATCACTTAATGCTGAGGCTGTTGAAACCAGTCTTTGAATCAAGGGATCACATCTTCCACCACTGAAGTGGGCAAAGAATACAGCTGCTTATTCTCATTAGGCAAGATACTGGCTAGGACAACTTGATCCTACTTAAACTATAGAGGGCAGTTATCAAATGCATGTTTGTGGGTAAAGCAGTGCCTTTACAAGTGTCTGAAGTGCCTCATACACATGGTAGTACTATACAAATAATAATAGTTTAAGTGCAGCTTTTCTTTTAATTGCATGACTGATATACACATAAAGTTACAAGTGTAAAGCCTATATACGTGAATCTTTATCTGGAGAAGACGAGGCATTTCCGGGGTAGGGTTAGCAAGAAGTTTGCTTTTACATATATGCTTTATGAAATTCAGTCATTTGTGTATGCTGTCATCTGCTGTTTGGATGTCCAGTCTCCCAATTTCTCAAGGTCCTCTTGTGTTTTTTCACAATCCTCTTGTGTTTTAACAACTTTAAATAATTTTCTGTCATTTAGAAATTCAATCAATCAATCACCTCACTCGTTCTCATTTCCAGGTCATATATGAATATGTTAAAAAGCAGCAAGCCCAACACAGATCCCTGGGGTACTCCACTGTTCACCTTTTACTACTGAGAAAATTGGCCCTACTCTCCATTTTGTATCTTTTAACCAGTTCCCAATCCATAATAGTACATTGCCTCCTATCCTATGACATTTTAATTTCCTCAAGGATCTCATGAGGGACCTTGTCAAAGGTTTTTTAGAAATCCAGATACATGATATCAACTGGCTCATCTTTAATTACAGCTTCAAAAAATATAGCAGATTATAATCAGATTATAATTAGTGAGACAAGACTTTCCTTGGCTAAATCCTTGTTGGTTTTGTCCCATTAAACTAAGACTATATGTTCCATCGAAGTCGTTTTCATCCCTCAAACACCACCTCTCTGATCCTGCACTAGATCAGGGAATCAGAGGCTTCTAAAAGCCACATCCAAGAGCTCTACCGCAATGCATGGAATGCTTTGGATGCGAACCCAGAAACCATGATGATTGACTTCTGGAAATCCATCACAATTCGTCATGTTATTGACTATGTTGAAGTAGCATGGCGAAATGTATTTTGGGCAACAATAAACAACTGCTGGAAGAAGGTTTGGCCAGTGTGTCACAAATTCTGAAGGCTTTTCTGGTGTTGATGAATATGTAAACAGCAATGTGCATGCAAGCATGGAGTTGGCGCAAGTGGCAAAGGTTTTGAAGATATGCAAGAGGATTATGTTGCGGACATTCTAACGGAACATGTGGTAGAGCTCACCAATGAAGAATCAGATATGATAACTCAGCAGGGCATTAAGGACAGTGATCATGAAGATGAGCAGCAATCAGTAACAAAGACTGTGCCTCTCACAATAGCTAAAAATTGAGAGATGGGCATCAATGGCGGAACAGCTATGAAAGGAAAAAGAGGAATCTGATCCCATGCTGTAACACTGCCTGAAGTTCAAAAAGGAATACGATGCCAAATTTCTTCCCTACACTGAAACGCTGAAACAATTGAGATGGAAATCCAAACAAAGCATTCTGATGCAGTACCTCAAGTCAGTCTGACCACAACAATTTCCCACACCTTCAACCAGTGATGCAGGGCTCATTAGAGAGGAAGAGGCAGCTGATGTTCCAGATGTTGATCTGCCATTCATCTCACCATGTCCATCAGCCACTCCATAGAATGGCAGCAACCGCTCCTTGGTTATTTCGAGCACATTTGTGACAACACTTTTTTTTTTTTTATCATTTTTTTATCATCATCCACATCGCATGGCAGCAACCTCTCCTTGGTCATTTCAAACTCAAGAGGACATCTGTGCACAACATGTTTTAATTGACCCCCCTCCTTCTTTGAGCAAAGTGGGCTCCCAGTATAAGTGCTCCCGCAGGTAGATCAGCCACTATGAGAGTGTGGCCTCCTTAGCATCACAGCAGAGACAATCATGCGCCTTCTCTCTTGGTAAGTAGGCTTTTTGTTTCCTGCACCGCGTTTCACACTGAATGTTCAGTATTCACAGCGTTTTCAGGGACCTTATCCCCCGTGAATAGCAAGATCCGAGTATATATAGCGTAGTTACTTACCTATAACAGGTGTTCTCCAGGGACAGAAGGAATCAGTCCTCACTTATGGGTGACGTCGGCACAGATGGAGCCCGCGCAGAGCAATTCCTCAGCTTTCAAAGAAAGCCTTTGGGATTGCTGTCATGCATGCATGGTCCTCTTCCCACCCAAAGGTGTGGGCAGGTAGGGTGCATATCCCCACTAGGGGAGCCCCTTTTTCTGGAAGAACGGCTTCTTTGTTTGCTGCTTCTTCCATGGAAGAGAAGAGGTCTTACGCGAGAGGCAGGTTAGAGCTACAAACTCCGTTTCAATTTCGGCGGCCTTATCCTCCATGGGCTTGCCGAACAGTTGTTCACCTAAGCAGGGGACATCCAAGAGCTTCTTCTGGACCCACTGTTCCAGGTCTGAAGATTGGAGCCATGCCTGGCGCTGGGCCCCGAAGCCGTCCGCCACCACTTGGGCGGAGGACTCAAACCTGTCGTACATGGCACGGGAGAGGTATTTCAAGCAGTCCACGACTGACCTCAGGAGGGTCTGGAACCTAAGAAGGTGTTCACCGCTTAAGACCTGCGGAAAAAACACCGAGCTCCTTGGTGAGGTCGCGCAGTAACATTTATTTATTTATTTATTTACATTCTCTTATATACCGCGCTATTCTGCATCAGTGCGGTTTACATTGAACAAACTGAAATTACATTGAACAGGGCATTATAACTTGGAGATAACTATTTTACAGGGAACATGGGCTATGGAGGGTTAAATGGCTTGCCCAAGACCACAAGGAGCGCCTGTGGGACTAGAAACCCCAGTCCTTCCGGCCCATGGTTGCTGTCCTCTAGTGGGATTTGAACCCGTGACCTTCCGGCCTAAAGTACCTTGCCCCAACCACTAGGCCACTCCTCCACTCCTCATGTGGTAGTTGGTAGGTCTGAATGTGGCACGACAGCATGGACCCGATAGGCCTTGTGCCAGAGGGTGTCGAGAGCTCTGGACTCCCTGCCCGGTGGGACCTAAGAATGTGACTTTCGGGCTCTTTTGCTTCCGCATCGCCGATGCCACTACCATGGAGGTGTGCAGATGCTGGGTCTTCCGGAACCCTGGGCCACACTGGACCCTGTATATGGCATTGAGAAGTTTGCTCACAGTGGGGATAGAGGCAGGTGCCTCCCACATGCGGAGGAGCAGCCGGGACAGAATGGGAGGCACTGGGACTGTAAGGAATCCCGAGGTGGGGGACTCATACTGTAAGATGTTGAGTTCCACCACCCTTGGTTCTTCCTCAGCCTGCGTGGCCAGCTTGAGGGCCCGTGCCATGTCCCACACAAACACCAGAAAGAACATTTATTTATTTTATTTATTTATTATTTACATTTTCTTATATACCGCGCTATTCTGCATCAGTGCGGTTTACATTGAACAAACTGAAATTACATTGAACAGGGCATTATAACTTGGAGATAACTATTTACAGGGAACATGGGCTATGGAGGGTTAAGTGTCCTCAGGAGGCGAATGCCTCTGGGAGGAGGGTGGGGACGGGTCCGAAGGAAGGTCCCTGTGGGCGTGGGTCTCCAGGAAGGTATCCCCATCCGACTCCCAGTCCGAGAGGTCTGAAAAGGAGTCCAGGTCAGGCTGGTTGCCCTGTCCAGAGGCCAAGGCCCGCTTCAAACCGGAAGCACTGGCCTTGGAGGACCTCGCCCCCGCAGAAAGCGACGGCGAGCGAGACCGGTGCCAAGGACCATCACGAGGCCCACGGCTCTCGGGGGTTTCCAGGGCAGGTTTAGGTATCCCTCTCGGGGGAACCTTGGCCTCAAGGCGCAAGCCAGCTGTGCTGGGCATAAGCGCCTGCTGGGCAGCCAAGAAGGCAGAAACGCTGTGCTCTAGTGCCAGCATTTGGGACTCCCACGCGGGTGTAGATCCCTGTGATGCCGACACCGGGGTTACCGGGTCTGGCGTGGAAGAGGAGAGGGGGTCCTCACCGGGACAACCCTCAGGAGACTGGGTGCCATTGCCGGAGGCCTCTGTATCTGTACAAGGTACTTTCCGAGGCCACTCCTTAGCCAACTCTCAGGAACGCTGGGAAGGGCTGAGCGATCGAGCGCGAGAACGTTCGCGCTTGTCTAGAGCCCCCGACAGCGACTTTGAGGTCTTCTTTTTGTGTCTCTCCACCTCAGAGGACCCCTGATCATAGTGCTGCCTTGAACGTGAGCCACTGCGGGGGATCCCGGCAGTGGAGGGACAGCTGAGAATGCCACCGGGGATTTTGGAGCTGCCTTATGGAAAATTTCGTCAGACTTCTGCTTCCGACTTAGCAGGGCCTTGGCGGACATTTCCTTACACAAGAAAGCAGAGCTCTGGGTTATGGTTGACCCCCAGACACCAGAACCAGCAGTCATGGGTGTCAGTGAGCGACATATTTTTGGAGCATGTCACATTTTTTAAAATCAGTGGCCATTGGGGCAAAAAGGGCCCCTGCTAGGTTGAAGACCCTCGAGGCCAGCAGTTGAAAAGGGTGCAAAGACCTGAAGAGAAAGATTTTCCAAAAAACCTGGAATAAAGGACGTCCCTTCGCTCGGGGAAAAAGGAACGAAGGGGAGGATGGGAGAGGACTGGTACTACCAGGAAAGAGAGGGCCAGAGGCTGAAATGAAAAACACTTTTTCCAAGGGACAAGGATGTGCGTCAGAAGGGCTCCGTGGAAAAAGGGAGACTGAGCAAGATGGCACCATTGAGAGGGAAGAGGACCACGTATGCATGGCAGCAATCCCAAAGGCTTTCTTTGAAAGCTGAGGAATTGCTCCGCGCGGGCTCCGTCTGTGCCGATGTCACCCATGAGTGAGGACTGACTTCCTGCTTGTTCCTGGAGAAATATATAATTATACACACACACATGCATACACACACACTATGCTTCTAATAGGACAGGACTAGACTGATCTGGTTAGATCTATGGTCATTTTCATCCTGGTGGGGAGATGCTTCTAGTTAGTGTAGTAACAGTGTAGTAGTGAGGACAGAGTTCTCTCTGTTCAAGTACCCTGTAAGGCTATTAACGGGAACTTTCATGAAATACTGGTATTACTGGCTCCTCACACAGAGAAGACTTTTTGCATATCAATGGAAAAGTGTTACAAAACCCCCGAAAAGCATTTTATCAAACAGTCTTTAGATAAAACAGGAGACCTTGCATCTCCTAAGAGGGGCTTAGGGAAGGAGACATCTGCCTCTAGGAACCAGGATCTGCGACTCTGGACTGAACATGTCTTCTACTCAGACTGCTACTGAAGATTGCACAAAAGATATTACTGCATATGTTGTTGTATGAGATCTTGCTGCACCAAAGATGGTGAGAAGCACCTATCTTCAAAGCTTGCTAGTCCTATGTAATATTTTTGTGCAGATGGCACAGCTGAAGATATATTCTAAATCATCATGGGGATTGTTTTTGGACATTTTCCAAATGTATAAGGGGCAACATTTGAAACTGCTGGCCTGATTTTCTGACATATTGGAGGGGGGGGGGGGGCGTGGAAGCCAGTGCTATAAAAGCAACATTTTGACAGACACAGGAGTTACCCTCTGTGGAGATGGAGAGAGAAACTTTGATGCACTGCAGCTATAACTCCTGCTGGAATTCTGCACAAAATAACTCAAATATTTGCACTTTTTTTGTGATAATTTAAAATAAAATACAAACTAATATGCTTTAAGAACATAAGATATGCCATATTGGGTCAGACTAAAGGTCCATCAAGCCCAGTATCCTGTTTCCAACAGTGGCCAATTCAGGTCACAAGTACCTGTCAGATTCTCAAAAGGTATTCCCAAAGCATGCAAAATTTTGCATAATTCAGACCTGATGACACAGAAGTTTCAACTTTGCAGAATTCCAGCAGGTGTAAAATACTGTATTCAAGAAGCGACACTAAAACCTGTCTGGGGAGCTAAAGGGATGAGAGGACAGCCAACACACATAGAAGACAACACATTTTCAGGAAAAAGAAACTCCAAAAAGTGGAGAACCAGACAAAACATAATTGATCATATGAGTGGATAAAAGACGACCGAGAGGATCCATGCGCTAGCAGCTGCAGGAAATTCTTGCACAAGCCCAGAAAAGCCTTCTCAGGCTTTTCTATGCTTTCTGAAAATGTTCTGTGTTGCTACTGTTGAATGAGGTCGGCCGTACTTCTGTGGCCAATTCACCCTGCTTGCTGATGGAAAATTAGCATAATATTTTTTCATTAGTGTCCTATCAATGTGTGCGCAGATGTCTGGGTAGTTTTCTCTTTGAATATATCTAGAAACGAAGTGTCATATCAGTACGTTTTATAGACAAACATCTTAAACTGAAAAAGAAATCATGAAACCTACATATAATTTTCTTTTTATAAGCTCCCCCCCCCCATGGAACCAGTCCAATTCTGTATATTTTTGAATAATATACAATATAAAAGGCAAACACTATACAGCCAAAAAGGCACATTACAAGAGTAACTTTATAAAGGCTTTTCTGCATGTAAAGCCAGTTTTACACTCAGAAAAGGACTTTTATAAAACTGCAGAATTGTGTATGCATGCATACATGTATATATGCCTACAAGATGAGCCATACTTATGATGCACATCAAGTGTAAATGTTCTTGGGGTAGAGTTGCAATATATAGACGTATTTCATTAAATACACACACATACGAATAGAATTCATGAGCATATTTACATAGTCTTTGGAGCAGGTGAAAAATTTGTTCATCTGAATTTGTGTGCTACTGGGGTTAGTTCCAGGTGGCTATTTTATAAAGGTACATACGTGCCTACGTTGCCTGCATCGAATAGGAATTTCTAAAAAAAAAGGCATATCGATTGGATTTTATAAAATTAACCCCTATAACACCAACAAGAAATTTAGACCCATATGAAAATCTTTAAGAAAAGATAAGCCAAGTTTTACCAGTAAACCTCACTTTTTTGTTTGCATTATTTTCTGCCTTGGCAGATAAAATCCTACTGTGCTACAAAGCAGTTTAGACTAAAAATAAAAGCTCTCCAAGGGACAAAAAGAGTCACTCGCATGTTTTATGGCCTATCAAAGATAAACTAAAACAACTATGCCTGAAACAGGATACAGGCAATGCCACACTGTACTGCCTGACCGTACACAGTACCGGCGATGAGCAGCACTGGTAGATGAATAGGCTTCCAAGTGCGTAGCAGTCTTCTGCCATGTTTCGACAGTTTGATTAAAATTCAGAGAGCCGAAGGGCGAGTTTGAAGCAAAATCCTTTCAATATCTGAAGCTAGAGACTAAATTACTTCTGCAACAGAGCAACTTACATCAATATCCTCTTGGGTAAAGGTTTCTGGATCTTCTCCCATCATGTTGGCTAAATGTCGCTTTCCTATGTTGAACTCCTCAATCTGTTTTTTAATAAAAGCCTCTGTGTACTTCTCAGATCCTGAGGCTGCCACATTCTTCCTCTGCACTGCTGTACTGGTACATATTAATCGTAAAACCTACACAAATAATAAAACAAAGAGAAAAGAGAAATGGGTTATATTTTAATCAAATGTTTTTTTTTTCTGTGCAAGCTCTGTTCTGTTAGAAGGAAAGCTTTTGGCCCACACATAGAGGTTTACTACTCTGGTATAATTAACCATGAGGGGTCGCATGCTAAGCACCTTTTTAAGCTGATTAAGAGAATGTTCAGCAGCATCTAGTGCTCCAGAAAATGTTTTAATTGATGACTTAACTCCCGATTCTTCTGCTTGTTTTTCCTTGATAAAAGTTAAAAAAACACTCAAAGCTCTATTTTTACTTCATATACTACCTCTGGATGTCATTGCATTGACCCCGCATGCACGAATTCAGACTCCACCTTCACTGGGGGGGGGGGGGGAGGATGGGCGATTTACTTCTGCTCAGGCTACAGGCAGTTCCCACTTGCACAGCCGTTTATAGGCATTTAATTCAATCACTGCTGTCTATTTTGATTTGAGTGCCGCCCTACAGTTATTGGATCATCAGCTTCTCCTAAGCAGTCTTCCTGACTTAGGGATTTGCGATGTTGCCCTTAGCTGGTTTCAATTTTATCTATTGTGATAAGGAGAGTGCAGCACAGCCCTGGAAAACAGAAAAAAATGAAACTTTTTCTTCTGTGTGGGGGAAGGGCTCACCAAAACACATGTTCCAGAAGGAAGGTAGTGGAAAAAACCACACTTCAAAAGCCAGGCTCAGACCACACCCAGACTCCATTATTAGAAATAGGAAACACCTATGGGTGGGGCCAAGAGAGGAACGTCACTTTCAAACATTTAAGCTCACACGAACACAGAGCAAGGAAGGAAGTGAAAGCAGAACTCGAGGTGAAGACTTCAGAGAGAGTTCAAGCAGGAACAGAAACGGAAAGGGAACACAAGGCAGCAGGTGCAGTTCAGGCAACAGATCCAGTTGGAGACACAGGAACAACTTCAGAGACAGCAGTTGTGAAGAAGCCAGAACTAGGGCTAATCACACTCCTTTCAGGAGAGAGGAAGTGAGAAGGCTGGCTGTAAGTAAGCTAGAGCAAGAAGTCTCAGACCAGACTGAAGAGGAACCAATCTTCAGTGCTGGAAAGCCTAGAGGGTCTGGAAACAGACACTGCAGTGATTCCCAAGGCAGCTCTGATTCAGACGACGCTACTTCCTGGAAGAGCCCATGCTGTAGGAGGTTCACAGCCAAGCTCAGAGGTAGGAGGGAAAAGTCTGTGGAGGTTAAGGAATATAACCCAGACTCAGAGATAAGCTTACAAGATTCTGAGGAAGAAATTGTATCTTGTAGAAAGCCTGCCAGGAAGAATGTTCCTAAAGATAAGCTGAGAGAGACAAAGCCTTTAAAGGGTTTATTAAAGGGGAAGAAGTCTCATAACTATACTACAAACCCAGAAGGGGAAAGGAAAGCTCAGTGGGAAAGACTGTTCAGACTTTTAAAAGAAGTAAAACTTGAAATTCCCGAGCCTGTTTTAAACCCGGTGACATGTAATGCAGAGGAGGAAGACATGGAAATAGAACCTGGTGGAGAGGAGCAGGATTCCACAGACTCATTGATGGAATGCTCTTTCTGCATGACTTCAGATTAAGGAAAGCTTAACGGTTTAACTGAGAGGGAAATCCAGAAAACCGTTTATCCGGATTTTTATACAAGAAGCTTAGGAGAGAGAGATAGAACTCTCAGGGTTAAAGCACCAACAATATCTGTGCTGAAGTGAATGTTTTAATGCAGCAATTTTCTAGTATTTGTGCTGACAAGCAGAAGATGTCCGTAGCTAAAACTTTAAGCTGTTGAAGGAAGCTGTAGGTTTGCTGGACTCTGCTGATTGCCATTACTTTCAACTGTGTTTGTTTTTGAAAAAGAAGTTCTTCTATTAAGCTGCTGGAAGAAACAGTTTGTTTATAGCACTGCTGGAATACAGTTTGGTGACAAAGTTTTGATTTGGAGAAAATATCCTTCTTTCTGTTATGGTGTTCAAGATTTTCTACAAAAGGCCTGTTTGCAAAGCCTGACTGTAAAACGATAAAATTGAATAAATTTTTCCTGTGTTGGCCTGAAACCACTTGGACTGTTTTTACACACAACTACACCTCCAGAGGCCTAAACCCTGGAGTTCAAGTAAAAATATAAGATATGTGATGGCCCGCTGCCTTCACTAGGCAACCACCTAGTAGGGGCGGCGCCACACTATATAATCACCTTTTTGCGGTAGGCTAGCAATCGTCAGTTTCACAGACACTTCCATTTGATTGAGAGATACCTCAAGGGTCAATTTCGGCACCCACAATTTTTTATATTTTTAAGAACATAAGATATGCCATACTGGGTCAGACCAAGGTCCATCAAGCCCAGTATCCTGTTTCCAACGGTGGCCAATCTAGGTCACAAGTACCTAGCAGTTTCCTCAAAAGACACAGGTTCCACAATACTTATACTGGGGCAAGCAGTGGGTTTCCTGGGTCCCCTTTAATAATGGTTTATGGACCTTTCCTCCAGGAACTTGCCTAAAAGTTTTTAAAACCCGGCTACACTAACAGCTTTTATTACATCCTTCAGTAACGGATTCCAGAGTTTGATAACACGTTGAGTGAAAAAATATTTTCTCTTATTAGTCTTAAATAGGCTACACTGTAGATTCATTGCATGTCCCCTAGTCTTTCTATATTTTGATGGCGTGAACAATCAATATACGTTTACCCGTTCCACTCCATTCATTAATTTATAGACCTCTATCATATCTCCCCTCAGACCTCTGTTTTCCAAGTTGAAGAGCCCTACCTTATCTCCTCACATTAAGGGGCTTCCTATTCCTTAGAAGAAGGCCATAACAATTCTGGGGGTAACCTTTGATCCTGATGTAGCATTTCAGCCTCAAACCTCTCATTGCCAAATCATCTTTATTTTTTATGGGATTATCCATACCTTATGCCCCTACTTGGGAAAAAAAAATCTTGTCACATTAACCTATGCAACAGTCATTTCTCGTGTAGAGTATGAGAATAAACTCTTGATAGTTATTTCTTTCATTCACTTCTCTTGAACAGTTACAGTTGATTAAAAACTCAGCCATAAAAATCATTTGCCAGGTAAATCATGCTGCACCTCTATTAAGTATAGAATTTGGTTTAAAATTTTAAGTATGGTGTTCAAGGCTCTTAATAAATCAGCCTCTTTATTCACTTAGCGATCTGATCCTTTATAGGCCTCTGTGAGCTTTGAGATCTGCTGGTCAAAATCTGCTTACCATCCTGTCTTTGTTCCCACCTAGGAAAGAGTGCACTCAGAAAGTAGTTTTCTGTTATCAAGCTCCAATACTGTAGAAATCACTCCCTCATGAAATAAGAACCAATTTAATGAATTCCAATTTTCATGCACAGGTTAAGGCTTGGTTAGTCACCCAGGCCTTTGGGATTTGAAAGATGTGATTTATACAAACCTAGTTCATGGCTGGTGTAGCGCCCCCTACGGGTTAGGCGGTTGCCTATCTGTAGTCAGCGTACCACTTTATGTCCTTTATCACCTTAATCCCTTTCACTGAGGCCTTTGAAGAATGTAGTTGTGTGGTAAGAACCAAACACAGCCGAGGGTTTCCAAAAGGTAACAGGATTTTTATTTTTCTACTTATCCATAGAACGTCTTGTCAGCAGTTCATATATTACCATAACATAAATAGGATACTTCTCCATGTAAAAGGAAACATAAACTTTACTGCTCAGTCCCAGCATTAGTCATTCCAAACATCTTGTTTTTAAACACAGCAACCAAACCTTGCTTTCAGGCAAGAATATACTCTCAAGTCCCAGGCGTGGCACAGCACAAGCCTGTATCATTCAAAGGCTCTGCACAGCACATGGACTTCCAAGTTTACAAGCTGCTAGACTTTTACATCATTCCTTTTACAGACGTTAGGCTTCTTCACCTTCCAATTACAAACATTGGCTTTAACTTCCAGCATTCACAGCTTTTCTCTGAGCTTATCTGGCTAGCTCACATTGGTGCTTCAATTAACCACTTCCAGCCAGTCATAAAACTCTTTAAAAGCTTATGGCTTTTCTACTACTTTTAAAACCATACAGCTTTTCTACTTATGACTCACACAGTAAGAGCAATCCATTTCAAAGTCAAAACATTCATTTTCTGCAAGGCATTCCTCTACGTCCATGCTCTCTTCATCTGGTTCAGTTAGCACCTGGCTGGCCTCAGCGTTTCTAACAGCAGGTTTTAATTGCTCTATCAATTTCCAAACCTGTCCCCACTGGGAATCCTCACTAGGCTGAGTTGCAGGGGAAGGACCTAGAAGATCTTTCTTTCTCAATAAATGTTTTAAAGCTTGCAAAGGGCTCAACTTGTTCCCAGCACCCTGTCTTCTCTCGGGCTGTGCCTCAGGTGAAAGCTTCTCCACAAACTCTCTCACAAAGATTCCTTTACCATGCTTTCCAGCAACATTTTCCCCAGAACCAACTCTCCTGTGTTCCCAACCAGCTGTACACTTCTTACCAGCTAGGCTGCCATCAGGGCTCAAGTTGTCTGCCTGTTGCCTGCAATAGGGATCTTGTTTGAGGCTTCTGCTGGAGCACTTTTCCCTTGCACGTGTCCTCCTAATCTCTTTACTTCCCGTAACTTCAAGAGATTCTCTGCTGGTGTCCAGCCTGCTAGGGGATGCTTCCTCCTCAGAGGATTTCCCTCCTGGACTCCACCCACGGACACGATCTCCTCTTGCTTTCCTTCTCGTTCCTCCTCGTCTCCCTGCTGTTCCTGTGTCTCCTCTTGCTTTCCTTCTCGTTCGTCTCCCTGCCGTTCTTGTGTCTCCCCTGTCTCCTCCTAATCTGGAAGACTCTCTCTGCTTATATGACTGGGGCTGCCCTATAGCCTCAGACTCCACCCCCAGGCTTCCCTCGTCACCTCCCCTGGTCTCCATGGAGCTAGGGCGTGGCTCACTCTCCCCATCTCTGTGCAGAGAGTTTTTTCCTTTGGTTTGAGTTTTAACCCTTAAACCCCCTGAACCTTCCTTCTGCCCAGAGGTAAAAGGCTGTTTTTTCACATTTTCTTTGAGCTCTGTACCTGTCTCGCCACCACACTGGTTATACCCGAGTTGCCATCTGTTTTTCATTGATGTTCTGCTCCAATTCTACAGTTGTAGTCAACATTATTAGCACCCTTGCATTTGACGCATGTTGTATACAATATCTTCAGAAATAATTGGAAATATTCCAACTGTATGTCACCATATTTTAATAGTATGTTCAAAGGTATACAACAACCAAAAAGATGTCTGTGCAACTTAGACTTAGTAATTTCTGCGAAAAAAACAAAAACAAAATATGACCTGAACAGGATTAATGGCACTAATATCTGGTTGCACAACCCTTGGCAGTGGTGACAGCTTCCAAATATTTCTCATAGCCATCTATAAGGTTCGAACATCTATCTGCTGGCAGTTTCTCCCACTCTTTAGCTGCAGTTTGTTCCAGCTCATGAATGCTTCCAGGATTCCTTTTACCAGTGGCAGATTTCAGCTCTTTCCACAAGTTTGCGATTGGATTGAGATCAGGATTCGTTGCTTGCCAGTTTGAAACAGTTTGTTTGTTCCTTTTTAACCATTTTTTTGTACTTTTGTATGTACTTTTGGGTCATTGTCGTAGAGGACACATGACCTTCGACCCAAACCTAGCTTTCTGACACTAGGTAGCACATTTTGCTCCAAAATACCTTGGTAGTCCTCGGAATCATGATTCCTTTAATATGTTCCAGGCCTCCAGTTCCTAAGGCAGCAAAATAGTCCCACAACATTATGGAACCTCCACCATATTTAGTTGTAGGAAGGGTGTTTCTTTCCTTATGAGCTTCATTTCTGCAGCTGTAAATGCATTGCTGGTCTGCATTGCCAAACAGCTCAAGTTTGGTTTCATCTGTCCACAGAACATTTTCCCAGAAGGATTATGGTTTCTCAAGGTGGGTTTGGGCAAAGATCAGGTGTGCATTTTTATGCCTGTCTGTCTTTTAACAGTGAGGTCCTCCTTAGCCTTCACACTTTGTTTAGTGTATGGCATATGGTGCGGGTTGAAACCACCACTCCAGATTGCTCCAGGTCAGCCTTAAGCTCTTTGGATGTTGTACGTGGTGTTTTTCCAACAGCTGGCACTAGTCTTCCAAGACTTCTTGGATTAATTTTCCTCTTCCCACCATATCCTGGGAGGTTCTTGACAATTCCATGAGAAGAAAACTTAATAACATTGCAAATTGTAGAGACAGGAATACTGAGGTCTTTGGAGATAGCCTTGTACCCCTTTGAAGTTTGATAATAGCTTTTCTTACAGTCTCAGGGCTCGCTCTTGTCTTCACCATTATGAGTGGATGTGGCCATTTTAAACATTAGAGCCATCTTTCATTGGTTGATCCAAGCCATTTGAGTACTGACGACCACAGGCGCATTTAATTTACTGCAGTGGGAATGTGGTTCTTCCGTTCAAACCGAACTGAAATGTTTATAAAGATGCCAATAATCATGTCCTGGCAAGGCCCCAGTTTTTAAACTATTTCGTTTTTTTTAATTGGTCTTGTTTTATTTGATTTTTTTTATGCATCAAATATGTGTGCATATATAGTCCAAAGCCACTTTACTGGTCTTTTTTTAGGAGATATTAGACATTAAAGGATTGAACTGCAAGGGTGTCAATGTTGACAACTGTACATAGAATCTACTTACACCATTTCCTGTAAGGTTTTGTCTTATCATATTGTGTCTCACTCTTCCAATATTATAACTCTACCATCTGTTATCCCTGATGCTATTATTAGCTCAACTGGTTTCAGCTTTGGTCACATGTATTCATGTTATTTCACGTTTTTAATTTGTACATGTTTGGTACATTTCTTAATTTTTATTTTAAGCTGCCTTGATATTTTGCTTTAAAGGTGGTTTATCAAACATAATAAACCATAAAGGATTTTTTAGTTCACCCCTTTCCAGTAGTAGTTCAAGGTGTGTTACATTCAGATACAGAAGTTACTTCCCTGTCCCCAGAAGGCTTGGAATTGAAGACATATTCAAAGGCGTTTACACGGTTTGCAGATCTGCAAACTGTATCTTTATCTTTATTTCTTAATTTGATACACCGCTTTGGTTGAAACATAAAAGCAGTTTACAATAATAAAAAAAGACTACACTCCTTAACTATAGGAAAAAAAGAACGCCATAGTAAGATAGGAAAGGGGGTAAAGGACAGTGCAAAACACACAATAAGTACATCAGACATAGCAAAACAAAACTCAGAGAAGGACGGTAGGAGAGAGGTCGAAGGCTTGTTGGAATAAGTGGGTTTTCAATAACTCCTTAAACTTTGAGTAAGAGGATTCCAAACAGAGGGAGGATGGGAGGGCGTTCCAAAGAGCGGGGCTGAGAAAGAAGAAAGCCGAGTGACGGGTTTGTTCTAGATGTGCCTGAGACGGAGAGGGTAAGGACAGGCGATTGGCATGCAAGGAACGAAGCTGGCGGTAAGGTGTGTGGAGAGAAATGAGGTTACATAAATACAGCGGGGTGGATGTATAAATGGCTCTGTGTGTTAGAATGAGAAATTTATACTGAAACCGGAAACGGAGAGGCAACCAATGAAGATGATAAAGAATAGGGGAGACATGGTCATAACGGCGAGCAAATGTAATAAGGCGGGCTGCAGTGTTTTGTATGAGCTGGAGACGCTGAAGCTGGTAAGCTGTAAATGCCACCAAGACATTTCACGGGCAGAAGCTGGAGAAAACCAGTCAGCACTGATATTTAGCTGCTGCCCAGTTATCCCTCAGCTTTTAATGTGCCTAACCTTTGCTGTTAAAGCTAATGTGACTAAATATTGCCTCTGCCCAGTTAACTTCCTGCTTCAGTGACCGACCCGGATATTCAATGGTGGCGGCCAGATATAGCCCTGGCACTGAATATCCGGGTTTAGTGTTCAGTGGTGATAGCTAGGCTGCCGCTGCATATCAGGACCTAAGTTTGTACCTGAGGCAATGGAAGGTTAAATGGCTTGCCCAAGATCACAAGGAGCACATTTGAACCCTGACTTCCCTGGTTCCAGCCCAGAGCTCTAACCACTAAGCTACTCCTCCACGCTAGTATACATGCATCAAAGGCCTCTTATAAAATTACATCATGCATAAAAAGTATACATGGTGCAATTAGGCACGTACCTGTACGCGACTTTAAAGTACATAGATGTGTTCAGGAGAGAGGTTTGGGCAGAGTGCAGGTAGAGTCACAACTGAAACATATAGGGAGAATTTTCAAAGTTCTGCTGGATATTCATGGATGCCGCCGCTGAACGCCCCAATGCTAGCTGGCTAGTGGCGGGGCAATCTGGGGGCGGATCGAAGGCAGCACCTGGGGAAACCAGCTAACAGATTATCCCAAAATGACAAAATTAGGCACCTGATAGGTTGTCCTAACTTTATTTATATACAGAGGTTGTAACCACTTTTCTGAGAAAACAACTCAATCAAAAGAGTTTACAAGAACTGTAGGGCACACAATAAACAATTATAAACAATGAATCAGAAAGACAAGAGGGACCTTCGCAACAGAAACTAACTGGACAGCAGCTGAATATCACCACTATCCAACTAACCCAGATATTCAATACCGGTGGCTGGATGTGGCTCTGACATTGAATATCCAGGTGCAAAGTTCAGTGGCAATGATTAGCTGCTCTACAAGTGCTAGTCACTGCCACTGAATATCCCATAAAATGTCATAAAATAGCACAAAGCATATGCATGTTGTTGTTGTTAAGTGCCGTCGAGTCGGAGTCGACTCATGGCGACCCTCTGGATAGCTATCCTAAATTGTGTTCGGTCTTCAGTCAGGCGGCTCATTGACGACAGACTGGTACCCGTAGCTGCTGTTATTGTAGCGATCCATCTCATTGCTGGCCTTCCTCTTTTGCGTTGACCTTCTATCTTGCCAAGCATGATGTCTTTCTCTAATGATCTCTCTCTTCGCATGATGTGTCCGAAGTATGAAAGCCGAAGTCTTGTCATCTGAGCTTCTAAAGAAAGCTTAGGTTTGATCTCCTCTAGTACCGACTGGTTTGTTCTTCGGGCAGTCCATGGTATACACAGTATTCGCCGCCAGCACCATAATTCAAAGGCATCAATTTTCTTCCTGTCTGTCTTTTTCACTGTCCAGCTTTCACATCCATATGATGTTATTGAAAATACCATGGCTTGAACAAGTCGAATCTTTGTATGGAGAGACACATCTCTGCTCTTGAGAATCTTATCTAGGTCTTTCATAGCCATTCTGCCAAGAGCAATGCGTCGTCTGATTTCTTGACTGCTTGTTGCTTCTTTATTGATAGTTGATCCAAGTAGGTTAAAGTTGTTCACAATTTCAATTTCTTCTCCTTCAACGATGAACCTGTTGATTATGCCAGTTGTCATGATCTTTGTCTTCTTTACATTAAGGTGCAGGCCCATTTTGAGACTATGTTCTTTGATTGTGAGAAGCAAATGTTTCAGATCATCTTCGCTTTCAGCCAGTAATGTGGTATCATCAGCATAGCGAAGGTTGTTGATGAGTCTTCCACCAATCTTCACACCTCTGTTGTCTTCATACAGTCCTGCTTCTCTGATGATTTGTTCTGCATATAAATTAAACAGGTAGGGGGAAAGTATGCAGCCTTGTCTTACACCTTTGCTTATTTTAAACCATTCTGTTTCTCCTTGTTCCGTTCGAACTGTTGCTTCTTGATCAATGTACAGATTACGCAAGAGAACGATCAGGTGTTCTGGTATACCCATGCTTCTTAATGTGGCCCAGAGTTTCTCATGGTTTACACAGTCAAAAGCCTTGCTATAGTCGATAAAGCACAAATAGATATCCTTTTGGTATTCTTTAGTCTTTTCAAGGATCCATCTCACATCCGCAATGATGTCTCTCGTTCCTCGCCCTTTCCTGAACCCTGCTTGCACTTCAGGTAGTTCTTGTTCTAGGTATGGCTGTAGTCTCTTTTGAATAATCTTCAGTAGAATCTTGCTGGCATGTGGGATCAGAGCGATTGTGCGATAATTTCCACAGTCAGTTGGATCACCTTTCTTTAGTATTGGTATAAACACAGATCTTTTCCAGTCAGTTGGCCATGATGTTGTCTTCCATATTTCTTGGCAGAGCCTTGTAAGTACGGTAACAGCTGCATCAGATTGCTGCAATACTTCTATGGGAATGCTATCAATGCCTGGTGCTTTGTTCTTTGATAAGGCTTTCAATGCTGCTTCAACTTCTTCTTTCATCACCAATGGTTCCTGATCATAAGGTATAGGTTGAAACGGCTGTTGGTCCACTTGATCTTTATCATATAAAAACTCTGTATATTCCTTCCACCTTTTCTTGATCTTCTCAGCATCATTCAACATAGAACCTTGAGCATCTTGTAACATTCCAATTCGGGGCTGGAACTTTTTCTTTAACTCTCGCAGCTTTAGGAAAGCCGATCTTGTTCTTCCTCTAATAGTTTCTGCTTCTATTTCCTTGCAAGTGTCATTGTAGTACTTTTCCTTGTCCTGTCTTGCTGCACGTTGGAAATCTCTGCTTAAAATGTCTGCAGCTTCAATTTCACTGCTAGTTCTTCCAGATGTGTGCTACTACTTTATTTTATAAAGGCTTGTGAAGACCAATTTTAGATAGATCATGGCGAGGGGAACTGAGATGTCCATGTTGGGACATGCACAATTCCCCCTGTGTTTTACAAAGGCTCTGCCAAAACGCAGAGCCTCTTGTAAAATATGTTTAAGGATGTGCATAACTGCATGTGGAGTTCCCACCGTGTCCAGTGGGAGCAGCAAATTTACAAAGCTGCACATGGGGAGAAAAAAAAAATAAGTGTCCTGCTCTTCCACAGTTTTTTGTTTTGTTTTTTAAATTGCTGCTCCTGATAGCATTAATCTCCCTTAGCCCTCTTGACAACAGAATCAATCCCTCCACCTCTCTACACCCCCCTTGAGATCAATCCACCACCATCACTACCACACAATCCAACCTCCAGACTCCCCGTCATCCCCCTGATTTCAAAATCTCCCCCCTATGGCTCCCGACACCTCTCTTGATATCAATACCCTCTCTGATCTCAATACCCCCCCAATCTCAAGACCCCCAAAATAGTGCTGTCCCTGTGAAGATAACCCCCCCCCCATTCCCCAACCTCACTCCTAACTCTTATCGCAAGATAATCACCAATACTCAAGGGCATCATTTTGAATCCAGCACCACAATAAGCAGGAGTGACTGGGGATCGCTCCCACTAGCCCGGGGACTCCAGTAAGAGCCATGGGTGGGATCAGAGGTGTGGGGTTCTCTATATGGCAGCACCAGAGGGGGGGGGGGTCTTGAAATCAGGAGAGCCTTGGGAAGTCAGGGGAACCATTGGGGGGGGCATACTGAGGCTGGGGGTGGTGTGGGGTAGCGGCATCAGCCTTAGCAGCTGCCCCTTCAAGCTGACACTTGTGTGCATCTCAGGGCAGATATAGAAGCTGACAGAATTCTTTTGCTCTAAAAGTGTATTCCCCTCAAAAATAGGCAATGCACATCTAGATATTTGGCTCACCCAAGCCATGTACTATCCATGTCCAAAACATTCCTCTTTACAGTCTCAACATTGCACAGTTCTCCATATGTAAACAGGAATTTTAAATGCCTGATCATTTTCATTCCTTGAAACTTGCTAGACCAGTCTAGATGAGTGGATTATTCTCCCTTGCCAGCAGGTGGAGACAAACTTGAACAACTTTCAGAGATGTCATCACTAGGTATAACTTCTGCTGCAGCACTGAAAGAAGTCAGTATGACACTTCCTAAGCAGTAAGCAAGGCTGAAAACCTCAATAACTATGAACGACAGTAACAAACTATAAACTGAAATAAACATTTGGAACAAGTATTTGGCTCTCTTATCACAACTGAATCTGTCAAGCACGGACACAGATGATGCAAACAAAAGGCAATCAAACGGCAACTGTTGGTCTTCCAAATCTGTAGGAAGAGTCTTCCAAGGTGGGTCCTGGACTAGTCTAGAATTCAAGGAAAGAAAATGATCAGATATGTAAAATTTCTCCTTCCATATCCTGCTAGACCAGTCCAGATGAGTGGGATGCAACCAAGCAGCCAGGACCCAGGGTGGGAGGAAGATAGGTCTCTGGACAGTACTGCTCCATTAACCTTTAGTGCTTCATAAAGATACTCAGAGACAACCAGGTAGCTACCTTGCAGATATCCTCCAGAGATACCAAGGTAGACTCCACCCAGGAGGCAGCCTGTGCCTTAATGGAGTGAGCTCAAACTCTTTCCAGCACTTGCTTTCCAGTTAGCAGTGGGTAGTCAAAGACTTGACTGTGATCTCCAAGTATCTAACTAGCACCCTCCTCACGTTCACCAAACACATAGAGGGATCCATCCAAAAGTCCTCCTCCGAGGAAGGTGGCAGATTGACACTCATTTAAATGAAAAATGAAAAGGGGATAACACTTTTGGGAGAAAGAACTTCCACAAAGAAATGCAAGCCATGGAGATGACCAAAAAGGGCTCCTGACAGGATAAGGACCTGAAAATTCTGACATTAGCTTGGTGGATGCAATAGCCACCAGGAACACCACCCCCCGTGTCAAATCTTTGAGAGGAGCCCTACAAATGGATTCAAAGTTGGGCCCTTTCAACACCTTCAGTATCAGAAAAATACTCCTCTGAGGAACCATTGGGTACACTGGCAGACAAATCTGCTTTACTCCTTTAAGAAAGCAAGAAACATCAGGGTATGTTGCCAAGGACCTAACTTGAAAACACCCCAAAATTCTGATTCAGATCAGACTGCAAAAAGGGCAAAATGATGATTTCCATCTTCCCAGCCTCCAGGATCATATGAAGACTACCTCTCAAAAACCCTTTAAACTCTCTCAAAAGCTAAGGAATCAAGATCCTACAAGCATTGAGAAGAATATCCACTACTGCCCCAGAGAAGCTTCTCTTGGATAGCCTACACCTCTCAAGGGACAGTCCTTAAGCAAGAAGGGATCCTCCACTATCAGAGGCCCTTACTGAAGAAGGCCCTTCTCTTGAGTTAACAAGAACCAGGATCCTGCAAACAGACTCAGGAGGAAATCAATGCATCATGGCCTATACAGCCAACCTGTGGCCATTAGAATCACCAAGTCTGGATGAGCCCAAACCCCGCATAGGAAGCGGTTCACCAAGGGCCAAGGGGGGGGGGAGGGAGGAAAGACATAAAGAAGCCTCTCTTGAGGCCACAGGGGAAGGATGGCATCTAAGCCCTCTGCCCACAGTTCCTCCTGCAACTGACAAGTTCTCCACTTTAGCATTCTCCCAAGTGGCTATCTGATCAAATATCAGAAGTCCCACCTTTGCATCATAAGACTGAACACATGAGGGCTCGACTCCCATTCTCAGGGATCCACAGTGTTCCATCTTAAGAAGTTGGTCTGCACATTTTCAGCCCCAGCTATATGGGCTGCCAACAGAGCAATCAGATGTTCCTCTGTGCAACAGCACAGCTCTGCCACCTCAAAAGCTACCCTGGTATTTCGAATTCCACCTTGCTTGTTGATGGAGGCACACATGGACATCCTTGCCCACTAACAAGGACTGAAACCCCAGCAGAACCAGGCAAATCGCTCTAGCCTCCAACCAGTTAATGGACAAGGCGACTTCCTGAGAGGACCAAAGGCCCTGAACTATCTGACCTAGACAATGAGCCCCCCCTCGAGCCCTTCAGGTTTGCATCCTTGGTGACTACCACACAAGTCAGTGCTTCCAGAGGCATCCCACACATCAAATGGCAAGACTTTGACCATTATGCTAGCTGATCCTTTATTTCCTCTTGAAGAGGAAGGGTCTGATCGAACAGCTGAGAGCAAGGAGACCAGAAAAAGACTGCAGATGCTTCTGTAGAGGATGTATGTGTGCCTTACTCAAGGGACTAGCTCTATGGTCGACACCATGGACTCTAAAAGTTGAAAGTAGCCCCAGGCCTGAGAAGGAAGTTGCATACAAAACTTCCAGAGTGGGCTTGAGTGACTGCGTAAGGGAGACCCAAACATGGAGAGAGTGCTGAATCAAGCTCCAGATCCTAGGAGGTATTCAGGCTGATTGTGTAATAATTCATCACCAACCCCAGTCTTTTTAGCTATCAAATCAGCAGGGCCGTGTCCTCTCTGGATTTCTTCAGGGAGACTGACCGAATCAGCCAGCTGTCCAGGTATGAGTGAACTCAGATCCCTCGTTTGTGTAGAACACTGTGACCACTATCATGGACCTTCAAGAAGGTTTGAAGAACAGAGAGAAGAAATTGTGAGATCAACAAGCATCTATGACAGCAAGTAGTATGTTGATGAGATGCTTCTTGAGACATCCAAGCTCTCCAACAGATGGTAGGGTACAGAAATAAGACAGCTGGACATGGGTCCCTAGAGCTTGCAAATCAACACTCCCAATGATAACTCCACCATCCCCTCAAATTGAGGGACAAGTATGCAGCTCTGGAAGTGGAGGAGATGAGAAGATCCCAACAGCAGGAAGAACTGGAGTTCAAACACCCCAAAATGGCTGAATCAGTGACCACAAGGAAGCGACGGGTAGTAGTGGTTGGCGACTCTCTTCTGAGGGGTACTGAGGGCATCCATCTGCTGACCAGGTTTGATGTCGGTCAAGTGCCAAAATCTGAGATATTATGGAAAGTCTGCCAAGACGCATCAAGCCTACTGATTACTATCCAATGCTGCTCATTCATGTTGGCACAAATGACACTGCTAAGTAGCCCTCCCAGCATATCAAGAGTGACTGCATGGCTCTGGGAGAGAGGGTAAAGCAGATGAGCAAGTGGTGTTCTCCTCAATCCTCCCTGTTGAGGATAAAGGCTGAGGCAGAGAGGTTTGCATACTTGATATGACTGCATGGCTGTTGTCATCGATAGAGTTTTGGTTTCCTGGACCATGGGATGATTTTCCAAGGGCTATTCAGCAGATTTGGCATCCACCTATCCAAGAAAGGCCAAAGTGTCTTCTGTACAATACTGGCTAACCTACTGAAGAAGGCTTTAAACTAGATTCATTGGGGCTGGATGAAGAAAGCCCCTAGGTAAGTAAAAGACCTCAGGTAAGTAAAACATTAAATACCTCTATAGAAATGAGCAAACTGGCAACATCTGGAAAGTAGTGTGTATTAACACCCATAGTATGGGAAATAAGATTCTGGATCTTGAGACCTTAATGGAAGAGGCTGACTTGGATTTAGTGGCAGTCACTGAGACATCGTTCACGGAGAACCATGATTGGGATGTAATTATACCAGGCTATAATTTATGTCAGAAGGTCAGGGTAGGAAGAAAGGATAGAGAAGTAGCACTACATGTAAAAAAAATATTAAAGCTACAGAATTGCAGGACTTACAAGGGAAGGAGGAGGCACTGTGGGTTAAACTGGAAAGAAGGAATGGTGCATCCATTTGCACTGGTGTGATATACAGACCTCCTTCACAGACAAAGTAGAGAGATTTAACTGAAAACATTTTCAGCATTGCTATGAAGGAAGAAGTGCTACTGATAGGTGATTTTAATATGCCAAATGTTGATTAGGACATCTCTGCTGCAGTGTCATCTAGAAGTAAGGAGATTCTGGATTCTCTATAGGGAGAATTCTTCTGGCAAAAGAATCCACACATGAAGAGGCCATACTGGACCTGGTGCTTATGAACAGGGAGAGTGTTTCTGATGTTATAGAGGGTGATCATCTTGCATCCAGTGATCATCAGATGGTGTGGTTCAGTATTAGGACAAGGGCTGATATAATCCATTCAAAAGACAGGGCCCTAGGCTTATGGAAAATGTACTTTGTCAAGATGGGACAATACCTCAAGGAGTCAATAGTGGGAAAGGAACAGCTAGGGGTTGTGGAAAAGCAATGGGCAAAACTGAAAGGGGATATTTTAAGGGCCAAAAACATTTTAGCTAGGGAAGTAAATACATGTATAAGGAGAAGGCAGCCATTATGGTTCTCAAAAGAAGTAGATGAAAAGGTGAAAAAAAAGAGGGCGGCTTTCATAAGAGATTACCGAAAAAGAAGACCAGCATCAATACATGAACAAGCTAAGAGAAGTTAGGAAAGTAGTCATGAAAACAAAAATACAAATGGAAGAAAAATAGCCAATGTAGGAAAATTGGGAGTGAGGGGGAACAAAACATTTTTCAGATATATTAGTGAGAGGAGGAAGTGCAAAAGTGGTATTGTCAATCTCAAGGGTTAAGAGGAGGAATATGTAGAAGCTGATGAAGAATAAAGTAGAATTGCTTAACAAATATTTCTGCTATCTTCACAGAAGAAAGGCTAGGAGCAGGACCTCAGAAAATATTCAAATAGGGACAGAACTGAGAAGAATCTTGAACAATTTTCAGAAGACTGTGTTTGAGGTGCTAGCTAAACTAAAAGTAAACAAAGCGACAAAGCCAGATGGGATACTTCTGAGACTATTGAAGGAACTTAGGGAAGTTCTAGCAGCTACATTGTCTTTCCTTTTCAATGCTTCTTTAGAATCAGGAGTGGTCCCAGAGGGCACAAAGCAGAAGTAAGGATAAGGCTGGGAATTATAGGCTGGTTAGATTGACCTCTGTGTAAAATAAATTAATGGAAATGCTGTTGAAAAAGAGATAGCAAAGTTTCTAGAATCCACTGGATTGCAGAATTCGAGGAAGCATGGTTTTACTAGAGGCAGGTCTCGTCAGACAAAACTAATGAATTTCTTTGACTCTATGACCAGAGAGTTAAATCAAAGGCACTAGATGTCATGTACTTAGATTTGAATAAAGCCTTTGACACTTCCGCAAAAGAGACTTATAAATAAATTGAACGCCTTAAGGATGGATCTTAAAGTGACCAACAAGGTTAGGAATTGGTTGAGTGGGAGGTGACAAAGGGCACAGGTAAATGGAACTCACTCTGAGGAGAAGGATGTTACCAATGGTGTTCAGATGGGCTGTCTGGTAAGGTTTACTTCCTTAAGGATGATACCAAAATCTGCAATAGATAGTCACCCAGGAAGGTATAGATCAGGACCGTACCAAGCCCTATGCGAGCGGTGCGGCCGCTCAGGTTGCAAAGGCTTACGAGGCGCATTTTGGATGTCTGTCGTTGCCTGCCGCCGCCACTGTTTCTTCATTTAGTGGCGGCAGGCAACGGCAGACATCTGAAATGCACCCCTTAAGCCTTCTCGCGGCATGCTAAGCACATCTATCCCTCTCTGCTCTGATGCAACATCGGAGAAGGGAGGGACAGATCTGCTTAGCAGGCCGGCAACTTACACAGTGGGTGAACCTCTTCTCTCCCGCTGCAGGGGAGGGGGGCGCCCGCGCCCGTTGTGCAAGTCGCACAGGGTGCGATTCAACCTCGGTACGGCCCTGGTATAGATAATATGAGAAGGGATCTAGTGAAGCTTGAAGAATGGTTGAGAATTTGGCAACTGAGATTTAATACTAAAAAAGAAAATAGGGTCATGCCTGTGGGTGGCAAAAATTCAAGGGAGCAGTACAATATAGGGGTGAAATACTACTGTTCACGAAAGAAGAGCGGTACTTGGGGGCGATTGTTTCTGATGATCTTAAGATGGCTAAAGAGGTAGAAAAGATGACAGTGAAAGCCAGAAGGATGCTTGGGTTCACAGGGAGAGGTACGGCCAGCAGGAAGAAGATGGCGATAGTGCTTCTGTATAAGTCTTTGGTGAGACCTCCTTTGGAATATTGTGTGTGATTCTGGAGACCACATCTTCAAAAGGATGGAGCTGGTGCAGAGGTTGGCTTCCAAAATGATCAATGGCCTTCAACATAAGATATATGGGGACAGATTTAAATATCTCAATATGGATACTTTGGAAGAAAGGTAGGACAGCGGAGATATGATAGACATTTAAATACCTTCATCTTTCAACTGAAAGAAAATTCTCCAATGAGGGGGCATGGGATGAAGGTGAAAGGGGATAGGCTCATGAGTAATTTGTGGAAATACCTTTTTATAAAAAGAGTGGTAAATACATGGAAGAGTCTCCCAGTGGAGGTAGTAAAGACAAGGACTGTACCTGAATTCAAGAAAGCATGGGACAGACACAGAGAATCTCTAAAGGAATAAAAGGAACTATAAAGCTTAGTAGTTGATATGGAAGGAGAGGCTGGATAGGCCTTATGGTCTTTATCTGCCACCATTTTTTTAATGTTTCTATGTCAAGCGCAAAGCCCAGAACAGGAAGTGGCAGTTCAAAACACAGAACTGGAGAAACCGCTTGTGTTGCTCCCAGATCGAAATATGAAAATACACCTCAAGGAAAGGAACTCCACTTGCCAAATGGAGGCAGTGACCAGTCCAATGGTCTCCATATGGAAATGGGGAACTCTGTTTGGCCTTGAATGCTTTCAGGTTCAGAATAGGCTGTAAGGAACCTCCTTTCTTGGGTACCATAAAGTAGACAGAATAACGATCCTGAGCTTGCCCTTTGGAAGGCTCAGTTAAAATAGCCTGCAGTTGCAGGAAGCGCTGTTGAATTTTTTTTTACTACTACCTGCTTGAGCAGAGAAACTCTACAAACGTGAACCTTAGAAGCTCTGCAAACACCAGCAAGTATCACTGACCCAGAATCTCTAGAATCTACTGGTGCACCCCTCCGGCCCAGCCACTGCTCTCCCGATCGGGGAGGAGCACGCCGGAGCAACGCGGCTCCTCCAGCCTGCTGCTCTACCCAATCGGGGCAGAGCAGCCAACGTTTAAAGGAAGCTCCGGCAGGAGCACAGGCCTCTCCGTTGCCTGCACCCCTCCGGCCCAGCCACTGCTCTCCCGATCGGGGAGGAGCACGCCGGAGCAACGCGGCTCCTCCAGCCTGCTGCTCTACCCAATCGGGGCAGAGCAGCCAACGTTTAAAGGAAGCTCCGGCAGGAGCACAGGCCTCTCCGTTGCCTGCACCCCTCCGGCCCCGCCACTGCGCTCCCGATAGGGTAGGAGCACGCCGGAGCAACGCGGCTCCTCCAGCCTGCTGCTCTACCCAATCGGGGCAGAGCAGCCAACGTTTAAAGGAAGCTCCGGCAGGAGCACAGGCCTCTCCGTTGCCTGCACCCCTCCGGCCCAGCCACTGCTCTCCCGATCGGGGAGGAGCACGCCGGAGCAACGCGGCTCCTCCAGCCTGCTGCTCTACCCAATCGGGGCAGAGCAGCCAACGTTTAAAGGAAGCTCCGGCAGGAGCACAGGCCTCTCCGTTGCCTGCACCCCTCCGGCCCAGCCACTGCTCTCCCGATCGGGGAGGAGCACGCCGGAGCAACGCGGCTCCTCCAGCCTGCTGCTCTACCCAATCGGGCAGAGCAGCCAACGTTTAAAGGAAGCTCCGGCAGGAGCACAGGCCTCTCCGTTGCCTGCACCCCTCCGGCCCAGCCACTGCTCTCCCGATCGGGGAGGAGCACGCCGGAGCAACGCGGCTCCTCCAGCCTGCTGCTCTACCCAATCGGGGCAGAGCAGCCAACGTTTAAAGGAAGCTCCGGCAGGAGCACAGGCCTCTCCGTTGCCTGCACCCCTCCGGCCCAGCCACTGCTCTCCCGATCGGGGAGGAGCACGCCGGAGCAACGCGGCTCCTCCAGCCTGCTGCTCTACCCAATCGGGGCAGAGCAGCCAACGTTTAAAGGAAGCTCCGGCAGGAGCACAGGCCTCTCCGTTGCCTGCACCCCTCCGGCCCAGCCACTGCTCTCCCGATCGGGGAGGAGCACGCCGGAGCAACGCGGCTCCTCCAGCCTGCTGCTCTACCCAATCGGGGCAGAGCAGCCAACGTTTAAAGGAAGCTCCGGCAGGAGCACAGGCCTCTCCGTTGCCTGCACCCCTCCGGCCCAGCCACTGCTCTCCCGATCGGGGAGGAGCACGCCGGAGCAACGCGGCTCCTCCAGCCTGCTGCTCTACCCAATCGGGGCAGAGCAGCCAACGTTTAAAGGAAGCTCCGGCAGGAGCACAGGCCTCTCCGTTGCCTGCACCCCTCCGGCCCAGCCACTGCTCTCCCGATCGGGGAGGAGCACGCCGGAGCAACGCGGCTCCTCCAGCCTGCTGCTCTACCCAATCGGGGCAGAGCAGCCAACGTTTAAAAGAAGCGCCGGCAGGCGTGCCCGCGCCTGGCGGGCCCGCGCCTGAGGGCCTCGACAGAGGGCCCTTTGGCGTGGCCCTTAGGCGGGGACCGCGAGAAGGGGCACCAGAAAAACCTGCCATCATCAGCAGCTCTCCGGCAGCAGGATAACAACACCAGCCATATTCGCAAAATCGAAGCTGCCTGCACAGACGTTTAAGCCCTGCACATCTCCCCGGAGGGAGCGTGCTGTCAGCCAACTCGGGCCACCGCAGACGTTCCAGCCTGCTCCTCCTGCCCAAACGCGGCAGCTCAGCCCGTTTAAAAGAAGAACGTCGAAGGGCGGACCTGCGCCTTGCAGACCCGCGCCTGAGGGCATCGCCGGAGGGCCCTTTGGCGTGGCCCTTAGGCAGTGGCACACACGTGAGCACCAAGACCACATTTACACATCGGCATCACTTCAGCAGATCAGCAGCTTGAGCTCCCCTCGGTCGAGCTCGCCCCCTCTCCACAGCCCTGTCTCTCCTCAAACGTTCTACTGCCAGCACAGCCTTCCTCACCACCAGAGCAACAGAGCGTAAGAACTGGATACAAGACGAATAACTCAGAGGACCTAAGGTACAAACTAGCCGACACATGGTGCCTACCTATCTGAATTACTATACCTCATTGCTATACCTGAATTGCTACACGTCATTGCTACACTGTATTGTTGCACTATATTGCTACCCCTCATCGCTACACCTTAATTGCTATACTGCATTGCCACACTATATTGCTGCACTACTAAACTGCTACACCTCATTGCTACACTGTATTGATACATTATATTGCTGCACTGTATTGCTATACCGAATTGCTATACTGCATTGCCACACTATATTGCTGCACTACTAAACTGCTACACCTCATTGCTACACTGTATTGATACATTATATTGCTGCACTGTATTGCTATACCGAATTGCTATACTGCATTGCCACACTATATTGCTGCACTACTAAACTGCTATACCTCATTGCTACACTGTATTGATACATTATATCGCTGCACTGTATTGCTAGACCGAATTGATATACCTCATTGCCACACTGTATTGATACATTATATTGCTGCACTGTATTGCTATACCGAATTGATATACCTCATTGCCACACTGTATTGACACATTATATTGCTGCACTGTATTGCTATACCGAATTGATATACCTCATTACCACACTATATTGCTATACTATATTGCTACACTGTACTGCTCTACTGAATCACTACTTTGAAGTGCTAAACACCTCCACTAACACAACACAGCACTAGAAAAACACATGCAACATCACAAAACACCAGTAACCTAGAAACGTCTCATTCCGGAAACATAAATGGCTTACCCATTACTTACTTTTGCCCTACTCTATACACTGGTCAGCACACTCTATGAATCAGTTGTATTGGCAGATGGATGCAACCCCATCCAACTACTAAAGAGTGCAAACGGTAAAACATACAACAACCAATACCACCGGCACTCAAACCCTTCACACAGAAGACTGTCACACTTAATATATATAGCCATAGAGACCTCAAACTCCACAAAACATAAAAACACAAAGCATCAACAAGAACTAAGGTGCGCCCTTATCAACGCACGTTCGGTCCGTAATAAATGGCCGGTAATCACTGACCTAATCACTATGCACAATCTAGACATGCTAATGGTCACAGAAACATGGATCTCTGAATCCGACAATGTCATATTAAATCACCTTACACCACCTAACTTTTCGATCTATACCTGTAATAGGGAAAACAAAAGAGGAGGAGGTGTACTGATCCTTGCAAAAACATTGTTACAATACCGGACTAGCCTTACCAAGAGCACGCAACTCCTGAATACACTAACCATCACCAACAAATACAATACTATTAACCTCATTTACAGAACCCCAGGAATTGGATCAGATGAGCTCTCAGACATCATTGACCTAGCATGTAATCCAGAAGACTCCTCCAAACCTAACTGGCTACTAGGAGACCTTAATCTCGCTTCCACTCAACCCACCCTAGCCAAAGCCTTCCTCGAAGCAATGGCTGACCTCAACTACAAGCAGGCTATAACTGATCCCACCCACCAAGGAGGAAACCCCCTTGACCTAATATTCATCCCACATACCGCCATGAGTACATCAAACCAATTTGACCTTACTATCTCACCAGTCCCTGGTCAGACCACAATCTAATAACATTCCATTTACCAATGCAACACTCTACGAGCCACCGCCCAAGTGCAACGGAAACATCAGGAACCACACGATTCAAGCAACTCAACAGGGAAACAATCGTTAGTGACGTTCTCCCAAAGCTTGATCAACCAGCAACCAACCTGAATGACATGATGTCCAACTGGAACGAGACCCTCTCCCATTACGCTCAACAACCTGCCAACAACAAAAAAACCGCATCGGACAGAAGAGACACCAAGAAACACGCCGCCCCATGGTTTTCCCCGGAACTACGAGCGTCCCTACTCCGACTCAGAAAACTCGAAAGGAAATGGAGAGCGACTAAAAATACCTCAGACCAAGCCATCTATCAACAATATCTGAAGACCCATCGCGAATCAACGTGGGCCAAAAGGAAACAATTCCATGCAGAAATTCTCAGCCCGTCACTAAATAAGCCAAGAGACCTTTTCCAGCTGGTGAAATCCCTTACCAACCAACCTTCCCCTCCTCAACAAGAAGGTATTCAGCCACAAGCATATGCGAATTACATCCAATCAAAATCAATAAAGGTAACTACAATGGCATCATCACTTCATCTTAACCATACCACAAATCCCAAAACCACTCTTTCCCAGTCCACACTCACCAAACTCTCACCGCCATCAACAAAGACCATTGAAGAAGTAATTGCATCAATCAACGCCACGACCGCACCAACCGACCCCTGCCCAGCGCACTGGATCAAGACAATGCGCACGGAGTTCAGCCCTATCATAGCCAACATCACCAAGCTGTCATTTGAAACAGGAGTTTTCCCAGATGCGCTCAAGCACACATCCATCCGCCCACTACTAAAAAACAATCAACTTGACCCAAAGAAAGAGGAATCTTACAGACCAATCTCCAGTATCCCTTTTCTGGCTAAGATCCTAGAGAGAATAACCCTTAGACAGATCCAGCAGCATGTTGACTCCTCCTCACCACTGGATCCCTCTCAACATGGATTCAGAGAAGCACACGGTATCGAAACCCTACTGACAACATTAACCAGTTCACTGATCAATGGAATTGACAGTATAAAGAATGGCTTCGCACTAATCTTCCTTGATATATCAGCAGCGTTTGACTCCGTAGACCACCTGCAGCTTCTCACCCGGCTACATGAGAAGGGAATCCGAGATCAAGCGTGGGACTGGTGTAAATCCTACCTCGAAGGCAGATGTCAACAAGTCCGGATTCAAAGCACCACCTCCGAACCTTTCCAACAGCACCAAGGTGTACCCCAAGGATCCTCCCTCTCCGCGTTGCTCTTTAACATCTATATGCAACCAATCTGTGACATTGCCCGTTCATTTGGCATATCGTGTCTTATGTATGCCGATGATGTCCTGCTATTCACACCCATTGTCATCAATTGTCCCGACTATACAGTGCTAGTTGACTGCTTCAACACAATAACTGACTGGCTACTCACTCAGAACCTCCGGATAAACTTCAAAAAACGGAAGTACTAATGATCACAAGGAATAAAGCCTTCTCTCCGCCACCAACACTCAAAGTCAGAGACGCGGAACTTCCAATCAAATCCAACATACGATATCTCGGGGTAATTCTTGATCAACAACTCAACTTCAAGGAACATATCAAACGCACTGTCAAGACCATCTATTTCAAGATAAAAACCCTACGGCATCTTAGGCCCATGATGGAATCCGCGGATTTCCGCACCATCTTCCAGGCACTAGTCACACCGCACTTCGACTATGCCAACATAGTTCTACATGGCCTTCCAAAGAGCTCCCTCAAACCATTACAGCTAGCCATGAATGCGGCAGCCCGTGTGCTCTACGGAACCTCAAGGGTCGACCACATCTCCCCCATTCTAAAGGAACTACACTGGCTTCCCATAAGCAGTAGAATCCTGTACAAAACCCTCCTCATTACCTTCAAGGCCTTCAACATGATAGCTCCCCCATCCATTTCCGACCTCATAACGCGTTCTCCAGACAACAGATCCAGGAGATCCCAGGCTGCCAACATGCTACTTATACCAATTGAATCCACAAAACTCAACCAGATCACCACCAATAGGGCTTTCAGGAACTATGCCCCTGTATGCTGGAACAAACTCCCCCCACACATTAGAGCTATTAGAGACCTTATTCAATTTAGAAAAGCCCTCAAACACCACCTTTTTCTCTTACATTATAGCCATCCCGATACCCCATTACCTCCCACACACCCCCACTATATCATACAGCCGCTACATGATGTAAAACACTGTAATCATACCTAATATGTAATACAATCGATTTGTACATAGTTTCCTAAGTTTGCTATAAACTTGAATGTAAATAGTTCCCCAAGTTCTCCTCCATGTTAACTCCCCGTTTTATGTAAACGACGGCCAATGTATCTGGTCAAGTGTTCTATTGTTTTGATGTAAACCGCGCTGATGACAAATAGCGCGGTATATAAGAAATGTTAAATAAATAAATAAATAAATAAATAAATAAATAAAATGATATGGGTCCATTCTGAGAAAAACAGCCTGAGTAGTTCTGCAACTGGTTGCACTTAGTAAGAAACTTGCTGGTTCTCATGGTTGGGGGCTTTATGGCTCTGGCAGGAGCTGCTGATGAGTCTCAAGATTGCTAGAAGATCTGAATGGACTTCCCTTCTTAAGCCTAGGTCCATAGGAAGAAGCAGCACTACCTGTACTCCAAGCAATCCAAGGTTGTTTCCAAACTCCATACAAGGCTTTTCAAGAGGCAAATCTAGCACTAAAAGCCTGTTATTTGGGAGCATTCAAGGACAAGTCTCCCTAAGGTCCTTTTCCAACTTCTCAAAATATTCACCAAAGAGCAACCTGCCCTTGAAGGGGAGCTTGCTCAGTTGCAACTTAGAGGCCATATCAGCTGGCCATTTGCGAAGCCAGAGCCACTTCCTAGTCACAACAACCACTGCTATAAACTTGGATTTGATCCTGATCAAATCATAGAGGGCATCTGCCTTATACGGGATCCCAGGCAATCTCTGGGCTTTCAATCAGCTGCTGAACCCAGCATAAGAGTGCTCTGGTCACCAGGCCTGCATACAAGGCTGCTTAGGAACCAAAGATCAAGACGATGAAAGCATCCTTAAAGAGGATCTCCACCTTCCTATTGCAAGACTCCTTAAACATAGTGCCCCTTTCCAAAGGAGCCCAAAAAAACAATCCAGTTCATCCTGGAGCAGGGGATATAATCAAGAGAGGACCTTAGGGCCCCTAAGATGCAGCTCTGGATTCTCCCACTGACAGATGAAGAGCTGCTTCATGGGCTCAGACAAAGGAAAGAAGCCATAAGGATTTACGATACCTTCAAGAATGGGGTCCAACTGACACTGGCACAGGGTCAGGCTCCACAATGTGTAAGGCCACCAATGCATCGTGCATCAGCACAAAAAGCTCCTCTCTGTGAAAAAGGCAGATCACTGACTGATCCTCTCTTTATAACTGGAAGGTCCCCTTCCTCTTCAGACTCACTTCCTGGAAAGAGTCCTCTTCAGCGCCCCAATCAATTCCTTCAGGGGATAAGGCTGGGCTTCTGGATCAACATCCAGGCACTTAACCCCCTTACCAGCTGTGGCAGAGCAATCTGAGGGCCCAGGGTCCCCGTAAGGGAGCCCTGGACCTCTGACCCCTGCAAAGGGGGTTGCAAAGCAGCAAGAAAGGACTGAAAATAGCCCATGAGCTATTTCACTAATCACTGAGGGAGCCCTAGGGCCCTGCAAGGCCTGCGAGAACCAGCAGGCCAGAGTCAGAGGCCTCCTCAGACTTTTGAGAAGCTGCCTTATGAAGCAAAGAAGAGGGCAGTAATTTATGAAAATAGCCCACTGATGTAAAGGAAAGGCAACTGCCTAACAGACTGATTCATCAATGATAGCTAAGTATCAAATAGAGATAAACATAAGACTATATTTTTAGAATTTGAATAGAGGTAATCAGCCAATGGAGTGAATATCAAATGTTTTTTTGCAAACTGGAATGGCTAGAGCACCCATTCAAGCTGCATATATATGCTATAGTATTTTAATATATATCATAAACACAATATTATTTGCATCTTAACAAAAGATAAAAATTAAATCAAGGGAGTCTTTTTAGACCTACGATTGATACTAGTCCAATCCATAAAATACCAGACGGATTGAACGTCCAAGGTCTTTTTCTCCTTGATGTTTCAAGATATAAATGAAGAGTAGCGTAAAGATCCTATTACACAACTGTTGTGGTATTTTATACAGTTGTGGTCACCATTATTGGCATCCTTTAAGTTCAATCCCTTAATGTCTAATATCTCCTAAAAAAAAGGAGTGGCCAGTGAAATGGCTTTGGACTATATGCACACATATTTGACATAGAAAAGAATCAAATAAAACAAGACCAATTAAAAAAGGAAATAGTATAAAAACTGGGAAACTGCCAGGACATTATTGGCACCCTTATAAACAATTCAAAACAGTTTGAACAGAAGAACCACATTCCCATAGTAGTAAAATTAGATGCACTTGTGATCAGCTGTCAGTACTCACATGACTTGAATCAACCAATGAATGATGACTCTAATGACTCTTGGCCACATTCATTCCCTGTTCAATTTTCACAATGGTAAAGATGACAGAGCTGCCCAGGACCATCAGAAAAGCCATTAACACCAAACATAAAAAGAGTACAAGGCCATCTCCAAAGAGCTTGGAATTCCTGTCTCAACAGTTTGCAATGTTATTAAGAAGTTTTCTTCTCATGGAACTGTCAAGAACCTCCCAGGATATGGTAGGAAGAGGAAAATTAATCCAAGAAGTCTTCAAAGGTTAGTGCAAACTGTTGGAAAAACACCATGTACAACATCCAAAGAGCTTAAAGCTTACCTGGAACAATCTGGAGCACTGGGTTCAACTCACACTATACGCCGTACACTAAACAAAGAAGGACTTCAGAGACGAAGGCCAAGGAGGACCCCACTGCTCAAAGACAGACATAAAAAGGCACCCTTGAACTTTGTTCAAACCCATCTTGAGAAACCACAGTTCTTCTGGGAAAATGTTCTCTGGATAGATGAAACCAAACTTACTACTACTACTATTAATCATTCAACTCTTTAATAATGCAGACCAGCAATACATTTACAGACAAAGAAATGAAGCTTACAATTAAATATGGTGGAGGGCTGTTTTGCTGCCTCAGGAACTGGAGGCCTGGAACGTATTAAAGGAATCATGAAGTTGAGGACTACCAAAGTATTTTGAAGTGAAATGTGTTACCTAGTGTCAGAAAGCTAGGTCTTGTTAGACGGTCATGGGACCTCCAGCAGGACAATGACCCAAAATATTCATCCAAAAGTACAAGATAATGGTTAAAAAGGAAAAATAGACTGCTTTAAAATGACCAGCAATGAGCCCTGATCTCAATCCAATCAAGAACCTTTGGAAAGAGCTGAAATCTACCATTGATAAAATAAATCCTGGAAACATTCATGAGCTGGAACAAATCACAGTTGGAGTGGAAGAAACTACCAGCAGACAGATGTATGAAACTTACAGATGGCTACAAGAAACGTTTGGAGGCTATCATCACTGCCAAGGGTTGTGCAACCAAATATTGGTGAAGGGTGCCATTAATACTGTCCAGGTCATATTTTGCTTTTTTCTCAGAAAGTACTATGTCTAAGTTGCACAGACATTTTTTGTTGTATACCTTTGAACATAATATTTTAATATCATGATTACATACAGCTGGAATATTTCCAATTATTTCTCAAGATATTGTACACAACATACCTAAAATGCAAGGGTGCCAATGATGTTGACCATAACTGTATTATTATCAGTAGAATACATTGTGCTGCTAAGGGTCCATATGGCAAAAAACATGAAATGTGAAAAAAGACTGCTGAAAGTAACAGCATAGCCATGGAAAAGGATACAGTCTAACAAAACGACACAAGCCACCATGAAAAGAGACCTGAAAATGGAAACCCCAGCACCTGAAAGACCAGTTGGCAAAAACCAAGCAGGGCTTTCCCAGCAGCCTACTCACATCTAGAAGGCTTTGCTGCCAAAAAAAATGAGGTCTAACTTTGTTTTATTCTTCGAATTGGAAACTGCTTTATCAAGCAATACAGCCAGCCAAATATAGCCCAATAGATGTTAATGGGCAAAGAAAGACTTTAGAAAAAAATAAGAAAAAAGCTCAGGAAACAGACAGAAGAAAGCAAGAGGAAAGGGAGACTCAGGCTTAACTTTCCACACCCATCAGGGGCCCCATGGGGTCATCCTGTCCACTTTCCATCTCTCTAAGCACTAGGAACCAATGAGGAGCAGTGCTGGATACAGGGCAGTCTATCAGCTCCAGGAGAAAGGGGTGTAACAGAGCTCTAATTAGCAATGAGACTACAGGTCTCGGTCACAATGGCCATAGGACCATGGTCTGGGCCAGGGAAGACAGGCATAACTGTACTGCTGCACCATACCAAACGCCTTGCCACTTGATTAACGCAGACAAATACTTGTTTTTCTCAGTGCTGCACCAGAAGATATACCTAGTGATAACATTATTAAAAATTGTTCAGTCTGGGCTTATCTATGGGGCCAGTTATCTTACCACATAATCCTGCATCGGCGGCAGGCTTACCTGACCCTTTCGCCTTTCTTTTCCCCATCGGCAGTCGCACTCACACTATCGGTGATCCTGAACCCTCAGGAGCACTGAAGGAGCACATAAGGAACGTGTCAAACCCCTTGTGACACGCCCCTTAGGACACGACCACCAGAGATCCGAACGCCACCTCCCTTTCCTCCGCTTCCGCATTCTTCTACGTTTTTGGATACATCTCTCCATGTTCAAGCTCCGATACTCTCTCCTGTGGACCCAGCTGTGGTGGAAGAAGGGAATACCCCCTTATCTCGGGAGGCGACTCTTTCTGATATTTGGTCAGCACTGCAAAGGATTGATAGCCGACTGTCTATGACTGTCTCTTTGTGCAAGTTTACTCATTCGGTAGTGGATAAAGTACAAGTTATAGATTATCAATTGGCTTCTACTTCTAAGTCGCTTGCCCGCATTGACTCATTGGTCCAGTCGTGTAGTGATACCAATCTTTCTTTTATAAAGGATGTTTCCTTGCTTTCTTGTCAACTGGAGACACTTGAGAATCAACAGCGGGCAAGAAACTTACGTTTCTTGAATTTTCCTCAAACCCATCTGCTTTCCTTAGATGTTTTGTTGAAAAAGTATTTTTCTGAGATTTTGCAAATAAGGGAGACTATAGACACAGTTCAAATGTATTGTATTCCTCTTTCTGTTCCACCGACTTCAGAGGGGGTTTCCCCTCCCTCTGAGGTTTCGGTGGCACAGGATCTAACCGCATTTTTGGAGGATTCACTCGATGTCACCCCAAGCGTTGTACCTTGGTGGTGACTTTCGGTTCTGAGACTCTTAAACTGCGGGTCCTTCGGGCTTACTTTAAATAGAAAGATGCCTTATTTTGTGGTTCCAAATTGCAAGTGTTCCCAGATGTCGGTCGGACCACTCAGGTTCGACGTAGGCAGTTTTTGGAGTTAAAAACAAGGGTTGTAGCGTTAGGAGCTTCTTTCTTTTTTAAATTTCCTTGCCGTTGTTTAGTTACTCTGGAGGGACGGGATTATGTTTACACTGATGTGGCTCAACTACGTCAGTTGTTAGCAGATAAGGAGGTTAAAGGGCAGGATTAGGTGGATTTGTAATGATTTTGGCTCCCTTACTTGGAGTGGATTAAATCACTCCTTTTTGCCTTTTGGTTTTTTCTAATTTCTTTTTGGTGTTTCAAAGATCTTTCCTCTTGATGTGTTTCTTTATGATGGGTATCATACGTTTTGTTTGCTTTTTGATATTGTTCTGGAATATGTATATTGCCTTTCTCAGTTTGTAATTAAGCAAAAACTTAAAATAAAAATTAAAAAAAAAAAAAACCATTCCTCTGGACTAGCCTATCAGGATGATAAAAAAGAGATTTGCAAAATTTCTCCTATTTTTTTTCCTGCTAGACCAGTCCAGAGGAGTGTGTTATGTTCCCCAGCCAGCAACTGAAGTCAGACCAGAATAACTTTAGGTGATGTCATCCCCTGTACATACACTGGTGCAGCATGGAGAGAAAGCAGCATAACACTTCCCAAGCAGAAAGCAAGACTGAAACACTTGGATCAAGCATTAATTAAAACAAGCAGAATGCTGTTCGAAACTATTGGCTCTTACCATATATGATTCTGCATCAGACAGAACATAATCGACAAGCTGTGAAAGGGCTGCAAAGAGGCTGCCAGGCTTCCTAACCTGAGTGTGTGGGTCCTGGACTGGTCTAGCAATATTCAAGGAAAGAAAATTAGCAGGTATGTAAAAAAGTCTCCTTTATCATACTGCTAGACGAGTCCAGATGAGTGAGACATACCCAAGCAGTCAGGACCCAGGGTGCGAGGAAGATCACTCAGGCAAGACTACCCTGCCAAAGGCACCTTCTAGACCAATCCCATGAGCTCTAGTGCCTCACAAAGGTACTCAATGAAGATCAAATAGCTACTTACAGCTATCCCCTGAAAACACCAAAATATACTCTGCTCAGGGGAAGGCCTGTGCGCAATGGAGTGAGCTCTGATTTATTCTGGCATACACTTACCAGCTGGAATGTACACTGACCCAATGGCCACCATAAGCCAGTGTAAAAGCAGGAAGAAGCCTCCTCCTGCAATCTAAGCGTGACACAAAAGGAGCAGGAGAACCACGCCACTGGAAATGAGAGCTTTATTAGTCTAGGCCAGGGGTCGGCAACCCGCGGCTCCGGAGCCGCATGCGGCTCTTTCTCACCTTTGCCGCGGCTCCGGAGCACACTGCCCGCCCGGTGACAGGCAATAGTGTTGTAAGCTCCCTCCCTTCTTCTGCAGCCGCGGCTCCCTGCCTCTTAGGGAACCGCGGCTGTGCTTTTAAAATCATCTCGGAGCCCTTCCTGTCTTGACGGGCTCCGTGCAGCATTGTCCCGCCTCTAAAGGAAGTTTGGAGGCGGGACAATGCTGCACGGAGCACGTCAAGACAGGAAGGGCTCCGAGATGATTTTAAAAGCACAGCCGCGGTTCCGTACGAGGCCGGGAGCCGCGGCTGCAGAAGAAGGGAGGGGAGCTGACATGGAGGTAGGGAGCTGATATGGATAGAGGGAGGGGGGCTGACATGGAGGGAGGGGGGCTGACATGGAGGGAGGGAGCTGATATGGATGGATGGAGGGAGGGGGGCTGACATGGATGGAGGGAGGGGGGCTGACATGGAGGGAGGGGGCTGACATGGATGGAGGGAGGGGGGCTGACATGGATGGATGGAGGGAGGAGGGGCTGACATGGAGGGAGGGAGCTGACATGGATGGAGGGAGGGGGGCTGACATGGAGGGATGGAGGGGGCTGACATGGAGGGAGGGAGCTGATATGGATGGATGGAGGGAGGGGGGCTGACATGGAGGGAGGGAGCAGATATGGATGGAGGGAGGGGGGCTGACATGGAGGGATGGAGGGGGCTGACATGGAGGGAGGGGGGCTGACATGGAGGGAGGGGGGCTGATATGGATGGATGGAGGGAGGGGGCTGACATGGAGGGAGGGAGGGGGGCTGACATGGAGGGAGGGGGGCTGACCTGGATGGCGGGCGGGGGGCGGACATGGATGGATGGAGGGAGGAGGGGCTGACATGGAGGGAGGGAGCAGATGATGGATGGAGGGAGGAGGGGGCTGACATGGAGGGAGGGAGCTGATATGGATGGAGGGGAGCTGATATGATATGGATGGATGGAGGGAGGGGGGCTGACATGGAGGGAGGGAGCTGATATGGATGGAGGGAGGGGGCTGACATGGAGGAGGGAGGGGGCTGACATGGATGGAGGGAGGGGGGCTGACATGGATGGAGGGAGGGGGCTGACCTGGTTTTATGGATGGAGGGAGGGGGGCTGACATGGATGGATGGAGGGAGGAGGGGCTGACATGGAGGGAGGGAGCTGATATCGATGGAGGGAGGGAGGGGGGCTGGGATGGAGGGAGGGAGCTGATATGGATGGAGGGAGGGGGGCTGACATGGATGGCGGGCGGGGGGCTGACATGGATGGATGGAGGGAGAAGGGGCTGACATGGATGGATGGAGGGAGGAGGGGCTGACATGGAGGGAGGGAGCTGATATGGATGGAGGGAGGGGGGCTAACATGGAGGGATGGAGGGGGCTGACATGGAGGGAGGGAGCTGATATGGATGGAGGGAGGGGGGCTGACATGGAGGGAGGGAGCTGATATGGAGGGAGGGAGGGGGCTGACATGGATGGAGGGAGGGGGCTGACATGGATGGATGGAGGGAGGGGGGCTGACATGGATGGATGGAGGGAGGAGGGGCTGACATGGAGGGAGGGAGCTGATATGGATGGGGGGAGGGGGGCTGGGATGGAGGGAGGGAGCTGATATGGATGGAGGGAGGGGGGCTGACATGGATGGATGGAGGGAGGAGGGGCTGACATGGAGGGAGGGCGGGGCTGACATGGAGGGAGGGAGGGGGGCTGATGATGGTTGGAGGGAGGGGGCTGACATGGAGGGAGGGAGATGATATGGATGGAGGGAGGGGGGCTGACATGGAGGGATGGAGGGGGCTGACATGGAGGGAGGGAGCTGATATGGATGGAGGGAGGGGGCTGACATGGAGGGATGGAGGGGGCTGACATGGAGGGAGGGAGCTGATATGGATGGAGGGAGGGGGGCTGACATGGAGAGGGCTGACATGGAGGGATGGAGCACTGGTAATGGGGTTGAGGGGACTAGCACTGGAAATGAGCTGATTAGGGGAGGCTAGGACTGGTAATGAGCTGATGGGGGGTAGGACTGGTATTGGGCTGATTAGGGGAGGCTAGCACTGGTAATGGGGTTGAGGTGGGATTAGCACTGGAAGCGAGCTGATTGGGGGGCTTTGAATGGGCATGGGCTGATTGTGGGGAGGGGAGTATAGAGCTGCTGGCCCTGGAAGATAACTGGGGGCTAAGGCTGCCATGGTATTTGTACTAGAAGGGACTGGTCAGTGGGGAAGGAGGGGGATTGGAAGGAAATGGACACCAGTGGCAATCATGGGAATGCAAGTTGACATTGGAAGGTACTGGGAGTGAGGACTGGAAAGGGGCTGATATTGGGGAGGGTTACTGGGACTGGAAATAGGCTGATGGAAAGAAGTGAAGAAAACGAAAGAAGAGATAAGAAATGGCAGATGGACCATAGACCACAGAAAGAGAGCTAAGAGAAGACAGGAAAGCAGAAGCCTCAGATCGGGACCAGCATGATCAAAGAATAAATTGGTCAGACAACAAAGGTAGAAAAAATAATTTTATTTCATATTAGTGATTTGACTACAAAATCATCATAATTTTGAAATCAAATATTGTTACTTGTTGTTGTGATATTTTCTGGCGTATTTTTTTTGGTGTGCGAAGGAAGAGGGGTAGTCTTATACGGCGAGTATAGGCCAAACACCTATATTTTAACAGGAAAAGTAGGGGGTCGTATATAGCATTAAGGTAAGAAACAATATATGCAGTGTTAGATTTGTTTTAAATGTCGCAATGGTTTTGCGGCTCCCAGTTTTTTTTTTTCCCTTCGGAAACGGGTCCAAGTGGCTCTTTATGTCTTAAAGGTTGCAGACCCCTGGTCTAGGCAGATTTTATATTCATTGATCAGGTTTGTGCCTTCCCTGCCCCTTGCTTTTCTACTTCTTCACTGTCCTTGTGTGAAAAAACAATTGGCATGCACCACCCTGAAATCCCTTGCATGCAACTCCTATAGCACATCAGGACCGCAACTTGAACCTTGAGAGTTCAGAGCCAAACCCCAGTCCAGGACGGACTGCCAAAAGGGCTCTCATATAAATTAAGGACAAAGAGACCCAGTCTGATCAGGGCATCCACTACTGCTCCACAGTAGCCCTTCTTGGACAACCTATGTCCTTCAAGGACCAGACTATAAGCGAGAAGGTAGCAAGTACCCATAGTAGGCTGTTCTCTTTGGGCAACAAGAGAGGGAACTCCATTCACCAGATCAAGAAATGTGCATACCATGACCTGAGAGGCAAGTCTGTGGCCACTAGGATAACCAGGCCCAGATGTGCCCAAAACCTGTTCCAAAGATGGCTTACTAGGGGCCAGGGAGAGAGACACATACAGCATTCCCTACTCAAGGCCATTCCTGAAGTAGGGCATCCAAACCCACCAGCCATGGGTCCTTCCCACAATCGCAATAGCTCTTCACAATGGCATTCTGTTGAATGGTCATCAAATGGAATACTAGAAGGCCCTGTCTTCTCAGTACGAGGCCATATGTGTGACGGCTGAGCTCTTACTCACCTGTTCCATGGAGTTCTAACACAAGAAGTTGGCCTGTACATTGATGATTGTGATGTGTGCTGTAGACAAGACAAGACAATCAGGTGCTCCTCTGCCCAAAACAGATCCATGACGTTGCGATCCACTCCAGTACTGTGAGCTCTGTCTCTTTTGTAGACATACACCACAATCATGGTATTGTCTGAGAACAACAAGATTACTTTGCCTAACTAGAAAAAGAGGACCATCAATCTCTCCAGGGCTGGAGGGATCACTCTTGCCCTCCAGGTGGATGACTGTCCAAGAGGCATCTTGAGGGAACTAGAATCCCTGAGACAAATGGGCCAGATACTGTGCACCCCAGGCTGGCATCTGAGTGATACATTCCATCCAGTGCTTCCAATGGCACTCCAGCCATCAGATGGCAGAACTATAACCACTTCAACTGTTCCTTGATCTTCTGCAGGAGATGAAAGGGCTGGTCGAATGACTGGAAACAGGGAAACCAGAAAGTTAGCAGATGCCTCTCCATCAGATGTATATGTACACCGGTGCATGGAACTGGCTACAAGGTCGATACCATGGATCCGAGGACCTGGAAGTAGTTCCTGGCCCATGGAGCTGACTGAGCTTAGAATGCCCTGAGCTAGCTCTGAAGCTTGAGGGACCTCTCTGTCATGAGGAAACCTGGCCCAGGAGAGTATGAAACCAAACTCCAGGTGCTCCAAGTCCTAGCAGAGAATCAGTCTTTTCAAAGGACAGTTGATCACAGCCTTTCGAGGCAGTAAATTACTAGGCCTGGGCTGCCTCTAGACATCTCCAGAGAGACTAATTGGACCAGCCAGATGTCTAGGTATGGGCAACCCTGGATTCCCTGCTTGCAAAGAAATACTGCCACCATTACCACTCCCTTGCAAAAGGTACAGGGATCCATGTCTAGGCCAAAGAGCAGGGCCCAGAACTAGAATGGCAGCCCAGAATACATAAGCGGAGAAACTGCTGATGCTGCTCCCACATGATTTAATAAATGGAGAAGGGAGGGTAAGGAAATCCAAAGTAATACATTTTAACTTTCAAAAGGGAGACTATGATAAAATGAGGAAAAAAAAGTTAAGAAAAAACTAAAAGGAGCAATTGCAAAGGTTTAAGATTTACATCAAGCGTGGGTGTTTAAAAACAGTATCTTGGAAGCCCAGACCAGCTGTATTCAATGCTTTAAGAAAAGTGGAAGGAAGTCCAAAAAACTGCCAGCATGGTTTAAAGGTGAGGTCAGAGAGGCTGTTGCAAAAAAAGCATCTTTCAGGAAATGGAAAAAGGAGTCAAATGATGAAAACTGGAAACAACACAAGCACTAGCAAGTTAGATGAAAAGCATTGATAAGGCAAGCAAAGAGAATTTGAGAAGAAGCTTGCTGTTGAAAAAGTCTTTATTATGCGTTTTTGCTTCAAGTACATTCGTAGCAAAAAACCCGAGAGAGAGTCAGTTGGAATATTAGATGATAGAGGGGTAAAAGTGGCACTAAGAGGGGGACAAGGCCATAGCGGAGAGCCTGAATGAATTCTTTGCTTCGGTCTTTACTGAGAAAGATGTAGGGATGTTACCCATGACTGAAGTGGTATTTAAAGGTGATGCTGCGGAAGAATTGAAACAAATATTGATATACCGGGAAGATATATTATAACTATTTGATAAACTGAAGAGTAGCAATTCACTTGGACCGAATGGTATACATCCAAGAGTGTTGAAAGAAATGAAATATGAGATTGCAGACCTGCTATTAGTAATCTGTGAACTATCATTAAAATCATCTGTAATACCTGAAGATCGGAGGATGGCCAATGTAATGCCAATTTATAAAAAGGGTTCCAGGGGTGAGCCTAAGTCAGTACCGGGAAAAATGGCAAAAACCGTCATAAAGAACAAAATTACTGAATATGTAGATAGTCATGGCTTAATGGGAGACAGCCAACATGACTTTAGCCAAGGAAGTTCTTGTCTTACTAATCTGTTATGTTTTTTTGAAGATGAGAATAAACAGGTAGACAAAGGTGAGTCAGTTATATAGTATATCTGGATTTTCTGAAAGCCTTTGACAAGGTCCCTCATGAGAGACTCTTGGTAAAACTATAAAGTCATGGGATAGGAGGCAGTGTACTACTGTAGATCAGGAACTGGTTAAAAGATAGAAGCAGAGGGTAGGGCTAAATGGTTAGGTTTCCCAATAGAGAAAGATGAAAAGTGGAGTATCCCAGGGATCTGGGCTGGGTCCGCTGCTTTTTAACATATTCATAAATGACCTGGAAATGGGAATAACAAGTGAGGTTATCAAATTTGCAAATGTCATAAAACTTTTTAAAGTTGTTAAAACCCTTGAGGATTGTGTAAAATTGCAAGAGGATCTTGATAAATTGGAAGACTAGGCATCCAAATGGCAGATTAAATTTTATGTGGACAAGTGCAAAGTAATGCACCTAGGAAAGAAAAACCCAAACTATAGTTATACGATGCAAGGTTCCACGTTAGGAACCATCACCCAGGAAAAAGATTTAGGCGGCATCATGGATAACATGTTAAAATCCTTCACCATGTTTGCAGTGATGGCCAAGAGAGAAAAGGAGAAATTTCACTTACCGTTAATTTCCTTTCCTGGAATACTGCTAGACCAGTCCAGACAAGCGGGTTATGTCCCCCTACCAGCAGATGTTGGAGACAGAGAAAAAACACTCCAGAGCTGTGACTGGTTGGGCTCTGGGTGACACAGGAGTTCCCCTAGAGGACCTACTCAGTATTCTTTTGACAAGCACCAACATAAGGAGAAAACCTGACTAACCAACTCAACAATGTACAGATAACAACTAATTCAATTAAAACCCTCAACTTGAACTATGAAGGGTGGAGAAGGATCAGGCATCATTCCTTGGAGAAAAAACCTGAATCCACTGTTGTGGACGTTCTCCGGAATATGCAATTGTTTATATCTAAAGTAAGAAGAATGTCGGCTCCTCTGCACCAGCAGTCATGACACTGACAATGGGGTGGGTTCTGAACTAGTCTAGCAGTATTTCAGAAAAGGAAATTAACAGTAAGTGAAATTTCTCCTTCCAGTTCATACTGCTAGACCAGTCCAGACAAGCGGGAAGTACCCAAGCTAATAAACCCCAGGGTGGGCAGAAAGAGCTGCTGACAGCACACTAGCCCCAAAATGACTGTCCTCACGTGCCTGAACGTCCAAGTGATAATGCTGGACAAAGGTAGACAAGGAAGATCAGGTTGCCGCTCGACAAATATCAAGAGGGACTACATGTGATCGCTCGGCCAAAGACGTGGCTTGAGCTCGAGACGAATGTGTGCAAAGACAGGCAGGTACTGGCTTGCCTTGCAGAATATAGGTTGATTCGATGGTACGGCGTATCCATCTGGCGATAGTAGATTTTGAAGCTGCCATACCTCGGCGCGGTCCCGCAAAAAGCACAAAAAGATGGTCGGTCTTGCGAAAAGAATTGGTGACTGAGATAGGGAAGGAGAATCCATTTGAGATCAACCGCCTGGAGATTCTTGGAACGTTCGGAACATTGTTCCTTTGAAAAGGAAGGCAACAAAAGAGGCTGATTACTACTTTTCATGTCAATCACCTTAGGCAAGAATGAGGGAACAGTGCAAAGGGACACTCCCTCTGCGGAGAATGACAAGTACGGATCCCTGCAAGAGAGGGCCTGTAGTTCTGAAATGCAACAAGCCGAAGTTATTGCCACTAAGAAAACCGTCTTAAGTGTCAAATCCATTAAGGAAACTTCCTTTAGAGGCTCGAAGGGTGGAGACATCAAGGCCCATAGTACCAAAACAAGGTCCCAAGAAGGGACAAGAGGATGGACCGGAGGGCGTAGAAGCTTGACTCCTTTAAGAAAATGCGACACATCGGAGTGGGATGCAAGAGAACAACCGCGAATTGGTCCTCTATAACACATCAGCGCTGAAATCTGTACCCATAGAGTGCCAAGAGCTAAGCCTTTGTCGAGGCCCTCCTGAAGAAAGGCAAGAATGTCTGGAATTTCTGTACTCCAAGGAGAAAAATGATGTTGAGTACACCAGGACTCAAACACTCGCCACACCCTAGCATATGCTAATGACATAGACAAATGGCGAGCGTTGAGGAGAGTCGATACTACCTTGGAAGAGTAACCCTTAAGGGCTAATCTACGGTGTTCAAGAGCCAAGCCGTAAGCAAGCAGGGAGTTGGATCTTCCATTGAGATAGGTCCTTGCCTGAGAAGTCCGAAGGGAGTTAGTCACAGAGGAGGGATTTGAGATAGTCTTATGAGATCGGCATACCATGGTCTTCGGGGCCAGTCCGAGGCCCACTAATATTACTGGACCCTGATGTTCCCTGATCCATTGCAGGACTCTTCCGATCATTGGCCAAGGTCGGAATACATAGAGCAACTGGTGTTTCAGCCATGGCTGCGCCAATGCATCTATGCCTTGAGATTTGTGTTTCCCTCCAGCGATTGAAGAAGATCGGAACTTTTGCATTCGTGGCTGATGCCATGAGATCTACTTTTGGCTGCCCCCAGTTCTGAACTATCGTCTGGAACGCTTGTGGGGCAAGTTTCCATTCGCCAGCATCGAGAGTGTCGGCTTAGAAAATCTGCCTTCACGTTGCTGGTACCCGCTATATGCTGTGCTGAGAGAGCTTGAAGGTTCCTTTCTGCCCAAGGGAAGAGAAGTGACATCTCCTTCGATACCCCTGTGCACTTGGTGCTGCCCTGGCAGTTGAGCTAGTACACTGCAGTGGCATTGTCGCATAGGATCCGAACCGCTTGACCCTGTAGGAACCACTGAAACTTCAGTAAGGCGAATCGAGCTGCTCTTGCTTCGAGCCTGTTGATCGTCCATCGCGCGCCGTCCCTTGCGCTGAGTGAGTGCAACAGTGCGCTCCCCATCTGGACAGACTGGCATCGGTTGTCAGCAAGATTCAGCGTGGCTTTTCCAACGGTACTCCTTTGAGGAGATTGTGAGATGCAAGCCACCACTGTAGACTGCGGCGGACCTGCAGCTGTAACAGCAGACGGGTCTGGTAGTCTTCTATCACTGGGGACCATCTGGAAAGTAGAGCAGCCTGTAGACAGCACATGTGAGCCTTTGCCCAAGGCACAAGCTCGATGGTGGCGGCCATAGATCCCAGGACTTGGAGGTAATCCCATGTCCTGGGGGGGGGGGCTCTTTGAGCCAAAAAACTTCGGAGCTGAGAAGCCAGCTTCAGGAATACATGCCCTTGACAGGGTATCGAAGCGTGATCCGAGAAATTCGATCGCTTGAGACGGATAGAGGCAACTTTTGATGTGGTTGAAACCCAACCGAGCTGCTGTAGGAAGGCAATTACTGTGGAAACAGTTTTGCGAGCTTCTGGAAGGGAGTCCGCGCGAATAAGCCAATCATCCAAGTACGGGTGTACTCTGATTCCCTGCTTGCGTAAGGCTTCTGCCACAACCACCATCACCTTTGAGAAGGTTTGAGGTACCGAGCCTAGGCCAAAGGGCATTGCCCGAAACTGAAAATGTTGGCCAAGGACTGAAAAACGCAGGAAACGCCGGTGATCTTCTCGAATGGGAATATGAAAATATGCTTCCGCGAGATCCAAGGATGCTAGAAACTCTCCCCGGCATACTGAGTGAATGACTGACCACAGGGTCTCCATCCGGAAGTGAGGTACTCAAAGGCTGCGATTTACGCCTTTGAGGTCCAAAATTGGACGAAAAGAGCCATCTTTCTTGGGCACCATGAAATAGATGGAATAACGGCCTAGCCCTCTTTCTAATGGAGGGACTGGACAAATGGCTTTTAAGGAGAGAAGCCTCTGAATGGTAGTTTGAATGGCCACTTGTTTTTCGCCGAGCATCCTGGAGAGACCAGGAAGGCATCGTGAATGGGTCAGCAACATTCGAGAGAATAGCCGTAACTATATTGAGGGCCCATCGATCTGAAGTTATGAGTGCCCACTGTTGAGAAAAAAAAAGGGTCAACCCTCCGCCTACAAGCGGAAGGATCTCTAGTGGGCGGACTGTCCCGTCAGCGGGAAGAACGGGAGGCTCCAGGTAACTTCCCTGGGCCAGAGTACGAGTCCGTTCCTTTGCGGGCTCCTCGAAAGGACTGAGCTCTCTGTCCAAAGCGATGGGCAGAAGCGGAAGAAGCACCTGGCTTAAAGGCACGGTATCTTCGTGAATCCTGAGATTTAGAAAATGGCCAAAAACCGTGGAATTGAGATTCACGACGAGAGGATGTCTTTGGCCTGTCCTCCGGTAAACGTTGTGACTTCACCTCTCCCAGATCTTTCACTAATTTATCAAGATACTCGCCAAAAAGGAGTCTCCCTTTAAAAGGCAACTTAGACAGATGGGTCTTAGGCAACATCTGCTGCCCATTGACGCAACCATAGCTATCTTCTAACCACTGCCACCGCCGCCACGGAACTAGCTGGCAGTCGTAGAAGATCATAAAAGGCATCTGCCAGGAATGCAGCGACTGACTCGAGACGCGCCAACTCAGGTTCGTCTGTAAGCAGCTGAATCTATTGGAGGGAGGCTCGAGCCGCCAAACCTCCACAAACCGCAGCTTGTAGGGAAAGAGTGGAGGACAAAAAAGCTGTCTTAAGTAGGCTCTCAACTTTACGGTCCTGTTGGTCTCGGAGTGCCGCTCTGCCCTCAACCGGAATAGTTGTATGCTTAGTGACCCCGGTCACCAAAGCATCCACTTTCGGGTATGTCAGCCAATGGTCGAGGTCAGTGGGAGACCAAGGATACAACTGACGAATACGGCATGCGGTGCGGAAAGAAGAATCTGGAGAGTCCCATTCCCGAGATACCATTTGCTGCAATTCCGCTGGAAAGGAAAAGGCTTTGGAAGGTTTATGAATACTTTGCAAAATAGGATCCGGCTGCAACAGAGCTTGGGAACTCTGTGGATCAGGCGTGTCGACGAGGCATAGCGACTCTATCACCTGTGTGATTAGGGCCGGCGACTCCTCTTTCCGAAAAAGTCTGATATCTTGAGAGTCCTCTTGAACTGTCAGCGAAGAATCAGACGGAGAATATTCCCCATCTTCTTTCTCCGACGAATCATGGCTCACCTCCAAAGATTTAAAATCTTTTTGGATATTCGTAGTGTCCCGCAAGCCACATGCAACGTTCCTGGTTGGACGTACTGCTTTAAGGCCTAAGGTCTTATGGGACCGCTTGCGAGACCACGCCATATCTTTGTCTGCTACCAGGGCGGGTGCTGGAGGTATTCCAAAAGACTCCGAACGCCACAGATGCCATGCCTGGCAGAAGAGCGTCATGAACTCACTGTTAGCCGAAGCTGCTGTGGCTTCCAGCGGCAGTGGACGCAAAATGGGAGCTGACCGAGTCCTTTCTGCAGGAAGACCCGGCTGCAGGGGCTCTAAGGAGGGAGGAGTTAAGGCGCTGATGTCCCCAGCTGGCAGCGCAGTGGGTATGGAGGAAGAAGATTCTTTGGATGCAGCATACAGGTGAAACACAAGCGATCTATTAACTCCTTCTGCTTCTTATTACATACAATGCACCTGTGCAGACAAACAGGCATTGCAGAGGCTTAAAAACCTTCTTTTTCAAACAAAAATCAATGTAGGCTTAGGGAAAAGACTCTTCAAAGAAAAGGGATTTTGAAACTCCCTGTGCCTTCACAGCATGTTAAATGCTTTGAAATGGCTGCACAGAGCTGTTTCCCGCCACAAAAAAAACACTGAAGAGAAATACTGACTAGGTCCTCTAGGGACACTCCTATGTCACCCAGAGCCCAACCAATCACAGCTCTGGAGTGATTTTTCTCTGTCTCCAACATCTGCTGGCAGGGGGACATAACCCGCTTGTCTGGACTGGTCTAGCAGTATGAAGTGGAATAGAATGCTAGGTATCATAAGGAAAGGAATGGAGAATAAATCAAAGGATATTATAATGCCTCTGTATCGTTCAATAGTGCGACTGCACCTTGAATATTGTGTGCAATTCTGGTCACCGTATCTTAAAAAGGATATAGCGTTATTAGAAAAGGTTCCGAGAAGAGCCACCAAAATGGTAAAGGGGATGGAAGGATACCCCTATGGCTAAAACGGTTAGGGCTCTTCAACCTGGAAAAGAGACGGTTGAGGAGAGATATAATCGAGGTCTATAAATTAATGAATGGAGTGGAATGGGTAAACGCAGATCGATTGTTAACACCATCAAAATATAGAGAGACTAGGGGGCAATTAATGAAACTACAGGGTAACCTATTTAAGACTAATAAGAGAAAATATTTTTTTCATTCAATGTGTAATCAAACTCTGGAATTTGCTACAGAAGGATGTAGTAAAAGCTGTTAGCATAGCAGGGTTTAAAGAAGGTTTGGACAAGTTCCTGGAGGAAAGGTCCATAAACCATTATTAACAGGGACTCAGAATGTCCACTGCTTGACGCAGTACAAGCATTGTGGAACCTATGTCTTTTGTGGAAACTGCTTGGTACATGTGACCTAGAATGGCCACTGTTGGAAACAGGATACTGGGCTTGATGAACCTTGGTCTGACCCAGTATGGCATATCTTATGTTCTTATGGGAAAGTGACAATACACCTTGGCGAGGTCTAGGGAGGTGAGGAACACCTGCTGCCTCACTAATGCAATGACAGATCAAAGTCCTCACATGGAAATTTGAGACTCTGAGTCCAAAAACAACCGCCTTTAAGTCCAAGTTATGCCAGAAGGAATCTCCCTTCCTGAGATGTGCTATGCAGATGGAACAACATTTCTGGCCCTGCTGTGGAAGACATGAGATAAATAATCTGCAGTTGCAAGACACACTGAATAGTTTCCTCAAACATCGCCCATGTGCAGAGAATTGCAGGCAGATTAGCAGAGAGTCCCTTATCAGCACTGTCGTAATTAAAAAAATGCACATCATAATTCTCAAGATGTCCTGAATCAGAGACTTTAGGGATAGAAGACGGTAATCTTCCAGAAGAAGCAGATTCTTTTCCAGCCTTGACCAAGAATCCTGGACCCACTAGTCTAAAGTGGTATGGGTCCCTCAAATAAACAGCCCAAGCTACACATCAACTGGCTGCACCCCAGGAGGAATTGCCGGAACTCAATGAGAGGTATTATTGACTCCCAATAGAACCATGGTGGAAGCTTGATCATGCCAAAAATGCTAAAAAAAGATGCAGAATCATAGTAAAAAGGGAGTCCTGTAAAAGGAATCTCAACACTTCTTGGGCAGACTGGGGAAAACCAAGAGGAAAGCCACAGGTGTCTACAGAAGTGTGGGAGACCCAGCTGTTACACAGAGGACTTTTTTTTTTTTTTTTTTTTTTTAAATATTGGAGTGGCCCACTGAAACCAATGGGAAAAAGAAAAATCAGGTAAGAAAATCAGAAAAATATGAAGCATGCAAAAAAGGATAGCAAGAGGGAAGGGAGGGAAGGAGTCAGAACCCAACGTACTAATCCCAACTCAGGGCTGCCCTGGAGTCTTCTTGATCCTTTTCAGGCCCACCAAGTGCTAGGAATGTGTAAGCGACAGTGCTGGGCACAGGGCAGCTATCAGCTCCACCACACTCCAAGCAACTTTGGGCCTTACCAGGCTCAATCACAATGACCACAACATTGTATTTTTATTTTATTTATTTAACAGTTTTTTTATACCGCTTTATCATTTCAATCAGAGCAGTTTACATTGTAACTTAAACTTAAGAAGATAAGATATGCCATAATGGGTCAGACCAAGATCCATCAAGACCAGTATCCTGTTTTCAACAGTGGCCAATCTAGGTCATACGTACCTAGCAGTTTCCCCAAAAGACACAGGTTTCACAATGCTTGTATTGGGTCAAACATTGATATCCTGGGTCCCTTCTTAATAATGGTTTATGGATCTTTCCTCCAGGAACTTGTCCAAACCTTTTTTAAACCCAGCTACACTAACAGCCTTTATTACATCCTCAGGTAACAAATTCCAGAGTTTGATTACACGTTGAGTGAAAAAATATTTTATTTTATTAGTCTTAAATAGTTTTACCCTGTAGCTTCATTGCATGTCCCCTAGTCTTTCTATATTCTGATAACATAAACAATCGATCTACGTTTACCCGTTCCACTCCGTTCATTAATTTATAGACTTTATCATCTCCCCTCAGCCGTCTCTTTTCCAGGGTAAAGAGCCCTAACCTTTTTAGCCTTTCTTCATAGGGGTATCCTTCCATCCCCTTTACCATTTTGGTGGCTCTTCTCTGAACCTTTTCTAATAACGCTATATCCTTTTTAAGATACGGCGACCAGAATTGCACACAATATTCAAGGTGCGGTCTCACCAAGGAACGATATAGAGGCATTATAATATCCTTTGTTTTATTTTCCATTCCTTTCCTTATGATACCTAGCATTCTATTTGCTCTCTTGGCCGCCGCTACACACTGGGCCGAGGGTCTTAACATGTTTCTACAATGATGCCTAAATCTTTTTCCTGGGTGGTGGTTCCTAATGTGGAAACTTGCATCGTGTAACCATAGTTTGGGTTGTTCTTCCCTAGGTGCATAACTTTGCACTTGTCCACATTAAATTTCATCTGACATTTTGATGCCCAGTCTTCTAATTTATCAAGATCCTCTTGTAATTTTCCACAATCCTCTTGGATTTTAACAACTTTAAATAATTTTGTGTCATCTGCAAATTTGATAACCTCACTCATTATTCCCTTTCCCAGGTCATTTATGAATATATCAAAAAGCAGCGGACCCAGCACAGATCCCTGGGGTACACCACTATTCACCTTGCTCCATTGGAAAAACTGGCCATTTAGCCCTACCCTCTGCTTTCTATCTTTTAACCAGTTCCTGATCCACAATAGTACACTGCCTCCTATCCCATGACTCTTTAGTTTTGCCAAAAGTCTCTGATGAGGGACCTTGTCAAAGGCTTTCTGAAAGTCCACATACACTATATCAACCGACAGACCATTGTCTACCTGTTTATTCACACCTTCAAAAAAACATAACAGATCTTCCTTGTCTAAAGCCATGTTGGCAGTCTCCCATTAAGGCATGACTATCTACATGTTCAGCAATTTTGTTCTTTATGATGGTTTCTACTATTTTTCCCAGTACTGACGTCAGGCTCACCGGTCTCTATTTTCCCGGATCACCCCTGGAACCCTTTTTAAAAATTGGCATTACGTTTGCCATCCTCCAATCTTCAGGTATTACAGATGATTTTAATGATAGTTCACAGATTACTAATAGCAGGTCTTCAATCTCATATTTCAGTTATTTCAACACCCTTGGATGTATACCATCCGACCCAGGTGATTTGCTACTCTTCAGTTTATCTAATAGTTGTAATACATCTTCCTGATGTATCAATATTTCCTTCAATTCTTCCGCACCTTTAAATACCACTTGTCAGACGGCTGCCTGGGTGAGAATCTTCACAGACTTGACAATGCATATATTTATATGATTTTTGCAAGGTATTGTGGGTAATGTAGTTCATTCACACCAGACACAGCTGCTGACAATAATTTAGTTGTGCACAAGTGTTAAAGCCAATAAGATACTTCTTTATTTATGGGGTTATTTCTCCCAGCACAGATATGCTTGGTAGCACATAAATTAGGTTACTTGCTTGTAGTGTTTAACTTGGTAAAACAAAGTCAAAAATCAAAATCAGGACAACAACCTTCAAACTTGTCAGGCAATTAGCTAATGTTTTCTTAGCATATCTCTAACAAACGAAAAGTCACCAAGAAAGAAATAAACTGTTCTTGTAAGGTTAACTTCTGATTACTTTCCACACAGATCCAGAAGTAATTCTCTCCTAGCTCACAAGCAATTAGGTGCAGTTCAATTGCTATCAGTTATCCAGCTGAAACCCTTTGGCAGGCTGGCTTTCTACTGTGTGAGTCAAATCCTGCTTCAGGAGCTTTTCTTAGTGGAATAAAGAACAAATTTATATTTTCTTTGTGATGGCTGCTGTGTTTTATCACAGAAAGTTACCAACGGAGTTTGGATAGAGAGCAGTCCATATAAACAATATCTTGATCTGCTATTATTTCCCCTTCATCAACAAGCATAGGGTCACTATCATGAATTGGCACAGATGAATCTTTCAATGGAGCACTTTCAGGAGAACACTTATTTCCCTGCTGTCTTTCAAGGTTATAGCTAGGGCATAGATCAATGTTCATACCTGAGCTTCCATTGTTGCCATAGTTCCTCTCTATATAGCCTGGCCAGTATGTAGTCCAGTTCTTATGTCCAGCCTTCCAGTCCTGATCCCTGGACACTGGATCTCTCTTCACATACCTTCTGGCATAGGTCTTAGAGTCCCTTCCACGTGCAGCCGTCTCCCTCACAGGTAGCCTCTGGTGATTCCTTGTTCTGCAGCACCATTCCTCTGGCTTTCCCCAGTCCAATGGTCTATGCTGGCCCTTGGAATACCTCCCAGTATACGTACTGCCTTGGACTCTTCTAGACCTCTCAAAGGCTTTTCTCCTCTTCCTTCCAGAGGGTTCCTTTCCTTCTCTATCCGTCCGGTTTGGCTTCTGCTTCTGCTGATTGTTCAGATGAAACTGATGATCCTTCTCTGCATATCCAAGGTGATCATGAAGCTGGTCATCTGTAGAATAAACTCTACTCTTATTCTGCTTGGATGAGTACTCCTCCCTAATACAGCGCAGCTGTGCTGAATCAGGCCCTGCCCTTTGAGATGAGTGCTTAGGGATTACCTCATAGCCCTCCTGATTGAACACACTTTCCCCACTTCAGCTCCTCTAATGGCTGTTGGAAACCTGGTGCATTCTGGGACTGGTAGTCTTTTATGGCAAAATTCTGTTTTCTCATTTCTACCAGCACTGACAGGTTGCTTGTTCAGAGACACTTCACCTTTTCTATAGCTCCTTCCTGAGCTATGATAAGCTTCCTTATCACACACTTCAGTCATGGGTAACATCTCTACATCTTCCTCAGTAAAGACCGAAGCAAAGAATTCATTCAGTCTCTCCACTATCGCCTTGTCGCCTCTTAGTGCCCCTTTAACCCCTCTATCATCTAATGGACCAACTGACTCTCTCACAGGTTTTTGCTACGAATGTACTTGAAAAAGTCCTTATTACACGTTTTTGCTTCCGCAGCAAGCTTCTTCTCAAATTCTCCCTTTGCCTGTCTTATCAATGCCTTGCATTTAACTTGCCAGTGCTTGTGCTGTTTCCAGGTTTTGTCGTTTGGCTCTTTTTTCCATTTCCTGAAAAATGCTTTTTTGGGATCAGCCTCTCTGACCTCACCTTTAAACCATGCTGGCAGTTTTTTGGACTTCCTTCCACTTTTCTTAAAGCATGGAATACAGCTGGTCTGGGCTTCCAAGATAGTATTTTTCAACAACGCCCAAGCTTGATGCGAGTCTTTAAACTTTGCAACTGCTCCTTTTAGTTTTTTCTTAACTATTTTACTCATTTTATCATAGTCTCCCTTTCGAAAGTTAAAACATAGTACTGTGGATTTCCTTACTATCCCTCCTCCATTAATTAAATCAAACTCGATCATGCTATGATCACTATTGCCAAGTGGCCCCAACTCCCTTATCTCTTGCACCAGATCTGGTGTTCCACTAAGGCCTAGGTCCAATATGGCTTCTCCTCTGGTTGTTTCATGAACCAGCTGCTCCAAGAAGCAGTCATTTATTTCATCTAGGAACTTTATCTCCCTAGCATGTCCTGCCGTGACACTGACCCAGTCGATACCGGGGTAATTGAAATCACCCATTATTATTACTGTGCTGTAACTTTTGTTAGCTTCGTTGATTTCTTTGAGCATTTCATCATCCATTTGTTCATAGGCGGTCAATAGTACACCCCCACTGCCATCGCCTTCCCCTTTTTACATGGAATTTCAATCCATAGAGATTCTACAACAAATTTTGTTTCCTGCAAAACTTTAATCCTTTCTGACTCAATGCCCTCTCTAACATAGAGTGCAACCCCTCCACCAATTTGATCAGCTCTATCATTACGATATAGTTTGTACCCAGGTATCACAGTGTCCCACTGGTTGTCCTTCTTCCACCATGTCTCTGAGATTCCAATCATATCTAACCTCTCATTTAGTGCTATATATTCTAACTCTCCCATCTTATTTTTTAGACTTCTAGCATTTGCATACAAGCATTTTAGAGACTGCTTTTTATTCATATTAATCTGGCTATTGGTAGGCATGGGTAATTTGGGATCTTTAAGCTCTGTCTGCTCCATACTTGAGGGTATTTGGGCTACTTTACTCTTTTTTTGGAACCTCTTTGCTTTTGGTAGTATCCTTCAAGGATACATTCTTCCAAACCATGCGCTCTTGTGCGACTGTCGGCTTTCCCCTATTATCTGCTCTATCTCCTTTTTAAGGAGATTGGTAATGTACATTGAACAGGGACATTGATAACTTGGATTTTTCTGAGCAATGGAGGGTTAAGTGACTTGCCCAGGGCCACAAGGAGTGCTAGTGGGAATCGAACCCCGGTCTCTTGGTTTCCAAGCCAGTGCTCTAACCACTAGGCTATTCCTCCACTCCAGGTGTGGGCCAGGACAGTCAGGCCTATCTGCACTGCTGCACCAGTCCACAGTCTGCCACCTGATGGAAGCAGAAAAATACTCGCTTTTCTCAGTGCTGCACCAGAAAACACACCAAGTGATGACATCACCGAAAGTTGCGATGACCTACTCATCTGGACTGGTTCAGTAGGATGATAAGGAATACTAAATTTTCTTGTCATACAGGTGACCACACAACAGCCCAATTACTGAAGGAACACACTTAAATTTTAAGTTCCCCCATAGTATAAGCCTTTATCATTGATAATGCAAGTAACATGAAAGCCACATTGCAATATTTAAAGTGAGGTATCCTCGTTCAATAATTAGACTGTCTTGCCCATGGGTTAAATAAGACACTAAGGGGTATGTTTACTAAACCGTCATAACGTGCGCTCTGCGACGTTATCGCGCAATAAGGTACCTTATCGTGCGATGATGGCGCTTTTTAAGGCGCACAGGTACCATAACGCGCGCTGCGGCGCAAACGAGCGCTGAAGGCGGGGAAAGGCTCCCGGAGGGCGGAGGAAGGCTCCCCAGGGGCGGAGAGAAGGGGTCAATGGGTGGAGAGTGGGAGGGGAGAGGCTCCCCGCACACTAACGATGTGAAATCCGAGGCCAAAACTAACGCCAGTGAAAACCTCGCGTTAGAGCTGATTTAAAGGGCAATGGCAATGTACAGCAAAACCAGGGAAACCTACAAAAAAGTGATAAGTGTGATATATGTGCACGGAACAAAAATGCAAATAAACAGTGAAAATGACCCCAACAAAATAAAAAAAAAACATAACCAAGCTGGGCAATAGTGATATTAATGGGAAACATCAAAAAGCACTCCCGAGAAAGCTCCAAAAAAAAGATATGAATTTTCAAAGGGTCTACGCTCCGTCCCCATACAAGGTGACTGATCCCACAGTGCAATTGCGCTCATCAGGGTTTCCCTCTCCATTGGACAGGTTACCTATGGCATACACATGTTCCACAACAGCAGGGCGGGCATGTCGGAATGGGCAACTGGACAGATGCTAGGAAAGAGGATACAGAGGGCTGCAGGCGGCACATGCTGTGGTGCAGCTCGGGCACAGTGCGGACTAGGCAGATGCCTAGGTGGCACTTAGGAATGCTGAAACTGTACAGCAGCCAGAAAGCAACTGATGAGGGCCCAACATGGGCACGAGAGTGTTTATCACAGTGTCACAGGGGATAGTACCCAGCAGGTACCTCCAAGGGCACAGAACATTGGCAGGCGGTGTTGGGGGTAAGCGTGGACGCCTATGCAGGCACCCCTACCCCAGAACACGCACCATAGGCAGCCGCCTATCTGCACACTGGATGGCTTGAGACTGCACACCACCAGCACCACCAGCAGAAGGGCATGTCAGCATGGTGGCAGAGGGGTACTGGTGGTGGAGGGGGGCAGTGGCAGCTGCCCAGAGCAGACCATGGCCTAGCCCTGTGTAGGTGGGTGCCATGCACTGCAACAGACAGGCCCTGCCGGACAAACAGTCATGGTATCACCAGGGAATGCACTGTCTCTGTGGCAACAAGGTGGTGCAGTGCACACAACCAGTGTGTTTGGAGGTCGAAGGTCACAGGTTCAAGTCCAAGCTATGGTGCCTGCCAACCCAGTCCCCATATTTTACCCACTACTACAACGTGCTAATACAGACAGAACCTTTATTGCAGATGACGTAAACATGCCCAAAACACCTACATTTTACCCTACAGAGCACAGACGCCATAAACAGGTGCATTACCTAGAGCAGTCTCCCAAATGCAGTCCTGGAGGGCCAAACACCATTCAGGTTCCATGCTGCCTCTAATAAAGATGCCTGTGCTGCATATCTATGCACCACCCCCATGGTATGCAGATGTATCTCATGCATATTCATGAGGGACAGCATGAAAACCCGAACAGTGTTTGGCACACCAGGACTGGAGTTGGGAACCTCTGCCGTAAAGCAGCAGCCAACAGGGGCAGACACACCCACACCCACAGGCTCCATTAGCCAATGCCCCCTGGAGAGGCAGGACATTGGGCCCTGCGTGCATCTCCCAATACTAGCACTTGCATACCTTAGCAATGCCACCCTACACCTGGGAATACAGTACACAGCTATCAAAAGGTTGCTATGATTACTGACAGATAGCAATTCCTACGTTAAGTTTGCTGATTGAGCTCCATCATAGCAACCTTTCTGATGTCTGTGGGGTGTGCTTCAGGTCTGGTCTCTGACAGTATTTACCACCCTGGGGAGTGACCCCCAACAGTTTTGCGTATCATATCCATGCCTGCACTGTGCCCAGGACTGATGTGGTGGCCAGGGCTGCTAAACACCTCTATAGTAGCACAATGCTGGCATAGGTGTGGGAGTGTGTGTCTGTCTATCCAGTGTGTGGTGGCTGCAAACACCCTCCACAGCCCACACTGCCAGCACTGTTGCCAGTATTGGCCTGCTAATGTGCATAATGAGAAGCAAGGTACCATGGGTATAGCCCGGACAGTGTGGCCTGGCCAGGATGCATCTGCACAGGGCATAGGGCAATGGCTGGGAAACTGTAGTGCACGGCCACCACCTGCACAGACAGGGTGGCCACAGTATGTCCTGCTGGGAGTTCACTCTCACCCTGACTGAGCAGTGACCATGGCATGGCTAAGTTCCCCCATAGTGCCCTATAATATCTCTTTCATTTGATATTTCTGGGTTTCCTTTTGGGGCCCAATCACTGACTTATCTGCTTGGTGTGTATGCTGACATCCCAGTTCTGGGTGCATGCATCTCCTCCAGGAACATGCCCTATGGATTAGCTATCAGACCGTCTGCAGCTAGTGTGTGTCTTGCTGGAACACCTTGCAGGGTGCAGTGGCTGCAGGCTTGCTGCAGGAGAATATCAGATTGTGGTGGGGTGCAGCTGAGTATTTCCGGGCCTAATGTCTGTCTGTCTGCTATTGCTTTATAGATGTGTACAGAGCTGCATTGACTGCCCTGTAGGGTATCCTATGGAGCGACTTATAGGGTGCCCTATAGGGGACATTATAGGGTGCCGTGGCGGACAGTGCACTTTATAATGTGCCCTATTGAGTACCGTATAGGGTGCCTTATGCGGCACCTGAGGTTACAGCACGTGAGGGTGTGTTTGCTGGCAGCAATTAATAAAATACAAATAAAGTGCCGCAGGAAACAATACTTACATGTCAAAGCTGATGCCTCAGCCAGCCTTAAGTATTAGGCACACTGGGGATCGAACTCATGACCCCGGTATCATCAGTCAGTGCCTTAACCATTGTGCTACACTGCTGTTCCTCCTTGCATGTCAGCACACCTACTTAAGATTTCCATGCGTTTAAATGCACAGTGCTGCCATCAAAAACAGTGCTATGAACTTGCATTGCCTCATAGGGCACCCTATATGGTGCCCTACAGGCCACCCTTTAAGCAACATTGTAGGGTGCCTTGGCGGACAGTGCACTTTAAACTGTGCCCTCTGGGGTACCTTATGGGGTGCCTTATGCAGCACCTTATGTTACAGCGCTTTGAGAGTGCGTTTGCTAGCAGCAGTAATTAAAATAAAATTAAAATGCCTCATAATGCAATATTACACATAACAGGTAGTGCCTTAGCCAGCCTTATTCATTGGGCACAGTGGGGGATTGAACCCATGACCCCTGCACCATCAGTCAGTGTCTTCACCATTGTACTGCAGCTCTGTTCCTCTGTTTGTACATCAGCGCGCCTGCTTATGCTTCCTGCGTGCGTTTCTCGGGTGCTACTGTGCGCGGCGCACATTAGCGCGCGATAATCCCGGTTTGCTATGTTAAGACTGAAACGCCCACTCCTTATATGGCATCCTGCACACTAGCACCGGGCGCACATTAGGACGGTTTAGTAAACATACCCCTAAGTGTGAATACAATCAAGACAATATTGGAAAACTGCAAAGCAATTATGAAGGTATTTAATGATCATCATGTTACTAATCAGCTTTGAAATAAATTACAGGAAGAAGCAGAGCAGAAAACCGATCTTTACTATAGAAGTAACCAGGTGACGCTCAGCTATACAGTGTTTGCAATTTACACAGTTTGCTCAGCACATTGAGCTATTTACAGTGTGTATCAATAAATGATAGCATGCCAGATTATTCCAGTGAACAACAGGGAGCAGATTCATGACAATGATGTCCTCTGGGTTTGAGCTAAGCAATATTCAACATGCTACTGCCTATTTCAGTTAAGGAGATGCACCAAGCTATTTCAATACAGTATTCCAGGGAGATTCAGATAACTAAATGAAAATCTAACTGAGCTTTTGCCATTTTCACCTCTATCCCAAAAGTTAGAATAAAGAGTAAAACTGGTGTCTTGCAAACAAGCTGAGATCTGCTCATCTAGTTTGTCTGGGAGCAAACCTTTCAGATCCTCAACACAGAATATAACATTTACCATAAAATGAACGGTTGTCTCTTCTCAGTACAATTATGGGGGTAGCTAAGAATGTCTCGATACAGATGAAACAGATTCACTGGTGGAAATGTCTCTGAATATTACCTTTCCTATGCTGTATTTATTTCTTAACCCCACAGATTTGAATGACGTTTTCTTTATAGTGATATCATGAAAGACAAATGTTAAGCTTCACCTCCTCACAAATATGAAAAAACTAAAGCTAAGAGGCTTATAATTGTCCTCTGGAGACATCCACACAGACTCCAAACAAGAGGGTTGAATGAGCTGCGACTCATTCCTGAGTGTACATATCAAGCAAAAGTCTCCAGGAATGAATGGACAAGAGAGGACTTGACCTCTGCCAGCACATCTCTCTAACTGCCAAGGATGGAGATGACCCGATTGATGAGAGGCATGAGAAATTGCGATGAACTCTAGCAACACCCTCTGCCCATCCACCAGATACAGACAGTCCATTGGAAGCCCCTTCTCTACAAAGGAAGGAAGACTCACAATCCAGTCAGAATGAGAAAATAAGGGGGGGGGGCCTCCTCGAAGCAAAAAGGACAGCAAAAGATTCACCGCAAAAAGGAGCCGTCTCAAGAACCAGAAAGGCGTACTCGAAGCCAAGGACTGCAGCACAGACACCCTTTGATGGATATCAGAAATGCCGGGAATGGCTCGTAAAGGATCAAACTCCCTATGGAGGCCTTACACATGGACCCCCTGAAGGTCCTCCCAGTGCCCTCTAGCACAGGAGCCCACTAACACCCAACAGGATACTCAGGCAGAACTGCTTCACTCCTGCTGAAAGAAGTCTTGCTGAGATACCTCCCAAGCGTCCCTTAAAGGAAGGCCTGCAGCAGAGCAAGCCACCATTTGAACCGTAAGGGTTCCAGATCAATCCACAGTCCAGGTGTAATTGCTAAAAGACTAACATCCACTAAAGGCACCAATACTCACTAGGTCCCAAACAGAGAGGCACCAAGTAGCTTTAACACATCAGCATGTGCCCACCAGGGCCAGGCCCTAAGCAAGAAAGCACCAGGAAACAGTCTTACCTGGAGCCCCTGTCATGCTTCTTCTGTAGATTCATACCAGATAAAGGAGAAAAACCACAATGCTTGGCTCCAGTGTCCATAAAACACAATGTGAAAATTCAATCTGGGGCTCCTAGGAACACAGGAAGAGATGGGTCGCTACTTGTGCGGAAGACGGTTCACCCAGGGTCAGAGAGGCAGCCACACTGCATCCCTCTCCTGCCATCTGCAGAATCCCCGTGTCTGAAACCACTCCGTAACCACAATCTACTGGAGAGGTGGACACATTGTGCGAGGACATGGCCTTCCAGTGACCTAAGATATCTAGTGTGGAAGGGCTGAATTCTCTCTGCCCAGACTCACTTCATTCTGACACAGACAGACCACATGCTACCGGACTGCATGATAATGAAGTTTGCAATATACGCTGCAGCTAGGGCAATTAGATGCTTCTCTGCCAAAACAATCCAGCTGTATAGCTACAAGAATCACTGGACCTGCAAGCTCTGTCTCAGTAGAAAGCATGTGCAATCAACAGGGCCATGTTCGAGAACATTCTGCCCATTGTTTCCTTTAAAGGAGGTGCAAACTGTTGCAAAATCTATGTGAGTGCTGCGACCTCCATGCAGACGATCTCCCTGGGGCTCTCTGAGAAAACAGTACCTGGAACAAATGGATCAGGTCTCACACCTCCAGCTCTTCTGACTGGAAGCCAGACTAACCAGCCTCTCCTCAGGTGCTTCCTACAGTCAGGAGATGGAACTGCATCCACTACTTCACCATCTCCTTGATCTCCCAGAAAAGAGAAGAGCCTGATCGACTGGCAGGGAACACTGAAGATCAAATTAGGCACTGCATCTCGATTGACAGCCTCTACACCCTGATGCAAGAATCGGGCCATAAATCAGGCCATAAATTGAAGCTACATACTCGAGGGCCAGAGGAAATCAGACCCGTTGAGTTGCCTGAGTATCAGATGATCTGAGTAAGCAGCATCTTGAATGAAACTTCCATTGACAGTAAACCCCACACAGAAGAATAGTACCAATCTCCAGCACCTCACCTTCTGGGAGGTAATCAGGCTGCTCTTAGAACTGCTGTCTCTCGACTTGAGTTTCCAGCCCGAACTCTGCAGGCTTGTGTTATTTTCACCCTTCACCAAGGACACTAAACCATGAGTTGCCCTTCTTGCTGGCCTGTCTTTCCTACCTATTCTGTTGGCCATACCCTGGGACCTTGTGATCTCACCCCTCGCTTCTCCTTTTGTCCCCTCAGCTTTGTCTTCTCTCCCGGTCCCTTGGTCTGACCACGTCTGTGTTTTCTTTCATGTTGACCTCCCCACTGCCTTGCCCCTTAGGCCGTTACTCCCCTCCTCTTCCTCACATCACAATACTCCTGATACGCTTCTCCAATTCCCCCCCTCAGAAGCCCTCCTCCCTCCAGACTTCCACACTTTTTCCCCGACCATCAGGCTTAGCTCTGGGATTCTACCCTAACCTCTGTCCTGGACGACATCGCCCCTCTCTGCCCAGCTCCTTATCCATGTCATCCTGGTCGACACCCCTGGTATCATCCAGGCCTCTTTCTCCATCATGCTCGCCTCCGTCGTGCTGAGCGTCTTTGGCGCAAGCACCCCCCCCCCCCATGATTCTCTGTCCTATTTCCATTACTGTCACTCTCATTACCGCTCCCTCATTCAAGCCGCTAAGCACTCCTATTATACCAACCTTATCGCTTCCTCCTCCAACTCTTCCCGCCAGCTTTATTCTATTCTCCAGTCCCTATCAGCTCCCCATGCCCACCCCTCACAAGCGCCCTCTGCTGATCTCCCTGATCCTGCCGTTCTCGCATTCTTCTGCCCAGACCAAGCGTGGTAACTACAAAAAGCCTTTATTAACAATTCTTGATCAGGGGTATAATGACACGTCCACAGGGGTGTAAATGCCAAGCCCAACCTGACACTGGCCGTGTTTCAGTTATGCCTTCTTCAGGGGTTCTTTTGGCATACGTGAGACAAAGAATATATCTAAAACACAAACTTCTAGTGTTACAAACCCCAAGGATTATGATCTCTTGATTAAGACCACATCACATATAACTTCCAGGCTTTACACTGTATGTCTTCCGAGCTCTCCTTCTGTTTTTTTGGGGGTCTGTAACACTAGAAGTTTGTGTTTCAGATATATTCTTCATCCCACGTACGCCAAAAGAACCCCTGAAGAAGACATAGCCGAAACACGCATGTTCCTTCCTCCCCCTTCTGTTGCACACCTGCAGTCTACCCGGAATTCTGCCTTTTTCTACCTAGGCCCTAAACTCTGGAATTCTCTCCCCCCAGATCTCTGGCTGGAACTCTCCTTCAACAGGTTTAAATCTCTTCTCAAGACACGCCTCTTTTGCTCCACCTTCAACCTCCCTGTTCCTGCTGCTCCTAGTTGAGGTTCTTTCACCCTTCTTTCTCCACTTAGTCCCTCTTCATTCTGCTCCTCCCTTTCCTATCTCCTCTTTCCTGTTGACTATGGCATTCTTCTCCTTTTCTGGCAGCTATTTTAGTCTACTGTGAACCGCTTTGGTGTCTTTTTGTAAAGCGGTATACCAAGAATTAAATAAAGATAAAGATGAGAGCCTGATATCCAGGCATGAGCAACTGGGCTCTCTGTCTACAGAAAGGCACTGCTAGGAACAGTCAAGATGGTTGCAGGCAGGTGCATGTTGCAATGAGCTTTTCCTTGGAATGAGTAAGAGGAAAGCAAAACTGGGTCTCAAGCACTCCAAGGCACCGGGAGCTTCCTCTCCCTTACTTGCAGGTACTTTGGATACCTACCTAATTTGTCCGCAGAAGCAACCAGCTTTACGAGTGACACAGAGCCCCATTGGCTTCTCGACAGAACAAGACCATTTGTTGAATATCTCTGGGCCAGAGATCACATCGCTGGAACAGTGGTGTCCACCTAAAGCAGCTCTGCTGGAACAAAGTGGATCTGTGTGCTTGGTGGCAGCTGTTCTTTCCCCAAGTTGTGAAGCACTGTGTCCTGGATGGTTAGCTACAGAGAAGAGAGGTGAAAAGTGTGAGTCTGATCTTCTGGGTCAGTATTCCAGTGGTTTAACACTGCAGTTTAGTGGTAGGAGACTCGACTGTTACTCCGGCCCAGATTGGTTTTCCTCCGATGGCTCTTCAGGCTTCAAAAGCTAGTCTGGGTCTGTTTGGATCTCCTGGAACCTTCTCTCTTGTTCGAACTGAAATTTTGATATTGAAGTCCATTTGGACAGCCATTGCTAGACTTGGGGAAGTGTTATTCCCCCAGGTTCAGGCTCTGGCAGTGCAAGTACAGGAGAACACACAACATGTGCAGCAACATACAGAAATAAATTTCCTCCTTACAAACATCAAATGTGGAGCTACAAAGATAGATCATGTGGATGAAGCTTACGACTCTTTTCGTTAAGACACGCTTGCAATTCAGGCAAGGATTGAGACATTTAAAAAAATCTGCTAGATATTCAAAATTTCAGATTTATTAATTTTCCCCATTCAGCTGTTATAAATGCTAGATAATTGTTTAAGCTTTATCTATTAGAGCCCATACCTGTGGCCTGCCCCACCTCGCACCGAAGCCCTACTGGTGGCTGAGCACTAGAGACAGATCCGGCGACATGACGGCCAGCAGATATTCCGGCGCCGTCAGAGAACCGGACAGAAGAAACGGCAAATGCCGAAAACAGGCAGGGGAAGCTGCGAGTGGCGGTGCGAGTGGAGCCTTGTGACCGCGGCCTAACACGTGGGTAATCAACTCAAGGTAGGAGACGTTGATTTCTTCACGTGCTTTTCACGCGCGCTCTAAGACAGGGGGAGAGGAGCAGAAATCGGGAGTGTGGCATTTCACAGGTTCAAAAGGGGGGCCCCCCCTTTTTTGGCTTCGAACAAAGACTTTTATTAATTTCTTTAATTTCTTTTATTTGTTTAAGTTTAATTTAAACAAAGTTTACTGGAATTTCTTTAGGAGGGAAGAGGGATTAATTTAGCTAAAGTACTGGGGCTAATTAATCAATTTAATTAATTTGGCTAATTTATTTTAATTTATTTAAGCGGATTGATTTCTTAAGGGACTCTGCACCATGTCCGGGAGGCCACGGTGCCTGATCTACGGCACCCGGCGGGGCACGGTTACAGAAGCAGGAGTCTGCAGAGGTTGTACCACAGAGGCTGCTTCTGTGGAGCAAGAAATGCAATTGGGGTTATCCCAAGAACGAATCTAGGATTCCCAGGAATCAGGGGACCCCCTGGAGGAGGGGGGGTGAGCGGTCCTCACCTCCGTCTTTAACCATGGATCTCCCTGGAACCTCCCAATCTCAACCCCACCTATCCACACCCTCGCGGGAGGGAGGGGGCTGGGGAGACTTCTCACCTGAATTTGTTCTCCTACTGCACAAAGTCTTTTGTATGTGCCAGCTGGGAACAGGAGGGTTTTCGGTGTCGAAGATAAGTGCACCCCCCAGACAGGGGATGGCCAGGACTCAGGAAGCAGGCATCCCACCTAAGCGGGCTAGACAGATGAATGAGGAGAGCTTCACATCCCCCCCCCCCCCCCATCGAAGAATCTGGAAGAGGAGTTCTCAGACAGAGACGTAGGGGAAGATAAAGAAGAACTCGAAGAGTGAGAGATTCCGGAGGACGAGCAAGCCCGGATTGTACGAGTTTTCCATTGGGAGGAACTCCCAGTATTGATTACGGAATAACTGAGAGTGCTTAATATGGCTCCTGACATGCCAGCGGACAAGGAGGCCTTGGAAGACCCATTGATCTAAGCCAGGGGTGGGCAAACCTTTTGACTCGAGGGCCGCAATGGGTTCATATATTGGACCCGGGGGCCGGACCAAGAGTAGATGGATGGTGTGTATGTGTGAATTAATATAAATTAAATTTAAATTTGTAACATTAAATGTTTAGATTAATTTAAGGTAGAAAAGCATAAAAAGAGTTATTTTACAAAACTTTATGCAATGTATTTCTTTCATAAAATAGTACCTTCAATTTTAGTGTGAACAGTGTTGTTGGTCTCCCTTTTTTGTTAAGGCATCAAAGTCAGGAGATAGCTTTGTTGTTGCAATTCTCAATTTCAAACACATTTACACAGTCCTAATCCAGCCCTTCATCAGCCCATTTCCAGTCCAAGTTCCCCCCCATCACAGCCCATTTCGTCCATTCCCCCCCACCATCACAGCCCATTTCGTCCATTCCCCCCACCATCACAGCCCATTTGCAGTCCTATCCCCCCCACCATCACATCCCATTTTCAGTACTCCCCCCATCACAGGCCTAATGTAGTCCGTTCCCCCTTAACAGCCCATTTCCAGTCTGTTCTCCCCCCCCCCCACAACAGCCCATTTCCAATCTGTTTCCCCCCATCCCAGCCCATTTTGTCCGTCCCCCCCCATCACAGCCCATTTCCAGTCTGTTCCCCCCCCCACATCACAGCCCATTTCCAGTCTGTTTCCCCCATCCCAGCCCATTTTCAGTCCGTCCGTCCCCACCATCACAGCCCATTTCCAGTCTGTTTCCCCCCCATCACAGCCCATTTCCAGTCCATTCCCCCCCATCACAGCCCATTTCCAGTCCATTCCCCCCATCACAGCCATTTCCAGTCCGTTTCCCCCCCCATCACAGCCCATTTCCAGTCCGTTCCCCCCCCCCATCACAGCACATCCAGTCCTAGCCGCCCCCCTGAAGAGCCCCGCGCTGTCTAAGGGGCTGCAGAGGGAGCCGGGGAAGCCCGCGCGAGGCCCCGGCTCCCTCTGCACAGCCCACCAGCATGAAGAACCTTTACCTTCCCGCTGGCGGCTGTTTCAATGAAGCCGCGAATGCCGGGAAAGGTTAAAGGCAATGCCCTTTAACCTCTCGCGGCATTCGTGGCTTCATTGAAACAGCCGCCAGCGTGAAGGTAAAGGCTCTTCACGCTGGCGGGCTGTGCAGATGGAGCCGGGGCTTCGCGCGGGCTTCCCCGGCTCCCTCTGCAACAGTCCATTTGTTCACCAGGATAACTGATACAGCGGGCCGGATTAAAAGGTCCGCCGGGACGTATACGGCCCGCGGGCCGTAGTTTGCCCATTCCTGATCTAAGCAGTTAGGAAATACCAGAAAGTTTTTCCAGTGCACAGAGTGGTGCGTCAAATGTTTCAGGAGGAATGGAATCAACCAGAATCCAACCTGAGGGGAGTACGATCTATGGCTCGACTGTATCCATGCCGGAGCTAGACAAGGAATTGCTGAAGTCTCCCAGAGTGAATGTGGCTGTCTCGGCAGTCACAAAAATACGACTATCCCGGTCGAGGGCAGTACGGCTCTGAAGGATGCCCAGGATAGAAAGCTGGATACGCTGCTGAAGCAAGCCTTTGATGTTAGTGCCCTGGCCTTACAGGCTTCAGTGTCAGGGGCTTGGGTTGCAAGAGCCTATCTGAGGTGGTCTCAGCAACTTCAGTTAGCTGGTGGTCTGGCCGATAATGTGCAGACAGAAGCAGCTAGGATGGAGTCGGGAGCGGCCTACCTGGCAGATAGTATGACCTCATTAGGAGCCTAGAAAAGAATACGGCCTCGGTCGTGGCAGCTAATCGATATTTGTGGCTATGCAACTGGGCGGCGGATGCTTCCTCGAAGGCACGCCTGAGTAGATTCCCCTTTAAGGGAAAGTTGCTCTTCGGAGAGGACTTGGATAAGTTGGTAAAGGAGCTAGGCGAGACCAAAGGGGACAGACTCCCGGAGGATAGTCCAAAACAGGGACGGTTGCCGGCCCCCACGCGTAGCCAACCAAAAGACTTTTGGAGGTTTTCAACATCCTTTCACAGGGGCCGTTTCCCCTCGAGGGGACAAAGCTTCCGGGGGGTTCGTGGAGCAGGAAGAGGTTTTGGGACCTCTTCCTCCTCTGCGGGCCCTAGGAAAGCACAATAAGACAATGGGGGTCCAGGAGGGGCTGCTGCCAGTGGGGGGGGGGGTTGGTTAAGGCAGTTCCTTCCCACCTGGACCCGGGTCACGTCCGATCAGTGGATTTTGGAAGTGTTCCAAGAAGGTTATGCTCTCGAGTCTGCAAAGCCGGTCCGACCAGCCTTTGTTCAGTCCCCTTGCAGGTCTCCAACAAAGAGAGCAGCGGTAGAAGACACTCTTTCAAGGCAACTATTGATTGGGGCAGTGGTCCCGGTTCCGTTAGACCAACATGGATCCGGTCGATACTCGATTTACTTTGTAGTTCCAAAGAAAGAAGGGACCTTTCGGCCAATTCTCGACCTAAAACGGATCAATCAATGTCTCGGAGTACCACACTTTCGGATGGAAACTCTGAAGTCAGTAATTGTGGCCGTATGGAAGGAAAGGTTCTTGACTTCTTTAGACCTGACAGAAGCGTATTTGCATATTCCCATTCGAAAGGCCCACCAACAGTTTCTGCGATTTGCAGTCCCAAGAGGACATTTTCAGTTTCAGGCTCTGCCATTCAGCCTGGCAACGGCCCCTCGGACTTTCACGAAGGTGATGGTGGTGGTGGCCGCAGCTCTACGAAAGGAGGGAATCTTGGTATATCTCTACCTAGATGACTGGCTGGTCTGGGCGAAATCAGAGGCAGAAAGCCGCAAGGCGATGGCCAGAGTGGTGGCATTCCTGCAGGAGTTGGGGTGGGTCATCAATCTGGCAAAGAGCAGGTTAGTGCCCACGCAGAAACTAGAGTATCTCGGAGCAAGGTTTGACACCGCGAGAGGAAGGGTGTTCCTGCCGCCTCAGAGGTTAAGGGATCTGAGGCGCCTCATGTCACAATTTCTGGGAAGGCAGAACCCTATGGCCTGGCATTACCTACAGGTACTGGGAACCATGGCGGCAATGATAGAGGTGGTGCCGTGGGCCAGAGCACATATGTGACCGCTTCAATGGGCCCTTGCTGCGATGATGGTCCCATCAGCATCAGCCATTGTCCATGGTGTTACACTGTCCCCATCTAACCAGGAGGGCCTTACAGTGGTGGCGCTGCCCAAGGAACTTGGAACGCGGAATGCCCTTCAGCCTCCGCTGTGCGTGCAGTTGATGACGGATGCAAGTTTGGCAGGCTGGGGGGCTCATTGCAAAAGCCAGTTTGCCCAGGGCCTCTGGAGTGCGGTGGAGGCTCAGTGGTCCATCAACAGACTGGAAATGCGGGCAGTAGCCTTAGCGCTCAGAGAGTTTGAGTCCTCAGTCCGACAAAGAGCAGTCCATGTCCTCTCCGACGACGTCACGACAGTGGCCTACATCAACCACCAGGGAGGAACGAGCAGTCCTCCTCTGGAGGAGGAAGCAGGCAACCTGTTGCAGTGGGCAGAAGCCCATCTAATAGCCATATCGGCACAGCACGTGGCCGGTGTAGACAACGTCAGAGCGGATTACCTGAGCAGGTGCAAGATAGATCACAGAGAGTGGGAACTCGCTCAGGAGGTATTTGACCAGGTGGTAGCCCGATGGGGGACTCCAATCATGGACCTCATGGCAAGATGGGAGTCAGCCAAGGTGAATCGATTTTTCAGTCGCAGGAAAGAAAGGATGTCGGAAGGCCTGGATGCGCTGGTCCAGAGGTGACCTTCAGAAGGTCTCCTGTACGTTTTCCCTCCCTGGGCTCTCATAGGGAGAGTCCTGCAGCGGGTGGAAACCCACCAAGGTTTTGTAAATCTCATAGCCCCGGACTGGCCACGGCAGCCATGGTATGCAGATCTGGTGAGACTAATGGCCGGGTGCCCACGGCGGCTTCCCTGCAGGGTCGACCTATTAGTGCAGGGACCGGTACGAATGCCCCAGGTGGATTGGTTCTCGCATATGGCCTGGCTATTAAAAGGGCGAGGCTCCGGAAGCGGGGATATTCCAGAGCAGTAATTTCGACCTTGTTGAGCGCGGGGAAGCGCTCGACCAGCCTCTCGTATGCGAGGGTATGGCGTATATTTGAGGCATGGTGTGCGGGTCAGGAGAAGAACCCCCTAGCGGCCTCCATGCCGGAGGTTCTAGAGTTTCTGCAAGTGGGCTTCGAGAAAGGCCTAGCGGCCAGCTCCTTGCGGGTTCAATTAGCCGCCATTGCTTGTTATAGGGGTAAGGTCGGTGGAAAGCCCTTAGGGGACCACGCTGACATTAGCAGGTTCCTGCGAGCGGTTAGGCGTTTACGACCCCAACAGAGGTCAGTGATTCCCCCATGGGACCTCAATCTGGTGTTGAATGCGTTAACGGGGTAGCCTTACGAACCAGGGGGGAAAGCCTCGTTGAAGGATTTGACCCTAAAAACAGTTTTTTTGATAGCTATCTGTTCGGCTAGGCGTATTTCCGAGCTTCGGGCTCTGTCTAGTCTGCTGCCCTTTCTCTGTTTCTTCAAGGAAAAGGTGGTTTTGCGGACAGTCCCTTCCTTTTTGCCCAAGGTCGTCTCTCCTTTTCATGTGAACCAGGTCGTATCTCTCCCATCCTTTTCTAGCGAAGGACGGAAGGGGAAGGATGAGAAGTTACGTCGCCTGGATGTACACAAAGTGCTAAAGTCTTATCTGAGGAGCACGGCGTCCTTTCGAAAGTCTGAACAGTTATTCGTTCAGTTTGGAGGGCTGCGTAAAGGGGAGGCTACAGCCAAGGCATCCATCTCTAGATGGATCAGGGAGGCTATTGCGGCAGCCTATATCCTGAAAGGGAGGCTGGTTCCAGTGGGATTTCGAGCACATTCGATGAGCCCAGGCAACATCATGGGCGGAATATAGTCTGATTCTGCTGCTGGATATTTGCAGAGCGGCCACTTGGTCGTCGCTACATACCTTTGCCAAGCATTACAGGTTGGATGTTCAGGCGGCAGCAGATGCTGGTTTTGGGCAGGCGGTGCTTCGGTCCGGGATGGCTAACCCCTCCAGGCTTGAACGGCTCTGTTACATCCCAGAAAAAAGGGACTAGACTGGAGAGACGAAAAGGAAAGAGTAATTAGATCTTACCTGCTAATTAGTGTTCCTGAAGGAACTCCAGTCCAGTCCCTGATCCCACCCGGGCGCTGTCATGAAGAAGACTCTTCTGAGCCTATGGAAGTAGGGCAAGATGAGGATTTGCTTTCAGAAACTGACAGGCATTCTGAGCACATGGCTCAGTGTTTGCAAAGAAGAAGTAAACAAAGGGAGTCACGAGCTAGAAAGACACGCCCCTGCTGTGACGTATTCCCTAGCTCAGGAGGTAATGAGTTTCACCTGTTTCACGGCAGGGCACGGCACAGCTAAGCCCTGAGAGTTACAAGGATAAAAAGTGGTCATTAGTTTGGACCAGGCAGAGCAGGAGTGAGAAGGAGAGCAAGAAGCAGAACAGCAAGAAGAACGGGAACTGGGAGAACCAGGAAGGAAGCCGGCAAAGGAGCACGCTGACTAGAAGGAGTCAAGGAGGAGTGAGAACCAAGGGAGCCATATTCCTGAGGCCAGAAGGAAGCAACCCAGGACAGGTGTTGTCTGGTAAAGGCAGGAGAGAAACGAATCTTCCTGAGAGGCAGGCTTGGCAAAGCTCACACGCTCCGAGGAGAGAGACAGGCTGGCTGGAGAATACCGGTACCTCTGAGGGGAAAGTTAATAGGCTGAGAGGCAAGCAAACACAAGCCGTGTTTAAGAACCAGTCTGACCCTGCAGAGTGGAGAGTTCCTTCCCTTTCAAAGCCAAAAGGTAGGCTTAATAATTCATATAAGTTTGAACACAGCTATAAAGCAGTTCCCTATAGTTACCAGAAAGTAGCAAACTCCCTGGACAAAAACTACAGCATATATGGTAGTTTACAACCCTGCTCAGGAGAGTGTTACAGGGAGAAACCACGTGAGGGAAGAGAAACCGTTTGTTTCAGAGATCAGGATAGCAGCTTACTGCCACGCCCTGCTATACTTGAGGCTGAAGAAATGCAGATAGACTCTGTCCCTAATGAAATAGTGGATGATCGGATGGACTGTACATTATCTTTGGCTGACCATGTGAATTCCTTATGCTGAACAGTGTCTGAGAAAGACGGTAAAAGCAGCAGAAGAAAAGGGAACATTTTCTTTGCTAATGGAAGCTGTTGTGATTTTGTTTTGTATCAAGCACTGCATGTTTAAAGCCTGAAGCTGACAAGGCTAATTTACCTGAGTTCATATATAATTTCCTCAAGCCAAATGTATGGCATGTTTTGTCCTGAGTTATTCCCTTGCATTTAATCCGTTGGGAAGGGGAAAATAAATTCTTGTCATTGCCTGAAACTATTCGACTGCAACTCGTCTGTACTCAAAGGGTAACGGGACTCACATTCCCAGAAGGCCTTGCAGAATTAAAGCAAGCCCACACTCTCTGAGGCAGGAACACCACAGGCAGACCAGGTCTCAGCGCCCTAGGCGTTGGGCTGGCCACCGTGAGGGTGACAGCGCTTTGGTAGCAGGATTCCTGTTCCAGAGGAAGATCACCGGACTGAAGAAAGGGAGTGAAGAAAATGCCTTGCGAAGGTTCCAGTAGCAAGGTGGAATGGTCTGGCCGGGCCCTTGGGTGTATAGGTGAGGGCTGGTGCAGATTCAGGTAAGCCTCCTCCTCCCCCCCCCTTGTTTTCCCAGGGGGGGGCAGGGTAGAAAGTTCCTTCCGGGAGGGAGGGGAGAGGATGTTCTACAGTTTGAAAGTTGGTTTTACTTTGTTTAAGAAGTTAGGGTTACTTAACTGTCTCTCCGTTAAGTCTGCTTTTTCAATAGATTACTGGTGCCGGTGGGTGGTGCCAGTGGTATTTATACCAGAGCATCATCAAAATGATGACAGATTCAGCCTCCAAGCTGCTGGAAAGGATACACAACCCAGAAGAAAGGAACTGGACTGGAGTTCCTTCAGGAACACTAATTAGCAGGTAAGGTCTAATTACTCTATCCAGCTACTTTGATTGTTGCTTTCGGATAGGGATTGGTTTCTCAAAAGTTTTTTTTCTGTAAGATGCATGTTACTTTTAAGGAGCTAAACATGTGTTTATTCCCACATTTCTCTTGGGCAACGCAATGGCGAAGGAAGGAGTTCCTTCTACTCCGACCGGGTGTCCAGCAACTGAGCGGACAATTTTTCCTTAAATTCCCGTGCAAATGCATGGTTAAGTTTTAGTAGCTATCATATATGTTTTTTGATCTGACCCAGCTGCTGGCACTTCTGACTACCCGTAGAGCCAGTATTGTTGAGGATTCCCCCACTGCATGAATGTACTTCTTGTAATTTTGAATAATACCTGCTTATTTCATTCATTTGGGGTTTTTGTAGTTTTCTGAGTCACCTTCCTCTCTTATTGTGGGCTGGTGTAGGGGACAAATTGTAGATAGTTATTTTAGGCTTCTATTGGATGTAAATTTTCATTTTTGTCCTCTTTTCCTTACAAGTATTGTTGTAATGCTTGAAATTTGTTTAAAATGAGAAATATAAAAAAAAGAACAGAAAGACATTGCCATTACCATTACTACTTTGAGACAGGTACAGGGAGCCACAAAGCGATAAATGTCCTGGGGAGGCCCAGGGGGTGAGAGCACCCTCCACTGAACCAATGTAATAACCCCCCCCCCCGAGGGCTCCATATGAAAATGAGAGACAGAGTCCAAAGGCAACCAGCTCTAGGACCAGAAAATGTTGAAAGGAACAGTTTAGGTTCCAAAATAACTCAAAGCTATAAGAACAATGAAATGGAAATAAAACTAAGGCATATAATTTATGTCACAATTCTCTTTCTCCTAACCTTACATGTAAGCACCCATACCTCTCTTCTGATGAACATTCCCATTATAAATGATCATACCCTTGAAAAATCACGAACAATACATCACAGACCATATCTCAGATCCAACTATAGCAATTCAAGACTAATACACATAGGATTGCTGTTTGCATGTTCTTATCTAAACAAAAATGATAGCCCCATATCAACTAAACTAAATAGCAGCATGATTAATGCACAATCTGTCAGAAACAAAACACCCATTATTTCATACTATGTTAACCCATTAATGCATGAATTCTACATTGTTCCTAATAAAATATTGCGTGATTGAATAGTTTTATGCGTGGTTTCATATGACCTGAGGCATAAAATTCGAGCATCCCCCTTTCGGGGACGCTATACATATTAACCAACCAGACATGATGTTCATCACCGAATCCTGGCTAACAAATACAGACCTGGTCCTTCTTAAACAACTGCATCCACCTAACTATAACACATTTCTCTGTCTAAGGAAAAGCAAAAGGGGTGGAGGCGTATCGATCATAGTGAAAGAAGACCTTAAAGCATCGCTAACAGCAGTAAGTTTAAACGGTCTAGACCTGCTTGTGGTTGAAAACAAACATTTTGTCTTTTGCCCAACAAACAGAGCACCCACGTCTGACAGTAATACGCTCACCACCATCCTCGAACTATCCTGCTCAAATACAAAAAAAGAAGAAGAAACCACTAATTTATTTTATTTATTTATTTAGACAGTTTTGTATACCGCCTTATCCTTCAATCAAAGCGGTCACAACACAATTGGGGGATACATTTAACACATGGGGATATGAGACACATACACTAATACTTACAGGGAACATGGGCAGTGGAGGGTTAAGTGGCTTGCCCAAGACCACAAGGAGTATCTGTGGGACTAGAAACCCCAGTCCTTCCGGCCCAAGGTTGCTGTCCTCTAATATTATCTGGAGACCTCAACTTAGCATTTGCCCAACCCGATCAAGCACAAGCCTTCCTAAATGAGATGTCCAATATGGATTATATACAATAAATAACCCCCCCACACACACACACACACACAATAAAGAAAACATCCTGGATATGATATTTGTACCAAAGGAACTGCACAATACCCAATAACAAATACACATTATACTAGTTCCCTGGTCTGACCACCTGATGGTTAATTTCAACCTAATACACTCATACAAATAAAAATACAGGTAAATCTAGATACAGCACAGTTCAAGAAGTTTAATAAGGAAGAATTCCTCAACATTATACTGGCAATCAACACCAATATAAACAACATTGATTCAATGGTCAATAATTGGAACACAGTCAATACCGCTTCAAAAACTAACCAAACTAGACCACATAAAGAACAAACCAAATCAGAAGATTGGTACAATCATGATCAAAGAAAAATAAAGAGGAGACTAAGAAAACTGGAATGTCAATGGAGAATATCAAAAGAAACACGAGTCAGACATTTATACATGGATACCCTGCAACAATACAGAGAACAAATTAAACCATTACAAGAAGGGGTACCACACAAAACTGATTATGAAAGCCCTAAACTATCCAAGGGTGCTATCTGATATTGTAAAGAATCTTATCAAACCACCCACTCAGAAAGCAGCAACAGACATCAACCCACAAATACTTGCTGACCACTATAGCAACAAACTACAGATACATAAGCAGCATAAAATACATTCTGACCACACTAAGAATCAGACTGGTACAACTTGGGAAGAATTCTCAGTAGTCTCCAAGTATCATCTGGAACATACTATTACAGCAATCAATACAATCACGTCCCCAATGGACCCATGTCCAGTTCAGCTGGATAAAGGGAACTCGTGCAGAAACCTCACCCTTAATACTCAAAATGGTGAACGCATCCTTAACCCAAGGATACATTCTTAAAATCCTAAAAAGAGCATCAATACATTCTATCCTGCAGCATAGCGCTCTTGATAAATCAAATCCAGACTCCTACTGACTTATTTTGAGTCTTCCATTCTTAGGGAAGATAATCAAAACGACAATCTATAGACAACTGCAAGACCATATTTGATTTACATGCTCCTCTGGATCCACATCAACATGGATTTAGACCTTACCATGGTGTTGAAACCCTAATCATCTCCTTACTAGACAGGCTAATAAAAGGAACTGAAAAACCTAGCAAATCATTCATTCTGATATTCCTTGCTATATCTTCTGCATTTGACTCAATATCCCATACCATCCTCCTGACCAGACTACAACAGATTGGGACTGGAGGAACCGTCCTTCACTGGTTTAAGTCATACCTATCCGACCATTTACAACAGGTCAAAATTGGTCAAAAAACATCTAAACCATACAATCAAAGCTAGGGAGTGCCACAGGGATGAGCTCTCTGAGCATTATAACTCAACATCTACTTCCAACCCATATGCACAATTTTTCAGAAACACTATGCAAAAATACCATATTTATGCGGCCGATATCATGTTCTACTTCCCATACAACTCAACAATACCCAGCAGTCAGACAAAAACTGCATGCTTTGACAAAATCTCTGAATGGCTTACATATCAAAACCTTAAAATAAACCACAAGAAGACAGAAGTATTAATTGTAACCAAAGACTTCAATGCACCACCAAATTTACAAATCAAATAAGTCACCAAGAAATAAGGAGGGAAGTGCGATATCTGGGCATAACCCTAGATCAAAATCTCAATTTAACATCACACATCAATTGAACGACTACAGCAATCTATAATAAATTAGAGACCATGAAGTAAATGAGACCACTACTCTCGAATAGTGGTTTCCGAACAGTACTGCAATCAATGATCTTCCTACACTTTGATTTCTGTAATGGAATTCTGAAGGCCTCATGAAATAAGCTTTACATCAAATACAAATGGCTCAACAAACTGCAGTACGTGTGCTCCTCAACCTTCCAAAAACAGAACACATAACCCCCATCCTCCAAGGATTACATTGACTCCCTATCGAGAACAGAGTAAAGCACAAGCTATCCTCCACATATCTAAGCTCATTAATAAGCTCCATACCAAACAACACGCAAAGGAGAGGAAAGGCACAAAAGTCTCTAACAGTTCCTCTAGAATTTAGAAAAACCAACCGCACAACAACCAATAGAGCGTTCACATACTACTCACCAGTTCTGTGGAACTCTATTCCAGAAAAGCTACAAAACATACACGACATCTGCATGTTTAGAAGGCAGCTAAAGTCATTCCTGTTCTCCGAGTACTTTGGATCAAAATTTAATCAAACTTGTACCGACCAAACATAAGATGGAAACTCAAACTGCTACTTTACTAGCCAAACGCCAATGTTCATATACCCAGATTACAATGTTATAATATGGGTTTTTTTGTTCATTTTTTTTGTTGTTGTTTTTATTCAAGTTTCAAAGACATATACATCAAATAATACACCTAGAAAATACCATTAACACAAATGTGACCAAAAGAAAAAAGAAAAGACCCTGGGTTTCCTAGTCCACATCACGGAGAACCGATGGCCTGGAAAGAAAAAGGGCAAAATTAAATCCTCAGGACAAACCACAGAAGTAATACCTCTGAAAGCTCTGTTTTCCAAAAGATTTTCCAGTTGAAGGTGATCAGTGAAAACATACTTAATACTATTCAAGGTAACTAAGCATTTACAAGGAAAAACGAATGAAGAAGGTCCCCCCGCAGCAAAAACCAGCGTCTTCAGCTGCAGGAAGGATCTCTTCCATGCCTGGGTAATCAGTGATACATCTGGAAAGATGGAAATCTTATAGACCATGACACAGGAAATCCTTTTTTAAAAAGTAAGATCTCAAAATTGTAACTTTATCAGCCACGACAAAAAAGGACATGATCAGTGTGGCCCGGGATAATATTCTTCATTAGAAGTCTCCAAGAAAGTAGTTAGATCTAACTCCGACTGCACCTCCACCTGGGCTGCATCCCCTTCCCGTGCCACTGATCACTCAGGGAGATGATACAACTCTGAAACCCCAATACTTTCAGCCTCTGGAAGCAATAATATATCCCTACAATAGTTCCTGAACAACAACAACGGAGGCATAAAGCACGTCCTTGGAAAGTTCAACAACCTCAAATTTTTTGCCCGTTGTGCATTCTCAAGGGCCTTCAACTGTCTGAACAACGCATAACTGTCTTTCAAACCTGTAGTTCCTGCATCTTGCAATAGTCCCAACTATTGTTCCACTTAACAAGTCATTAAGAAAGACGAGATACCCTTGAATCCACATCACGAGACATAGTAACAACTTGTTGGGAAAATTTAAGTTTGGTCTATAAAACTAGATAATAAAGCATTGGTCTCAGAAACCACTCTCCAAATGTCTAACAATGAAATATCTGCTGCAGAGACCCCAGTTGAAAAGTTTAATGCGTCTGCTTTAACTAACTGTATAGGAACCAAAGCGATGGAGTCTACATTCTGGGCTTGGGAAGGACCCTCTAAAGCTGCACTCGACTGTGCAGCAATAGGATCCAATAGGTGAGTAGTAACATCCCACTTTCAGAGGAGCTGGGTTTACAGGTGGTATCCTGTCGATGGAACTCAAAGAGACACCCGAGAGAGACGAGGTAGCTGTTGTAGTCGTGTCAAGTTGTAAAAAAATCTGGGCCTACTTTCAAGTCTTCCAACAAACACGCATGTTGATCCATGGGGCCAATACAGCCCCTGGGCATTGACACCAACATCGCAGATACTTTCTCCAGTTGTTTACTCTTCCTCTTACCGCATCCTCTAGTCATCTACTGCAGCCTCAAACAACAGGGCCAGGACAAGCCGAGTCCCAAAATGGCACCAAAGGGATGTGCCCCTTCAGGCACACATCCGCGGAACAGTTGTGGAAGTTTAAATGCCGCTCACAAGTCTCCCACCAATGATGCTGTTGCAGGGGGAGGATCCCAGAGCTTGCACTGGTTCAGCAATGTACGATACTCACACACACAGCCCCCACTTCCAGAGCACATCCTCCATTTCATAATATGTTTAACTTAAGTTCAATGTTCACAATTTAACTATGACTATTGTTTTATGTATATTGAATTTGTTCTTTGTAAACCGCTTTGATCGATAAGGCAGTCCATAAAAACACTCAAAATAAATAAAATGAACATCCCTACCAGAATCTGCATGTATCCAGAACATCAGCCCTAGTCCTGCTGTGGAGAGGACAGGAGAAGCAACCTGTCACTGCCAGTGGCAGTAAAGAATATCCACAACCATCCCCCAACTGAACAGAGACCTCAAGGAGTCTCTCCTGGGAAGATTTTGCAACCACTATTACTACTCAAATTGTGCACTTCAGAAGTCCCAGACTGGTCTGGGCCAGCCACTTGCAGGACCAAAGATAAGTGGCTTGTCACCCCAACCTTGCTTAAGGACTCCAAAACCTAGTAGCTTAATGTGATTCTGGTGCACTCAGAAGAAAAAGACTGAACCTCAACCAGCTGCCTCAGAAGGAGCTGCTGGCATCCAGCGAGTGGAATTACAGGTTCCCATGGCATTTGGATGGTGGTGAATAATGCCTCCATGACGTAAGCTACCAGCTTCCCCTATAGGTAGGATGATTATTTAAAGGTAGGGCAGACGTCAACTCGCATGCGCGGCATTTTTTGAAGCCTGAAGGGCTCATAGTTATACGCCAGTCAGCGATGAAGGACGGAGCTGTATCCTTAATTAAAAAGTGAAATAATCATACTAAAGGTATGTGCTATTGTGATGAAAGTATCCAGATTAATATTGTGGTAATTATGGCATCATAATGTGAGTTGTATTTTGTTCACAGTGCTAGAACAAAACCCCCTGAAGAAACTTCTTGTAGTGAAACGCAAGTAAGGTGCCGAAAAGTGGCGTTGGGGAATACAGAAGAATAAACAAGATAAGCACTATTTATGATATAAACTTTAGAAAATGTGATACTTCTTTTGAAGGCATATGTGAACTAAGGTCATTGATGCAAAATTGGTACTGTAAAACGGAGAAGTCTCCAGTGAAGTACTTTGACGGTCTGAGACCTTTAGTTCAAGAATAAATACATAAGCAGTCTATAAAATTTGTGTTTAGTAGTGGCTGAACAACCAGTAAATGAAAGTCTGCCTGCAAGTATGTTGGAGGATATATCTTATGATACCTACTGTAATGGAGGCACTAATGGTTCCTCTTCATCAGAGGGAAACTCCAGGCTGTAAAGCACAGCCTTAAGGTCCCCTGACCCTTGTAAGCCTACCCTTCCAGAATGGCTATGGTCAAGCTTCTTCTCCCAGAGAGAAAGCTGTTCCATAAGGGGAAGTGCTCCACCACACATTGGAGCCATCTGTGGAAGAATGCCAGAACTACTAACTAGCCACTACCAATGCTATGGAGCTGGGAGGAACTCCAAATCAGCCTAGACAAGCAGCCACTGCTCTAGCGGTCCGCTGCGAACCTGCTAGTCTCCAGAAGGAGCCTGGGCTCATTGACCATTTGCCTCAACTCAGCCTGCAACCATGGGAATAATGGGCAATAAAGAAAAGGGTTTTTTTCAAACATGAAAAACTCTGCCAGTCTGGTATCTGTTCCTTTTGTCCCATAGCCCTAATGGCCAGAGCCATCAGAGGGTAGAGCACTTATCAGAGGATTATACTCCAGGTGTGCTCACAGCACTGCATCAAAATCGAAGGAGGCTACCATCAAGGTCTCCTGAATGACCCCAAGCCTTCCAAACTGAGACTCCGTACATGCAGCAAAAGTAAGCCAAACAATTATCCAGAGAGTGGCAATATTCAGTCAGTATTCAGATAAGTTACACGTTTAGTTTAGGCTTGCTGAATATCAGGCCTAACCTAAACAGATAACACAGGTACACTACCAAAAAACTGCCTCCAGTTTTGCAACTGATTCCTATAGAGTTTGGGGTGCTGAATCCAGGAAAAATAGCCAAAATGTTCCATCACGTCACGTTTTCTTGCAAAATTAGATTTCTTACCCATATAAGGAATGTTCACATAATTTCTTTTTAGCCGACTGCAGTTTATTTTCTTGGCCCAAAATAGAGGTTGTAATGGTTAACTAACTAGAAACACTCCCTCATGATATTTTAGAGTGTTTTGTATTCATTTTATACATTAACAGGACAATTGGGAGGCGGGGGGCTAAATCCAGTACTCGCGCTGGCGCATGTTCTTTCCTGTTCGCCTCGCCTTGTTCGCTCGCTCGCTCAAACACGGTGGTTGCAACATGAACGTTCCTGTCAAATTTCAGTTTCTTGCAAGTTCATTATTACCTTTTGTTTGCTCAGTCGTAATCCAGCTTTATTCCGAAGTGGTTCACTACAGTTGTAGTTTGCAGTGCTGTGTATTTGTGATGGCTCACAGAGCCAGAGGTTGCGTCAACTCTCCGGACAGTTTTTGTTTTATTTGTGGGGAATATACCGTGAAAAAGCGGCAGAGGAACATTTCTGCATTTATTAAAAAAGTATATTTCGCCTATTTCAGTTTGAAGTTAGGCGATCAAGACAAACCGTGGGCTCCTCACAAAGTGTGCAAGACATGTGAGGAAGATCTACGCTTATGGATGAAAGGTAAAAAAAACAAGCATTTCGTTTCAGAATACCTATGATGTGGCGTGAACAAAGAGACCACAGCAGTGACTGCTATTTTTGCTCTTGCATTGTGAAGGGATACAACTTAAAAAATAAGAACGTAATAAGTTACCCCAACCTTCCCTCAGCAATTAGGCCTATGCCTCATAGCAACGAAGTACCTGTGCCTGAACCACCAAAATCTTTGGATCATATTTGTGTGGACGGTTCTGATCATGATGAGACTCATCAGATGGCTTTTCCCGATGAGTCCAGTACTTCCGAGTTTGAAACTGAACCAGATCCGAAACCTGAACTTTTCTCTCAAGCTGAATTGAATGATTTAGTCCGGGATTTAGGACTCCCAAAAGATGCTGCCCAACTGCTAGGTTCTGGGCTTAAACAGAAAAATCTATTGTCACCAGGAACAACTTTTTATTGGTACCGCAACCGCGAGACACAATTTTTGAAGTATTTCAGCAAAGAGGAAGATTTGGTATTTTGCAACGATATATACAGAGTGATGGAAAAGTTTAAACTCAAGTATGATCCTGCTGAATGGCGGCTGTTCATTGATTCGTCAAAAGACAGCATAAAAGGTGTTCTTCTTCATAATGGCAACACATTCGCTTCAGTTCCTATTGCTCACTCTGTTATTCTCCAAGAAAAATACGAGAATTTGGCCCTGATTCTTCAGAAGATTCGTTATGATGAGCATCAGTGGATGATTTGTGGAGACTTTAAAATTCTAGCCATGCTATTAGGGCAGCAATCCGGTTTCACCAAATATCCCTGCTTCCTTTGCTTGTGGGATAGCCGGGCCCGCGACCTACACTGGGGAAAAAAGACTGGCCAATTCAGGAGTATTTGAGACCCGGTGAGAAAAATGTTCTTCATGAGAGCTTGGTACCTCGTGATAAAATTCTATTACCACCTCTCCACATTAAGTTGGGTCTCATTAAGCAATTCATCAAGTCCCTTCCAAAAGATGGTGAGTGCTTTCGGAACCTTTGCTCAAAGTTCCCCCGACTTTCTGAAGCAAAGCTAAAGGAAGGAGTGTTTGTTGGCCCTGATATAAGGAAACTCATTTCAGATGGAGCATTCGCTGAAACGATGTCTGAGAAGGAAAAAGAAGCCTGGGATTCCTTCAAGGATGTTGTTCTCAAATTCTTGGGGAACAGGCGGGATGAGAACTATAAGGATGTTGTTGCCAGGATGCTCAATGCCTTCAAAGAACAAGGCTGTAACATGAGCCTGAAAGTCCATTTCTTGCACTCCCATGTGAACTACTTTCCCGAAAACTTGGGGGCGTACAGTGAAGAACAAGGTGAAAGGTTTCACCAGGACATCAAGGACGCAGAGAGAAGGTACCAAGGAAGATGGAACACCACTATGATGGCTGATTTCTGCTGGTTGCTGCTGCGGGAAACCCCAGATGAAAAATACGCCAAGCAGCACACCAAGAGAAGCATTCGGGGGAAGAAGAAACGGGCCCACCAGGAGATTGATTGACCCAAGAATGACTTTAAAATCTAAACTGTGTTGACAAATATCGTGTTTTTACTAAACTTTGAAATAAAAATTTGCTAGTTATTACCACAGTGTCGGATCTTATTTATTAGAATTTTATTTTCACACCATCGGGTGTTTGTCTTCATGTATTGCAATGGTGTGGTTTGCATTTTCTATTCTTACATACATACCTGTACAACATTTTTTGCACATTTCTTTGCTTTGCTTTGTGTCTAACCTCGCTCTTATATGCTCAATGTTTGTGCACATGTATGTGGCTGTTTTAAGTGCAGACAATTTTGCTACCATCACAGTGTGTTTTGTTGACATTATTCTATTCTTATGTGCTGCCTTGTTACAATTTTCTTTATTCTTATTTGAATAACTACTAAACAATTAGTATAAAGAATTCATCCAAGAAACTTTTATCTCGATCGCACTCAATCTGAAACGTTCACCTCAAACTGCTAACCCAATGTAGCAAAAATTCTGTACATGATGGAGCAAATTGGTTACCAGATTTGGATTCAGCGCACCAAAAAACGTAAAAATCAATCGAAACATTAGAGGCAGTTTAAAAAAAAAATTTTTTAGTGTACCTGTGTAATTCAATGATCACACCATCACTTTCTGTATATTCGGTGCTACTATTTATACAGATACTGACACAGAATATACAGCTTAAGTTAAATGGAAGAATGGCATTTAAGAAGCCAGTGGGCTGAAAATATACTCCTCTTTGCAGAGCTTGCACTGCAAGATCAGACCCAAGGTTGGGGGGAGCGCTAAAGCAAACAGTTGACTCAGATTGCTACAACCTCTTGAGCCGGCTGTGCATAAGATGATGGCTAAAGGTGGAAATAAGAGAGACATGGAGTGACAGTTGAAGGTGGCAATGAGAGACAGACAGATACTGTGTGATGGCTGGGAAGCAATAGATATTCATAGGTGATGGCTGAAAGAGTGGATGAAAGCAGGGTGTAGGAGTTATGAGCGATTTTATTTTTTTGCACGAGTTGCATAGTTTTGTGGCTTATGGGTAAGACAGCAGGAATTCCACATCAATTTTTTTGTGGATAACATGCTACTTTTGATGGGGAGCGCCCATGGAGAATTTTAACCTGAGAAGCTACTAAACCGATTAGTATTCCACTATGATAAATAAAGCACTGGTGGTAGGAGAGGGACCTAAGAGTGCTTGGAAGATGAATTACTACCTGAAATGGGCTCAGGATCACATGAAGTACTTAGTGATTTATATCAGTATCAACTGGGGCACTATGTATAAATGGAAAATTGAACTTAAATTGGATGAGATAAAGAGTTTGTATAGTCTGTGGCAGAACTGCTGCTTGTTAGGGAGAACTGCAATAGTTAAAATGATATTCTTCCCTAAATACTTTATGGGAGAGGCCCCACTATATAATAAATATCATTATGGCATAAAGAGGAAGGAGATGAATTGGATGATGCCCATTGTCAGGTCTCAACAAATCCTAGGTGCCATGGTGACTAGAAATTTGTCTGCAGGTGCCTGATATTTTTGTGCTGAAAACCCCCACTCCCTTTTTTTTTTAAATTTTAATTGCTGCTCTGCTGTCAGAGCAGGAACATCTTCCTCCCTGCCTGTGCAGCTCTGTGTGAATCTGAGTCGCAGAGTGTATGAATTCTCACGAGTCTCATGAGATCTGAAAATCAATGCAAGAGTTCCTTGCACCATGTGGCTTATACACAGAGCTGTGCTTGCACAGAAGAGTATGTTCCTGCTGCAGTGACCATGGAGAGCAGAGTGAATTTCTTGCACTGGGCTGAATGGCTGGCTGGTTGGCTTACTGGAGCTGGGAGGAGGAAGTAGATGACTAGCTTACTGGGACAGGGTAGTACTGGCTAGGGAAGGGCAAACTGGTTTACAGGGGTATGGGCAGGAGAGTGGCAGCAGAATGTCTTGCTGGGTAGCGAGGACTAGCTTGACTTGGGTGGCTGACTGGCTTACTACAGTGGAGGGGTTGGGGTTGAGGCTGGGAGTGGCAGATTTTAAGGGAGCAGTGAGACTGGTGGGAAGGAACAGGATAAGAGAGACAGGGTGAGAACAGGATTGAAAGGGGGGGGGGTGAAGAGAGTGGTTGAGGAAGATCTTTTGGGGCAGTTTCTCCAAATGGGTTAGTTTTGCCCATACCATGACAGTCATGAAGCTCACTTCTAAGCCAGGGTATGTGGAGCATCATCTCAGTCTCTCAAATTTACTGCTAAAGTTTGACGTCATACTTAAATCGTGCCAGAGAGCTTCCTTCTGGAGTTTATAAGATGTAACATGGATGGGTAGTTTGTCAAGATGTGCTTGGAAATTCTTCTTTATCAAGCCTGTGGCTCCCAATATGATGGGATATATTTCTGTATCTTCCTGCCACATTTTCTTGGTCTCTGACTGCATTTCTTGGTACTTCAGGATCTTCTGCCTCTCCACGCGATTCACAGAATAATCACTTAGACACCTTTATTATCAGTGCTGATCTAGAGGTTTTTTCCTTTACAACTATGTCAGGTTTCCTTGCATCCAGTTCCTTATCCATCGGAATGGGAGTGTCCCAGGTGATCATAACCTCTTCATTCTCTGTATTTCTCTTAGGGTCATCATCTCAGTGCTTTTCAGGCAAAGTGATGTTGTAGTGTTTACAGAGTTTCCAATATATGAGGTGTGCTTCTTTGTGTGTCTGTATAGAAATTTTCCACCATCAGAATTTCACAGACAGCTAAAGTCACCGTTTCCAGGACTTTCGTACAAAATCGACATATATCTGCTTTGTTAGTTCTTTCAATGCTCACTGTAAACCATCTCATTCGTAATCCACTGTCCTGGGCTGTAACTATCAATCTCTCATCTGCTGGTTGTATATTTTTGCCAGTGGCTTATGGGGTGCATTAAGGGTCTGATTTACTAAGCTTTCTTTCTTTCTCTTTAGACACATAATGGGGAAGATGGCATTTTACTTACCAGATAATGTTCTTGAGTCCTGCTAGACCAGTCCAGACAAGTGAGTTGTTTGGACTGCTCTAGCAGGAATCATGGACATTATCTGGTAAGTAAAATGTCAGGAGACAAAGAACCAATGAAATGGGCAGGTTTCAATGATATCACTCCCATGCCTCTATCTGCCTCAGCCACCAGAGGCATCGTCAGTATCTGTCCTAAAGTATATGAAAGAAAACAGCAAGCCTCACACGACCTCAATGTGGGCATCAATTAGTAACAAAACATAGCTCTGCCAGGAGTTGTCTTGTCTGTCAGAGGTAAGGTAGTAGGTTCAAGGCAGACCCTTGGACAGTGTCAATGGACATGTCTCTTCTGACAAGTGCGCCACATCCTGTGAAGCACAGTCATGGCCATATCCAGGTCCCCTTCTTAAATGATAGAGGGGTAAAAGGGGCACTAAGAGAGGACAAGGCCATAGTAAAGTGATTGAATGAATTCTTTAATTCAGTTTTTACTGAAGATGATGTAGAGAACTTACCCATGACTGAAATGGCATTTAATGCTGATGCACCAGAAGAATCAAAATAAATAATTGATAAACCAGGAAGATGTATTACAACTATTTGCTAAACTGAAGCGTAGCAAATCACCTGGACCGGATGGGATACATCAGAGGGTGTTGAAAGAACTGAAATGTGATAGCAAACCTACTACTAGTAATCTGTAAACTAATCATAAGAATCATCTGTATCATACATAGTATATGAAGGCAGATAAAGACCAGTATGGTCTATCTAGTCTGCCTAGTAAGGTGGCTAGAAATACCTGAAGATTAGCGAATGGCAAATTTAACGCCAATTTTTAAAAAGGGTTCCGGAGGGCTATCTAGGAAACTACAGGCTGGTACACCTGACGACAGTACCAGGCAAAATGGTAGAAACCATTATAAAGAATAAAATTACTGAACATGTAGATAAGTCATGGTTTAATAGGAGAAAGCCAACATGTCTTACTAATCTGCTATATTTTTTTGAAGGTGGGCCTGATTCTGAGTTGGATGTACCAGCCCTCTGAGCGCCTGGTCGGAACCGGACGCACAGAGTGAGCCAGGATTCTGATCCCACGGGGCACATCTAGCCCCACAGGATCAGAATCACATCCAGGCCTGTATGTGCAGGCCGGGATCCTGATTTATTTATTTAGCTGTATTTATATCCCGCTTTTCACAGGGTCAAAGCAGTGGAACATTGAACAAGGGGGGGGGGGGGGACGACAATAATCAGCTGTGGTGGTATGGGCCGTCACCGAGTGGCCGACATTAATGATTTTAACAAAAGTTTGGGACATAGACATATATATTAAGCTACAGTTTTTCATTGGTGGGTGTTTGTCTCAGGTCCGAGGTATTCCTGGAATAGTGTGGTTTTTCGTTGTTTCCTGAAAGATAGGGGGTCTTTGTTGTTTCTGATGTGTTTCTGGAGAGAGTTCCAGATGGATGGTGCGTATAGTTCGAAGGCTCTGTTGCAGGTTCGTTGACTGCATTTCGTTCTTTTATGGGGGATGGTGAGGGAGTTGTTGGTGGTTTGTCTGGTTTTTCTGTCGTGGGCTGGACGGGTCAGTAGAGTGCGGAGCTGGGAGGTTTGAGTTTGGTAGAGAGCTTTGTGGGTGAGTAGGGCGGATTTGTACTTGACTCGTGCTTCTAGAGGGAGTATGTGTAGCTCTCTCAAGAGTGAGGTGATGTGGTCTTGTCTTTTTGCTGTCTGGATAATTCTTGCCGTGGTGTTTAAGGCAGTTTGGAGTGGGTTGGTATGGATGACCGGGAGTCCATGGTAGATTATGTTGCAGTAGTCCAGGTGGGGGAGTGTCATGGCCTGCATCACTGTTCTGAAGTCTTGTGGTTCGAGGAGAGGTCTGAGGTGCTGTACTGTTTTAGCTTTGTGAAACATTGCTGCGGCGGTTTTTTTGATTTGTTGTTCGAGTGTGAGCGCTTGGTCTATGATGATTCCTAGGTATCTTATCTGCGGTTGTATTCGTATTTGTGTGGTCCCAATGTTGAGGTGTGGGGGTGGCGTGAAGTCTGGGTCCTTTGTTACTATAAGGGCTTCTGTCTTCTTTATGTTGATGGTTAAGTTGTTCTTTTGCAGCCAGCTGGATACTGCTGTGAAGCATTCTGATAAGTGTTGGTTGGCTGGGTTGGAGATTGTAATTGGGGCATAGAGCATTATGTCATCTGCATAGATGTGGTAGTTGATGTTGTGTGTACGTATGATTGAGCAGGGTGGTTGCAGATAGATGTTGAAGAGCATGGCCGATAGTGTGGATCCTTGGGGTACTCCTTGGTGTTGCTGGAAGTGGAGTGAGGTTGATGCGTTTGTGCGGATCAGTTGATGTCTATTGGTTAGGTATGAACGGAACCATTGGAGTACGGTATCTTTGATGCCAATTTCTTGTAGTCTGTGTATGAGGATGTTGTGGGAGATGGTGTCGAAGGCTGCTGATATGTCTAGGAAGATCATGGCATATCCGGAGTGTTTGACTTGAGTTCCTATGAGGAGGGTGTTCATTAGTGACGTCATGAGGGTCTCAACTCCGTGGAGTGGATGGAAGCCATGCTGTTGTGGGTCAAGTATGTTGTTGGTGTCTAGATGTTCTTGGCGTTGTCTCTGAACTACTTTTTCAATGAGTTTGGCGGTGAATGGGAGGCTTGCTATAGGTCTGTAGGAAGCGGGATCAAGGGGGTCCAGGTTGTGCTTCTTTAGGGTTGGTCGAATGATTGAGGTTTTGAGGAGGTCTGGCATGTGTCCTTGGCTGAGGGATTCATTGACAATGTGAGTTAATGGTGTGCTCAGGTCGTCTTTGGTTTTTTTTATCCATTCTGTAGGGCAGGGGTCTAGTGGAGAGGTGGTGGTATTTAGGCGAGAGATGGTGGATGATATGTCTTCCTCTGTGGTTGCTTCGAATGTGTTCCAGTCTCTTTTTATGGTGGTGGGGTGGTTTGTTGTTTCTGTGTTCAGCTGCGGGTTTTGTGGTTGTTGAAGCTGCTTGTATTGTCGTGCTAGAAGTTCAGGAGGGATATTTGGTAGTTGGTCGGAGTGGTTGGGCACTTTTGTCAGATTTTTGACAATATTGAAGAGTTCTCGTGGTTTGTTTATGGAGGTGTTTATGAGCTTTGAATGGAAGGCTTTTTTTGCTTTGTCTGTTTCTATGTGGTAGGCATTTAGCTCATGCATGTAGTTCGTTTTGTCGTCCTCATTTTTGGTTTTTCTCCATTTTCTTTCTGCTCTTCTGAGTTTGGTCTTTTGTTTCCGGAGGTTGGGGGTGAACCATCGGGCTTTTGCGGAGGTGAGTTTGGTTTTGTTTTTGTTTGCTGTTGCGCTAGATGCTGAGAAGATAGTGGTGTTCCAGTTGTTGATCAGGTCTTCGATATTGTTGGAGTTTGTTTGGAGTTTAGGTAGGGTTTGAGCCAGGAAATCTTCTTTGATAAATGTTTTAAATCTTCTTGTGTGTTTGTTTTCCTTGTCGTTCATGTGCAGGTGGGTGTGGGATATGCTGATGAGGTAGTGATCAGACCATGGTACCTGTGCGATTTTTGGATTCTTGTTTGAGGTGGTGGTTTGGAAATTTAGGAATATGAGGTCCAATGTATTTCCTTTTTCATGTGTTGGCTCATTTATGATCTGTGTCAGGTTCATTGCTGCCATGGCGTTGAGGAAGGTTTCTGCTTGCTTTCTTGGAGTGATGGGAGGTTGAAGTCTCCTAATATTATTTGTTCTTTCGTGGAGATGGTGCTTTCAGATATGTGTTGTAGTATCTTTGTTAGATCGGTGCTTGGGGTGGGTGCTCGGTAGATTAGGCAGAGCGAGAGGTGCTTATTGGTAAGGGTGAGCATGTCTGCTTCATTGGTCGTTTCTGATGCCTTGTTCCTGAGGTGAAGGTTGGTTTTTGCTATGATGGCTACGCCTCCTCTGGTGTGTGTACAGGAGCAGTGTTGAAGGCTGTATCCTTTTGGTGTTAGCTGGTTCATGAGCACCGTGTCAGTGTCTGTTATCCAAGTTTCTGTTATGCATAGGATGTCTATCTTTTGGTTTTTGATCAAAGTCTTGTAGCATGTGGTACTTGTTTCTGACCGATCGGGCATTTATTAATGAAATGGAGAGGAGGGTGCTGTTCGGGGGGTTGGGGATGTAGGTTGGTGTGTGTGGTGTTTGGGTGTCGTTTTGTGTGAGGGGGGGGATGTAGATGTTTGCTGCCTGTATGGTTGTGGTGTCTGGTCTGGGCTGGTTGGTGAGTGCGTTTGCAGGGGAGGGGTATAGGAGGGGTGTTAGGAGGTAAATTGGGGCTAGGAGGGGTGGCATGTTTTGTAGATGTATTTTGGTGGTGTTTGTAGGCGTACCTGGTTTCTTGTTGTGATGAGGGCCTTTTTTACTTTGTGTTGATTTGTGCTCGGATGGTTGTTGTTGATTTTCCAGTTGTTCTGTGGTTCCAGTGGGTCTTGTCAGCGGGTCTGTTCTTTCTTATTTTTTGTTTTGCTTTGTTGCTGCTTGCATGTGCTTCTCTGCCGCGACTGTCGGGCTCCCAAAAAGGTACACAGGCAGGCAGGACAAGCAGCAGCACGGAGCAGCACTAGAAGCAATATGGTACAAGAGAAGAGGAGATTTTTCTTTGGTTGCTGCTGTTTTCTCCTGGCTGCTTGCTGGGGTGGTTTGTGCCGCTTTCGAGGCGTTTTTCTGTGGGGTTGTATCTTCTTTGTTCCATTCGCCTTTGTGCCACGCCTAAGGGCCAAACCAAAGGGCCCTCTGGTAAGGCCCTCAGGCGTGGGCGCGCCGGGAGGCGCTTCTTTTAAAGTGTTGCAGTCCAGTGTTGCTGGGCCCTGATTGGCCGCCGGTCTAGGAGCGGGAGGGAAAGCAGCCCTCAGCTCCTTATCCTGCCGCCGATCTCGTTGGCCTGCATGTACAGGCCTTCCCCAGCTAACTCAATAAGGGCTCTTGAATGTAGCCATGACACCATGGCGTCCGGTTGCCATGGCACCGCGGCTCTATACAAGAGCCGCGATCCCCAGCCGCCAGAACAAATGCTTCATTCCCCGCAGCCAGATCCCCAATCTGGCCTCCAAAGGACAGGGTCGGGCTGCAGGGAATCCCCTCTAGCCCTTCCTACCTCCTCTGACTAAGGGAACTTCTTCCACCTCAGAGGTGGAATAAGTTCCCCGTTCAAGCCACCTGCCCCAGACATACTTATATCCGGGGCTGCTGACCGTCCAATGCCCACCCTAGCTCCTCCTCCGTAACACTCCTTTCCCAACACATCTAACTTCCGCGTACAATGTGCAGGAAAATTAGTTGGGGTCATCAGAGGGGGTCAAATAGCGGGGATGAATGTCCCAATGGGATGTCCATCCCCGCAATTCACACCTCGGAATAACCCTGGGTGTGAATAAATAGGTAGACAAAGGTGTGATGGTCGATATAGTGTATCTGGATTTTCAGAAAGCCTTTGACAAGGTCCCTCCTAAGAGACTCTTGGCAAAATAAAAAAGTCATGGGATAGGAGGCAGTGTACTATTGTGGATCAGGAACTGGTTAAAAGATAGAAAGCAGAGAGTAGGGCTAAAGTGACAATTTTCCCAATGGAGAAAGGTGACTAGTAGAGTACTCCAGGGATTTGTGCTTGGTCTGCTGCTTTTTAAACATATTTGTAAATGACCTGGAAATGGGAATGATGAGTGAGGTATTCAAATTTGCAAATGACAAAATTATTCAAATTTGTTAAAACCCAGGAGCATTTTGAAAAATTGCAAGAGGACCTTGATAAATTGGAAGACTGGACGTTCAAATGGCAGATGAAATTTAATGTTGATAAGTGAAAAGTTATGCACCTAGGAAAGAACAACCCAAACTATAGTTACACGATGCAATGTTCCACATTAGAAACCACCATCCAGGAAAGAGATTTAGGTGCCATCATGGATAACATGTTGAAACCCTCTGCCCAATGAGGAGAGATATGATAGAGGTCTATAAAATTAGTGAACGGAGTGGAACGGCTAAACGTAGATCGATTGTAGCTTTATTGCATGTCCCCTAGTCTTTCTACTTTTTGATGGCATAAACAGTGTAACCCGTTTAAAGACTAATAAGAGAAAATATTTTTTCACTTGACGCGTAATCAAACTCTCGAATTTGTAACCAGAGGATGTAGTAAAAGCTGTTAGTGTAGCCGGGTTTAAAAAAAGTTTGGACACATTCCTAGAGGAAAGGTCCATAAACCATTATTAAAGAGGACCCGGGAAATCCACTGCTTGCCCCAACAGAAGCATTGTGGAACCTGTGTGTCTTTTTGGGAAACTGCCAGGTACTTGTGACCTGGATTGGCCACTGTTGGAAATAGGATACTGGGCTTGATGGACCTTGGTCTGATCCGGTATGGCATTTCTTATGTGCTTATGTAAAAAGTAGAGAACTATGTACGGGAAAGCATAAACAGAAGGCTGTCAGTAGAAGATAGATCTGCAGAGCAAAGTACAGAAATCATAGCAGAAACAAGGATACCACTGCAGAAGAACAGTGCCAACAGTTCCAGGTGTGGATCCTGGACTGGTCTAGCAGGACTTAAGGAAAGGACATTATCTGTTAAGTAAACTGTCACCTTCCATATCGTCATGCTAGACCAGTCCAGACAATCCAACAACTTTGTGACTTTTTCCTCTGGCAGAAAGACTCTGCCCACTCGAATATCAAAATGTGCTCCCAGGAACTCCAGGGACTGGGAAGTCATCAATTGGTTCATTCCACAATTGATCACCCAGCTGAGGCCTTGCAAAACGTACACCACTCGGGGTGCTACATGAGTCGCCTCTGAAAGAGAACGGGCTTGGATGAGCCAGTCATCCAGATATGAGTGCAAACAAATCCCTTGGCGCCATAGTGCCACAGTCACCACCTTGGATAATGTCCATGGGGTAATGGAGAGGCCAAATAGGAAGACAGTGAACTGAAAGTTGAGAGCCAAGCATGGCAAAACGCAGATACATTGGCTGATCCTTACGGATTGTGGTATGAAAATATGCCATGGAAAAATCCAGAGATGCCAGGTACTCCCCTCAGCACACTGCTTGAATCACAGACTGTAAAGTTTCCATCCAGAAGCACAGGACATGCAAGCATTTGACAACACCCTTGAGGTGCCAAATGGGCCGGAATGATTAGTCTCTTTTCAGCACCACAAAATATATTGAATATCTGCCCTTGCCCTGATTGTCCAGGGGATCGGGAACCATGAACCACAGCCCCCAAGAGTAGCAACTTATCCAATGTGATCTGCACAGTGGCCCTTTTGTTCACAGACCCACAAGGGGAGATGGTGAAAGTATCTGAGATTTAGCACCCAGTGATCCTTGGTGACCTGGGCCTATTCCGGAAAGAAAAGGTGAAGCCTGCCTCCAACCGGAGATATCAGGGAATGGGCCCCTAAACCTTTATTGTGCAATCTGGGAGGAACTCCCCCTCTGGAGGGAGCCGAATCTTTTGTTCCATGAAAACAGCAAAGCCCAGAACAGAGCCATCTGAATCCAAATCTTGTGCAGATTCCAAAAGATCCCCATCACCAGGGGGGCACCCTTCACTGAGGATGCTTAGGCAAAGGGAATCAAACAGGGCTTCCACTCTCAGCCTGCCCATACCCTGCCTCTACCGCAGGGTCTGAATTTCCATGCCAGAAAGACCAGGCCTGTTGCAAAAAGGAAAGAAATTCTGGGGAAGACAATCTGAACTCCAGAAGCTCTCCTTGTGGAAATGATTCCCCTACACCAGGGGACATAGCTGCTGCCGAGCCCCGCGAGGACAGGGGGAGGGGGTGGCCAACCGTACAGTCACTGGAAACCCCAGACTGGGCATCCTTACTCACAGCACCATTTGCCACCTCCTGCCTCAAGGAAGGCAAGGCTGGACAAACTGCATTCCATGGCATAGAGAGAGGGAGCAAGCCCTCCAGGGTTTACCCAGAAGCTGCCCTGGAAGAAAAGTAGAGTCCAGAAGCCAGAGATGAAGCATCTCACTTGCCACAGGCCAAACAATGTTTCCTGGAAGAAGAAAGAGTTAAGGCAAGTATCACAACAGTGCACGCTAAAGCTGCGGTGGCCCAAGAGGCATGCTTTAATGGCGCTTACACAGCAACACTCCACTCGGGCGGAACACATGCAAAGACCATGTGATCACCAGGCACACAATAGTAAAAGACACTGCTAACGCATGCAGAAAACAGTGGGAAACCCACACTGCACCAACAGTTGCCAGCGGTCCACCACAAATTATGCCCCAGATGGACAGAATCAGGAGCCTCCAACAGGGACAACGGCTACGTTAGGACAAGGTACCTCAGGCCAGAGGGCCAAGGGTTCAATTCCCACCTGGGGACAGCAATCTCAGGCCGGAGGGACTGGGGTTTCTAGTCCTATAGGCACTCCTTGTGGCCTTGGGCAAAGCCACTTAACCCTGCAATGCCTTAGGTATTCATAGATTGTGAGCCCTTTGGGGACAAGGGAATATATTCAGTACTTGCTTGTAGTAATTGTAAACCACTCTGATGCCCTTCAGCCTGGGTAGCGTATCAAGAAATTGAATAAACAAACACAGGGTCCTGGTCAAGACAGACAATCAAGTGGCCATGTTCTGTGTGAACAAGCAGGGTGGAACAGGCTTTTGACCCCTCTGCAAGGAAGCCCTCCATCTCTGGTCCTTCGCCATTGCTCATCAAATGCACCTCCAAGTAGTAGTGTATCTCCCAAGGGAGCTCAATGTCTTGACAGACAAGTTGAGTTGGATCCTTCTTCCCCAGGAATGGTCTCTTCTTCTAGACACATTGCCCTACATCTTTCAGACCTGGGGAACTCCAAACATAGATCTGTTTCCACTCTGCAGAATGCCAAGCTCCCACGTCCAGCAGCCAACAGGTGGATGTTTTTCACTTCCACTGTTGAAGTCTCCTTTATGCTTTCCTTCCCTTTCACCTCATTCCCAAGACGTGCTTCAAGCGGACAGGGGCTACATGATCCTCATAGCACTATACTGGCCACGTCAACTGTGGTTCCCTCTCTTGCTGCGTCTGACTCAGACTCAACCTCTATGACTGGGATCTGCAACCAATCTCCTCTCCCAGGAAGAAGGGACACTGTTCCATCCCATTCCACAGTCTCTTCATCTCACAACTTGGCTGCTGAAAGCATAGCATTAGAAGACTTTAAACTTACACAGGAGGTAAAGGAGATGCTATTAGCTTCCAGGAAACCATTTACCAGACATTCATACACTTTCAAGTGGCATAGATTTTCTACCTGGTGTTCCCAGAAGGATCTCAATCCCTTCTCTACTCCTATGAAGGCACTCCTTCAATATTTCCTCCACCTCTCCTCAACTGGTTTCAAGAGCAACTCGGTGAGGGTTCAACTGAGTGCGGTTGCCACCTCTCATCTCTTGGATGGGCAGCCTCTCTCCTCACAACCACTTGTAGTGCACTTTATGAAGGGTCTTTTTCTGACCAAGCTTCCCATCTGACCACCCCCAGTGGCTTGGGACCTCAATGTCGTTCTAGCGCATCTTCTCAAGCTGCCCTTTGAACCCTTGCTATGACCCCCAATAAAGTATCTTTCATGGAAGGTCATCTTCCTTATTGCCCTAACTTCAGCTAGACGCTTCAGGCTTTGATGGCGGATCTGCCTTACACATATTTCCACCATGACAAGGTCGTCCTTAGGACTCACCAGCATTTCATGCCAAAGGTGGTGTCTCCTTTCAATATGAATCAGTCAATTTACCTTCCTGTATTCTTCTTAGACCACATGCTACCTGAAACACTCTGAGGGCATTGGAGATAGCACGAAACTCCAGTAGACTGATCTGGAGTTGTGACTCTTATAAATGTCCAGAGACCCGGTGTGGAGAGTGTGCCCAAAATGAGCCCCCCACCACAGTTTGGAGGCATCCATCTTTAGGGTAAATTGATGTGGAGGCATCTGAAAAGGTAACCCGACGAGGAGATTTTCTGGGGACCACCACCATTAGAGGGATGTGGTGAGAAGGGCAGTGATTTGTATCCTGTCCTTGAGAAGGCCCGAGGCTTGCTTCCATTGGGAGGCAAGGGTCCACCGGGCTGTGTGCATATGTAGACAGGCATATGGTACCACATGTACTGTTGAGGCCATATGCCCTAGAAGCTGCAGCATTTCCCAGAAGTCAAATGGTTTCTGAGTTGCACTTGGGATGCTAACTCCATGAGACGAGAACAATAGGGTTGGTGTAGAAATGCCCTTGACCGTTGTGTGTCTGGGAGAGCTCCAATGAATTCTAGTCTTTTCAGTTGGAACAAGGTGAGATTTTGGAAGATTTATGACAAATCCTAAGTGTTGTAGTACTTGCATGGTATGAAGCAGAGAAAGCCAAACCTCCTAGGAGGTGTCTGCCTTTATGAGCCAGTCATCTAAGTAAGGGAAGACAAATATCCTGAGGGATCTTAGAAAGGCAGCTATGGCCACCATACACTTTGTGAAGACCCTTGGGGCTGAGGAGAGTCCGAAGGGCAGGACTCTATATTGATAATGCCTCCCCTAGATGAATGAGGATGCTTCCTTTAGATCTAGAGAACAGAGCCAATCCTGACTCTGGAGGTAGCGAACAAGGGTCCCTAGAGAGACCATCTTGAACATTTAGCAGACTAGAAACTTGTTGAGGTTTCTGGAGGTCCAGGATGGGCCTTTACCCTTCACTCTTCTTTGGTATGAGAAAGTACATAGAGTAGAAACCCCCTCCCTGCTGAGGTGTGGGGACCTCTTCTATGGCACCCTGTGATACAGGAGGTGTTTTTTCTTCTAGTAGAAGAGTATTGAGAGTGGGCCGAGTATGATATTCTCCTACTAGGATGGAGGGGGACAGAGTTTGAAGATAAGTCTGTACCTCTCCTTCGCTATGGTTAGTGTCCACTGCTCTGAGGTGATGAGATGTCAACTCTTGGCATAATGAAAGAATCTGCCTGCTATGTGGAGGGGGTCCTCCAGAGGCAGGGTGGCTATGTTCTCTAGAAAAAAGTTTTAAAAAATCAGGTGCAGACTGTGGCTGCAGAGCTAGCTGAGTTAAGGTACCTGTTGCTTCTTCTGTTTGGGAGGCTGTTGCCTCCTTTGAGGACCCTGAGCCTGGTATTTATTTATTTATTTATTTAACAGTTCTTCTATACCGCTCTATTTTAGATCAGAGCGGTTTACATTCAACATCAACCATACAACACAGGAACCCTGAGTTGTATTTACAATAAACAGGAGATCAACTTGGAAGTAACTGGGGGGAACTATGTACATTGTATAACATATCTACATCTTATTTACACTGGGGGTCCTGATTCCATTTCAGTGGGTATTGAGAAGCAGGAGGATAAGAAGGGTAGAGCTTCTTTTTCTTATTAAAGATCATTTTCTTTGTGGCTGTCTTTTTCATAGCAGGGTTGGCTGTAGTTCTAGACTACAAAATCAAGAGATAATTTGCTCAAATTTCTCACATAATCAAAATACTGTGATTGTTAAGGAAATAGGTCTCAGAATGAATGAGCACCGTCAAGAAATAGCAGATCGAAGGAAACAATACCATACTAACCTACTAAAGAAATCATTAAATAAACATCACGATCTCTTCAACATTGTAAGAACAATGGCAAAGGAACCGACACCTCAACAAATACAAACAATACACCCTCAAGAATATGCTATATACCTAAAGTCAAAGATGACAAAAACATCCAACATCTGTACCTCTGGACCAACAAAGAATGATAAGTATTCACAGTCAACCACCCTGACTAAATTTAATACACTATCAATCAAAGAAATTGAAAATACTATTGCATCAATAAATGCCACCACTGCTGCAAGCGATCCCTGCCCGGCAGCCTGGATAAAAAATCTCAAACATGAAATAAGCTTCTTTATACAGAATATCCTTGAACAATCTTTCTCAACTGGAACCTTTCCTCAAAGCCTCAAACAAACCTCAATTAGACCATTACTAAAAAACAACAAATTAGACCCTCTAAAAGTAGAATCCTACAGGCCAATATCCAGTATCCCACTCCTAGCGAAGATAATTGAGAAAGTAGTCCAAAGGCAAATACAACAACACATAGACTCTGAAGCTCCACTTGATCCTGCACAACACGGCTTTAGAGAATCTCACGGAGTTGAGACCCTTCTCATAACACTATTCAACACCCTAATCACAGGAATGGATAACATTCACCAAGGATTCATACTTATATTCATGGACATCTCAGCGGCGTTCGACTCAGTAAACCACCAAATACTTATCAACCGTCTTAAGGAAAAAGGAATAGTTGGAGCCGCACTAGATTGGTGTATATCCTATCTAACAAACCGCTGGCAACAAGTACGAATCGACGAAACCACTTCTGAACCATTTCTTCAAGATCAAGGGGTACCACAAGGTTCTTCTCTGTCAGCGTTATTGTTTAACATATACATGCAACCCATTTGTGACCTCATTCGTTCCTTTAATGTCACCTGTTTAGCATATGCAGATGACATTCTACTATACATGCCATTCTCCATCAACCAACCCGATTATACATCATTGATAGCATGCTTCGAAGCAGTAGAAGATTGGCTCTTCTCCCAAAATCTGAAAATCAACCATAGCAAGACTGATGTGATGTTTATAACAAGGAACCAAAACTTCACACCCCCTACCTCCCTAAAGATAAACGATAAGGAATTAACAGTAAAACCTACATTACGCTACCTAGGTATAACCCTCGACCAGCGCCTCAACATGAAAGCCCACATAAAAAACATAACAAAACTAATATATCACAAGATACGCACATTGCGCCACCTGCGACCCCTACTGGAACCCTCAGATTTCAGAACCATCTATCAAGCCCTGATAATGCCCCACATTGACTTTTCAAATGCAATTCTTTACGGACTCCCTCAAGCAACATTAAATCCTCTCCAACTGGCGATGAACACTGCTGCCAGAGTACTTGAAGGAGTATCAAAGACAGACCACATAACCCCAATCCTAAAAAGACTCCACTGGCTACCAACCAAAGCACGAATCCACTACAAGATATTAATCACTACTTTCAAAACCATAAACAAGCAAGCACCATTAACCATTACCAACCTTGTACACCCACAGGCTCCCAATAGATCTAGAAGGTCAATCGCAATAAATACACTAATAATCCCTAAACAAACAGCCAGATATACGAAGGAAACAACTAAAAGAGCCTTCAGTATCCATGCCCCAATAGCCTGGAATGCCCTTCCACTAGAACTGAGAGTTATCAATAGCCTAACGCAATTCAGAAAAAGCCTCAAACATCATCTCTTCCTAAGCTATTTCCCAATCTAATCTTTTGCACATGAAAGTATATTACAGCCACTTTCCCACTATGACATTATCCAATTGATATATCCAGACTTGAATAACGTACTTGAATATTCTGTAAATAGTTAGCTAGTTTATATAGCTTTACCCTGTTATTCCCAAGTTTAAAAAACCCTGTTACCTGTAAAATGCATTTTTCAGTTCTATGTATGCATATGTTTTGTTCCATGTAAACCGAGCTGATGACAATAGCGCGGTATATAAAAGATGTTAAATAAATAAATAAATAAATAAATGAGGAAGGGTCAAATCAGGCGCAAGCCTTAAGACTCACAATCCCCTTCGTTACATCAAGGACCCAAATATTCCTTTTACTCAGGTTAGATGAACTTGTAAATGCAGGCACAGTTCTACTCATCAATGCAGTCACTGTTCAAACGGAACTAAGCTGTAAGAAGAATCCCGACTCTTTAAACCGTTTAAAAAAATAGCATAATAGCTTATCTGAAAATGCAGTTTGAGTCAAGAAGTAGCTCTCAGCTCCCTAGCTCCCAGCTGGGAGCTGGGAGCTAGGGAGCTAGGAGCTAGGGAGCTGGAACTTGCCTCAGACTTACTGAACATAGTAAACCAATCTCTTCAACAAGGACGTATAGCAGATGTCCTCAAAAGGTCAGCAATTCGACCGCTGTTAAAAAACAAAACACTAGATGACAATGACCGAACTTCATATCGTCCCATTGCAAGTATTCCATTCCTTGCCAAGATTATCGAAAAGATTGTGCAAACACAGCTGCAAGATTATATAGACTCATCAGCTCCATTAGATGATCATCAATATGGATTTCGCCCATATCATGGTGTAGAAACACTCCTAACAGCACTATTTGATACAATCATCAGAGGTATTGATAATGCCAAGCAAGCCTTCATTCTCATATTCATTGATATTTCCTCGGCCTTTGACACTGTAAACCATATCACGCTCATTTCAAGACTCTCTCAAATAGGCATCAAAGATAAAACCCTTGAATGGTTCATATCCTATTTTACTAACCGGACCCAATATGTGCAAATAGATCGAAATGCCTCATCCCCATTTCCACAAGAACAGGGCATCCCTCAAGGCTCTGCCCTTTCGGCACTTTTGTTTAATCTCTATCTTCAACCCATCTGTTCCATATTTAAACGCTTCAAAATCAACTACCACATCTACGCGGACGACATCATGTTATACTCGCCATTTGATGTGTCCAACCCGGATTATAGTAACATATGTCGTTGCCTCTCTGAAGCTGAGCTGTGGCTGAAATCAAGGAATATGAATATTAATTTTAAAAAAACAGAAGTTCTATTCATAACAAGAAACACAAGCTTCACTCCCCCACTTGAAATCAACATTGGAAAAAACTCTCTCCCAGTCAAAGATGAGATCAAATACTTGGGAGTCACTCTGGATAAGACCCTTAGCCTCACCAAACATATAAAACAATCTGTAAAAACAATATATTTCAAATTGAGGACAATCCAACAACTTAGACCATTGATAGATAACTCTGATTTCAGAACCATAGTACAAACACTTATTACACCACATTTAGACTACTGTAATGGTATTCTTCAAGGGACCTCTAAGAAAAATATTCACACACTTCAATTAGCCCAAAATGTCACCGCAAGGATAAAGCGAAACTTTCAGATCATATATCTCCGATTCTCTATGCTCTCCATTGGTTACCCGTCTCATGCAGAATCATCTACAAGTCCTTAGTCAATACATTTAAGATCTTTAATAATATAGCACCATCTTTCTTATCTACGCTCATCAACATCCCACATGAAAATAGATCAAGACGAAGAATAAACCTTCACACCATACAAGTCCCTGATTCTATTCGAAAGACAAGTCAGAAAACAAGTAACACAGCATTCTCATACTTCGCCCCTACGTTATGGAACAACCTCCCGACTGAAATCAGAGAAATCAAAGATCTTCAATTATTTAGAAAAAATCTAAAAACCCATCTATTTACTCTGCACTACAATAACCTCCACATTGAAGATAATCCTAACACAGAGAAAAACATCGATCATCAGTCACTCACTGACCCTACCTAGACAAGGCATAAACCTTTCCCACACATTCACATTGCTCACCTAGATTAAGCTTACTCTTTGAAAGCAATTGCTTGTCGCTAATGTGAATAACTGTAATTTAAAGTAAATATTTCCCTTTACTGTTGATATACTGTTGGTAGTATGTTTTGAAACATTATCTAATTCATACCCAGTTCAAACGTTCCTACCTCTCCTGTTATCTCATTGTATTTTTGAGTTACATTTAATAGTTGAATGTTCTTTGTTCTAAATCTGTTCTATGTAAAATAATAGTACTCTATTATTAAAGTTTATGTTACCTATAAACCGCCACTGATCTCTGGAAGTGGCGGTATAGAAAAGATGTATAAATAAATAAATAAATAAATAAATTTGAGAAATTTGAGCAAATTATCTCTTGATTTTGGTGTCTATATTGCTCTCTAAACCCCAGTTTTGTTCTATTGTAGTTCTAGACAGCCTATTTAGAGTGGTAGTTTCTGACTCCAACTGAGAAGCCTTATCCTGCCAGTCTCTGCCAAAAAGGTTCTCGCCTGTGCAGGGTATGTTGCCCAGTTTATCTTGAACCCACTGCTCAAGATCTAAGGCCTGAAGCCAGGCAATCCTGCATGCACCGATGGAGATTGCTGTGGCTCTGCTTGTGCACACAAATGCATCGAAGGCTGCTCTATTGACAAACTTTGAGACAGTCTGTGCATGCTTGAGCAGAGCAAGATAGTCACCTCTCTTATCTAGAAAAAGAGGGGACATGGCCTCAAGATCCCTAGTAATCTCCTTGAAAACCATACCCATATAGAGCACGTAGGAGTTTATCCTGGCTGAAAGCATGGAAGCCTGGAAACATCGACACCCAACAGCATCAAGGGTTCTCGATTCTCTACCCAAAGGGTTAGAAGAATGTGTTTTAGAACACTTAATTTGACGCATCGTCAATTCCACTACCATTGAATGGTGGTGAAGTTGTGTCTTTTGAAACTGGGAAATTCCGATACTTGGTACATAGTATCTAGGCGTCGCGTATGGGGTGAGATTGTGAGGGGAGTCTCCCACATCCGGAACATGAGATCATGGAGAATGCAGTGGACTGGAAGAGGTTGTTGGGTATTGGAGGATCTCCAATTCCTCTGCCCTGGGCATTATGGAGAGACCCCTAGCAAGGTCTCAAATAAACTCCTGGAAAGACATGTCTTTGGGAGGGGACATGCACCATTCCGGTGAAAGAGAGGGCTTCTAGGCAGGCCTTGCAGTATCAGAATGGTGTTCCTGCTCTGTTAGGTACTGATACCAGTTAATGTCAGTATCGGGCCAGGAAATCTGTTTGGACAGGGCTTCGATATAGAGAATGGATTCGAGGGCAGGCATGGGTGGCAGTGAAACCAGCGGCATATATCCCGTAGCAATGTGCGTCAGTGCCGTTGAAAGTACAGTCGGTAATGTTTTGATCGGAACTGAAGCTACCAAGCTCCGCTCGATGTCCAAGATACGCTGATCCATGGAACTCGCAGATGCTTGGGTATCTGTAATGGAGACTTGCACCACTGTCCCAGAGCATAGCACCAGGAGCTCTCCTGACGTGAAGGCCTCAGGAGCATCCTGGAGCCCCTCAATGGCTTTGGAGGATAGGTCCTCCCACCAGGGCTGTTTGGCTGGCTGATCTAGCTCTTGATGCTTAGAATGAAATCTACCTCTGGAGGATTGATCAGTCTTCGAGGAAGACTTGTGCTTAGATACCAGAGATCCATGAGAGGAAGATGATGCCCTCAATGACGTTGATGACAAAGAAACCACATCCGAGGCAAAGAGTTCCAAACTTCGAGGCCCGGTTCTGTAGGCCTCTCTTGGTCGTTTGTCTCCTCTGTAAAAAAAAAAAAAAAATTCTAATGGCTGGTGATCGGGCCCAAGGCATTTTAGACACCAGTCATGAGTGTCAGTAGACGAAATGGTACTGCCACATTTAGAACATTTCTTAAAACCACTAGTTGGTTTCTCCATAGTGTCAGTAGACAGTATGGTAGCCTTAAGGTCTAAAGTGGTGCCAATGCACCCGAAGAAAAGTTTCTCTTTTTTTTTTTTTTAACAGAAAAGGAAAGAAAGAAGAAGAATAAGGGAACTGACAGCGAGAGATGGTTCCAGCATCAAACAGGAAGGCAGAGGCTGACCACAAAAAGGAATTAAAGAATTTTTTGCAGTGACAGGATTTGCTTCCTGCTGGCTCCGCGGAAAACAAAGAACTGAGGTGGGAGAGTTGGGAAGGTGGGAAATAGGAAGGCAGCTACACAGGTGTGGTTGGATGCTCCCAAAGGTTTTCCTATTGAACGCTGTGAAGCATTCCCATGCGGGATCCGTCGGTACAGACATCACCCATATGTGAAGACTACATTCTTGCTTGCTCCTGGAGATAATATTTTCTGTCATATGTCCTAAATGGGCTATACTGTAGCTTCAGTGAGTGTCCCCTAGTCTTTCTCCTTTTTGAAGGAGTAAAACAATCAACCTATGTTTACCTGTTGCACTCCATTCATTAATTTATAGACCTCTATCATATATTCCCTGAGCCATCTCTTTCCCAAGTTGAAAAGCCCTAACATTTTGTCTCTCCTCATAGGGGGGTATGCTTCTATCCCCTTTACCATTTTGGTGATTCTTCTCTCTACCTTTTCTAATTCTGCTATATCATTTTTAAGATATGGCGACCAGAAATGCACACAATATTCAAAGTGCGGTCGCAACATGGAATGATACAGAGGTTTATAATATCCTTGGTTTTGTTCTCCATTCCTTTCCTCATGATTCCTAGCATTCTATTTGCTTTGTTGGTCATCGCTAAACACTGAGCAGAGGGTTTAAACGTATTATCCACGATGGCGCTTAAATCCTTTTCCTGAGCAGTGGTTCCTTGCATCGTGTGACCATAGTTTGGGTTGTTCTTCTCTAAGTGCATAATTTTGCACTTGTCCACATTAAATTTCATCTGCCATTTAGACGTTCAGTATTCCGATTTATCAAGGTCTTCTTGTAATTTTTCACAATCCTCTTATGTTTTAACAACTTTGAATAATTCACAGATACACTAAAAAAATTTTTTTTTAAACTGCCTCTAATGTTTCGATTGATTTTTACGTTTTTTGGTGCGCTGAATCCAAATCTGGTAACCAATTTGCTCCATCACGTACAGATTTTTTGCTACATTGGGTTAGCAGTTTGAGGTGAACGTTTCAGATTGAGTGCGATCGAGATAAAAGTTTCTTGGATGAATTCTTTATACTAATTGTTTAGTAGTTATTCAAATAAGAATAAAGAAAATTGTAACAAGGCAGCACATAAGAATAGAGTAATGTCAACAAAACACACTGTGATGGTAGCAAAATTGTCTGCACTTAAAACAGCCACATACATGTGCACAAACATTGAGCATATAAGAGCGAGGTTAGACACAAAGCAAAGCAAAGAAATGTGCAAAAAATGTTGTACAGGTATGTATGTAAGAATAGAAAATGCAAACCACACCATTGCAATACATGAAGACAAACACCCGATGGTGTGAAAATAAAATTCTAATAAATGAGATCCGACACTGTGGTAATAACTAGCAAATTTTTATTTCAAAGTTTAGTAAAAACACGATATTTGTCAACACAGTTTAGATTTTAAAGTCATTCTTGGGTCAACCAATCTCCTGGTGGGCCCGTTTCTTCTTCCCCAGAATGCTTCTCTTGGTGCGCTGCTTGGCGTATTTTTAAGCTGGGGTTTCCCGCAGCAACAACCAGCAGAAATCAGCCATCATAGTGGTGTTCCATCTTCCTTGGTACCTTCTCTCTGCGTCCTTGATGTCCTGGTGAAACCTTTCACCTTGTTCTTCACTGTACGCCCCCAAGTTTTCGGGAAAGTAGTTCACATGGGAGTGCAAGAAATGGACTTTCAGGCTCATGTTACAGCCTTGTTCTTTGAAGGCATTGAGCATCCTGGCAACAATATCCTTATAGTTCTCATCCCGCCTGTTCCCCAAGAATTTGAGAACAACATCCTTGAAGGAATCCCAGGCTTCTTTTTCCTTCTCAGACATCGTTTCAGCGAATGCTCCATCTGAAATGAGTTTCCTTATATCAGAGCCAACAAACACTCCTTCCTTTAGCTTTGCTTCAGAAAGTCGGGGGAACTTTGAGCAAAGGTACCGAAAGCACTCACCATCTTTTGGAAGGGACTTGATGAATTGCTTAATGAGACCCAACTTAATGTGGAGAGGTGGTAATAGAATTTTATCACGAGGTACCAAGCTCTCATGAAGAACATTTTTCTCACCGGGTCTCAAATACTCCCGAATTGGCCAGTCTTTTTTCCCCCAGTGTAGGTCGCGGGCCCGGCTATCCCACAAGCAAAGGAAGCAGGGATATTTGGTGAAACCGGATTGCTGCCCTAATAGGATGGATAGAATTTTAAAGTCTCCACAAATCATCCACTTATGCTCATCATAACGAATCTTCTGAAGAATCAGGGCCAAATTCTCGTATTTTTCTTGGAGAATAACAGAGTGAGCAATAGGAACTGAAGCGAATGTGTTGCCATTATGAAGAAGAACACCTTTTATGCTGTCTTTTGACGAATCAATGAACAGCCGCCATTCAGCAGGATCATACTTGAGTTTAAACTTTTCCATCACTCCGTATATATCGTTGCAAAATACCAAATCTTCCTCTTTGCTGAAATACTTCAAAAATTGTGTCTCGCGGTTGCGGTACCAATAAAAAGTTGTTCCTGGTGACAATAGATTTTTCTGTTTAAGCCGAGAACCTAGCAGTTGGGCAGCATCTTTTGGGAGTCCTAAATCCCGGACTAAATCATTCAATTCAGCTTGAGAGAAAAGTTCCGGTTTCGGATCTGGTTCAGTTTCAAACTCGGAAGTACTGGACTCATCGGGAAAAGCCATCTGATGAGTCTCATCATGATCAGAACCGTCCACACAAATATGATCCAAAGATTTTGGTGGTTCAGGCACCATTGCTGAGGGAAGGTTGGGGTAACTTATTACGTTCTTATTTTTTAAGTTGTATCCCTTCACAATGCAAGAGCAAAAATAGCAGTCACTGCTGTGGTCTCTTTGTTCACGCCACATCATAGGTATTCCGAAACGAAATGCTTGTTTTTTTACCTTTCATCCATAAGCGTAGATCTTCCTCACATGTCTTGCACACTTTGTGAGGAGCCCACGGTTTGTCTTGATCGCCTAACTTCAAACCGAAATAGGCGAAATATACTTTTTTAATAAATGCAAAAATGTTCCTCTGCCGCTTTTTCACAGTATATTCCCCACAAATAAAACAAAAACTGTCCGGAGAGTTGACGCAACCTCTGGCTCTGTGAGCCATCACAAATACACAGTACTGCAAACTACAACTGTAGTGAACCACTTCGGAATAAAGCTGGATTACGACTGAGCAAACAAAAGGTAATAATGAACTTGCAAGAAACTGAAATTTGACAGGAACGTTCATGTCGCAACCACCGTGTTTGAGCGAGCGAACGAGGCGAGGCGAGGCGAACAGGAAAGAACATGCGCCAGCGCGAGTACTGGATTTAGCCCCCCGCCTCCCAATTGTCCTGTTAATGTATAAAATGAATACAAAACACTCTAAAATATCATGAGGGAGTGTTTCTAGTTAGTTAACCATTACAACCTCTATTTTGGGCCAAGAAAATAAACTGCAGTCGGCTAAAAAGAAATTATGTGAACATTCCTTATATGGGTAAGAAATCTAATTTTGCAAGAAAACGTGACGTGATGGAACATTTTGGCTATTTTTCCTGGATTCAGCACCCCAAAATCTATAGGAATCAGTTGCAAAACTGGAGGCAGTTTTTTGGTAGTGTACCTGTGAATTGTATCATCTGTAAATTTGATCACTTCATTAGTTTTTCTCCATTTACAGGTCATTTATGAATATGTTAAAAAAGCATCAGGCCCAGGACAGATCCCTGGAGTACTCCACTATTCATCTTTCTCCATTGAGAATATTGACCATTTAACCCTACTCTCTGCATTCTATTGTTTAAACAGTATCTGATCCACAATAGTACACTGCTTCCTATCCCATGACTTTTTAATTTCACCAAGAGTTTCTCATGAAGGACCTTGTCAAAGGCTTTCTGAAAATCCAGATACACTATATTAACCAGCTCACCTTTGTCTGCCGGTTTATTCACACCTTCAAAAAAGATATAACAAATTAATAAAACAAGACCTTCCTTGGCTAAATCCATGTTGGCTTTCTCCCATTAAACAATGACTATCCACATGTTTAGTAATTTTATTCTTTATAACGGTTTCTACCATTTAGCCTGATACCGACGTCAGGCTTACTGATCTGTAGTTTCCCGGATCACCTCTGGAATCCTTTTTAAATATTGATGTTACATTGGCCATTCTCAAATCCTCACGTACTACAGATGATTTTAATGATTGTAGACCTCCTATTAGTAATCTGAGGTATCTCATATTTCAATTCTTTCAACACCCTCGGATGTATACCATCCAGTCCAGCTGATTTGCTACTCTTCAGTTTATCAAAATAGTTGTAATACATCTTCCTGGTTTATCTATATTTCTTTTAATTCTTCCGATACATCAACTTTAAATACAATTTCAGGCATCTTCTTCAGTAAAGACCGAAGCAAAGAATTCATTTAGTCTCTCTGCTATGGCCTTGTCCTCCTCGTACTCCTTTTGCCCCATATCATTTAATGGTCCAGCCTACTCTCTCACAGTTGTTTTTGCCACAAATGTACTTTGAAAAGTTATTATGAGTATTTTTCTTCCACGGCAAGTTTTTTTCAAATTTTCTCTTTGCCTGCCTTATCAATGCCTTGCATCTAACTTGCCAGTGCATGTGTTTCCCTGTTTTCATCATCTGGCTCCTTTTTCCATTCCCTGAAAGATGCCTTTTTGGCTACAACAGCCTCTCCTTTAAACCATGCTGGCATTTTTTTGACCTTCCTTTCATTTTTCTTAAAAGTATGGAATACAACTGGGTCTGAGCTTCCAAGATAGCATTTTTGAACAATGCCCATGCTTGATATAAATCTTTAACCTTTGCAACTGTTCCTTTTAGTTTTTTCTTAATTATTTTCCTCATTTTATCGTAGTCTTCATTTTGAAGGTTAAATGTTAGTACTGTGGATTTCCTTGCTATCCTCCCATTTTCTAAATCAGATGTGATCGTGCTATGCTCACTGTTGCCAAGTGGCACCATCATCATCACCCTTCTCTCTTGCACCAGATCCTGTGTTCCACTAAGGACTGGGTCCAAAATAATTTCCCCTCTTGTCTGTTCATGAACCAGCTGCTCCAAGAAGCAGTCATTTATTTCATCAATAAATTTTATCTCCATAGCATGTCCTGCTGTGACAATGTCCCAGTCGATACCGCGGTAATCAAAATCGCACATTATTACTTTGTTGTAACTTTTCTGATTTCTTTTAGCATTTCATCATCCATCTGTTCATTCTGGCCAGGTGGTTGGTAGCATACCCCCACTGCCATTGGCTTCCCCTTGTCACATGGAATTTCTATCTATAGAGATTCTACTGTGTATTCTGTTTCCTGCAAAAAATTATAATCCTGTTTGACTCCTCTGTAATTCCTCATACCTGGGTTAGAAGAGAGGTTTATTACAGTCATGGTATGTGCAAAAAAACTAACCCATTTGGAGAAATTGCCACCTCCTAGCAATGTGCTTCAAACCTATCCTGCAGGAACCACGTCCAAAGGTTGTCAACCTAGCACCAATGCTATTCAGTAATTGGCCTCCCTATGGATACAGCCACTAAGATTAAAAATGTATGCGTTTTCTTTTGAGAAGAAAATCTGCCCATTCAAAATTGAGCTGACACGATCAACTAATTAACGTAAAAAGCCACAGTTGCACTATCACAATACAATCTAAAATATAAGAGATTTTTGGTTCTTGCTATCTATTTAAGAATATGCTCATAACAGGTAGTTGTCTGTCCTGCTATCAGACTGCAAGGAATGGTAGAGTATGAACGCAAAGAGATGGCGAGCAAACAGGGGAACAAATGGACCAAAGGAGAAAATGAATGCGCAAATGGAGGGACAGAATAGACAAGCAGAGAGAGACATGACAAGGCAGAAAATGTTTTTCTGCAATGGTAGAACACCACAAAACAAAACATGGGTTCAGTGCAGAAAAAGGAGGGGGAAAACAAACAGCACAGAAATATCTGAAACATATAAACTACAAAGGGAAAAGAAGAGATGAAAGGAAAGATGGAGATAACAGTGGGAAGCTTAAATGTTTGAAAGGAAAAAAGAAGCAGAACATTACAGGACATGACTCAGAATTCTTGATACACAAACATACCATACATCTCTGCTTTCATACTAATATGCCTCATTGGGAGCTAAGTGCCACCAGCAAGGCTGGTCTCTTCGTATTTTCTTCCTTTTACCTTGCTGGAGAAATCTACCTGCACAAAAAAGCATCTGTGCAGTCATAAAAACATAGAAAAATGATGGCAGATAAAGATCACAAGGTCCATCCAGTCTGCCCCTCTATACCAGCTACTATGCTCTGCAATCCCCTCCTTTCCTTACGAGATCCTCTGAGCTTGTACGGTGCTTTCTTGAATTCAGATACAGTTCCTGTGTATGCCACCTACGCTGGGAGGCTAGTCAATGTATCCACCACCCCTTCCATAAAGAAATATTTCCTTAGTTTCCCTTTCACCTTCATCCTATACCCTCCTCATTCCATAGCTTTCTTTCAATTGAAAGCAGCTCTCCTCCTGTGCATTTAAGCCACAGAGGTATTTACATCTCTCTATCTTATCTCCCATCTCCCGCCTTTCTTCCAAAATATACATATTGAGATCTTTAAGTCTGTCCCCATATACTTTATAATGAAGACTTTCAGTAGCTGCCTTCTGTGCCAACTTCATCCTGTTTCACGGTGACAAGTGGTACAATGATCTGCACTAGAAAACAGACTGGATTTCCTCCCTCAACTGCTCCACTAATGTCAGAGTGTCCCAGTCTAGCAAGCAGAAATGTTTTATGACTAAAGAAGATGGACCTGATATTTCATGCTCTGGCTGGCAGGAGCTACTTTCTCACAACCAGATCTGACATTAACTATGTTCAACTGCAGCTTTTCAACAGCCCAGAAAAATTCTAATTTGAACACAATTAAAATATTTATCATTTGTTATCTTTTATTTGTAATCTTCAACAGGGAAAAGGGTGCAGAATGCTTTACTAGCACTCATATATAAACAGTCACCACATGGTTTCTGAGGGTGTCATCCTGGGCATCACAGGGAAAGAGCTAAAAGGGATCTGATTATATTTTAGTATACATAACAAATACGAGACCAGGCAATCTAAAACAAAGAAATAAAAATTTAAAAAACAAACAAACTCCAATTTAGCCATTACGCGCTCTTGTTATTTTATTTCCATTACTAAAATAACTCAGTGGCATATGTTTACCAGAAACTGTCCCTTATGCAGTTAGTTTTCTTTCTTTAAGTCTATCATTAGGGCTGGATGTTTTCCCAGCAAAAAAATGACGCTCTCAGTAGAGTGAAATGCTCGATTTCATAAGGTAATGCAGTCAATTTACAGAGAGCAGGAAATAATAGATCATCATTTTATAAGAAAACTGAGCTTGCATTATCAAGAGACCAAAATCTGTATATGAAGACATGAACACCACTTACGCCGCCAAATAAGTTCGCACCCATCCTATCCACACACACACACAAGTTTATCATATCACATTATTAAATACCCTCATGTTAAATGTTACCTTAATTGTACTGTCTAAATGTTTACACGTACCCTAATGTTAAATGTAACACCCAATTGTGATGTGATGTGACCACCTTGATTGAAGGATAAGGTGGCATACAAATCTGTCTAAATAAAATTAATAAATAAATAAACGAACATAAATTCAGGAATGCAAAGAGTACTGTTATGCCTTACTTGATAACTAACATTCCTCTTTGTCCATACCAGACCAGTCCAAGCCAGTGGGATGTACAAATTCCTCTTCATTGGAAGAGAGAGGAATCCACCACAGACATCAGGACTGCTTCTCCAAAGGTGGCTTACTTTCTGGTCATCCGGTCCAGTCTATACTGTTGTGAAAAGGCACGGAGAGATGTCCATGCCACTGCTGTACAAGTATCATCTGGTGAAACCGACCTATACTCCACACAAGAGGCTGCCTAAGATCTAGTCAAGTGCACATGCAAGTTCTTCAAAGCTTTGCATCCATAACAGTCATACAGCCACTGTGATGGTCTCTCTTATCCATCGGACCAAAGTGGCTTTTGAAGCCACCTCACCTCTTCAAGGACATCCAAAAAGGACAAAAAGCCTGTCAGTCTTCTGGAAAGCTTCAGTCATCTTTAACAGGTCTTGACAAGTGTTCTAGGTTTCAGCAGCTAGTTCCCAGATTCCTAGATCACAGTGTGCCCCCCTCTCCCCCCAAAAAAAGGTATGGTAGTTACTTTTTTAGGTTTTTGGGGGCTGATTTACTAAGACTGTCTTCCCATTTTCTATAGGAAAAAGCTTAATAAATCAGGTTCTTAGAGAGCCACTGCACAGTACCAACAGAAGGCAGTGGCCCCACTCCTCCTCCTCCCCCCACCAACCCCCTGACTCTTTATGCTACACCTGTGTGGAGGGGGTGGGTGTGCGATGCCTTTACTTCCCAAGCATTCTCTCTAACTTCCAACCCCTTATGCTCTTTCCTCCCCTCTCACCCTTCTCCAATCCCTCTTGCTGTCCCCTCTTCCACCCCCCCACCCCTATTTCCCTTCCCATTCTCCCTCCCCCTTGCAGGCACCCGCTGCCTTCCATACACCCTCGCAAGTGCTGCAGGACCAGGGCTGGCTGTCCACATGGATCCCATCTCCCACAGGCAGAACAGGGTCGGTGCTGACTGGCCACAGGGATCCCATCGCCCAAGGGCAGAAGTTCTGGATCAGTGCTGTCAATCCCAGCCTGTATGTTTTTTTGCAGACAGCGCCAGTCTTGACTGTGACTGCAGCCTTCCCAGCACTTCTGCCTGCGGGAGATGGGATCCCCACAGGCAGCTGCAGAGAGCCACAAGTTCCAGGCACCAGGTCTGATTTTTTAGTTGCCATGGTGACCTGGCACCTGAGGTTTCCTTTCAGATATCTGTGGAGCACTCTATGTCCAAAAGATGTAGCATCCTACTAATGTGTTTATCCTTGGCTTGATGGAAGCGGGCAACTTGATAGTTTCATTTCAAACCAAACAGTACCATCATTATTGCTGGAGATTGTCTATGTGCAAAGTTACCCTATCCTTTAGCTATTATATTAGATATTGATAAGCTAATTATTTGTTGGCTTGGGCAAGTCACTTTACCCTCCTTTGCCTCAAAAGAAAGGCCTAGTAATCTATTTCCGGTAGCGCCAGTCCAAGGGTTTTTGCCGCCCCAGGCAGTAGCCTCAGCTGTGCCGCCACCCTCCCTCCCCTCCCCCACTGCCACCAATTTAGTCGGTGGTGGGGGGACAGACCGCTCGACTTGGCACAGCAGCAGCCATGGCAGGCGATGTGCTTCAGCACACATGGCCTGCTGTTTCTGATCCCCAGGAAGTTGTGTCAGAGGGAGATAAGAAACAATAGAACAGGTGTGCTGAAGCACATGGTCTGCCACGGGCACCACGACTTTAACAGAGGTCTGCTGCCCTAGACAGCTGCCTAATGGACAAGGATATAGTCCCACTGGCATACACAAAATAAGGTAACATTTTATTACCAGTTAATATCCTTTCCTTAAGCCCTGATAGAGCAATCCAGACAAGTGGGTAATGATCCCCTACCAGCAGAATAGTGGAGACAAAAAAATAATGAAAAGCCTAGATTTCAATGATATCAGCCCCACGCCTCTATTCGCCTCAGCCACCAGAGGTCCCTTCAGTATTTGTCCCAAAGCATAAAGGAGAAACATGGCAAGCCTCACACAACCTCAACCATGGGCAACAATGAGTGATCAATAGTAGAGAACTATGTACAGAAAAGTATAAACATAAGGCTGTCAGTAGTCAATGAACCTGCAGAGCCAAGTATAAAAATGAGAGCGAACTCATGGGTACCGCAGCACGATACAGCAATACAGTTCCAGGGACGGGTCCTGGACTGGTCTAGCAGGACTTAAGGACACGAATTGGCAAGTAAAAGGTCATCTTCCATATCATCCCGCTAGACCAGTACAGACAAGTGGGATGTACCAAAGCTACAACTCTACTAGGTGGGAAGAAGACACAGCAGCTTGCAAAACCCTTGAGCCAAGGCAGTGTCTGCATGCACGTGGACATCCAAGTAGTAATACCTAACAAAAGTGGAACGTGATGCCCACTTGGCCACCCGATAAATGCCTGCAGGGGCTACAGAGTACCGCTCCGTCCATGAGGATGCCTGCACTCAAGAGAATGGGCGTGAAAACCCTCTGAAACTGGCCAGTTCCGTAACAGATTCGCCAAGGCAAAAGTCTCTTTAATCCAGCACCTCAAATTTGACTTAGCCACCGCATCACCCCTGCGTGGACCAGCAAACAGCACAAAAAGATGGTCAGATGAAAGGAATTAAAAACTCCCTGAATATCGGAGAAGCACCCTCCAGATGATCACAAGATGAAGATTCTTATCCTTCCCCCGACACTACTCCTTAGAGAATGACAGGCATACCACCTGGTTCACGTAAAGGGAGAAGCACCTTAGGCAAAAAGGAAGGCACAGACTGAATGGCAATGCCCTCCTTGATAAAGACAGATAAGGATCTTGGCAAGACAGAGCCTGTCGCTTAGAAATCTGCTTTGCAGAACAAAACCCAACCAAGACCACAGTCTTGAGTGTCAAATCCTTTAAAGCAGCATGCTTCAATGGCCCAAAGAGCACTGCCATCAGGCCCCTGAGCACCAAAGACAAATCCCAGGAAGGGATCACAGACCAGAGGGGAGGGGAGGACGCAAATGCCGAAGCCCCTGGAGAAAACATGAGATGTCCGGTTGCAAGGCTAGAGACTTACCAGTCACCAGACCTCAGAAACAGGCCAAAGCTGCTACATGAACTTTCAGGGAGCTAAGGGAAAGGCTCTTCTCCAGGCCATCCTGTAGAAAGACCAATAGAGATTGAAGCTTGGCCACCTCAGGAGCCAAGCACTGCAACATCACTCAAAAAGAGGCACCAGATCCACACATATGCTAGCTTGGTAGACATCCTTCAGGCTCCGAACAGAGTGGAGAACACCGCTGAAGAGTAACCCTTGCATGCTAGCCATCTCCTTTCAAGGCCCAAGCCATAAAGCGAGAAGGGAACCGGGTCCTCCAAGATGATAAGTCCTTGTTGCAACAAGCCCCAAGACAGAGGCGCCTGCAGGAGCAGCATCAGGTCTCTGAACCATGCTTTCCTCTGCTAATCCAGCACCACCAGAACAATCCTGCCTGGATGGAGTTCTATACATCAAATCACACGCCACACCAGGGGCCACGAAGGAAACAAGCACAGCCGGTGCTGACTTGAGCAAGGCTGGATCAGAGCATCAATACCCTCTGACCCCATCTCCATGTGATGACTGAAGAAGTGTCAAACTTCGGCACCAGAACAGGTCACCATCAAATCCATTTTGGGGTGACTCTGGTGATGCAGAAACAACTGAAATGCCTCCTGACTCAACTCCCACTGTCCAGTATCCAGAGAGTGCCGGCTTAGGAAATCCACTTCCACACTGTCCACTTTGGCAATGTGATGAGCCAACAAAGCTAGGAGGTTCTTCTCTGCTCAAGCAAACAGGTCAGTCATCTCCAGAGCTACCACGGTACTCCTCATGCCATCTTACCAACTGACATAAGCCACCACTGTGGCATTGTCTGAAAACACTTGAACCACCTGGTCCACAGTCAGAGGGCAGAAATGCAGAAGAGACAACCAGATGGCCCTCGCCTCGAGGTGCATGATGGACCACAGAGTCAACAAGAACCACTGGAGCGGTTGCATGCAAGTGCACACTCATGGCACCATCTCTATGGTCGCTGCCATAAATCAGAGGAGCTGAAGAGAATCCCAGACTCTGGGAGCATGCTGCACACAGAACAGTATGCTACAATCCAACAGACTCTGATGTTCTCCTCTGGCAGGAAACTCTGCCCACTCGAGAGTCAAAACGTGCTCCCAGAAACTCCAGGACTGGGAAGGCCACAGTTGTCTCTTCCCCGAATGATCACTCAGCCAAGGCTTTCTAAGGACACAGATCCCTTGCCACTGCAGTTGCCTTCACCGTAACCTTGGAGAACATCTTCAGGCGGTGGAAAGTCTGAAAGGGAGGGAGATGAACGGACAGTGAGACCCTAGCATAAAAACATGCAGATACTTTTGCTGATCCTCCTGGATTGGGATATGAAAATATGCCTCAGCCAGATCCAGAGAAACCAAGAACTCTCCTTGGCACACTGCTTGAATCAGAGTGCAAGGTTTCCATCCAGAAGCGCAGGACACAAAAATACTCAGACCCCCTTGAGGTCCAGAATGGGCTGGAAGGAACCATCCTTTTGGGCACCACAAAATAGATGAAGTATCTGTCCTAGCCCCAAAGCCTGCTTCTAACTGGAGTAACTAGAGAATGGGTCCCAAAACCTTCATTGCACAGTCCGGGAGGAACCTCTTCTGGAAAAGACCAAGTCCCTGGGCCCACACACTCCATGAAAGGACCGAGAATGAGCCTGAAGTCCAGAATCAGAGGGGAAGAAGAGACTCTCATCATTAATGATCTAGAAAACCTGAGGCGCCCAGAAATTCAGCCAGCATGTCCTCGATGGATGGGTGGAGGCTTATGAGAAAGGGCACCAGCCAACTTCACAGGCCTCTTAGAGCCAGTAAGTTTTGTCTCACCCAGGTCCTTCACCAGCTTCTCCAAATTTGCTCCAAACAGAAGCTGCCCCTTAAATACCAGCTGGGCCAACAGGGCTTTGAAAGATGTTTTTGCTGCCCAATGCCAGAGCAAAAGCCAATGCCATGGTACCATCATAGGGCACCATCCATCGCCAAACATACCAGGTCATATATGGCATCAGAAGGAAGGCCATAGCTGACGCCAAAGGTGGGGTAGTATCATCTGGCGGAAGAGACTGAATCCACTGGAGCAGGGCTCAAGATGTCAGGCTGGTACATATTGCCAGCTGCAGAACAGCCGCCACCATAGCGAAACTGGCTCCTCGGCCATGAATCCATCTTACAGTACAGAAAATTCTTTTAAGGCAGATCCACTTTCCACAAGAATGGTAGTCTGTCTGGTAACCACCATGACCTGCGCATTCACCTTGGGAACGTCAACTCACTTAACGCACTCCTCCTTTGAAAGAGCGAAGTTCTTCTTACACACCTTTAGCCCTTTAGGCAGAGAGTCGCACTCAGACCGGATTATAGCCTTGATCACATCCAGAAACACGAAGACAGTAGTGGATTTTCGCACCCCTTGAAGAAGCGAGGGTACCTTCAGCTCCTGCTCCTTGCCGGAAGTATCCATCAAGGCGGATGAGACCCTAGCAATCAACACTGCCAGCTCCTCCTTCCAGAATAGGTGGATCACACTGGCCTCCTCACAATCTTCTGAAGCCCAGTTTTTGCTGCCCAGTACCGAGCCATCTGAATCCAAGTCAGTCAAATCTCTGACAGCTTCCAGCTGTTCCCCATCTATAGGGGGTGCCCCATGCCAGGGACACTTACTCCAAGGCAATCAAACAGAAAGTCCACTGTCTGCTTGCCACACATGATATTGTGCCTGGAAGCACCCAGAGACTGCAGTGTTTGACTTTCCACACCAGAAGGACAAGGCCTGCTGCAAAAAAGAAAGAATTCTGGAGAGGACAATCTGGAGTCCAGAAGCTCTCCTCTCGAAAATGACCCCCCCCCCCCCAAAACAGGAGGCACAGCTACCACAGATAGGCCTAGAGGATGATGAGCGGCTCACAGCATGGTTGCCAAATCCTATGGCAAGCTGGACATCCTTACCCATAGTGCCATCTGTCACCTCCTGCCCTGAGGCAAGCAAAGCGGGACTAATCACATCCCCCGGCTGAAGGAGGGGAGAGCAGGCCCTCCAGGGACGACTCAGAAACTGCCATGCAAGAAGAGCAAAGTCCAGAATCTGGAGATGAGGCACCTCGCTTGCCATGGATCAAACAACGTTTCCTGGAAGAAGACAGAGCATTAAGGCAAGTATTATAACAGTAAGCACTAAGGCTGCAGCAGACTGAAGGCGTGCATTAACTGCGCTTTTACTCTGGCACGCGTTGACTGTGCTTAATTGCAGTGCGTGGTAAGAGCGCTTTTACTGCAAAGCGCTTTGCAGGCATTAGGGTAGGAATGCATGTTGGATCCAGATGGGCAGAACATATGAAAGGTATTCAAGCATGCACAAAACTATACCAATGGTTGTCAGCAGTTGAACCCAAATTGCATCCTACATAGACAGAATCGGGAGCCCCCAACATGGACAATGACTAGGTCAAGCCTTGGTACTTGCCCCCTGAGAACGCCAGGCAGAAGATCCATGCCGGGCTCAGCTCTACTTTCATGATTTTTTTCCCACTGGCTTTTGCAGCACTATGTTTAAGCTGGCCTGCAGGCAGATCCCTCTGAGAGCCTTCTGAAATCTTCGGGAGAGAGCGGGGAGGCAGAGGAAGGAGGGGCGTTGAGACTGTGTGAGGCTACTGCAACTCTTCTAGATCCTTCCAATTTTATGGCTGTTCAACAGGTTCTTATTATGATAAGAGCGTGGAGTTAAACCAATTTTCCCTCCTCCTATGGCTATTGAAAAGGCCGCAGTCTAGTAGAGCTTCCCAAATTGTGCTCAAGTGAGTCACCCTCAAGGTGGTCATTCATGAGCATTTTATCAGTCTTTTCCTCTCAATCCTCAGATTTGCTTCAGAGAGGAGAAAATCCATCCACCATCTGCTGGAAACAAAGAATTACTGAAGGGACTTCTGATGGTTGAGGTGAATAGAGGCATGGGAGCGATGTAATTGAAACCTGGGTTTTTCATTGGTTCTTTGTCTCCACCAATCTGCAGGTAGGGAAACACAACCCAAATATCTGGACTGGTCTAACAGGACAATACAGAAATATAATGCTATCGCTCAACAGTGCAAAAAAATCATCTATCACTGATGAAGCAAATCAACCATGTACGACAGCCCAGTGGTGAAATCCAAAACACAAATACGCTTATGCTCTTTCACAACTATGGAAAGGGAAAGCATACTAACGTAACCAGGTACCTGCTTCCCTGCAGAGTACACAAAAATAGCATTAGAAAACGGAAAAAAGTAAACTCTGACCATGAAAGGGAGGTAGATCGGTATCACTTTAAGGTTTATATTGATTTTTATGCAGTGGGGCATATTCTGTTTTTTTTTTTTCTTTTCATAGTACACATGTATATTTCATGAGAAGAAAGGGAGAGAGAAGTAGAATCACTGCGATGATAAACTACAGATGATTAGTGGGATATACACAGGGTCTGACCCCTGCCATATTTGCTGTGGAATCTGCTTTGGGGCTATAGAAATCACCTTCCACAAGGCAAAGTTCCACCTATGGCCTTTTTCTAGGCTGCAGGCATCATGGCTCAATTTTCATGCCCTATCTTGAATCTGGATTTTAGATTTAAATCGCTCACCTTTCCGAATCCAAGGTGAAGACAAGTTACATACAGGCACACTAGCTATTTCCCTAACCAAGAGCATTCACTAGGAATGTGTATGAAATTTTTCAGTTCATTAACGGGTCATTTTTGGACAATTTTATTTTTATCGTTTCACACATTTAGGGGTATGTTTACTAAACCGTCCTAATGTTACCGGCGCTAGTTGCAGCGATAATGTGAAGAATGCCATATAAGGAGTGGGCGTTCCAGTCCTAAGGTAGCAAGAATATGTATTGCGCAATAGTGGGCACCGTGGCACGTTAACGTGCGTTAACCCTAAGTACATGCCAGCGCAGTGTTAGAAGCTATAACGATGTAGCCCACTGGTTACTGCAATGACTGTGGAGGCAGAAGTCATGGGTTTGATCCCGCAGTGGTGTAATCTAAAAAGGCTGTCTGAGGCATTTTCTTTTAATTTAAATCAGTGCTGCCAGCAAAAACACCCTCACAGTACCGTAACCTAAGGTGCCTCATAAGACGCCCCATAGGTCACATTATAAAGTGTCCTGTCTGCCAAAACACCCTATAATGTGCCCTATAGGGCGCTGTATAGGGCGCCTTATAGGGTGCTTTACAGGGCGCCTATGAAGCACCTTAGACTACAGCACTGTGAGGGTGTTTCTGCTGGCAGCACTGATTTAAATTAAAAGAAAATGCCTCAGACAGCCTGTTTAGATTACACCACTGCGGGATTGAACCCATGACCTCTGCCTCCACAGTCATTGAAGTAACCAGTAGGCTACATCTCTATAGCTACTACCACACTGCTGGCTGGCTACAGAAAGACTGCAGGTCACCACACAAACTGTCTGCTGTGGTTACCAGGATAGGGTAAACCCACCCGTACCCATGATGCACTGCACATGCAGATCAGCAGTCTATGGCTGATCACATAATGGGGTATGCACCCCCACAGCACCTAGGCCTGGTAGGGGGAACTGACCGTGTGTGTTACTGGCACAGAGTAGCTACAGACCGTGACATTGTGCGGGTCCTGTGCTCACCCTGAGGGTGAGGTGGGGCACCCAGCACCAGGTCCGCAGCACCTGGCTTGGCTGAGATAGGCTGTGCTGCAGGTCCCCATCAGTGCCAGTGTGTGATAGGTAGTCTTTGCAGACACACCTAGGATACACCTGTGTCCATCTGTATTTCCCAGTCACGTCTAGCCCTTGTGGACTATGAAGCACCCAGAATAGTGCATATCCTCTGTGGGTGCCATGGTCACATGTTATAGGTGAAGGGGGGGGGGGGTGTTTGGACCCAAAAGCGGATTATGTAGCACCAACCAACCCGCCCTCTGTGGGTCGGGGGGGGGGGACAGGATCTCCCACCAACAGATCCACATTGTACATCTCTGCAATGGTGGCAGTAGAGAGGACCATCAACCCCAGTCCTGCTGGGGAACAGACACGCTACAAAGCAGTCAATGCAGATCTGTACGCATCACATAAGACCATGGCAGACAGGCAGAATGCTGGAGAAGCTCAGCTGCCCCCCACCATCATCTGACATTCACCAACAGAGAGCACAGTCAGTCTCCACCCGCTGCACCCTGCCAGGCGTTCCAGCCATACACATGCTAATTGCAGACAGTCTGCTAGCTAGTACATAGTGCATGTTCCTGGAGGAACTGTGTTCACCCAAAAATGGGATATGAGCACACACACCAAGCAGGTATGTCAATGACTGAGCCCCAGAAAAGAGAACCCATAAATATCACTTGAGAGAAATGCTGCATAGCACCATGGGGGAACCTAGCCATGCCGTGGTCACTGCTCAGTCAGGGTGAGAGTGACCTCCCAGCATGACATGCTATGGCCACCCTGTCCGTGCAGATGGTGGTCGGGCACTACAATGTCCCAGCCATTGCCCTATACCCTGTGCAGATGCATCCAGCCAGGCCACCCTGTCCGGGCCATACCCACAGTACCTTGCTCCTCATTATGCACATTAGCAGGCTAACACTGGAAACAGTGCAAGCAGTGTGGGCTCAGTAAGGTGAAGGCAGCCACAACACACTGGATAAACAGACACACACTCCCACACCTATGCCAGCATTGTGCAAATATAGAGGTTTGTGGCAGCCCTGGCCGCCACACCAGTCCTGGGCACAGTGCAGGCATTGCTATGGTACGCAAAACTGTTGGGGTCACTCCCCAGGGTGGGAGGAGTGGCCTAGTGGTTAGGACAAGGTACTTCGGGCCGGAGGGCCGGGGGTTCAAGTCCCACCTGGGGACAGCAATCTCAGGCTGGAGGGACTAGGATTTCTAGTCCTATAGGCACTCCTTGTGGTCTTGGGCAAGCCACTTAACCCTACACTGCCCATGTTCCCTGTAAGTATTAGCGTATGTGTGTCATATCCCCTCGTGTTAAATGTATCTCCCAATTGACCGCTTTGACCCGGTGAAAAGCGGGATATAAATACAGCTAAATAAATAAATAAACAAACACTGTCAGAATCAATAACTGAAACACACTCCATAGATATCAGAAAGGTTGCTATGATGAATCTCTATCAACAAAATAGAAATTACACTTACCTGGTAATTGTAGTTCCTGGAGGGTCCAGTTTAGTCCTCCACATCCGGGTTGTGCACCTCCTCCTGCAGCATGGAGACTGGACCAATCAGAATCTTTCCCTCTCAAGATGTATGCTGCTGGAGCTCCCATCAGCCCCTAGTGAACTAGTAACAAAGCAGACTCAAAGAAGCAACACATGAATCAAGTATAAATAGCTAACCAAACTACAAGCTATACCCCCCTTTTTTTTTTTTTTTTTAGTAAGTTTCATTTGACCCTCTCCCCAAACGAGGAAGCCAGAACCCTGCACATCGCTTCTGCTTCCATACCGGAAGCCAAAAACAGTCAGCGCCATCGAAAAAAATGAACGTAATCGCTGGCAAACCAGAGAGAGAAGAAGGACCCTACTACAGGGACCCGACGAAAATACTTGAAACTTCTCGCTCCCTTGCCAACAACGCGCCGCCCCAACAACCTGATACTTGGGCAGGACGGAGGATTAAACTGGACCCTCCAGGAACTATAATTACCAGGTAAGTGTAATTTCTATTTCCTGAGCAGTCCTCCAGTTTAGTCCTCCACATCTGGGATGTAACAAAGCAGTCAAAAATGGGCGGGACCTTTCCACCCGGTGCGCAAAACAGCCGACCCAAAAGAAGAATCCCGCACGGCCTGCACGTCTAAGCGGTAATGCTTACTGAAGGCATGCAAAGAGGACCAGGTAGCCGCTCTGCATATTTCCACCGGTGGAACAAGACTATGCTCAGCCCAAGACGTCACCTGCGCTCTAGTAGAGTGGACTCGTAAGTCCAGCGGAGCCGGCTGAGCCTGCAAAACATACGCCGAAGCAATTGCCTCCTTAATCCACCGAGCAATGGACTCCTTTGCCGCCGCCTCCCCCTTGCGGCTCCCGCCAAAAAGAACGAACAACCGGTCTGTCTTACGAAAGGACTCCGACACTCGCAAGTAGCGACGAAGAACACGCCGCACATCCAAGCGATGTAAACCACTGTCTGACGAATCTGCCGCATCAGAAGGAAAAAACGGTAGAAAAACGGCCACCAGAAAAACGGTCTTCAGAGTCAAATCCTTAAGGGACGCCCGGCGAAGAGGTTCAAAAGACGGACGAGCCAAAGCTTGTAACACCAGATTCAAATCCCAGGGGGGAAATAACACCCTGCGCGAAGGACACAGCTTGCACACCGCCCTCAGGAAACGCTGCATGTCCGCGTGAGCTCCTAGGGGCACGCCCAGAACCTTGCCCCTGTAGCACGCGATCGCCGCCAACTGCACTTTCAGGGAACTGGCCGCCAAACCTTTGTCAAAGCCGTCCTGGAGAAAACTGAGAATCCAGGATACTGAAGCCGTCTCTGCCCGAACACTATGGCGCGAACACCAGTCCTCAAAGATCCGCCACACTCGCACATACGTTAGCGACGTGGAGTTTTTCCGGGCCCGGAGGAGAGTGGCAATAACCGCCGACGAATAACCTTTCTTCCTCAACCGAGCCCTTTCAATGGCCAGACCGTAAGCGAGAATCAAGCTACCTGAGGCATCCGCAACGGTCCTTGCAGCAGCAGGTCCAGCAAAGGAGGGAGAGACCATGCCACTCCGTCGAGCAACCTCACCAGGTCCACATACCACGGCCTCCTGGGCCAATCCGGGGCAACTAACAACACCTGTCCCCGGTGCGCTTCGATGCGCTGCACGACCCGGCCGATCAACGCCCAGGGCGGGAAGACATAAAGAAGGCTGGACTCCGGCCATGACTGAATGAGGACATCGATACCTTCGGACATGCGCTCGCTCCTTCTGCTGAAGAATCGACCTGTCTTGGCCGACTGAAACGTTGCCATCAGGTCCATGATTGGCGGTCCCCATCTGCGAACAATTTGGGCGTAAATCTGCGAGTGCAGCTCCCACTCCCCGGGATCCACCTGCACTCTGCTGAGAAAATCTGCCATCACATTGTCTTTTCCCGCGATATGCGCTGCAGAAATGGCCAGCAGATGAATTTCCACCCATTCAAACAATGCGTCTGCCTCTTTTTCCATGGCCAAACTCCAGGTGCCTCCCTGCCGATTGTTGTACGCCACCGTCGCCGAGTTGTCCGACAGCACTCGTACTGCTCTCCCCGTTACCAACGTCTCGAGGGCCTGCAGCGCCTGTCTCACCGCTCGCAACTCGAGCCGGTTGATCGACCAAGAAGCCTCTAGGGGAGACCACGTCCCCTGTGCGTACTGACCCTCGCAGTGGGCACCCCAGCCAACCAGACTCGCATCCGTTATGACCGGGATCCAACTGGGTTGCTCCAAAGGCAGACCCGCTCGCAGGGAGTTTGAGCACAGCCACCACCGGAGAGACAGCCTCACACTCCCCGGGCAGCGCAGCCTTTTGTTGAGGGAATGCAACTGGTTCGACCAGCACCGTAACAGGGCTCTCTGAAGAGGACGCATATGAAACCTGGCCCATGGCACTACTTCCAATGTCGCCGCCATCGTTCCTAACAGCCGCAGGTACCACCAAGAGGACGGAGCAGACATCCTCAAAAAGGTGCGAACTAAACACTGCAAGGCCAGCAAGCGGCGCTCCGGCAAGCACACCAAACCGCTCACCATATCGAAACAAACCTCAAGGTATTCGAGGGACTGAGTTGGCACCAAATGGCTTTTCTTCGCGTTGACCACCCAACCGAGGCACTGCAACAAGGCTACCACTCTGCCCGTGGCCTGCACGCTCTTCTCCTCGGACTTTGCCCGAATCAACCAGTCGTCGAGATACGGGTGGACCAAAATGCCTTCCTTTCGCAAGGCCGCCGCTACCACCACCATGACTTTGGTGAACGTACGCGGAGCCATGGCTAGTCCGAACGGCAATGCCTAAAACTGAAAGTGATCCCACGGAAAAACGCGAACCTCAGAAAATTTTGATGGACCGCTCTGATTGGGATGTGGAGGTAGGCCTCTGAAAGATCCAGAGAAGTTAGAAACTCCCCCTGGCGCACCGCCATGATGATGGACCTCAAAGTCTCCATTCGAAAATGCGGGACCCTGAGACAACGATTCACACCCTTGAGATCCAGGATAGGACGGAGCAACCCGTCTTTCTTTGGCACCACGAAATAAATGGAGTAACGACCTACGCCGTACTCGGACGCCGGGACGGGAATCACCGCCCCCAAGGCTATGAGTCAGTCCAATGTTACCTGAATTGCTAGTGCCTGCTGCTGACCTTTGCTGGGGGAAAGGACGAAGGAATCCCGAAGCGGACAAGCAAACTCCAAGGCTTAACCCTCTCTGACTACCTCCAGCACCCACTGATCTGAGGTAATTTGGGCCCAGGAAGGAAGAAAGTCCTGCAGCCGCCCTCCGATGACTGGACCTCCCCCCGGGGCCCCCCTCGCTTCATTGTGGTTTGCGACCAAAGGAAGAGGAAGAAGAGGACGCCGCTGCAAATCCTCTGCCCGCTCCCCAAAAACCTCGAAATCCTTGGGACCGGGCCCCGAAACGTCCGCGCTGTGAGCCCCACAGACGAGAAGATTGAAACCTCCGAAAGTCCCGAAACTGTCCCCGCGTGGCAGGCAAATTTCGAGTCAGCTTAGGCTTATCCTCAGGTAGCCTACCACCCTTGGACTCGCCGAGGTCTTTCATCAACTTATCCAGATTGTCCCCGAACAACAATTTGCCCTTAAATGGGAGCTTGCTGAGACGAGACTTCGAAGATCCGTTAGCCGCCCAATTTCGCAACCAAATAGATCTCCGCGCCGCCACCAAGGAAGCCATACTATTTGCCAACGTTCTGATCAAGTCATAATGTACGTCCGCCAAATAAGCGGAGCCGGACTCCAACCGGGTCGCCTCCAGCAAGCCCTGCTGATCCAAGCCGGAAGCTTGCCGCAACCGCTGAGCCCACCTTAAGCAGGCTCTAGCCACCCATGCCCCACAAACAGAGGCTTGCAACGATAGGGCATTGGTTTCAAAGGCCTGTTTCAACAAGCCATCTACCTTTCTGTCTTGTGTATCCTTCAAGGCTGCACTGCCTTCAACGGGAATGGTGGTTTTCTTGGTCACTGCTGACACCGCCGCGTCCACCCGCGGCGACTTAAACTTATCCTTGTCCGCCAACAGATACAGGCGGTTCATAGTCCGAATGCCTTTCAGCCCCGATTCAGGTTGATCCCACTCAGACTGAATCATCTGCTCAACCACCCTGTGTAGTGGGAAGACTACCTGAGACTCTCGTACCGCTTGAATGAGGGGATCCTCCAGCCTATCCTCTTCAGCCGGACGAGCTGCCGCAAGGTTGAGCGTCTGAAGAGACTCCGTAATCAAGGGCACCAGCTCCTCCCTACGGAACACTCGAATGATCCGGGCTTGGTCCTCTGGCTCTGGGATTTCACCCTCTTCCAGCTCTTCGCAGTCATCCTGAGGATCCACCTCTGCCTCAGGCTCCTGCCAATCCATATCCTCCTGCTCTAATTCCGCACACCTAAACCGCTTAACTGGCTGCCGGACAGTCCGCCTGAGCTCTTCCCCTTTAAGGGACGGCAGAGGCGAGATTACTGCCTCCGGCAACTTGCCCAAACGCCCCAAGCGAAAAGCCTGATGCATAAGAAGGACAAAATCCGGGGAAAAATCCGTCAAGGAAGACTCTGCTGCTTCAACCGGAAGCGGGTTCCCCTGCCCTCTTGGGGTAACAGCCGAAGAAGAAGCATGCGAACCCGGAGAAGGCTCACACTCTGTCTGCCCAACTGGGCTACCAGGGTTGGATAGCGCCTTACCCTCCATTTGTTGCTCTAACTCAGAGGAGACCGAGGCGCAACCCCTGCAAATGCCAGACTCAGATACTGCCCCTCTGCGAGAACCACAGATAACGCACTGCGGCCGCACAGCCATTCAAATACAGGGAGCCACTAATGTGGAAAGAAAAGGCTAAACTAAAATAAAGTAAGAGAAATTTAAAGCAAAAGAAACTCCCCCCGTTTTTTTGTTTTGTTTTGTTTTTACAAACCAGACATCTGAACTTCAAGTCCCAGAAAACAAAAACGCCAGCCCGAAACGAAGCTAAACGCAGTGGAAAAAAAGAAACCCCGCTGCAGAGCTCTTAACACCGGGCGGGAAAGCAAGGGCTAGAAAATGGCCGCCGCAACCAGCAGCCGTCGGAGGGAAAAGAAAAAGGCGCAAAAACAAAACCTCGAAGGAAAAAGCAGCCCAAGAAAGAGCGAACTTCAGGAGCCCACCGGAGCTAAGGCAGTAACTCACCCCGCTTGCACAGATCCGCCTTAAGCCGGGAGACCGCTCGAATCATGAGCAACGAAACTGGTACCGCTCCGGGCTGTCAACAGCAGAGAACAACCAGCCAGTATTGATTGCACTCCGGTCCAAAGACCGGGAGCCGGCTGCCGACGCCGAGGCCCCCTGAGTCTGAACGGGCAACTGGCAATAGCAGATCTCTCCCCCGTACCATCCAGGAGGAGAGATCTAACAGTACTGACTCTGACACTTCTGCAGGCAATAAAAGCAGAAGGGCAGTGCAGAACGGCTCCTCGAGTGTTAGCTCAGATTTAAAGGCACAGCTACCTATTAGAAAAGAAATTTAAAGTGAGTATAGGAGAACTAAACAAACCCCAAAAAACAATCTAACTAGTGTTGCCTCCAAAGTCCCTAAGTGAGCCTAGAGGCCGACTCACACGTCCTCCAGCTGCAAGGAGACTGGACACACTGGGGGCTGATGGGAGCTCCAGCAGCATACATCCTGAGAGGGAAAGATTCTGATTGGTCCAATCTCCATGCTGCAGGAGGAGGTGCACAACCCGGATGTGGAGGACTAAACTGGAGGACCACTCAGGAATCGTGTTTAACTTAGGATTTGTTATCTGACATTAATCATACCAACCTTTTGATATATGTGGAACGTGTTCCCAAGTTTAGGACGGCATTGCTAAGGTATGCAGGTGCTAGTATTGGGAGATGCTGCTCTGCGCAGGGCCCAACAGCCTGACTCTCCATGAGGCTTTGGATAGTGGAGCCTGTGGGTGTGGGTGTTTGTGCCCGTTAGCTGCTGCTCTAAGGCAGAGGTTCCCAACTCCGGTCCTGGTGGGCCAAACACTGTTCAGGTTTTCATGCTGTCCCTAATGAATATGCATGAGATACATTTGCATACAATGGGGGCGGCGCATACAAATGCAGCACAGGCATATTTATTAGGGACAGCATGAAACCTGAATGGTGTTTGGCCCTCCAGGACTGCAGTTGGGAAACTCTGCTCTAGGGATTGCACATGTTTATGGTGTCTGTGCTCTATAGGGTAAAATATAGGCGTTTCAGGCATGTTTATTCTATCTGCAATAAAGGTTCCGTCTTTATTACCATGGTTTAGTACTGGGTAAAATATGGGGACAAGGTTGGCAGGAGCCACAGCTGGGACTTGAACTTGTGACCTTCTGCCCCTGAACACACTGGCTGTGTGTACTGCACCATACTGTTGCCACAGTGACAGATCATTCCCTGGGGATACCATGACTGTTAGTCAGACGTACCCTGTCTGTTGTAGTGCACGGCACCTACCTAAATGGGGCTTGGCCATGGTCTGCTGTGAGCAGATGCCACTGCCCCCTCCGCCACCATGCTGACATGCCCTTATGCCGGTGGTGCTGGTGGTGCGCAGTCCCAGGCCATCCAGTGTGCCGGTAGGCAGCTGCCTATGGTGTGGGTTCTCGAGTAGGGGTGCCTACATGGACATGCACGCTTCCCCCCGGCACCGCCTGCGAATGTTATGTGCCCTTGGGGATACCTGCTGGGAAATATCCCCTGTGACACTGTGGGACACACACTCGTGCCCATGTTGGTCCCTCGTCAGTTGCTGTCTTGCTGCTTTACAGTTTCGGCATCTCTATGTGCCACCTAGGCATCTGCCTAGTCCGCACTGTGACCCAGCTGGACCACAGCATGTGCCGCCTGCAGCCCCCTGTATCCCATTTACAGCATCAGTACAGTTGCCCTTTCCTACGTGCCCACTCTGCTGTTGCTGCATATGTGCACGCCCTAACAAACCTGCCCAATATAAACGACAAAAACCCTGATCACTGCTATTTCAATGTGGGATCATTCACTTTGTAGGGGGACAGAGCATAGACCCTTCCAAACATGATATCTTCCTTTTTACGCTTTATGAGTAGTGTTGCTTTATGTTTATCATTAATATCACTATTGGCCAGCTTGGTTATTGCGATTTCAAATGTGGTTTTGGTCATTTTATATGTTTATTTGCCTTTTTGGTTCCTGCACCTGTATCACTACTATCACTGTTCTTGGTCTCCCTGCCTTTGCTGTACATTGCTGACAAATGGTTTCTCTCTCCTTCACTTTTGCATCTAACGCCAGGTTTTCACTCGCGCTATTTTTCAGACCTTCATTTCACAGCGATAGTGTGCCTGGAGCCTCTCCCCACATTGACCCCCTTCTTTCTGCCCCTGGGGAGCCTTACTCCACCCTCGGTGCACCTTACCACCGCAGGAGACGTTATCGCACGGTAATGCGCCATTATCGCACGATAACGTCATGTATCGCGTGATAACATCACAGCTGCGCCGTTAGCGCCGTTTAATAAACATACCCCTTAATGTAAAAAAAAAAAAATTAAATGCACATTAAATCGATTTATTGCACATCAAAATTTTAAAGCACAATAAGTGGAAAAACAGCGTAATGGTTAGATCAGTGAGCCGAGATCCAGCGAAGCCAGGTTCAGTCCCACTGACGCTCCTTGTGGTCTTAGGCAGACCCCTTAACCCTCCTAATTCCCTCAAGTAGAAGCTTAGGGGATGTTTACAAAAAGTGTAACAAAAGAAGAGCTTCAGTTCCATATTTGAGATAATGAAGGACAGTTTGCCAGAGCCTCTGCTGATGGGGGGGAGGGGTGTGTGTAGGGTTGCCAACTGGCTCCAGATGCGCCCGACAGTGTCAATCCAGTCCTGGGTTTACCCTATTGCATGCAGGGATATGTAGTTCTGATTTCTCCATTGCACTCCATAAGAAATGAAAAACTACAAGTCACTGCATGCAATGGGGTAAACCCAGGACTGGATCAAGTCTGTCGGGCGCATCTGGAGCCAGTTGGCAACCCTAGGTGTGTGGGGGTACAAAACTGAAAGTTCACCTAGAATGTGAATAAACAGGTAGACCAAAGTGAGCTGCTTAATATAGTATATCTGGATTTTCAGAAAGCCTTTGACAAGGTTCCATGTGAGAGACTTGAAGAGATTAAAAAGTCATGGGATTGGAGTCAGTGCACTATTGTGGATCAGGAACTGGTTAAAAGATAGAGAGCAAAGACTAGGAATAAATGGGCAATTTTCACAATGGAGAAAGGTGAATAGTGGAGTACCCCAGGGATCTGTGCTGGGCTCGCTGCTTTTTAACATATTTATAAATGACCTGGAAATAGAAATAACAAGTGAGGTGATCAAATCTGCAGATGACACAAAATTATTCGAAGTTGTTAAAACACAAGAGGATTATGAAAAATTGCATGAGAACCTTGATAGATTGGAAGACTGGGCATCCAAATGGCAGATGAAATTGAATGTGGACAAGTGCAAAGTTATGCACCTAGGAAACAACAACTCAGACTATGGTTACATGATGCAAGGGTCCACATTAGGAACCACCACCCAGGAAAAAGATTTAGGCATCATAGTGGATAATAGATTGAAACCCTCCGCCTAACATGCAGCAGCGGCAGCCAAGAAAGCAAATAGAATGCTAGGAATCATAAGGAAAGGAATGAAGAATAAAACAAAGGATATTATAATGCCTCTGTATCGTTCCATGGTGTGACCGCATCTTGAATATTATGTGCAATTCTGGTCGCCACATCTTAAAAAGGATATAATAGAATTAGAAAAGTTACAGAGAAGAGCCACCAAAATGATAAAGGGGATGGAAGGATATCTCTTATGAGGATATGCTTAAAAAGTTAGGGCTCTTCCACTTGGAAAAGAGACGGCTGAGGGGAGATATGATAGAGGTCTAAAATTAATGAATGGAGTGGAATGAGTAAACGTAGATTGGTTGTTTTACTTCTTCAAAAAGTAGAAAGACAACGGGACATGCAATGAAGCTACAGTGTAACCCATTTAAGTCTAATAAGAGAAAATATTTTTTCACTCAACGTGTAATCAAACTCTGGAATTCGTTACCGGAGAATGTAGTCAAAGCTGTCACTGTAGCTGGGTTTAAAAAAAGGGTTTGGACAAGTTCCTGGAGGAAATGTCCATAAACTAAAGAGGACCCAGGATATCCACAGCTTACCCCAGGACAAGCCTTGTGGAACCTGTGTACCTTTTTGGGAAGCTGCCAGGTACTTGTGACCTGGATTGGCCACTGTTGGAAACAGGATACTGGGCTTGATGGACCTTGGTCTGACTCAGTATGGCATTTTTTATGTTCTAAAGTCTAATACCCTTGCACCACCCCTGGAGATTCAGAGCAGATTGGAGTGAACAACTACTACTTTTATTCCCGCTGGAATTTTGCACACAGGAAATTCTAAATTTTGCCCTTTTCCGTAATAATTTAAAATACAATACAGAAGGAGTGGAGGAGTAGCCTAGTGGTTAGAACACTGGCTTGTTAACCAAGCAACCAGGGTTCAATTCCCACTAGCACTCCTTCTGGCCTTGGGCAAGTCACTTAACCCTCCATTGCCTCGGAAGAAAGGCCTGGCAATCTACTTCCGGTGACACTGCCAAGAAAACCCAGGAGCTTCTGGGTCGCCAGGGGTCAGGACTGACTTGAAGGCACACATTGCATTTTTACAATACAGAAATAAATTAAGTATCATTCAAAAGCAATGGGGTCATTTTAGAAGCCCTATTTGAGCTTTGGACATCTGAAAACAGGCTTAGAGATATCAAAGCCATTTTAGAAGCCAGCTCTGGGATGTCCCCAGCATGAGGACATCCAAGACTAAATGGGGGTGTGGCTGGGGCGTTCCCCACCTGAGCACGGACATCCAGTATCGCATCTAACGTTAGACCTGCTCCAAGCACGAATAAGTATCTGAAAAGTGCTCATTTTAGCTGAAAAACATCCAGAAGGTGTGGAGAAGAAAGCACTCCCTCATTTCCAGTACTCAGCACAATGTCAATAACAGCAGCAGTGAGCTTTGACCCTGGTTGCCCTGTTCCTAACCCACTACTCTAGCCATTAGGCTATGGTAGACATCCAGGTTCTGAAATACAGTTCTGGGGATGTCTATGTAGATGCCCCTGCAAACGTCCATATCAGGCATGCACACATTTGTGAAACTACACCTGCACCTGGACCTGCTTGCTTATTTTTAGACGTTCCAGATTTCACTTGGATGTCTCTTCTAAAATTCCCCTCACTATTCTTTGCAATTTTATTTATTTAACGTTATTTATATACCGCATTATCCTTCAATCAAAGCGGATTCCACAGCAAACAATCGAGGGGGGGGGGGGTAAATTGAATTCATGCAGAGGTGTGTGTTGTGTGTTAGTGTTGGCAGTTTGAAGATTGAGGGGTGCTATATACATAGTGCGTTTTTATACATCGTGAGCTATTATACATTCATATATACAGTCATGGGGGGGAGGGGAGGGGCTGATGCTCTGTCTCTGTTAGCTCAGGTGGTATGACCATAGTGTTCGATGAACAGGGTTGTCTTCAGCTGTTTTCGGAAGTCCTTGAGGTCTGTGGTTAGTCTCAGTTCATCTGGGAGGGTGTTCCAGATGGATGGGGCAGCCACGGAGAGTGCTCGTTGCGCGGTGTCCTTGCGAGTCTTGGCGTAGTCTTTTGGAGTGTTTACACGATTGGAGGTGCCTCTTCTCCTTGGTCGAGTGCTTGTGTCGGGTTGTATGAGTGAGTGTAGGCTTATGGCAGAGGTGTGTTGTTTGATCTTTAATATGTTTATAATATTTTTGTATTTGATGTAAGTAATGCTTTGTCAGCCATTGAAAACATATCTATTTAGGAAATTTTTGATAAACAGATACTAGAAGTTAACTGGCTGTTAGGATTTTAAATTTTGGAAGATTCATAAAGAAAGAAATTCTAGATGCGAAAAGCTATATTAAACAATAATGAATTTTAACTTTGTGAAAATTCATAAGTAACTTAGGGTGGCTACCACTGGTATGGACATGTTGTAAATTTAATTATTGTGTAAGATTATACAAGTACTAATTTCAAAATTTCAATTTAAAACTAATATAAACGAATACATTATTATAATGGATTCTTCAGTGGAAGATAGTCTAGGACTGGTTTTAATCCTGCGATACAGGTTCTAACCAAGTACCTAGGAATCGTGCAGGTATCAGCTCAAGATGGAAGCTGTTCCAAGTAGGGTAGTCCTTTGTAGGATTTGTGGCATCAAGTCCTATAGGTCCAAAATTTGGAAAAATTTAGGAAGTCCCTTAAGTATAGTATTATTATTATCAAAGCAAGAAGAATATTGCATAACTTATACTTTTTGACAGAGAATTTGGAATTTTGTGCGCAGAATACCAGAAGTATACTTTCATAAATACCACAGCTCCGACCCCTCAACTTCTAATCACGTGGACCAGATGTTTGACATGTGAACCTTAGCAAAATAAAAATTCTGAGATCTATATATTATTTTTAAATCTCTAGATCCATGGTTCCCAAACCCTTCCTGGAGACTCCCAGCCAGTCAGGTTTTCACGATATCTTCCATGACTATAAGACAGCTCTGGCTCCACTGCATTCAAATTTCTCTTGTGCATAGTCATCGTGAATATCCTGAAAACCTGGCTGGTTGGGGGTTCCCCAGGACAGGTTTGGGGGCCATTGCTCTAGATGACAGAAAATGCATTTATAACCCTCGTTTGCATTATTTTCAATTTATCTTTCATGAATTTACTAAATAAAAAATTGTTAATCTTTTAACCCCTAGCTACTGCATACTAAAAACTGGAATAGGGGGCCTAGAGATGTGTTCATTATCGCAGTGCTTCTCAACCGTCTCTTGGAGGGACACCTAGCCAGTCATGTTTTTAGGATTCCAAAAAGCTAAAGGTCACTATTCGGAGTGAAATAGATCCCAACACTCAAAAATACACTCCACTCAAAAACAAAAATTATAGCAAATGTCTAGCGCTAAACACTTATCACATTCCATACTCCCAGGCACCCCCCCCCCCCCCCATTCATTCCATGTAAATCGTCTTCAACTCCCCTCCCCCTCTTATGCCCACCTTTTCTCCTTAGCCTTTGACCTTCCTTCCCCTTTTGTCTGATCCTGTCCTCCCAAATATAACTTTTACTCTATCCTCTATGTCTTGTTTATCTACTCACTTTCACTGGCCTGTCACAAATTGTAATTTCTTTTCAATTTTCTGGCCTTGTGCCCACTCTGAACCTTTGTATTTTGTAAACCGCTCTGATTTTCAAAGAAGGGCGGTATATCACATAAATAACCATAACCATAATAGCATCAACATAACCAGAAGAGAGGGGAAGGCCCGACCTTCCCTTCTGGTTATATTGATGCTATTAGTGTTTAGCTCTGGACATTTGCTATAATTTTTGTTTTTGAGTGGAGTGTATTTTTGAGTGTTGGGATGTTTTTAGGATTGTCATAATGAATATGCATCAGATAAACTTGCATACAATGAGTCTCAGTACTGACTTGATTAACTGCCTTCCATCAAAGACAACAAACTTCAGGGCTGATGTAATAAGCTGTACATTTGAATGGTGCGCTAAGCTTCAGTGATGCTAATGGCTTGCAAGTTATCACAGCGTTAAAAGAAAAATGTGCACTGAGAGAACCATGCACACCGCCCTGGTAATCTGCAGCAGCTTGCTGCATTGGCAGTAGTCTCCCTTCCTATCAGCATGTGAGCAGGGATTGGCTCACACATCAACAGGAAGAGTTATTTAAAAATGAAAAAAAAAAAAACAACCTCTGACGTCTATCTCCACTCTGCACAAATTTGTTGATGGCCACAGGGCCCTGGACCCTTCAATCCTAGCATTCCCTGATGGCCCAGCAGGCCCCAGAAACCCCCACCACCCCTCTATGCTATTTGGACCAGAGTACAGGGAGGCCCTCAGAGAGTCCTCATATGCTTTAGGATAGCACCCCCTACAGACCAATTCTACGCATCCAGTCCAAGGAGGCATCCTTCCCACTGTCTTGAAAACTGATGGCACTTGATCCCTGATCCCTAGCGGTGCAATGGAATGCATCATTAAGAATCAGACTGCCAGATACGGCAATACTGGTAGGCAATCCGTTATTTGGTACTAAGAACATAAGAAATGCCATACTGGATCAGACTAAGGTCCATCAAGCCCAGTATCCTGTTTACAATAGTGGCCAATCCAGGTGACAAGTATCTGCAGGTTTCTAAAAGGCACACAGATTCCACAATGTTCGTCCTGGAGTAAGTAATGGCTTTCCCAGGTCCTCTTTAATAATGGTTTATGGATCTTTCCACTGACCCTAATAGTGTTTCCCAATGCACTGCCAGAGGCCAGGCATCACTCAGATGATCCTGCTGCTCCCACATAAGATCTTTATTTCTAAGCACATTTTTTTTACATTGGGAGCAATTCTCAATTTGATGGGTTTCCCTTATATGTAAGATTGACCCTGCCCAGTACATCCCAGGATACATTGGATGGGATCAGGCGCTGCCATTTTCCAAGATGGAATAAGGGCATTGTTTAGGGTTGCCAACTGGCTCCAGATTCACTCAAGTTTGATCCAGTCCTGGGTTTACTCCATTGCATGCAGGGATATGTAGTTCTGATTTTTCTATTGCTACTCCATAAGAAAAGCAAGACTACCAGTCCCTGCATGCAATTGGAAAAAATCCAGGGCTGGATGAAGTCTGTCAGGAACATCTGGAGTTAGTTGGCAACCCTAGTATTGCTCCTACCCCTCAACACAAAATGTATCAGGGGGAGATTGGACCTGGGGATCAATGTTCCCTCTAATTTTTTGTAGGCTGTGTGCGCATAAAATATCAGCTGTGTGCAGCTTTTGAAGGAAGGTTAAATTTTTGTGCGCCACATAACGACACTCGGAGTTATATACTTTAAAATTTGACTACACGTCAGAATACAGTATGTATACCACACTGATTTTAATCAAATTAAATGAAAATAGACGATTACTAAATGAAGCAGGAAATTTCTAGTAATTACAATCATAACTTTTAAATTTTAAGACGTCTGTGTTGTTTTCTATCAGAATCAGAGCCGTAATTTTTGTGCGCTCTGTTTTAAAGTATGTGCGCTCGCTCGGCAAGGTGTGTGCGCGCGCACACGCGCACAGCTTAGAGGGAACAGTGCTGGGGATGGAATCAAAGTTAGCAGGAGTTCGGGGGTAAGAGCCATCAGGGAACTTTTTTGGGAGGTTCGGGGGGGGGGGGGGGAGGTTGAGGCCACTGGGCCAACAATGATTTTTCAGTGGTATAGGGGTTGGGAAGGATGTGAATACATAATCAGGAATCGGGCCTCTTTGGGTCATTTGAGGTAAAATATCAAACTTCACCTCCCAGCGTTAAGAGAAAAGTAAAAAACTATGCCAAGTTTCAGCAATTTCTCTAATATATATATTAGAGTAACTAAAAATGCATTATTGTGGTTGTAACTAACGATTTTCCTGTGTTACCTTATTTTCTAGAAAAAAATTGTACAATTGGCAAATAGGTCCCATTGACGAAATCCGTGCCGAAATAACAGGAGTTACTCCTACTACTACTTATCATTTGTACTTATGCACCGTTGACAGATCTTACAAGTCTGGATTATAAATTGCTTGGGATATCTTAAACTGGACCAACTATAAGAATGACCGAAATATGATGCAGTGTTTGTGCACAGGAGTCAACTTTTCAAAATGACTAGGGGTGCTACGCTCACACAGATTACCCCTCCCTGAACAAAGTGAAGGGTCCACAGAGCTGGCACCTAGGTGCATGCACTTTCCAAACCATTCTTCGCACGTCTACAAGTGCTGTGGTCGGGACTCTGAGAGGTCACGAGCTTCACAATCAGACTGGTCCAGCAGAGGACTTGAGTGACAGCCTAGGCTACAAAGAATTCGAGCTACGAAAGACTTACATTGTAGTGGGAGCGGGAGTATCGCAATGACATCACCGGAGGGGCCGACTCTACCGCAAACACTAAGGTAGGTACCCGGCCACCTCACAGCCAATAAGAAGTCGTCCATGCGCTCCCACCAATCACGGGCCCAGTGTGCGCGCGTGCGCGAACAGCCGGGAAAACGAGGCTTATCAATCATGCTTTAATAGGCTCAGTCTCGAGCTCACCCTTAAACGATGGCTCGCGATTCTCCTTTCCTTCATCCTATTTGCTATGCACTACAGACAGATAAAAAGAGGTGCTTGTTTTCTCTATTTTCCCTCCCATTACGCTCCTCACCTGACTTCTTCGCTGCTGAGCTGCAGCAGTCCTGACGCCTGTGAGCGAAATACGCCAGCAACAGTAGCTCCAAGCCATTGTTGCGGCAGTAGCCGCCATATGTACAAGGTCGGTCGGAAAACTCCGGAAGACGGCTCTGCAAGGGACAGAGTTTTAGGCGCATGCGCCTGGGAACCCTTAGCCCGGAAGTGTAGACAGAGCGGCGTGAGAGGCACGAAACTGAAGGCTCTCCTCGGTTGCTTATTCGTCCATCTTGAGGAAGATATTACTCCCCCCCGAGCTACTGTTGAAAAGACACATTAAAGCTTCTAGAGAACTCTGCCCAGGCTTGGTCCTTAAATGTTTTATCACTTATGTTGTTGTATTTGTAATTCTCTTTCCTTTAAAATCACCGCTTTAGAAATCAAACTTGGGGAGTCAAAACGTTAAATGTGGCCAAAAATCTTTTTAAAGAAGCTGTCGTTCTGTAGCTTAGAGTATTCTGTCAGTTCTTAACACCTTTTTACAGGGCCGGGCTATGGGTATCTGCTGCCCTAGGTGAACCGATAGAGCAGTCCAAGGTCTTGTGACACTCCTCCCCCCACCTCCGATACTTCAACACCTCCCCTTCCCTAGCCCCAAAGTTCAGCATCTCCTCGTTACATTCAGTATCCAGTTACCTCTTCCCTACCCTGCCTCAGGCATATAGTGTCTCACCTTCCCTTCTCCCTTACAATAGATGGAGACGTTGACAGACCTTGTTGGGGGTGGGGAGGTGTGACAGCCTTTCCACATGGAAATAGGGGCAGAGTAAACTGCTTTGGGACCACGTGGTTTTTAAGGTACCGCATGTGCACTTATGGCCTGCTGCTTCTGCCCCATCTGACAGGAAGTTTGTGTTGGAGGGGGCAGGAGTACCATTCATGCACGGTTGCCTCAAGACTTACCATAGTGCCGACAATGGCTTGCTCTTCTGCTGGCTTGATGTACGTGAAGGGGCTGTGGTGCTGCCCCCTAAGACCTGACACTTTGCATGACTAGTCCACCTGGTGGATGGGCTGGCCCTGCTTATTTGCATCATATACTTTCTAGCACTCTCTACAAATTTTGAAAGTAACTCACAGGGGCTTTGCTATGCACAGGCTTCAGATCTATGTGATGATAGCCTAGAGATCCTTTGGTCTTTACTCCAGATCCTGTAAATGGCTGAGGTTTTCAGGATATCCCTAATGCAAGGCTCAACAAATCCCAGGTCGCCATGGGGACTGCAAATTGCACCCTGGTGCCAAGGATTTGAAAGCCCCGCGTTTAGCTTAGCAATTCGTTAGAGTCGGGTGTGGTGCCAAAGGACTGGAGAGAAACTCATGTGGTGCCTTTACACAAAAGGAGAAGTAAGGATGTGGTTGAAAACTACAGGCCGGTTAGTTTAACTTCGGTCGTGAGTAAATTATTGGAAATGCTGCTGAAAGAGAAAATAGTGAGGTTTATGGAGTCCAGCAGATTACAGGATCCAAGGCAGCATGGATTCACCAGAGGCAGGTCTTGTCAGACAAATCTGATTGATTCTTTGACTGGGTGACCAGGGAGTTGGACCGAGGGAGAGCCCTAGATGTGGTGTATTTAGATTTCAGTAAAACCTTTGACACTGTTCCTCACAGGCGACTTATAAACAAACTGAGCACCCTAGGGATGGACCCTAAAGTTACTGCTTGGGTTAGAAATTGGTTGGGTGGGAAGCGACAAAGAGTACAAGTAAATGGAGCTCACTCTGAGAAGAAGGATGTTACCAGTGGTGTGCCCCAGGGATCTGTCTTTGGTCCGATTCTTTTTAACATCTTTGTTAGTGATATAGCAGAAGGGCTGTCTGGTAAGGTTTGCTTCTTTGTGGGAGATACCAAAATCTGCCATAGAGTAGACACCCAGGAAGGTGTAGATAACATGAGGAGGGATCTAGCTAAGCTTGAAGAATGGTCTAGAATTTGGCAGCTGCGATTTAATGTTAAAAAATGTAAGGTCATGCATTTGGGCTGCAGCAATCCAAGGGAGCAATATAGTATAGGGGGTGAAGTAATTTTGTCCACTAAAGAAGAGCGGGACCTAGGCATGGTTGTGTCTGATGATCTTAAAGTAGCTAAACAGATAGAAAAGACGACAGCAAAAGCTAGAAGGATGCTTGGGTGCATACGGAGAGGAATGGCTAGCAGAAAAAAGGAGGTGATAGTGCCTCTTGATAAGTCTTTGGTGCGACCTCATTTGGAGTATAGCGTGCAATTCTGGAGACCGCACCTTCAAAAGGATGTGAACAGGATGAAGTCGGTGCAGAGGATGGCTACTAAAATGGTTAGTGGTCTTCATTATAAAGCATATGAGGACAGACTTAAGGATCTTAATATGTACACCTTAGAGGAAAGGCGGGATAGAGGTGATATGATTGAGATGTTTAAATACCTCCGTGGTATAAATGTTCAGGGGGAGAGCCTCTTTCAATTGAAAGCAAGTTCTGCTACGAGGGGACGTGATGGGGGATAGATTCAGGAGTGATATGCGGAAATATTTCTTTACGGAAAGAGTGGTGGATCCGTGGAATAGTCTCACAGTGGAGGTGGTGGAGATGAGGACAGTAACTGAATTCAAAAAAGCATGTGACAAACACAGAGGATCTCTAAAGGTAAAAAGGGGACTGTTGTAGTTGTTATGGAAGGACAGACTAGATAGGCCATGTGGTCTCTTTCTGTCATATTTCTATGTTTCTATGTAATTCCTCCCAGCACCGTGATCTGCACTTTAAAAATAGAGCTTGAGATTTGAAATGGTGAGATTAGCGTGTGCTTCCTGTACCATGCAGCTCGAGCTCTTTGTAGAGAGCCGATCGCGGTAAAGGGGGAGGCACCTGTTTTTCTTGCAGCATGACAGGAATAAGAGACCTGGAGTGATGGGGGGTATGATGGTGGGTGGGCAATGAGAAAGATAGAGACCTTGCTGATTTGGAGGGGGGAGTAATGAGAGAGAGACACACTGGACATTGGCTGATGGCTGGTTGAGGGGTGCAATGAGAGAGGGGGACATTGGCTGCTTGGGGGAGGACACACACTGATGGGGTCAGTGAGAGAGAGACACACTGGCTGATGTCTGTGGAATGAGGCTATGAGAGAGGTTTTTATTCACATATTACCATGCCATGGTGGTATGTGAAGCAAAAAAGGAAATTGCCTCAGGTGCTGACAGTGTATTCACTGGGGTTGATGGGAATGTGGAGAATTATTGCTGCCTTCTATTGTCACTATGTAATGGCATGTTAAGGACCTGATTTATTAAGCTTTCTTTTCCCATAGAAAATGTGAAAACAGTAAATCAGGCACTTAAAAAGGAGCTGCAATACATCTGATGGGTGGGTGACACTGAATGAGGTCTCAGTATCCGGCTCCTAAATTTTTAGCCTGGCTCCTAGATTCCAAAGAAATTTGTCAAAGTCTGCCCTAATGAATATGCTTGAGAGAAATGTGCATGCAGTGGAGGTGTGCAGATCTCTTGTGTGCATATTCATTAGGAATATCTGGAAACCTGAACCTGTTGGTGGTTCTTGAGGAAAACCTAGGCTTAGATGCCGATTTCCATGGAGAGGGGACAGGTTTGATGGGTTGCTATTGCTCAGCTGATTTTGTGGGTTTGTGTTGCAGACTGCTGGTACCCTAGGTGCTTAGGTGTCTCTTGATCATTGCGGCACTTTTACTAAAGGTTTTAATGCACAGTAATAATGTTAACACACATGAATTGCCTATGGGCACAGTGGCACTTAACATGTATTAACCTTTAGTTAAAGGGCCCCATATTTAATCTTCAAAAGCTTCCCCTTCTCCATCCCCAGCAGATCTTTGGAAGGGGACATCCCTTCCCCATAAGATCTGGGGTGGCCTGTAGAGGCTGCAAAAGGGAAGCATTGAAAAGCAGAGTTGTGTACGAAAAACACAGTTGCTTATTGATAGTGCTGGTCCAGTTAAGGTTAACAGTTTTTGTACTGAAAGATTTGGAGACAATTCCAGAGGGTAAGCAGTCAGGGACAAGCCCTGAGATTTGAGAAGAAGCTCCCAAAATCAGGGCCCTTACTTCCCTCTCCATTGATGCTGAGGAGAATCCCTCTGCAGATCTGGGAGCTCAGATCTTCAAAGCATTTAGCAACATCTGGCCACACATCCCTACATTTGAAAAACACCAGTCTATGCTGTAGTCGGGGCTGGCTTGTCCACTAGGCAGGCTAGTTGGCTACCTAGGGCACACATGACCTGCCGCCCCCTCCCCTTGCTGAGCAATGCTGTGTTGCTGCTGATTCTGGCTATGGTGGAGGGGGGTCAGAAGCGGCATGCCATGTGTGCCGAAGCATATGGCCTGCTGACGGTCCCCCCTCAACCCCACCGCCAGAATAAGCGGTAGCGTGGCTCAGCATGGGGGGGAGGGGCATGGTAGAAACCCTTGGGCCGGCCCTGGTTGTAGTTCCAAAGGTTTCCAAGTCAATGACTTGAAGTGACATGACAGGAAGTCAGCAACACAAAAATCTGGAACTGGGGTTTAAAACACATGAAAAACTGGTCAGAACAAGAAAGTTACGTTATGTTTATTAGAGATTTAAAAATCTGACAAGTTTACTGACAGTGACAGCCACTGCTTAACCTACCACTTCACTTGAATGTTGTGATCAGGGCCAGCCCCAGAGTTGGTTCAAGGTGTTGGCACCCTAGGCAAACCTTGAGTCTGATACCCCCCTGGCTGTCAGAATCTATTGTTTAGCATTGAATGCCCTGCTATTTGCTCCCCCTCCTCCCCAGAGGCTACCACCCTAGATGACCACATGGTTTGCTTAATGGTTTTTCCAACCCTGGTGATGTTCCATAGCAGTAAGTCAGCAACTAGGTCATGGCACGTTCCAGTCTTTGCACAGCTGTGAGATTAATTTGGCCCTGCATGACAGTATGCCAAAGTCCCGGTCTGCAGCTGAATGCTTGCTGGCTATATTTAATTTTTTTCAGCTCTTTGTGCTTCTGCCTCAAGTCCCTGGTGGTAATGGCTCCGAACAGGAAAGACACATTCCATTTCATAAGATTCACTAAACTTGAGCAGTGAGGGACCCATACTGTTCTGCTGTGATAATGTTCCTTGAGAAGTCAGGGTATATGGGTAGCCGTTGAGGGGATTAAGAAGTGGATGTCGGGAAAGGATGAACAAAAGTTAGATTAGTTTATTTGAGTGTTTGATATATCACTTTTCAATATAAAGAGGATACTTCAAAGTGGTAAACAATAACATCCAGTAAAATCATAAAAGGAAAATAGAAAATTACATTCATTTTGAAGAGAAAGGGATAAGGTTGTGCATACACAGGAGACGAGAAGATAGGAAAAGAAAAGACGGAAGAAGTAGTGTTGAGAGTTTGTCTACTGCAATCCAGGAGGTCACCAAACCATTCAGGTTTTCAGGCTGTCACTGATGAATTTGCATGCACTGCCCCATTGTATTCAAATTTATCTCCTGCATATTCATATTCATCAGCCTGAAAACCGGAATGGTTTGGTGCCCTCCAGGACTGGAGTTGGAGATACCTAATCTACTGTATCTCATTCTCACCCCAAGTTTAAGTGTGGTGATGCGCCAAAGGCTAGGTTGAACAGGTAAGTTTTTGGAGCAGACTTGTAGTACCTATGGTTCAGCTCTGTCTTCAGAAGACAAGGTAGTGAGTTCCAAAGAAGTGGACCATAATATGAAAAGGCTATATCAAGATAATAATTCTAAGCAGATGGAAGAATTAATTGATTGGTATGGTGAGAATTAGTTGGATGTGGTGAGTTATAATTTGATAAGCAGGGATCCTCATATGCAAAACTTTTATGTATAATGAAACTAATTTTGAATTGGATTCTAAAGGATGAAAGAAGCCTTTGGCGGGGTGGGGGGTAGAGCAGGGGAAATGTAGTCAGATTTTCATATTTGTCAAGAGCCTGGCAGCTGACTTTGAGAAATTGGCTCAGTCCTTTACTAAAGAGAATTGCAGTAATCCATATAGTTTAGTACAAGAGAAGAGACCAAGGTTTTAAGGTCAGCTATATCTAAAAATGACTTCACAGTGTGTATTTTTCTAAGAAGAAAAAGGTTTTAAGAACCAGAAACCGGCATTTCAAATGATGAAGAGGAATCTATTTTGCAACCCAAGATCAAAATGCAGTCCTATAAAGGGATTTTTTTTAAGTGCTGTCACGTCCATGCTGGCTCCTGGAAATCCAGCAGCCACTGGGCTTTCTTGGCAAGGTATGACCAGAAGTAGATTGCCAGGCCTTGTCCTCTGAGACAATGGAGGGTAAAGTTGACTTGCCCAAGGTCACAAGGCATGCTAGTGGGAATCAAACCCCAATCACTTGGGTACTAGGCTGCTGCTTTAACCACTAGGCTCCACTCCAGGGATTAGGTGGTGCTTAATGAGTAGAGAAAAGATATGAAATGGAAGCCAGTGCGCAGCCCATGTGACTTGATTTAGAGGGGTTCAATTTTCTACCATCATCTTTGAGCCACTGCGCAATTATGTTAAGGCCAGAATTTAACAAGATCAGGAGAGGATTGGTCAGTGAGATAAACTATTTGAATGTCATCTGCAAAAATGTGTCCATGTAAGCTAGTGCCCTAAATAATGGTGGTTAAAGGTGCAAGAAATAGATTAAATAAGGCGTGTGCAAGGTTGATACCTTGAAGGACTCCACAGGGGAGAGAACTAGTTTTAGAGAAGACTTTAAAACTGTGATTTAGAAGGTAGCATGAGAGTTTGGTACTGTGTCATTAATACCTATGACTGAAGTTTGTTGAAGCAAAATAACATGATCCACCAAGTCAAAAATGGCCCTGAGATCCATTCTGCCTTGAGTCTTCACAAAATCACAAGGTTAATCATAGAAAGCTAGACAGTTTACAGTAAGGCACTTGAAAAAGCAACCACAGGTCCAAACAAGGAATATGCTGAAATAAATAAATAGAGAAACCACAGAAGGATATTTATCTTATTTTATTTATTTATTTATTTATTACAGTTGCTTATATACCGCACTATTCGGCATCAGCGCGGTTTAAAGTATAACAAAGTGACCAAAACACACATTCTGTTTGGTTTTACATCGAACAGGGGTATAAACTTGGATAACAGGGGTTGAACTATATACATGAACTATTTACATGAAATAGGCTATATACATGAGGTAAAATTCCTATAACAGGGTTGAATTGTACAATAAATAATGAGTCCGTTTCGAATACTTGAGACATTGTGAGTATGGGCTGCAAAAAGGCGGTGTATTTTAGGTGGTGCTATCTAGATTCATCGCTGGTTGGGTAGTATTGGAGGAAGAGGTGATATTTGATTGCCTTCCTGAATTGGGTCAGGTCTGCAATAGCTCGAATGTCTGGTGGGAGTGCATTCCAACATTTGGGGACGTAAAGACTGAAGGCCCTATTTGCTGTTGTGTTATTGCATTTAGTCAAGGTCTTCGGGGTTGTTAGTAAATTTAGGGCTGTTGACCTCCTGGCTCTGTTGGGGGGCACTGTATGGATGAGTTCAGTAAGTGCCGTGGAGGATAGGCGCTTGATGGCCTTGAATGAGAGGATTAATGTTTTGAAGATAATCCTTCCGTGTATAGGTAGCCAATGAAGCTGTTTTAAAATCGGAGTCACGTGGTCACTTCTGGAGGCTCCATGGAGAATCCTTGCTGCAGCATTCATGGCCAATTGTAGCGGGTTTAGTGTGGATTGCGGGAGACCTTGTAAGATGGAATTGGCAAAGTCAAAGTGCGGTAGGATCAGTGCTTGGTATATGGTCTGGAAATCATCTGGCTCCAGTAGGGAGCGCAGATGCCTGAGTGAACGGATTTTAAAATAGACCGCTTTGACAATGTTGCTTATATGACATTTCATGTCAAGATGTCGGTCTAAGGTGACCCCCAGGTATTTTATTGTTTCCTTGGTTTGTAATTCCGCTTCCTTGACCTTTATATGTGTTGGTGGGGTAAAGTCTTAATCAAATTTATCCATCCTCATGAGAGCGGCAAAATTATGCCACTCCCACAGGTCGTCTGATATCACAGGCCGTAAGTGACAGAGTTATCCCTGTACAGATCTCAATGGTATGGTGAGATGACCAAACGAGCAGCGGGAAGGTAAGGCCCCCCCCCCGGGAAATCACCACATCACCATCATTGGTTTCCACCTGCAACTTGAAAAGCTGGCTCACCCGAGGCACGCCTGCATCTGAGGGCCCCGCCAGAGGGCCCTTTGATGGAGACCAGAGTGAGGATCGCTACAATCTATGCACTGTCAACCATTGCACATCCAAGTCCCAGCCAAGCAAGAATGTGCCAACAGACTCTTAACATCTGATTCCTTCCTAGCACACTCAAAACAGCACACAAACCCCAAGTGGTTGCCGTCCACGTACTCCTACCAACAATGCTACCCGTATACCTAATCCTGTATACACAACCAACATACACACATCACACCCCAACTATGGTTCGGACCCCCCTCTCCCACCAATCAACATACATACCATACCAACACACCCACAGAAATCCACAGTACCTCATACACATACTAAACTCACCCAGCCATGCTTCCGTGACCTCAACCAACACACCCCCATGCACATATTCCGCTGCACACTCATCAACACCCACTCAATCAGAAACAAAATCCCTACCATCAGAGACCTACTCAGGTGTTGACACCCGGACATACTATGCATAACAGAGAGATGGATCACAGAAACACAACATACTACTAAACCAACTCACTCCAGACGGATACACCCTCATCCACTGCCCCCAATACAAATGAAAAGGTGTGGGTGTAATGATCTTAGCAAAAACAAACCTCAAATTCTGATACCATGCAACTGAGAGCACAAACGAAACTTACGCCCTCACAATAACGAACAAACAACTGACCATTGGCCTCATACAGGACTCCAGCCACAACCTCCATTGACCTTTCTAACATCCTGGACAGAGTACTCATTGCCACCAAAATGAACAAAGACCTCCTTGTCCTAGGAGACTTTAACCTCCCAACACTACAAACAAAGCTTGCCTGCTCATTCCTGGAGGCAATGGACCTCAGCCAGCTCATACTAACATCCATATATGAAAAAGGCAACACCCTTGACCTGATATTCTTCAACAACCATATAACCTAAGCTACTCCCCCTATATTCAAATCCATCTAGTGTCATGGTCTGACCACAAATTAATTAGCTTCTCCCTCCCTCCCCCCCCAGTCCACCCCCCATCTATCAACCAACAAGAAGACAGTTCAACAAGGATGAATTTATAGAAGACAAAATCACCAGAGCAATATGTTTCAAAACAAAAACCCTGCACCGTCTCCGGTCGCTCCTTGATCCACCAAATTTCCACTTTGCACTCCAAGCCATAGTTCTACCGCATCTTGATTACTGCAATGCAATATACCAGGGCCTCTCACAGGCCACACTGCTCCCTCTATGGACTGCCCTCCACACAACTGCATGCATCCTCCAAGGGGCAACAAGACAAGATCACATTACACCCATCCTCCAACAACACTGGTTACCACTGCACAGTCGTATAAAATATAAAACTCTCTTCCCAACCCACCTCCACACTCTACTTCAAACCCCACAACCCAACAGATCAAGACGAGTCTCTACCAGGAATACCCTAGTCATACCCCATTCCAGAACTAAATTCATCCAACAAGCCTGTGGATGAGCCTTCCAACTCTGCACATCTTCAATCTGAAATATGCTACCGGACCTTCTGAGAAACATCACCGACCTCAGCAGCTTTAGAAAGCACATAAAAACACACCTCTTCTCTGAGCATTTCAGCTCATTACCCCCCCCCCCCCCCAATCAATGATCCCTTGTATCTGAAGTTTGCTGTATATGAAAAATGCTCCTATAACCGATACACCCTGAAACTTGTCAGACGGATGCCTGGGTGAGAATGTTCACAGTCTTGGCAAAGGCATATACTAATATGATTTGCAAGGGATTGTGGGAAATGTAGTCCATTCACACCAGACACAGCCGTTCACAATAATTAGTTGTGCTTGAGTGTAAAGCCAATAAGATATTTATTTATGGGGTTATTTCTCCCAACACAGATATGCTTGGTAGCACATAAAACAGGATACTTGCTTTCAGTGTTAAACTTAGAAAAACAAAATCAGGAAAACAACAGCTGAACTTGTCAGGCAATCAAAGCAAAAGAATAAAGACCTGGTTGGTAACAAACTGGTCTTTTTTGTAGGCTCTAGCTAATATTTTCTTAGCAGTGCTTTAATCAACAAACAAAACCCACAAAGTAGGGAAAAACTGTTCTTTTCAGGTTAACTTCTTATATCTTCACACATAGACTCAGAAGTGATTTCCTCAGAGCTCACAAGCAATTAGGTAAGGCTCAATTGCTAGCAGTTACCCAGCTGAAACCCCTTAGCTGGCTTACTTTCTACTGCTTGGCTCAAAATCCTACTCAGGAGCTTTTCTGAGTAGATTAAAGAACAAGTTTGTATTTTTTGTGATGGTTGTTGTACTTTGTAACAGTAAATTACCAAAGGAGTTTAGACAGAGAGCAATCCATGTATTCACAGCCTGTATCTACCACCTCTCCCCCTTCTTCAACAATCATGGGTTCAATATCATGGATTGGCACAGAGGAATTTCTCAGTGGAGCACTCTCAGGAGAATACTTGTTTCCCTGCTGTCTTTCATGGGTATAGCTAGGGCATAGATCAGTGTTCATACCTGAGCTTCCATTGCTGTTAGAGTTCCTCTCTAAATAGCCTGGCCAGTATGTAGTCCAGTTCTTATGTCCAGCCTTCCAATCCAGATCCCTGGACACTGGGTCTCTCTTCACATACCTTCTGGCATGGGTCTTAGGGTCCCTTCCAAGTGCAGCCGTCTCTCTCACAGGTACCGTCTGGAGATTCCTAGCCCTGCAGCACCATTCCTCTGGCTTTCCCCAGTCCAATGGTGTAAGCTTGCCTTTGCAATGCCTTCCAGTATACGTACTGCTATGGACTCCTTTAGACCTCCCAAATGCTTTTCTCTTCTTTCTTCCAAAGGGTTTCTTGCCCTCTCTGTCCGTCCGCTCTGGCTTCTGCTTCTGATGATCCTCCAGATGATGAAAATGTCCAAGATGAGGATGATGTCCAAGATGAATCTGAGGATCTCCCAGATGAAACTGAGGATGATTCTCTGTAGAATAAACTCTACCTTTATTCTGCTTAGATGAGTGCTCCACCCTAGCACATCGCAGCTGTATTGAATCTGGCCCTGCCCTTTGAGATGAGTGCTTGGGGATTACCTCATAGCCCTCCTGATTGAACACACGTTTCCCCACTTCAGCTCCTCTAATGGCTGTTGGAAACCTGGTGCATTCTGGGTCTGGTAGTCTTTTATGGAAAAATTCTGTTTTCTTATTTCTACCAGAACTGACAGGTTGCTTGTTCAGAGTCACTCCACCTTTACTATAGCTCCTTCCTGAGCTATGATAAGCTTCCTTATCACAAACTAAATGTGTAAATAGCTATAACTATAGTTCATCATCTCTATTTAACCAATGCATGCTGTATATACTAAATTGTTACACTGTAATTAACTTTTGTTTCATTTATACTGCTTTGATCCAGTGAAGGGTGGTATAGAAATCCAGCTAAATAAATGACCATCCTTAAATATTTAAATCTCAACACTTGGCAAACTGTTAAAACATGTGACATTCACCAGCCAAATAGTAGCAGCTCAGAAGCCTTAAAAGAAAAACAACCTGTGAAACTGAATAAAAGCATATTATTAACAGAATGTACACAGAAATTAGAATTGTTTGTAGACACCTGGGTCATTATGGAAGAATGCCAAGAAATCAAAAGCAGAGGTATCACGTATGAATCCAAAATTATATCATACAAAACGGATATCCACTTATCCCTTATGTTGTGGGAATAATGAATGTAGTTCAAAGCTTGATCAAAGACTGATGATTTTTTTTGGAATTATCATGGATGGACATTTTGTTTGGACTCCCTGAGGAAATGGACATTGGATCTGGGATAATTTTCAGATAAGTGGTTAAGAAGTTTTTTGAATATCTACAAATGGATGGAATATAAAGTATTTTTGATTAAGATTAAAATAGTGGTTGTACATGCCTTAGTAAATGGGGACCATAAGGGTTGGCACTGGGGTTAAAGTTGATCCTACATATACACAAATCATTTTTAGCAACCTTCAGGACTCGACAAATGCCAGGTCGCCATGGTGACTGAAAAATCAGGCCTGGCGCCTGGGGCTCAGATCACATGTGGGTAGAGACCAGCACTATCTGCCAATCCCCATGGGCAGAAGTTCTAGTCTCTGCCAAGGTTATGGCTTTTTGCAGCATGTCTGCCTGTGGGAGAAGGGATCCCTGCGGGCAATGCTGGAAAAGGGCTGCAATGCTGGAGCTTGAAAAAAAAAAGTTAAAGTGGGGCTGAAGAAATTTCAAGGTGCAGCAGACTTGATTTAATAAAGAATTATGGGGGAGGGAGAAGGGGAGAGAGTCTGTGAATGAAAACAGAGTTGGGGGATGGAGGAGGGACAGCAGGAGAGGTGAGGGGGTGGGGGGGGAAGAGTGCAAGCGATTGGAGGATGAAGCACGGCATCCCACCTCTGGATACACAGGCACCCCACATCTGCACAGATGCGCACACACCACACACATACAGGCACTCCATCTCTGCACACACACGAAGGCACCGCACACACACCTCTGCTCCACATACTATACGTGGTTGCCCTGTTCCTAGCAATTATCCTAACCCAAATTGTGTAATACCATTTTGGGGACATCTAGGTAGACACCCCTGCAGACGTCCATATCGAGTATGTACAGATTTGTGAAATCACGACTGCACCTGGATGTTCCTGCATTTTTTTTCAGACATTCTTGGTTAGACGTCTCAGACTGCACTTGGATGGATCTTCTAAAATTCCCCTCATAGTATTCCACCCTTTTAACAGGATGTCTAAATAACAACTCTGGCTTTCCCAGTGTCCTGAAGTACCTCATCTTCCAAATACTGAATTTGCATAAGAAAAAATGTCAAAATGATTTGTAAAGAAATAAAAGCTAGTTCTCCTACTTAGGGAAAGCATAGGTGCCCTCTGTGGACTGCCTCTCACCGCCCCCCCCACCCCCCCCCCAGCTGATGTTAGGCCACAGGTGTGGGCCATGAGGATGCATCTGGTCACAGTGGACAACATGTGGTAGAGGTGCTGGCTGGCTAACAGGGTACTCTGCTAATGTCCCCCCAAATCTGTGTACTGTGTTTGGCTTGCAGATCCACTGGCTCTAGTGCCCCTCTTTTCCCAAATGGGGGACATGATCCTCAATGGCTAGTGTGCATGCATTTGCTTTCCTGATTTGCATGCCCTGCCCTTTTGTACTTAGACCCATTACTCTGAGCTGTGCAGCCGGTTGTGCCTATTCCCGGTCATCCCTCTCTATCCTACACTGGCCAATTACTACCATCCTTTTGGTGGGGTAGGGTCACATGTATTGCTATCAGCAGTAGATCTGTAACCTACTGTCACCCTAATACTGCATTGGTAGTTTAGAATTGCAAGGTGAATGTTGCGATCACATTCACTATGCAAATGCAATATGGCTATGCATTCACAACTACCATAGTAGTGATACGCCTAGCATGGTGATGTGCCCCTACTGTGGCTGCTACCACTGTCACTATGCCGCCACCTCAGTAAAAATGCATGCTAACCACATGTTTGTCCTGTGCTACCTACTATACTTTTGAAAAGTTATACAGTCACTTATTAAATTGCCACTAGAGAGCTCAATACACAGCACTCACTGGAATAAAGATCAATTCTTGCCGCACTCCAGATGGTATAAAAATGCCTAACTACACAAGAAGGAATAGGCAGAAACATCTGAGCTAGGTTCATGACAAACCTACAAGGCAACTTGATCAGGGGCACAGATTTTTTTTTTCTTTTAAAAACTTGACTGATCGATTCTTGAGAATTTCAACAGTTTAAATTCCAGGCACCCTCCCCCTTCTTCCCCCCTATGTCCAGCATTCCCTCCCTCTTCACTGTCACTGCCACAGTTCTACCTCCATCCTCTCCCGAAGGCCGCATCAGAAGAAAATCCAGTGTGATGCAGGGCCTCTCCATGCTCGCGTTCACTCAAGGCCTGTCACATCCCAGCCCCTCCAATGCAAACTTCCTGTCAGAGGAAGTGGAATGCAACAGGCCATGAATGCATGTGGGTGTTAAAAGCTCTGCAGCCATGCTGACAGCATCATTCAAGTGCTGTACCATCCTCCCCCCCCCTCCCCACCTCTGAATTCTGGCACTCTGGATGGATGCCTAATCTACCAAGTGACCAAGTGGAACGGCCAGCCCTATTTATATAGTGCTTTCACCCAGGGTGCCTTGTCACCATCATTGGGAAACTGCTGTAAAAGCATAAAGATAGTGATTACTTGCAATACCGCAAATAGACAAATAAGAGAAAATAATTTTTAATAAAGATGCTTTTCCCAAAATCTCAGCCTCTTGAAATGATTTTAGTTTTCATTTACATTAACACTGAGAAACACTGGTGGCAGCTTTCCTTTAAAACTGGGACCTTTTAGTGTTTCAGGTTCTATGTTTCAATGTGCTGGCATATCTTAGGAATTTATTGGTCTCTTATATGCTATTTTGTTCTTTGCAGTCAGAGGCAAATAACTTACTAGTGGTATCACTGCTGACTCATATTTACCTCAAGGTTATGAGACACTATACATTTGGTTATTCAGAACTAGTACCGTGGAATTCCCTTCTGTTGGATTTGAAGTTGGAAACTGATTAACTCCTAAACCAAACTTAAAGGTCTGCTTCTTTTCCCTGGATTTTGGAGAATAAAGTGGGGACAGGGGCTGGTATTGGGAGCTATTTGTGTTTTTGGGCTGCGTGTTGATTGCTTTACGTGATTTGGTGGTGAATATGTATTGAGATATGGTTTATTTGATTTTTAAAAGACCGCCTTTAAAATTAATATCAATGCAGTTTCCATAATATAGATATGTAAATTGTTTTTAAATATATATCTTTTTCTTTATTTTAGATATGAAAAACACTTCAACATTCTTTTCAAAAATGCAATATGTAAAGGGGGTTATTTTAGAAGCCTTATCTGCAATTTCAAAGTGTAAAATCAGGCATCTATGTAGAAATTACAAGAGGGCATGGCAAGGGAGCGTTCTGAGTGGGTCATAAATCTGCATGTATATTCCCCATGTAGGACTACAACTGTCCATGTAGAGATTTACAGCAACTCCCTGGTACATACAGGTTTTCAAGTGCTTCTTTCAGGCAGCCCTTTAGAGGAGGGATTAAGCAGGTTGTCCACAATCCACCATTGTTTATTTCACCCTCCAAATTGTAATTGGATAAAAAGTGCAGCATCTGTAGCATCTGATTGGCGGCATTTATACTTGAGGATTTTGCCAAAACGTATACATAGAGGTTTTGACATACCAACTTCCACATTAAAGTTGCGAAATATGTCTTCCGGCTCCATGCTGTAGCAAATACATGTTCACTCATGCACATTTTTTAGGAGAGGCTTCACATTTACTAGAGCTTTTTCTAAAATACCGCTGAATAAGCACTGTGGAATCTGTGTAACTTTCTTGGAACCTGACAGGTACTTGTTACCTGGATTGGCCACTGTTGGAAACAGGATACTGGGCTTGATAGACCTTGGTCTGACTCAGTATGGCATTTCTTATGTTCTTAGATTCAGTGGAGTGATCTGGGTGGAATCCTGGTTGATATGGGCACAATGCTTTAGTTTTTTCAAGGAAGGAGGAAAGGTGGAGAGAGGAGGTGAGAGAGAACAATAATTCTCTACTGTGAAGGATAGACGAGGCCTGTTTGCAGAGGAGATGATAAAAGGCATGTTTCCAAGCTGTCCGGAAATCCCTGTGGAGAAACTATTGTTGATAATTTCTGGGAGAAATGGAGAAAATACTGGCTCTTGTTTTTTAATTAATATGGGGGGATTTCATGGAATTAAGAGCTTTGGTCAAGGAAAAACGTGTGGCTGGGTTAAAAGAAGACCAACTGACTAACAGGAGCTGACACAGTCAGAGTAGGAGAACAGTGTCTGAGGATTTGATTGTATTGGAAAGTAATGGGAGAAAGAGTTTACACACTTCCAAGAAATGTCTTTTTTAACTTAAAATTTATTGACCACTTTGAATTTTACATTTCTTTTAGAAAAATGCAAATATCAACCATAAATTGAACAATTACAACAGCCATTGATACAAATACATTGCTAAGAAACATCTTTTTAAAGCAATCTAAGTGATGAGTCTGCAAAACATCAAACTATCTGCTGCTGCATTAACCTTCCTCCTGATTTCCTGAAGAGGGTAAAAGGGGAAGAGGTTACTGCTTGAGCTAGCTCAAAAAGTCATAAGTTGTGGTTCAAAAAATACATACTTAACTCCATTTAATTTAACACCACTTACATACTACTACCACTACTGAGCATTTGTATAGCGCTACAAGACATACGCAGCACTATACAGAGACATGTAAATGATGGTCCCTTCTCATCAGAGTTTACAATCTAGTCAAGACAGACAACACAGTAGCTGTAGGCATGGGATAGATCTAGGGGGAATGGTAAGGAAACACAAAGGAGATCAGGTGAGTCGAGATCCGAAAGTGGCAGTGAAGAGGTGAGTTTTCAGCCTGGATTTGAAAAAGGTCAGAGAAGGCGTTTGACGTACAGACTCGGGTAGTTTGTTCCAGGTATAAGGAGCAACAAGGTGAAAGAAGTGAAGTCTGGCGTTAGCTATAGAAGAGAAGGGCACAGATAGAAACGATTTGCTGGAAGGGTGGATTTCCCGAGGAGAGGTGTAGGAAGAGAAAAGAGAGGAAAGATAGTAAGGAGCTGCAGAGTGAATGCTCTTATAGGTCAGCAGGTGAAGTTTGAACTGGATGTGGAAACAGATAGGGAGCCAATGAAGTGACTTGAGAAGAGGGGTAATATGAGCATGACGAGGCTGGCAGAAGATTAACCACACAGCAGAGTGTTGAACACATTGAAGGGGAGAGAGATGATTCAGAGGGAAACCAGCAATAGTCTAGACAGAAGGTGACTAAGGAGTGGATAAGTGTCTTAGAGTGTTCAGAAAGGAATAGGTGAATTTTGTTGATGTTGTAGAGAAAGAAATGGCAGGTTTTCGCTATCAGTTTGATGTGTGTGGAGAAGGAGAAAGAGGAGTCAAAAACGACCCCAAGGTTCCGAGCTGAGGAGACAGGGAGGAGTAGAGCATTATCCATAGAGACTGAGAAAGGAGGAAGAAGACAGGAGGGTTTAGGGGGAAAAATAAACATAGTAACATAGTAAATGACGGCAGATAAAGACCAGCATGGTCCATCTAGTCTGCCCAGCATAATGGCAAGAGTAGGTGCACCTGCCGCTCCGTGAAAGCAGCTTAGTTTTGGCCATGGTCAATTTCAAATGATGGTGAGACTTCCAAGCAGCAATGTCAGAAAGGCAGGCAAAGATCCGGTCCTGGATTGCCAGAGAGATTTCAAGTGTAGAGAGATAGATCTGCGTAAAGATGGTACTGAAAGCCATGGGAAGAGATGAGTGCACAATGGGACTGGGTATATAGAGAGAAAAGGAGTGGACCCAAGACAGATCCTTGGGGTACACCAACTGAGAGTAGGATAGCAGTAGAAGAGGATCCATAAGAACAAACACTGAAAGAGTGACGGAAGAGATAAGAAGAGAACACTTAAAACCAAGTGAGGACAAGGTATCATGGAGAAGGTTGCAGTCAACAGTGTCAAAAGCAGCAGAAAGGTCAAGAAGGATGAGGATTGAGTAAAGGCCCTTGGATTTTGCCAGGAACAGGTCACTGGAGACCTTGGCAAGAGCCATTTCAGTAGAATGTAAAGGACGAAAGCCAGATTGTGGAGGATCCAGAAGGGCTTGAGAGAAAAGAAAGTTCAGGCAATGGCAGTGAACAACATATTCAAGTAGTTTAGAAACAAAGGAGAGAAGGGAGATGGGTCAATAGTGAGAAAGACAGGTAGAGTCTAATGAGGGTTTCTTGAGGAGAGGAGTGACCACAGTATGCATGAAGGCTGCAGGGAAAGTTGCAGGGGGGAGCAATAGGTTGAGAATATGAAAGAAGAAAGGGTCTACAGTGGAGGAAGTGGAGCTAAGGAGATAGAAACATAGAAATATGACGACAGAAAAAGACCACATGGCCTATCTAGTCTGTCCTTCCATAACAACTACAACAGTCCCCTTTTTACCTTTAGAGATCCTCTGTGTTTGTCCCATGCTTTTTTTAATTCAGTTACTGTCCTCATCTCTACCACCTCCACTGGGAGACTATTCCATGGATCCACTACTCTTTCCATAAAGAAATATTTCCGCATATCACTCCTGAATCTATCTCCCTTCACCCTCATCCCATTACACCTCGTAGCAGAACTTGCTTTCAATTGAAAGAGGCTCTCTCCCTGAAGATGGGTGGGAATAGGATCAGAGGAGCAGGTAGTGAATTTGGATGAGGAAAGAAGGTGAGTAGTTTCCTCCTCAGAGATCATAGAAAAGGAATCAAGGGTAGCAGACAGAGGCGGCTCTATCATTAGGTGGAGTGAGGCGGTGGCCTCAGGCGGCAAACTTTTGGGGGCAGCAGAAATGCCCCCAAAATAGCAGCCTCACTCCGCCTTCAGTTTAAAAAAAAAACTGCGTACAAACTGCTGCCCGTCCCCCGTCGTTTATTCTGCTCTGTGTTTGAAATGACAGGAACCTCTGCTGCTGCTGCGTCCCGCCCCAAAAGTAAGTGACGCTAGAGCGGAACGTGGCAACAGCAGAGGTTTCTTATCGCCGGGAGGCTCTGCACCGGTTTCCTGTCATTTCAAACGCAGAGCAGAACGAATGATGGGGGATGGGGAGGAGAGAAGAGGAACGAGCTGCACGGGAGGAGGGGGAGGAGAGAAAAGGAATGAGCTGCACTGCACGGGTGGGGGGGGGGGTGAAGAGAGAAGAGGAACGAGCTGCACAGTGGGGGGAAGGAGAGAAGAGGAAAGAGCTGCACGGGGTGGGGGGGGGGAAGCAGAGAAGAGGAATGAGCTGGACGGGGGGGAAGGAGAGAAAAGGAACGAGCTGTATGGGGGGAAGGAGAGAAGAGGAACAAGCTGCACGGGGGGGGGGGAGGAGAGTAGAGGAACAAGCTGCATGGGGGGGGGGAGGAGAGGGAGCTGACGGGTGCTGGAAGAAAGCTAACACGGGGGAAAAGAGGGTTGGAAGGGAGCTGACGGGAGGAAAGAGATGGCTGAAAGGAAACTGAGAGAGGGGAAGGAGATGGCTGAAGGGAACTGAGAGAGGGGAAGGAGATGGCTGGAAAGGAACAGAAAGAGGGTATGGAGATGGCTGGAATGGAACTGACATGGAAAGTTGGGGGCTGGAAGGGAACTGACATGGTGAAAGAGGGGGATGGAAGGGAACTGAGAGAGGGGAAGGAGATGGCTGGAAGGGAATAGACATGGGGGGAAAGGGGGATAGAAAGGAGCTGACACCTGGGGATGGGACTGGAGCGAGCTGACATTTGGAGATGGGACTAGTAGGTGGCTAGATAATAGGGAGGAGGCTGGCAGGGAGGGGGCACTGGGACTGGAAGGGAGCTGACACGTGGGGAGGGTCATTGGGACTGGAAATAGGCTGAAGGAAGGAAGTGAAGAAAACAAAAGACAAGAAATGGCAGATAGAGTGCTAAGAGAAGACAGGAAAGCAGAAGCCTCAGATCAGGATCAGCATAACCAGAGAATAAAATGGTCAGACAACAAAGGTAGAAAAAAATAATTTTATTTTTAATTTAGTGATTGGACTTTGTGCTATTTTTATAGTTTACACAGTATGGGATACTGCGTTATCTGGTGTTGCACTGCATGCAGAGTCTGGCTTCTTGGGTTTCAGTTTAATATTTCTCTAAATATTTTATTTTTACTTTAGGTTGTGATCACTTATTCTGTACTTGGTGAGAATCTGTGTTCCTAGTGTGTGACCAAGGCTGTGTATTCTGTTAACATGAAATCTGTACGCTGGGATCTGTACTATAGCAATTTGCCTTGTTCAGCTTTTCAAATAGGTGTTAGATGTTCTAGGGCCTGTTGCAGTATTTATAGTGCTGCTTTTTTTGTATGAATTTTGGAAGTTTATGCTGGTAACGGTATGGTAGATTTGGCCCTGTAGATCTTTGGTGACTTTTGTAGGGTTTTATATTAGTTTCCAATATTCGTGGTACTGGAGAATATTTGTTAGTGAGATGACCAGAATCAGATTTTTTTTTTAAGATATTGAGTTCTGTGAGTGAATGTTCTAGTTCTGCTCTGCACCCACTGTTGAAGGAAGGGATTCTGTGGGTGCAAAATATATTCTCAAAAAGAAAAAGCAAGAACCATAACGCAGTTTATAACAAAATAAAAATGAGTTATAATTTAGTTTTATAAAGTGTGCTGTGGTTCTCGCTCATTCTTTTAGCTCCTTGGTGTGCAAACATCTTGCATTTCCTTCATATTATATAATTAGCTTTTTGGTTGGTTCAGTCCCTGACTGAGTTTTGAGAAAGCGCCCCTCCCCACTCTCCGGGGGTGGGGGGGGGATGAGGCGCCATCTCATCCTTCGTCTCAGGCAGCAGATTGCCTTGAGCCGCCCATGTAAAGCAGAGATAGGGTGGGAAAGTTGGGAGTGAACAGGGGGAGAAGGGGAAGTAGCTGACCTCGTGGGGAATTGAAGTGTGATCTTGTGGATTTTGTCATGGAAGTAGTCAACTAGGGTATGTGTACAAAGGGGGGGAGGGGGCGGAGGCACCTTAAGGAGAGAGGTGAGAGTTTAAAGAGACGGCAAGGGTCATAGGAAAAGAGTTGGTCAGATGGACATAATAGTCTTGTTTTGCGAGTGCTATGGCTGACTGGAAAGAAACAAGCATGAATTTGAAGTGCAGAAAGTCTACAAGGGTGTGGGATTTGAGCAAAGCATACTCTGCTGAGTGGGTGTAGGAATGTAGATAGCGGGTAGTAGAAGACAGTCAGGGTTGAGGTACAGTATACCTCACAGGACATGGCACGGGTGGAGCAAGAGCATCTAGAGCAGAGGAGAGGAAGCTACTGCCTCATCAACAGAGTTAGATGACACAGTGGTGGAAAGAGATGAAGAGACATGGGAGGAGAGAGCCAACAGTTCAATAGCAAGAGATTGGAGGAGACAGGGTGAGGTTGAAGTGGCGGATAATGAAGATTGAAGCTTAGCAGGTGAAAGTCCGCTAACGGAAGAAATGAGGTACCGAAGTTTGAGGGTAAGCAATTAGAGAAGAATACAAGGTTGAGGAGTGGCTTTGTTGGTCACTCCAGCCGCCTCGTCCCTCCAGTCCAGCCACAGCTGCCTTGTCCCTCTGGCCCAGCCACAGCTCTCCCAGGGGGGATTGAGCTCGCTGGAGCCAGAAGCAGCCTCCCACAACATGCTCAGCCCAATCAGGGCTGCCAGCAGAGAATAAAAAGAAGAGCCAGCGGGCGCCATCTCCAGCTCCAACCGCCTCGTCCCTCCAGCCCAGCCACAGCTCTCCCAGGGGGGATTGAGCTCGCCGGAGCTGGAAGCAGCTTCCTACAACGTTCTCAGCCCAATCGGGGCTGCCGGCAGAGAATAAAAAGAAGCGCCAGCGGGTGGGCCCACGCCTGAGGGCCTCGCCCGCTGGCGTGGCCCTTAGGCGATGGCTGAACCCTGATGCCCCCTACCTCCGCTGTATTCGACCTGCCAACCTGACCAGAGTGACCAGGAAAGAAGCCAGCGATAACACTCCCAAGTAAGCGACACACACAACATCCCACCAGTCGGTTAATCCTAAACTGACCAGACAAATACCGGCTCACCGCCAGGGGCGGCTCTATAATGAGGCAAAGTGACCGGTAAGAGCTAAAAAACCGGAGAAGTGTTAAAAGCAAAGTGTTCCTGTATACTGAAAAAATGTGGATACCGCATGGTTTTTGATACGTAACAAATTCAAGTTCCCCTTGAAAAACCCAATTGGAGAAACGCTGAAGCGCTTACAAGATTGAGGCGTTGGGGTTTTCCTCTGTTTGTATCAATAAGAAACACCAACTGCTGCCATTCTACAACGATTAAGATAAGTGGAATGGCATACGCTATCTTTTTACATAAAGCTGATGAAAAATATATATACAAAAAAAGATAAAAGCAATATCTAAAAAACTACTTGCAAAAGGTCATTGATGTAAACGGACACTATATTGGGCGAACAAGATTACCCATAAAGAAGTGTCAAAATTTATCCGTTTATCTGAGACCAGCAGCAAGAGGTTGCTAAAGAGATCGTGGTTATATGATAATTGATTGAGTGAATTTTTTTTGATAAAGTCTTGAGGGCGGCAAAAAATGCCCCCAAAACAGCAGCCTCACTTCGCCTTCAAAAGTTAAAAAAAAAATCCCAAAAAACGAAGTGCACAATTTGCTGGCGAGTCTGCTTCTCGGCAGCGGCAAACACCCTCCTTTTCCAGGCAGCCGCGGCTCCCTGCCTCTTAGAGAACCGTGACTGTGCTGTGACTGCAGTTCTAAAGAGAAACAAAACCGGTGCGGAGCCTTCTCGCCTCTGTGAAAACCTTGTGCAGCTTTGTCCTGCCCCCAAAAAAAGTTACATGTAACTGTAAATTGTTACATGTAACTTCCTTTGGGGGTGGAACAAAGCTGCATGGGGTCTTTCACGGAGGCGAGAAGGCTCCGCACCAGTTTCGTTTCTATTTAGAACTACAATCACAGCACAGCCGCGGTTCTCTAAGAGGCAGGGAGCCGCGGCTGCCTGGAAAAGGAGGGCGAGTTTGCCGCTGCCGGCCTTAAAAACAAAACAAAAAAAAAAGCAAACCCGAGGAGAGGAGTTGCAGCAGCAGCAGGAAGTGCCCCGCGGCAGAGCCCTCCTGTTTCCCTCAGCATGGCCTTAGAGAGCCGTGAAGGGAGATGGGAAACTCTCCCTTCATGGCTCTGTAAGCCGTGCTGAGGGAGACAGGAGGGCTCTGCCGGGGGTTAGGACTTGTAATGGGCTGGGGGGGGGGGGTTAGGATTGGTAATGGGCTATAGGGGGTTCTAGGACTGGAAATGGGCTGATGGGGGGGGTTAGGACATGTAAAGGGCGAAGGGGGGGGCGAGGACCGGATGTGGGCTGATGGGGGGGGTAGGACTGGAGGTGGGCTGATGGGTGTTTAGGACTGGTAATGGGATATGGGGGGCTAGGACTGGAAGTGGATTGATGGGGGGAGATAGGACTGGAAATAGGGGAGGGTGCTGCTGGCCCTGGAAGAAAACTAGGGGCTAGGGCTACAAATGGGCTGATGTGGAAGGATGGTAGAATGGGACTGGAAGGGAGCAGATAATTGTAGGGTCTGCCAGCGGAAGGAGGGGGCACAAAGGGAGCTGACATGGGAGAAGGAGGGGGCTGGAATGTACACCTGGGATGTACTGAAGGGGGACTGGAAGGGAGCTGACACTTGGGATGTACTGAAGGGGGACTGGAAGGGAGCTGACACTTGGGGATGGGAGTGGTAGGTGGTTGGGTAATGGGGAGAAGGCTGGAAGGGAGCTGACATGCAAATGGCACTGGAAGGGGGATGGACAGACGGTAGGGTGACTGGAAGGGAGCTGACCTGGAGTGTGGCACTGAGAGTGGACGTGAGCTAATATCTGGGATGGTATTTGGACTAGAAGGGGCTGGACAGTGGGGAAGGAGGGGGACTGGAAGGGAATGGACACCAGTTGCAGTCATGGGAATGCAATGCAGTTGACATTGGAAGGTACTGGAAGGTAAGGACTGGAAAGGGGGCTGATACTGGGGAGGGTTACTGGAACTGGAAATGGGCTGATGGAAGGAAGTGAAGAAAACAAAAGAAGAGATAAGAAATGGCAGATGGACCATAGACCACAGAAAGAGAGCTAAGAGAAGACAGGAAAGCAGAAGCCTCAGTTCGGGACCAGCATGATCAAATAAAATGGTCAGGCAACAAAGGTAGAAAAATAATTTTATTTAAGTTTAGTGATTGGACCCTCACTTGGTTTGCAGCTTGTCGTACTGTGAGGGCTTGTGTGCATCAGTGATGCTGAGAGCTAAACTATCGGTAGTTTAACTACTGGCAGGGTCTCCCAAGATGGAGAGGTCTCAGCTGAGGTGCCAGACCAAGACAAACCACCCATCTGGGCAGCAGCAGAATGGGATAGTGTTGACAGCGGAGGATCACATTTCTGTGACAACGACAACAACACCAAACTTAAACTGCGCGGAAGAAAGGCCCGGCAATCTACTTCTGTATCTTGCCATGAAAACCCAATGGATAGTTACAACAAAATAAATTGTGCTATAGTGCTGGAAGATGAGACCCCCAGGTCGGAAGGCACTCAACTAGCTACTGGGGAAGAGCTGAAGACTTTTCAGAGTAAAGCCAGCATTTATGATGTGGTTGGATCAAAGCCCTCGGGACGTCTGACTGCTGATGTAGCTGCGCATGAAATGAGAGTCAGAAGCTGTAAAGATGTCTTATGCATTGGAACATGGAACGTACGAAGCATGAACCAAGGGAAGTTGGAGGTGGTCAAGAAAGAAATGGAACGTGTACAACTTGATCTGTTGGGTGTCAGCGAACTGAAATGGACTGGCATCGGGCACTTTGCATCAGATGATCACATGGTCTACTATGCTGGAAATGAAAGACAAAGAAGAAATGGTGTTGCATTTATAAGTAAAGAAGAAACTTGCAAGAACTGTAATGAAATACAATGCAGTCAGCGAACGCTTAATCTCTATTCGTCTACGAGGAATGCCTATCAACACAACTATAATTCAAGTATATGCCCCAACAACAGCTGCAGAAGAGAATGAAATTGAAGAGTTCTATGAACAAGCTGAAATTGACAGAGCATGCAAACAGGATATCCTGATAGTCATGGGTGACTGGAACGCAAAGGTTGGCAACAAAGAAGAAGGCAAAGTAGTTGGAAAATATGCACTTGGCAACAGAAATGAAGCTGGAGAAAGACTGATAGAATTCTGCAAGACCAACGATCTGTTCATCTCAAACACCTTTTTCCATCAAGACAAGCAGCGACTGTACACATGGACTTCACCCAATGGATTGTATAAAAATCAAATTGACTACATCTGTGGAAGTCAACGATGGAAAGTTCTATAACATGTCACGCCCTTGCCCCTTACATCCAGTATGGAGGGGCGTGGTTATCATAGAAAGTTTCACCTTCTAGCCTTTAACTGACTGGTTCTTTTGCAATGCCTCTTGGGAAAGGTAATTCAGTCTCAATTCACTTGGCTTCAGGTAAAAAAAACACTTGTAGTTGGCTCGAATGATAAGGCAATGACAGAAATTTATTATCTCAACGCTAGGTTCACAAATATCACCTTTGGATTCTTTCTCCAGGATTCTTCCCAATACACATCAGGACATAAATAAACTCAAAGCAAAATTTCAGCTTATAATGTTCTTCAGCTCAAAGATAAAGTCCTTTAACAGCCAATGCTTCCAGCCTTGGTTAGCATTGCTGGTTAAAGCAAACAAAAACAGCTTTCCTTAAAGCAGATTTCTTTTCTTACATTCCCAACACTTCCAGGTTGTTTGTCTCCTTATAAACAAAGTAAAACTTTCATCAAGGATAAAACTTCTCATAAGCAAACCATGCCCTATGCAAGGCTTTTGGAATATTCAAAAGCAAATCAGAGCTTTACTTCCTGTCTCCGTTAGCTCGGCTTCTTGCCGGTGCACTGCTCTGGATAGCAGGTGTTTAACCAGCACAATTAGAGAGCTTCAGCTTGCTTTTACTTTCTCAACAAACATATTTCTTCTTTAACACAGGACATGCACAAATTATCTACAGGCTTTCAAGGGTACCTGGGTCTGAAGGTTTTCTCTTAATGGTTGGCTTTCTTTCAACTCCTCCGTAGTTAAGGACTGGTATAAAGAGCAATCCATGCAGGTCTCTCCTTCATTCAAAGCTACGTCTGGTTCACCTATTTGCATAGGTTCTATCTCTCCTTCCAGCATACAGGGCTCAGCTGACTGCCTCTCGTTAGAGCTGAGAGTATCTCTTGCAACTCTGCACTGCTCCGTGTTAGAGAAACTGCTAAGGCTTCTACCTGGCTCTGGACTTGTGTCAGCTTCTCATTTCTCATGCTCTGGCCACCATTCTCCTGTACTTCCTCGTCCTGTCCTCCAGCTTGTGTTCATAAGAACATAAGACATGCCATACTGAGTCAGACCAAGGTCTATCAAGCCCAGTATCCTGTTTCCAACAGTGGCCAATCCAGGTAACAAGTACCTGTCAGGTTCCAAGAAAGTTACACAGATTCCACAGTGCTTATTCAGCAGTATTTTAGAAAAAGTTCTAGTAAATGTGAAGCCTCTCCTAAAAAAAAGTGCATGAGTGAACATGTATTTGCTACAGCATGGAGCCGGAAGACATATTTCGCAACTTTAATGTGGAAGTTGGTATGTCAAAACTTCTATGTATACATTTTGGCAAAATTCTCAAGTATAAATGCCGCCAATCAGATGCTACAGATGCTGCACTTTTTATCCAATTACAATTTGGAGGGTGAAATAAACAATGGTGGATTAAGGAGGACAACCTGCTTAATCCCTCCTCTAAAGGGCTGCCTGAAAGAAGCACTTGAAAACCTGTATGTACCAGGGAGTTGCTGTAAATCTCTACATGGACAGTTGTAGTCCTACATGGGGAATACACATGCAGATTTATGACCCACTCAGAACGCTCCCTTGCCATGCCCTCTTGTAATTTCTACATAGATGCCTGATTTTACACGTTGAAATTGCAGATAAGGCTTCTAAAATAACCCCCTTTACATATTGCATTTTTGAAAAGAATGTTGAAGTGTTTTTCATATCTAAAATAAAGAAAAAGATATATATTTAAAAACAATTTATATATCTATATTATGGAAACTGCATTGATATTAATTTTTAAGGTGGTCTTTTAAAAATCAAATAAATATGTTCCTTCTGCTTGTGTTCCAGCTTGGGTCTCTGCCTGGATCTCTCCCTGGATCTCTCAGTGGCAGTCTCTCTGGCACTCTCTGCGTGTCCTCTGGAACTCTCTGCGTGTCCCCTGGAACTCTCTGCGTGTCCTCCTCTGAATAATCTATCCTGGACTTAAATTTCCAAGGCTTCAGCCCCACCTCTTCTCCGCTCAGGTGACGGAGATCAGCTTGCCTCCGTGCAGCTGAGTAATTAGGAAACTCAGTGACGTAAGGGTCTCTTACCTTGGGTCTGCATTCCCTCACCTTTACTCCACTAGGGGAACTCTGAAACCTATCCCCGCTGTGAATTTCCTGCTGTCTAGGTGTGATTGGGGTTCTGTTTCTCTGACCTTGTAAAATAGGTCCTTTTATAAGGGTGAATTCCTTTTCTTTTTCCCTTTTTCCTAAGTCATGATAAGCTTCCTTATCACAAACATCAACAAAGGCAAAACCTGGAGCTGACTGTGGTACAGATCATCAACTACTAGTATGCAAACTCAAGCTAAAGTTGAAAAAGAGCAAACCACTCATGAATGCAGCAAAATATGACCTTGAGAATATACCACTGGAATTTAAAGACTGCCTGCAAAATTGATTTGCTGCTTTAGATACAAATGACAGAGCTCCAGAAGAGTTATGGAATGACATCAAGAAGGTTGTGTTGGAGGAAAGTGAGAAGTTGCTACAAAAGGTGAAAAAGCAAAAACGGCCAAAATGGATGACGGAAGAAACTGAAAATTGCCCAGACATGCAGAGAAGCTAAAGCCAGAGGAGAAAGAAAGACAATAACAGAACTCAACAGAGATTTCCAACGTGCAGCAAGACAGGACAAGGAAAAGTACTACAACGACGCATGCAAGGAAATAGAAGCAGAAACTATTAGAGGAAGAACAAGATCGGCTTTCCTAAAGCTACGAGAGTTAAAGAAAAAGTTCCAGCCTCAAATTGGAATGTTACAAGATGCTCAAGGTTCTATGTTAAATGATGCTGAGAAGATCAAGAAAAGATGGAAGAAATATACAGAGTTTTTATATGATAAAGATCAAGTGGACAAACAGCCATTTCAACCTGTACCTTATGATCGGGAACCATTGGTGATGAAAGAAGTTGTTGAAGCAGCATTGAAAACCTTATCAAAGAACAAAGCAGCAGGCAATGATAGCATTCCCATTGAAGTATTACAGCAATCTGATGCAGTTGTTACCGTACTTACAAGACTCTGCCAAGAAATATGGAAGACAACATCATGGCCAACTGATTGGAAAAGATCTGTGTTTATACCAATACTAAAGAAAGGTGATCCAACTGACAATGGAAATTATCGCACAATCGCTCTGATCCCACATGCCAGCAAGATTCTACTGAAGATTATTCAAAAGAGACTACAACCATACCTTGAACAAGAACTACCTGAAGTGCAAGCAGGGTTCAGGAAAGGGCGAGGAACGAGAGACATCATTGCGGATGTGAGATGGATCCTTGAAAAGACTAAAGAATACCAAAAGGATATCTATTTGTGCTTTATCGACTATAGCAAGACTTTTGACAGTGTAAACCATGAGCAACTCTGGGCCACATTAAGAAGCATGGGTATACCAGAACACCTGATCATACTCTTCCACAATCTGTACATTGATCAAGAAGCAACAGTTCGAACGGAACAAGGAGAAACAGAATGGTTTAAAATAAGGAGGAGTAGCCTAGTGGTTAGAACACTGGCTTGGTAACCAAGCAACCAGGGTTCAATTCCCACTAGCACTCCTTGTGGCCTTGGGCAAGTCACTTAACCCTCCATTGCCTCGGAAGAAAGGCCTGGAAATCTACTTCCGGTGACACTGCCAAGAAAACCCAGGAGAGCTTCTGGGTCACCAGTAGTCAGGACTGACTCGAAGGCACACATTGCATTTTGTAAGACAAGGCTGTATACTTTCCCCCTACCTGTTTAATTTATATGCAGAACAAATCATCAGAGAAGCAGGATTGTATGAAGACAACAGAGGTGTGAAGATTGGTGGAAGACTCATCAACAACCTTCGCTATGCTGATGATACCACATTACTGGCTGAAAGTGAAGATGATCTGAAACATTTGCTTCTCACAATCAAAGAACATAGTCTCAAAACGGGCCTTGAAGGGATAATTGGAATCAAGGATAATCAGCTCAGATCTGCTTCATATGTTTGCCTTATGATTGCATATATGTCTGCCTTCTAACTGCACTCTGGCCTGTTTGAAACATACACAGCAACATATGGTTGGCACAAAACATGTGGGCAACAGGAAAAGAGTACATGCAGCTTACTACTGTTATAAAGCCTAAAAAAAGCTATACTTTGGACAGAAGTGTCCAAGGATATAAGCCTAGGTTCAAACAGGTCAAACCAGGAATTCAACTAATGCTCTTGCCCTGAAGGTTTCAATTGGTGCCAGCAGATGGAAAAACACAGGAGGAGGCAGAGGGTTATGATTGATTGCATAGCTAGGCAAGCCTTGATGAGCAGATCCAGCTGCATAAACATGGGAGGCCCTGGGAAAGAGCTTTGCAGGAAGCCTGCAAACACCTAAGAATTTATGCTGAATTTGTTGAAACTATTTAGAATTTGAAGCAGAGAGGTATATATAAGACAGCAATTTTAGAGGGTCTTGGGCAGTTCTTTTCTCCCCTTGCAGAGAGAAGGCTGCTCCACTGTCCCTCAGACAGGCACTTGCTATCTGCATCTATAACCATTTGTTTGCTGTGCCAAATAAAAAGTTTCTTTGTAGCTGAGCAACTGTTGTCTGAACTGTTTATTGGTAATTGGTAATATTTGGGGAAACTTTGTAGGTGGACCCGGCCTACAAATTGGCGCCCGAACAGGGACCTCTAAACTGAGTTTAGACACTCATAAATTTTTCTAAATTGCCCAAGGATTCCTCTGACTGTATTTTTGTCAGAGAGGATACCTCTTGTTTCAAAGGAGAAACAGGAGATGAAAATACCATTCCAATAGGTGATGAAGATATTTTCTGCTGGTCCAGAAGATTAAGAAGCTGTCCCAGTGAGGGTGAAGAGAACAAGGATACTGTCCTGAGTGGCGATGAAAGAAAAGTATACCCTAGGAAGACTCCAGTTGTGAGTATTGTGTTTTCCTGTCTACAAACAAAGATGGAAGATTTACCCCAGTTCGATTGGTGGGTGAGTACCAAATTTACACATATGCATATGTATTTTATGTGCTTAATGTTCTGTTATGTAGAAAAAATTGTTAGAGTGTCTTTGTATTTAGTTGCAATGTTAGGGAAAGAAAGTTTAAAAGTTTTGTCCAGACATTAGGTCTTTATACCTCCAGGATTGATTGGTGTATGCATGAGACTGTACGCACCATTGGTATGAAGCGACTGTGTGTCCCTATCCACGATTCCATACCCCCATCACTGCGAGGGGATTGGCTGGCTTTGGACGAAGCGCAAGGATTGTGTGTTTGTGTGAGTCCTGGATTCGTAGCTTCGCACCTCTGTAGATCAAGAGGTTTGAATTGCCATCTGTAAAAGTGAAGTTACGCGCACCTCTGTAAATAAAGAGGTTTGAGTTGCTATTGGTAAAAGGCGAAGTTAATTGCCCCTGTCCCTGAACAGTGAAAACACCAGGTCTACACAGGCTATAGAAAGAGGGACAGTTTAGAAAATGTTTAAAAATAAATTCAAAGAGGGGGTGGGTAATGAAAAAGGGACTGAGTCCAGTCCTAATCCCATAGATAGCCTTGTTAAACAGAACCCCCTACTGGAAGCCTCGATAAAAAATTGTTCTAAACAATGGGAAAAATGGACAGTTTAACCTTTTTTTCCAATGGTTGAATCAATGTGATCCACATATCTGTTTTACCAACACCAGAGATTTTCATAAAATCGCTTATTTGGATCTAGAGATCCGAAGAGGAAAATCTACCTGGGAAACCACGGTTTATAAAAAAAACAGTGGCTAGGAATGCTTTATTGCACTATCATAGTGCTCATCCAACATCGCTAAAAAATGGACTCCCATTCTCTCAATTTCTTCGGTTTCGGCGTAATTGTTCGGAGTTGAAGGAATTTAAAATACAGTCTAAAGAATTACGAAATAATTTTTCTGAAAGGGGGTATCCGACTACAGTGATAAAACAAGCCTATACTCGAGCATTATATAACAACCGTGATCTTTTACTACGAGATAAAGAACAGTTGGATTCTACAGATGATCACATTAATTTCATTTCAAAATTTTCTCCATTGAGTTACAAGCTTAGGAAAATTCTGAAGCGTCACAGTAATATTTTTAGTCAACTACCTGGCCTGGAGAATAAATCTATCCGCTTTGTATGGCAGAGAGCAAAAAACCTTAAAGAACTTTTGAGTCCTACTGCATTGCGTCCACTTCATGCTACTGAGACATCAATGGTTTCTTTAAAGGGACATGTTAAATGTGGTAATTGTACCATTTGTGAAGTTACTTTGGAATTGACACAGTTCACTTATCATGGGATGACATATCATTTGCGTCATTTCACAGATTGTACCTCGACCCATGTAGTGTATGCTATACAATGTCCCTGCCAGCTTCTTTATATTGGCAAAACAATTAGGGCTTTGAAGGTTCGGATCAGCGAGCATCGGAGTCGCTTACATTGTAAAAAATTAGAAGCACCAATAGTGGCCCACTGTCTTGCTTTTCAACACAGTTTTGAACAACTTCGGTGTTTTTGTATTGATCATATTGCGACAGGGATCGCAGGAAAAACTCGAGATCAGACCTTGCTTATCAGCGAGCAACGCTGGATTTATCGTTTACAATCGGTTCATCCTGGTGGTTTGAACTCACAAATTGATTGGTCAGTCTGTGCATAAAGAATCTGGCTCAATTACAGCAATTGCTAGAGTTAAAACCAATCAACCTATACTGTCAGTTGATTGGCTAGATTTTGTCTTTCGTCATCACAGACCATTCATAAAAGAACATGCTGTGAGTTTCTTTACGCATGCGCGGCATCTTTTTTGGCTTCAACAACTTTCTGAATGATTTAGTCTTCAAATCTCAGGTATTTGCACAATGAAAGTGTTTGAATTTTCATATGTTCAGAAATGTATATGTGACACTAATACTGTTTTGAACATCTTTTTTAGTATTTGGTTTGAAATTGAGCAAATCCTTATGCGATACGTCGTCAGCAGTAAACTTCCCCCGAAGAAACCGCAACAGCGGTGAAACGCATCAGCGCTTGAATTTTGCGTCGGGCATTGGGAGAATTCCGACTTCAAAAAAATTTCAAGATAAGTTTTTCCATAGTCGGACTTATCCTAGTATTAAATAACATTGTTATTCTGAGCAACGAAGTTGATTGAGAATTATCGCATTGTTGCTATTTTTGTTTCAAAATGAGAGTTGGCAGAGCTCTAAGGAAATGTGAAATCTGCACTATCAAGTTGATCACTATAATAATAAAAAAAAGAGTTAGCAGAGCTCTAAGGAAATGTGAAATCTGCACTATCAAGTTGATCACTATATTTTTAAAAAAAATCTTTTGGAAAATAGGATTAGCAGAGTCCTTGATGTAAGGAAGGGGGTTGGGATTTCTCAGGCTTTCAACGTGCTGTGGCCTGTAGTTACCCTCCCCCATTCATTCTGAGACTCTTATCCAAAAAGAAAGATTTTTTAATATAGTGAATTCTTACTGGGGCAATTACTCTAAAGAAAAGTAAAGCTATGGCAGCCATAGGCTATTCCGACCCTGTCTTACAGCCCAAATCAGAACCGACCCCTCACCCAGCCTCTCCACCCCCAGAACAGGTCCTGCATAAACTCTTGGACACCGAGGGAGCTTGGGCAATGATTGAGGGTCATGTTAACTTAAAAGCCACCCCTGCCCCAGATCCCAATGCATATGCTGAGGTACAGGCAAGGTTAGATGATTTAAAACAGCAGTTAGCAGCAGAACATGCAGAATTAGAAACTCAGGCTCAAGCTTTAAAACAATCACAGGAAGACGCTACCAAGAATCTCAGAGAGTGGGAGTTAGAACTGGAAAAGAGAGAAAAACGTCTTAAGACGGTTATAGAAGAGGAAGAAGAGGAGAAGGTAGATGAGGAAGTAGATGACGAAGAGGAAAAAAATGAACCTGCAGAGGTTTGTGGAGTTGTGCAAGGTGGTAAAACTCCTCGAGCTCCACAACCATGTATCCTTACTTTTATTATAGAGCAGGAGGATGGAAATGGTTACTATGTTTACTGATGGTCCTCCAACATGTACGGTTGGACAAAAGCCAACCAGCCCCAGATGTTACAGTGGCCCCCTAATGGATCACTGGAAACCATACACCTTAACACCGCCCGATTCTGCATTCGCGGAGGAGCAGGAGACCCTAGCTGGGATTCTGCCTACATGGAGGCAGGTCTTTATCTTTATCTTTATTTACATATTTGATATACCGCTAGGGCATAAGCATTAAGCGGTGTACAATAAAAAAAATTTGATTAAACACTGCACACCAGGAAATAGAACGCCAAAGTTAGATAGGAAAGAGAGGTACAGAAAGGGCAAACAAATCATATAGTGAAACCAACTCATAATAAACCATAAAGACAAAGTGGGAGACAAACAAAGACAATTTATAACATATTAGACAAAACATAGGACAGTCAGGAGGGGACTTCGGGGAGGAGGTCAAAGGCTTTCTGGAATAAATATGTCTTAAGCAAAGACTTGAACTGGGGGTATGATGACTCTAGCCGAAGATAAGTGGGTAGCGTTTGGGAGAAGTTTGAGAATCAGGACGCTAATAAACAGCTTCTGTTTCCAGTAATCTACACAAATGAAGGAAGATCTAAATATATACCATGGAGTTTTACTGATATGGCTAACATAGCTAGTAGTCTACCTCCTCTCAGTAGAGGGGGAGGGACATGGATTCAAAAATTTGAAAGAACTACGGCCGGATATAATTTGGCTTTGGGAGATATCAAAGCTTTATTGGCCAAAATTCTGGGAGGCAGTGCGACAAATCAAGTGTTCGCCACTGCCGACTTAGACCAGGTGAAGGTTACAGTTAACACTTATGACGGTGCTTCTTTTAACGAGTATCGTCCTCATATTTGGGAAGCTCTCAGGGAGATGTACCCTACTCAGCGCAATTTGACCCCTCTCACTACCATGAGATTCCAAATAGGTGAGGATATCAGTGCATATCTTGTATGATTTCAAGATTTATGGGAAGCACATGGGACCCGTGTTTTTCCAGACCTTGTGTAACACATTACCCCCACTTGTGACTGCAAAATTAAAGTCTGTAGTAGCCTTGGAGTCCGAGCCATGGCCTAAACAACAGGCCCATATTTTGCATTATATTCGGTCCTTAGAGGAGGACACTTTGAAGCCTGAGAAGGATTTGAGGCAGGCCCAAGCACGCTTGTTAAACCTTCAACTTAAAGGATTACAAGAAACTAGAGATCCCCAATCCGCCGCCAAATCACATCTTGATAAATCTAATAATGAACTTATAAGACAGCTAAAACAGAAAATTAGGGAACAGCAGGAGAAAATTGATGACATGGAATATCTGGATCCTTATGAGGATGATGTTCCAGACCCCCGCGATGAGGTATGGGATAGAGATAAGGAGCCCAACGACCCCGTTATCCTCAGCCACAGCATCGAGGTCCCTCTTACCAGAAAAATAATCGTACTCCTGCCCCACAGTGTTGGGACTGTGGTGGTTACAGTCATTTTCAGCGCTCATGCCGTGCCCAGCGCAGAAAAGAGAACTTTGACAGGAGGCGTTTTCCCTTGTGTACACCTCCCCGGGATTCTGGACCCCCACCCCAACAATGACTGGGAATCTATATCTTGCAGGCAAGGCTCACATATCAGGAACCTCTGATCACGGTATACCTTAATGATGAGCCCACAGAAATGTTACTTGATACAGGAGCCACTTCCTCCGTATTAACTGCTTTACCACAGAGATGCCAGCTTAGTAAAAATAAATTGACTACCACTGGTTTTGATGGTAGACCCCTTACATCTTACCTGACTACACCTATTTGTTTAAGAATAGGAGATCAGCAGATTTCTCATTCTTTTCTGTTTGCCCCACATTGCCCAGTGAATTTGATGGGTAGGGACTTATTGGTGAAATTACAGGTTGAATTCACCTATGGTCCGCTGGGAGAAAAAGGCCCTGAGCGGTCACTGCTCCTCAGCCCCTGTGGTCGGGTTAAATCACATCTGCCTGTTACCATTCATATCAAACCTGGCTGTAAACCACCAAAGATTCCGCAGTACCCTCTCCAACCGGAGGCCCTGCAGGGATCTCACCAGGAGATTCAAGAGTTGTTACAGCACAGAATCATTGAACTCAGTAACTCCCTGTACAACACCCCACTATTCCCTGTGAAAAAGCCTAATGGGAAGTGGCAAATAGTTCATGATTTACGTGCACTTAACAATGTCGTTGAACCACAGTTTCCAGTAGTCTCAAACCCTGCCACATTGCTGACAACGACTACCCTGTACAAGTATCATACTGTTCTGGACCTTTCCCATGCTTTCTTTGGGATTGTTGTAAAACCCATATCTAGGCTGTTCCTGGCTTTCACCTATGAGGGTCAGCATTACCAGTGGACCAGGTTACCCCAGGGGTACGTGGAAAGTCCCTCCATATTCTCTCAAGCACTAGTTGCTGATTTATAATCATTCAGGGCAGAACTGCCCAGCAATGTGTTTTTGTTACAGTATGTAGATGACTTACTGCTTTCCACAGCTGAGGCTGCAACAAACCTGGCCCTCACAGATAAACTTGTTTGTTATCTTTTGGAAAGTGGTTACCAGATAAACCTGGACAAGGCACAGATATGCCAAACCAAAGTCACTTTTCTGGGTTTCCTAGTAGGAGACGGGATGCTGTCCTTGACAGAGAAAACTAAACAACACTGCCTGCAATTACAGATGCCCACCACTGTAAAGCAATTGCGATCTCTGCTCGGCATGATAAATTTCTGCCGAAATTGGGTCCCAGGTCATAGTCAGCGCACACATCCCTTTTGCAAATATTTGAAAGGGGGTGTAAAAGGGTCCACTGCTATTAATTTATCAGGCCCTGATCAGGCACTACTTCAGTCACTCCTGTCTGATGTGCCCAACGCACCAAGTTTATGCCTCCCTGACTACTCAAAAGAAATGTCTCTGATGAGTTTTCACGGACGTCACACATGGGCGACTGTGGTTTACCAAGATGATGGTAAAATTGTGTCCTACTTGTCAGGATCTTTCTCTGTTACAGAAATGGTTCTGCCTGACATTTAGAAGGGCTTAGTGGCTACCAGTGAGGCAGTTCGAAAGACCTATAACACTTTCCATCCCTTACGACTCACTGTGCATTGCTCTAGTGATGTGGAAGCATTGTTATGCAGTAACATTCTGCATTTCACTTCACACCGGCTGCACCAAGTCTGTGCTGCCCTGCTACGGAGTCATATCCTCATTAAGCCATTCCCTGCAGGTCACCCTTTTGGCTACTTACAGAACCTAGTATCTGTCACTGTTGGGGAGGAAGGGGATAAGGTCCCCACTTTTTCTTTCGCAGATAATATTTTGCCTTTTCATGAAATGCCCCCTAACTCTGAAGTCTGGTTCACTGACGGTTCTGAGACGTCACTATGTTCTGGTTTCAGTGCAGTGCAGCTATCTCCCTCTGGTGACATTTTGAATGTTCTGCAATATCAGTTGCCGAGTACTTACAGCGCCCAAGGTGCTGAACTCTGTGCAATTTTGGCAGTCTTACTGCACCAGGAAACACAGAACATTATCACATTCACTGACTCCCATTATGCAGCACGAGTATTGACTGTACTCCATCAGAAATGGTCACAAAGAGGTTTCATTACCTCCTCAGCTAGTGCAATCTCACATCTTGATGAGATACATCAAATTTATGAGTGTCTAGAGAAACGAAGACTCAACAATCTATTTCTGTGCTGCGAATTGGTTCCTGGACACACACAGGGGGACTCTTTCCTTCAGATGGGCAATGCCCTGGCAGATCAGTTAGCAAAAGAAGTAACCAGCACTACTTCCCTGACTCTACCTGTCACCAGATCACAGACCTATCTGGTACCTGACCTGGCTGATTATCGGAAAGATGTCGTTTCTCATGAGATAGGGAACTGGGAGAGACTAGGTTGTTCCCAAATTAAGAAAATGTGGGTGCACCCATCTGGGAAACTCTGTATTTGTTATGTAGCACTGAAACGTTTAACAGATCTCATACATGATGTCTACCATTCTAGTGCTGCACATATTTATGGGATGTTGGAGGACACTTTTTGGTGTCCACACATGAAAAATCGCATTCAGGAATTAGTGGCTAAATGTCCCGTGTGTATTCTGAACTCTCAGCCAGGGGGAAAAGCCATAGCCAAAGGTCACCTCCCAGTTCTAAGTGGTCCTTTTGAATCCTGGTATGTGGATTTCACTGACATGATCCACAGATGCGCTCAGAAACGGTACCTTTTGGTGTGGGTTTGCCCATGGTCTAAATGGATTGAGGCTTTCCCCTGCAGCAAAAAAACTGATGAAGAGGTAGTTGAGATTTTGCAAACACAAATAATACCTCGGTTTGGCATGCCTAAAGTCATATATTCTGACAATGGTTCTCATTTTCGCAATGCCCTTGTATCTGCACTCACTCAGCATCTTCCTGTTCAGTGGAAATATGTCTGTGTATAAGCCTACTTCTAATGGACTTGATGAGCGATGTAATGGCATCTTGAAAACCCAACTTAGAAAGATTTGTGTTTCTGGTCGCATGACCTGGTTACAGGCATTACCAATGTGTTTGTTCCAGTTGCGCAACAGCCCAATCAAACGGTTGCATCTGACGCCCCATGAAATGGCCACTGGTCGGCGCATGCGCACAGCCAACTTACTGCAGTCCTTGCTTCCGGTTCATGATAATCTCTCTTCTTACCTTGCAGGTCTCCGGATTGCGCTTCAAGAAATTGCTGATCGTGTAGCGGTCACACAATCTGTATCCAGTTCATCCTTGTTACCTTGTTTTCCTGTAGGGACCACTGTTTATAAAAGAAACTGTGTTCGTGCATCCTGGGACTGCCCTACCTTTTCAGGACCCCACATTGTCACTGCTGCTTCCCCTTTCACTGCCAGACTGAATGATACTGATACTTGGGTGCATGTCAGTCATCTAAAAGCGTCTCCAGCTGTCCCATCTGATTAATCAGTTTTATTTCCCTACAGAACTAACGTGTTCTCACCACAGTGCTGCGTTATTAGTACCAAAGATGATCGCTGTCAAGCCTACTCCGTGGGCGTCCTTGTGCCTCCTTCTGGGAATCTCTGTCATAATCATGCTCCTTATTGAGTGTTTACATCCAGATGGACAGCTAGCTTTGTTTCTCCAGGGACGGAACAAGACTAACCAGACGATATCTCGAGTACCCCGGGCTTTACCTGGAGGCTCTCTGAACTTGTGGAAGCAATCAGTATTACACATTGTTTCCCTGATGAACATTGCAGACTGCATTATTTGTACCCCTTTACCAAAGGGTGTATCATATGCTCCAGTACATGTTTCAAAGGTTCCCTTAAATGAGTATGCAGGACAGCTTGCTTGTGTAGATAATAATAATTTTTCTGCCAGTTGTTATGAAACTTTTAATTGTTCCCAGATGTGGCATGTGATGAATATGATATATGACCCTTTGCGTGTATATGTTGACCCGAATATGATATTTGATCTATGTTTGATAACAAATGTATCCATTGCTTTTTCACACAGGTGTAACCTGTCGTATAATGTGGTTAATGGGTCCTTTCATTTTGCTAGTAATTCTGTCATGATAAAGTGGTATAATCAAACCGGTAATATGGACTTTTCCAAGATGCAAAATGATTGGAGAAATATTACGGAGATCCCGTTGGTGCTTAATGGCTCTGACTTCTGCTGGTATGTGGGGGTTGGTTCCATTTACCACGATGGTTCAGCTGTGCTGACAACGGGTTCTCAGAATGAATCTCCATATACTTCATGCTATCTCCCAATGTCCAGTTTCAGAAGGGATCTTACCTCATCCACCACGGGAAAAACGTCTGTTAAGTGGTTTGATGGGCATCATATGAGTCGCATATGGACACCTGCCACAAACCTCTTTGCTTTAGGGGGTCATTATTGGTTGTGTGGGGAAACTCTGTATCATGTAGTTAACCTCTCCCTATTACCCTGTGCTTTGGTCAAAGTTTCTTCTTTTTCTGTCTTGATACCCCTTAATGTTACCCATCGTTCTGCTTCTCGCTCCACCCTGCATAGATTAAAACGTAGCTCCTCAGCTTATGCTAGTCCCTGGGATTCCTCTATAGCCGGGGATGATGCCATTCAGGTCTCATTCAAGTATATCAATTCCACTTATCCCATGACTAAAACTCGTTTGGATGCCCTTAGTGCAACTGCCTGGATTCCCTTTACCACCCCCGCCCTTACTGCTGAACTAGGTATGGCTGTATGGTGATTGCAATGTTTGTTGCATATTCAAATGAAAGCTGTTACCGAGTCCATCTCACGCCTAGCTGAGTCCCTTGAGCAAAATACACAAATGACTCTGAAGAATAGGCAAGCTTTGGATTTACTTTTGGCTGCTGAAGGTGACACATGCACTTTCATTAATGCTACAAACTGTTGTACTGTCATCGCTAACCATACCATTTTTGTCCTTGATGCTATGAACAAGATAAAGCATCTTTCTGAATTACATATTGATGATTTTAAGGGTGGACCTCAGCTTGACAATATTTGGGGTAGTATTGCTTCATGGTTTGCTAGTTTAGGAGGAGGACTTAAAGCCTTCTTTATTACACTTTTAAGTATAGCTTGTTTTGGAATAATTGCCTGTTGTGTCTTATCCATCTTGCTTGCCTGCTGTAAACTAAGCATTATATAGTTTGCACTGTTCCGTGCTGTTCAACCTAACATTGTTGTTTATCTACTTTATTGTTTTTGGTTATATGATGTTATATGTAAAATAAACTTCGCTTTGTTAATTGTTGTTTATTGTGAACCGCACCTGATCTTTGGAAGATGCGGTATATAAATGATTGTTAAATAAATAAATAAAATAAACGAATGATGCTGCAAAGCACCAAAACCATGTACATTGTATCTATGGAACAGTACCAGCGGTTGCCTCTCAATGATCCCTCTCTGTTTCAAATGGTTGTTATCCATGCCCCTTAGTGGGATTACGTTCGCTTCCCTCCACACAGAAGAAAAAAAAAGAAAAGAAAAAGAGGCGAATGAAGGGATAATTGGAATAAAGGATAATTGGCTCAGATATGCTTCATATGTTTGCCTTATGATTGCATATATGTCTGCCTTCTAACTGCACTCTGGCCTGTTTGAAACATACACAGCAACATATGGTTGGCACAAAATGTGTGGGCAACATGCAGCTTACTACTGTTATAAAGCCTAAAAAAAAGCTATACTTTGGACAGAAGTGTTGAAGGATATAAGCCTAGGTTCAAACAGGTCAAGCCAGGAATTCAACTAATGCTCTTGCCCTGAAGGTTTCAATTGGTGCCAGCAGATGGAAAACACAGGAGGAGGCAGAGGTCTATGATTGATTGCATAGATAGGCAAGCCTTGATGAGCAGATCCAGCTGCATAAACATGGGAGGCCCTGGGAAAGAGCTTTGCAGGAAGCCTGCAAACACCTAAGAATTTATGCTGAATTTGCTGAAACTATTTAGAATTTGAAGCAGAGATATATATATAAGACAGCAATTTTAGAGGGTCTTGGGCAGTTCTTTTCTCCCCTTGCAGAGAGAAGGCTGCCCCGCTGTCCCTCAGACAGGCACTTGCTATCTGCATCTATAACCATTTGTTTGCTGTACCAAATAAAACGTTTCTTTGTAGCTGAGCAACTGTTGTCTGAACTGTTTATTGGTAATTGGTAATATTTGGGGAGACTTTGTATGTGGACCCGGCCTACAGCTTGCACCTTAATGTAAAGAAGACAAAGATCATGACAACTGGCATAATCAACAGGTTAATCGTTGAAGGAGAAGAAATTGAAATCGTGAACAACTTTAACCTACTTGGATCAACTATCAATAAAGAAGCAACAAGCAGTCAAGAAATCAGACGACGCATTGCTCTTGGCAGAATGGCTATGAAAGACCTAGATAAGATTCTCAAGAGGAGAGATGTCTCTCTCCATACAAAGATTCGCCTTCTTCAAGCCATGGTATTTTCAATAACATCATATGGATGTGAAAGCTGGACAGTGAAAAAGATAGACAGAAAGAAAATTGATGCCTTTGAATTATGGTGTTGGCGGCGAATAGTGTGTATACCATGGACTGCCCGAAGAACAAACCAGTCAGTACTAGAGGAGATCAAACGTAAGCTTTCTTTAGAAGCTCAGATGACCAGACTTTGACTTTTATACTCTGGACACATCATGCGAAGAGAGAGATCATTAGAGAAAGACATCATGCCAGTAATGAGATGGATCGATACAATAACAGCATCTACGGGTACCAGTCTGTCAACAATGAGCCACCTGACTGAAGACCGAACACAATTTAGGATAGCTATCCAGAGGGTCACCATGAGTCGACTCCGACTCAACGGCACTTAACAACAACAACAACAGTGATTGGACTTTGTGCTATTTTTATATTTTACACAGTATTGGGGAACTGCATCTCTTATTTATCTGATGTTGCACTGCATGTGGACTCTGGCTTCTTGGGGTTTCAATTTAAAGTTAGTCTACAAATTATTTTTACTTTAGATTGTGGTTACTTATTCTGTACTTGGTGAGGATCGATGTTGCGAGTGTGTGACTGAGTTGAGGTGTTCTGTTAACATGGAGTTTGTACATAAAGATCTATACTGTACTGTAGTAATTTGACTTGTTCAGCTTTTCAAATAGGTGTATGGATGTTCCAGGGCCCACTGTAGTATTTACAGTGATGCTATTTTTGGATGGGCTCCTTACGTTAGTTTTGGAAGTTTGTGCTGATATGGTATGGTTTGGTAGGTTTGTTCTTTGTTGTAGAGTTTTGTATTAGTTCACAATATGCCTGGTACTGGAGAATAGTGGTGGTTGTTGTTGTTAATGAGATGATCAGAATGAGATTTTTTTTTTTAAATATTGAGTTCTGTGGGTGGATGTCCTGGTTCTGCTCTGCACCTACTGTGGATGCAAAATATATCTTGAAAAATAAAAAGCAAGAACCATAACGCAGTTTAACAACAAAATAAAAATGAGTTATAATTTAGTTTTATAATCTGTGCTGTTAGTTCTTGCTGTCTTTTAGTTCCTTGGTGTGCAAATGGGACCGTACCTAGCCCTGTGCAAGCGGTGCAGCCGCACAGGGCAGAAAGGCTTGGGAGGTGTATTTCGGCTGTCTGCTGTTGCCCTGCCGCTGCTGGCAGGACAATAGCAGGCAGCCGAAATGCGCTCCCCAAGCCTTTTCACAGCACTTTAAGCAGGTCTGGTCCCTCCCTCCTCCGACTCGATGTCAAGGAGGGACAGATCTGCTTAAAGTGCCGGTGCCTTTCAGATCGGGCACATGCCCCCCTTCTCCTCCCCATACCTCCATCCAGCGCTGCCTGTGCTTTCCCTGATGCTGGAGCCTCCCTTGAAAAAAAACAGAGGGCAGCAGCAGCAGGGAAAGAGCAGGCAGCGCTGGACAGAGGTATGGGGGGAGGGGGGCATGCACCCAAGCTGCAAGTCTCACAGGGTGTGATTGCAGCTCTATATAGCCCTGTGTGCAAACATCTTGCATTTCCTCCATATAATCTAATTGGCTTTTTGGTTTGGTTCAGTCTCTGATTGGATTTCTGAAAAAGCCCCGCCCCCTCTAAGGTGTGTGTGGGGGGGGCGCCTTTTCATACTTCGCCTCAGGCAGCAGATTGCCTTGAGCCGTCCCTGCTCACCACACTCAGCACTGGCTAGAGAACCCAGGCAATAGTAGACCCACTATAAATGTCCTCCATTACCTGATTAACTGCCTGTGACAGACTACATTACTGGCATCCTTTACCTGTCTGTGATAGCACAAATTGCTTGTCTGTGTTAGCACAAATTGATTGTGATAGTTCAAATTGCCTGTCTGATTTACCTGCCTGTGATAGGCTATACTGTTTGCCTGATTTACCTGCCATGATAGGCCTCATTGCGGGCCTCCTTACCTGCCTGAGTTAGTACACACTGCCTGCCTGATCTACCCGCCGGCGATAGTCATAATGCTTGACTGAGTTACCTGCATGTGAGAGTACAGATTGCTTGCCTGATTTTCCTGCCTGTGATAGTACAGATTGCTTGCCTGATCCTCCTGCCTGTGATAGTACAGATTGTTGCCTGAATTACCTGCCTGTGACAGCTCAAATTGCTTGCCTGATTTACCTGCCTGTCCAAAAGGGGCCTCACGACCGCTGACAACTGAGGAGAAACCCAGAATGGCGCCCTCCCTCATTGCCTTAACTTGCTGCTACCTTATCTCTGGATGGCTCAGCACCATACTGGCCTTCTCCCCTACCTGCAATCATATACCAATCCTACAGAGCCATGGGAGGAGATGGTCAAGTACCCCCACCACATGGCAAAGGAAGCTAAGTACACAGCTCACCCCACTTACTTCACATCGCGCTGCTTCATTCCAAAAAAGACAAACAAGAGAAGCACCCCCACCCCCACAACCCAAAATGTGCCCTCATAAACGCACGCTCAATCCGCAAGAAATGGCCAGCTATCTCAGACATGATAACCCTCATAGAAACATAGAAACATGATGACAGAAAAAGACCACATGGCCTATCTAGTCTGTCCTTCCATATCAACAACTACAACAGTCCACTTTTTACCTTTAGAGATCCTCTGTGTTGGTCCCATGCTTTTTTGAATTCAGTTACTGTCCTCATCTCTACCACCTCCACTGGGAGACTATTCCACGGATCCACTAATCTTTCCGTAAAGAAATATTTCCGCATATCACTCCTGAATCTATCTCCCTTCACCCTCATCCCATGTCCCCTCATAGCAGAACTTGCCTTCAATTGAAAGAGGCTCTCTCCCTGAACATTTATGCCACGGAGGTATTTAAACATCTCAATCATATCACCTCTATTCCGCCTTTCCTCTAAGGTGTGTACATATTAAGATCCTTAAGTCTGTCCTCATATGCTTTATAATGAAGCCCACTAATCATTTTAGTAGCCACCCTCTGCACCGACTCCATCCTGTTCACATCCTTTTGAAGGTGCAGTCTCCAGAATTGCACACTATACTCCAAATGAGGTCGCACCAAAGACTTATACAGAGGCATTATCACCTCCTTTTTTCTGCTAGCCATTCCTCTCCATATGCACCCAAGCATCCTTCTAGCTTTTGCCGTCACCTTTTCTACCTGTTTAGCTACTTTAAGATCATCAGACACAACCACGCCTAGGTCCCGCTCTTCTTTAGTGGACAAAAGTACTTCACCTCCTATACTGTATTGCTCCTTTGGATTGCTGCAGCCCAAATGCATGACCTTACATTTTTTAACATTAAATCCCAGCTGCCAAATTCTAGACCATTCTTCAAGCTTAGCTAGATCCCTCCTCATGTTATCTACACCTTCCTGGGTGTCTACTCTATTGCAGATTTTGGTATCATCCGCAAAGAGGCAAACCTTACCCGACAGCCCTTCCGCTATATCACTAACAAAGATGTTAAAAAGAATGGGACCAAGGACAGATCCCTGGGGCACACCACTGGTAACATCCTTCTCCTCAGAGTGAGCTCCATTTACTTGTACTCTTTGTCGCCTCCCACCCAACCAATTTCTAACCCAAGCAGTATCTTTAGGGTCCATCCCTAGGGTGCTCAGTTTGTTTATAAGTCGCCTGTGAGGAACAGTGTCAAAGGCTTTACTGAAATCTAAATACACCACATCTAGAGCTCTCCCTTGGTCCAACTCCCTGGTCACCCAGTCAAAGAAATCAATCAGATTTGTCTGACAAGACCTGCCTCTGGTGAATCCATGCTGCCTCGGATCCTGTAATCCGCTGGACTCCAGAAACCTCACTATTTTCTCTTTCAGCAGCGTTTCCAATAATTTACTCACCAAGCACATCCGCTTTTGTGTAAAGACACCACATGAGCCTCTTTCCAGTCCTTTGGCACCATTCCCGACTCCAACGAGGCATTGAAAAGGTCAGTCAGTGGAGTTGCTAGAACGTCCCCAAGTTCCCTCAGTATTCTAGGGTGTATCCCATCCGGTCCCATCGCTTTGTCTACTTTAAGTTGAGCTAGTTTCTCACGAACACAGTCTTCTGAAAATTGTTTAAGTTGTCCCTCGCTTCTGTTCCTATTTGTGGGTGTTTTCTGAGGTCCTGCTCCTGGTTCTTCATCTGTGAACACAGAACAAAAATATTTGTTAAGCAATTCCGCTTTATCCTTATCAGCTTCTACATATTCCCCCCCTACACCCTTGAGTCTGACAATACCACTTTTGCCCTTCCTCTTCTCACTAATATATCTGAAAAATGTCTTATCCCCCCATTTTATTGCATTGGCTATTTCCTCCTCCTTTTGAATCTTTGCCTTCTTGACTACTTTGCTAGCTTCTCTAAGTTTTTCCAAATACAGATGCCTGTCTTCCTTTCTCTGTGATCTCTTGTATTTCATGAAGGCCTCCCTCTTTTTCTTCACTTTTTCAGCTACTTCCTTCGAAAACCATAGTGGTCTCCTTTTCCTTTTGCCTTTATTTACCATTTTAACAAAAAGGTTGGTTGCCTTTAAGATACCCCCTTTCAGTTTTGCCCACAGTTTTTCTACATCCCCCAACTGTTCCCATCCCACTAACGGCTCCCTGAGGTATTGGCCCATCTTCGCAAAGTTAGTCTTCCTAAAGTCTAAGATCCTCACCTTGGAATGGATTCTAACAGCCCTAGTCCTAATACTGAACCACACCATCTGGTGATCACTGGATGCAAAATGATCTCCCACTACAACATCAGAAACACTTTCACCATTGGTAAGCACCAAGTCCAGTATGGTCCCTTCACGTGTGGGGTCTGTTACCAATTGCCTGAATAGTTCTCCCTGTAGAGAATCCCTCTATGATCTCGACATACTTTTGATCACAGAGACATGGCTATCTAACTCTGATACGGTCCTCCTCAACCAGCTTTTACCCCCACAATTTCACAATCCACACCTGCCATAGAGCCAGTCGGAGAGGTGGAGGAGTACTCATCCTCACCAAAACGGAGCTCCAATTCCAACTGATCAACGCCACCAGCACATTGCAGCTCGATATAATCACCATAGCCAACAAGCATTGCTCCATCAACCTATTGGTACAGAGCCCCGGCAGCCTCCCCAGACAATCTCTCAACCATAATCGACCTTGCTTGCAACACTCTGAACCCATGCACCCCAAGCTGGATACTAGGCAATTTTAACCTGCCGGCCATGCAAGACACACACGCCACAGCCTTCCTCAAAGCTCTCAAGGAGCTAGGTTACAAGCAACTAGTTAACGAACCTACCCACGTGAAAGGAAACAGACTGAACCTGGTATTTGCCCCACAGGCAGCCATTGATTCATCCCACGACCCCGCACTGTCCATCACCCCAGTCCCCTGGTCTGACCACAGTCTAATCAGATTCCAAATACCCTTGCACCACCACTGCCACAAAAGCCCCATATGTCCAGCCGACATCCCCAAAGCACCAAAACTAAGATTCTGACACTTTGACGAAGAAATCCTGAGTAAAACCCTCTCGCTCCTTATCACTATGGCACCCTGCCTCGAGGAAATGATCTCCAGCTGGGACAATAGCCTCAGCGTCATTGCTGAACTACCACCCTCAAACAATCCTCCAAGTAAACGAAAGGCCGCACCCTGGTACTCCAGCAAACTGCGAACGTCACTCCTCCACCTAATGAAGCTGGAAAGACGATGGCACTGGTCATGCTCCACTGAGGACCAGAGGGCATATAACTCACACCTAACAAAACACCACGAAGCAGTAACAGAGAAAATGAGGCAATTCCACACAGACCTACTGAAACGATCTCTAAGTAAACCACATGACTTGTTCAATCTTATCAAGGACTTAACAAAAGAACCATCCCCAACCTACCAAGCGAGCTCCAACCTCAGGAATTCGCAGACTACCTACAATCAAAATCATGCCAGACCAACAAGACTACATCCCCCACCCCCTCACATGAGCCACCTCACTCAACTCCACTGACCACCTTTTCCACCCCATCTAAGAAATGCATTGAGGATACCATCACTGCCATCAACACTACCACTGCACCAAACGACCCCTGCCCAGCTTTCTGAATAAAAGTGTTACGCAGCGAACTCAGTCCGTTCTTTGCCAGACTCATGGAACAGTCATTCTCAACAGGATCGTTCCCATGAAGGCTCAAACACACTTCCATCAGACCGCTGCTGAAAAACAACAAACTGGACCTCCTGAAGGTCAATTCGTACAGGCCAATATCAAGCATCCCACTACTTGCCAAGATAATTGAAAAGGAAATCCAATGCCAAATCCAACACCACATCGAGACTGCCGCTCCTCTGGACCCCTGCCAACATGGATTCAGGGAATCTCATGGTGCGGAAACCCTCCTTACCACCCTCTTCAGTACCATAATTGCTGGAATCGACAACACCCAACAAGGGTTTACCCTTATCTTTATGGATATAGCCGTGGCATTTGACTCTGTAAGCCATGAGCTCCTCTTGATGCGTCTCAAGGAGAAGGGGATTCAGGACACAGCCCTAGGCTGGTGCAAATCATACCTGACTGACAGATGGCAGCATGTACGATCCGGCGCTACAACATCAGAACCATTCCATCAGAGGCAGGGTGTACCGCAGGGATCCTCCCTCTCAGCCCTGATGTTCAACATATACATGTAGCCCATCTGTGCCCTTATCCGATCTTTCAACATCGCCTGCCTGGTATATGCCAATGATGTATTGTTCTACATGCCATTCTCAACTGACCAGCCGGACTTCTCCCCACTAACAAACTGCTTTGACGCCGTATCCAACTGGCTCCACATGCAAAACCTCAGAATAAACCACAAAAAGACAGACGTCCTTTTCGTTACCAGGAGCCAAGGCTTCACCCCTCCCGCCTACTTAAAGGTCAAAGAAGCTGAGCTGCTAACCAAACCCACGATCCATTACCTAGGAGTCACATTAGATCAATGTCTGGACATGAAGGCCCACATAAGCAACTCAGTAAAAGTAGTTTACCACAAGATTCGATTACTCCGGCACCTATGTCCCACGCTAGATCCAGAGGAATTCCGGACAATCTATCAAGCACTGGTAATCCTGCATTTCAATTATGCCAACGCAATTCTACAAGGACTCCCGCAGACCACCTTGAATCCACTCCAACCCGCAGTGAATGCCGCGACCAGAATTCTACACGGAGCTTCCAGGAATGATCATGTAACATCAATCCTGAAACACCTCCACTGGCTCCCCATCCACTGCAGATTTGCATTTAAAACTCTATTAATGACCTTCAAGGACATCAACAAGCTCTCCTCCACCTCCCTCACGGAACTAATCCACCCCACGCCCCTTAACAGATCCAGAAGATCCGCAGCTGTCAACACACTGGTAATCCCAAAGGCAGTAACAAAATGCACCCAGGTAACGACAAACAGGGCATTTAGGTTCTATGCACCCAGAGGTTGGAACGCCTTGCCGCCCAACATCCGGGCTATCGCCGACCTTGCCCAATTTAGGAAGGCTCTAAAGCACCACCTCTTCCTCAAACACTACTATGATGACAGCTCACAAACTGCCACCCCCTTCCACCAGGATTGCCCCACTAGCACACCCAGCACGCAATGAGGCAACCACACCCATTGGTGCCACTATTGACCATGCACACCTTGTAAATAGCAGCATGTATATAGTTGATAGCCTGGCGTGGACCTGACTTGATATCCAACCTGCAAATAGTTACCCTAGTGATGTCCAAGTTACAGCACCTGTTTCATTGTAAATACAGTGCAGCCTAGGCTGCACTGTATAAGATACTGCTGCATGTAAAACGCACTGATTTAAATAGCACAGTATAAAAGAGGCACTAAATAAATAAATAAATTGATGAGTAGGGGCAGTAGATGAAAGCTGGAGGTTGAATGATGAGTTAAGGGAGAGGAGCTTTAAAGTATAAGGGTCAGAGGGGCTATCACCATGAATGTTAAAATCCCAGAGAATAAGGAAGGGGAAAGATGAATCCAGGAAGAAGGAAAGCCATAAGTCAAAGTCAGAGAGAAAGGTAGATGTAGACTTGTCAGGAGTTGATAAATATAACGTTAAATCTCGTTTGCGCTCCAAAATCTTATACCCCTATAATTCAAAAACTTTCCTCAATATAACTGTTCAATATAAAATTGGCAAGGTCTCAGACTTCCCGGCGCTATCTTGGCTATCTGTCAATAAACCAACAGAGCCGCGCCAACTAGCATCAACGACCTGCCAAATTAATGACCAGTTTTACAATGCAAATAAAGGCTTTCCAAAATATTTAAAACAGGTAATAATGAAAATCATGTCAATTATCTTAACCATCACCCTACCAAAGTGTATACATAAATGTTATTTAAAGAATTCACATTTGTAAAGATAACTCTTGAATTAGTCTGAAAAGATGTCTTTGAAATCTCGATAGATATTCTCTGAGTCCAAAGGAATGTTCCCAGTCTCGATGTATGTTGTCTAAATCTTCCCAACGCTGTCTTAGTCGCGCTCCTACGCGTTTCTCCCACTCGGGATTCTTCAGGGGAAATTTAAGCAAAAATGCTTTCTGGGAGATGTCAAATTACTTTCTTCAGAGAAGATGTCAGTCTGTCTTCATAACAGATATGAAATCGGTTTAAGCAAAAATGCTTTATAAGGGATGTCAAATCATTTTCTTCAGAAAAAATATCAATCTGTCTTCACAAAGGGTACTGAATTAACTCATATTCCGAAACACTAGCTCCGCCAGTTAGAATCTCTGAGAAAAGATACTGCTTCTCGTGGTCTCCTATAAACAAGAAACAAAATAACAGCCAATCTTCTTGACATCAATCGATTAAAGAAACTGAGCCCATTCTCCCAAAATCAAGCTACCATCTATATTGTGAAACTATGTTACTAACCAGTGGGTTTCTGTAAGAAGGATGCTGCCCGCGCCTTCAAGGATTAACCTTCGCTTTCAAAAAAACGCCGCGCATGCGCTCATGCCTCAGCTATAGAGTTATATAGGAGGAGCTTAGATTAGATGCTGGTTCCACCCTTTGCTATATCCAATCTTCTTGCAGGCATGCTCGCCATTCAATCATATTATTAAGCCCCGTTAGTTCCACCGACTTTAAGATGAAAATCCATCGCAGTTCACGAAATGTCAAGGTTTGTTCACACGTTAAACCTCCTTTCCCCCGATGAATTTGCTCTATCACAAAACATTTAAAATCCTCAAAGGAATGGCCCAACGATAGACTATGTTGTACTATTGTAGCTTGTATCGCCTTACACTTCAACCGACTTTTGTGCTCGCCCAATCGCACCCGTAAAGGTCGTATCGTCTTCCCTATGTATAATAAATGGCACGGACATCGAAGTGCATAAATCACAAAAGTGGAATCGCAAGAAGTGAAGCCCCTCAAAGTGTATGACATATTATGATAGGTAAAACAATCAATTTGTAAATTCATCCCACACATCCCACAGTGGCCACAAGGAAAATGCCCTCGTGTTTCTACAGTGGAAATTGTTTGGGTATGCTGTGGGCGTAGCTGTGTGGGGCTGACTAATTTCCTTCAAGTTAGCTTGTCTTTGCCATACACATCTGATGCGATAGCTCGAGAGCCCCTCCACACTCTGTAGTATATTTGAATGTTTCCTCAAAATTTTTTGTACTGAATAACTTAACGGAGAAAATTTTGTAATAAAATTAACTACTGTATCTTCTGATGTCTCCTTTGGCCGAGCCATTAATAAAGATGCCCGATGATTGTACTTAGCCCGACGGTAAGCTCGATTTATAACTTGCTTTGGATACCCCCTCGTTTGGAAGCAGGTCTTAAGTTCACGAGCCTGTGTCAAAAAATCTTCTTCATGCGAACAGTTACATCTGAACCGAATGAACTGTGAAAAAGGTAATCCATCTTTTAAAGTACGGGGGTGAGCACTATTATAGTGCAACAGTGTATTTCGATCAGTTGGTTTTCTATAAACCTTTGTTTTCCATCCCGTGACATTGCGATAAATTCGTACGTCCAAAAAAGTAATAACTTCTGTATGACAAGTACTAGTGAATTGTATATGGGGGTCTTTCGGCCAGCTTCATAGGCTTTTTGATGCAGTTGGCCGGTTTAGCTATTCGGCATAACTACTTTCAGTTTGAAGGAGAAATTTTTCAGCAGATTTCTGGGGTGGCAATGGGCGCTACATGCGCCCCTTCAGTGGCCAATCTGTTTATGAGAGACTTTGAAGTAAATTGGTTACAGGAGTCTTGCCCCTTTTGGACCCACATTCGCTTATGGCGTCACTATATCAACGATATTTTCGTGATATGGCAGGGGGGGGGGGAGGGAGACCTGCAGGATTTTCTTTCATGGCTTAATCATTTAGACCCCCATATACAATTCACTAGTACTTGTCATACAGAAGTTATTACTTTTTTGGACGTACAAATTAATCGCAATGTCACGGGATGGAAAACGAAGGTTTATAGAAAACCAACTGATCGAAATACACTGTTGCACTATAATAGTGCTCAGCCCCGTACTTTAAAAGATGGATTACCTTTTTCACAGTTCATTCGGTTCAGACGTAACTGTTCGCATGAAGAAGATTTTTTGACACAGGCTCGTGAACTTAAGACCTGCTTCCAAATGAGGGGGTATCCAAAGCAAGTTATAAATCGAGCTTACCGTCGGGCTAAGTACAATCATCGGGCATCTTTATTAATGGCTCGGCCAAAGGAAACATCAGATGATACAGTAGTTAATTTTATTACAAAATTTTCTCCGTTAAGTTATTCAGTACAAAACATTTTGAGGAAACATTCAAATATACTACAGAGTGTGGAGGGGCTCTCGAGCTATCGCATCAGATGTGTATGGCAAAGACAAGCTAACTTGAAGGAATTAGTCAGCCCCACACAGCTACGCCCACAGCATACCCAAACAATTTCCACTGTAGAAACACGAGGGCATTTTCCTTGTGGCCACTGTGGGATGTGTGGTATGAATTTACAAATTGATTGTTTTACCTATCATAATATGTCATACACTTTGAGGGGCTTCACTTCTTGCGATTCCACTTTTGTGATTTATGCACTTCGATGTCCGTGCCATTTATTATACATAGGGAAGACGATACGACCTTTACAGGTGCAATTGGGCGAGCACAAAAGTCGGTTGAAGTGTAAGGCGAGACAAGCTCCAATAGTACAACATAGTCTATCGTTGGGCCATTCCTTTGAGGATTTTAAATGTTTTGTGATAGAGCAAATTCATCGGGGGAAAGGAGGTTTAACGCGTGAACAAACCTTGACATTTCGTGAACAGCGATGGATTTTCATCTTAAAGTCGGTGGAACCAACGGGGCTTAATAATATGATTGAATGGCGAGCATGCCTGCAATAAGATTGGATATAGCAAAGGATGGAACCAGCATCTAATCTAAGCTCCTCCTATATAACTCTATAGCTGAGGCATGAGCGCATGCGCGGCGTTTTTTTGAAAGCGAAGGTTAATCCTTGAAGGCGCGGGCAGCATCCTTTTTACAGAAACCCACTGGTTAGTAACATAGTTTCACAATATAGATGGTAGCTTGATTTTGGGAGAATGGGCTCAGTTTCTTTAATCGATTGATGTCAAGAAGATTGGCTGTTATTTTGTTTCTTGTTTATAGGAGACCACGAAAAGCAGTATCTTTTCTCAGAGATTCTAACTGGCGGAGCTAGTGTTTCGGAATATGAGTTAATTCAGTACCCTTTGTGAAGACAGATTGATATTTTTTCTGAAGAAAATTATTTGACATCCCTTATAAAGCATTTTTGCTTAAACCAATTTCATATCTGTTATGAAGACAGACTGACATCTTCTCTGAAGAAAGTAATTTGACATCTCCCAGAAAGCATTTTTGCTTAAATTTCCCCTGAAGAATCCCGAGTGGGAGAAACGCGTAGGAGCGCGACTAAGACAGCGTTGGGAAGATTTAGACAACATACATTGAGACTGGGAACATTCCTTTGGACTCAGAGAATATATATCGAGATTTCAAAGACATCTTTTCAGACTAATTCAAGAGTTATCTTTACAAATGTGAATTCTTTAAATAACATTTATGTATACACTTTGGTAGGGTGATGGTTAAGATAATTGACATGATTTTCATTATTACCTGTTTTAAATATTTTGGAAAGCCTTTATTTGCATTGTAAAACTGGTCATTAATTTGGCAGGTCATTGATGCTAGTTGGCGTGGCTCTGTTGGTTTACTGACAGATAGCCAAGATAGCGCCGGGAAGTCTGAGACCTTGCCAATTTTATATTGAACAGTTATATTGAGGAAAGTTTTTGAATTATAGGGGTATAAGATTTTGGAGCGCAAACGAGATTTAACGTTATATCAGTATACGCTCTGTGAACACGCCTTTAATTAACGAGGAGTTGATAAATTACAGCTAATCAGAGCGGTAGTGGAGTAAAAAGCCAGACGGAGTGGACTTCAAAGTAGGGAAAGGAGTGAGACTGAGGCAGAAAGAGGGGTTGAAATTGACAGGAAGGAGAGAGTAGAAGCCCAACACCACCACCACAGCCAGTTAGACGAGGCATGTGGGAGAATTGATAGCTGCCATGAAAGAGAGCAGTGACTTAAGCTGAGTCCTCTGGGAGGAGCCAGGCTTCAGTTAGAGCATTAGAGATAAAGAGATCATGAGTAAAGGCAAGTTTATTTGAAATGGAGTGTGCGTTCCACAAGGCCCATGAGAGAGGGAGAGAGGAGAGGGATATGAATAAGATTTGAGCTGTTACGTGAGGATCTGTTCTGGGATTGTGACAAAAATCTAAGGAGGCCAGGGTAGGGGTTGATATCTCCAGAAGAGAGAAGGAAAAGGAGTAGGAGTAGAAGAGTTTGGGGCAGAGAGGAAACAGCACGGCAGTAACAAGGGTGAGGTTGTTTCAGAGAGAGAGGAGATGGCTGAATGAGAGAAAGAAAGTGATGAAGCTCAAGAGCTGATGATAGGGTAGATGACAAGATGGTGGGGGAGGCGAGGATGGTAAAGGGGAGATAAGGGTTGGGACTTGAAGGTGCTGGTAGGAGGGGAGACAATTAGGGAGTATGAGCAATAGAAAGAGAAAGTGTTGAGGAGCTATAAAGAGAGAGATGGAGAGGAACACAGAAGTCAAAAAAAATAAAAGGATAGGTGGTAGAAACTGCAGGGAATAAGGTGCATCTGTGAGTGATCATGGTAATGAGCACAGGGCGGCTATAAGAGACTACAAGCCAGGGGCGGGTGGGCTGTTGGGAGGGAGGGTGGAATAATAAGGAAGAGGAGAGACAGAGAGACACGGCTGAAAATCGAGAGGGAGAGCTGAACAAGATCACAGAGAAAAATACTGAAAAGTAAGGCACTCTAACAATGATAAGATAAATAATATATACAGGCAGACAAATCGACCTTACAAGCAAGCGGTTAAAAAGTTAGACCATTCATGGAAACTTCATCCAAATTTGAGCTCCAGTTTGAAGAACCTTAGATTACAGAAAAAGGAATTGTTTCCTCTTCTTTTGAGTGGCTCATGCCACATCAGGAAACACACTATCCAAAAATAATTTAAGTACCCAATCTCTACCTGGTTCTAAGACAAAATCCACTATTAAAATAGGATATATATTTCCATCTCTCTTGAGGATTCCAAAACCTCCAGAGGGTTCAAAAAGTCAAATAAAATTTGAATAATGTTAGCTGCAATAGCAGGTGAAGTTTTCTTCTTATATGATGGCAAATAATAAGCCCTGTAAATTAGACAGGCAACCTCTGGAATTTTCAAAATTTCAACAAACTATTTCATGAGAAAGTCCAAGGGTTGGAGGTGTTAAAAGAGTGTTTTAGAAAAATGAATACATTTCATTGTCTGCTTTCTTTGCATATTTTCCAAAGTCTCCAACTTAAAGTAGAAACTCATATTATCCTTCCTTAATGTGTATTTTCCTTCTTGGACCTTCTGCATCTGTTGCTCTAATTCTTTGATTAAATACCATATTTTGTTCTTCCAAAAGTTTAACTGTACCAGGAACGTCTACTATTCATTGACATATGTGAACATTTTGCGTACGAATTGTCTTTTCCCATATGGCTAATGTTTCCCATATATTCTTAAGGGAAAATGCTTTAGGTCTAGAAAGTATAGGTTTAAAGGTTTCCAAACTTATTTGAATTCTTGATGGATCATGGAGCTGCAAAAATTCAATGGAAAGAAGTTTCTCTTCAGATTGCGGGCCTTCAATTCCTCTCCTAAATGAAATAATTCAGCCTTGATCTCCTCTAGTAGGGTAGTTCGTGCCTCCAGCCCCCATTCAAGGCACAGCGCTGATACCTTTTAAATGTGCCTGCTACGAGGAGAACTCCTGCACATTCAGCCTCTTCGGGGGGCATCTGTGACTGGCCTTAGGGTGGTTTCTAGGTCTGGGGAGCTTGCAAGGAACTCCTTCTCCAGCCCGACTCATCAAGGACTGTGTTGTTGGAGTACCTTTTGTTTGCTGTATCCATCGGTCTAAGTTATTCCTGAGCAGGGAGGCCTCGGGACTTTTTGTTCTAATAAGGACCACTAAACAAAAAATTAAGGTAAACTGGACTGGAGTTCAGTTGACTTGGTCATGCAACTGCCACTTTGGCTCCCCCCCTCCCTTCCAAAGCAGCTTAATCTAGTCTATGAGTTTCACAAGGTGGCTATATGTGGTTGTTTCAGAGATAGGAGGAAGCAAAGTATGCATCGTTACTTGATTTTTCAGATCCCTGCATGAGCTTTCCCCTTTGGATTTTGGGCACAAGTAATGTAGGTGCAAAGTCCTTGTGGACCTTCTCAATGATATTTTTCCTTGGTTAAGGGGAAACTATGTGGGTAGTTTCACTTTGTAAATTAGCTTGAAGCCTTGCTGGTACTCTACATAGCTGGTGCTTTACAATTGCCCCCTGTAGACTGGAAATAAAGTAATTTCTTAATAAAACAATACGGGATATCTAAAGTTTAAAAAGCTATCACAAAATTCAGAAAACTGCTTAATTTGAGGTTAACATATCAAAAAAAACTTGGGGACAATGTAATAATGTGCAGGAAGCATGGAGGCACTGTTTAGAAAAGACGTGGAGATCAGAATAGAGACATTGAGATTACAACTTTCACAATTCCAGTGGTATTTTAGAAAAGGCTGTGGTAAATGCAAAGCCTTTTCTAAAATATAGAATCTGGAAGTGAATAAGCTGTTTGTAAAAAGTGTACTAACATGGAAGATCATGCTAGATGCATGCACACAAGGGTCTAGCTAAAACCTGTAATTTCTTTCTTTATACTATATCAAATAACCACTCAAGGGAAACTTTTATCCTATATATCATGTAACATAATTCCCTTATAATATCCCCAACTATCTCAATAACTACATATTGAGATAGTTGGGGATATTATAAGGGAATTATGTTACATGATATATAGGATAAAAGTTTCCCTTGAGTGGTTATTTGATATAGTATTAATTGCCTGACCCATTGTTTAAAATGACGTCAATTGCTGAACAATTGAGATCTAATAAAGCCATGTTTGCTTTTTCTGAGGACAATATATCCAAAGTATTAGAACATCCCGCCTTATTTGATGGTGATACTAATCCTACATTAATAGGTTCTATAGGGACATGGACAGATTTTAAAAATATTAATCGCAAATCAGCTCGAGTACAACTACATGCCTCCACAATGACTCAATATCTCAAACAACAAATGATACCTAGATGATTATGAATATTAAAACCACCTCATATGTTCACAGAAGATAATGAATTTTTACAAAAATGGAATATGATACTGAATAAATGTGGTTTAGATTTAATAGCTTTGTTGATTGAACGATTGTCACAAGAGGAAATGTTGAAATCTCAATTAGAAGCATTAGAAGCACAATTGAGTGCTGAAATGTTGCCCTCTACTTTTGATACCAATTGGACTACCTTGACAGCATAATTGTCTCAATTATGTGAGACTTTAAAAGCATCAAAAATTAAGAAATTCTCACAAGATGCATTGGACTATGAAAAGGATCAAGTTTATATTTGGAGGCAGCAAAAAATATCAGTAGATCAAAAGAAGAGTGATAATAGAAAGTGTGTAACCTTTGAATCGTCTATGGAAGATACAGACAGTGACTCTACAGACAATACTGTAAATAGGATGGCTGAACCAATAATTAACACATTTCCTACACGACAGGATTTTCAGAGAGGCCACCCTCGAGGACACCGGCCATTTTGATTCAGCCAGGGAGACAGCCGCAGGGGACCATCTACCCGTTCACACACCAAACAGCAGTAGTTAATTTATCTCAAATACATTTAACAAATATTCAGATGTCTGTATTAGAGTTAGATTTATCATTTGTACCAACAGTTAAGTACGATCCTTTTGAGATACTTCGAGCTTTGTTTGCCCTATTTAGAAAATTACAAATTATAACATTTTTTTAAGGAAAATGCATGCTCAATTAGAGATGATTCTGTGAAGTCAAGTCCATCTAAATGGCTACCTCCAGGAGAGATTGATTCAAACATAATGGCCTTTCAGAGAGTAATATTGCAAGGATTGGAAAAGCTAGAAAAGAGGTCTTTTAAGAAATATTTTGACATTACTGTACAACAGAGACAGGCATTGCAGCAATTACGATCGATACCAGAAATTGTCATTCATCGAGCAGATAAGGGTGGTGCAATAATTATTCAGGATTTTGATTACTATCAAAGTATAGTAATGACTCATTTAAAAGATTCTCGTTATTACCAACTACTATTGCAAGACCCCCTTATGGATTTATTTAGGGAGATTAAGGTATTAACTGAACATGCTTTGCTACAAGGCTGGATTACTAAAAAGGAACATGATTTTCTGAACAAACAGCATCCATCTACACTTATTTTTTATATGATGCCTAAAATACATAAATCGATGATGGCTCCCCCATGTCGTCTAATAGTTTCATGCTGGGACTCTGTTTTAGAACCCTTTTCTCAATTTTACAATTATTTTTTGCAACCCTCATTAGTTTCTGTAAAATCATATATTAAGGATTCTTATCATTTTATTTTGATATTACAACAAACTACAATGCAGTTGAAAGATATGATTTTGGTAACAATGGATGTGACCTCTTTATATACGAATATAGACCAGCAAGAAGCAATAGACATTCTGTCTTTTTTGGATATGAAGTTGCCATCCAGATTACCAGCTAAATTTCTTTTGTCATTGTTTGAATTAGTATTGAAAAATAGTTACTCCAGATATGAGTCATGATTTTACTTACAGATTTTTGGGGTTCCCATGGGAGCTACAGTGGCCCCATCGGTTGCCACTTTATATATGGCACATTATGAAGAAACTCATATTTATCCTTCTCAGTAGTTTCAATACATTTCATTATGGACGAGGTTTCTAGACGATGTTTTCTTTTTGTGGTCATGAACATTAGTTCAACTACAAGAATTTTTCTTGTGGTTGAATTCTTTTAAGTCTAATATTCAATTTGTCCCTGAGTTCCATTTTCATCAGATCAATTTTTTGGATCTTACGATTTATAAACAGGGAAACAAATTATATACTACTTTATATTGAAAACCAGTCCAGAGAAATACTCTGTTGAAATTTCATAGTCATCACCCTGGCCCACTGCGTCATGGGCTTCCAGTGGGTCAATTTTTTCGTATTCGTTGATTATGCACTGCATTACCTGAATTTCATAGACATGCGGAAGAACTTTTACAATGCCTTATAGCTAGAGGCTATCCAGCTGATTTGTTCTGCAAAGCCTGTAAACAAGCTCAATTCAACCACCCAGAATGGTGGCAGCATAGAAAAGAAAGAACCTCCACGATGGATACTACTCCCATAGTGGGGATTTTACCTTTATGCATTTAACAGAACGAGTCAGTGGTTTTTGTTCATTCTTGTTTTCAGCGTCCCTTGATGTTAGCATACAAACGAGGCCGCAATATAGCAAATTATGTGACACGTCGAGGAGAACAAAATGATGTCACTGAGGTGGTGATTAATGGACATGACCCATGTGATGATTGTGATTTTTGTTTAGCAGCTGTTATCGGGTTCTCAATGAACAAATTCCACTTCTAATGTTACGTATACGGCATTTCATCATACTACTTGTAGATCTTCATATGTGGTATATGTGCTGATTTGTCTGTGCTCACTTAAGTATATAAGACAAACTACAAGACCAGTCAAAGTGCATTTGCAAGAACATCGGTCACGACTTTGGACCAAGACGTTATCTGCACCAATTGTCTCTCATAGCTTTCTAAAAGGACATTCTTTTCATGAATATACATGGTGGGTTATAGATCATGTTCCTCCATCATTTCAGGGGGGAGATAAGATACAAAGATTACAACATTTAGAACAAAGATGGATATTTTGATTGCAAACAGTGACACCTCAAGGTTTAAATCTTGAATTAGATTGGTGGAACCTGCTGTAAGTTTAGTCAGAAGGTTTTCTGTTGGCTATAAGTTAGTGACGTCAGATGAAATCTCCTTAAAACAATGAATCAGGACCGAGGAACATTATTGAGCCTGGGTTCTAGCCTGAAGAAGGGTCGAGTGGAAGCTAATGACATGAAACATGGCACTATGTAGCATATGAAATTTCCATTGATTGTTTTCCATAATAGCGACAGCTTTGGCAGATTTGAGTTAAGGATATTGGAGGAGACGAAAGTATGATAATTGATACCACTGGTTTAAGAAAACATGAGATGTATGAAGCAAGTACCGCTCATTAAGGTGCATTGAAGATTATCTGCGAATTCGCCTGGAAAGTTAAGTTGGCATTTTTTAAGTATTATCGGGAGGAGACAGCAGGATGTGAGTCTCCTAAATTTTCACTTGATTGATGAAATTTGAGCTTTTAGTAGCTCATTAAAATGAATAAAAGGAAAATTTGCCACAAGAGAGGAGTTCCTCTCAAGGCAAATAGTCCGACAAAAATATTTATATGTAGTTATTGAGATAGTTGGTGATATTATAAGGGAATTATGTTAGATGATGTATAGGATTTCTTTCTTTATAACATCAGCAACATTTGTTCCTTCCTTTCCAAACAAACATCCAAGACCCTTATCCACTCTCTAGTCACCTCCCATTTAGACTATTGCAACATATTCCTCACTGGCCACCCCCTGAATCATCTCTCTCCCCTTCAGTTCATTCAAAATTCAGCCGCACTGCCAACCTTCCACTAGTGTCGCTGCACTCACATAACTGTTTTCAAGTCGCTTCAATTGCCCACTCTCTGTTTCCACATCTAGTTCGAACTTCTCTTACTGACCTACAAGTGCATTCATTCTGCTGCTCCTCATTACGTCTCCTCTCTTATCACTCCCTACACTCCTTGGAAACTCTGCTCATCAGCCAAATCCCTTCAATCTGTGCCCTTCTCTTCCACTGCCAAATCACGACTTCATTCCACCTTGCTACACTGTATGACTGGTTGAGCTTGGTGAAACTTGGGCTGGTTGATGAGGGTGGGTTGGTGGCTTTGTTTGCTCTCACATGAAATGTGATTGGTTGTTATGGATTGAGCACTATAATTGTGATTAGATGGATGAGGGATGTCTATGTTGTGTATTGGATGTGATGTCATCTGGGCAAGCATTTGCATGGCTGAGATTGGCTGTGATCCCTGCCCCTCATTGGTTAGGTTTTCTAGTTTTGGGCGGGGTTGGCAATGCTGGAGGGTTTTTAAATGCGGGTATGTGCATTACTGTTAGAAGCATTTGGAGCAGTCAGAGCAGCTATGGCTATGTCCGAGGTTTTGGTTTGGTGAGTACTTGGTTGGGATGTGACCAGTGTTCTATCTGATTTAACACATGGAGAGTTTGTATGTGTTAATTCAGGTGTTTGGTTGGATTCTTTGATTTGTTTTTTTTTTTCTCTTGCATGCCTGACAGGGTGGTTGAATGTATTGGATATTAATCTCTTTTCCACAGCCTTTTCCTTTTCTGTTAAGAAATTGATTCTGTTGGCAAGTTTTCTCCTGAAGAAGCTGAAGGCGAAAATCTCCTGACAGTGACTTGTGGTGGCGTTGGTACATTGTTGCTGGTGCAACTGATTTCTTTAGATAAATGCAGATAAGTGTGGAGTAGCATTGATAAATGTGGCTTATTATCATTTTATTTGGAAAGAAGCTCTTTCCATGCTCTGAGAAAGTGAAGGTTTACTGTGAAGTAGCAATGAGAAAATAATTGAAATAATATTTAAAAATTGATTATTAAAATGTATTAAAGTGCTTTAAGATTTGACACATGGGGAGTTTTTCAGGATCCATGATGGTGAAGTCTGTATACCTAAGGCTTGATAAGTTCTGCCTTGTCTTTGTACCTGTGAGAGCCAGTGGGAAAGGGTTAACACAAAACATCTAAAATGTTGTCCAAATTGCTGGTATTGGCATTTGATATGTTCTGTGAGTTGCTAGAGGTATTAGGTGACCTCAGATGGAAGAAATGTGAGAAAAAACACACTTATCTACAGAGTACAAAGAGAGAAGGCATCACAAGCATAAATATGCCAGCTTAGCATTGAGGCCTAGTGTAAAATTGTCAGAAGATATCAGAGAACTAAAGATATATTTCCTGAAAATAAGGGATGGGGAAACAAACCTGGTAAAGAATTGAATAAGTGGGAAAAAGGTCAGATAACAAGAAATAAATCTGACAAAGGCCCAAGCAAATGGTTATAAACATGGCCATATAAAAGGTCAACAGGAATGGAAGTGCAGATATGACAGGACAAAGGAAGAAATGAAAGAGAGAATCCAGATGCCTGGAGTTAAAACAAAGGGACTAGTTTGAAAGGAAAACTATATAACGGACAGAACTTTTAAAGCCAGGATTTGAACCCTATCTTCCAAAAAAGGAAGGAGGCCTGCAAATCTCTACTGTATGTTTATTTATTTATTTATTTATTTATTTAACAGTTCTTCTATACCGCTCTATTTTAGATCAGAGCGGTTTACATTTAACATCAACTATACAACACAGGCACTCTGAGTTGTATTTACAATAAACAGGGAGATCAACTTGGAAGTAACTGGGGGAACTATATACATTATACATATATACATATGTTAACGAGTGAGTGTGCATGATTCTGATTTTTTGTGCCGTGTGATGTCTATGTGTAAAGGATTTTGCTAGTTTATCTTCGAGTATAGCTAGAACCATATATCCTTCTCTCTCACTATGCTAGGACCTGTCAATGGAAGGATACCTCTTAATTATTTTATAGCTGTAATGGAAAAAGCAGAAAGAAAAGTGGTTTACTTGTAAGGAGATGGTGAGGGAAATACTCCAAATTACTTTTGTTGGAGGTGGTGCTGCGGTGTGGGCCGGGCACTATGGGATTGCTAGGTGTGCTTTTGTTTGGTCTTTGCAGGCACAGTGCATTATTTGTTGGGATGACCTGTGGGAAGGAGAGGGAGGAGTGGCCTAGTGGTTGGGGCAAGGTACCACAGGCCAGAAGGTCAGGGGTTCAAATCCCACTAGAGGACAGCAACCTTGGGCCAGAAGGACTGGGGTTTCTAGTCCCACAGGTGCTCCATGTGGTCTTGGGCAAGCCACTTAACCCTCCATAGCCCATGTTCCCTGTAAGTATTAGTGTATGTGTCTCATATCCCCTCATGTTAAATGTATCCCCCAATTGTGTTGTGACCACTTTGATTGAAGGATAAGGTGGTATACAAAACAGTCTAAATAAATAAATATCCTGTGGGAAGGTGTGGAGTTCACTTGAGTGGGTGGTATTTGCAGTTTTTTCAGCACCTTTGTCTTCGGTGCAGTCTCAGAGTTGTTTGTATGTTGCTGGACAGCCTAGTTCGTGCCAAAATGGATATTTAAGACAGATACTTCAGGTCAGAGTGCCAGGGGTTCAATTCCCACCTGGGGACAGTAATCTCAGGCCAGAGGGACTGGGGTTTCTAGTCCCATAGGCACTACTTGTGGCCTTGGGCAAGCCACTTAACCCTCCGTTGCCTCAGATACACATAGATTGCGAGCCCTTTGGGGACAAGGGAATATATCCAGTACCTGCTTGTAGTGATTGTAAATCAGTCTGATGCCTTTGAGCCTGGGCAGTATATCAAGAGATTGTATAAACATAAACATTTAGTTAGTTTTGTTATGCTTTCTGTATGCCTGCTTCTGTGATATAAGAAAGAAATAATAAAGGATATTTTTATAAGAAAAATCTGTGAAAATATTGTGCCAGGTATAATCTGCATGAGGTGTGGTCTATTGGGAGAGGGTGGTAAAGGTAAAAAGGGGACTGTTGTAGTTGTTATGGAAGGACAGACTAGATAGGCCATGTGGTCTTTTTCTGTTGTCATGTTTCTATGTTTTGCACCTGCAGTAACTGTATGTTGTAGACATGCCCGTTATCTGCCCTTAACCTGCCCACTCTTGCAGGTACCGCAGAAAATTGCTGTGCTATCTAGAATGCTTCCGATGAGCTTTTTCAAAAACCTAGGACCTCATATTCAAAGGGATTAACATGATTAGTGCTGCCGAATATCCCCGGGTGCCGCCACTGTATTCTCCGAAGCTAACCAGTTAGCATTTGGTGTTTGGGGACAGCACCCGAACATAAGAAAGCAGCGGCGATATTTAGCCGCTGCCTGGTTATAGCAAAGCAGTGAAAGCAAGGTGCAGCAAAAGCTGGCCTCACGTTCACTGTGGAAGCTTTTAGCTTCCTGGCAATCTGGGCAACCCAGATATTCAAGGCCAGGGCCTGGCTATGACATTGGCATTCAATATCCGGGTTTAAATTTCAGCAGTGATGGCTAGCTGCCAAAACCACGTTAGCTGTCACTACTGAATAACCCCCCCCCCCATAGGTTTTAAGACCTGTTTTAAATTTAACATATGAGGTCTCTAATCTTAGAAAACAGGAAAGACCATTCCAAAGAACGGGTCCTAAATAGAAAAAAGCTGAATGACTGGTTGACTAACTGAGCTAAAGCCAATGATGGAATGTTCAGACAATTTTCATATTGGGAGCAAAGATTTCTGTGAGGCGCATGTGGAATTAAATAATTGACCAGGTATTTAGGAGTTCCTTGCTAAAGTGCTATGTGAGTCAGTATTAGAACCTTAAATTTTATGCAGAAGGAAATTGAGAACAAGTGTTGATCAATTTTTACCCAGCCCTGTCAGATGGGTAAAAATGACATGCGATAAATAAGCGCCCACAAAGTTAAAATTAGTAAACCTTTCTCTAACCCAAGGATACATGCCAAAAACACTAAAGCGAGCTTCCATAAGCCCAATCCTTAAAGGCAAAATATTGGACAAACTAAAACCAAACTCCTACCAACCAATTTCAAGCCTACCTTAAAATAACAAAGATAATTGAAAAAATAGTTCAAAACCAGTTGCAAAACCACTTAGATTCCTACGCCCCACTGGATCCACACCAGTATGGCTTCAGAATCCACCATGGGGTCAAAACTTTCATCATAGTCCTCTTTGATAGACTCATCAAAGGTATAGAAACACCCAGGAATGCACTCATAATGATATTCCTTGACATCGCCTCAGCATTTGACTTAATCAACCACAATATGCTCTTATCAAGATTACAACAAATTGGAATTTGTGGAACTGCCTTCAACTGGTTCATATTATACTCGCGGGACCACACCCAACAAATAAAAATTGGTTAAAACACATCAAAACCATTTACCCAAAACCAAGGAATACCACAGGGCTCTACACTATCTGGCCTATTATTTTAACATTTACCTACAACCAATATGCAACACCTTTCACAAGCATAAAGTGAATTATCATATTTATGCTGATGACATAATGATGTACCTCCCAATTAATACTGAAAAAGTTGACCTCGAACAAATCGCAACATGTTTTGATGAAATCTCTCAGTGGCTCTCATCAAACAATCTGAAGTTAAACTTCAACAAAACAGAGGCAATATTCATCACTAGGGACAAAGCATACATACCCCCACCACACGTTCAACTGAGAGAAGCAACAATAGTAGTAAGGGAAGAGGTAAAGTACCTAGGAATTATCCTAGATATAACCCTAAGCCTAGCACCTCACATGAATAAATCCACCCAGGTCATTTATAAAAAGATAAAGATGTTGCAACAACTAAGATCAATATTGGAACCGACAGACTTTAGAACAGTCGTTCAAGCAAAGATGAACCCCCATATAGACTACTGTAATAGCATATTACAAAGACTGCCCAAGCAAATACTAGCACACCTTTATCTTTATCTTTATTTGTTTCTTTATATACCGCCCACACCATGGGTACTAGGGTACAATAGGCAAAAACAGGGGTTAGATCAAGGTCGCTGCAGGAAAAAGAGGGATAGAAGAAACAGAACTCCATTGGTATAATAGGAAAGGGACAGAAGTAAAGAGAATGCAAAAAAAGTAGGCGGAGAAAAAAGAAACAGATAGACAGACCAACAAACAGACAGACAAAACAGGGCAGACAAGACACAATGAACGGGCTTAAGGAGGGGCCGTGGGGATGGAGGGAGGGGGTGGGAGGTCGTAGGCTGCACAGAAGAGGTGGGTTTTTAATCCGGTTTTGAATTTGATAAATGATAGCTCAAGGCGGAGGGTGGGGGGGGGGGGGAGTGAGTTCCAGAGCCTGGGGCCAAGGAAGAAGAAGGCGGATGAACGGTTAGATTCAAGACGGGCAGAAGCGGGAGAAGGGAGAAACATGCAGTTGGCATGGATGGAACGGAGGGAACGTTGGGGGACATGAAGACGAACCAAGTCGGAGAGATAGTGGGGGACACCGGTGTGTAAGGCCCTATGAACAAAGGTGAGGACTTTGAACTGGATCCGATAGGGAATGGGAAGCCAGTGGAGACCAATAAGAAGGGGAGTGACGTGGTCGTAATGGGAAGCATGCGTGATAAGCCGAGCTGCGGTGTTTTGGATGAGCTGCAACCTTCATACTTGATATTGGGGGAGTCTGGCAAAACAGATGTTACAATAGTCTAGGCGAGAGAGAGTGAGAGAAAGGAGCAAGGTGGTCAATGAGGAAACAGGGAGGAAGGGACGGATGGCACACAGCTGTCTGAGAGAGAAGAAGGAGCATTGAACTACAGAAGAAATATGTTCGTGAAAGGACAGAGCCGAGTCCAGGATAACCCCTAGATAGCGCAGAGAGGGGACAACAGGGATGGCAGAGGAAGAGAGTAGAGGGGAAATAGAAGGAATGGGCCCACCGAGAGTGAACCAAATGGCCAGAGTTTTGGAGGGATTGATATGAAGAAAATTAGTGGACATCCAGGAGGCAATGGAGGAAAGACAGGAGTTGAGTGGGGAGAGATCAGGTGAGAGTGAGTTGGTGTGGTAAAGGAGGAGAATATCGTCAGTATAGTAATATGCGGAAACACCAAATTGCTGTACCACGAGAGTGAGGGGGGTGAGAAAAACATCAAACAGAAGAGGGGCCAGAACAGAACCCTGAGGGACACCACAGGTGAGTGGGTGAGTGGGAGAGGAAGAGGAAGAGGAACCGGAGATAACAGAAAAGGATCTGTTAGTCAGGAAGGAGCGGAACCAGTGGAGAACAGAGCCCGAGATCCCAGTGTTGTGGAGACATAGTAAAGTACGGTGGTCGACAAGATCAAAAGCAGAGGACAGGTCGAGGGAAACAGCAATAGAGATGGAACCATGATCGTGTGCAGAGTGAAGTTCATTCATAACAGAAAGGACGATAGATTCTGTGCTGTGCCCAGGACGGAAACCAGACTGACGAGGGTGAAGGGAAAGGGTGGCATCGAGGTGAGAGGAAAGCTGAAAGAAGACCAGTTTTTCCAAAAGCTTAGAAAGAAATGGGAGGTTGAAAATAGGATGCCAGTTTGCAGGAACAGAGGGATCCAAGGTGGGTTTTTTAAGGATAGGCCTGATTAAATCGTGTTTCCAGAGGGATGGGAAAGAACCAGCGAGGAGACTAGAGTTGAACATGGAGAGGATGAGGGGAACAAGGGTCAAAGAAGAATCAGAGAGCCAACTAGAGGGGTTGGGATCGGAAGGGCAGGTTGCCTTACGAGTGGAAGCAAGGCTCTTGGTCAACTCTGGGAGAGTGATAGGACGGAAGGATGACCAGTGATGGGAGAAAATGGGACAGGTTTGGTCAGAGGAGGGGGAGGCTGGCAAGGAGATAGGAGGAGTAGGGGAAAGAGGAGGGGGGCAGGAGGGGAAAAATGAATGTAAGGCAAGAACCTTATCAGTGAAGTGCAAAGCAAGAGGGACAGGATCTGGAGTAGGCTGGGGAGAAGCTGTGGAAGTGAAAGACAGGGGGTTGGAAAGGGAACGTAGAATAGAGTGCTTCAGTTAGCACAAAATACAGTAGCATGGGTAATCATGAAAGCCTCTGGATTTGAGCACATCACTCCAATCTTGTACAAACTACATTGGCTCCCTGTTTCCAACAGAAGTAAATACAAAAACCTGATCATAATATTCAAACTACTACACAACATATCACCTTCCTACCTTAATAGCCAAAACCCCAGACACCAGACAGAGAAGGGGATGTACACAAAACTCCCTATCCACCCCAACTGATTTCCATAAAATAACAAGCAACAGAGCTTTCTCGTACTATGCACAATATTATGGAACTCCCTCCCACCAACAATAAGAGAAATAAAAGATCTTGTGGAATTCAGAAAAAGAATCAAAACACTATCCTTCACAGTACATTATGGGCAACTCTAGCAACTCTATACTGACTCCTTTACACACACGACATAAATGGCCAGCTAAACAAAGCAATCAATGTTTTAGATAACTGCACAATTGATTCCTACTATTAGCCAAATTGGGCCTGATTCTGTTCCAGACGTAGATTCCCTCTGTGTGTCCGGTCTGAACCGGATGCACAGAGGGGATCGCGATTCTGATCCCGAGGGACATGTCTAGCCCCACGGGATCAGAATCGCAAACAGTCCTACACATGCAGGCTAGGACTGTGATTTTGTCCGGCCTGCATGTTCAGGGCTGCATCTGGCAGACTCAGTCAAGGCTCTTCAATGGAGTCACAGCACCATGGCATCATGTTGCCATGACACCGCAGCTCCATTGAAGAGCCACGATGCTGGTCACCAGAGAATAAAGTTAATTCCTCACAACCTGACCCCTGATCTGGCCTCCTAAGGCTAAGGTCGGGCTGCGGGGAATGTCCTCCAGCCCCCCTGCCCCATCCGCGCCCTGACAGCAAAAAGAAAAAAACATCCAGGGAAGTTACTCCACCTCGGAGGTGGAATAACGTCCCCGCACATGTCGCCGTCCCTGGACTTACAGTGCCGACATTAAAATCGGCCCTGTACGTCCAGAGCTGGCAACCGCCTAGACTCCGCCCAGACTCCACCCCCGGGCCTCCCCTTCCCTGCCCCTGTCTAACTTCCCCGCACGTCCATCCCTGCTATTCGTGGCTCAGAATAACCCCCAATGTAAATATCCATTGAAGATGAATCACAACTAATCACTGTACACCGACCAGTCACTCAGTTTTGTTATTGTCATACAGCCATTGCATATTAACAAACTTCACTGCATACACAACTAATTATACTGTACATAGTTAATTCACTGTTAAACACTGTTCTAGTGTAGAATCATACTATTCTTAATGTACATAGTTAATTCTGTTAAATGTCAATGTTCAAGTTTTTGTTCTTTGTAAACCGCTTGGACTGCCGGATAAAGCGGTATAAAAAAAAACCTTGAAATAAATAAATAAATAAGGAGGGGGTCAGATAGTCATATTTTTTTTGTAATTTAACAGCTATGATTTGGATGATCTGTAACAATTAAAGGATGCTAGTTTCATTCCATTATATAGTATGCACTAATCCAGTCTAGTGAGTACTAGTGCATAGTGTCTCTGTAGCTCCTTGAGAGCAAGATATGGCCTAATCGCCCAAATATGTCTAAGAGATGCAAAGCAAGATTGTATAACCCATGAAAATTGTCAAAGGACAATTTCCTGACCAAGATTAAGCCCAGTATGGTTACATCATTCTGAAGTGCAATTGGAATTCCGAGGACTGTTGTAGGATAAGAATCATGGTTTCTTCTCTGAACCAGATATCAGAAGATTTCTGGGGGTTAAGTTTCAGTCCATTAGTGTCTAATGGTTGACTGCAGCATTCAAATTGTTTTAAACTGGAAATGTCTGGTGACACTGAATCAACATGATGTAGTAGCTGAATGTCGTCAGCATAGTAATAACCTGGAATACCATGAACTTAGTATTAATGCCTGCCAATGGACTAAAGCATACATTGAATAAGAGAGGGGACCCAATAGGACAGCGATGATAAGTGGTTGAATATCATTGCATCATAAAAGATTGAGAGTTCAAAAAAAGAGCGGGACCTGGGCATAGAAAAGGCGACAGCAAAAAGCTAGAAGGATGCTTGGGTGCATAGGGAGAGGAATGGCCAGCAGAAAAGAGGAGGTGATAGTGCCTCTGCATAAGTCTTTGGTGCAACCTCATTTGGAGTATTGTGTGCAATTCTGGACACCACACCTTCAAAAGGATATAAACAGATTGGAGTCAGTGCAGAGGGTGGCTACTAAAATGGTTAGTGGTCTTTGTTATAAAGCATATAAGGATAGACTTAAGGATCTTAATATGTATACTTTAGAGCAAAGGCTGGATAGAGGAGATATAATTGAGACATTTAAATACCTCTGAGGCATAAATGCAAAGGAGGAGAGCCTCTTTAGATTGAAAGCAAGCTCTACTACGAGGGGACCGAGGATGAGGGTGAAAGGGGATAGACTCAGGAGTAATATGCAGAAATATTTCTTTACAGAGAGTGGTAGATGCATGGAATAGTCTCCCAGTGGATGTGGTAGAGATGAGGACAGTATCTGAATTCCAAAAAGCATGGGACAGTCACAGAGAATCTCTAAAGGAAAAGAGGGGGCTATTGTAATGGTTGAAATGGAAGAGCAGACTAAATAAGCCATGTGCTTTTTTTCTGCCATCATGTTTCTGTTTCTGTACAAATCAGGTAAGATGGTACTGCTAGGCCTAAATTGATCAACCGATGGATGAGAAACTGGTACTCAACCAAGTCAAAGGCAGCCTGCATCCAGTACAGAACGGATGCCATTCACAATTGCAGTAAGAATAATTTCCAAACTATGACACTGATGGAACCTTGATTGTCTGAGATGTAGAGAGTTTATCTTTATGGTTAAACTGACAATTGACAGATTGTGTTTACTAGAAATAAATGGTTAAGTTGGCAATTGGGTGGAAAGTGGACAATTGAGATGTATCTAAAGTGTGAAATTTAGGAACTGGACAAACTACAGCCTCTTTCCACTTGTTAGGAGCTTTGCCTGAATTAAGACTATTTTCAGTGATTTACAAATGTAAATAGGCCTTTATGTGCGTATTTTAGCCAGCCGCTATTCAGTAAGTACACGCGTCAGGCCGATAGCGTGTACTTTCAATTTGGGCATGCACCGGTGCGGAGCTTGGGTGTATAGGCAGAATGCAAATCTATGCACATAAGTTATAAGATACTATAACTTATATGCATTCCTTAGAAATTTAGGCATGGGTATTTACACTAAAGGTAGGTTTGATGTAACTGATCTTTTTAGATATATCAGCGGCCTTTGACACAATCTCCCACGAAATCCTCATAAGCAGACTCCAATCAATTGGAATCAAAGACACTGTACTCCAATGGTTCAGATCCTACTTAACCAACAGACAGCAATGAATACGCACCCTCTCCAAGACCTCAACCCCCTACCAACAACATCAAGGAGTACCCCAAGGGTCCACCTTATCAGCCATGCTGTTCAATATATACCTCCGTCCACTATGCTCAATCATCCGCACCCACAACATCAACTTCCACATATACGCCGACGACATAATGCTCTACGCACCGATTACAACCACCAATCCAAAAAACGACCAGCTATCAGCCTGCTTCAACGACGTAACCAACTGGCTACAAGAGAACAACCTATCCATCAACATGAAGAAAACCGAAGCCCTTATAGTGACAAAGGATCAGGACTTCAAACCACCTACCCACCTCAACATGGGAACCACACAAATCCAAATACAGCCCCAAATAAGGTATCTAGGCGTAATCATTGATCAGGCTCTCACCTTTAAACAACAAATCAGCAAAACCGCTGGGACAATATTCTACAAAGCTAAAACTGTGCAACGTCTCCGATCCCTTCTGGAACCCCACGGCTTCAGGACAGTAATGCAAGCGGTAACTCTACCTCACCTGGATTTCTGCAACATAATCTACCATGGACTACCCGCCTCACACACCATCCCCCTCCGAACTGCCTTAAATACCACAGCAAGGATTATTCAGAATGCGAAAAAACGGGATCACATCACCCCAATCCTAAGAGACCTCCACTTCCTGCCGATCCCAGCAAGAGTAAAGTACAAAGCGATCCTACTCATCCACAAGACTATCCACCAAACGCGGAACACCTCACTCCACCACCTTCTGCCTCGCCCATCTCACAACAGATCCACCAGACAATCCTCCAATAACTCCATTGTCGTCCCCCATAAAAGAACCAAGTCCACACAACGGACCTGCAACAGAGCCTTCGAACTCTATGCCCCATCCCTCTGGAACTCTCTACCAAACCACATCAGAAACAACGATGACATCACATCATTCAAGAAACAGCTGAAAACAATCCTATTCCGTGAGCACCTTTGATCAGAACTTCCACCCTACCCACACGATCTAATACCTAGACTCAGCAGAAGTGTACATGTCTATGTCCACCCAAAATCACTAATTGTTGTCCCTGGTGATGGCCCCACCCTATAAAATACTATCCCCCCCATGTTATATGTTACACCGCTTTGACCCGGTGAAAAGCGGTATATAAATGCAGTTAAATAAATAAATAAATAAATAAATAAATTAGCCATACATATTCCACCACTTATGCCTTTATTTTATAAAGTACGTGTGTGCTTCACTTTATAAAATAGGTGCATGCAAAAATGTACATTCACTTCTGATACCCTCCTCTCCCCCTCATAGAGCACAGGATATCTTATCCTAGCCTATGACTACATACATTTAGATTGAAAACATTGCTTCTTTCAAGGATCAACTGTTATTAGTTATAGTTTCTCTGGTGTCCATGTTCTATGTAACTCAGTTACATTCTTGTCAATGCTTAACTGTTTTAGATAGTCTCTCAATTTCCATTGTTCTGTGTAACAGTTAAATGTTATTCTTGAATGCAAACCACTTTGATTCCCAGGTATAGAAAAACAGAAAAATAAAAATAAATATTACCCTCTACTGGTCTGAGCCCTAATATGGTTCTTTCATACAGCGCACAACCATAGAGTCTGCTGATGAGGAATTTGTCATAAAACTAAACATTTTATTTAGCTGAAATTGCAAGACCAGATTAAAAGTTCAAAGACTGGAGTGTAAAGGATTAACAACATTCTCAGTCTGGGCTGGGTCTTAGAATTTTGCAGTGTCCATAAGGAATGTTTTCTGGTAGCAAAATCTGAGCAGTGAAAGAAGATATAGGGGTATGTTTACCAAACCAGGTTAACAGTTAACCCGGGCTATCTGCAACTAGGTCCCATTGAATAACATGGGACCTAGTTGCAGATAGCCCAGGTTAACCGTTAGCCCAGCTTAGTAAACATACCCCATATTGTCTTTATCATCATGTAATGTCGCAATTTTATTGCTAAAAAATCTGCAAAATCATTTTCAGTGTGCTGCGCAGTCGTCTTGGAGGAGGATGAAGACTGGGATGGTGTTATCATGTTTAGTATATGACATACAGTAGGTTCATCTTCTGATTAGAACTCAGTTGAATTAATTTAGAAGAATAATCTTTGATTTTTAACATATTCCCTATATAATCACTATAGGGAAAGGAATACTGGGAGCTGTAGCCCTAGAAGGGTTTGGTCTCAAGCCTAACAAGAAAATGCAACAGTTGGCAGAGAGGAGGGACAAGTGAGCCTAATTAAGATCTTACACAGGGGGCACCTAGGCTGCCGGAAAGCCTCTTGTCTAGAAATGGTCAGAGAAGTGAGACTGGTAGGCAGAGGCCCAAAACTGTCAGAAAGGTAGAGGTCCAGAAGCAGCCTGCAAACAGGGCCTGTGTGTCCCAACAGGTGAACTAGACAACTGCCTGGAGTGCCAATGATCCTGGGGCACCCATTGCCTCTGTCGCCCCAACCCCCCTCCAGCACCTGCTGCAGTGGCAATGCCATTTAAGTACCACCATACTGCTTGCCCAAACTTTCTTGCACCGTTTTGCCATTCCTTCTCTCTATGATCTGCTGCCTGTGCCCTCTCCAACACAGTCTTCCTGCATTGGAGGGGGCAGAAGCAGCGCGTCATAGAGAGAAGGAATAGCACCGCAGGGCCAGAACGTTTGGCTGAACGCTGCATTGCCATTGGTGCCGCCACAGGTCCCGGAGAGGGGTGGCAATGCGGGTGAGAGGATTGAGGGCTTGCCTGTAGTGCCTTATATCCTTGCACTAGTTCTGCCTGTGAAGCCGCTGGGAAGGCAGACATCACAGAACTACCCTAGGTGGCAAGTGCAGGAGTGGTTAGAAAGACAGAGGCTTTAGAAGCAGTCTTCAAGGCAGAGGTCCCAGAAACGGCAAAAGAGCCAGCAATCTAGTGGTAGGGAGCTAGGGTCCCAAAAGCTAATGCATTTGTAAGGCATACCCTAAAGCAGTGGTTCTCAACCCAGTCCTCAGGACACACCTAGCCAGTCAGATTTTCATGATAACCGCAATGAATATGCATGAGGGAGATTTGCATAAAATGGAGGCAGTGCATGCAAATCTCTCTCACGCATATTCATTGTGGTTATTCTGAAAACCTGAATGGCTAGGTACATCCTAAGGACTGGGTTGAGAACCCTTGCCCCAAAGGGACCTTCGTGAAACACCATTGCACTTTGGGGGCAGCATAAGAGTAATGTTGTTTCATAAGACTGGTATGAGCCTCTATTAGGATGCCCATTGTGCTTATAGGAGACACCAATGGTATAAATTCTGCCCAAGCAGCCCCTGCAATGCAGGGGCGGGGGAGGGGGGGGCGGGGGCTGGGCAGAAATGGGGCCCACACAGCGATGGTGGCAGCAGCAGCAGCAGCATTGTTAACTTACTTTATCATGTTTGCTGACTACTCCACTCTTGTAAGTTTGCCATGGGGAAATGCGGGCCTGGCAGCTGTTCCCCACCATCCCACATTCCCTGTGGTAAACTTACAAGAGCGGAGCAGCATGGCAAACATGACAAAGTAAGCTTACCGCACTGCTGCCATTGCCGCCGCATGGAGGGGCCCCACCACATGAAGGGGGGCTCATATGGAGGGTGAATCACCACCGTGACAATGGGAGGTCCTCAGCAAAATTTTGCTTCCTTAGCATTCCTACTGTCTGGTCCCATTACCTATGGATTGTCACCTCTCACCAGCAGCTTGGAGAATGACCATGTCAGAAATTCTGACATTGCCTAGAAAGACAGCTTGGACCTCCCACCAGCCCTCAGTATCTCAGTCTCCAAGCAGCTGGAGAGAGGTGACCCCATAGTTAAACGCTCACTGAGGGACAACTAAGGACAGTAGTAGAGGATCACACCTGCCTCTGTGGGTAATTAGAAGGGGCAGGAGGCATAAAGCTATTAGGAGTTAAAAAAAAAAAGAAAGCATCTAAACCCGGAGCACAGTGAAATGGGCAGGAGAAAACCCATTTGAGGGGAGAAGCGGTAGCACTTAAAAGGGCAAGCATCAGCTCCCACAGTGGTCAGGAGCTGGAGCCTCTGTGAAGACAGATGCAGTAAGCAGCGGTGAATAGCTGTCTGGTGCACTCCGGGGAGAAGCGGCATCACTGAAGTGACAGTGATCAGCTCAGTGGCAGGGCCGCCCGTCCATTGTGCGAGAATGTGGAGGGGACGGCACAGGGCAGATGCTGGACACAAAGGGAGATGGAGGGCAGATACTGGACATGGGACATGGGGCATGGAGCAGAGGTCAGACATAGGGTAAGGGTTATAAATGTATGGAGCAATGGAACTTAATTATGAAGCAGTCAACCACTCTTTAAGCTCAGTGCCGGCACAAGGAGATGAGGTGCTCTCGGTGAACCTCATTCCTTGCGACCCTCCCCCCCCCATTGCCACCCCTCACCAGGACTCACAGCAGCAGCAATGGCCTGAAACAACCCCACAGCTCTTACCTTAAAACTTCAGCACTGCGGGGCCATCTGTTTCTACCTCCACCAATGCCAACTTCCTTTTGTATGGGTGCAGAAGCCCCACAATGCCAATGTTTTCAGGTGAGGGCCATGGGGCTGTTTAAAGCCATTACTGATGCTGTAGGTCCCGGTGAGGCATGGCAGCGGCAGCAATGTGCACTCCTGTAGAGCCGTTGCTCTAGGCAGCTGCCTAGTCCACCTAATGGTAGCCCCGTCCCTGCTTAAGCTTTTATTAGAGTGATTGCCTCATTCTATCTACTCTCTCGTGCATCCCTTTTCTCAAGTCACTCGATAGGCTCAGGCTCTCTATTCATGTCTGCATACAGTTCAGACCTCCTACTGACCTACAAATGCATTCATTCTGCGGCTCATTATTACTTCTCTCTTATCTTCATTTCATTTCTTACCTATCAATGCATTATCTGTTGGTGTTTATTTTGACCAGCTGCTTCCACCTCCTTTGATGCCCCCATTCAAACAGGAAGTCTGTATCGGTGGGTGCAAAAGTGGCTGGTCAATGTGAGCATGAACAGCAATGCTGCTTTGGAGGCTTTGAGTAAGCATTGCATTGCTGTTTTAATGGCATTGTCGTTGTTGCAGGTCCACGAGAGGGGAGGCAGCAGGGGCGGCAGGATTGAGGATCGCTTAGGGTGCCTCATATCCTTGCACTATGGTCAAGCACTATGGTCTCAGGAGAAGGATTATCTTTAGGAACAAGCAGGAATGCAGTCTTCACATATGGATGATGTTGGTACTGACGGAGCCCGTGCAGGAACACTCCCCAATGCCCAATTGGAAAGCTTTTGGGAGCAATCCTTTGTGCCTGCACATCTGCTTTCCCGCCTTCCCATCTCCTCTCCTTCATTTTCTATAGAGCCAGCAGGTTGTTTCTTTCCTGTCACTGCCAAAACACATTATTTTTTGGTTAATTTCTGTGCCCTGCCTTTCCGTAGATGCCAGTCCTTCACTTGACACCAGCCCCAATATTTCTTTTATTTTTAACAATTATTTATTTTTTTATTTTCTTTCACTTTTGGTGGTTTTGACCACCAGCTAGGCCTTTGGTCTGCATTTTTCTCACCACTATGGAAAAACATATTAGTAGTTTTAAAAAATGTAACCAAATGTTCTGGTAAAGAAAAAGAAAAACAATGGGGCGAGAAAGTGATGCAAGAAAGTACTTTATTAATGATCCAACATGGCTGCGTTTCGGCAATGCCTTCATCAGAGGGTAACCTCAAAGACAGCACAAACAATGAAACATTAAAAATAAATAAAAATAAGGAATATTGTACAAATATGCAAAAAGACAATAAATAATCAAAATTGTAAACAATATAAATGATATCATAAATTAAAACCATATAGAAAAAATGCAATTCAATAAGTGTACCAAACGATTGTCCTTTTGCCAACAAATGACAAAAAGAGGCCTAAAGAATAGAGCAAGACAGTATGGTTCACTGTTCGCCCCAGATTCAATTTCAGTGGCTTCAACATCGTCGAGGACATCAGCCTCCGCTCATAGTTCTCAGGTCTTCTTAAAGTCCAAACATAAAACTAAGTCTAAGTCATCGGCATTGAGGGCTGATACCGAATCCAGAGGTAAGTTCCTTCATCACCATTGTGACTCACTGAAAGGTGCGTCCGATGCAGACCGGCCTGCCAAACAGCCCCGGTGGGAGGATCTGTCCTCCAAAGCACAGGAAGGGCTTTGAGATGCTCCCGAGGCATCAACCTCCAGAGAGTTATTGGTTCCATGCTCTGGGATGGTGGCTCAAAGCCCCATACGTGATTCTACCCAGGCATTGGTCATCTCCCTCAACCAGTGCATACTGGCTATTGAGAGGAGTTTGGCTGCACTCCTGACAGCCTCGGTTCTGACTGTATCGACAGTTCCAGCAATGCAGGCAATGGTATCCGGACCTACCACCAACAGTTCCGGAGCCAATGCTGGCCCTCAAATCCGCATCAGGGGATCTTCTCCCTCTGATGCCTCAATTGGAACCAACAGATACCGTTGGTACCCAACAGGCTCCCGATGCTGCATCTACCAATCATCGGTACCAACATTGAGCCTAGACATCGGGGAAGTATCAAGATCAAATACAGGATCATCGATACTTTGATTTCTTGTCAGACTCTGACTCCACTTCCTCCAATTCCGATGATGCATCGGTAGACTCCCGAGAAACCAGGGACATTCCTTCAGACTCGTACCCTCCTTCTGAGCGATGCAGATCCCCACCAGAGGACATGTCTTTCCAAGACTTTATCAGGGACATGGCAGCAGGCCTAGAAATCACTGTGGCCTTTGAGATGGAACCAAAGGCATAGGAATTGGAAATTCTCCAGTATCCCTCAACACCTAAAGAGGCTGCCACTTTACCGGAGCATCACATCTTGAAGAATCTAATGCTCCATATGTGGGAGGCTCCTCTAATGGTTCTGTCTATCAGCAAATGACTCAATACCTTGTACCAAGTTCCAGGATTCTTAGGCTTTCAGAAGCCTCAACTCCCACCGCACTCTGTGGTAGTGGAATTGGCGATGTGCCGCATTAAGAGTTTTAAGAGTCACTCTTCATGCCTTCAGATAAAAACTACAGAACTCTTGATGCCTTTGGGTGTCAATGTTTTCAGGCATGCATGATCACCTCTAGAATTACCTCCTACATGCTCTACATGGGCATGTTCCTGAAGGATGTATCCAGGGATCTGAAGAACTGCACCTCTCCTTCCCAATGATAAATGAAATACATTCCAAGCCCTAATTAGGCAGAATCAAAATACATCCAGATTCCTTACCAGAGCTCTTTTGATGCCTTTGAGTCATCCAGCAGAGCTTCAGCGGTCTGCATTGGAGCTTGCAGGGTAGCCTGGCTACAGGCATTGGATCTTCAACAGTTGATCCAAGACAAATTGGCTAATATTCCATGTACTGGAGAAAACCTCTTTGGAAAGGGTTGGAGGGAAAAGGCCAGAGAAAATGAGACAGATGATCTCACCCTGAAGTGCCTTTCCAGAAAAAATAGCAGACCCCTCAAAGAGGAGTACTCATCCAAAGAAACCTTTCTATCCTAAGAAGAGATATTATCCTTCTTATCCACCTGCAGCTGCTTACCAGCCTCAGCAGCAACAGCAGCGCCAGCAGGTCCTTACCAGCCCAAGAAACCTAAGGCTTCTAAACCTCAATCAGCTGCACAGCCACAACCAGCACATGGTTTTTTACTCCTTCCAAGAGAGAGCATAGCTACTCTGCCTCTGCAGGGTCCCCAGCCACTACACATAGCAGGAAGATTCTGTTCCTATGCCCACAGGTGTCACCTCATAATATTAGAGCAGTGGGCTCTCAACATCATCCAAGTGGACTATCTGCTTCATTTCGAAAGCTTACCCCTCCACCACCTTCATAGGGGATTATCCCACAACCCCCTACAGATAAATCTCTTTTCAGAAGAGGTGTCCACCCTGCTATCTCAGGGGGCCATAGAAAGAGTTCCTCCACCTCAAGAGGGCATGGACTTCTAATCTCCTTATTTTCTAATCATGAAGAAAACAGGAGAATAAAGAAGAGATCCAAGATGGCTGTGTGAACTGCAGCTCTGGAGTTGCCTTATCTTTGATGCTGAAAACTTTGGGGGAATTCTCTCCTGCCGTAGGATATCCCTTCTGATTCTTCTTCTGTTAAGGGTCCTATGGATCAGTTCTTATGGCCCTCAGAGGTTCACCGACAAGACTGTGGCATCAACTTTGCTTTGTCAATGCTGGGACTAGGAAGCCCGGCATCTTCATTGGGGTGTGATCCAATGCCAGAACTGCAGCTCCCTTCTCTTCTGCCTGTGGGATTCCTCAGCTTGGACTTCCCCAGGGCTGATGGCCTTGCAGTTGGAACATCCTCCGGTGAGAGGAAGTGTGTCCGGGCTGAACCAGGCAGTTGGTTTATAGCCGAGGTCATCTTTGTCAGCTTCAGGAGTGGAAGAAGGAGCAGGGAAGCTGGCAGAGGGATTACGCGCTGTCTCCTCAGTGCCCTGAGAGGAAGGCAATCCTCCCTTAGGTGAAGTTGGACGATTAGAGAGTTGGGCTATGTCTCCTTTCATTCTGGAGCACCCAGAGAATGTTACTTTGGATGCTATTTGGGCTGCTATCTCAAAGTTGGGTGTTTGGTGTTGCAAACGAACAAAATTCTATAGCAAGTACAGAGTAACTATGCTTATTAAAAAGAACATCAGAGATATTGCGGTTATGAAGACAGCGGTGGAAGGTTTGGAGATTAAAGTACAACAAAATGTAAATGTAATGATTAAGGATTTAGTTGGTTATAAATTTAAGGTGGAAATGTTGGAAATCTGCATTTATTGAATTTTCCCTGATCTGTGATTTTGGCAAGAGAAATGTTTAGACTTTATCTATCTGAGGTTCTTGGGGTATCGGTAGAGTCCCATTCCCCTCTTACCAGAATCTATTATTTGCCTACCTGAAAAAAGTCTGCCATGGAAGCTGTAAGTCTGTCTGAAGGAGAGACTCATCATATGGATGTACTAAATATTTCTGAGATATTAGAAAACTCTGTGACACAAGCTACATTATTAATAACGCTGGCGCTATCTTCTAATCGGGAGTGGCTGTTAAAGCTATACTTTCAGAAGCAGTCCTTATTATTTAAGGGAATGGTGGTGCGTATATTCCCAGATTTGGCCCGGGAAACACAGAAAAGACGAAGGGAGTTTTTGATCTTGAAGCCTGGGGTGACTCAACTGGGAAGTCTTTTCTTTCTTAAATTCACTTGTAAATGTTTGATAAAATTGCAATCTGTAGCATATGTTTTTTATGATCCCTCCCAGCTGGCTGCCTTTATAAGCTCCTGTCTTCCAACTGTTACAGTACCTAAGCTATTGTTAGTATTAGTAGCAGTATATTAGATATAAATTGGTGTTTAGGCAGATATTTCACTGTTGCCTCTTATGTTTCTAACTGTGCTCCAACATCTGGGTTTTATCTTAAACTTTCCCAAGTTGCACCTGGTGCCAACCCAGCAGCTCGAGTTCATTGGAGTACTTCTGGACACTCAACAGGCCCGAGCTCTCCTACTTCAGGATCGCTCTACTCACCTCATTGAGCTGGCTCACAAAATATAACAGCTCAGTTGCATAACAGCTTGAGGGATGCCACGCCTTTTGGGACACATGGCCTCTACAGTCCATGTAGTCCCTTATGCCCATCTGCACATGCAACAAGCCCAAAGGACTCTTTCATCTCAATGGACACAGGCAACTGGGCATCTCAGACAAAATATGCATCACACCTCCATTTGTCAATTCCCTTTAGTGGTGGTGCTCTCCTCAAAACTTACTAGAGGGTTCACCTTTTCAAATGCTTCCACCTCAATGCACCTTGACAACAAATGCCTCCAAGCTTGGTTGGGGAGCACATCTGAACAATCTCACCACACAGGGGCCGTGGATGCAGCAGGAATCTCTGTTACAGATAAACCTCCTTGAACTACGTGCATTTACAAATGCTCTTCGGGTTTTTCAACCCAACTCTCGGCCAACATGTCTTAGTCCGAACAGATAACCAGGTGGTCATGTTCTATGTGAACAAGCGTAGGGACCGGGGGGCGACAGAATCCTATTCCTCTGCCAAGAATTGTTTCGCCTCTGGTTCTTCTCAATTGCACACCGCATTCACTTCAGAGTAGTGTATCTCCTGGGTGAACTCAACCTCCTTGCAGACAGACTCAGCCGTATACTTCGTCTACACGAGTGGACCCTAAATCAAGAAATGGCATCTTGAATCTTCCACTTGTGAGAAACCCCACTCATAGATTTGTTTGCCACTCAGGAGAACACTCAACTTCCACTGTTCTGCTCTCGGCTTCCCTCCCTGCACAGATAGGCGCTGGATGCCTTCCTTCTCCACTGGGGTCAGAGCCTTCTTTATGTATTCCCACCCATCCCCTTGATACCCAAGGCCCTGTTCAAACTACAGGCCAAAAAAGGTTCCATGAACCTTATAGCCCCTTATTGGCCCTGCCAGCCATGGTTTCCTCTGCTGCTTTGACTAGCACAGACTCAACCTCTCAGCCTTGGGCACACACCCAGCCTCCTCTCTCAGGATCACGGGATGCTTCTCCATCCCAATCCACAGGTCCTCCATGTCACGACATGGCTGCTGAAGGTGTAATCTTTGCTGACCTAGACCTCCACAACAGGTCAAGGATATCCTACTTGCATCATGCAAACCGTCCACCAGAAGTACATATTTTTATTTTTTTAAAATTTTTATTTGTAAACTTTTATATACCGCCCCTTCCAAAGATCAGGGGCGGTTCACAATGAACAACAGGAAACATACATTGAACTTCTGAACATTATAACATTCCATGTACAGTTGAACATAATTGAGTTCAAATAGTGAAGGTTCACACTCTGGTGTTTCCCAAAGCAAATTGACCCCTCTACCTGCCCAGTGGCATCCCTTCTAAACTTCACTTGTGCTCGGCATGTCTCAAGACTAACTCAGTCAAAGTTCATCTTAGTGCCATTATGGCTTATCACAAGCCTCTGGACAGGTACCCTATTTCTTTGCATCCCTTGATGCAACATTTTATAGGGGGTCTCTTGCTATCCAAGCAACCTATCAAACTGCCACTGGTGGCCTGGGACCTCAATATAGTTCAGGAGCAACTTCTAAAGCCTCCCTTTGAGCCTTTAGCCACCACTTCATTAAAATTCTTGACGTGGAAGGTAATCTTCCTCATTGCTCAGACCTCAGCTCATTGCATGAGCAAACTACAAGTTTTAGTGTCAGATCCTACATATACTCTGTTTCACCATGATAAGGTGGTCCTCCATACCCATCCACACTTCCTTCCAAAGGTGGACTCAACCTTCCACCTGAACCAATCAGTAATCCTACTGGTCTTCTTCCAGAGACCACATGCCTCTCGGGCCGAAGCAAAGTTACACACGTTACACTGCAAGCGAGCGCTAGCTTACTACTTGGATAGAACCAAGGTTCACGGGAAATCCTCCCAATTATTCATTTCCTTTGATACAAGTCACCTTGGACTCCCAGTGACAAAGCACACCCTATACAAATGGATAGCGGACTGCATTTCTTTTGCCTATGTGCAAGATGGACTCTCCCTTAACAGTCACGTCACCTCCCACAATGTGCGAGCCATGGCAACCTCAGTCGCCAACCTCCATTCCATCTCCATTGACAAGATCTGTCAGGCAGCTACCTGGTCTTCCATTCATACCTTTTCTGCACACTACTGTCTAGCCAGGGACTCCTGTCTGGATGCAGTCTTTGGCCAGGCTATACTCCAGCACCTTTTTGGGACAAACTGAACTCCTACTCTCTGTCCCAGACTTCTTCATGGCACCAGACATCCATCAGAGATGGTCTAGCTGACTGCAGTCGAGTCCAATGGGGCCACACTGTATCCACTCTTTCTTGGCTCTGTCCTTAGTCTCGGGGACACCATTGCTACCCACTTTCCAGTCTGGTACCTGGGAGCTAGTAAGTCTCAGATGTGAAGACTGCATTCCTGCTTGTTTCTGGAGATAGCATTGTTACTCACCTGTAACAGGTGATCTCCGGGAACAGCAGGAATCAGTCTTTACAACCTGCTCTCCTCCCCTAGGAGTTGCAGGGTATATTCTTTTTTCTTCCTCTATCTCTCAGCTACAAACTCAACTGAGGAGAGGAGTTAGGAAGGCAGAAAGGCAGATGTACAGGTGCAGTGGATTGCTCCCAAAGCTTTTCAATTGGACACTGGGGAGCGGTCCCGTGTGGGATCCGTCGGTACTGATGTCTCCCATATGTGAAGACTGATTCCTGCTGTTCCTGGAGATCACCTGTTACAGGTGAGTAACAATGCTTTCTTAAGGATACCAGGGGATTAACCCAGAGGCTGGGTCATTAGGAGTCAGAATGGACTTGAGGACCCACACACACATGCCAGGGACAAAGAAAATGAGACGGTCAAAGACACCATGAGAGAGTTCTCTCAGTGATAGCATCAAATGAGTGGAATAGGTGGTGACAAGAGCTGCACAGAGTTAAACCTGGTCAATTTAAAAGGGTTTGAAAACATTTTTTTGTTTATGCAATTTGGTGCTGATTAGGTTTAAAGTTGGTAATTCTGATCTTGATGTTTTAACGGCATGGAGTGTTTACAGGTATTGGGTAAATAAGTAGAAATAAAAAAGCCCAAAGATTTGTGCTGCAGGTTTGGAGTTTTTGCTGTAAAACAATGCAAGGGGACTGGGTCTTGCAATTTCTGTTCATTCCAAACATTTCAGTGCCGGTCTCTGTGCCAGTCCCTAGTGCTAGATTAATTATTTTGTTTCATTTATTCTACTGCATTTATCTCTTGCCTATCATATTACTAAGTGAGTTACATAAAGACATACACTGTGGGAAAAGCACTCAGCTGAGAAGATTCTTTCTGTGGGATTGTTTGCCCCCCAAAACAAACTGAAAAGCTGGGCGACCTCTTCAAAGGGTGCTTGCTAACTCTGAAAACACCGGCATACTAGAAAAATACTTCAGAGCAACGTCATTGATGCCGACCTTATGATTTATAGGACACGAGGTCCTGAATCTTCTACCGCACCCAGGGTTTTACAGACGGTGTCCTAACAGAAAACAGTTGACATCATTGTTCACGGGGAGTCTTTTTTTCTCCTGTAATTAGAAATCCAAAGAGATCATGAGTGAACTGCCTTGGAACTTCACTTGAGCTCCTGCTGTACAAAGTTTTTGAGAGTGCAAATTACAGGAAAAAAGACATATTGTTGAGAGCAGCTACCGCCAGCATATATAATAGAGAATCACACTTCAGCTCCTTCACTATGTCCCTTGCTGAGACAATTTCTGACTGCATTTGTTAACATTCTTCAGCAGATGCCCATCTATAGTTACTTCTTCTTAAAGTTAATGAGTTTTAAACCACATATTGTACGTAGTCTCTAAAAATGACAGTTGTAGTTGTATTTGGTAACTTTGCTTGCACAATACACGATGTAGTTCCCCTGTCCACATAGTACTATGCTGGACGTTGGTATTTTTAATTTGAATTTTGAAAATGTTAGATCTTTTGTCTGTAAAATATTTTTGGTTCGGAATTAAGACACGGTTTTCTGCACATTATTTTTAACTTATACACATCAAATTGAAGTTGGGCCTGGTTTGATTTCCCTTTCCATTTCTATAATGTTTCTACAATTAGGCCACACATTTGAATATACAATACATGATCGGTCTTGATGTGATTACTGGATATTTAATAAGACACATAGGCACCTATGTGTCTTTATAAATTTGGCCGATGTAGGTGCCTGCTTTCATGAGTAAAGTAGACACTGCCTTTTAAATTACCCCATGAAGAGTAATTCTATACATTAATTCTGATTACTTATCACTTGTATAGTACTACAAAGCATATGCAGCAGTGTGCAAAGACACGTAAGAGACAGTCCCTGCTCATTAGAGCTTACACAATCTCACATACAGGCAAAGTGCTTTGCTGCTTACCTATTTGAGGCTGACTCCTTAAAGTAAAGCACAAACAGGCTTTACTTTATAGCACTGAGGTGCATGGACATGCCCGAGTCTAGTTACAGTGGTTTTGCCCGATCAGGCATAACAGCCCGCACCTAGATTGGTGCAGTGATGCACATGTCATAGTATTCTATAACTTATGTGTTAGATCTAGACCCCGCCCATGTCCCTCCCAGAGTCCACCCCCATGCACTGCACAACTGAACATACACAATGGGACTTAGCACACGCTTTGGGTGCTCACTATTCTGTAAGTGTGCAATAAGTGCCCATTCACATGCAGAATCAGCCCCAGAGTTGGTTCCAGGTGTTGAGCCTAGACAGACCTTAAGCTTTATACCCCCCCTGGCTGTCAAAATATATTTTATAGCTTTGAGTGCCCTACTTCCCCCCCTCCCCCCAAAGTTGCTGCCCTAGGTGACCACCTAGTTTTCCTGTTGGTTGGGACAGCCCTGTTCATGTGCAGAAGGCCTTCAGAATAGAAACTTATGCATGTATCTCTCTATGTGCCCTATATATCAGTCCCTTAATGCATGTTTCATTAAAAGCTTTTATTTATTTAGTTCATGCTCTTCCAGTAGTAGTTCAAAGCAAGTTACATTCAGGTAGAGTATGCATTTCCCTATCCCCAGAGGGCTTACAATCTAAGTTTGTACCTGAGGCAATGGAGGTTTAAGTGGCTTGCTAATGTCACAAGGAGTGTTAGTGGGATTTGAACCCTGGTCTTTCCATTTCCAGAATTCTGCCTTAACCACTAGACTATCCCACCATCTAATGAATTGTGCTTAGTGGTAGTAGTAACACACTTTGTTGAATAAACCCCTTAAACTATACTTTGAAAAAACCTACAAAATCCATATCTGAAAATCGTGTTATTAATTAATTTTTTTGTAACTCATGCAAGCTTCCGCTGGGGACAATTTCTCCAGATGAGTTTATTTTGCGCATACCATGACCGTCATGAACCTCATTCTTTAGCCAAGGTTTATGGAGTATGATCTCGCTTTATCAAATTTACTGCTAATACTTGACATAGTACTTGCATCGTGCCAGAGATCCTCCGTCTGGAGTTCATAGGATGTAACATGTGTAGTCAATTCATTAGTGTGTGCTTGGAAATTCCTCTTAAGTCCATGGCACCCAAAATGATGGGAAGTAGTTCTGTATCTTTCTTCCACATTATCTTGACTTCTAACTGCATTTCCTGGTACTGGAGGATCTTCTCCCGTTCCACATGATTCCTACAATTGCCTGGAACCGACACCTCTATTATCAGTACTGTTCTCTTGTTTTTTTCCTTTCCCACCAGGTCTGGCTTCCTTGCATCCAGTTTATCAGTTGGCATGGAAATGTACAGGATGATCATAACCTCTTTGTTCTCAGTAATTCTCTTAGGGTTGTGGTCCCAATGTTTTCAGGTACAGCGATGTTGTAGTGTTTAAAATCCCAGTGGGTGAGGCATATCACTTTATTGAGCCTATCTATATAGAAAATTTTCACCATCTGAGCTTCGCTACAAGATGAGTAACCATTTCCAGCTCTTTTTTTTCTATGCATGCTGCAAACCATCTTGTCCACAAGCCACTGTGGAGCCCTTTTACTAAAGTGTGCTATTCAGTTCACATTTGATTTGGCGCATGTTAATTGCGTGCTCAGACCCAGAGTAACTTATGTGTATCTTGAACCCTGGTCTTTCCATTTCCAGAATTCTGCCTTAACCTACTTTTGTGATGAGCAGGGACTGTCTGACATCTTTCTGAAGGGGGTAGGCAACACACACTCGCAAAACTATACAGATGAAACTGGCACAAGGCGGAACAAACCACAGAAGGCGAAGATATCACATCCAACCTTTATTGGCATCTCATTCAGTTCAACCTTACATGGGCCTGTGTTGGCAATGGGCCTTTGTCAGGGGTCTTTGAACGCTGGAGAGTGGAACTCACTGTTACGAGTATCTGAAACAGTATCTGTGACCGTATTGCTACTACTACTACTATTAATCATTTATATAGCGCTACAGGCTGTATGCAGCGCTATACAGATACACATAAAAGATGGCCACTGCTCGTTAGAGCTTACAATCTAATCAAGAAAGACAGTACAAAAGTTGAGAACAAGGGTACAAATAAGGAAAGGTAAGAAAACAAGGAGAACAAAGGATCAGGATCCAAAGGCAACCTCATTGCAGGAAACAATGTTGCAGCTGCAGTGGTCTAGACTGTAGAGATATGTCGTGCCATGGGGCTGTTTGCTTCCATCCCCTCCAATGCCTGATGCAGACTTCCTTTTCTGGAGATGTCTAAGTAGACGCCCCAGCAGACATCCCTAACGGACACATCTAGGTTTGTGAAATCGTGTCTGCAACTGAACATGCCTGCACTTTTTTCCAGATGATTTGGCTTAGACATCCCAGATTGCACTTGGACAAATCTTCTAAAATTCCCCTCAGTGCTATTACCAGGGGTGCACTTACCTCCACTACAGAAGCTTTGCACTTAGCGCACATTAGTTTATGCGCTAAACATTCATTAAGTGCAAAAACATAGCACACTTTAGTAAAACGGACCCCTTTGTTGAATAAGCCTCCAAAGAATACTTTGAAAAAACCTATAAAGTTCATGTCTGAATATCTTGTTACTCGTATAATTAATTTTTTATAGCTCATGCAAACCTCTGCTGCTATGTGGACACAACAAATATCAATTTCTGAATTGATGCTGAATTAGACCATTAGTGCTAGATGGTATCTGTTGCCCCATACAGATATATCAGAGCACTATACTGCAAGCTGTTAGAGGACCTTTGCAGAGACAGGATGGATACATCAAAAGGCTCATTCATGAAGTTTAGAACAATAGTTCCTAAACCTGTCATGATGGACTCCTAGTCAGTCAGGTTTTCAGGATAGCTGACAGGTAAATCTTTACGGGAAATGATTAAAAACATACATAGATGCAGACAGAAGAATAAGAAGGTCGGGATCCAAGAGCAGTCTTGAAGAGATGAGTTTTTAGCCTCTGGTTCTTTTCAAATCCATGCTAAAAATTCATCTCTTCAAGGCTGCTTTTGGATCCTGACCCCTTATTCTCCTATCTGTACCCATATATGTTTTAATCATTTCATGTAAAGATTAACCATAGTCCACTATCTGTTCTGTTTGTCCATCTTAACAGATTGTAAGCTCTGTGGAGCAGCAGGGGATTTCTCTTATACGTATATATACAACTCTTTGTATGCCTAGTAGCACCATATAAATGATTAGTTAATAGTAATAGATTTGCATGCACTGGCTCTATTGCATGCATATTTGTCTCATACACATTTTTTGTGGATATCCTAGAAACCCAACTGGCTGGAGTATCCCAGGACAGGTTTGGGGGATCCTAGATGGGGACTACAAGGGAGTAGAGCTCCAGAATTTCCAGAATAAGAACTGCTACTTTATTTGCTTAATTCTCATGTTCTTTGCCATTGGTCAATGGCAAAATGGAAAGGGAAAATATGAGGGTTATCTTCAGGGCCCCAAAACCTCCATGTGGTAGTCTTCCATAATGGAGTTCATGCAGCCTCGTGGTCCTGAGGAGTCTGATGGCTTCACTGAGGGTATGGTAGAAGAACATTCGTCCTACCAGAAGAAGAGGTTTCTTTGAGCATGTGCCTGCTGGTGCCCACACTGAGAGAAATGATAGTTTACCCACGCATGCCCAATCATTTCCCGTAAAGATTTGCCTGCAAGCAATACCTTCTCTGAGGAATCCACAGGGTTTGGTGGATCTGGTATTGACTGGGGGCTCGGAAGCAGTATTTGTAAGATCAGGCTCAAAGCAGGGAGGTGACTGTAGATAGAACAGAAGTTGTTTTCTCTTTCAGAAGTGGGAGTAAGTTGTCTTGAATGTAATTTGTCATCACTACAGCAGCCTTTGCTACATTAAATAAAAGATACCTCTGAGCAAACCTTCCATTGTGGTATAAGATTATTTGTTTATGGTTATTCACAGATGTTCTCATACACCTATGATTCTTACATCAAAGTGTTTTACAATAATAAAATAACTAAGATAAAAATATAAATAGTTAAAGAAAATATAAAAAAGGAAGTTCTCTGCCACCAACCACGATCCCAGCACTAGAGCCCCTAACCCTTTACCCTTGGACGACCTTATTCTGTCTAATCTTCTCTGACTTCCATGAAGTCTCCCATTTCTTCTTTAGCTTTTTTCACTTCAGACTGTTACAAGTGTTTGCAAGTTCATCTGTCTGGTTGCTCAGGGGCTGATGGTGGTCAATTTTGGGCAACAAGTTAAGACAGTGATATTAACATAGTCTGTCCTTTTGCAGGGCAAGAGTCTGATTCTCAGTAAATTGGAGAATTTAGAATTTCACTCTAGGATTTTGAATCTCAGGATCCTCAGTTTTCCAGTTACACTATAAATCTCCCCCTGCAAGTCCTTTAAACAGTACTTAAGACACTTTTGAAATAGTTACAAAAGCAGGCCCCTTATGACTAAAGGCTTTTATTTGCACACTGGAAAGAGAACAGAAGATTAAGGGAGACTTGAGCAGAAGAGTGAAGAGGTGTCTGTGGATAGTTTGGACATGACTGTAATCTTAGATGACTCTGATTGGGAAATAACCAGACTTTCTACTTTGTTGGTCACTTTTGTCTTTTCCCTAAACAGACCATATACTGTGCTTGTTTTCTCAGAAGCATCAATTACTTTTCTGTGGTCAAAAGGTCTGGATTTTCCAGATGTCTCTAAGGTTGCTCCAGAGTGTGGACATTTTTGGAAATTGCCAGAAGGCAGTGGCCTTTGGGTATTAAAGTCTGCATCTGTTTTCCTTGTAAATGTTTAATTTACGTAGGTAACATCTAATGTTTTTTTGAACTATCATAGTTACATTTCTTTTTAGATTCTAAAAAAGCCTGAGTGAGTGAAATCAGTGGGACCATAGACTGTCCATTCTAGGTTGACCCTTAAAAATATGCAGGGTATGTTTAATCCCTTTTTGATAATTTTCCTTTTAAATTTTTCCTTTGCTTTTGTTCCTCTTTTTTCCTTTGGGTCTTCTGCTTCTTTGTGTGGTCTAATATTATGGGATTCTAAGATGGCGTCTGAAGTTTATTGTTTATTTTCTGTCTTTATGGGGTATGTTTACTAAAGGGTGTTAAGGTAGAAGGCATTAGCGAGTATTAATGGCAGTGATAAGAGGTGTTAAATGCGAAAAGAGCTCTGGGCATGTAGAAGACGTTCCGGCATAAAGAGCTCTATGGGCCATTTAACATGCATTAATAGGACATTGGGCGTTAAGGTGTCAAGTATGCACCATAACGTTCAAAAACGGCTGTAACCCCAACGCTGGATAGAGGAGCACCAAGGAAAGTCAATGTAAAGGTGATGGATAGAAGGACAGGTGGGAGCTGATGGACCTGCCAGATCTGTGGGCACACTATGTGGCAGTCAGAAAATTGGATGAGCATGTTGGAGGCAGCTGTACCAATGCACAGGGGTGTGCCAATGTAAAACGATGCAATGTCAGTGTATGGCAAAGGAGGGGAAGATGTGTCCTCCAGTGGAGTCAGCAGTGGCAGGATGTGTGCAGTGAAAGGAGGACAGAGTAGGAGTGGTGAAGTACAGATAAGGCACAGGAGAGGTGTGCGTTTAGAGCCAAAATGAGGAAAAGAGTACCAGTGTAGGCAATGGTGTAAAGACCTGCACAAGAAGACATGACTGCGCACAGCCAACAGAGGTGGATGGATGGATTGAAGGAAGGATGGTGGCAGAGGAGAGGGTGGTATGGGCTGGCAGCACCGATGTGCCATAGGTGCCATACCCAACATATTTGTACTGTGTGTGAAAATGTGAACCACCGCCACATGGAAGGCCCGATACCAGACATGTGGGTCTCACACCTGTCCCAGCCACAGAGCCACCATACAACACCCCAGACAAATGTGCAGATAACAATTGGACAGGTGTCATACAAACTGGGCAAATTGGGTGCGTAAGGGCATGAGATGATACCTGCAGGTGGCTATCTGAGGAGTAGGATGTGAGTGCATGTATTGTGCAGATGTGATGGAGCCAGAGCTACACAGTCATAATCATTATGGCATATGTGACTCATGTTGCACAAGCAGTTTACAGCTGTGTGCATGTAACTGCCTGTTAGTATACCACTGCATCAGTGCAGTCACGTTGGGATACCTTCTACCGAAAATGTAATGTCTGATGAAAAACAGGGACTGTAGGAACCTGCAGTCAGCTGAGGCAATGGAGGATTAGGTGACCTGCCCAAGGCCAGAAGGAAGTATGGGCAATCCATGAAGAGTGTTGCATACATTAAAATGCACTATAAAACCTTCAAAAGTGTCACAAAAGGAGTGCTGGTATTCTGGGTCCCAAGCCTGTGCCATGACCATTATGCCATACCTCCAAGCAGTTACCAGACATCTGTGGGGTGAACATGTATGACCCCCTGCTATGTGCTGTAGCACAGCCAATAAAGCCATTCTCTCAGAAGGACATGATGGCGAATAGTCTGTTTGCTGGCCCAAATTGTGGGCAGAACGCATAACAAACTATAAGGCTGTGTGTCTGCCAGTCACAGCAGAGCCCTGATTGTTACAAGCATGAAAATGATCTGAGTAGCACACAGTCACAAAAAGAACAAGTAGGAATCAAACCTCTATCCCCTGCTTATGGAGACATTGCACTAACCAGTAGGCTACACCTCTCTGCACAGCAATGGCTGGATACAAAGAGACTGCAGGTCACTGCATAAAAAGTCTACTGTTGTGCCAGTATAGGTTAATCCCTTCAGTATCCATGATGCAGTGCACATGCAGAACAGCAGTCTGCAGCTGATCACCAAATGGAGAATGCACTGATCCATCACCTCAGCTCAGTAAGATGCACTGACAGTGTGTGATACAAGTAAAGAGCAGCTACAAACAGTGCTACTGAGCAGTTTCTGCAGTCACTCTGAGGATGAGGATGGGCACCCAGCCCTTGGTCCCCAGACCTTGCACTGCTAGAGATCCACATCATTGCCAGTGTGTGGCTGTTATTGTCTGTAGTGTGTTATGCTAGTCATCTTATTTAATGCAGAATTGCAGCATGCTGTAGGTGGCTGTCACATCTGTGTCCTGCCCCGCTTGGACAAGAGCCCTCCTAGAACCAGGTATGTCCATGCCCAGTGTTACAGCAGCAGGTGCGATGCATGACAACTGCAGTGGGGAACTGTTGTCACCATCCTGCTGGTCCTGCCATGACCACAGTGAGCAGAGCAGGAATGGCTCCTGTCCCAACCAACTGGAACTACCAATCCACCACAGCAAGCACAATTAGACTGCACCTGCTGCCCTCCACAGAGCTGTCTCAGTCATGCTCATACCAAATGGGGCCATTCTGCTGGTCAGCACACACTGTATGTATGCAGGGTGAGCATGTGGCATAGTGACTGACCTCCCAGAAGGGGAGTGCACCCATATCATTGGAGTAGCATACTATATAAGCACTATGTGGATACATAGCTGTGCTATGGTCACAGCTCAGTCAGAGTGAGAATGTCCTCACAGTGTGAACTGCTGTGGCCACCCAGGCCATGCACATGGCAGACAGGCACTATGAAGTCTCAGCCATTGACCCTACCTCTGATGCAGACACATCTTGGGGAAACTACTCTGTTTATGGCCATATGCACAATTCTATGGCCCTCATCATGCACATTTGCAGACTAATGCTGGGATCAGCTTAGGCAATGTGAGGCGCAGTGCAGAAGGCCGCACACACATTGTCAAGCAAAAGTGGAGATGGTTGGCATTCCTACCTGCCACTCTGGTCTCCATATCAGCTCAAGCATTGTTAATGTGTGCTCATTATGCAGGCGCTAGTAGCGGCCTCTGACATTAATGCCTGCTTAGTGTGTTGGTGCTATCAGGCTGACTTTCCATGCAGTTGTGGATAGTGGAGTCTGTCTGTACCTTTGCTGGCAATTCATTCAGGGTTGCACATGCTGGTGCTGTACCTGCACTGTAGGATAAAGTTTACCCACAGTGACATGCAATACATGAGCTACACCCAGGTCTTGAACCTCTGACCATCTACGCACTGGCTTTGTGTGTTGAGCCACAGAGCTGCCATATAGATTCAATACTCCCTGTGTGGAGCTGTTGTCATTGACAGGATGAATACGGGCCTATGTAGGGGTCTTCCTATGTCTTATCCATGGCCGAATGATCCACATGGTTCCCTAGACCAGTGACATGGGCTAATGATCAGAGTGGGTGATCTGTCGTCCATTCTATCCCTCCCTCCCATTGTGGTCCACCCACCAGTTTATTGCTGCAGGTGACCTCACTGATGTTGCACCCATGCAGCTGTGCACACCTTGCCACTCATGCCCCCCTCCACTAGGGATGTGGGCACCTATCATGCTATGTCTGTCCTCAGCAGAGTGGGATCCGCATGTGCTCTGCTGTCCCTGGCACTGAAATGTTCCCCATTAGGCAGACCTTGGTAAATGTTGCGATCTGTAGGACACACAGGGCCAGGACAAGGGGGCTGCTGCACCTGCCACCAACGTACCCACACCATGCTGATATGCCAGCATGCTCTCAGGTGGGGTTGTGTGCAGTCCCAGCACATCCATCATGCGATTTTGGTGGATGTCTAGGGTGCCAGGTCCGGATGGAGGAACAGAGGCACACTTTGATGGCCACGACACCCCCCTAACCAGTCGCTGCTGCTGGGACGCCATCCCCACCTGCCACCAATATGTTCCAGGGGGAGGAGGACAGTCGCAGCTGTGGTATTTCCCCATGCGCCTGCATCTTGTCCCACAGGTGCTCCTTGTGGTCTTGGGCAAGCCACTTAACCCTCCATTGCCCATGTTCCCTGTAAGTATTAGTGTATGTGTCTCATATTCCCTCGTGTTAAATGTATCCCCCAATTGTGTTGTGACCACTTTGATTGAAGGATAAGGTGGTATACAAAACTGTCTAAATAAATAAATAAATCTTGCAGCTCCCTATGGTGCTACAGCTGCTGGTGCTCTTGACCTTTTCCTCTGGAGTTGGCTTCAGCAGCAGCGGGGGGAGGGGGGAGGCCATTAAGGATTTTTGCCTAGGGTACCAGGAACCCTTAGATTGCCCTATGTGGCAAATCACCTTTCCGCAGATCACCTTTCTGCAGCAGTAGTATGTCTGTGTGCCACCACTGTCACTGTGGAATCAGGACAGACATCAGAGATGTGCCACCTGGGCAGCTGCCTGGTCTGCCTTGTGCACCAGCAACCCCCACAACATGACCCACATGCCACCTCCTTTGCCCCATTTGCACCACCAACATAGTGCCCTTTCATACTTGGGCACCATGCTGCTGCTGCTAATGGAGCATTACTATCACTGCCTGGGGCTCCCCTGTGTATGGATCACATTGCAGACAGTTAAATAGGCAAAATACACCCTTTCCACAAGGTTTTACTTGGCGTTAGGGTTCCAGCATTAAAGGGCTTTAACACATGTTGCGCAACAGGTGTTAAGGGAGCACCCACTGTTATCGCCCACTCTCCACCCCATTAACGCCCACTTTCCGCCTACTGAGCCCTTAATGCTGCAGGAGCCTTTAATGCCCGTTAATGAAACTTTTTCGGAGCGTTAAGGGTGCAGGGGTGCCAATAACAGGCGTTAACGGCACACTGGCTCCCTTAACACCCTTTAGTAAAGATACCCCTATGTATTGTGATTATATGCCCTGGTTGCATTAATTTATGATGTTATGTCATATTTTGAAATTAAGAAAAAAAGAAGAAGAAAGAGTTCTTTATGCTGGGAATGGTGAATTTATGCAGTATTTAGCCATTTTGTTATACCACTAAATCTATAAGTCTAAGCGGGTCACATAAGAACAAAATGGCCAAAAGGGCCTTACATAGAACATTAACACATTGTTACAGCTAGTAAGATAATAGAAGAACATAGTAACTGGTTAACTATCATAAATTAATAAATTTGCACACAGAATCCTGTATGTAACATTAACTTTCCACTTGACCCTCAGCAATTTGGATTTCGACCCAACCACAGGGTTGAAACTCTACTAACTGCCCTCACTGACAACCCAATTAGAGGCACTGACAAACCTAACAAAGGATTCATCTTCATTTTTCTCAACATCTAGGCAGTCTTTGACTCTGTCCCGCATAACCTAATCCTTCAATGACTCCAAGCTATTGGGTTGAGTGGAACTACTCTAAAATGGTTCAAATCCTATCTCACTGAGCAGCAGATCCAAGTCAGAATGGGCACCAAGAAATTGGCACCATTTACGTGGGACCATCCTTGCTCTTCAACATCTTCCTACAGCCAGTATGCGCAAACATGCAGGCACATAACATACTCTAACACATTAATGTGGATGACATCATGATCTACATACCATTCTCTACCAACAGCCCAATAGTCCCACTCATTGAGAAATGTTTCAGTTCCATCACAAGTTGGCTCTTCGAACACATGACCATAAACCACAAGACAACATCATTTGCTATGCATCACCAAAGACAACAATTTTATACCGCCTACTACTATAACCTTTGCAGGAACACAGCTGCAAGTCAAACCAAACGTTCACTACCTAGGAGTAACACTAGATCAAGGCCTAGCCCTCATATCAACATATTATTTATCTAGGCTTATATACCACCTTTCTACCAGTCAAAGCAGTGTGCATTCAGGTACTGTATATATATTTTTCCCTTGTCCCCAAAGGGCTCACAATCTATGTTTTTGTACCTGAGGCAACAGAGGGTTAAGTGGCTTGCCCAAGGCCACAAGGAACACTTATGGGACTAGAAACCCCAATCCTTCCAGCCCAAGGTAACTTGCCCCAACCACTAGGACACTCCTCCACAAGCTCAAAACCATACAACACCTCAAGCCACTTCTGAACCCCCCCATATCCAAAAAATGTTTCAAGCACTCATCTTCTCCCACCTAGACTACTGTAACCTAATCTTCCAAGGCCTGCCTAAATGCACACTCCACCCAATCCAACTAGCCCAAAATACAGCTGCAAGGATCCTATGCAATGCCTCCAGTGCTGAACACATCACCCCAATACCCAAACAACTGCATTGGCTACCCATAGCGAAGCGAGTAAAGTACAAAGCCCTGCTTACAGTCTTCAAAATAAATCATGACCAGTCATCAATCTATCTCCAATCCCTCATAGAGAAAACACCCAGCAACAGATCCAGAAGAACACACATCCTTAACACACTACACACTCCATCAATAATTACCAAGACCAATCACACCACCTCCAAGAGAGCCTTCTCCCTGTTTGCCCCAACCTTTTGGAACAAACTACTGGATGACCTTCATGCCATGGATGATTTAGCAACCTTCAGAAAAAATACAGATAAAACACCTCTGTCTTGGACACTTCATTGATCCAACATAGCTGATCGGATTTAATGGACCACTGACCTTCTAATTGCAACTAACCACAATTGCACATAGGATTCTGTATGTAAAACAATTGTAAGCACTTCAATAAACATTTTTAAAATCAACTTGGCTAAGTTACAATAAATCCTAATTTGTGGATCTACTCTAATCAGTTTCTTGGAGTCAGGCAAAGGTTTTTAATCCAAGAATGTAATTTGTTCAAGTTCTGTAGGGATTTCTTTTTTCCCCCATGGATTTTCACAATAAAATTAATGCCCAAACAAAAGCTAAACTAGTTGGATTGTTGGTTTTATTCAGGTAAAGGAAAGAATTATTCAGCTAGTGATAGGAGACATCATACATACAACTCCAGTTGTTTGTGACAAAGGTTGTATTTAGGTTTTATCATTGCATCACACTGAAAATGCATTACATAAGAACATAAGAACATAAGATATGCCATACTGGGTCAGACCAAGGTCCATCAAGCCCAGTATTCTGTTTCCAACAGTGGCCAATCTAGGTCATACGTACCTAGCAGTTTCCCCAAGGGACACAGGTTCCACAATGCTTGTATTGGTTCAAGCATTGATATCCTGGGTCCCTTCTTAATAATGGTTTATGGACCTTTCCTCCAGGAACTTGTCCAAACCTTTTTTAAACCCAGCTACACTAACAGCCTTTACTACATCCTCCGGTAACAAATTCCAGAGTTTGATTACACGTTGAGTGAAAAAATATTTTCTTTTATTAGTCTTAAAAAGTTTACCCTGTAGCTTCATTGCATGTCCCCTAGTCTTTCTATATTCTGATAAGGTAAACAATCGATCTACGTTTACCCGTTCCACTCCGTTCATTAATTTATAGACTTCTATCATATCTCCCCTCAGCCGTCTCTTTTCCAGGTTAAAGAGCCCCAACCTTTTTAGCCTTTCTTCATAGGAGTAGCCTTCCATCCCCTTTACCATTTTGGTGGCTCTTCTCTGAACCTTTTCTAAAATTGCTATATCCTTTTTAAGATATGGCGACCAGAATTGCACACAATATTCAAGGTGCGGTCTCACCATGGAACGATATAGAGGCATTATAATATCTTTTGTTTTATTTTCCATTCCTTTCCTTATCATACCTAGCATTCTATTTGCTCTCTTGGCCGCCGCTGCACACTGGGCCGAGGGTTTTAACATGGTATCCACAAGGACGCCTAAATCTTTTTCTTGGGTGGTGGTTCCTAATGTGGAACCTTGCATCGTGTAACCATAGTTTGGGTTGTTCTTCCCTAGGTGCATAATCTTGCACTTCTCCACATTAAATTTCATCTGCCATTTTGATGCCCAGTCTTCCAATTTATCAAGATCCTCTTGCAATTTTCCACAATCCTCCTGGGTTTTAACAACTTTAAATAGTTTTGTGTCATCAGCAAATTTGATAACCTCACTCGTTATTCCACTTTCCAGGTCATTTATGAATATGTCAAAAAGCAGCGGACCCAGCACAGATCCCTGGGGTACACCACTATTCACCTTTCTCCATTGGGAAAATTGGCCATTTAGCCCTACCCTCTGCTTTCTATCTTTTAACCAGTTCCTGATCCACAGTAGTACACTGCCTCCTATCCCATGACTCTTTAGTTTTGCCAAAAGTCTCTCATGAGGGACCTTGTCAAAGGCTTTCTGAAAGTCCAGATACACAATATCAACCGACTCACCTTTGTCCACCTGTTTATTCACTCCTTCAAAAAAACATTACATTGAGCATGACATATTGAAAACTCTTCTCCCATTTCATGGCCTTGGTGAAAAGACCTCTTGCTTCAAAAGTCTCATAGACTTTTAATCTTGGCCTTGGAAGAGCATCAGTCATTGGTTCATGTATACACTACCCAGTCATATAGTGAGAACACGCTTGATATGTTTGGACAGATTGTATGTTCAGAACTAAGAGCATTCTATAGGTAGTTTAGATTTTGTCACTCTCATTGCTAAGCCTTCCAAGTCCACATTGCTGTCCAAAAGGCAGCAAATGCTAGCTGAGCAGGATAGGAACACTCGGTGCATCTTCTTCCAAATAACCCTTCAACGTTCATCAGTTGAAAGGCATGAATAAAGTTAGCAAGCTGAAGGCTTAATTTTAAAAAGTGCTATTTAAGTGAAGTGTGCTCAGGCAGCCGGCACTATCAAACTGAAAGATAATTGTGTAAGATTCAGAACAATTTTCAAGTGCTTGACTTTTTTCAGTTGATACTTGTTGGGAATTTGCCATTGATGAAGACTGATGAAGTCTATGCGTGAATCACATTTCACCTAATTTAAAGTAACTTGGAGGAATCCAGCCATCGTTTGCATCTCTTTAGCCGCTGTACAGTCATGCCATTTTATTCCAGGATAAAAGGTATAAAGAATTCGATGGCAGATAGGAGATGTGTTTGTCTCCTAATTCTCATCTGCTGTAACATGAGTCCCATGAGTCCTAACAAATAGTAGTCTGACTTTTAAACACAAAAGGCAAAGAAAAAACTGAGGAGCAGCAGCTCACAATTGAATTGGTTCATTTTACAGTCTGACATTATTATTTCTGAGCTTCTGACAAAATGGAGGTTTACAACAGAGCTGACAAATGGCCCAGATTGTGGAGGGAGACTTCTGTCGTCAGGGTATTTTTTTCATTAATTGAGTTAGGGGTTTTTTTTTGCTCATGCCTTTTCAGTATTAACCCACGGCAAGTTGCATTCAAGTACAGTAGCTATTTCCCAGTCTATGGAGAGCTTACAATCTTGTACCAGAAGCAATGGAAAGTTAAGCGATTTGCCCAGTCACAAGGAGCATCAATGGGACCTAAACTCTGACTTAGCTGGTTCTTAGCCCACTGTTCTAACCACTAGGCTTCTCCTTCACTCCAAACTAAGCAATACGTATTTTCAAATATGATTTTTACATAGTTTTTCTGCTACAATAGTAGCTTTAGTTGTGGATATGTATTTAATGGGATTTTTTTATACCATTTTATCATTTCAGTCAAAGCAGTTTACATTGTAACTTAAACTTGGTAATGTACATTAAACAGGAACATTGATAACTTGGGGGTATGTTTACTAAACTTGCGGTAACGTTCCCCGCGTTAGATCTCCCGGATGCCCATATTAAGGAATGGGCAGTGCATCATCACGGCAAGCCATGTCAGGTAAGGCGTGGCACAGGGCGCCCTAGGCTAACGCGCATTACATAGCGCCGTGCAAGGCACCTAACCTAAGGCGCCCTATAAGGTGTCCCACAAAGTGCCGTAAACTAAGGTGCCCCAGGTCCAGGTGCCACAATGATGTTAAGGTGACCCAAGATATGGTGCCGTAAGGGCAGTAAGGTGGCCCAAGTTGACAAGCATGAAATGTAAGGCTGAAACCCAGATGTAACCCTAACACTGCACCGAGCACCAAGCAAAGGCAATGGACAAGTGATGGAAGGAAGGAGAGGTGGGAGCTGATGGACCCACCAAGTCTGGTGCAGCCTATGTGGCAGCTGGTAAAGTGGACAAACATATCAGAGGCAGCTGTACAGATGCATAGGGTGTTGGCAATGTAAACTGCTACAATGACAGTGGCAGAGGATGGGGATACATGTCCACCAGTGGAGGTAGAGGTGGCAAGACAAGTGCAATGATAGGACAGAGGAGTAGTAGTGCCATGCAGAGCAGACACAGGAGAGGCAAGTATGAAGAGCCGCAATGCAGAAAAGTGTACCAACGCAGGACATGGGATAGCTGCCTGCACATGAAGACAGGACGCCACATAGCTGACACACGCAGATAGACGGACAGAAGGATGGTTGGCAGCTGTGATGAGGGTATTATGGGCTGACAGCACAGATTTGCAGAGATATGACTGTCCAAAGGAATGACAAGTAGTTGTATAGGACAGGCATAAAAAAGGAGAACAAAGAGAAATCGAACCCATGACCAGTGGGCAAAATGTCAATGCACAAACCAGTAGGCTACACCACCACGTTGAGTTCTACAGCAATGTCTGCATACAAGAACACTGCAGGACACTACACAAAACGCCTGTTGTGTGCCAGGATAGGGCAATCCCACCAGTACCCATGATGCAACACAAATGCAGAACAGACATCCACAGCTGATATCGCAGTCTGTAATTGGAACAAGAGACACAGATAAACATACACACACACACACCATGAAATGGAATGCCATGAACACAGCATGCCAAAGAGCATAGATCCCAAATAGAAGGGATGTCAGGGGCCTGCAGAGGGGACAGCCATGTGGATGGTCTGTGGACAAGGGCAAAACGGGGAACAGAACCAAAAAGGAGCACATGAGAATCAAACCTGCATACCAACATATCCAACACCAGCATCACAACATCACTAATCCCCCAAGCCAACTGCTCACTTGGACAGCACAATGAAAAGGACCATATGTAACAGCTAATATGTGACAGACAGGCTGCATAGAGGGCACACTGTGGTGCACAGTGAAGAGAAGGGAGGGTGTGTGGAGAGGTGATGAAGATGCAGTCATTGCATGCTAAGGTTAGCAGAACACAAGAAAAGAAAAGGAATGGAACATGCTGGAATCAAACCCACAACCTATGGTGGCCCAATGCATGTCTCTAACCACTATCCCAAACAACCACAGCAACTACAATGCTAATATGTACCACCAAATGGAATGTGTATATGGAAAGTCAAAGTACCCTGTGAGGTGGCAGATGGCTGGCACACAGACAGCTGTCACTGATCAAGGAGGTGAGCACAGGTACAAAACATCTCCACCATGTGGTGGTAGGGGGTGTCAGGGTCTGCTCCAGCCTTGTGGTGTTCCCGTATCACAGGAAAGCACAGGGCATGTGGCACCATGGTGTGTACACCCCCTGGGGGCCACATGACTGGATGGCTGGTGAGCTGCGCTGTCCATCATGGCCTCATGCAGCATGCGCATCTCACCAGCCATCCGCGACATGGCTTCTACCACCTGCCCCAGGGCGCGGCTCTGTGCCCGCTGAGCCTGGGCCACAGCACACAGTACCACAGATAGTTGGCGTACACACATGCCACCACACAGACACCATGTGCCTGGTGTGTGTGTGGTGGCATCTGCAGATGTCCCGTCTGTGGCAATGTATGGTGTCACTATGCCCAGGCAGCCCACATTGCTGGACACATGGGGCAGGTCGCAGGGGCCCCCAGTGGCCTGTGCTGTCCTGTGACCCCAACCCCCATCCCAGCCCCCCTCCTTGTCCATCCCGTCCCCTCCTCCACCCCCTCCCTGTCCATCCCACCCCCTCCTCCACCCCTCCCCCCATCCCACACCCCCACCACCACTCTCCCCCTTCGGTGGCATCCCCCTCCGTCTCCCCCGCTGCACCGCAATTGTCAGCAGCCACCGGCACCGGTGGACCATGCAGCTTGTGATGTAGCAGGCTCTTATGAAGCAAGGGAAACTGATAGTGATCCAGTGGAGAGGGCCGGTACTGCAGGGGAATGCAGGATTTTCTCTGTTGAGAGGAAAAAAGAATGCAGAGCTAATCAGGAACCACTCGTCACTTCAAGGCAGGTGAGAAGCCAAGTCCCTGATTGGGCACGCCCAAGCAGGAGGCGGGCAGTGCAGCACTCAGCCAGCTTGTTAAAAACCCAGAAACAGTTAGACAAGAGAGAGGACCACCAGGAGGGGAACCAAGGACACAAGCACCTGGACGAGGACAGGTCAGATGACCAGGAACAGGAACCGAGAGAGAGAGCCACTAAGCAGCTGTGATCCAAGAAGGAGCAGACAGGAGATGGGAGACTCAAGGGCAGAGAAAGATTTCTGGAAGCAGAAGAATTCTAAGGCACTGAGAGACCCAAGGCTGCAGCTCAGGAGTTTAAAGGACCCAGAAGAACCTTGGAATAGGAGGCATAGGGATAAGGAATTACCCTGGAAGAAGCCCAAGCACAAGGTATCTAGTGGGTGTGGCACGGCTAGCAAACTTAACAGTGGAAAGCCAGAAAGAGTGGATTTTAATTGTGAAAGACAGGATAAAGGCAGAAAGTTTGATAATAACTGGTTAAGTCAAGAAAAGCCTGACTGTCTTCCTTTTAACACTCTGAGAGATTCACTAAACACAGCCGAAGCGTTTTACCCTGCACTGCCATGTGGAGATAGGTGGGGGAAGGGAAATGCTTGCACGCTGAAATGTTGTCCAAGTAAAAGCACTGATAATTGCCAAGAGATAAGTAATATAAACAAGCATTTACCTGAAGGAGGATTTGCTCAGCCTAGCTCAGAAAATACACAGGTTGAATTACTTCTCAGTGAATTCAGAGAGTTCCTTAAAAGCAGAGCAGTTTCTACTCAGAACGTAGCAAAGCCATTGATCAGCTGGCAAGAAGAAATGCCTTTAATTTCTTTGCCATCTACAGAACAGGAAGTCCCGATGGATTGCTCTACTTGTATGATTCCAAAGGACATTTAACTGATTTGCATGCCAGTGTTGGATGTAAGAAAATAGCAAAGTTACCTCACTGTTTGCTGTGATAAAAGGGCTTATGTGAAGTGAATAAGTGGAAGCATATTCTGTTGAATTCAGGAGCAGTGCTGGTATCAGAGTTTCTGTTACCTTAATGAAAAGGAGATCACATGACAGGTGAATGTGATCAGTAATGGACATTCAGTTAAGCAGTGAAAAAAAAGCCTTGTTTAAGTTCAGTTTCTCCATCTTGTTTTGTGCCATATTATTTCATTGACGTCTGCTGCATTTGAACTGCGTAAGCGGGAAATAAACCTCACAAAAAAGAAATATTCTTTGCCTTGCCTTATCACTTGAGCACCAACACAACTACAACATTAACCCTCAAGGGCATTCAAGGCCAGCCCCTCTCCTTAACCCTCAAGGTCCAGGGAGTGGGTGGGTGGCAAGCTGTAGCCCTGATCCAAATGGGGTCCCGGCAGCATCAGCATCTGCTGTGGGGAGAAAGAAGACAATACCACGGTGCCCATGTGTCAGCTACATCACTGGAATATAGTAGGTGGCCACACAGGCTGCATCACTCACCGTCCCCGTGGACCATTGCCCCCCGCTGTAGCCTCTTTAGGAGGTGAGGGTGATGCAACCGCATTTCCAGAGCCTTCCTGCAAAGATCCACCACCTGGGGGTACAGCAATGGAAATGGACTGTTAGGGGACAGACATCTCTGCCCAATGGCAGATGCACATCACACATGGATGTGGGCACCAGGGTGCCGCCCCTGATGTATACTGTTGGTCCAAAGCTAGCTGTGGCCAACGCCACCTGCATGTGTGCGAGTGAGGCATGCCATGTGCTGATGGCCCCCATGTGTCATGTGTGCTACAACCCAAGCACCCCATGCCTACCTGACATTCTGCCCCTGTGTGGCATGGTTTCCCCATGGCAATTGTGGCTGTGTCATGGTTCAGATCATGTTCAATGTGCCAGCAGTGCTGTATGGTGCAGTTATCCATGTGCTGCGTTGCAAAGGGGTGGTTGGAGCATCTGTCACAGCCGACACATATGTGCCTGATCTCCATGACTGCTCCACCATATGATGTGCCCAAGACATGTGTTGACCATATGTTGCGAGTGCATATGCCCATGCCACAGTGGTCCATGGTGGCACTGTGGCACATGTGGTCAGCCAGTATGGGAGGCATAAAGCAACAGACGCACCCATGAAGGTCCAGGGGATGTATCATGGACCTCTCCGTATGGTCCAGGGGCCACCTGGGCCTGGGGCAGACATGTGCACATCAACCTGTTCATTTGCTTTGGGTCAAGGTTGATCCACAAACCTGTCCAGTACCCATGTTGCCCCTGTATGCTATTTGTGTTGATTGCTGGCTACTGTGTTGCACCCCTTACTTTGTGTGACAGTCCCTATGCACGTACCTCACGTGGGTAGGCAGTAGCTCCACTGAAACTCCTGGTGAGGTGCCTCCATGCCCCCTCCCCCTCCTGAGAATGTGCTGCCTGGTATAGCCCTGGAACAGGCGCCTCTGCCGGTTGCAGATGAGGTGGGCAAGGAGGTGCAGGTCGTTATGTGAGAACGCCGGCATTAGTGCATTGGCCGCCATCCTGTCTGCTATGTGCAGTACATGCATGACTACATGACACAATATAAATGCATCTGCGTGGTAAAGCGCGTTCCTTTGCATGGTCCTACGCACCCGACACACATGTGCCGTCTGTGACATGTGTTACGGTGCATTGTACAGCACATTGGACAACAGCGCCTTACTTTGCGGTGCCTTACAATGCGGCATGGGCTAATGCACCTTATAGGCACCATCGGTTAGGTCTCTGAGATGAGGGTGTACCTGGCTGCATGCACAGATTGCAAATATGTGTCTGACTGTTACAGGCATGAGATGGATGTGCGTCAGCCAGGCCTACCAAAATTAGACCAATGGGGGATTGAGCCCATGACCCCTCGCTACAAGGTCAGTGTATTAACCAGTGACCCACCCCTCCCTGGCATTTGTCAAACCAATGGCTGCCTACAGAGAGATCTCAAGTCACTGCCGAAACTGTCTGCTGTGTTTGCCAAGATAGGGTAAACCCATCGGTAACCATGATGCCCTGCACATGAAGAGCAGCACTCTACAGCTGGTCCCCAGATGGGGAGTGCACCTCCCCAGCACCTCAGCTTGGTAGGTGAAACTGACCCTGTGGGATACACTGAGGAGCCCAAACCCAGGTCAGGGACATCAATAACAAACCACAGAGCCTACTGCCCACCCAGACATCCCAAAGAAAGGGACCATATGTAGGCACCAGCATGTGATGGATAAGCTGCATGGAGAGGACAATGCACTGCACAGTGAAGAGAGGAAGGGTGTGTGGAGAGGTGAGGAAGCTGGCTCCAGAACAAAAGAAAAGGAAAGGAACATGTGGGACTCAAACCTGCAACCCATGGCTTTCCGACACATGTTCTGAACCACTATCCCAAACAACCACAACAAGTGCAATGCAAATATGTGTGTATGGAAACCCTCAGCACCCTGTGAGGTGGCAGACGGATGGCACACAGACAACTGCCAGTGGTCCAGGATGGTCAGTGTGGTGATGCAGCAGCAGAGACAAATGTCTGTCCAACATGTCACACCAAAGTCACTGGTCCGTCAACAGATGATGAGCAGGAAAGATCATGTCCAGGAGATGCATTGTGTGCACATGTAGACAGTACTGTAGGTGCTGCATGTGGAGGACCAAATATACAGGAGTCATGAAATGTCCACAAAGGCATACGTGCCTGGCAGTACAGGGTACACAAGCCTGGAAAAGCATACACAGCTAGATGTCTGCTAGTCTACACACATATGTATGTAATGGGTGTCAGAGACTACCTATGATATCAAGCAAAGCAGTGTACAGAGCAACATAAACCTGGTAATGTACATCAGAGAGTGACAATGATTAACTGGATCCCATCAGAGCAATGCAGGGAAAGTGGCCTGACAAATGCTACACTGGGAATTGAACCTAGGTCCCTGGGTACCCAGACCAGTGTGCGAACCATAATGCCACAGCAAGACATAAACATCTCTGCAATGGATGATGTGTAGACAAGGAGGCAGGCGCATATCCAATCCATCCCGCTGCCACTGTCAGCACCAGTGTCAATGAACACCAATGCCAGCTATGTCCGACACACACATCCCAGGTGGGGATGTAGAGGAACCAGCCTGGGCATGCATGTGCCCAAGTAGTAGAGATGCCCATCCACAAGAAGCCACAATGCTCCAAGATAGACGACATCCAACTGTACAGGCACATGGGAGTGATGAATGTACCTGTGTTAAAATGGAATACCTATGTGGACAGCAGTAAAACCATCTGTGGGCAGGAATGCAGCAGCACAACGTCTGATACACCACACACATTTTGTGTATGATAGAACACACACATTGGGCAATGATCTGAAAGGTCGACTGTCGACACAGTGATGTGAGTGAACCAGATGGCAGTGACGTAGGTTGGCTGCATCATCATGGGAATAGCACAGGAACACACAACTGACAGGGGGCACGGTCCAGGCAGGTACACCAAGCTGCCCACACAACCACAAGGCGATAAGGTAGGAACAGAGGATACATAGATGTAATGCCATGCTGCCATACAGTAATGTGGATCTGCGTGCACAGGCAAATGCAGAAACATTACAAAAATGTCATGTCCCAATGCCCCAGCACCACCCCTCAACTGTGTAGACCATATGTATGTGTATCAGTGTGTCATACAGCAGTGTAGATGGCCAGTCAGTCTGTGATGTGCCTGAGAATCAGCAGACGTCAGGTACGCATGTACAGAAACACCTTTAATGCACAAATAGGAGCAAAAACAGTTACACAAGGCCAAATGAGGACATGGAAACAGGTAGGAGATGCACATGTTGCCAAAGAACAAACAAAGCCGAACCTCACAGACATAGAGGTAGCACCATGTAGAAGGCCTACTGCAGTGGGTGTTGTTGATACAGGAGCATCACATATATGCCAATGTACAGGGAATGCACAACCTAAGGCAGAAAAAGGACACACCCACACCCCACAGCTAAGGTAATGGTGCAATGTGAGTGGCACAATGCCATGTGATAAAGAGATTTGGGCACACATGCATTGATTGGTAGGTAAATCAATGTACAGCAGCACATGTATGTGGAGGTAGAATGAAAGACCACAATGGTGCACTAACCCACACAGAATCCACATAGGCACATGCACCAGTGCAAAACTGGAATCAGGCAGATGCACATGCACCATGTATGTTGAATCAAGACAGAGTGCTGCCCCAGATGAACTGTAACACCCCCTGTGAGGGTCAAACAGCAATCACAGATGGTGGCACACAGGTATCCAGACATAGAAACAGGGCCTACAGAATATACCTCCTGTGGTACACACGTGGCTGCATGCACCTGCTGACCCAAACATATATGGATATACTGCGCTGCAGGTCACATACATGGCCCACACACATCAACACATTGTCAGATAGATGTACAACATACAGCGAGTATGTGATGTCCAGCTGTACATGTACGGACCAGTACACAGTGTCCACAGTGCAAATGTCGTCTGCAACCACACATGTCCCGTTATGGCTGCCATAGATCCATGGGCATGCAAGGTCACATGTGACATCTCAGTGTGCCACAGTAATGCAGAGTGTTCTGTGTGTCCCCTGTGATGACCACGACACACAGCCAGAGCACGGCAGCAACGTTACGTTAGTCATCCCTGTTCTGCACAAACAATAATGTCCATCATAGGTGTGTGTCCCACTCGCTGAGGCCCATCACCCAATGGCACCATCCCCCAGGGATCGTTGCATGGAGGTGCTCTCTCCAATGGTACTGTGATGGGTACGGCTGTTGCAGTATAGTAGATGTGCTGTATGTGTTCGCTGTGCTCTGTGTTAGAAGGAGGAGAAACAGGTCATGGTATGCTGTACACAATATAAGGTCACAATGCAGAGGGAGAAACCACGATATGTACATAATGAGACCCCCAAAAAAAACAGTCTAAGGTGTGAACAGGCGGAAAGACAGAGTTCTTTATTAAACCAACGGCCGCCCCACACAGGCCGTGTTTTGTACCCTTCATCAGGGGCTAGCCAGGCAAAAAACTCTGTTGTGAGTCAAAGGCAAGTTTTACTTCACACTGTTTGTGCAAATACATGAATTACATGCTAATGCTTGACAAAACTGCGGTCGAAGCACAGTCGACTGTTTTTTCTGTGTTCAGCGTGACTCGTGCTTCTGTAGTGTTACATAAAGAGACCCCAGACATGCAAACAGGACACAGTCACAACATAGAGCATAGTGCGTGTTGCCCACAGCTGCAGATGGCACGGCCGACCAGGTTGCCATCTCAACATGGTCATGTCTGTCTATGGCCATGTCACACAGGCTTCCCAGTGGGCCACAGCATGTCCAGCAGTGTTGGTGCACATAGATCCCACAGAGGGCCACGACAAAACAAACAGCCCATAAGAAACATGTGAAGTGTGATGTGAGTCACAAAAGATCAAACATGCAACGTACCGTCTGTGTGCAGCAGGTGTCTGATAGGGACTGTCTGAGGCAGGCAAAGGCCACAAGAGGTCACAGTAAAGGCAGAGTATGTCATTGAAATGCGTCGAATCACCATGTCCGCATGTCCAGCTGTCAATGCCACATGTCCAAGGTCTGGCAAGATGCGTGAAATGGAACCATTGATGCATAGTGGACTGGCAGCAAACAGGAGACAGATTGGTCAAAAACACAGAAGACATGCGTAAATATGTGCACACAATGTATACAAGGGCACCAGCACAGGGTTAGAGATAGAGCAGTGAGCACCACCGCACAAGTGTCCAGGCACATCCCAGCACCAGACAACGCTAAAGGGTAGCAGAGTGTGCCGTCACATAGACACATCCCAAAAATACAGACACACACACACACACACACACACACACTGAGACGGGGAGAGCATGCTGCCAGTAGCATACGGCCCCTGTGAACATAAGCTGAGACCAGTGGAGGCAAGCATTACAGTCCATGCAAGGATACACTGATGTTGTATAATGGCACAATGCTAGGGAAGGGTGTATGTGCCGACCACCACCATCACACTCTGCGCCTGCAGACACACACAGCTCCATCACAGTTGCTACAAATACAGTGTTGAAACCCCAGAACTGGACATGAACTAAAGGCCATATGGATGCCAAATGGAACATATGGGGTAGGGAGGTGCAGGCCAAAGAGGTGTACAACAACACATGTGCAGTGGACAGAGAACCACAGTAATGTGCTATGCTGCATTGCCCCCACAGTACAGGTGCCACTATGTTTACCCACCACAGTCACCTGCAGGTTGAATGACGTACACACAGGTACCACTGCACCACAGCGACGGCCAGGAACATAAGCTATTCCTGGGGATTCAAATACAGAAGTGAAACATACATATGTCCAGAGAGAGCTCAGAAACAGACACGGCAGCTTGTACATGTATACACATATGCATATCCCCACATATGCAGGACTTACATGAGAACAGCTCCTCGATAAGATGTTGCCTGATTGCCGTCCCCGCACGTGTGTCACCACGGCCATGTACAGGAGGGCACAGCGGATCCTCCTCCAGATCCTCATTAATGTCGACCCAGATATTGTGCCTGAGTGCAGTGTTGTGGAGGATGCAACAGGCCAGAATGCTCTGTGCTACAGTCATTGGTTTGTATTGTAAGGCCCCACTGGTCATATCCAGACACCTGAAGCGACTCTTCAGAACACCAAAGGTACACTTGATGACTGAGTGGCTGGAGGCATGGGCCTCATTGTACCTCATCTCTGCATGTGTCCGTGGAAGACGCACAGGGGTCAGCAACCAGGCATGACAGCCATATCCCGCATCACCTACAGACAGAAATATGGTAAGGTCAATCATGAGCTGGTGGACACACAAATGCACACAAGCAGCTACGTGCAAAAGGTCAACAGATACACAATGACACAAACAGATGATGTCTCATAATGGCACACGGCAGCTGTGTGCCAGCGTCTGGAGGTGTGAGATACAGGACACCAGGGAAGGGCAATGAGGGCAACACACATCAACTGTAACCAGACCAATCACATCACCTGTAGCCAAAAGCCACGAGTGGCATCCCTGAACGCAGCAGGCGGACACATGGCGTTGCACCAGGAATGGGGCAGAAATGCGCATGCGTGCAATAATGTGACGGCCATGGTACAGTGCACACAGACCTGCTGTCACAGTAACATATACAGTAGGGGTATAGCCAAGATGGCTGAAACTACACACCAATGCTGCCCAATACAGAGCAGACATGTGTAATGCAATGTGTCACCACAATGCCACCCATGTGATGTCACAGACGAGGTCAACGGAGAATGGCCCCCCAACACACAGTACAGCAGGAAAACGAATATGTGAGCCAACCCAGGCCACCCCCCACCCCCCCCGGTAGCACACACACACACACACACGTTTCAGACAGAGTCAACTAGGGATATACAATCAAGACAGACACATGTACATTTGCGTATGTGTGTGAGCCGAGGCCATGTGCCGTAGGTGTTGTCAACCAATATGTGTCGCACACCACCATGGAGGAACACACCATATGTGCTGTGAGTGTGTCTGTCCAAAAGACCTGTGCAATACAGCAGCGGTACCTGGAACCAGTGTTACCCGCATGTGTGCCAAGACACACAGAAGAGCAATGATGCACATATGGCAGACATAGTTAAGTGTAGAAACACACAAACATATGTGTTCATGTCTCCGGTGACATGGTGTGCTGGAGGACACCGCCCCACACAATGTCAGTGCTGCACATCCACAATGCAGGGAGAGACATGCAGGGGTCATAATCGGCAATGGGACCACATATAACATACATTGGATGGGCAATGATATGCCACAGCCTGATGGACTGTGTCCGTAATTTTGTCTGAAAAGATATCTGAGCTGCAGCATGCCATATCATGTGTGTCGCAGGGGAGATGCAGTCAGAAGGCCCAAATGGAATACCAAAGGTGACTCTGTCCCACCTGTGAGAGGTGCAGGGCCCCCAGGACAACATGTGCATGTTAGAGATAGTTAATACTAGGAGTGGCCTAGTGGTTGGGGCAAGGTACTTCAGGCCAGAAGGTCGGGGGTTCAAATCCCACTAGAGGACAGCAACCTTGGGCCGGAAGGACTGGGGTTTCTAGTCCCACAGGTGCTCCTTGTGGTCTTGGGCAAGCCACTTAACGCTCCATAGCCCATGTTCCCTGTAAAATAGTTATCTCCAAGTTATAATGCCCTGTTCAATGTAATTTCAGTTTGTTCAATGTAAACCGCACTGATGCAGAATAGCGCGGTATATAAGAGAATGTAAATAAATTTGAACTCCCACTACATTGTTGTCAGACATATTGCCTCCCACAAACCACATTATGATGCTCTGACTGACCATGATCTTGTGGGCATTGCCGTTTTATGTTACGGCGTGTCAGGCTTGGTGCCGTCTGGGCCTCATGCACGTTTTAGGCATACTTTGATTACAGCACCTTGGAGCGCACCTTGGCATCGGTACGCTATGGAGCGCGTCATGGGTCTCCTTAGCCCAAAGGCAAGTCATACGATGCCCTAAACCAAGCTCCAGAACATGGCGCATTCCAGAGCTCTTGTGGTTTCTGCGCCTTACATGGCGCCTTAGTGGACGCCATATTGTAAGGTGCTGTATTGCTCCTCAGGTGCTTTGCATGGTGCCTTGTGAGGCACCGTATAGGGCACCTTATCAGGCTCTCTAGGCAAGGCATGGTACTGGGCACCCCTGGACAGGTCACCTTCGGGGGTTCCCTGGGATAAGGCACCATTGGTTAAGGTGCCCTAACAATGTTAGGGTACCCTAGGTTAGTGTGCCCTATGGGCTGCAAGGTGCCTCAGCTTGACATGCATCACCTATTGGCATAGGGACAGATGTCACCCTGACACTGGGTGGGCTCGGGGGAACAGCACTGCACAGGTGATTGACAGAGGGAGGGCTGGGGGGTCCTGGATGTGCCATATCTGTGGGCAGACCATGTGGCTGTAGGTACTGTTGATGAACATGTTGTGGGTGACTGTACCATGGCACAGGGCTCTGGCAATGTAACGTGCTTGTGAGACAGTGGGTGGCAGCTGATGGGTATATGTGTCCCCCGGTGGGGGCGGTGCTGGCAGGATAGTTACAATGGTGGGTTGACAGCAGAGTGGTGGTGCCATGCAGATCAGGCACAGGCGGGGATGCACAATGCAGGACAGGGTATCAGTGCATGACATGGGATGGCAGCCTGCACAGGCAGACAGGACTATGCACAGCTGACACACGCAGATGGATGGACTGAGGGACTGTTTTCAACTGTGGTGAGGGTATTAAGGGCTGGCAGTACTGATCTGCGAGGGTATGACTGTTAGCGGCATGCAAATTATCTTGGTTGGGCAGGCATGGGAGAAGGTAACAACGGGGAATCTGACCCATGACCACTGTTTGCAACTTCATTGTATTAGCTAGTGTGCTTTACCTCTCTGCCCTGTTGTACAGCAATGGCTGGGTACAGGGGGACTGCAGGTCACCGCACAAGCCATCTGCTGTGTGCGCCAGGATAGAGTAGCTGCACCAACATACATGATGCATTGCACATGCGGAACAGCGTTATACAGCTGATCACCACATGGGGTCTGCGCCTCTCTGGTACCACAGCTTGGTATAACGGCCTGCCAGGGCATGATACTGCCACAGAGTAGCTACAGACCCTGCCATTCGGCAGGTTCTGTGTTCACCCTGAGGGTAAGGGTGGGCGCACAGCACCAGGTCCGCAGTACACATGGTACCGTTTCTTTTCAACCTAGGTAAACTCCTACTTCTTTCATAGACTGAAGTAGGATTGGGGAAGCCTTCCACCTACACCTTCCCTAGGCATTTCCAGGCCCAGTCCACAATGCAGAATAAGGTAGACAAGAAAACTCAGAGAACGGTAGGTCCAGCTTCTTAGTACTCCAAATCTTCAAAAATACAGACCCATGGTTCAGCCTCTCCTAGTTCCATTGGCTCAGGCACCTCAGGAACTGTAGAATGCTCTTATGGGGGCAGACGCCATGCGGAGGGGCCCCCTGGTGATGTGGGAGTTGTCTTTCATACTCCTCTCCCTCTCAGCAGTGGCAGCACAAGGGTTTCTGCTGACCTCAGCAGACCCTCCATGCCAGTGCCCCCCAAAAGACTGTCTCCATCCAGCCCTCCCTGCCACCCCCATCTTGCCCTGAAATGGCGATGGCTGAACTGCCGCTTCAGCACTGAGTTGCGCCTTAAAGTTCCCGTGCACATACGCACTCACAGTCTGCTGCTCCCGCCCCCCATCTGACGCAACTTTCATAGAGGGTGGGCAGGAGCTACAGGCCAGAACTGCATGCACATGCATGGGTGTTTTAAAGCCTGCCACGATGCTGAAGCAGCAGTTCAGCTGCCGCTTCCTGAGGGATTGGTTTAGTGATGCTGCCCACATGGTCTGCCACCCTATGTGACTGCCTAGTTTGCCTAGTGGATGGGCCGGCCCTGCCTCCTAGGCTTGAATGTTGGCTCTACCCTCTTCCCCAGGACCCTGGGAAACCACTCAGTCTCTGACTCCACTTCTTGGATCCAGATCTTTCCCTAGTACACAGAGATCCCTAAAACCTGGGTTGGATCTGACCCAGTTCCCCCTGGTTCACCTGGGGGCTCTTCCTCCTCCTCCTTGCGTGGATGGCCCTGACTGTGGGACATTCCTGAGGCTGGGTGCTGTGGGGTTTTTCTCCTCCCAGGGTTCTTAGGCAGGCTTAATAGGCTTAAAATAAGCATGTTCTTGATGCCTAAAACTAGGCATCTGGTTATAAAATTACCCTCCACAATGTAAGCCTTCTGGGGACAGAGAAATATCTATTGCCTCTGAATGCAAGTTGCCTTGAACTACTACTGGAAAAGGGTGAGCTAAATGCAATTAAATAAATTAAATAAATTCCAGAATGGCAGCCCATTAATTTTACAATATGTGCAACAGTGTATCCAAAACTGGAAGCCCTTTCTCATTGTGCTTCCTCAAGAAGACAGGAGTAAAATTATGGACAAGCAGGCAGATGCTGATGAATGTGGGAGAAGTCTTTTTAAATCAGCATATGATTCTTTTGATATCTACTGTAAGTCTGCACATCATTGGTGGCCATTGGAGCAAAGAGGTTGGCATTGCTCAGGCCCTGTTGTACTTAGGGAAGATGTCATGATATATGGCATACTGGAATTTGTTTGGTGACAAGGTCAAGGACATGGTAGACTTCATAAAACACCACTGTTCCATTGTTCAAACATTCTCATACTCCATGGAAGAACAAACTACCTCTGGTGAAGAAGGAGCCCTACACATTCCTCCTAAGAGGTTGGCCTACATAGGAAGTGAGCTCAGTTTTCTTCCTGCCCTTATACTGTCACTTGTCTTAGCTTGATGATGTGACACACCCCAATTGGTCTTCTATGAATGCATCCTGATTTGACTGGTTCCTGAAGAATGCATCTTGATGGACCTTTGTCTGACCCAGTATAGCAAATCGTATGTTCTTATTATGATGTCATTCCATGCTGCAGGCATTTGTTCCAAACCTCTCCCTGGCATGGTTCACATGGTACTTTCTCTGGCTACTTCCACTTGACAACAGCTGTAATGGCATTTTGAAGATAATCCATAGATAGTGGTGGGTGCTTCCAAACCTTGGCACTGAGAAAACCTTCATAGCTAGGAGAGATCACTTTCTTCACATCACTGGACATTTCTCCAGTAGCTTCCAGGGGACCACAAAAGAATCTGTAAACATAATAACTTACACTGTTTTGTCAGAAGGATAACATTGGTCTTGCCTTTCTTCTTTCACAGCAAACTACTTTAATCAACCCCTCTCCCAACAAACCTTTCCTTTTCTTCTCCTCCCCCAGATCCATGTCATCTGTCCTTCATAAGCCACCGGTCCCCATTTATCTTGTCTTCTTCACAACCCCTCCCCTGTGAACATTTTTTTTTTATCAAGCAGGGGGTCAGTCCAAGACCTGCTGCATTTCCATGGTGTCCCTGACTCGTCCAGACTCCATCTTGGAGGCATTGCTTAGGAATGGAACATGCACTGGCTTAGTTTCTGACTCAAAAGAACAAGAGAGAGCAGGTACCATTACACACTATGGAGAACAGCAATTCCTTTATTCAAGTGTCCAGCAAGTCAACCCTATGCGTGTTTCAGCTAAATGCCTTCTTCAGGAACTTAACATGAAACATAAAAATAGTGAAAAATACAATAAGAGAAGTGGAAAATACATGTGTAAAACTGTGGGGTTCAAAAATATCTACAAATTATAAATAACAATTAATACATTTATCCATTTATTTATATTGAAACATAAATAAATGGATAGAGGGTCAAATAAAACATATGACATAATCAATCATAAATTATATTAACCAGTATAATTCAATAGAAACATTAAAAGATAGAGAGTAAGGAATTCAAACCTAAACAAATGATCTAATAAAATCATGATCCAACTGGACAGATACTAGGAACTCTTAAAAAGTGTAAATAAACAAAGGATTAAACACATAAAATAATGATAAAAACAATAAAAATCTAAGAAAAGTAAAAAATAAAAGCATATATGTATCATATCAAGAAGACAATTTGATGCAGTCATATAAACGGCTTACCTACAAGTGGAGACACTTATTGTGTGGAACAGCTGGTAAAAGGCCAGTATTTCCAAAACCATCGTTAAAAGAAGGAAATAATGTAAGTGACCCTAATGGGGAAAAGAAGGAAAAAGGCGATATAGGCCATGGACAGGGTACCGAACCAAATCAAAAGAGAATACTCTTATTAAAAAGGGGATTGTAGAAAAAATTGTAACTAATAAAACTGCTGTTCAAAATCATCTTGGCCATCCATAAATAACAGAAAACCTGGGGACAATACTCTCTATGAATGGTCAGTTAGCACTTGAGAAACAGGGGTCTGGGTAAATATACCCATTAGAGTCATCTGATAAAGAAAAAGATGAAAAGGTAAACTAATCGCAGCTTTAATACAGTGAACACCTCCCCCTCCTTCTCCATCTCCTCGTTCCCCTCCCTTCCCGTTTTTTATCTTAGTTTTATTTGCTTTGCTCTTAATCATTCATTTTTAGATCCTTTTATTCCTTTTTGTTTATATATTCCTATGTGCCTCCTGTTTATTGTTCAGATCCCGAGGGTGCTTATAGTCTGAGCAGCGATCAGTTGCCTAATTTCTATTTTTTAAACATCCTCCTAGTTTTGGTTTTATGACATAGAAGTTAAACCTCATGTCAGGTGTTTACCTGGACCAGAACCTATCGTTCCAGACACACATGAGCAGAACAACAAAGGCGGCCTACCACAAACTAAGTATAATTCGCAAGCTCAAGCCACTGCTTGATCACGCTAGCTTTCGCACCGTGTGCCAAGCCATGATTATGCCAATGCTAGACTACTGCAATGTTATATATCAAGGTCTTCCGAAACATACCACCTATTCCTTACAATTAGTACAGGATACAACTGCATGAATAATTTCAGGATCATCTGGAAGGAGCCACATTTCCCCAACACTGAAGCAATTTCACCGGTTATCGGTAACTTCCCGCATAAAATTCAAAACACTTCCTAAGTAGGAATCATCACCAGTGGTAATCTTTTCCCTGTTTGATTACAAGTTCCAGTTGTTAAGATGTTATAATGTATACCGTTCTGAATGGAAGATAAGGCGGTATAAAAAAAACGTGTTAAATCAATCAATCAATCAATCAATCAATCAGTTTCCCTTGTATTTGGAAGGTTCACCACTAACTGATATGGCTTCTCTCTTTTACATTTTTTTAGATATCTTTTATATACTGATGGCTTTTACTCAACTTTCTGGTGTAAGAACGCACGATTGGGTCATGCCATTATTCTCCAATTCAGGCATTTTATAGATAGGGGATGTACGTATCCACTATCTTGGCAGCGTTCATTCTTTATCCTGTTTTTTGGTCTTGTTCTGTGATATTGTTAAGCTGGGCTAGTTACTATTATCATGGCATGTTTTTAGTGTTTTTACATTTGTATTGCAGGTTATGCTTTATTCATTATTTTTGTTTTTAGTACATAAGAACATAAGAAGATAAGATATGCCATACTGGGTCAGACCAAGGTCCATCAAGCCCAGTATCCTGTTTCCAAAAGTGGCCAATCTAGGTCATACGTACCTAGCAGTTTCCCCAAAAGACACAGATTCCACAATGCTTGTACTGGGTCAAGCATTGATATCCTGGGTTCCTTCTTAATAATGGTTTATGGACCTTTCCTCCAGGAACTTGTCCAAACCTTTTTTACAATATTTTAGTTTGGGGGGGTGGGAGGAGGACAGTGGTGGAACTGGGGGAGGGGCATGGGAGGTGGGGGATCATTAATGGCCTAGTCTGTATAGAGGGGAGTTAGACCTTGAATGAGGAGTTACAAAGCTGAGTCACAGTGGGGGTAGATGAGTTCCCGGTAATAGTTACTTTGGCTCTTGGAGTTTTATGGAAGTTTTATTCTTTGTGCACTTTTCATATTTTGTTTGTTTATGACATATGCTGTAACCACAACAATGGAGGACTTATTGTGTGGGTGGGGGGGGGGGGGGTGTATTGGGGAAAAGATCTGAGCAGCTGCGAAGGAGACAGATGTGGGTTTGGCTGCTAGAGTTGGCTATATAAGTGTTTTTCTGTGTATTTCTGTTGTATGGTTTGTAGAATTGGAAATGTTGCAATAAAATATAAATAAAAAAAAAATGACTTGGGTACCTGTCACTCCCCCCCTCCCAACTGCAACATTCTCTGAAACATTTTAAACAATACTTATGAACACACCCCCAATATAGGATGTTGGGTGGGATAGAGAAGCTCCTTGATGCTGTGGCCACTTCAACATCTTCGCCTCAATCCTTATCCCTTAAGCCCCCAAAGACCAGGGTTCAAATCCCACTGACTCTCCTTGTGGCCTTGGGCAAGTCGCTTAACCAGAGGCAGTTCTATCATTAGGAAAGGTAAGGTGGCTGCCTCAGGCAGCAAATTCTTTGGAGTGGCAATAAATTGCCCTTCAAATCACGTCACTGGTGGCTGCCTCATGCTGCCTAAAAAAAACAAACGGGAGATCACAAATTCAGCATCGTCTCCTGCATGCTGTTGCTGTTACCACTGTCACATTTCCTATTTCGGTGTCAGCAGCAGCAGCAGTCCTCGAAGTTAAGATGGAAAAAAAATAAAAGTTCAGTTCAGTGCTTCATTCTGTTCCTGTACCCGGCTGACCCGTCCCCTCTCATGTCATGTCATGTCAAGATGGAGGGCCTGGCTGGCCCATGCACAGGCCTGCGGGTTTTTTTTTTTTCATTCTTGGAGGTCTGCTGCTGCTGCTGTTGCCGCTGTATTCACTCAGAGACAGCATTGGCACACAGCGTGGGGCATTTCCCCTAACTCCCAGACCCAGTCCTTCTGCCGACCGCCACTGGGGTTTTTCAAAAAGTACATGGCCTGGAAATATATTGCTTTCTTTATTGTTAGGGCACTACCTAATCTGTTTTATGACTGAAGGGTCCTTCTGATTCCTAAGTGGAGCTCCGAGGAGGCCCATCCAATTTGGTGGGCGCCAAAAGATTGTCTTGAGCTGCCCCTGCACTTAACCCTTCATTGCCTCAGGTACAATCTTAAATTGTAACTCCTTTGGGGACAGGGAAACATCTACAGCACCTGACTGTCCTTGATCTACTTCTGGAAAGGTGTGAGCTAAATATTTAAATAAATAAATAACGTCCTCATCCCTGAAGCCCCCCCATGTCCTTTACTCCTCGCCACGCCGGTTATATTCAGCCAATGAGCTTTCAGAAAATTCTCTTTGAAAACCAACAAATCGTTTGCTGGCCTCCCTTATTCCCCCTCTTGGACTCCTTTCCCTGCACCTCTCCTATGCAACCTGCCTTGTTAGCACAAACTAGATTCTGTACTCAGTCTAGGCAGTTCAATTTAATTTCTCCTGTTTCTCTCTATGCCCTAGTTCCAAAACCTCTGCCCCTCCCCCACCTTCCTTGGTCACCTAAACCCAAAACATTTCCAGGCACAACAGTGACCCAGTTTCTCGTGGCCTCAGAGATCTTGTTTTGTGGCCTTTTGCAATGATCTAAAATGTTGCTAATAGTTAACACCTTAGTGACTAGACCTCCTATATCTGATGATAAGGGAAAGAGACAACAACTCTATTGAGTCCTTTGCTGTTATTTTGAAAGCATTTGATCATCCTAATTCAAATGTTTTCCAGTAAACATTCGGAATTAAGTTGATCAAACACTTTCAAAATAACACCGTCAATCTTTTCTACTCTTGCATTCGTAACGATGGCATTCAATTCTGGCTTGCTTGGCTTAATTTTTCTTCTTTCTCGGTTCCCAGTAGGAGAGATAATCTAGGATTAAATGTGACTTAGTTCTCATGTTTAGTAGTGGCAATTCCTCTAAAACTTTATCTAGCATAAGTCACTTCTGAAGTGCAGCAAGTCTAGCAGTGAAACTAGTTCCCTGACTAGGATTAGATAGTTTTAAGATTATAGAGATCATTTTGGCGTCTAAACATGGAAATAGCAACATTGACGGTTGAATACACGTGTAGATGGTGATTTTAGAAAGATGCTGTTTCCTCATGTAGATAGTTGGGACACAGAGATTCTCTCCTCTACTTCATTGGTTTCTCTTGTACCTGCAGGGTTTTAAAATCAGCCAAATTACTTGGGCTAGGCACTGACGTGTGCACATACTGTATATGTTGTAAAATTGGCACCTATGAATGTACATATGGGTGCATACAGGACCTGCCCAACCATCAGGCAAACTAGGCGGTCACCTAGGGCAGCAACTTCTATGGGGCAGCAAAGAGCAGCAGCCGTCAAAGCAAAACAATAGATTCTGACAGACCCATCAGCACATTCTTTTACCTGCATGGAGAGCAGTCCATAAAAAGCAAAGTATAATAATTGAAAATATGATGTCTAATAATGCATTTTGAGGATTGTGATGGGAGGAGGGGTGGTGTTGCGATGATCTTGGAGGGGGGACTAGGTTGAAGGTTTGCCTAGGACACCCGATAGCTTTGCACCAGCCCTGGGTGCATACAAGTGCAAAGCCTCGAGTGATACGGCCCTTTTTCTGCATGTGTAAATTTATAAAATTGTTACTGCCGCTTGAAGTCCTGGCAAATAACGTGCATTTACTGGCATCCATTTAAGTATTTTACAAAAGGCTCCGAGTTCATCAGAGCATTTTATAAACTACAGGGGTAACCGAGCACATCCCAACCTGGCCGTCTCAATTGCCGACTGAAAGACCTGTGCAAAATGGGGCTTTAAGGATATAATTTTATAAGACCTTTACACGTGTAAAATAGGCCTTATAAAATGAGGTCATTTTTAAAAGTGCCCAGGGCAGGTAGATGTGCTCAGGGAGAACTGTTTGTGGGCAGTGTGGGCAGAGTTGTCACTTATGCACATGCTTCTGCTGGAATTCTGCACACAATAATTCAAAATTTTGCATTTTTTATATTTTTTATATTGAATTTTAAATTAAGTATCACTCAAAAACAATATGATTTGTTATTTTGACAAACAAAGCATGAAGCATTTTGCATAATTAAAACCTATGTTTTAAAAACTATGCTTCCATCGATGCTTCTTTAGAGTCAGAAATGGTCCCAGAGGACTGGAGAAAACTGCATGTGGTCTCTTTACACAAAAGCGGAGGTAAAGATGAGGTTGAGAACCACAGGCTGGTTTGTCTGATCTCTGTGGTGAGTAAATTAATGGAAACGCTGTTAAAATATAGGATAGTAAGGTTTTTGGAATCCAATGGATTGCAGGATCCAAGGCAGCATGGTTTTACTAGAGGAAGGTCTTGTCACACAAATCTCATTAATTTCTTTGACTAGGCAACCAGAGAGATGAACCGAGGGAAAGCCCTAGATATGATGTATTTAGATTTCAGTAAAGCCTTTGACACCGTTCCGCACAAGCAACTTATAATAAATTGAACACCCTAGGGATGGATCCTAAAATTGTTGATTGAGTTAGAAATTGGTTGAGTGGGAGGCAACAAAGGATACAGGTAAATGGAGTTCACTCTGAGGATGTTAACAGTGGTGTGTCCCAAGGATCTGTCCTTGGTCCGATTCTTTTTAATATTTTTATTAATCATATTGCAGAAGTGCAGTCCGGTAAGGTTTGCCTCTTTGCAGATGATACCAAAATCTGTAATACAGTAGACATCCAAGAAGGAATAGATAACATGAGAAGGGATCTAGCTAAGCTTGAAGAATGGTCGAGAATTTGGCAGCTGAGATTTAATGCTAAAAAATGCAGGGTCATACATTTGGGCTGCAAAAATCCAAGGGAGCAGTACAGTATAGGGGGTGAAGTACTTCTGTCCACGAAAGAAGAGCGAGACCTGGGCGTGATTGTTTCTGATGATCTTAAGGTAGCTAAACAGGTAGAAAAGGTGACTGCGAAAGCCAGAAGGATGCTTGGGTGCAGGGCCGTACCGAGGGAAGATCGTGCCCTGTGCGATTTGCACATCGGGTGCGCCCCCTGCCCCCGCCCCCGCCCCATGCGCCCGATGTGCAAATCGCCGGCATGCTAAGCAGGTCTTTCCCTCCCTGCAAGAGCAGGGAGGGAAAGATCTGCTTAGCATACTGGTGAAAGGCTTAAGGGGCGCATTTTAGCTTTCTTCCGTTGCCTGCCGCCATTGAGAGAAGAAAAAGTGGCAGCAGCAGGCAACGGAAGAAAGCTAAAATGTGCCCCTTAAGCCTTTGTGCCCTGTGCGGCCGCACCGCTCGCACAGGGCTAGGTACGGACCTGCTTGGGTGCATAGGGAGAGAAATGTTCAGCAGGAAGAGGGAGGTGATAGTGCCTTTGCATAAGTTTTTGGTGAGACCTCATTAGGAGTATTGTGTGCAATTCTGGAGAACATATTTTGACAAGGATATAAACAGAATGGAGTCTGTGCAGAGGGTGGCTACCAAAATGGTCAGTGGGCTTCGTCATAAGGCATATGGGGACAGATTTAAAGATCTCAATGGCCCTCATTCTGACCCACGCTCTATCATATCTCCCCTCAGACATTTTTTTTCCAAGTTGAAGAGCCCTAACCTTTTAAGCCTTGCCTCGAAAGGATATCCTTCCATCCCCTTTACCTTTTTCATGGCTCTTCTTTGTACCTTTTCTAATTCCTCTATATTCTTTTTAAGATATGGTGACCAGAACCGCACACAATATTCAAGATGTGGTCGCACCATAGAGGGATACAGAGGCATCATAATATCCTTAGTTTTATTCTCCATTCCTTTACTTGTATTTGGTCTTGAGCAGGTGTAAGTGACTGTGCCTTCCCTATAAGTGCCTTTTCTGTAGGATTTGTGCTAGACAGGTACCTATTGGTGTTTATAAAATAGGGAAAAAATAGCTACCTTCCTGCCCTGTCCACGTAGGTGCCCTGTAATAATATCACCCTCCATATGCAGAATTAGAGTTTCGGTCTCCTAGTGTGAACACAAGTAGTAGAATCTAGATCAAGCGCGCATTCATTATCGTATTCGAGTACCATCGCTTTTTGATGTCGGATTGACTGATGCGGTTTTGTTTTTCAGTCCTTTGCTAGTGTGGAGAGCAAAGTGCAGAACTGTGCGCCTGTCTCAGTGTGACATGAAAGACTCCTCTGGTACAGAGTGTATTTGATTTGCTCCTCTAGTGAACTTCCTCCATTGTATCATATTAGCAAGCATAGGTGGGGGGTAGTAGTTTCAAATTATACTGTCAGCGTGTGAACACTTGGGGAAAGAGCTTACCTTCTGTAATTCTTTCTCCACCACTGCAAAACATAAGACAGTACAATTTGAAAAGAATACCCCTTACATGAAGAAGAATGACATAGGGAGCCTCTTGCTAAAGGGGTGAGGGTAGCCCCAAAAGCCTTATATAAAAAAGAATAAGGGTGAAAAGCACAGCAGTGTGTTACAAAGGAATAAAGGATGCTAGTGGAATGGAGAAAGTAAAAACCTAAACTGAAGTGAAAACAAAGATCCAAAATTCTCAGAAAGAACATTGGAGCACTAAAGGTAACTTCAACGGAAACATCTTTATTGGCACCCCCCCCCCCCCAAAAAAAAAATATTTGCAGTCTAAAACTGGGGAAATGCAATAAAAAAAATAAAAAAGGCACAATCACTCAAAGTTCCAAAGAATCATTAGTTCAAGTTCTGAGACGTGAAACAGTTCCTCTAGCCTTTATCATTTTCTCTCCCTGTGGGTCTTTAGCTGGCCACTTCCAAATCCTTCAGATGTAACTGCAACATGCTGTACTTGCAAAGAATACAAAACTTCAGTACCTGAGGCAGGCAAAATCGGTGTTTCATCCACTAGAAAACACCTTCACACGCTATTTCCAGACTGGAAATACCAATATTGGAAAATTTACTCTCCTCCCTAAGAGAGTAAACTGGGGAAGAATCCAAAACTGCACGTTCTTAAAACACTTTGGGGACTGGATGTCTGGGATGCACAGGAGTGTTTGCTCCCTGGCCTCTGAGATCCGAGTCTCTCAGGAGCGAAAGCTAGATGCACCTTTTCTCCCATTCATCTTACTGAGGGAAAACCCTTCCTGGCTACTCCAGTCTACAGACCTCCCCCTCCCCCGGGTCCCTTCACCTCTCTCCTGTTTCCCCAGCCTCGCCTGCTTAGGGATGACGGCAATCTATGGTTGTATGATCTAGCCAGCGAGCAGGAAAGCTTCCTCCCATGTGTGCCTGAGCCCTATGAAATTGCAGTGCAGTTTACCATATTAAAAATTAAACATATGAAAAAAAGGTAACTTAAAAGGAAATGCAGATAAAGTTACAAATGTCAGTTTAGGAGTAGACTCCTGGAAATAAGGTGTGGTCCGAAAGCAAGTTTCTGACTGGAAAAGCAGACCACAGTTGCCCTGTCTCAGGTCTCAGCCAAGCAAAAGATGATGCCTCAGGGTAGGCTACACTGAAATACAGCGTTTTTAATGCAGATTAAAATTTAGGAAAAGATGATGCCAACCTAATATCCTGGGGTAGGGAGTTCCAGAGGGCTGGTGCCAAAAAAAAAAAAAAAAGCCCCTTGTCTTGTGCTGGCACCTCTCCTCCTTCCCCGGACTCCTATGGAGGACACGCAAAGACACCTGGTGTCTGGATATAGGCCCTTTCTTTTATCCTTCCCTGCAAAAGCAATAAAGAAGACACTTCCCGACCAGCGATTGACAGGTTGGCCCTGCTTCCATGAGTTCGCACTACAGGAAGGTTCAGATTAGGAGCAGGGTCCCCAGAATCTCTGTATGAGCTAGGGTTGCCAACTGGCTCCAGATGCGCCCGACAGGCTTGATCCAGTCCTGGGTTTACCCCATTGCATGCAGTGACTTGTAGTTTTCCTTTTCTTATGGAGTGTAATGGAGAAATCAGAACTACATATCCCTGCATGCAATGAGGTAAAACCAGGACTGCATTGAACCTGTCGGGCGCATCTGGAGCCAGTTGGCAACTTTTAGTATGAGCACAGCGTGCATCATGTGAGGTCCTGCTACCTATAGAAAGAGATCTATTTATATATGATATATTTTTAAATGAAAAAGAAACTGCCTTCTTCCCTCAACCTTTGCAGCAATGCAGTTCACTTCCATCCCTTTTTCACAGGGAGAACCTCTCCATTCTAATGCAGGATGCTATGGTGGCCTTACTTACAGTAGAGGTCGCTCCTCGGCAGGCGTCGCAGAGGAGCTCAAGCCTGGAGGGTCTGCAGCATCCTTCTAGATTTTTCCATATCTCTGAGCCTCTGCGTCAACTTGTGGTCTCACAGTCGAGACGTCAGAGCTGAGTCTGTACGCTAGGCGCCTTCTCTGACCCTTTTCAAATCCAGACTGAAAGCACATTCTCTTCGCTGCCGCTTTCGGATCTTGACTCACCTGATCTCCTTTGTGTTTCTGTACCATTTCCCCATGATGTATCCCATGTCTACAGCTACTGTGTTGTCTGTCTTGACCAGATTGTAAGCTCTGGTAAGCAGGGACCGTCTTTTACATGTGTCTGTGCAGCGCTGCGCGCGTCTTGTAGTGTTATACAAATGTTCAGTAGTAGTAGTAATAGAGTTTTAAAGGGAAAAATCCCCTCCAAATATTTATTACCAATAAAAAAATTAATATGAACAAATGTGGCGCAAACATAAAAACATCAACCAGTCTAGACATACAGACTGCCTGGGAAGTTTCCTGTTTGTCACATTTGTTCATATTTATTGTTTTTTGGTAATAAATATTTGCTTTTCTGACCAACTAATTTTTTCTGGCCAATTTTTCTTTTTAATGTATTAATTAATATTTATTTCAAAATTGTATATTATTTATTGGTTTGTGAATCTCTTCTCTTTTTTTTACTACCGTAAGCTGCAGTAGAGATTGCTTTCCTTTGTCTCTCTACCAGCCCAACAAGGACTCCTGCTTCGCTACTACAGCTGCTTCAGGGTGAGATACATAAGAACATAAGATATGCCTTACTGGGTCAGACCAAGGTCCATCAAGCCCAGTATCCTGTTTCCAACAGTGGCCAATCTAGGTCATATGTACCTAGCAGTTTCCCCAAAAGAAACAGGTTCTGCAATGCTTGTACTGGGTCAAGCAATGATATCCTGGGTCCCTTCTTAATAATGGTTTATGGACCTTTCCTCCAGGAACTTGTCCAAACCTTTTTTAAACCCAGCTACACTAACAGCCTTTACTACATCCTCAGGTAACAAATTCCAGAGTTTGATTACACGTTGAGTGAAAAAATATTTTCTTTTATTAGTCTTAAATAGTTTACCCTGTAGCTTCATTGCATGTCGCCTAGTCTTTCTATATTCTGATAACGTAAACAATCGATCTACGTTTACCAGTTCCACACCGTTCATTAATTTATAGACTTCTATCATATCTCCCCTCAGCCGTCTTTTTTCCAGGTTAAAGAGCCCTAACCTTTTTAGCCTTTCTTCATAGGAGTATCCTTCCATTCCCTTTACCATTTTGGTGGCTCTTCTCTGAACCTTCTCTAATAACGCTATATCCTTTTTAAGATACGGTGACCAGAATTGCACACAATATTCAAGGTGCGGTCTCACCATGGAACGGTATAGAGGCATTATAATATCTTTTGTTTTATTTTCCATTCCTTTCCTTATGATACCTAGCATTCTATTTGCTCTCTTGGCTGCCGCTGCACACTGGGCCGAGGGTTTTAACATGTTATCCACAATGACGCCTAAATCTTTTTCCTGGGTGGTGGTTCCTAATGTGGAACCTTGCATCGTGTAACCATAGTTTGGGTTGTTCTTCCCTAGGTGCATAACTTTGCACTTGTCCACATTAAATTTCATCTGCCATTTTGATGCCCAGTCCTCCAATTTATCAAGATCCTCTTGCAATTTTCCACAATCCTCTTGGGTTTTAACAACTTTAAATAGTTTTGTGTCATCTGCAAATTTGATTACCTCACTCGTTATTCCACTTTCCAGGTCATTTATGAATATGTCAAAAAGCAGCGGACCCAGCACAGATCCCTGGGGTACACCACTATTCACCTTTCTCCATTGGGAAAATTGGCCATTTAGCCCAACCCTCTGCTTTCTTTTAACCAGTTCTTGATCCACAGTAGTACACTGCCTCCTATCCCATGACTCTTTAGTTTTGCCAAAAGTCTCTGATGAGGGACCTTGTCAAAGGCTTTCTGAAAGTCCAGATACACTATATCAACCGACCCACCTTTGTCCACCTGTTTATTCACACTTTCAAAAAAAACATAACAGATTAGTAAGACAAGATCTTCCTTGTCTAAAGCCATGTTGGCTGTCTCCCATTAGGCCATGACTATCTACATGCTGAGTAATTTTATTCTTTATCATGGTTTCTACCATTTTTCCCAGTAGTGACGTGAGGCTCACCAGTCTGTAGTTTCCCGGATCACCCCTGGAACCCTTTTAAAAAATTGGTGTTACATTGGCGATCTTCCAATCTTCAGGTATTACAGATGATTTTAATGATAGTTCACAGATTACTAATAGCATATCTGCAATCTCATATTTCAGTTCTTTCAACACCCTTGGATGTATACCATCCGGCCCAGATGATTTGCTACTCTTCAGTTTATCTAAGTTTATCTAATAGTTGTAATACATCCTCCCGATCTATCGATATTTCCTTCAATTCTTCCGCACCTTTAAATACCACTTCAGTCATGGGTAACATCCCTACATCTTCCTCAGTAAAGACCAAAGCAAAGAATTCATTCAGTCTCTCCGCTATCTTCTTGTCACCTCTTAGTGCCCCTTTAACTCCTCTATCATCTAATGGTCCAATCGACTCTCTCACAGGTTTTTTGCTACGAATGTACTTGAAAAAATCTTTATTTCGCGTTTTTGCAAGCAAACATTAGGTATCTTCTGCAGGAAATGAAAAATTCACAGTTAAAATCCATTGAACACAGCTTCTGCAGTCATGTATATCATTCAGTGCCCTTTCATTAATATGATAATAACCAGATATTTTAGACAGAAAATTGCAGAACATTGTTCTTGCTTCAGTAGAAAGGAAATCCATTGGTGTCTCGTTCTCTTTAATTTCATCATGCATGTACATCTCTTAAGAGCTTTGTTTTGAACCATGTTCCAAGAGATGATGGAGGACGTGATTGGGAGAAGAGATTGCCCTACTATGAGTAGAAATGGATTTTTCATACTTGACGCTACCTAAAGAAATGGTTTGAACAATGCTATCAAATGGAAAATCTTTTTATAAAGAAGTCTTTACCCCAAAGTTACTTTCTCTGCTCTCCGCCCCTTCTGGATCCATTGTAATCCTCTACATTCTACCATGACAGCTCTTGTAAGGTCTCCAATGACTTGTTTCTCACCATATTCAAGGGCCTTTACTCAGTCCTCATCCTTCTTGACATTTCTACTGCTTTAGATACTGTTGATCACCACCTTCTCCTCGTTACCCTATCATCACTTGGATTTAGGGGTTCTGTCCTGGTTTTCTTCCTATTCTTCCCACTGCACTTTTAGTGTATGTTCTAGTGGCTACTCCTCTACAGCTATCCCCCTTTTAGTCTGGGTACCCCAGGACCCTGTCTTGGGTCCACTGTTCCCTCTAAGCTGTGCGCGTGTGCGTGCGCACACACCTCGCCGAGCGAGCGCACATACTTTACAACAGCACAGAAGGAAGCTCATTAAAGGGGATGTTTATTAAAGTGCACTAACAATTAGCGCAGGGTTTAGCAGGCGCCAAACACTCTGTGGTAACCATTAACATAAGAACATAAGATATGCTATACTGGGTCAGACCAAGGTCCATCAAGCCCAATATCCTGTTTTACAACAGCGGCCAATACAGGTCAGACGTACCTGGCAGGTTTCCAAAAGGCACACAGGTTCCTGGGATAAGCAGTGGTTTTCCCGGATCCTGTTAGTAATGGTTTATGGACCTTTCCTCCAGGAACTTGCCAAACATTTTTTAAACCCAGCTACCCTAACAGATTTTACTACATCCTCTGGTAACAAATTCTAGAGTTTGATTATGTGTTGAGTGAAAAAATATTTTCTTTTATTAGTCTTAAACAGGTTGCACTGTAGATTCATTGCGTGCCCTGTAGTCTTTCTACTTTTTGATGGCGTAAAGAATCGATCTATGTTTACCTGTTCAACTCCATTCATTAATTTATAGACCTCTATCATATCTCCCCTCAGCCGTTTCTTTTCCAGGTTGAAGAGCCCTAACCTTTTTAGCTTCTCCTCACAGGGGTATCCTTCCATCCCCTTTACCATTTTGGTGGCTCTTCTCTGTACGTTCTCTAATTCCGCTATAACCTTTTTAAGATATGGCGACCAGAATTGCACACAATATTCAAGGTACGGTTGCACCATGGAATGATACAGAGGCATTATAATATCCTTGGTTTTATTCTCCAGTCCTTTCCTTATGATTCCTAACATCCTATTTGCCTTCTTGGCCGCCGCTGCACACTGGGCGGAGGGTTTCAATGTGTTATCCACAAAGATACCTAAATCTTTTTTCCTGTGCCAAAAATGCAGCCATGCTCAAAATCCCACGCTAACCGCTTTGTTTGGGATGGGGCAGAGATTGGGTGGTTCAGGAAACTGTGCAATTATGGTTAGTGTGGGCATCTTTAACACCGGCAATGTTGCTCATAGTGTGGGTGCACTTCCTATCACCTCAGTGGGTGACATCAAGTGTATCTTTGTTAATCACTGCAAACTGCTTCGCATGGAGGTGGTGTAGAGCCCATGCTAACTATATGGGACATACCAGGCACGCCTTCAGATTTTAGCATGAATCTGGTACCATCACCCACCCTAGGTTTTGAGGCTGAATGCATGATTAGCTACTGCATTTTAGTAAACATGCTCCTAAATATGAATCTTAACACCATAGTGGAAGCTGAGTTCATGAATTCCTTTACTGAGGATTCTCTAGTGTGAAATATCAATTTTATTCCATTGAAAATCTTTTCAGGCCTTTGCAACTTGGTTGGTCTGCCCACAGGCTCACTCATTGTCTTCCATTACAGGCAGCTCTGATCATACACGTTTAATCATCATTAAAAAATATTTCTAAGGAATTCTTTGGGAGTAGAAGGTGCAACTTACCAACAAAGGAATAATCTGTGCTGCTTGCTTGCCTCCTGCAACAGATAACCCGTACATATAGCTTGAACGGCAAGTTTTTATGGATAATATTTACAATTAAAATGATACAGGATTCATTAAGCCAAATGCACATTTTTTTTAATACTCTATGAGATAAAGGTCAGACACCCTCCCACACACAGGCCCACACATAAAGCTACTTTTAAAGAATTTGAACTGTATTCTTTCTTGTGCACAGAGAAAAGAAGTCTAAAAGTTCCAAGATATGCATTGCATTATGCTTGAGTTCCCAGAATTTTCTGTACCTGAAAATCCATTTTTGTATCTTAGTGACTGACAGAATCAATAAGCTTCCAGCAAACATTCTTAGAATCTCCAGAACCGTGAAAAGTACTGACCTACCTGTTGCCAGCTGATGTAGGGGAGGAGGCAGAAGAAGGCAGTATGTCCAATCACTTTCTGAATTCAACAGAGTCCAGAAGTGACATGTGCTTTGAAAAAAAAAAAGGGTTCATCATATCTAGAAATCTGCTAAAATCAAGAAAATTATTTTAAAGTAAACACTCCACCTCTCCAAAATTCCTCCTCTCCTGGCAAAATAAAAAAGGCAACATGAAGAAAAAGATTTTTTTTTTTTTTAAAATCTCCAAAATATGTAAAAAGTGATGAGTAACAAACAATTGCAAATATTTTTGGAACCGGTCTCTTTTGTGGAAAATCTATATCATTATTTTCAATTTTTGAAAAATAGGGTCAGAATAGTAAAATCTCATTGAATTCCAACAGTTCTTTCTATTTTTCATTCAGTGCAGCAAGCAAAGTGACAGTGTGCCCCTGCTGTGTTGTTGGAGTCATAACCTGGCCAGCAGAAACACCCTATGATTGCACAAAGATTTATTTGCATTTTCCCCTGGAAATGAGTAAAGGACCGATACATTTGATAGACCAAGAACAACCCGCAGATCTTTATTTTAAAGCCTGTTACTTGCTCTCAGAAATTCTGAGCATATCACCTGTTGGAACGGCTTCATAGGAAGTCAGAAACATCAATCAGCTTCTACTGTACTGATATGGGGCCTAATATTCAAATCTTTAGGTGGTGGATATCCAGATAAATGACAGTGGAATCCAGACAAAGGCACCAAATCTGCATATATCCAATATTCAGCTGGCGTCAGGCTGACGAATATCTCCAGAGAAAGCCAACAGAAAACCAATATCCACAGGGCTTTCCTGGGTAGATCGTGGCTGTGGTGACAACATATATGCAGCTAATGTCAATATTCAGTGCCACAGCAGTGGGCATTTGCTGGCATATATCAGGATATATTTAGGGCAGTGCATTATGTGATTTGGCTCATTGCACTTTCAATATCTGGGTATAATCTTGGCAGTTCTAAGCAGAACCCATACCAGCCACCTGTTGCCTGCCACAGCTGTATCTGCTGCCATCCCAGCAAGCATATCATGGCATTACATGTGCAGCAGGTGGTGGAGATGTTTAATCTAGAGGAGAAAGCGCCTGGCCTGCACTATCAACAGTCACAGCCAATTGGCCAACATGGGAGGTAGCGATATTGGGTCTCATGTGTCTATAGGTCCAGGGTCAGTTATCTACAGCTCACAAAAGAGAAAGTGTTCCAGAACAAGACCACAATCGCTGACATCTGCGAGTGGTTAAGAACTGACTTGGAGGCACCAATGCAGAGAAACCACATGCTGCCATTAGCAGTGAAGGTAATGACAGCCCAAGTCTTCCTTGCTATTGGTTACTTCCAGCACCATTATGATAGTCAGCACTGGCATCACCCAGTCTACCACTATCTACTTCCTTGAAGCCTTCATGAGACCCCTGCTGAGGAGGATGCAGGACTTAACCCCTTCCCTCAAAGCCAGTGAGGGGAGTCCATGTGTGATTTCCATGTCATTGTCAGGACAATAGATTGCACATACCTTACCCTGAAACCATCTCTATAGGAGGAGAGGACATACAGAAGTCAACAAAACTACTACTCAGTGAGCATGCAAGTAGTTTGCAATGTTCAGAAGGACATCACCAACATTTGTGCATGCTACCCGAGATCCTGCCACAATGCATATGTCCTCTCACAATCTGGGCTTGGGCAAGCTGATGCCACTGAACAGCTGGTAGATGCATGGCTGCTAGATAAGCCAATCATACCATGCCAACATGTAACTGTACTATGGTATGTGGTCCTTCCGTAGGGAAATGCCATGGAAGGAATGCTTTGATGCTTGACATCTACAGTAGACCAGCAGTTATTATATCCACTCCCCATCCTTCCACTGTGGCTCCTTGGGATGCACATGGGATGGCACAAACACAGCTCATTTGCATCACCACAGAGACAGGTGTCCAGATGCACCACCCATAGTCCACAATATCACATGCCTGCACTACCCATGCCATATGAAAAAGCCCATCATGATAAGTGCATTGGTGTACATCATCTGCTCATGTCACTGAACAATGGTCCATTGTCTTCTCACCCCTAAAGGAAACCATGGATACATCCTCAGGACCTGACACCAGTAAGGCAGCCATAGACACCTCAGGAAGAGAGGTAGAGTAGGGCATACCACAGAATCAGGCACGTAATAGAGCACACTTTTGGAGTCCTCAAGAGAAGGTTTACATACCTGGACAGGAGCAGAGCAGAACTGCTGTACAGCTCTGAGAGAGTGTGTAACATCTTCACCACCTGCTATATACTGCACAACATTGCCACCCAGAGAGGAATACATTTATCAGAGGAAAACATTGGTGTGGACCCAGAGAGAGACTTTGACTCTGCAGAGGAAATGGCACCAAACCAGGGATGACCACCTACTGCAGCAGCCTTGACTGCAAGAACAAGACTTATATAAGAGAACTTCTAGCTGAAACAGGTGCATATACTTACAGGTGACCAGATGACAGTGGCAAAACATTAGAACATAGCTCACATGTCCTCTTCCCCTTATACTTAGTCCCTTACCCAAGTGAGGCAGGTTGTGAATGGCCAAGCAAACACAGATTTGCCTTTGATGGATTTACATGTGTCCTACCAGGGAGCTCCGTAGTGAGGGAGCAAAGAAAATCCTTCTCAAGTGAGAAAGGCATCCATAGGAAGAGAGGCAGCTGCTCCGAGCCTCGTTGGAGAGTTGGTTGTACAACTTGACCATATGTGCTGGGGGGATCTTTGCTGGAGACACAGTTTGCTAGCTCAGGAAAATTCCTATAATGGCAGAACCCAACATGGCTAGATTCAGAGTGATAGCAATCTCCAATCATATGAGGAATGATGGTGCCAACCCAGATATGGATGGTTTGGGGACTGTGCTCTGGGATGGGACTCTGAGGGAATTGTGGTTTCCCATTGTAACATATTCATACATGAGCTGGCAGTCTTGGATGGCAGAGTTGCAGCCATGGTTCTACCTAATAACATAGTCCTTTGGTTTTGGCTCGTGGCATGGTCTTTGTCCAGAAAAAACAGTTTGCACATGTATAGCCTGTTTATCCATGATAGTCAATATCTGTCCTTGTTGCCAATATGGTAACCAGTGAGCAGAGCACCAGAGATCTGTGGAGTGTGCCCAGAGTCACAGAATCCATCTGACACCAGTGCCATCCTCCCAGAGTGGAGCAGTCCTCTGTATTGCAAGTGTCGATGAAAATGGCCACAGGCTGTTTGGAAAAGGCTGTACTGTCTTTGTAGCTAGCTATGCCTCTGCTCAGGCCCCTATTATGGTTATGGTCATGTATGGGTGGGGGGGGGGGGCCTTTGCAGTGCAGGAGCCCCAGACACAAGATGTTGGCACATACAGACTGATACAGCCATTCTACGTGATTCCTCTGGCATGATATGTATGCTTTCGGATGTCTGGGTACCATGGGTGCATCTAGACCTATTGTGTGCCAGACGGGTCACTACAGGTGGAGGTCTGATTCTGGGGGGGCTCATGGGGCCATGGCTGGAAATGTGTGCACCACATATTCGTTACTGTTGACCAAGAGGTGGATATGGCTACTGCCCAAACCATAAATAAAAAAAAGCTGAGAGAACACTAAAGGTCTTTAGGCTGATACAGAAGGTACAGTATTCTCTTTCATCATTGTTAAGTTACCGTGGTCTGACCTTGAACCAGTGTCCTTGGTTTTGAAGGCAGTCATCTTCTCAGATGAGCTATGATATCTCCTAGGAGAGATTCACAAGACTTCTCCTGGAGCACCCATCCCCTGGAGCGTGGGGCACTGCGGCAAACCAGCTTAATCCTAAGTTTGCTGCGCTACTCCCATGGGCCTGGTGGGGGTGCAAACCCCTCCCGGCTGGTACCCAGGGCAGGCCACACCCACCGCTCCACCTTCTGTATGCCACTGGGTTAGAGCAGAAGCCTGGGAACCAGACAGACAAGGGTTCACAACGCATTAATGTTCCTTGAGGCCTTGAGCAAGTCACTTAACCCTCCACTGCCTCAGCTGCAAACTTAGATTGTAAGGGACAGGGCAATACCTACTGTACCTGATGTACTCTTCTAGGATGCACAGTAGGCTTGGTCTCCTAGTATACTCAAACAGGATTTTGCATATTGTATGTCTTGAGAGAGGAAATTGCCTTAGAGTACATCCCCAGAGCAAGAGTCAATGGAGGGCACATTCAAAATGTTTCAGCTGATGAGCAGACCTGCTAACAGGCTAAAATGCATTCAGCTGAATATTCAGCAGTTGAATATCCCCCAGATTGTGGTTAAAATCGGGGCTGCCTGTGGGTGGATTGGGGATGGTGACAATGGCTATCCCATTAGTGGTGATATTCAGCTGCTAACCAGTGGCTGTCCTGCAAGCCTGGATACTCAACACTAGAAATGGAATATCCAGTTTTTATTAAAGCGGCGGCAGCCTCTGCTGAATATGCCCCTCCCCCCCAAACCAGACAAACCTTGGGATAATCAGGACACAGGAAACAATAGCACCAGATATAGATGACACCATTAAGGGCAGGTTAGCTAGCACCAGCCCCCCAACAGCAACTCTTGGAAGGTGTGGCAGAAAGACTTCATTGCTGGTTGTTGATTTTAATGACACTGGTTTCCCTGAAGGATACACTGCTTAGGAATAGCTAGTGCTGCAGGTTAGTGAAAAGTCCCATTCTGTGCTCTCATGTTGGGTGACTGTCAGCGCAAAATTGGAGAAAACATCAAAGCCCACCAGCAATCTCCGTTCGGAAGCCTTGTTGAAACTCCAGACACACATATCTGACAGATACAATGGAGATTAATGAGCCATAGCCAGAAGTTTGATTTTTCTGTCAAGTGCTCCCATCCGTTTTTAATAAACAAAGGAACAGTAGGAGCTCCGAAGACTTGATGTTCTGCTTGGTTTAAATGGAGCAGGTTACTTCCTGCCCCCCCCTCCCCGCATGCTTCAGCCAAGTTATTACTGCAAACCTCAGAACAACGTTTTCTTGCTCCTGCAGTGAGGATACTCTACCACTCTCCTCCTTCCTCTCTACTTTTTTGGCTGCCTTCCCTGTGAGTAATCTCTTAGGGTTTTTTTTCCTAAATCCTCTATAACTGTTGAGTGTGATGCTGTATTTACAATTAAATAATTTCTCTTTAGGGTTCCCAGTGCTGTTTTCAATGTTGTTTAAATGCCTAGAAAGTAATTTAATATTTCCAAGAGATTCCATTTTATTACGGATAAAGCATCTTTCCCAAAGCTGAGCGGACTGAATTGGTCCAGCAGGCTATAAAAGTAACTTGGTACTGTATAAAAGTCTACTTATATTAGCAGCTGTTCTCATCCAAAATATTTTTTGTTCTATAAAATGAAAAATTGTTAAATTACTCTGCCTTTAAATTTACTGTGAAATTACCCCCTGGAAGAGACATTTTTGTTTCGGGTGAACTGATGAAAAAGCTACAGTTGTGGCATCCAGCTAACATGAAAGACACAGATAGCTCTGAGGGGCATGACAGGAGAAACAGAAAACTACTGCTTGTCATTTCCTCAGCTGACCAGTAGGTGACACTATGACACCACACACCTGCTGCTAAAGACCATTTAGGGGTCTATGTTCTAAAGTACAATAAATTCTTGCAGTTACTGTGGGTTAACAGCCAAATATAGCACGCAGTAACTGCAAAACCTACATATTAACCGTTGGGGGTATTCCAAAACGTTGCTGTTCAGTGCAAGAAAAGGTTATTTACCACATGTTAACTGAATGGCAGATAATGTTATGCAGTTTTCAACAGCTATTCAGATGGTATTAATTATTCCATGTTATGTTAGCGCACGTTAACTTATCTTGTGTTAACTGCACTATTTATCATCAGCACAGTTTACAGATAACCAAAAATGTACAATGTGTAACAATCTAACAATGACATTTACAGAGAACAGGGAAATAAAACATGGAGAACGGGGAGAACTATATACACTATGTACAAATTAGAATACAGATCAACATGTTTGTCTTTAGGGGAAGATTGACGTGGGGGTAGTTTAAATGCAGTGATTAAGGCATATTAACTGCATTAACAGTTAATAAATATTTTAAAAAAGGAATATAATTTGGTACCTTTTTATTAGACTAAATTAATATATTCTTTGACTGGCTTTCAGAGCTGAAACTCTCTTCCTTGGGTGAGGATAGTATGTGCAAAAGATGACAATATGAGAGTATTGCAATGACTCAAAAAAAGCATTCCACTGATAGTTTGAAGGGAAAAGATGGTGGTTGGAGGGAAGGAGAAGGATGGGTGGTCATAAGGTGTCAGGCAGTAGAATTTTATAGTTTATAATGTGGTAGGAAACACAGCTCTTTGTTAAGTCCTTTCTTGTTAATTTCAAGGCATCTGGTCATTTTAACTTCAAAAATCTTATGTTCCTGGATTGTTTTAAAGTTCAATCCTGATCATAAGGTCATTGATGCAGCGCTCTGGTCATGATACGTGCTCCCCCAGAGAGGTGACACCTTGGTTTGTTTTGGGGGCAATTCTTGAAATGGCTTAGTTTTGCTTATACAGGGGCAGGTTTATTAAAGTACGCGAGTAGATAGTGCGGGGTTCAGAATACGCTAACTGCACTGTGCTGACATTTAGCACAGTGCACCGTGCTAGGGACACTGTGCTAACCAGTTGGCATGTTAGTGAGCAGAGACAGGGTGGGTTGGGGAAAAACATGGCATTGACGCAACGTCGTGATTAGCACAGCCCTTATGGGCATGCACTAACCGCAACTATTGCTGTTAGTGCAGGTACACTATCGTCATGGGGGATAGAGGCAACGCCTACAAACATAACTGTCAGCCTCCACGCTGATACAGGATTGCAATTGCACGCTACCAGCACAGCCTTCAGTAAACATGCCCCACAATGTCAATAATGAACCACACACCTAAGCCAAGTATGTGGAGTATGATGTCTGTATCAGTTGATTTTTGTTTTTAACATCTGGCCTGTCTCCCCAACATAGCATCCTTGTTCACATTTTTTCTGCACTGAATAATGAAGATTACATTAAAGGGAGGGGTGGGATGAGCAGCAACCCCTTATGTCAGGGCCGGTTTCAACCCTAGGCAAGACTAAGCAATCACCTAGGGCAACAGTTTCTGAAGGGCAGTAAACAGCAGCAACAGTCAAAGCAAAACAATAAATCTTGACAACCGAACAAACTAAACAAGCCATCAGCACCTTCCTGTACAGTGCAGGGAGGTCAGGCTCACACATACAAAGCAAAGTTTAAAGAAATGACGGCCAATTATGAATTTTTACAGCATTGTTGTGGGAGGGGTGGGGTTGGGATGATTATGAGTGTGGAGTTTATCAGAATCTTGGGTGGAAGGAGCTTAAGGTTGAAGGTTTGCTCAGGATACCCCATACCTTTTCACCGGTCCTGCCTTATGTTGAATGTTTTCCCTTGTGAGTAACTGTGAAGTCTTGTTACTGTATATCTACTGGCAGAGTTGGCACCATGGTATATTGCGGAGGACGTTTTACTTCAGATTGGGTGGCTATCAGAAGGTCATTGGTGGAGTACATCATCCTTCTGGGGTACCAGCTGTAGATCTTTTATTATTTTTCTCATTTTTTTCCAGTTCTGGATGGTTTGTCACTACAAGGGGATTCTCAAATAACACAGAAAAGCAGATCTTCTGGTAGGACATCACTGAATGGTTAACTCCACCCAGCATGTGTGCTGTATACTTATGGATGAGTCTGACACATGGAAACTTACAGTAACACAGAAAAATTGACAGCAATGGTATAAACAGAGCCAGAATTGCAAGGATAAGAACATAAGATATGCCATACTGGGTCAAATCAAAGGTCCACTGAGCCCAGAATCCTGTTTCAACAGTGGCCAACCTAGGTCACAAGTACCTGTCAGGGTCCAAGGAGATAAACAGATTCCAGGCTGCTTATGCCTGGGATAAACAGGGGATTTTCCTTGCTCACTTTAAAATGTTTTATAAACTTTTCCTCCAGGAACTTGTCCTAAACATTTTTGAACCCAGCTCCACTAGCAGCTTTTACTACATCCTCTCACACTGAATTAGAGAGTTTTACCTAACCTTGTTCCGTGTAAATATCTCATGTATACAGTTAACCCCTGTTATCCAAGTTTGCACTCCTGTTCGATGTAAAACCAGACAGCTTGTTGTTATGGTCGTTGTGTTATGATGTAAACCGCGCTGATACCGAATAGCGCGGTATATAAGAAATTGTAATAAATAAATAAATAAATTGATTATGTGCTGAGTGAAAAAATACTTTCTCTAACTAGCCTTAAATGTGCCACATTGTAGCTTCATAGTAACATAGTAAATGATGGCAGATAAAGACCAGTATGGTCCATCTAGTCTGCCCAGTAGGACGGCAAGAGTAGGTTCACCTGCCGTTCCGTGCAGGTCACCCCACCCCATGTCTTTGTTTAGGGGTGAACCCACCACTTCGTGTAGGACACCCCTATTTGTTGAGAAATTCGATAGTTCAGTTTATTTTGATTTTATCCTGTTGCTGTAAAGGGTTCCACTGTGTCTGTCCCATGCCATTTTGAATTCTGTCACTGTATTTGCCCCCATCACTTCCATTGGGAGGGATTCCAAGCATCCACCACCCTTTCAGTGAAAAAGTATTTCCTGACATTGTGTGTCTCCTAGTCTTTCTACTTTTTGAAGGGATAAACAAGCAATCTATGTTTACCCGTTCCACTGCATTCATTATGTTATAGACCTTTATAATATCTCCTCTCAGCCATCTCTTTTCCAGGTTGAAGAGCCCTAACCTTTTTAGCCTCTCCTCATAGGGGTATCCTTCCATCCTCTTTACCATTTTAGTGGCTGTTCTCTGTACCTTTGCTAATTCCGCTGTATCCTTTTTTAGATATGGCGACCAGAAATACACACAATATTTGAAGTGGAGTCGCACCCTGGAGCAATAGAGAGGCATTATAATATCCTTGGTTTTTATTTGCAATTCCTTTTGTTATGATTCTCAGCATTCTATTTGGGATTGGTCTTTACTTTTACCTTGAAAACTAATTTTCCTGTATTTCAAAATTTTCAGGTTTTAAAAAATGAAAATATTGTCTTGCTGAGGTTGTTTTTCATGCTGTTTTAGTTTAATATCAGGTCATAGTGGTCAGCATTTCTTTTAAACACCAGCTGCTGTGGGCAAAATTAAATTGGACATTCAGCGGTAGTGCCCAGGTAGCAGTTTCTAGTTTTAATGGTGACTACCTCAGGCTATCCAGATAGCCGCGATATTAAGCCACTGTCTGGATAGCCAAACTGAATAAAGTTAAGCCTCCTTTTCGGCCTAGCTTTATACGGTTTCTTATCTGGGTAGTGGACTGAAAATCGCAGCTAACAATCTATTGGACCCCCCTTGCTCTGTCCACAGACTGTCCCGGCACTGAATACTAGCTGTATTACCCCAATACTGAGAGATCTACATTGGCTATCTTTTCTAGCCAGAATCACATACAAGTCCCTTGTAACCACATACAAACCCTCCACAGCTCCGGCCCGCAAACTGTCAGAACCTCCTGCAAAGACTGCTGGAAAATCATCCCATAAGACGTTTTGCAAAAATACATGCTTGCCCTTCCCACAGAGCTAACCGCAAGAACTCAAACAACACGTGCACGTGCCTTTCCTCTGTACGGACCTGATATCTGGAACTCACTTCCGCATCTCTCCTGACCTCACAACTTTCCACAAGTCCTTAAAAACCTGCATGTTTAAAGAACACTTTACAGATATAACTTGACCTAGGTCTCCTATCCTTCAGATGATCCCAACTTTCTTACCTAACTGATTGACATCTTACTCCGCCTTACCTTTCCCTGTCCACAAACCCTTATCCCCCCCTAATTCTTTTTCCCCTCCCTTCCTACCCCACAAAATGTTTAACGTTACCTTAAAGCTACTTATCGTTCCATGTTCATAGCTATTCTATATTAAGTTATGATGTTCTATGTTATGTTTAGCTTCTAATTGTTCCATGTAGATCTATGTGATGCTGAGTTCAGTTCCATGTATACCGCCTTGACCTTTGAAAATGTGGTATATACAACCTGCTGAATAAATAAATAAATAGAGCCACTGCTGTAAGAAGAAAATTCAGTGGCATTATCCAGATAGTGTCACTGAGTATTGAGTTCAACGTGGTTTATCTATTTAGCCATGACGCCTGGAAGGTCTACTGAATGTCTTCCCGCCATGGATGCTGTTAAATTATGTTCTGCACAGACAGTAGTGTAAGTTCTCATGAAGGACTCCCAAATAAAATTTTGCTGAAGGCATCCCATTGTTGGAGCAGTGGGCCTCCCCTCTCTCCACAGGCAAACTTACTTTAAAACATAGGCAGCAGAAAGGGGTGGGCCACAGGGACCAAGACCCCTCCAATATTTTGTCCAACATGGCATCAGTAATAGAGAACTTGGGGACAGGGCTGGAGATAGGTTTGTTTGGCTCTTCCAATCAAAAAGGTGTAACATTGCCCCTCCTTTAAAATGTTGGCCATGCTACCTCCACTCCTCTCTTTTAAAATTTGAACCCCAGCAGTCATCACCTACCACTGCTGGGCCAAAGTCTCACGGTGCATCTATTATCATGAGACTTCGGCCTGGAAGCAGAAGGTGAGTGCTGCCAGGACTCAAAACTTAAAAGAACAGAGAAGATCAGAGGCAGTGCGGAGAACATTTTAACATTTTAAAGTGTTTGCTGTTCTTCCTTTACCACCTCCGAGTGAGCCCCCTTCTTGCCTGGGCTCCCCCACATTGCAGGGACTTTATGGATGGGATTTACACCTCTATGCATGAGGTTCAGACTCTCTGGGGGCTAGTCATTCTGGTGGCATCAAACTGGCCCTGCAGGCATTGGTACACAGAGGCTGCCCTACAGTTCCCACTCATCTTTCCTCAGCGTCCCTGTGTCAGGTGTCTCTTCTGATAGAGGATCCTGCTCCCGTCTTACTTCTAGCTCCCTTCTTACTTGTGGCCCAGCCATTGAGAGGCACGAGCTAGTCTATAAAGGATACCTGGTGGCAATGGTTGCCACTCGTAAGGCATGTAGGTCATCTGCTTCCTTGGTCTATGTCTGTGAATTTTTTGAGGCTTGGTGTTCTTCCAATGCCTTGGAGGCATGGAAAACCAATGTGGCCTTCGTTCTGGCCTTCAGGCGGCTTTTGCTAGTGGTCTCCCTCTCAGTTCTCTAAAGTTGCAGGTTACAGCTATAGCCTATTACAGGGGGTCCAAAGTTGCTGCTTAACTTCTCACCCAGATGTTTCTCATGCACCAAGGCCACCAAGAATCACGCATTTTCTTTATATGCACCATCCCTCTGGAATGCCCTTCCTGCTTCAGTCCGAGCCATCGCTGACCAGTCTACCTTCAGAAAGGCATTGAAGACCCACCCTTTCCAATTAGCTTATGACCATATAACTTAATGAATGGCTCCCTCAATACCACTTCTTCACTGACATAGTCCATTCCTTAATGCCTCGCTGTGCAACATGTTATTAGTTCCACATCCCTCCCTACTTCCCCTGCCTCGTTCCCACCCCGCCCTTCCTCTACCCCCTTTTCTGACCTTACCCCTTATGTTGACATATTTGCTTGCTTCTACTTACCCTGTTATATGTTTATAGACTTAGATTTCGATTTGATGTTCTGTCTGTTCTATGTAAAGTTGCCTGACTGTTTACGTTTCTTGTAAACCGCACTGATACTAAATAGTGCGGTATATAAAAGCTAATAAATAAATAAATAAACAAATGTCCATAAAGGAGTGAAATAGATTTTCTTATCTCAAAGGCTCATAGTCCTGCACTGGGACTTGTCCTTACTATTGTGCGCCTTAGTGGTTGCTCACTAAGGACAAGGCTAATGGTGGCATTTGTTGGTTGCATTTTCCTCTACTAGCCACATTTTGGAGATACAGACTCTCTCTTGTCGAGATATATACCTTTCCTTTTCATCCCGAGCTGTCTTTCTGTGCACAGTGCCATTCTCTCTGCCTAAAGTCCTACCTCCATTTCATCTGAATCAGGCTGTCTGTCTTCCAGCCTCTTCAGCAGAAGATCTACAGCAGGACAGATTGCTTTGTGTGTTGGATGTCAGAGGAGTTTTGATGAAGTACTTGAAGGTGATGAACTCTTTTCATCCTTCGGACCACCTTTTTGTCCTTTTCATTGTCCCTTGGTAGGAACAGGCAGCTTCCAAATCTTCCATTGCTCAACTACTACTACTACTACTAATTATCATTTATATGCACATCTAGGCATACACAGCACTGTACATATAGACATAAAGGCAGTCCCTGCTCCAGAGCTTACAATCTGCTAAGACAGACAAAGAGAACAAACAGAGGACTGGGGATTTGTTAAGGGAAATGACTAACATACACATGGGTGTAGCTAGGGGGATAAAGAGGTCAGGGTCCAAAAGCAGCATCGAAGAAATGAGATTTTAGCCTGGTTTTGAATAGGACCAGCAGGGCCGGCACAACCCACTGTGCAAACTGTGCACTCGCACAAGACAGCAGTTACGGGAAGGCAGCAAGGTCAACACAGTAAGCCGGCTGGGCCCAGCTGTAGGATGAATGGCAGCAAGCAATGGACAGCAGAGAGGCAGAACAAAAAGCATCTCTGGGGTTGTGGAACCCATGTGCATGCAGCATGTTTAATGTCCTCGCCTCTCAGTAACAGGAAGTTACATCAGAGAAGGCAGGGATGCGTCAGACATGCAGCATGCGCATGGACTCCGACACCCCATTGCTGCTTCCTTCTTTTTCAAATTCGTAGCGGTAACAAGTTAGGTGTCTTTAAAGAAAAAGGGAAGCAAGGTGAGGTGGGAGCCATGGCACCGAGCAAGGTGGGGCTTTGTTACTGTATTCAGATTAGCAGGAAGTGACTTTTTGGACACCCTTCATGAGGAGAGGCAGCAAAGGCTGCACTGGGAAGCTTTCTGAGAGACACCGGGGAGCAAGACAGCAAAACCCACCGCATTCATCATGAGCCAAGGACAGCACCAGACTTGATCGTGTTAGTAACAGGTTATTTGTCCTGTTATTCTGTATTATTTACCGCTATTATTATTAGTTTGCCACCTTCAGAAACTTCCCTCAGAGCCTTTACCTTAACAGAAACTGCAACTTTTAATTTCCATTTTATTATTCCCCATAGATGGTGGAATTTGTGTAGACAATGGGCCCGATATTTGAAAGACATTTACATGGTTTAAAGTCCAGTAAACCTTGGAAATGCCTCTAATAGGGATATTCAATGACATTAACATGGTTAGTGCTGCTGAATATCCAATGATTATCTCCCTTACATGCCCCTATGTTAGCCGCTGAGCATCGGGGCATATCAGAGGTGTTCCGGATATAGGAAGAAGACAGACCCCAGAGTTATTCATGACCTGCTGCACTTATAACCTCATCCATACATAAAACTTTATAGGCTACCAATTTATTGAGGCATGAACTTTCAAGGACAAGTGTTCACTTTGAAAAAGTTCATACTTCAATAAATTAACTAGTATAAAAGGTACCACCTGCCACTGTCACTTTTGCTACTCCAGACTAACACGGCTACCTGCTAAGAATTTTTAACATGATGGGACAAAAGAGAGCTTGTGAAGGGCTCCATTGGAACTAGTGAGGGGCGAGGAGAGCAGTGATGGCAGGGACAGGTAGGGAGCAGCGCAGTAATCATTCACACAGGGTAGCACAAAAGGTAACACTGGCCCGGAGAACCACAGATGGAGCTTATTCCAAGTAGTCTATTCCAGGCATAGGTGCAGCAAGGTGGAAAAAAAGGAGTCTAGAGTTTGCAGTAGATGAGAAGGGCCTAGATAAAAATAATTTGCTTGATGAGCGGCATTGCCGAGATGGGGTGTAGGGAGAGATAAGAGATAGCGAGGAGCTGCGGAATGAATGCACTTGTACATCAGCAGAACTTTGAACTCTATGTGGAAATGGATAGGGAGCCAATGAAGTGATTTGAGAAGGGTTAAGTGAGCATAATGACACTGGCGGAAGATTAGCCGCGCAACTATATTTTGAACAGATTGAAGGGGAGATAGATGATTTAATGGGAGACCAGTGAGGAGCAAGTTGCAATAGTCTGGACGGGAGGTGACGAGAGAGTAGATAAAGGTTTTGTTAGCGTGTTCTGAGAGGAAGGGATGAATTTTGTTGATGTTATAGAGAAAGAAATGGCAGGTTTTAGCTATCTGTTGGATATGTGCTAAAAAAGAGAGAGGAGTCAAAGATGACCTCAAGGTTGCAAACCAAGGAGACAGGGAGGATGACAATGTTATCCACAGAACTAGAGAAGGGAGGAAGAGGTGAGGTGGGTTTAGGGGGAAAGATAAGAAGCTCCATCTTGGCTATGCTCAATTTCAGATGGCAACAGGACATCCGGGCAGCAATGTCAGACAGGCTGCGATTGGGGCCTGGATCGCGGGATTATACTGTTGTGAAACGGTACAAGTTGGAAATAAGCACCATGGAAGAATGTGTCTTTAGGAAGGCAGTCCTCAAGGGAGTATTGTCTTCCTCCCACCCTGGGTCCTAATTGCTTGGGTATGTCATAGTTGTCTAGACTGGTCTAGTGAGATGAGCAAGAAGGTGAAAATTTCCTTACCTTTTGTTTTCTTTCTTTGAATTCTGTTAGACCAGTCCAGGGCCTAACCACAGAAGACTGAACCTGTGGGCCAGGATTTCTTTCTGTCTTTCAAGTTAGCAAGTTCAAGAGCGTAAGGGATCTCTCCAGGAACCTTATCAAACTCACATGCTTTGTGTGCAGGACCATTCGATGTCTAGCCTTAGCAGGTCCAACCCTCTGCTAGAGTGTGGAGAGAGACTGATGGAGCTGGCTTGCCATCAAAGCCTAACCAAGACATCAGAGAGAAGAAAGTGGCATACTACCAAAGCCTAACAAAGGAGATTGCTGTTTACCTACTGAATGAGGTACAGTGGGTCAGGGCCGTACCAAACCATAAATGCACCCTGTGCAACTTGCACATCCCATGTGCTCCCCCCTCCCCCACCATCATCACAAGTTTGCCATTTGCCCAGCATATTCCCATCATGCCTTATCCTACACTTCCATGTCGTGTCCTTGTCCTCCTCTGATGTATGCCCTGTGGGAGGGAGGGATCAGACATGCAGGCAAGCAGGGAGTCGGAAAGACCAGCATTTTCTTTTTCAACCTGATGTCTGCTCCACTGCTGCCATCGCCCCCGCCATGGAAACATAAAAAACAGCAGGGTGGCAAGGCCAGGCAGCGTGGGAGGAGCTGAGGGCAGCAACCTCAAATGTGTCCCTGTTTTTTGCGCCCTATACGGCTGCATCGCTCGCACAGGGCTAGGTACGGTGCTGCAGTAGGTTGCAAGCAAAGTATAGGAAGAATTAGAGGAATTGGACCCCACTGAGGAGGGAATAAGGTCACTTAAATATGCTAAGTGCATAAGAACCCTAATCCAGGATCCTGTCGGCTAGTAGCAGAATTGCTTAATATTTAAATTGGGATCACAGTCACAAATATTTCTAGGGGACATAGAAACTGTTGTATATGACTTCATTATTTCTGTTTGAGTTGGAGAATTTACTACAGTAAAGAGAAATGGAGCACCCAATTCTGAGTTAAGAGCCTCTTTATGTGTCAAGTGACTTGAAGGGATTTCTCTTTCTTCAGTGGAGAACCTGCACCTATGTTATAATGCCTCTGTATTGCTCCAAGATGTGACTGCACCTCGAATATTGTGTGCAGTTCTGGTCACCATATCTTAAATAGGATATAACAGAATTAAGATGCAGAGAAGAGCGACCAAAATGGTAAAGGGGATGGATGAATAACCTTATGAGGAAAGATTTAAAGGTTAGAGCTCTTCACCTTGGAAAAGAGTCAGCTGAGGGGAGATATCATAGAAGACTATAAAATAATGGAGTGGAATGGGTAAACGTAGAAAGACTAGGGGACACGCAATGAAGCTACAATGTAGCACATTTAAGAAGAGAGAAAAGATTTAGTCACACAAAGTGTAATCAAATTTTGAAATTTGTTATCAGAGGATGTAGTAAAGACTGTTAGTGTAGCTGGGTTTAAAAGAGGGTTGGGCAAGTTCCTGGAAGAAAAGTCCATAAACCCTTATTTATTTGTTTATTTATTTAACAGTTTTTATATACCACCTTATCGTTAAATCAAAGCGGTTTACATCAAACTCACATGTTTACAGAGAACTTATGAAACTTGCAATTACAATAACTTATAAAGGGGCTGGGGTGGGGAGGGGAGGCATGGAGACATGCAGGTGAAGCAATGAGGCATAACTTATTTACAGAGAATACTAAAGAGTTTGCTGGTGCTCCTCCTCTTCTTAGAAGTGGTAAGTTCAAGAGCCAGGGCCAATGCTTCCATTAGGTGGTTGCCTAGAGTACCAGCTCTCCAGGGGCTACCACTGCCGCCCTTCTCCGGAGCCTGCAACAGAGGCAATAGCTCAGAAACCATGAGGCAGCACTTACTTTAACTGGCTGGCGCTGCCTCATGATTTCTGTTCTCAACCCTCAGCCCCTGCTGCCCCCCTCTGATGCACACTTCAGACAGGAAGTATGAATCGGAGGGGGGTGGAGGGCGAAAGAGACCAAGGGTCAAGAGTAGAAACGGTGAGGCACTGCCAGCCAGTTAAAGTAAGTGCTGCCTCATGGTTTCAGAGCTATTGCCTCTGTTGCAGGCCTTGGAGAGAAGCTGGAGTGGCAGCAAAAGGGACAGGGGCCCCACAAGAAGGAAGCAGGATGGAGGGTCCTGCCTAGGGTGCTTCCAATCCTTGCACTAGCCTGTCAAGGCTGCACCACTACTTATGCAGGTGATGACATCACTGAAGCTTGCCCTATGCTGTCTCCATCTGCTGGTTGGGGAACATAATCCAGATGTTTGGACTGATCTAGCAGGATTCAAGGAATGGAAATAAATAGGTAAGGAAAATGTCACCTTTCTTGCATCAAGCTTTTTTTCTGTGGGAATAGGAAAGTGATCACAACTTCTTCATCCTCCACAGTTCCGTCTGGGTTATGTGCCTATTGTTTTTTGGCACTGCAGTGTTAGAGTTTGCAGAGCTTCCCATGGATGAAATAAACTATCTTATTCTGCCTTTCTGTAAACAATGTTTCTTGCATCGGCATAGAACGCCTAGTGATAAGATGTGTGACCATTTTCAGTTCTGTGTTGCAAATTTGCCATTTGTTCTGATTTTTTCTTCACTGGCTGTGAACCATCTTGTCCATTGTCTATTACCCTATACTGGAATCAATCTCTCATCTTTTAGATATAAGTTCATCTCTCCTTAACCTTTTTGTGTCAGGTTTTGATCTACATGTAGTTTCTGAAGTAACTGTATGTCCTGCTATATTTTTGTTTTAGCCCATTATTTTTTTCTTCTTTGCTGATCTAATTCTTTCAAAAGTTTATTTTTGCTCGTTCGGAGCTGTTAAGGATTATTTTTTGTGGCTTACTGGACATCCTGGATTTGCAAGCAGCATTCCTCATATAATGCTATCAGGATTTGTCAAAGAGTCAAATGCAGTGACCTCACTTAGCTCCCAGATTATACACACAAATCTTCAGACCGAGCAGGAACATTTATAAACCCAATAAATAATAAAACAAATAGTATGTGTGCATACCCACTTATTAACATGCATATATTCGATTTGCATGTTTACAGTTCTAGCTTGCAGATGGTGCATGCACAAAAAGTTAACATTAAAAAATGCCCCCAAATCAAGGAAATTTCATTTAAAATGCATACCTCTAGCAGTTCCCCTTGCTGCTATTGCCTATGAAGTTCCTTTGCTACTGAACAGGAGAATTTGGTAAACCAAGAGCAGCAGAACACCTTTTAGGTTGGAGAGGCCAAACCAACCAATCTCTGGCCCCACCCCAAGCTGCTGATTCTCTGATGTCACAGAGATACATGTAGTATGTGTTAGGGTGTGGAATACGATTTTCATTAGAGTGGCCAAATAAACCACTCTCTGGCCCTGTCTCCATGCTCTCTAATTGTTGCTACTGTTTTGGGCAAAATACTAATGAGGCCGTGACCCCGGAGGCACACCCCATCCCGCTGCCTATGTAGTAAACAAAGGGGGCTGTCCTTCCTCTCATTTGGACACATTGCCACTTGCCATCCCTTTACTCATCAGTTAGCCTAAGCAGGGCCAGCCCAATAGCTAATAAGTTAGTGGGTGCTCCAGCCAAACCTTCCTTCAGCCTTACACCCTCTCTGAGATTTAGATAAATAAACTCAACAATCATAATCATCCCAACACCATCCCTCCCACAAGAATCCTGTAAAAAAGCATAACTGGACATCATACTTTTAAATATGAAACTTTGCTTTGTATGTATGTATGTGCCACTCTCCCTGGAAGTAAATAATATGCGGGTGGCTCTTTGAATTTGTCTGGCTGTAAGAATTTATTGTTTTACTTTAACCGCTGCTATTCTTTGCCGTCCCACAAAAGCTGCCATCCTAGGCAGCCACCTAGCCATGCCCAATGGTTGGGCCAGCCGTGAGCCTAAGGGTAATATGAGCTTGGGGAACAAGCATGTCTTTGATTTCCAATGATCTCAGCTCTCTGTGCCAACAGAACTGATTAACTTGCTGTTTTGTACTCAATTATTATTTTGAAAACCTGTTCATTTCCTATTCTTGCCCATGTTTTGTTACATCTCTTAAAGCGCTGTCATTTTCAATAGTGTGAGAGAATATTATCTCTAATTGTCATGTCTAATTGCTAAATGCAGAGGGACCTATAGTTTAACTGCACCAATATAACACAATGCAATAGCATAATGCCTTTTCTTTAAATGTAGCCCGAAGTTCATTAGTCCTGCTGAGAAATACAGTAAAATATGACAGTAGCAAGAAGAGAGGAGAGAATGGGAGGAGGTGCAGAGGAATTAGTGTTGAACTTAAATAGCAGGCTGTGAATTGGGATGACTGGAGAATTTCAGGAGAGCTGAGAATAAATTGCAAGAAAGAAAAGAAGAACATTCAGTATGATCAGACAAGAATTAGGAGAATGGGAGAAGAGGGGCCAGAAGTTACTCAGGTCAAAGAGATAGGGTAGTCCTATAGAGGTTACTAAAAGTGGGCAGGACAGGTTTTATTTTTTTAAAGTACTGTTTTCATCTCCATCCTCTGCAGATGACTGACCCAGGCAGTATCAAGCTCGTTTGCTATGCAAGAGCTGAAAGGAATGTCTCTCTCAAGACTGAACTCATCAGCACCGCCCTAGTACCAAATGGAGTCAGTCTTATCACTGCAAAAAAGCAAAACCACATAAACGGTTGTGTAAATAAGTGAATTCGCACAACAGAACACAAAGATTTCCACTGCAACAGTAAATAAACCCAGAGCTATCTGTGAAGGTAGGAGGAAAATACCGCAGACAAAACCTTAAATGCAGCACGAAGCTAAACTATTAATCACAGATCGGAGAAACCTCTATCACGTGAACATTTTAATACTTGAAAATACTTAGGTCCAACAAATTAGGTTCAGACCACTTCCGATAACGCTTATCTTAGAAGACATGCAAGACACACCAAATGCCAAACTTTCTCCTTTCTGATTCCCCAGAGCATTTTGCTTCTACTGCTTCAAGGAATTCAAAATTTCTGTGTCTTATCAAATGCCCAAACGGATGCACCTTTTAGAGAAGTAATTCAACAAACAAAATAACATCAGAATCATGAATAATATCAGTCACTTCGAAACGCCAACTCCCCACCTATTCTGAAAGGCTCAAGTATGAACCCACAGGATTATGCCTCCTACCTCCTAAACAAATTCCCTCCTGCTAAAGTTACAATAACAGTAGATCAGATAACATTAAACACAGCAAGCTGCTCACCAAAATGGAACTCATTTACCCCAATATCAAACAATTCTCTAGATCAAATCCTATCCATGATAAACACCACCACTTCTCCATTGGACCCATATCCAACGGCATGGATGAAAGTGGCCAAAAAAGAGCTAACCCCACCACTGCTCAAAATAATAAACTCCTTTCTCATTCAAGGGCTGATGCTAACTAACCTAATCTCCTCAATCAGATCTACTCTAAATAACTCCTCAGCTGACTCCGACCTATCCACATCTTACAGACCAATCTCTAGTATCCCTCTCTTGGCTAAAATAATAGAGAAAGCCATTCATCTCCAGCTCCAGGACATTGTATCTTTCTCTTTACTTTGCTTTTTAATATATCGCTCTACTCTTGAGCATCTGAGCAGTTTACAATATGTAAAACACTGCTGAAAAGAAAAAGAACGCCATAAATCGGATAGGAAAGAGAAAGTAGAACGAGGGAAGAGGGAGGGGGTCAGCCTCAATGTGGAAGGGAAGGGGGAGGGAGATTGAAAGCAGAACAGAAAAGATGGGTTTTCAACACTGACTTGAATTTGGTGAAGGAGAGTTCCAATCGCAGATCCAGGGGGAGGGAGTTCCATAATTAGGGGCCAAGAAAAAAGAAGGCAGAATTGCGGGTGGACTCCAAGTAGCTTGTGAGGGGAAGGGGAGAGACATACGGTTGGAATAAACGAGCTGAAGTGAGCGCTTAGAGGTGTGGAGATGAACCAGGTTTGAGAGGTATTGTAGAGTGTCAGAGTGAATGGCTTTATTGACTAGAGTTAGGACCTTGAACTGGATTCGGAAGACAACTGGGAGCCAATGGAGGTGAGTGAGTAATGAGGTAATGTGATCTGCATGGGAGGTGTGTGTGTGACAATATGGGCTGCGGTGTTCTGTGGAAGTTGTAACCTGTGTAACTGGTATTGTGGGAATCCGACGAGGGTGATGTTGCAATAGTCTATCCAGGATACATCAAGAGAAAGTAAAAGTGTGACCAGGGATGAGGTGGTAAGGAAAGGATGGACGGTACGGATCTGTCACACGGAGCAGAAGGAGCAGCGTATAATAGAGGACAGGTGATTGCAAAAGGATAAAGCAGAAACTAAGGTGACCTCAAGGTAGCGCAATGTGAGGACCAGGGGGATAGGGGAGGAGGGGAATGAAGGAGCTAAGGAAGGGACAGGACCACCGAAGGTGAACGAAATAGCCAAAGTCTTTGCAGAGTTGAGATGGAGAAAGTTTGAAGATATCCAGGAGTTGTTGTAGGAGAGGCAAGCATTGAGTGATGGGGCTGGTGTGGTGTAAGAGAATGATGTCATCTGTAGAGTTAAATGCCCCTCCTGATGACCAACAGCATGGCTACCGACAAAATTATGGTGTAGAAACACTTCTCAACTCCCTCTTAGACAACTTGCTAAAGGGAATTGAAAGGTCCAAGTAAGCCTTCCTCCTCATTTCCATCACTATCTCAACAGCTTTTGACTCCGAAAATCACAAAAAACTCATTGATCACCTTGTAGAGGTTGGGGTAAATGGGACCCCCCCCTAAGATGGCTCTGCTCTTATTTAACTGGATGCACACAATGAGTCAAACTGCGCAACAAGTCTTCAGAAACGTTTCAAGTACATCAAGACTTGTCTCAAGGATCAGCCCTCTCTGCCCTCCTGTTTATTCTATATATGCAGCCCATATGTTACGTCATCCAAAAGTACAGGATAAGGTATCACATTTATGCAGATGACATTATGTTATATACTCCATTCACTACAAGGAATCCAGACTTTTCCACTATACTTTCATGCCTTAATGAAATGACCCACTGGTTACATGAACAATCTCTTACATTAAATTTCAGCAAAACTGAGGCACTAGTCATTAACAGAGAATCCACCTACCCACCACCAGAGAAGATCACAATCAACAACTACGAATCCCTATCAGGTAGGTCAAATACCTTGGTGTGATGCTAGACCAGAAACTGAATTTCCAAACCCATATTAAGAAAGCAACTGCAGCAACATATTAAAGAATAAAGATATTTCAAACCTCCGCCTGCTATTGGATCATAGTCTATTCCACACAGTTTGCCAAGCAATCATTACCCCTCACTTGGATTATTGTAATTCTATACTTCAAGAACTACTAAAATGTACCCTCCTCCCACTTCAAATTGCCCAAAACTCTGCAGCTCGCATGATCTCACAGACATCTTGGCAAGAGCATATCACCACGGTCCTGAAAGAGCTATACTGGCTGCCCATCCAAGCATGCATCAAATACAAATCAGTCATGAACACATTTAAGAGTAAACAAACAAAAGCAACTAAGTATCTGTAAAGGATAGCGGGAACCAAGAAACAGATACGAGGACTGGCAGTAGTTCAGATAAAAACTTTAATTGCTGACCCCTATGCGTTTCGGCCAACGGCCTTCCTCAGGGGGGTAAACATGTAAGAGGGCAAACCTCAAAGCGAACAAATAAAAACAAATTAATAAACAATAAATAATCAAAAAAATATAAAAATGTTATAACATTAATAACCAAGCAAATATTATAACATTAAAAACACAGTCACTACTAAATAAATAATCTAATACCAATTCTGAAAACAACACTGTATGAGATAATATCATAAAAAACGATAAATGATATCAATGATGTGTAATATTAATACTGAAATCAAAAACTAATAAATATGAAATAGAGAACATACTAAAATAAAACAATCACATAAGAAAACCATCACATAAAAATCCAAATGGAAGGAGATTAGGAGGATACAGTCAAACTGGTACTATCGTGAATGAATAGAATGACTGATTGAAACAAAATTAAGAATGAGACATAACTAATGTGTGTATAGTAAAAGCATGTATAATCGGACATGAACCTCTCAATGGAGGGGGATACCCATCTAATGATGCAATGTAAAATGATAAATAGATAAATAAATAAATAAATTAATTAATAAAAACGGTATAAAGGAGTAAAAGAAACCATATAAATACCTTCAGAAATATGTTGCATATAAATGAGGATATAAATCACTGAAATATAAATAAACAAAGTGTAAAAGGTACAGCATATGAACTATATTGTGGAAAAGTAACCATAAGACCAACATTAAAAAATGGAAAGATTGGAAATCCACATGCAAAAAATGACTTATCATATATCGGGAACTAGTTATCAAAAAACGGAAAATAAAAGAAGAGCTCTAAATCACTGTGTAAGTGTCTTTGAATCGTTACAAAATTATTCACTGAAGCGTTGAAAAATTCCATAAATATGCAAACAGTTATAGATTGCCGCCGCGACTAGATGATGACTTATACTAAAGAGAATATGTCCAAATCATCTTTGTCCAAACACACAGGAATTTGTGCGAGCGCCGTGGGTGCATTCACAGCAAAAGTTTAAATATACTAAATTATACTGCACACGATGAATATCGTATCAGAGGGAAAGGATAGAGAATTATTGTTCTAATGCATTAAATTGTGGGAGAATTATGCCACAGCAAAAAGGAAATTCTAATAAGAGTAGATGTACAATTATACCTTGCTATCACAATTAGATAACATTTATGCTGATGAAATCATGCCCCGATCCTTGCGCCAAAGGGAGAGACCAAAATGTACTAATATGAATACCCCACGAAAAGTATAATATCAAAGATGGAACATATATTTGAAAAATGTTTATAAGACCTGTTGTAGTAATAAAACTATTTTAAGAAAATTTTTTTTAAAGACATTTTTTTTTATTATAGCCACTAGTCTGGGAACTTAATTACCAATGCGTCTGTACTTAGACCAAAAACGATTTTAAAAGCTTAAATCATGCTTGTGAAAACATATCAATAAAGTAGCATTACGAAATGTATGAGGGAGATATTTCTGTGATATGTAATATTATAGACTCTCTTATAACATAGAGGAAGAAGCAGAAAAGTCGAAAAACTTACCGCTTTCTGCGTCGAAAATCCTTTGAGCTGAGTATGGAATGAGCTGTCTTTCTCAAGGGCATTATAACGGTGTTTTCCCACCGAAACGATGTGAGAGTGCACAAGTCAAAGTTGAAATTCTCCAACATGTAAAAATGCTTAAAATTGCATAGAAGTATTATTGTACCATTGCTTTATACGTGTATATTTATATATAAGATCATTCATCCTTTTCAAACAATAAAACACATTGCAAGAACGGATCTAACCTCCTCACTTTATATATGGTGTGTAAAAGAACCTGAAAAGAAAGAGTGAGGAAGACAAAAGGGGGAGGAGGGGAAGGGAAGGGGGGAAAGAGAGAGGGAGGAGAGAAAGGGGGGGAAGGAAAGGGGGAGGGGGAAAAAGGGGGAAGGGGAGGGGGAAAGAAAGGGGAAGAAAGGGGGTGGGGGGAAGGGGGAAGGGGAAGGGGGAAGAAGGGGGAGGGGGATGGGGAAAGAGGGGAAGGGGGAGGGAAGGAGGGGAAGGGGAAGGAGAGAGGAGAGGGGGGAGGGAGAGAGGGGAGAGGAGGGGAAAGGGGGGAAGGGAAGAGGAGAAGGTGGGAAGGGGAGAGGGAAGGGGGAGGGGGAAGGAGGGGAGGAAGGAAAAAGGGAGGGGGGAGGGAGAGGGGGAAGGGGGAAGAAGGGAAGGAAGGAAGGGAGGAAGGGAGGGGGAGGGGGGAGGGAGGGAAAAGAGAGAAGGGAAGGAAAGAAAAGGAGGGGAAAGGAAGGGAAAAGGAAAGGAGAGGAAAAAGGGAGGGGAAGGAAAAGGGGTGGAAGGGGGAAGAAGAAAAAAAAAGGGGAGGGGGGAAGGGGAAAAAGGGAGAAGGGAAAGGGGGAAAAGAAAGGGGGGAAGGGGGGAAGGGGGGAAAGGGGAGAAGGGGGTGGGGGTGTGGGGAAGGGGAGGGGGAAGGAAGGGAGGGGGGAGGGGGAAAGGGGAGAGGAGGGGGGAAGGGAAAGGGAAAAGAAAGGGAGGGGAGGGGGAAGGGGAAAAAGGGAAGGAGGGGGAAAGAGAGAAGGGGGAGGGGAAGGGGAAGGAAGGGGAGGGGGAAGGGGAAAGGGAAGAGGGGAGGGGGAGGGGGAGGGGGAAGGAGGGGGAGGGGATAGGGGAGGGGAGGAGAGGGGAGGGGTGGGGGGGGGAGGAGAGAGGGGAAGGAGAGAAGGAAGGGAAGGGGAAGAAGGGGAAGGGGAGGGAAAGGGGGAAAAGGAAAAGAGAGAAAGCAAAAAGAAGAGAAGTCTATAAAAAAACTGATAAATCGATATCTTGATTAAGACCTTGTGGGTGTAATGTCTGTAATTCATATATAAAGCGTTGTTCTATCCTCAAGAGGAGTTTGCCAATGTTACCTCCTCGCCAATGGGGTCTCACTACCTTCAAAACAAGAAAGCGTAAGTCGGAAACAGAGTGTTGGGCATCACACCAATGCTGTACCAAAGGTTTTTCCATAATCTTTCTACAGATACAACTTTTGTGTTCTATTATGCGTGTTTTAACGCTTCTTTCAGTCTTGCCTATATAGCATAACTTGCAAGGACATTGAATCAGATAGACATTTGATGTATCACAATTTGAAAAATCACAAAGTTTAACCTTGTAGGAATTTATAGGATTAATGAACTCTCCTTTAGTAACCATAGCGTTTTCACATACAATGCAGTCCTCGTATCTGTTTCTTGGTTCCCACATTAAGAGTATACACAACTTAATCACTGACTGCTTGTGGTCACTCATCACACAACTTCAGAAGCAGACCAAGAAGAGACCAAACCACAAACCTCCTTAAAGTCTCCAAACACTAAACAACCAGCACACAACATGCCAATGCACTTTCTCCATCTACGGTCCAACCTTATGGAATTCTCTACCAAGCAATATAAGAACAATAAAAGACTTAAAGGAGTTCGGCAAGAGTCTCAAAACACATTTTGCAGGAATGCTATGCAACAGACATTTGATGCCTTATTTCACAGCCAAATGACCCCAATTACACTCAGAACTAGACCCATTACTGATTCACACTGTAAATACTGTATTCAATTTAATCTATCCCTTGTCCTTCCTATTATATGGATAGTTAAAGTAACCTCTGTTATCATATATCTGTTACACTTGTTCCTCTAATTCTATGTAACTTAAGTTCCGTTGTGTTCAATGTAAACCACCTTGATACCCTTGAAAGGCGGAATATAAGAAATGTTAAATAAAATAAATAAATAAATTGTCATTTTATGCACAGACCGCTCACACATTTACATTTTAACTTGTCACTGAAAAACAATGTACGCAGCGTCCTAAGGCCAAGATCGGGCTGTGGGTTATTAACTTTGCCCCCCCCCCCCCAGCCCCTTCCGTGCCCCGAGTCTGCTCTGTGTGTGTTCTTTGAGCCAGATCAGTTGCTTCAGTTTCTGGTGCATAGAGAAGGTCCCTTGCAGGTGGTGGAGCCTACTTGAGAAGGTACTGGTTAAGGCCGGCTGAGTTTGGTTAAGATTTCGGGGGGGGGGGGGGGGGAGGAAGCTGCTAGTACTGTGATTTTTCTTGGTTAATTCATATGTTTGTTATTACTTGTTTTTTGCTCTCCTTTTTTCTTTGGGGACTATAAATAATTGTATTAATTTCATGCTGTTTGAAATTTCCTACTGTTTTGATTCTGTTTCTTTATTCATTCTCTGGATGTATATTTGAAACTGCATAAAAAAAGGGCACATCAAAGTGGTGTGCTTCATCATTGGAAACTTTGTAAACACTATTTATTTAACTGGATTTTTATACCACTTTATCATTTCAGTCAAAGCGGTTTATATTGTAACTTAAACTTGGTAATGTACCTTAGACAGGGACATTGATAACTTGGATTTTTCTTAGGCAATGGAGGGTTAAATGACTTACCTAAGGCATGCTAGTGGGAATTAAATCCTGGTCTCTTGATTCCCCAGCCAATGCTCTAACCATTAGGCTACTCCTCCATTCCTATGCTATGATATCACTATACCAGAAAAGCACTAGGAACATAGCATAGGCAACCTAGGAAGTACTGGGATTATGAACCTCAGAGAATTATGAAGAATGAAGAAGTTATGATAACTTGGGACGTTTCCGTTTCCGCAGGTAAGAAGCTGGATGTGAAGAAACCTGACATAATGGTAAAGGAATCACCAGAGCAGCATTGATAATAGAAGTGTCGGTTCCAAGCGATTATTCTGTAAATTGTGTGGACAGGTAGAAGACCCTCAAGTACCAAAAAATGCGGTCAGAGACCAAGCAAACGTGGCAGAAAGATACAGAAATATTTCCTATTTTATTGGGTGCCACAGGCTTTATTAAGAGGAATTTGCAATCATACCTTGATAAGTTACCTATGCAAGTTGCATCTTATGAACTCCAGAAAGATGTTCTCTTTGGTACAATGCAAGTACTACACCAAGCATTATCAGTAAATTTGAGAGACTGAGATCATACTCCGCATACCCTGGCTTAGGAGTGAGTCTTATTGCTGTCATGGTATGCGCAAAACTAACCTATTTGGAGAAATTTCCCTGAGACCAATCAAAGGAAAAGATAGAATGGGAGATCAAAAGTTTAAATACAGGGCCCCAATCAGAGCAAGTCATATAATCAGGACACCACTTGAAATTGATTAAAAAAGGCAGAAGGAAGCCATGACCCCATTTTTACCTGAGGAGGTCGTCCTAGGGGTAAGTGTGTAGCAGTACCCTTTAGCTTACAGGGGGCCCCAGGATCTCTTGGACCATGTTTGGAAGGATGCCGGGCATGAAATTGATGGAAAAGGCAGGTAGTATTGGATATCAGAGACAGACACCCAGGATCTCTCTCTTTAGGACCACATTCCTTCCAGTGAACCAAGTATTGCACTCGGTCCCCAGATTACCAGGAATTAACAGTATTTTGGATTTCAAATTCAGGTTTTCTATCTACAATAATAACAGCTGGAGGAGAAATCCTTTCCAAGGATACATGTGCTGGCTTGCTTAGTGACACATGGAACATATTTGGGATAGGAAAGGGTGAGGTAACCTGAGACATACAAAAACAGACCCTAAAATTTCTCGTACTAGATAGGGACCAATGTATTTAGGACCAAGCTTGGTGGAGGATATCTTATCTTAAGCTGAATTTTTTTTGTGGACAACCACATCCTATCTCCTACTTTGTATTTGGGAGATTTATGGTGGCACCTGTTGGTCTTCTTTTTTCTATTTGTGGCTGAAAGTAAGGCAGTCTGAACATCTTGTTAAACCTTCCACATGATGTGGATGGCCATATTTGCTGCAGATACATCAGTAGGGAGAAGAAAGGCCTTAGGATGTCTACCATACACAGAGCAGAAAGGAGTTGAGTCTGTGGATGTTATGTGGCATTATTGTGAGCAAATTCCACCCATGGAAGCAAGTCTGCCTAGTTATCTTGATAGTCAGAAATATAATTGCTGAAGTCTTAAAAGGGGGTGGAGCAGTAGAGATTACCTAGGTAGGCTTATGGAAATTGGCCTTGTCTGTCTTCCACTCATGCTGTCTGTGGTCTATCTGGACAGTGAGTTGAATCAGACCATCTAATATAATAGGTAAATTAATTACATGGGATAGCTTTTCCCCGATATTGTCTCCTGAAAGACCATGAGTTCAACTTTATGTGAGAGTTCCATTTCCTAAATTCTGCAGCATATTCCTTTACAGTACATCTCTCCTGATGGAGGGCGCATAGGGTGGCTTCATCAGAGGTCATTTTAAAAACTCGATCAAGGTTGCAACTTCTAGACTTCCTTATTAAAGTAAATTAAGAATCCAGGTGAGAAAGTTCCAGCCAATCACCTACCCAAAGTTCAAATTTCCTACCAAAATTCAAATTTTCTGTCTTAACCCCTCACCAAATATATTTCCTGCAATTGAGAGCAATAAGTAAGGCTCTGAAGACTTTCAGAGATCTGTTGGCCAATCAAATTATTCTGATTCAAATAGAGAGTCAGGTAGCCATGTTCTACATCAATAAGCAGGGAGGAACAGGGCTGTACCTTCTGTGTTGGGAAACTTTCAGAACGTGGAGCTATGTTATCTTTCATGGGATGGTACTCAGAGCCATGCCACTGTACTCAAAATCACAAAATTGGCAGGAGAAGACAATATTCTGGCCAACTGACTGAGCTGTGTGGTCTCTGGATGGAAAGGTCGCACAGACCATCCTTTGAGAGTAGGGAATTCCTCAATAAATCTCTTTGCCACACCCCAGAACAGGAAAGTGCCTCAGTTCTGTTCTAGAATTAGGGACACACAGCAAACTAGTATCAGATGCTTCCTTCTAGAATGGGAGAAGGCCTTCTGTATGAGTATCCTCTGAAAACCTTCATAGGGAAAACTCTTCTGAAACTCAGAATAGATGAGAGTTCCATGATCCTCATAGTGCCTTATGGCCAAGGCAACTATGGTACCCTCTTCTTCTGGAACTCTCAGTAGAGTCTCCCAAGATCCTAGCTAATGCACCAACACTGGTCATGCAGGATCAAGGAATCCTGTTGCACCCCAACATTGCATCTCTAGCCCTCACAGCATGGATGTTGAGGGGATAACTTTGGCTTCCTTGAACTACCAGATGATGTGTCTAGAAACAATTTGGCTTCCAGGAGAGATTCCATTAGAAGGTCATACAATTTTAAATGGAAGAGGTTTGCGACCTGGTGTGATGGAAAATCTCTAGATCCTTTCTCCTGTCTCACAGAAAAACTGCTTCAGTACCAAGATCTGAGGCAACATGACTTTACCAATGGAAGATTGTGCCAAACAAATCTAATAAATTTCTTTGACTGGGTGACCAGACAACTAGATCAAGGGCATGCAATAGATGTGGTCTACTTATATTTCAGCAAAACCTTTGATACTGGTCCTCACAGGAGGCTTATGAATAAACTGAACAGCCTGGGGATGCATCCAAAGTTGGTGAAATGGATCAAGAACTGGTTGACTAACTACAGAGGGTAGTGGTGAATGGAACTCATTCTGAAGAAAGGAGGAAGAGTAGTGGAGTGCCTCAGGTATTGGTTCAATGTCTTTGTGGGTGATATTGTCAAAAGGTTAAAAGGAAAAGTTTGCCTTTTTGCAAATAATACAAAGATTTGCAACAGAGTAGATGCTTTGGAGGGAGTAGGCAACATGCGAAAACATCTACAAAAGTTTCATAAAGTTTTATCATATGCCCTCTCAGTTCTTTCTTTCCCTCATCTGTTTAACCTTTCTTCAAACGGGAGGTGTTCCATTCCCTTTATCATTTTTATTGCTCTTGCTGAACCTGTTCTAGTTCTGTTATATTCTTGTTGAGATAGTGTGAGCAGAACGTCACACAATACTCAAGGTGTGGTTGCAACAAAGGCATAATGATATTCTCCATTTTCTTCTCCATTCCTTTTTGAATCCCTACTATTCTATTTAATTTTTTTGTAGCCACAGCACACCGGACTGTAAATTTCAAGACATTATCCTCAATGAGTCTATGATTGCTTTTTTGAGTGATGATACCTAAACCAGAGCCAAGCATTTTGTACTAGTAGCTGTGAATATTTTTCTTTATGTGCGGCACAATATAGTTCTCCATATTAAATTTCATCTGCCATTTAGATGCTCAGTTTACTAGCCTCATAAGATCCTTCAGAAATGCCTCACAAGCCTCAGCTATTTTAAAAAATTTGAATAATTTTGTAGCATCTGCAAATTTGATCACCTCACTCATTGTTCCTTTCTCCAGATCATTTATGAATATGTTAAATAGCACAGGTCCTATGTAGACCCTTGGGGCACTCCACTGTTGACCCTTTCCCATATGGAAACCTGTCCATTTGGTTCTGTTCTCTGTTTCCTATCTTTTAGCTAGTTTGCAATCCACTAGGGTGTGACCTCCTATCTTATGACTTTTTAATTTCCAGAGGACTTTCTCTTTATCCATATGTATGTTTACACTTTCAAATATATCTAATAAACTGGTAAGACAAGACTTGCCTTTGCTGAACCCATATTGACTCATTTCCAGTAAGTCTTGCTTATCTGCAATGTGCACCTTCAAATCAGTGCTGACTTCTGGTAACCCAGCAGCTTCTGGTTTTTCTTGGCAGTGTGGCTAGAAGTAGATTGCCAGGCCTTTCTTCCAAGGCAATGGAGAGTTAAGTGACTTGCCCAAGGCTACAAGGAGTGCTAGTGGGAATCAAAATCTGGTCTCTTGGTTACCAAGCCAGTGTACTAACCAACAGGCTACTCCTCCACTCTATCTGTTTGGTCATTAATTTTGTTTTTTACAATAGCTTCTACCATCAGGCTCACATAACTCCTCTTCTCAAGTCACTTCTCTGGCTCCTTATCCATTTCTGTAGTCTATTCAAACTTCTCCTGTGGTAGGCGAAGGCCTATGATCTATGCTAATTGAACTAAACAGACAGGCCTAAGCAGCTTGACTTGTAAATGAAGCCTGTAGTTAGGCCCAGAGGAATGAAAACCCCCCTGAATGATGACACCATAGAATTGAAACTTAACTCAGCTTAACTGAACATAGCTAAGCAGAAACGAAACTTAGAAAAGACAGAAAACAGCTCTAATTGGTATTGATAAGGATGTGAGAAGCTTCTATGGAATTAATTAACTGTGCTGAAAGAAAAGTTACAGTGCCCTGCTTCCCATATGTTTTAACTAGCTGAGCGACCTTGGAGGAGAGATGTAACAAGTTAGAGACACTGACCATTGTAATTGGGACTAGAAGGGGGGGGGTGAGCAGGTGCTGGGCCCAGACCAGAGTCCCAATTGGATAGCCATATCAGTACCGGGACCAATAGAAGGTGTACGAGGGGTTACTGGGACCAATGAAAAGTTTGCCTATGTCTAGAATGGAGAAGAACGGTATAAAAGTTGTTGTTTTGCTAGAAACCATTGCTCAGCCATTTTGAAATTGATTATTGCTTGAGCCTGTGCACATTAAACTGGCTTGGATCCTTGAAAAGACTCCTGGTTTTATTTATTGCATGCTTATCTGCTGCTTCATTCTTGGTGCGTTGGCCTGGAAGTGCGAGTGGTAGATGGTGTTCAAGTGAATAAATCCACGTAATTCGCCTTGAGGTTTGGTCCAGTTGGAACCATTCCAATCCGACGCAGGGGAATTTCCCTGGGCCCACCGATTCTCTTGTATCGGAGGGGGTTCTGCCTGGCCTTGGCAGGCACTGGGTCCAGCTGGCCAACACCTCCGACCCGGGGGAGTCCAGGATCCAACTCAGAAGCTAGTGAAGTATCGGGGACCGGATCCGGTAAGTATAGTTTTGAAAACCTGTCTAGACAGATGAGTTAGAACTGCAGTTTGAAACTTGTGAAACTTTGGTAAGAATTTGAAACTTGTAACTTGTAATCTCGAGAACTTGGAACTTGGAATTTGGTAATGAGAGCACTGATCCCCTCTCAAGGACGGTCCTATTACCCTTGCATGAGTATGCGCAAGGCGAAGCCATCGTCCTTCTTGTTTGGTAAGACTTAAGTCAACCTCGTATGCGTATTCGCGAGGTCCATACATGAGTATGCGTGGGGAAAAATTTGTTTGAAAATCCTTGCATGAGTATTCGCGAGGTACAGCTGTTATAGAGAATCATGATTCAGCCTAGTCAGAACAGACAGGACTGGGTTTTTTTGGGATATGTTGCTAGCATGATTGTGAAGCGTTTGATGTGTATTGTCTGCCCTACTGTGTATCTGTTTTTTTTTGTTCTCTGTTGAAACCACGAGTTTCCCTTCTGTTATAAATGTGAGATTATTCTGTTGAGTAATTTGTGACAGTTCACTGATTAAGAAATTGTATTAATCAAGCAGAACGAAGACCCAAAACACCTAGAGTCATTTTAAAAATCCAAAAGCTGGTCTGACCCAGTTCGCTTTCCTACTGCACAGTGAAAAAACTGACAGGGGGCGTGTCTGGAGGAAAGAATGTACAGTGTCTTTCTAACCCTGTGCAGGCTTAAATCTCAATGCTGTTAGTTTGTGCTTATGTCAGGAAAATTGTACCTGTTTTATTCACTGTGTTTTAATGGTGATGTTCCTTCTACTATGGTCAGGTATTATATACCATTCGATAGGAATATTTAGTCAGAATTTTAGTTTTGAAGGTCGAATTAACCTCATCGGAGCTCCGTAAACTGTCTTTAGTTATATTCTCTGCTTTGTCTGTATTTTTATTGTTACCTTTCAGAAATGATAAACTAAGCAAACTGTTTTTGGGTTTATTTCCTTTGACTTATAAACCTACAAAGTAATTATTAGATCACGACTTGACACTGATTTAAATGATTCTTGCTAGCATGTCTCTGTGTGTCTGTGAAACTGTGATCATTTCGTTTCCAGTGAGCGGAGGGGTGTGGCTCACACAGCTTACTAGGGAATGAGACAGCCGTTCCCGATTGAGCAGTCTCTTGCTTGTGTAAAATAAAGGAAGTATATCTGTTGTTTCAAAAACTAACGGCAGATTGCAACCTGAGAATGAATGGTTTAAATTCTGAGTGAATAAGAAAATTGTGTTAGGATTTTATCTTTGAAATCAAGATAAATTCATTTGTTTTAAAATTCCAAGACGTTATTACCTGATTTACTGTGGTAAGCACCTGATAGAAGACATATTTATTGTTAAAAACAAACAACAAAACAAAACAAAAAAGAGGGTGTATATGCATTTTAGATATCCACCACAGCCATGGAAAAGTATTCGTTTCATGTCTCTTGAATATCTGCTTTCTGAACTGTAAGATTTAATAAAAATAAAATAATATTTTCTTTTGCAGATGCAGATTACGGCTGGCAGTTAGTTTCCATGCTAAGTAATGTGATTGTCATGTTAAGAGCCATAGTAACTTTTTCTGTTGGATTTGTTGTTCAAAATAATCGTTTTAACTGTATCTAAATTGTTCCTGTTTGGAATAAGTTGCAATAAGCATAATGGATGTATGTGCTCAATCTAAGTGTTTCCTGCCTGCCCTATGTTTACAGAAATAATATGTGTCTTTTCAAGTATGATCAAGAATTTCAGTAAGTCTCTGTCCCAATCAGGAATGCTATGTGAAAGGGAGTGGCTTCTGCTAGTTGCCCATATTTCCTTAGTTCACCATATTTTGCCCTAGAATCTCTAGATATCCTGTCTCGTCACTCTCTCTCTCTGTAAGTAGCTCCGTTCAGAGTGCTTAAGGGGGGGATGGAGCCCAGTCCACCGATGATGTCACCCCCCGGTGGGCGTGAACTAATGTGCCCACAGCAGAGAAGTAGATCTTAAAAAAAAAAACCAACCTCCTGGATAGAGCGTTGCTAGGAGAAACAGAGCCCAGGAGAGGGAGGGGGGGGGACTCCTCCCTGCAGATTCCCTAGTTTGCCAGCCACCTCTGCAGCAGGGGGATGTGCACCCCCTCTGGACCAGAAGTGAAAGTCAGCTGACCAGACTTGTTTAGAACTGAAAAAACTGCATTATACACTGAGAAGTTTTAGGATTTGATTGAACTAATGAACAGTATAATGCAGACCAGTAGCCCAGGAGAAGTTGTGTTTTTGTCAGTCAGTCCCAGAGAGATATAAAACAAAAATTACAGACAATGGATGGATTTGCGGGCATAATACAGCACAGTTAATGGAAGTTGATTTTGAAAGTATGTGAAATGTAAGACTGAATGTGGCAGAGAAAGTGAATGTAAAATAAAAAAGAAAGCAGATCAGCTTGGTGCTGCTTTCATTGAACGACGTGGAGGAGATTCTCCTAATCAAAGGACCAGAGAACGTGTAAGAGGCCGCAGAAGTAGCAGGCCTCCACTGGGTGCGAATCAGTGCGCCCATTGCAGAAAAAGAAGGACATTAGAGAAGTGAATGCCCATATCTTGACTCCACCCCAGGAGGGGAGGAGGGAGTACTTGATTGCAGAGTCATAAAACAATAAACCAAGCACAATGTTCTAGTAGGAGAAGGAAGTAGCTATAGAGTAAGTGGCAGCTAAAGAAGGCTACAGCATGGATAAAGACTAGGCCAGATGCATCACCATTATCAGAGCTACTGGGGCTAAGTCCGCAAGGCCTTTTCTACAGAACCGCATGTGTGAACTAGGGGGACAGAAAATAATGCACCAGTTCCTGTATATGCCTGAGTGCCTTGGGGGCCGAGATCTGCTTGCAAAGCTTCAGGCACAGATATCCCTTGCTGAAGAGGGAGAAATGCAAATGACTGTAAACCCAAAACCTGCTGGATTGATGGTGCTGACTGCTCCCCGAGAAGAGGAGTGGCGGTTCTATAGCACACCTCCAGTCAAGTCAACAAGTTCCTGTATACCTACCAACCTTATAGCCCCACCTGGAGTATGGGCAGAAGATAATCCACCTGGCCTAGCGAAGAACATAGCCCCTGTCATTGTCACCCTCAAGCCAGTCAAGAAGCCTGGGACAGGTGGCTACCGCCCAGTGCAGGATCTAAGAAGAATGAATGATGCAGCTGAAACTATACAACCAGTGGTACCAAAATCCTTATATTCTCTTGGAACTGATCTCTGCTGAAGCTATACATTTCATCATTCTGGACTTAAAAAGATGTTTTTTTTTCTGCATACGCTTAGCCCAAGACCCCACTACAAGGAGGCGGGGCCAACTCATCTGGACAAGATTACCTCAAGGATTGAAGAACTCGCCTCACTCAGCAAGGATTTGACAAGTTATCCAGAAACTCCAGGAAAAAAATTCTACTTCAATATGTGGACAACTTGCTCATAACCACCAACTCAGAAAGTGAATGTCTACAAGCCATCAGTGAACTTTTGCACCCTCTTAATGAGGCTGGATACAAAGTCTCAAGAGCCAAGGTGCAATTATGTCCAACAAGTTAAACACCTAGGATTCCAGTTGTCCAGCGGAATTCGACGCCTGGGACCAGAATGCAAAGAAGCTGTATGCAGTATTCCTACTCCAACCACCAGGAGGCAAGTGAGAGCCTTCTTGGGTGCCACAGAGTATGTTGCGTAAAACCCCCAGCTCCAATTGAAGGTCAGTCAAGCTTTGAATCCTGTTATGTTGTTACCAGTTGGTCTTGACCCCCTGATCATGACTGTTTAGAAATTATGGACACTGTATTCTCAAGCCGCCTGGATTTGACTGATGTCCCTCTGGAGAACCCTGAACAGACTTTCTTTGTGGCTGAAGGCAGTTTCATCATCAATGGACATTGTTGTGCTAGATATGCAGTGGTGACCCCTGATTTGGTAGTTGAGTCCTCAGCCCTGGCCCCAGAAACTTCACCACAGAAAGCTGAACTGATAGCCCTCACTAGAGCACTAACAATAGGAAAAGAGCCCTGTCTAAATGTGTACCCAGATTCCAAGTATGCCCTTACAACCTTGCATGCATATGGGGCCCTGTACAAAGAATGAGGGTGGATAACCTTAGGAAGCAAGTCCATTAAGTATAGCCCCAAGATATTGATATTAACAGATACATACTGCCTATAGATCTCAGAATTTAGGAAAAGTAGAATGTATGAATAGAACCCTGAAATCTCAGTTGTCCAAACTTTGCCAAGAGGTTTACCTGAAGTGGCCCCAGGTTCTTCCCATAGCCCTTCTTAGGATATACTTAGCCCCTGCTAAGTCTTTAGGAGTTTCCCCTTTTTGAGATTCTGTATGGGCAACCCCTGCCTATTGTATAGGAAATAAAAGGAGATATGAGACAGATAGGATCTGAAATTATTAGACATGAACTATTGGTTTTAAGTTCTGTTTTGCAGAGTCTCCATACCTGGGTACAAAATCGATTACTCATCAATTTGCCTGCACCCCTGCATCCTTTCAAGCCTGGAGTCTCGGTGTGGATCAAAGAGTGGAGAAAGATACCGTTAGCCCTGCATTGGAGGGGACCCTATGTTGTCATCTTGTCAACTCCAACTGCAGTAAAAGTCGCAGAATTTGAACCTTGGATCCATCATAATCAAGGGAAGCCAGCAGCTGCTCTTGAACCTGATCACTGGACTACTGTACAGCATCCTGAGACACCATTGCACCTCACCCTACGACAACAGCCACGGACCTAAGACTTATTGGTCCCTCAGAAACTGCACTATTTCAAGACTGTCTGTTTATCTGAAAGTAAGCTTCGCATCTGGAAAAAAAAACAAAAAAAAAACTGCAATCATCAGAAAGAGACTGTTGTGTTAAGAAATTGAATCTTCTAAGAGACTGTGTCTAAATACTCTGAAAAGACTGTTTTGATCTCCTAAAGAGTGAACTGCTCTAAGGAAGCAATAATAGCCTAAGAGACTATGCTATGATATTGTAAGAAATTGAGACATCCCAGAGGACAGTGATACTTTGGAATCTACAGCCCTACTTCCGCCACAAAGCTGGTAGGTCTACGTACGGCAGAAGCTTGAGGATCTACAATCAACCCTACATCTGTTATCTGTTGTGGAAGTCGACAGTTCCACCAATTTTCCAGAGACTATGCCCATTATGAATTCTTATTATTGCTTTATTCTGGCAACAGTTTTGGGGTGCTTTGAAATGACTTTTGCCCTACCCCCTTGTGCAGCTTGCATACCACCACCAGAACAGGACAAAAGATCACTCTTTCTATGAAGCCATGAAATCAGACTTTGACGTTCCTCCTGCCACCAGAACTTATTTCTTGAATTAGCAGGAGCAGTGGCATTCGGTCTTCATGTTTCAGATTGCTTGTTTTGTGGAGAAACAACAATGGGAGACTAATGGCCTTGGGAGGCCCAAGAAATGAATTACTCCATCCCCTACAATCAGACTGATTTACATAATACTACTAGTGAGTGGGTATTGGCCCACCCCATTGTTGACAGTTTGTGTTTTGTTCGCACCGGACCACAATTTGCTATGAAGATCGGACAGCTGGACTGTCTAAATCAGAAGTTTTACAACAGCACAACAAAGAAGACATCTTGGTGGTCCGGCATAAATGCTCCTGAACCTTCTAATTCCTTTAGTTCTTTTACCTACTCTTGCCAAACTATGGACTTTGACTATCTGCTTGTTGCTCCCTTGTTTCTTGCCACTTTGCTTGCGAATGATAACTTCAGTTATTAACACTGTAGAGCATAAGGCAGCTACAAAGATACTAGCTATGTGAAACTACTACCCTATACCACAGAGTGATATCTTTATTTAGTATTATGTGATTTGCTTCTCACCCTTTCTCACTTGCGGGTGAGAATAATCAAAGGGGGGAATGTGGTAGGCGAAGGCCTATGATCTATGCTAATTGAACTAAACAGACAGGCCTAAGCAGCTTGACTTGTAAATGAAGCCTGTAGTTAGGCCCAGAGGAATGAAAACCCCCCTGAATGATGACACCATAGAATTGAAACTTAACTCAGCTTAACTGAACATAGCTAAGCAGAAACGAAACTTAGAAAAGACAGAAAACAGCTCTAATTGGTATTGATAAGGATGTGAGAAGCTTCTATGGAATTAATTAACTGTGCTGAAAGAAAAGTTACAGTGCCCTGCTTCCCATATGTTTTAACTAGCTGAGCGACCTTGGAGGAGAGATGTAACAAGTTAGAGACACAGACCATTGTAATTGGGACTAGAAGGGGGGTGAGCAGGTGCTGGGCCCAGACCAGAGTCCCAATTGGATAGCCATATCAGTACCGGGACCAATAGAAGGTGTACGAGGGGTTACTGGGACCAATGAAAAGTTTGCCTATGTCTAGAATGGAGAAGAACGGTATAAAAGTTGTTGTTTTGCTAGAAACCATTGCTCAGCCATTTTGAAATTGATTATTGCTTGAGCCTGTGCACATTAAACTGGCTTGGATCCTTGAAAAGACTCCTGGTTTTATTTATTGCATGCTTATCTGCTGCTTCACTCCTACGGACTTCTAAGAGTATTCATTCTACAGCTCCTCAGTACCTTTCCTCTCTTCCCTACACCCCTCCTTGGGCACTCTGCTCCTCTTGCAAACCCCTTTTATCTATACCCTTCTCTACCAGTGCCAACTCCAGACTTCGCTCATTCCATTATTCTGCTCCATATGCTTGGAAGAAAGTACCCGAGTTAGTACACCAGTCTCCTTCTCTGGCTCTATTCAAATCTTGACTAAAAACCCACCTCTTCAAGGCTGCATTTGGATCCTAATCCCTTCCTGCTTCTGCTTATCATCTCTGTATCTTTCCATTCCCCTTGAATGATAGTAGTCTCCAATTGTTATGTGGTTTGTCTTGATTAGACTATAAGCTCTGATGAGCAGGGACAATTACAGGATCACATTGATCTACATGCTCCTCCGGATGTGCACTACCATGGTTTCAAACCATGTCAGAATGTAGGAACTCTGCTCATCTCCCTCTTTAATAATCTCATAATGGGTCTAGATAATAAGAATAAAGGATTTCTATTAATTTTCATTGATATCTCAGCTGCATTTGACATGGTGTCACACTCAGTACTGCTGCAACGCCTACAAGATATTTGTCTGCGTGATAACACATTAAATTGGTTCACCTCCTACTTGAGCAATCGTACACAGTTAGTAAAATGTAGAGAGAAGAAATCCTCTCAATTCCCAATCACACAAGGAATACCTCAAGGCTCAGCTCTATCCTCAATACTTTTCAACCTTTACATTCAGCCCATATGTAAAACAACATTAAACAATATGGAGTGAATTACCACTTATATGCTGATGATATCATGGTTTATACCTCAATTGACCTGAACGCACCTGATACAACAGTAATTACCAAGTGCCTTGATAATATGAATACTTGACTTACTAATAACAACTTAAAGGTAAACTCTGATAAAAGAGAAGCAATGTTCATTTCTACAAGTCAGACTTTCAAACCATCCCAAGAAATCAACATCTTAAATAGATCAATAAAAATTAAGGATGAGGTAAAGTACCTAATAACCCAAGATAAGTAACTGAATTTACAGTCTCATATAAATAAGACCGTGGCTAAAGCATATCGACGATTAAAGGTTATTAGGAGACTCAAACCAATCTTAAGCAAAGGCCATTTCCGTACGGTATGTCAAACAGTCATCACCCCATTGCTGGACTATGGAAACACACTATACCAAGGTCTTCCCAAGCACTCCATCCATCCACTCCAGTTAGTGCAGAATACTGCTGCACGCATCATCACAGGCACTGCAAAATACGAGCACATTACTCCTGTACTCCAACAATTACATTGGTATTCCTATTATTGCAAGAACAAGATTCAAAAATGTAATGATCATTTCTAGAACTATCCATCACTCTTCAGCAGACATTCTACAGTCCATAATATCTAAGGACATGAACTGTAGGCCTAGACGAGCTCATAGTGTTAATAGACTCGGCACTCCCTCAAGTTTCAATAGAGCAAAACAAATGACATCCAAGAGAGCTTTTTCACTCTTGGCACCAGATTTGTGGAAGTCTCTCCCTGAAGGCTTAAGAACACAGAATGACCTTAAGGACTTCCGTAAGTCCCTCAAAACTCACCTGTTTATAGAAACATATGGACAAATAATTTGATTTTAATTAGCATTGTATGCCATAGTATGAATTGTTCCTCTTATTAGATTCTATTGAATGGTACTGTATTGTAATGTATTGTATTTCTGTCCTCCCTCACTCATAACATGTAAACCCTATGCTGTCTTGTCAACTACTTTGATTGAAGGATAAGGTGGTATACAATCCTGGTTAAATAAATAAATAAATTAATAAATACTTGTACAGCACTGTGCATGCCTTGTATTATTATACAAATGATAAGTAGTAATAGTAGTAGGCTCAATGGTCTGCTGCTTTTCTTTCAACCATTTTATAATCCAATAGACCATTCTGAGACCCATTTCTAGGTTGCTCAGTTTATTTAACCTCCTATGACAGTACCATGCGATTACCACTAGAGGCCAGCAGTGCCATTTTGAAGGACTACCTCATGCAGAGCAGGAGCGAGTGGACCTTGTTCTTGCTTCACTATATGACAACGACCCTGGTAAGCCTGTGCGGGAGGGATAATCGGGGGTGAGGGAGGCGGAGGGTCTTCGAGTGGATGCCAATGTGTTATGGGCGGGTGCCTTTGGGCAAGGACGGGGGGGGGGGCAGTGGTATAAGTTACAGTGAGGGGCCCCAAAGCAAAACATTGCTGAGGGCCCCCCATTGTCACAGTGGCCTGCCCCCCCGTGTGGCCCCCCTTCATGCGGCGGTCTCTCCCGGTGTGAGGCCCCCCCCCATGCGGCGGCAGAAAACTTACTTCATCATGTTTGTTGCCCTGCCCTGCCACCAGGCCAAAGTCTCATGGTGTGGCTGATATTGCGCGACTTCCACCTGGTGAGGAAGAGCTGCCAGGCCCATGGCAAACATATGAGAGTGAAGGCAGCGCGACAAACATGATGAAGTAAGTTTGCCATGCTACCTTCCTGCTGCTATGTGTCCCACCTTTTTGCCCAGACCCCCCTCCCTACATTGAAGGGGCTGCTTGGGTGGAATTTATGCCACTGGCGGGGGGCTTTTCACCACCTCAGAGGAACAAAAAGAGCGGGGTTGGACACTTGCTTCAGGTAGGTTGGTGGGAGGAGGCTGCCAGGGAGTGTTCCTGAGGTTGGAGATGTGTGATGGGAGGGGATGCCGGACCTGTAGTGCTGCACCGGTATGCATCTGTACCAGTGCAGCAATTTTAGAAGGCTGTTCCCATGTCTAAGTGGAGGTGGAGGCGGGGTTCCATGACTTTTTCCCATGTGCAGCCTCCTAAAATAGATGCTCCTACCAGATGTGCAGGGGCATGTCTGTACTGTCCTGCAAGTATTTTATAAGGGGCTCTATATTTAGCAGCATGTTTTGTAAAATACTGTATCCATGTCCTGAGATGGACATGGGAATTCCACTCTCCATTTGCTTTCTAAGAATCCACTTCATGTGTTTCTTGAATATTTTCAGCTGGAGGTATCTTTATAGGCTCAAAAAAGTACTAGTCCATGATTATGGTAGCGTTGGTATCCCCCCACCTGCGGGTATTAGCAGGGCTTTATGATAAGATGAGTGATTTGATACTCTTGAATCTTTTTCCTCTCTTTTCTTAGTAATTTTGCTCTCCTCCCATATAAAGGGCTTGTAATGCTGTATATTATTTTATTTTGTTTTTATCATTTGAATATTTTATTATGTATAGCATATTTTCCTTTAAAATTTAGTGACATTGACTGTGTTAATTACTTTTGAATTGCTTAATAAATCTTAAATGAACAAAAGAAAAATTGTTTTAGGTAAAATAGCACATGTGCACTGTACCACCTCAGAATCATTTCTACTAAACATTATTCCCCGTTTAGCCAACTATTGGCTTATTGTGCTGGCAAGATTTACATTGCCTATCTTGGCGTTTTATATTTCATATTAACAATACAGCATGCTGACATAGTACCTGTGCCTCAGAAAATATTTGGCTTTATATAGTATCCTGAAGGCATAGTTCAATAAATAAGAATAACAGAAAATATGAGAACAACTCCAATTATCCTAAAACTTGGTGTTTAAGAGTAGGCAGGGATTCTCCTATCTAAATGAAGCATGAAGAGCTTGGGATGTGTTACTGAAATGATAGAAAAAATAAATAATTACATTTGAGCCGATATTCAAAGGGAAGGTAAATCTTTAACTTCCTTATCCATCCATTTCCAGTCACTATAGGGATAGTATCAAGCCAATGATCCCTCTAACCGATCTGACACAAGGACAGAGCTGTGAAATTATGTGCATAGCAGTGATATACAGCCGTTATCTAGATAAGCTATGGGGCTGATATTCAAAGTCCTTATTATTTATTTATTTATTTATTTATTTGCAATTTTATATACCACTAAAGCCAGTGCATCATAGAGGTTTACAATAAAAAGTAGGTACCAGACACATAGGACAACACACCAGCAATCTTAAAAACTCATCAGGATGGAGACAAAAGGCTGAGCTATGGTGTAGAACAACAATAGTTATCCAGAGACAAACATGAACCAGAAGCACATAAAGGTCAAATTAGTGATCATAGGAGTAATGTGAAGTGGGAGAAGATCAGGAGAATGCTTGGCTAAAGAGCCAGGCTTTTAGCCCTGTTTTAAATTTTGGAAGAGTGTTCCAAAGATAGGGAGCTGAGAAACAGAAGGCAATGGACTGGTATGTTTCTAAACGCAAAACATTTATTGATGATGTGACTAAAAGATTTTGGTTGGCTGACTGCAGTGATCGCATTGGTTGATAGGGGAGATGCTGCAAGTGAAGGTATATTGGAAGGCCTGAAAAAAAGGCCCGATGAGTCAGCAGCAGAATTTTGGATTTTATTCTGTAAGGAACAGGGAGTCAATGTTGTTCATAGAGCAATGGGCTTACAAAGAAGTTTAATGGCAGTATTTTGAATAAGTTGAAGTCTTTTTAGCTGATTTTGTATGACGACCACTAATAAAGAATTGCAATAATCTATTTTGTAATGATAAGAGAATGAACAACTGTTTTTAGGGCTCTCATGTTAAGGAAAGGTTTGATAGCCTTAATTCTCCTAAAAAGCAGCTCTTTATGATCAATGAGATGTATAGTGCAAACGAAAGCTGGCTGACCCAGATCACACAAGGAGTGGACAGAACTGTGCATGAGAATACGGTTAGAGGAGATGCAGGGCTGAAATGTGATTTGCCTCTGGTTATGTGACAGTCAGAAAGCCTCAGTTTTTGTTCAGATGTAATTCCATTTTATGCTCTTGGAGCCAGCTATTGATTTTTGTGAGTTTTAGATCAAGGTTATGTTGAAGAAAATGGTCCCAGTTGTCCAGTTGTCAAAGGCAATAATTATTTGCACATCATCTGCATAAAAGTAGACGTTAAGATTAAGGACTTGAATCAGCAAGGTTAGAGAAAAGATAAAGAGATCAAAGAGTGTGGGGGATTGTATAGAACTCTGAGGGACACCGGAGACTAACGAATGAGTTTTGGAAAGCGAACCCTCGATGGAGATCTGGAAAGTCCGATCTGAAAGACAGGATTAGAACCAGCTGAGCACTAAAACTCTGATCCCTGAGTCATATATTCCATGACGGAGGAGAGTGCAATCAATGATATCAAAGGCAGAGCTCAAATCAAGCTGTTCTATTAGAATGTCCTTTAGACTGTCAAGATGTACTGCTACTTCATTTAAAATGGCCAAAAGTGTCACTTCAGTACTGTACTGAGAGCAGAAACCCGATTACCAGGGGTAAAAGGCATTGTTAGCCTCCCAGATAGCCCGCATATGGGTTATCCGGATAAGAGAGATGAGAGATATTCAGCAGCCACTATCTGGATATTGCCATTGAATTATATTAGGAACATAAGAAATGCCTTACTGAGTCAAACCAAGGTCCATCAACTCAGTATCCTGTTTCCAACAGTGGCCAATCCAGGTCACAAGTACCTGGCAGGTTCCCAAAGAGGCACACAGGTTCCACAATGCTTGTCCTGGGGCAAGCAGTGGATTTCCCAGTTCCTCTTTAATAATGGTTTATGGATCTTTCCTCCAGAAACTTGTCCAAACCTTTTTCAAACCCAGCCACACTAACAGCTTTTACTACATCCTCTGGTAACGAATTCCAGAGTTTGATTACGCATTGAGTAAAAAAAATATTTTCTCTTGTCAGTCTTAAATGGTTTGCATTGTAGTTTCATTGCATGTCCTCTAGTCTTTCTACTTTTTGATAGCGTAAACAACTGATCTATGTTTATCTGTTCCACTTTAGTCATTAACTTATAGACTTCTATCCTATCCCCCCTCAGCCGTCTCTTTTACAAACTGAAGAGTCCTAACCTTTTAAGCCTCATAGTGGTATCCTATCCCTTTAGCATTTTTGTTGCTCTTCTCTGCACCTTTTCTAATTCAGCTATATCCTTTTTAAGATATGGTAACCTGAACTGCATACAATATTCAAGGTGCAATCACACCTTGGAATGATACAGAGGCATTATAATATCTTTTGTTTTATTCTCCATTCCTTTCCTTATGATTCCTAGCATTCTTTTTGCTTTCTTGGCCTCCGCATAAATCTTTTTCCTGGGTGGTAGTTTCTAAGGTGGTACCTTGCATCTTGTAACCATAGTTTGGGTTGTTCTTTCCTAGGTGTGTAACTTTGCACTTGTCCACATTAAATATTTTCTGCCATTTAGATGTCCAGTCTTCCGATTTTTCAAGGTCCTCTTGCAATTTTCACAATCCTCTTGTGTTTTAACAACTTTGAATACTTTTGTGTCATCTGCAAATTTAATTACCTCACTTGTTATTCCTATTTCCAGGTCGTTTATGAATATGTTAAAAAGCAGTGGGCCCAACACAAATCCCAGGGGTACTCCACCATTCTCCTTTCTCCATTGAGAAAATTGTCCATTTTAGCCCTACTCTCTGCTTTCTATCTTTTAACCAATTCCTGATCCACAGAACTACACTGCCTCCAATCCCATGACTTTGTAATTTTGCCAAGAATTTCTCATGAAGCACCTTGTCAAAGGCTTTCTGAAAATCCAGATACACATTATCAAACAGCTCACCTTTGTCTATCTGTTTATTTACACCTTCCAAAAAATATAACAGATTAGTAAGACAAGACTTTCCTTGGCTAAATCCATGTTGATTTTCTCCCATTAAACCATGGCTATCTAAATGTTCAATAAATTTATTCTTTATAATAGTTTCTAAAATTTTGCCCAGTATTGACGTCAGGCTCCCTGGTTGGTAGTTTCCAGGATTACCCCTGGAACTCTTTTTAAAAATTGGCATTACATTGGCCATCCTCCAGGTATTACACAGGATTATAATGATAGTTCACAGATTATAAATAGTAGATCTGCAATCTCATATTTTAGTTCTTTCAACACCTTTGGATGTATACCATCTAGTCCAGGTGATTTGCTACTCTTCAGTTTATCAAACAGTTCTAATATATCCTCCCGTATTATCAATATTGATTTCAAATCTTCAACTACATCACCTTTATATACCATTTCAGGCATGGGTAACTTCCCTACATCTTCTGCAGCAAAGACTGAAACAAAGAATTAATTTAGTCTCTCCACTATGGCCTTGTCCTCACTTAGTGCCTCTTTTACTCCTCTATCCTCTAATAGTTCAACTGACTTTCTCACAGGAGTTTTGCTACAAATATGCTTGAAAAAGTTTTTATTATGCATTTTTGTTTCCATGGCTTGTTTTTTTCAAATTCTCTCTTTGCCTGCCTTATCAATACTTATATGAAATTTGACCTCATTCCGTGAACAAAATTTAACTACAAGTACACAGGTTCACAAGAAAACTACCCTCTGCTTAAAAGCCACTTTTTTTGTCGGAGCAAGCTGTAGGAGAGTTGTCATTGAGACACAACCCACACCAGACAGCAGGCTACATTTATTCAAAGAAAGGTTCACCACCACAATAGCAATAACCACACTTATCTGTCTCAATGAAAACCATTGTTATTATATCACTCCCCAAACAAATGTTGCTCTCAAATTTCCTTGTTTCATCACGACGTGCACGTTTCGGGTATCCAACCCTGTATCAAGTGCTCTCCGGTCATGCAAAACTGGCAACAATATAGAAAACACCGTCACTGCGGCTAGGGTCAAGAATTCATTAAGGCTGAATGAAAGTGTTTAAATGTGGGAACCAACCAATAGAAATAGGGAACGCCCACCATCCAGGGAATCCCTAGTCGTATTGGTGCAAACAATTATGACAACGTCCAATACGTCAGAAAACACTAAGCCAATCGACTGACCACTACACTTTATCGGAAGCCTGTTCAACGGAACAGTCTTTTACATTTTCGAAGTTGTCATCTGGGCCCCTTATGTCAGGGTTTACCTTTTGGGCAGTTCTTGAGATTGCGGAGAGTGTGTGGGACAATGGAAGAATTTAAGCGACAAGCCTCCAATCTTTGCTATCGTCTTTCTGAACGGGGTTATCCCCAGGTGGTTATTCAACGGGCTTACCGTAGAGCCATTCATGTTCATAGGGAATGGTTGTTAGATCCACAATACACGAACGAAGAGTCTTCATCTGCGTCATCTATTACTGGTGTTTTACCTTATACAGACCGCAGTTCAGGGGTTTTGAGAATTTTACATGCTCATTGGCCTATGTTACAATTGCATGATTGTTTTAGGAAACCACTCCATATTGCCTTTTTTAGGGGTTGGATATTAGGGGACCGTTTAGTAAAAACTGCTCTGCGACCTGACAGGGTAGAATATCGATGGCCGTAGGTTGGCCATGGTCCATGCAGTAATTGCATTTATTGTGCTACCACTCTGTCGGGGATACAGTGGAGCCACCCGAAGTCGTCTTGGATCTATAAACGTCGTTGGGATACCTCTTGTGAGTCCTCATACGTGGTGTATCTGCTGCAATGCCCTTGTAACATGGTATATGTGGGCAGAACTATTCGTCCCATTAAGAAGAGGCTCGCTGAGCATGCTTCATGTTTACGGCAGAAGGTGGATACAGCTCCGGTGGTGGCTCACTGTTTGACATGTCAGCATGCTTTTGAGGATCTCCGCTGAACTATCATCGATCATGTACCATTGAACCCCCGTGGGGGTGATCGTGAGAAACATCTCCAATGGCTTGAGCAGAAATGGATATTCTGTTTGGACACTGTTGAACTGAATGGTCTTAATCGTGAGATCGATTAGCTTAGTGTTTTCTGACATATTGGACGTTGTCATAATTGCTTGCACCAATACGACTAGGGATTCCCTGGATGGTGGGCGTTCCCTATTTCTATTGGTTGGTTCCCACATTTAAACGCTTTCATTCAGCCTTAATGAATTCTTGACCCTAGCCGCAGTGACGGCGTTTTCTACATTGTTGCCAGTTTTGCATGACCGGAGAGCACTTGATACAGGGTTGGATACCCGAAACGTGCACGTCGTGGTGAAACGAGGAAATTTGAGAGCAACATTTGTTTGGGGAGTGATATAATAACAACGGTTTTCATTGAGACAGATAAGTGTGGTTATTGCTATTGCGGTGGTGAACCTTTCTTTGAATAAATGTAGCCTGCTGTCTGGTGTGGGTTGTGTCTCAATGACAACTCTCCTACAGCTTGCTCCGACAAAAAAAGTGGCTTTTAAGCAGAGGGTAGTTTTCTTGTGAACCTGTGTACTTGTTATCAATGCTTATGGCAATGCTTATGTTTCCCATTTTCGTCATTTGGCTCCTTTTTCCATTTCCTGAAAGATGCTTTTTTGGTAGCAACAACCTCTCTGGCCTCACCTTTAAACCATGCAGGCATTTTTTTGGCCTTCCTTCCATTCTTCTTAAAGCATGGAATACATCTGGTTTGGGCTTCCAAGATAGTACTTTTAAATAATGTCCATGCTTGATGTAATTCTTTAACCTTTTCAGCTGCCCCTGTTAGTTTTTTCTTAACTATCTTCCTCATTTTATCATAGTCTCCTTTTTAAAAGTTAAGAGGTAGTACTGTAGATTTCCTTGTCGTCCTTCTTCCATTTATTAAATCAAGTGGCCCGAAACCCTTATCTTTTGCACCAGATCGTGTGTTCCATTAAGGACAAGGTCCAAAATACCTTCCCCTCTTGTCAGTTCAAGAAGCAGATGCTCCAAGAAGAAGTCATTTATTTTATCTAGAAATTGTCTCTCTCTAGTATGTCCTGCTGTGACATTGATCCAATCGATACTGGGGTAATTGAAGTTACCTATTGTTACTGTGTTGTAACTTTTGTTAGCTTCCCTGATTTCTTTCAGCATTTAATCATCCATCTGTTCATTCTGGCCAGGTGGTCGGTAGTATAGCCCCACTGCCATTGCCTTCCCCTTTTTACATGGAACTTCTATCCATAGAGATTCTACAGTGTATTTTGTTTCCTGCAAAACTTGAATCCTATCTGACTCAATGCCCTCTCTAACAGAGTGCAACCCCTCTACCAATTTGATCTACCCTATCATTGCGATATAGTTTGCACCCAAGTATCACAGTGTCCCATTGGCTGTCCTCTTTCCACCGGGTCTCTGAAATGCCAATCATATCTAACCTTTCATTTAGTGCTATATAGTCTTCCATCTTTTTTTTAGACTTCTAGCATTTGCATACAGGCATTTCAGAGGTTATAGTTTATTCATATTAATCTAGCTATCAGTTGACAGATATAAGTTGGAATCTTTCAGCTCTGTAGTGAAGGACATCTGGGTTACTTTTAGTTTTGTTGGAACCTCTCTGTTAGGATGCCCTAATTTCCCTATTTTGCTAGCATCCTTCAAGGATACATCCTTCTGACCCATGCGCTCTTGGACAACTGTTGGCCTTCCCCTACTATCTGGTTTAAAAGCTGCTCTATCTCCTTTTTAAAGGTTAATGCCAGCAACCTGGTTCCATCCTGGTTAAGGTGGAGCCCCTCCCTTCCCCAGAATGTTCCCCAGGTCCTAACAAATCCCAAACCCTCTTCTTTGCACCATTTGAAACTCTGGAGCTCTGCCTGTCTTTTGTGTCCTGCGCGTGGAATGGAAAGCATTTCAGAGAATGCTACCCTGGAAGCTTTGGATTTCAACTTCTTGCCTAAAAGCCTAAATTTGGCCTCCAGAACCTCCCTCCTACACTTTCCTGTTATTGGTGCCAACATGTACCAAGACAGCAGACTCCTCCCCAGTGCTATCTAAAACCTTATCTAGGTGGCGCATGAGGTCCACTACCTTTGCACCAGGCAGGCATGTTACCAGGCGGTCCTCATGTCCACCAGCCACCCAGCTATCTACATGTCTAATGATCGAATCACCAACTATAACAGTTGTCCTAACCCTTCCCTCATGGGCACACGGCCCTGAAAAAACCTCATCGATGCAGGAGGGTTTTACATCTCTTGGCAGACAGGTCCTATCTACAGGATCACTTCCTGCCACATCAGGGTGATGCTCTCTTTTCACGTGACCTCTCTCCTCCATGGCAACTCCGAGGCTGCCAGTTTGAATGTGGAACTTCAGTACTACAGTACTTCCCTATAGGTCTCATCTATGTATCTCTCTGTCTTACTTATGTCCTTCAAGTCTGCTACTCTAGCCTCCAGAGATTGGACTTGTTCCCTGAGGGCAAACAGCTCCTTGCACCAAGTGCACACATAAGACACCTCACGAGCTGGGAGAAATTGTACATGTGACACACAATACAAAAGATTGGATAGCCCCCTTCTTGCTGCTGGGCTGCTATCTGCAGCTTAGTTTTAAGGTTTTGTTTAACTATATAAAGTTGTCTATAAAGTTGCCAGGGATACTTGAACAGATACAACTATACCAATTACCTTTAAGGGACTTTGTTCACCTCAAGATTAATTAACTTCAGGACCTTAATCTATTCCTAGTGATAATAACCAGCTGAACCTGAATGTGACTTTGACCACCCTGCCCCCTTTAATAGGTTTAAGAGCCTATAAACTAAGATTATGTCTGGGGTGGGTAGAGGTCGGGGAGGGTGGGAGGGAACTAACATTTAGTGAAGGCTGGCTTGCTACACATGTCGCAGACCTGTGCTTCTAAGGTAATCTGTTAACAATTTCCTGGGTGATTCACACAGCCCTTGTTTTGATAAAGGCAGCCTTTCTACTACTACTACTATTACTGCACATTGTATAGGGCTACAAGAAAGACACAGCGCTGCACAGACACATGTACAAGACTTTCTCGGCTCATCAGAGTTTACAATCTAGTCAAGACAGGCAACACAGTAGCTGTAGGCATGGAATACAGCTAGAGGGAATGGTAAGGAAACACAAAGGAGTTCAGGTGAGTCAAGATCCAGAAGCAGCAGGGAAGAGGTTAGTTTTCAGCCTGGATTTGAAAAGGGTCAGAGAAAGCACCTGACATATAGACTCAGGTAGTTTGTTCCAGGCATAAAGAAGAGCAAGGTGAAAGAAGCAAAGTCTGGAGTTAGCAATAGAAGAGAAGGGCACAGATAGAAGTGATTTGCTAGATGAGCAGAGTTACTGAGGAGAGGTGTAGAGACAGATAAGAAAGGAAAGGTAGCAAGGAGCTGTAGAGTGAATGCACTTATAGGTCAGCAGGAGAAGTTTGAACTGGATGTGAAAACAGATAGGAAGCCAATGAAGTGACTTGAGGAGAGGGGTAATATGAGCATGATGAGGTTGGCAGAAGATTAGTCGTGCAGCAGAGTGTTGAACAGATTGAAGGGGAGAGGGATGATTCAGAGGAAGACCAGCATGAAGTAGGTTACAATAGTCTAGACAGAAGGTGACTAAGGAGTGGATAAGTGTCTTAGTAGTGTGTTCAGAAAGGAACGAGCAGATTTTATTGATGTTGTAGAGAAAGAAATGGCAGGTTTTAGCTATCAGTTGGATGTGTGTGGAGAAGGAGAGAGAGGAGTCAAAGATGACCCCAAGGTTGTGAGCCGAGGATACAGGGAGGATAGAGAGCTATCCACAGAGACTGAGAAAGGAGGAAGGGGAGAAGAGGGTTTGAGGGAAAAATAAGAAGCTCAGTTTTGGCCATGTTCAATTTCAAGTGGTGGTGAGACATCCAAGCTGCAATGTCAGAAAGGCAGGCAGAGATCCTGGTCTGGATTGCCAGAGAGATTTCAGATGTAGAGAGGTAGATCTGTGAGTCATCAGCGTAAAGATGGTACTGAAAGCCATGGGAAGAGCTGAGTGCACCAAAGGACTGGATATAGAGAAAGAAAAGGAGTGGATCCATGACAGATTCTTGGGGTACACCCACTGACAGCGGGATAGCAGTAGAGGAGGATCCACCAGAACTGACACTGAAAGAGCAATGGGAGAGATAAGGAGAGAACCAGGATAGCCCAGAGTCCTTAATACCAAGCGAGGATAAGGTATCAAGGAAAAGGTTGTGATCAACATTGTCAAAAGCAGCAGACAGGTCAAGAAGGATGAGGATAGAGTAAAAGCCCATGGATTTTGCCAGGGAACAGGTCTCTGGAGACTTTGGCAAGAGCCATTTTGGTAGAATGTAAAGAACGAAAGCCAGATTGTAGAGGATCCAAAAGGGCTTGAGAGGAGAGAAGGTCGAGGCAATGGCAGTGAACTGCACATTCAAGTACTTTAGAAATGAAGGGAAAGAGGGAAATGAGTCACTAGTGAGAAGGACAGGTAGGGTCTAGTGAGGGTTTCTTGAGGAGAGGAGTGACCAAAGTATGCTTGAAGGCTGCAGGGAAAGTTGCAGTGGAGAGCGATAGGTTGAGAATATGAGAGATGGAAGGGACTACAGTGGAGGAGATGGAGCTAAGGAGAATAGTGGGAATAGGATGAGCAGGTAATGAGTTTGGATGAGGAAAGAAGGTGAGTGGTTTCCTCCTCAGAGATCATAGAAAATGAAGAAAGGGTAGCAGAGGTAGGGGAAAAAACTGGGAGTGAAGAGGGGGAGGAGGGGGAGTAGCTGGCCTTATGGGGAATTGGAGTGTGATCTTCTGGATTTTGTTATAGAAGTAGTCAGCCAGGGGTTGGGCAGAAAGGGGGAGAGGAGTCGGAGGTGGAGGCACCTTGAGGAGAGAGTTGTAAAGAGACAGTGAGGGTCAGAGGCAAGAAAGTTAGTCAGATGGACATAATAGTCTTGTTTGGCAAGTGCTATGACTGACTGGAAAAAGACAAGCATGAATTTGAAGTGTAAAAAGTCTGCAAGGGTGCAGGATTTGAGCTAGGTACGCTCAGCTGAGCGGGTGCAGGAACTTAGCGGGCAGTGGAAGACAGCCAAGGTTGAAGTACAGTACGCCTCACAGGACGTGGCATGGGTGGAGCAAGAGCATCCAGAGCAGAGGAGAGTGCAGTGTTATAGGAAGCTACTGCCTCATCAACAGACTCAGATGACAAATGGAGGAAATTGCCCCTTTGACCTTTCACTTGGCTTTAACACATATTTAAAACTAATTCCCAAATCCCTTGCCTCCTAAGTGGAAGTCCTCTTTGTAAAGGTATCTAGAAACAATTCTTTCAACTCAAAGAATATTTTACCCTATTCTTCCTTCTATGCTAAGCTATATTCTGATTTGATTTAAATTAAAAGCTGTCTGTTGATGCAAGGCCCTGACTGAGTTTTAAGTTTAAATTAAAAGCTCTTTGCTGGTTTTAAAAGTTTATCTTTATTCTTTCTTTATTCAAAAACTTAATATACCGCTCGAACCAAGGGCATAGAGCGGTTTACAAAATTAGTAAAAACAGGGACGTACTGCTAGGGAAAAAGAAAGAGAACGCCAAATATGGATAGGAAAGAGATCGTCGAGTAAAGAGGGGGCAGCCATAACAGAAGGGAGATGGGGACTGGACATCAGCATGGGGGAGGAGACAAGGGGGAGGGTGAGGGGTGAGGTCAAAGGCTGAACAGAAGAGATGGGTTTTTAATCTGGCTTTGCGATTTTATCTGGTCCCGAAAATACACAAACGGTTGGAGCGACCGCCGGGTAGACCGATTGTGTGAACAAGAGGCACAGTTTTGGAACCATTGTCAGTGTACCTTGACTCATTTTTACATCCACTTTTAGGAGATATACCCTCATACATTCGGGATACTTCTCATTTTTTGGAGAAATTAGATCAACAGGTCAGGTGGGCAATGGATCCTGAAGTGGTCTTGATTACATTGGACATTACAGCATTGTACACTAGCATACCTCAAATGGAAGCTTATAACACAGTTGAGTCACAGTTGAGGCAAAGAGGAGATCTTACAGAGCTCATGATATCGTTCCTTATGGAACTAACGCGTCTCACTGTTTTTCACAACTATTTCATGTTTGAGAGCACGATTTATAAGCAAATTTCAGGAATAGCGATGGGGGCCACATGCGCTCCCTCTATTGCCAATCTCTACATGGGAGATTTTGAACAGCGATGGCTAGGAGAGTCCCCCTTTTCACAAAATATCAAACTGTGGGCTCGCTTTATTGATGATGTTTTTCTCCTGTGGAAAGGTTCTGAGGATTTAGCACTGAGGTTTGTCCATTGGCTTAATAGTCTTCATAAGGCCATACAATTTACTTATACTATAAATGCAAACAATATCATTTTTTTGGATCTATTGGTAACGATGGCAGTCAACAGTATATAAGAAACCTATTGCCCGGAATACTTTTTTGCACTACACGAGTGGTCACCCCTCCCGGCTAAAAGATAGCCTCCCTTTTTCTCAGTTCCTACGATTTTGGCGTAATTGCACGGAGTTACAAGACTTTAAGAAACAGTCACAGAAGTTGCTGGAAGATTTTTCAGATCGGGGTTATCCCCATCATATTTCCAATCGGGCATACAGACGGGCACTTTTTAATGATCGGACCTGGCTAATAGGTACCACCCATGAGAGGACTTTTGGATCGGCAGAAGATCATGTTAATTTGATCACAGGTTCTCACCACTAAGTTATAAGATTCAAAAAATAATTTCAAAGTATGAAAACATAGTACAGACCATTCCAGGTTTAGAAGGCAAGAACATCAGATGTGTCTGGCAACGTAACGCTAATTTGAACGAGCAGCTTAGTCCTGCAGTTTTACGATCCCTCATGAATACGGAGGAAACTCTTGGAATAAGAGGTCATAAGAGATGTGGTGAATGTATGATATGCAGTGTCACAGAGGATTTAACGGAGTTTACTTATTCCGGGAAAACGTATATTTTAAAACAGACCATGTCGTGTAATAACGCTTCAGAAGTGTATGCCATCAGATGCCCGTGCAATAAACTTTACATAGGAAAAACTAGTTGGCCATTTAAAATCCGGATGTTAGAAGACAAAAGTCATTTGCGATGTAAGATTTTGACAGCACCGATAGTTCAACATTGTATGGAGTTACAACATGAATTCGATCATTTATGCTGTTTTTGCATAGATCGCATTAGGTCAGCAATGAGGGGTAAAACTCTAGATGAGACCTTATTATTTTATGAACAGCGTTGGATTTTTATTGTTAATACTCTACAGCCTTATGGTCTGAATTCTTCCATTGAATGGAAAGTATGTCTTTAACAACAACAACAACGAATGAAGGAGATCAGTGTGATTGGTTTATACTGCCAAAGGGGGCGGACAAGATTCTTTACAAAAACCTATTGTGGTTGTAAGTCCGCATGCGCGGTGTTTTCTAGCAGTTCGAACAAATCTATTGAGGAACGCGGGCAGCAGTTCAATAGTAAGATTTTGTACATTTATTTAAAAAGTGTCTTGACATTCTGACATATGAAGAATAAAAGAATATTTTTATTAATCACGGTGGAGGTTTTTATAGAAGTTTCAGTACTATTGGTGATTCTCTATTTTCAGATCCTCCTGAAGAAACTCTTTTTGGAGTGAAACGCTAAAGAGGCGCCAAGGGAGGCGTAGAGGCAGATGATTAAGATAAGAGTTTTACAGTTTAATAGTTTCTGACACAAAGGTGGTGGAGAACTGGTGATTTTTGGAGAAAACACTCCCAGGCTAGTCGTTGATGCTATTAAGTGCCGATGTTTACTTAGTAAGCTATCAGTTCTGAGCGCTGCTTTGGTCTGAGACTTCCTGGGAGTCATATGAGAAATTGTTTATATATTAATACGTTTTCCCAGTTTTCCACATAGTTTTCCACTTTGGTTATTGGAAGATTTATATATGGAGTGATTTTTAATGAAGTGAAGCAGTAGCATATGGCCTGTATGTGCACAATTGGAGATTAGTGGAGATAAAGGCCTGTTAAATGCAATGATACCCTGCTGTTGGCTGATGCTGAAATGTTAGGGAAGGGTGTACGTGTATTCCACCACCCAAACACCTAAGACCTGCACACACACGCAGCTCTGTTGGACGTGTCCCAGAGACAGTGTTGGAGAAGACAAACTGGCCAGGAACACATGTGGATATGTGTGCCAACAGCAACATATGGGGTATGGGGGTGCAGGGAAAAGAGGTGAACAACAACATATGTACATTATGACAGATCACTGCAGACATGTGCTCCCCCTGACTGTCGTCACAGACAAAGTAGCTGTAGGTCCATCTACCCCAGACTACTGCATGTTGGATGACGTACAGTCACCTGCCAATGCACCACAGCACCAGGAGGGTCACCAAGTATGTACTTTGGATTGAGAAACACAAGAGAAACATACATATGTCATGTTGGAGCTGTGCAACACACACTGTACCTTCATGTCCTCAGCTCGCGGACCCCCCAAGATCCTTAACAGACTGAGCGTTCCCCATCACACTGTACAGATTTGTTTTATGTTAAAGTTATCACTGAAGTGTGTGTGGCAAACAACAAGGGTCCGTACTCTGTCTGTCCCCTTCCTCAACTCTCTGTTGCTGTAAAAAATGTGGAACAAAATTATCTCCTCGCTACCGTATCCCTGCTTGGCTCTAAGCATGCAGTACTATCCTGTGTACCCCATATCGCTCCCAATGCCCCTTCAGTGTGTGATCTGGTGTCTCAATGTCATCTGCTACACCGCTGTCAGTTCCTGTAACACAGGGAAATATGCAGGGGCTCCATCCTTATCCTCTGTCCATATACATTTCCTTGGTGTGTATATCTCATACCTTGACTTACATTAACAGCTGTGTGCTGATGAGTTGCAAATATATCTCTCCATGCCTGAGTTATGTCTGCCAAACCACACCCCGATGTCCAGTTGCCACCTGACATTATGGCTGCATGTCATCCCACTGTGTGAAATTGATAATTGAAAAGCATGGATATCCTATATGTGCACCTAAACCCTCCCCTCCCATCAGAGCGTCTTTGTGTGTGTGGCCAAAACATCCTCTCTCTAGGGTCCGCAATGTAGGTGTTATTTTGGACTGCACTCTCCTCCTCTACACACATACCCAGCTTGTAGTTGAGGCTTGTGGTTTATGTCTAGTTGTCATCAGCTAGATCTCCCCAGTCCTCCCTGAAAACACAACTAAAACCCAAATCCCTCCCCCCCTAATCAGCTCCTGGCTTGCCTACTGTAACCTACACCTTGCTGATCTGGCCTTGAATCATCTCTGTCTGCCTGAAAATATGCAACACTGCACTGCATGGTTTTTCTACAGCCACATACATAATGACACTAATACTCCCCCAGTCAGGACACCTCACAGGTTCCCTATCTGTTTCCGCATCCATGTCAAGGCTACCTGCTGACCTATACATACAGGCACACTGCACACTGTGGTGTTGCAGTAATTTCCCCTACTGATCTCAAATACCAGTAATCCAACTACTACTCAGCATGTATATAGTGCTACGTATCACATGTAGCACTATACAGAAACAAATAACACACAGTCCCTGCTCATCAGAGCATACCAACCAATCAATCAGCTCAAATTAAAATGTGTGAAACACACACATCTAGGCAACTGGTCCCATCTATGGTCTGCTCTCCTACTGTTTACCCCATACTACACATCTTTCACCTTGCTGCACCCAAAGCCTCAAACTAACTACCTGTGGCTGTACAGCAGCCCCTATCCCAATCAGCCACAAATCAGGCATGACAGCTTAACACCTCCCACAAGCCTACTACTCCCGACACACATAATCCACCACCACCCGCTGTTGTGCCCTGCTCACACTGCGTTTCAGTCATGACTAGATTGTAAGCTGGGATGGCCAGGCAGTGTCTGTTACATGTCAGTGCAGTGTTGCGTCTTACTGCCATTGGGATACAAATGTTCACTAGTAGTAGTAGTACACACATATCTAAACAAATGTATGTGGTAACATATGCAGTACTTACATGAGAAGAGCACCTCAATCATCTGCCGCCTGACTGCTGTGCCCTCACGTGTGTCATCACGGGCACGTAAAGGAGGGCACGTCGGAACATCCTCCAGATCCTCATTAATTTGGACAGGGATATAGTGCCTGAGAGCAATGTTGTGCAGGATGCAACAGGCTATAATTATCTCTGCCACAGTCTGTGGTCTGTATTGTAAGGCCCCGCCTGTCCTATCCAGACACCTGAAGCGACTCTTTAAAACGCCAAAGGTGCGCTCTATGATGGAGCAGCTGGAGGCATGTGCCTCATTGTAACTCCTCTTCTGCACGTGTCCGTGGTTGACGCACAGGGGTCAGCAACCAGGGGCGACACCCATATCCTGCATCACCTGCAGAAAGAAATGTGGAACATTAAAGCAGGAGCTGATGTCCACTCAAATGGACACAAGTATGTACATGCAAACCAAATACACAAAACATCCTGACAGAAATATATGACAGCACATGATGGAACACCACAAATATGCATCAGCGTGTGAAGTTATGACACAAAAACAAGGGTAGGTGTATGGATTGCAATCAACATAATCTGTAAACACGACACAAATGCTAGCGTTCATGCTACCATCATCGCACAGCACCGTAGCAAGGTGGAGCTGGAGGGCACCACCCCCCCCACGTTAGATCACACCCAGACAGATGAGACACAGACACAACTAGGGATACATCTCAAAGACAGACATGTGCACATACGGTTAGTCACAGGATCACCATGTGCATGTCAGAGATGAGAAATACACACCCAGCAGTATGTCCTGCCTCAAATTGTCTGAATAGTGCCGAGTGATGCAGGATATAGGAGTCATGGGTGGACCCTGCAAACCTAGGGACCACATTCAGAATATGCATATTTGCATCACATACAACCTGAACATTCAGGGAATGGTAGTGTTTACGGTTGCGGAACACTACCTCCCTGTCTCTGGGCAGGACCAGGGCAACATGTGTGCAATCAATAGCTCCCATCACGTGTGGTATCCCGGTAAACGCCTCAAAGGCCTGGTTCAGGGTCCCCCACTGTTGCCTAGTGTTGGGAATTGCAATGTAATTCCCCACCCGGCTGATCATGGCACGCAGTACCTGGTGGAGATAGCGTGAGAAGGTTGGGCGGTTCATGCCACCCACTGTGGCCACAGACGACTGGAAACAGCCAGAGGCAAACAAATGTAGGGCATCAAGGAGCTTGACCAAACCCGGTATGGCATGTGACCGACCAGTCAGGGGCTCGAGGTCAGGTCTTAGATCCTCATAGTGCTCCCTAATAGCCCCGTGCTCAGGCGGTAGAGGAAGATGACCTGGTCCTCACGCATGCCCTGGAGCTGGGCCCTGGACCTGTAGAGGCGAGGCTGGCGAGCCTGCAACTCTGCATGCCTCCTGCGCTGTGCCGGCACAGCCCCTGCCTGGCCTGCCCCCACAGCTGCAGGTCTGTGTTGCAGAGGGACTAAACCCATGCCCTTTGCCTCAGCCCCATGGACACCATCTCCCCCATCAGGCAACCGCAGCCCCTGCTCATCTCCCACTGCACATGCAGCAACCATAAAGCCCGCCATAAACTCTGCCCCTCCAACTCCTCTAACTCACTCTAACACAGACACTCAGCTCACCAACCAAGCCACACACCTCCCTCACCACACACCAACCCAGCCACACTACCCCTCCACAACTCACAAACCCAGCCACTCTCCACGACACACCTGCCTCCGACACTCTCCTCGCTTCACCAACAATGCACGCCTTCTCTCCCTCGCCTACACAAACCCCTCAACGTGAACCAGGTGTGTAGGTGTATTTATTGGTTATTTTACATTGCGCGCATTGTATATGCGCCATAGTGCATCTGCTGCGCGCATTGTGCATACGCTGTGGCTAGGAGGAAGTTGCATGCATGGGACACTATGCTACACATGCGCATGTGCTGCATGATGTTAGGCGCAGGCGCCAAGCCTCTCACGCACAGCGCATGTGTAACATGGGGTACCACGCACGCACTTCTGTGCCTCTGTGGCACATGCGCAACGCGTGTAGCAGATGCGCTCGTGCCGCAGCACATGCACTATGCATGCAGCAGATGCGCTCATGCTGCGGCGCATGCGCAAAGTGCAGAACATAAAATAACCTATAAATACACCTGCACACCTGGTTCCCGTTGAGAGGTTTGTGTAGGCGAGGGAGAGAAGGCGTGAGTTGTTGGTGAAGTGAGGAGAGTGTTGGAGGCAGGTGTGTCATGGAGAGTGGTTGGGTCGTGAGTGGTGGTGGAGAGTGTCAGAGGCAGGTTTGCTGTGGAGAGGTGTGTGGCAAAGCAGGCGAGAGAGAGAGGAGGGGAGGAGAAGAGCAGGCTAGAGAGACAGCAGCAGAGTTGAGGAACAGGCAGCAGGGAGAGGAGGTGGGGTGAGGAGCAGGTGTGAGGGGTAGCAGAGGAGCCAAGGAGCAGGGATGTGTGACAGGGAGGGAGAGGGCACAGGGGCAGGGAGAAGGGAGCAGCAGGACATGGCAGGAGGGGAGGAGGGGGGCACCTGTTGAGGAGGACCCAGAGACGGCAGGGAGTGTTGGGCATTTGCCGGTGGCTGCAGGCCCATCGGGTGTGTCCCAGCCCACACAGGGCCCATCCAGTGCTAAATGAAGGCGTATACCGGTGCCAGCTGAGGAACGGAGGAGGGCTGTGAGATTCAGTCAGCAAGAAAATCACATCCTGCTGGCCAGTGTGTTGGAGCGGTACGAGGTGCTATATGGCCGTATGAGCAACAGCACCACTGTGGCAACACATACACACATGTGGGAGGAGGTGCAGGAGGCCATAGCCCATGCAGGGGGACCAACCAGGGACCTTTACAGCCTGAAAAAGAGATTTAATGACATTAAGCGTGGTGTGCGTGCACACATGCTGGCTGAGAGGCAACATGCCATGGACACCAATGGGGGTGCCCCCTTTGCCCCAACTCTCACACCCCTGGAGCAGGAGCTAGCAGACCGTCTTGGGCCCATCTACCTGTGTAGACTGCCAAAAGCGCTGGACACCGCCCATCCACAGGCAGGTAGGTATGCACCTTACACCTTGCTGCTCCTTACGCTAGGAATTAATGCCCTTTGTCTAGGCGTCAGGCATCTGCCTTGCCCCTCCTCACACTTGGGTTCATAGCTCATATCTTTGCCTCTGCCTTTGGCTCATGAGTGTGCTGTTCCCCATTCCACCCCTTTTAAATTGCACGTTTCTGTCTGCCTCTCACAAGTGTTCCTACCACCTTCCTTTGTCCTGTCTCCCCTGTTCCTGACTCCTTGCTCCTGCTCCAAACCTCTTGCCACACCTGTTAGTGCTATGTCTATTTAGATTATGAGCTCCACTGAGCAGGGATTGTCTTTTTGTGTGTTCACTTTCACAGTGATGCGTGCGCTTGGTAGTGCCCATTAAAATGCTTAGTAGTAGTAGTAGGAGTAGTAGTAGTAGATATGCAGCACACGTACAGGGCACGCCCAAGCACATGTGGCACATGGAGGGGAATGGTGGGGGACTATGTCTTGAGGGCATGCCTGCCCTAACACAGGTAACTGTGGGGTGATGACACAGCAGCACATGGCAGGGTAGGTACAGGGTGTGTGTGACAGGTACCTGGACCTGTGTGCATAATAGACACAGTCCTGAGCGTATTCCAGGTGCGCAAAGCAATGGTGAAGCAGGGGATGTGGCAGACAAGACCCATATCTGATTCAACACTGCATACATCCATGGTCCAGACAACAGACAAGCAAAGCCCAGAGGGTTAAGCTTCATAGCAACAATTTACAGCACCACAGATCATCAATGTAACAGTGATGTAAAGGACCTATCTGAGGAGTGGCTAATGATATCCCACTGTAATCAACGAGAAGCACAGCATACCTGAGCAGCACTGTAACAGTAACGAGCCACATTGGGATATAATTTGACAGTATGCAGATAAACTCTTGGTATCACCTCTACATTGTTGCTCTCTAGTGCTGTGAAGTCTGGCTGTGCTGCTGAACCCTTGGGACCTTTCATATAGGTAAGTTTGGCCACTGATGCATGCAGAGTTCATGCGATTACAGGGATGGTCTGTCCTTCTAAGTACCCCTCCTCCTAAGGATGGGTGGTTGGTGGACTAACTGAAGTCAGATGCCTCTACCACTGGAGTAACCATACCCAGAATGGTCTAGCGTTCCATCCTCACATATGGCTTATGAGGGCTTACATTTAATTAAGTTTTGTGCCCACTCCATTTGGGGTGTGCACCTCATTACCTGCCTGCGTTGTCTGTCCCCCTGAGGTCTACTTGCTAATATAGTATCTGGCATATAGGTCACAGCCAGTCATCATACATCTGCAGCCAGTCCCCGAACACATTGAGACAGGGGGAGACATATAAGAGGGACATACAACTAGCCCAGAACACAGTGGCCTGTGGGTACCCACACACCCCACCAAAACACATATGACGTCTGTATGCACCTACCTATCCAGGGACATATCCCAGACCACTGACAGGGAAGGGCCTAACACATGGGGTTGATGACGTAGATGCAAAGAAATGGCAGCAGAAACATAACACACGTCACACACTTAACACTCTGTCGGGGCCCACATAAAGTGGGGATACCCCACTCACCCTCATCAGACCTTGGACAGTTCATCGCCACACCCATACAGAATGCAGATAGCACAACCCCTCACATCACCTGGGATCAGCCCATATACACGTCCCGCAGTGCCACACATGCATTCCCAGCAGTGCTCCACCCATCCCCCCAGACACCCCACCACACCCATGGAGTATGTGATAGCTATCCACCCACACCGCACAGTGTCTTGCAAAGCGGAGGGCCCCCACACACATCTGGCTGACATGGACACATCCTGCAACTCCTAACATGCATGCCACTCAGGGCAATGCAAGCACATCGCTCACACACACAATGACGACACACAATCCCACTCAGGACTCCCACATGTGCCACGGCCACATGTATTGATGAGGCTACAGACAAGGTCAGGTGGATAGTCCACATCTGATACTGCAGATAGGGGGCACGGCACTCAACACACCATCCCACACACAACGCATCCCATGTGTCACAGCTATACCAGGGAATGAGCCTGCTACACCCCCACCCCCTGCCAGGCACAGCACACTGTAGGCACCTGTGCTGTAGGCACAACAACAGCAGGCACAGGCGGACAACACATTGATTGTGGGGTGGAGGTACTACACAGGTGTACATAGGTGCACTGTGCAAACTTATCTGTACTGTGTACCCTTTTCCACAACCCAGGTGACTACAGGACCATGGAGGCACATGAGGAGGAGGATGTGGCAGGGCCTCAGGATGGGGAGGGGCCAGAGGCCACAATGTCTGGGGACACTGCCAGCAATGGCGAAGGCACAACAGGAACCAATGTGCTGGCCGAGGCAGAGGACACGGCCCCGGATGTCACCGCTACAGTGGGGGCCACTGGCAGCCACTCACAGGCTCTAGAGGGTACTGAGATGGAAGGGAACCACCACCCCATGCAGGCGCCAGGGACGTCAGCCACCCCTCCCACAAGCATGGCTACAATCTTGGTGGAGCTGCGGGCCCACAGTGCCTCAGCACGGCACGATGCCGAAGGTGGGTAACAGCATACACAACAATCCCCATGGGGGTTGACGTAACATCCACAGGGAGATTGCATGTGCACCACAATATGTTGGCAACATAGCAGATCATTTCTTATGTGGGGGGGGGGGGTGTTCTGTGCCATGTGCATTCCACCCTCCTGTAGCATGGCTTGTCAGGTGTCAGCATGTGTGAGGGGCTCAGACACAAGCACACTGTTCACGGCCATATACCCCAAGGAAGCGCACAGCGGAAAAAACCTATCCCAGGTCACCCAGACACCTTACATGACTGACACCTCCCCATGGGTATTGTTATGCAGCATAGTTTGTCGCATAATCTGTACTGTGCGCCAGCGTTATAGAAAAGAGGGCCCCCCAGATATATATATATGTGTGTGCCATGACCCCTCATGTCATCTGACCTATCTCAGATGACCAGTGTGCAGATCAAGCATTGACAGATTGAACTGCGACACTGTGCCATGTGTGAGATCTGTGATTCACAAGACCCCTCATCAAGACCCCTTCCTGGCATGAGAATGGCTCATGGGACACACAGATCTAAACATGGTCATGCGTTGCTAGTTGTTGCATGCATGATTGTTCTGAAGACTGATCTGGTGGGATATTCCTGACATGTGCATGTGTCACGGTGGGGGTTGAAACAGGTATCTCACATATCACCTTGTGTCCCACCCACAGGCACTCGTCAGGCTCTGTTGGCCATTCACCAAGAGATCCACCAACTGCGGGCCACAGCAGACACAATAGCAGGGGCGCTCCTCCGTATTGCAGATGCCCAGGAGGCCATAGCAGCCTGTATACAGCAGCCAGCACCGACACCAGATGCTGCACCAGCAGTCCCGCAACAGAGGGGTGGGTTGGGCCGTGGTCGCCATGGATGGCCACGGAGGATGTGAACATTACAAATAAAACCATCACAAACTATTACAACCAATGTGTTTGTTTCCAATGTGTGGCACTGTGATCCCCTACGTACCCTGCACCTCATGTTGTTTCCCTGCCCACATGTGCCTACCCATGCCCCTCAGGGGTGGGGTGTCTGTACTGCCAACTATCATCGTGCATAGGTCATACCATGCCCTGTGTGCTATGGACTGTGACATGTGGTCACCTCCCTACCTATGCGTGGGGGTATACCCAACCTCTCCCGTTGCCCAGGAAGATGTTCACGGTGGTACATGTCTGTTGTAGGGATCTGACACTCTCTCCCACCTCATATACTCTCCATCATTGGACACACATGTGTGACCATTCTCCCTGCCCACACCAGGGCCTACGTGGCTGTCTTCCCACATAGGATTGCATGCGGCACAGGCAGACAAAGGTGGCTTGCTTCAGTCAGCTGATCACTGTTCACTAGCGCTTGTAGACCCCCATTGCTCATCCTTGTGACATGCATTGACCTGTGTCGCCCTCAACAGCTATCCCCCCTGTGCAGCTCCTGGGTACAGCATTCCATCTCACCCTCCATGCCACATACCTGCTGCTAGCCTTTTCCCCTATTGCCCCACAAGCATGGTGCATCAGATATGGTGCCCACACATCACACACAGCATGCATGTGACCATAGCTTTTGGGACACGCTCCACATTGGCACATCACAGGGACACCATGGGACACAGACGCCTACGCACATGGGCAGCCCCCACACCTGTGTGTGGAGACGGTCCATGTATGTTATTTATGTCTACCATGCATACACATAGGGATCTACACACATGTCCCATGCTCACATACACACTCAGTCTGTGGGGGAGACACGTGACCATTGTGCCGTACGTACAAACTATTTTGTTTACATATATACATTTGTACATATATAAAGATGTACCACCGAGATTGAGGGCATTGGATGGCCTCACACGCATCCTCAGAGACCTCAGGACATTGTTAATTGTAGTAACATAGGAGCAGTCAGGCAACATCCTCTACACAAGCATTAACAGTACTACCTCTGCCAACGAAACACACACCCATCACATCCACACACACATATCTAGCATACAACGTTCCAAAATACCTTTATGTTATGTTACATGTTACCTCCATTGTAGTGTCTACACAATGGTAAATAACACTGGTCAACATTGAAATCGTTATTGACTTTAAAAGGCCCTAATCTGTAGTATCTTGGTGAGCTGAACACAATTATAACATTAAAGGAATTGTATTGGCTGTCATTCTGAAGATATTGCATTTAGCTCATTTGTGACGTTTCACCGTGTACATTTATCCAGTAGGGCATCAACAACATCCCAAATATGCCGTGACTCTGAGTGATGTAATATTGCACCACATTGCATAATACCAGCATGCACACATCATCCAGAGTTGATTGCATCATCTTCTGCTGTAATGCAATACTACTGCCAGACGGCTGCTGAAGCCATCTGACATCAGCAGTGTACTATACGCAGTCAGAAAGGAAAGTAATCTGGGATTCTGTTCCGATATTGAAAGCCTCACGAATGCCTTAAAAGTCACTCATGACCCACAAGACTGGAGACTATTTATAGATTCTTCGGAACTGAGTCTGAAGGCTGTGCTTTTAAACAATGGAAACCGTCTTCCATCTATTCCAGTAGCACATGCCGTCCACATGAAAGAGACATACGATAACTTAAAGCATCTACTGACTTCCATTAACTATAACAAGTACAGCTGGCACCTCTAAGGTGATTTGACGGTTGTTGCCCTTTTAATGGGACTGCAGCAGGGATATATAAAATACACGTGTTTCATATGTGCGTGGGATAGCCGAGCAAGGCATTGGCACTACTTGCGGAAGGAATGGAATCACAGACAAGATGTAACAGTTGGAGAGAAGAATATCCAGCACCCAGCTCTGGTTGAGGTTCACAAAATCCTGCTAGCACCCCTTCACATCAACCTAGGTTTTATGGAAAACTTTGTGAAGGCCATGGACCGCACTTCGCCAGCTTTCCGATACCTGCATGAAAGGTTCCCTCGACTCAGCGAAGCAAAGATTAAAGAGGGGGTTTTGTGGGTCCTCAGATTCGAGAGCTCATCAAAGATGACTGGTTCAACAACTTGCTGCAGGGTGATGCGAAATAAGCATGGAATGCTTTTCGCCTAGTGTCAACAAACTTTCTCGGGAATGTCAGGGCAGAAAACTACAAGGAACTAGTAGACAACATGCTGATGCAGTATCAGAAACTTGGCTGCAATATGTCTCTAAAAGTCTATTTCCTTGATCCCCATCTCGATTTCTTTCCTGACAACTGTGGTATGGTTAGTGATGAACAGGGCGAACGTTTTCACCAGGATATCGCAATGATGGAGCACAAATACCAGGGAAAATGGTCCACTACAATGCTGGCTGACTACTGCTGGACACTCCCCAGAGAAGCTCCAGAACAGCTGTACAAGAGACAGGCGTGAGAATCTAAGAAGTAGTCTATGACTTGGTTTTTTACAGGTATTAACTGAAGGCCTATTATATTTACTATTGACATACATTTCGTGATGTAAACATTAATTCTTGGGGATTACAAAAACACTAGAGCCAACTTTGCAATTTCACTGTCATATTTGTGTTCAGCATATGAACATTGATAAGAAATGACTATTTTTATGTCAGTAACATGACCTTTGTAAAGATTTGTTGACCAGTGATTGTACTGTCTAAATATTTACACGTACCCTATTTTAAAATGAAATCCTCCACTTCCAATGTGAGGTGACCTCCTTGATTGGAGGGGAAGGTGCCATACACATCTGTAACTGTATTAAACATACCTTTAAACCAACACATGTTCTGTGCCGGTAGACAGGACAGCACAGGGCACGTGTGTGGGCGCCCCTGTGCCCCTTAAGCGCTCCAGGGACACCCGTCAGGGGATGGCTGCCGAGATGCACCACCCATAGCAGCTGCACGCTGCATGTGCATCTCTGCAGCCAACCACTGAATGGCGCCTGCCAGCCACCGAATGGTGCGGTCCTGGATCCGCTGTTGTTGCAGCATGCCACCCACTGCCACATACAGGTCCCGCACACACGTGCCACCACAGCCACGCCAGGTGGCCGATGTTTGGGTGGTGGCATGAGCGTGGGGCCTGTCTGTGGCAATGAGTGGGGACACAACTCCCAGGCGGATACCATCACCGCAGACATGTGGCAGCTGGCAGGGACCCACAGTGCCCTGTGCTGTCCTGTGTCCCGTGGCACCCACTGAGACACCCTCCCCCCTCCACACCCCCTCCTCCACCCCGACCCCTCCCACCCACCCTCTCTTTTGCCCCCTCCACTTCTCCACCCCACCTCCTCCTCCTCAACCTCCTCAATCTCCCCCTCGCATCCTCACCCCCTGCCACATACGGCTCCCCCTCCCCTCCCTCTATGGTGTCCTCTTCTTCCTCGTCCTCTGGCCCCTCCTCCTCCTCCTCTGTCAGGTGTTATTGGGTGCCCCGATGTGGAGGGGCCCTCGCCAGCAGAAGCATCCTCTGTGGGGGATGACAGTCATTAGCACACTATCATGTGAGTCACATACCACATGTACATAGTTTGGCCTCCCACAGGCTGGTGGGCCACTGTGACATTCTGTATTGAGCTGCAGAGGCCGCAACACTCACCTCCACTTCGTTCCATCGCCCCCCTTTGGAGGTGGGCAAGGACCTCAGGGCAGTGCAGCCGCAACTCCCGACCCTTTTTCCATAGATCCTCTACCTGGGAAGGAAAGCAATGGGTGGGAGCATTAATGACCATATATCTCTGGTGGGTGCCCAATACATATCACATATCTCTGTGAGCAGCATCGTGCTTCTCCTGCTCCTCTGGCCAGTGTGTCCTCTACTAACTGTTGCCAGTGCCACTTGCATGTGTGGCTGTGGGTCTGGCCATGTGTGAGGTGCCACCTATGTGTACTCTGCGTAACCCCCCGGACACCCCATACCCTGTTCCTACACTCTGCTTGCATGACATGGCAGCACCATGCCACGTGTGGTTTGGCCATGCTGGTGTCCAGGGGAGGTCTTCCCTAACTCCCTGTGTGGTCTGGCAAACACATGTGTGTTTGCCTGACCTACACACATCATCCGACACACCCGCCATGGCACCATGATATCCTACAACACATGGGTGATGTGTTCTGACATAGAGCGGAAGGTGGGTGGCCTTGTGCACATTGCCAGGTGCCAATACCATGACACTTGGCTTTCTACTATACCTCTATGGTCATGACTAAGGCCTCCTGTGATTAGGGCAATTGTGGCTGACTACAACAGGAGCATGGCCCACCACACCTAGCTGGCCTATTAACATCTGTGATCCTGCCTGGGATTACGGGAGAGCTGTGAAACCCCAACAGGTGCAAGTACCTTTACACCAGCATCTATAATGTTCCTCTGCGATCAGGTATGGGACTCCTGGGGAGTGGGCAGATATGTGACCTGAAACTGTGTACACTTCCATATCTGGATTTGTTACAGACCTTTGTAATCAGGTCTCAGGGCTCCTGGGGATGGGGTGGTTTGGAGCACATCCACAGCTGCCCCTACCATTTATTTATTTATTTAAACAGATTTGTATGCCACCTTTTCCTTCAATCAAGGTGGTCACGTCACATCACAATTGGAGGGTTACATTTAACATTAGGGTACATGTAATCATTTAGACAGCACAGTTACGTAACAGTATTTAGACATTTAGACAATGTTAGGCAGTAAAATTGAAGTAACATTTAACATAAAGGTATTTACTAATGAGGTGTGTTGAATTTGTGTGTGTGTGTGGATAGGATGGGTGTGTGCTTAGTTGGCGGAGGTAGTAGTGTTGCTGTTTGGGTAAGAGATGTTGCTTGAATGCTCATAGGTTTCTATAAATAACCATGTTTCGAGGTCTTTGCGGAATTCTGTGAGGTCTTCTAAAGCTCGCAGGCTCAATGGTAGGGAGTTCCATATTGAGGATGCAAGTAGTGATGATGCTCTTTTTGAGGTTGTTTGTTTGGTTTTGTGGTAGGCTGCAGGTGTGCCGATCATGTTGTTGTTATTGGTTCTTCTTGGTCTATTGCTGATATCTCTTGTTATAACGTTTTGGAGTACGTCTGCTGAGAGATGGTGTATGACTTTGCAGATTATCATGATTGTTTTGTATTTAGCTCTTGCCACCATTGGAAGCCAGTGTAGTTGTTGTAGAATGGGAGTGATGTGTTCGGTTCTTGGGGTGTCTGTGATGATGCACGCTGTGGTGTTTTGTACCATCTGTAGTGAGTGTAGTGTCTGATGAGGAAGACCTTGATATAGTGAGTTTCCATAATCAAGCAATGGTGTAATGAGTGCTTGGCACACTGTGCGGAAGTGGTCTTGACGGAGCATTGCTTTGATTTGTCTGACTATTTTCAATCGATGATATGCCTTGTTTGCAGTTTTGGTGATGTGGGATTTTAGGTTCAGAGCTCTGTCTAGTGTTATGCCCAGATACTTAACTTCTTCTTTGACTACTATGTGTTTGTCCAGGATGATGATATTTTGTGGAGGCATGAAGGTGGGGTTCCTGGTGATGAACATTGCCTCAGTTTTTTCATAGTTGACCGTTAAGTTGTTGGCTATGAGCCATTCATTCATGTCTTCGAGGCATTTTGTTATTGTTGTAGTGTTTAGTGCTAGTAAGTTGATTGGAGCATACACCATGATGTCGTCAGCATAAATGTGGTAGTGTAATTTATGGTGCTTGATGATGTTGCATATGGGCTGTATGTAGATGTTGAAGAGCATTGAGGATAGGGCTGAGCCTTGAGATATTCCCTGCATGACGAGGAATTGTAGGGATTTCTTTTGATCGCATTTGACTTGTTGCGTTCACCCTTCCAGGTATGATGTGAACCATTTCAGGGCATTCTTGCAAAGTCCTATCTGTTGTAAGCATTGCAATAGCTTAGGGTGTGACACAGTGTCGAAGGTCGCAGAGATGTCCATGAACACTAGCAGGAAGCTGTTTTTTATGTTATCTATGCCTCTTAGGAGATTGTCAAAGAGGGAGGTGAGTAGTGTTTCCACTCTGTGTTGGGGCTTGAATCCATGCTGATGTATGTTCAGTGGTGCATTGATATCTATGTGGTCTTGAAGTTGCCTTTGGACTGCTTTTTCCAAGACTTTAGCAAGGAATGGCAGGCTGGAGATAGGGCGATATGACTTTGGTTCAGATGGGCTCAGATTGTTACTTTTAAGTATTGGTCGTATCATTGTGTGCTTTAGGGGTTGTGGCATGTATCCTTGTTGGAGTGAATCTTTGACAATTTTTTGAATGTGATGAGAGAGCTGACTTTTTGTGACTTTGATCCATGACACTGGACATGGGTCTGATGGTGAAGTTGTTGTGTTTAGTCCAGATATGATGTCTTCTATTTGCTGTTTTGTTGGTATATTGAAGCTTTCCCATGCTTGGTGTTGCTTTTTTATCGTGTGGTCATTCGTTTGTGGTGAAGCAGAGTATGTTTGGTTAGTGGTTGTTTTTGACTTCATGCAATCTGCATATTTTTGTGGGTCAAGATGGTGGGTGCGTTGTTGCGTGTCATCTTTGGTAAGCTTTTGTACAATGCTGAAAAGCTCTCTTGGTCTGTTGGTAGATTTCATGATTAGGTTGGTATGGTGTTGCTGTTTACCCTCATTTATTAGATTGTTGTATTCCCTTTGTTTGTCTTTGTATTGTGTTAGGAGGTTGTGTGATTTGTTCCATCTCCATTTTCTTTCTATTCTTCTTAGTGTGCGCTTTGCGACTCTGACTTCGTGCGAGTACCATGGGGCGTTGGATCTTTTGCGGGTTTGTGGTTCTTTAATGGCTGGGACAGATGCTACGTTGGATATTATTGTGTTCCATTCTTCTGTGTTTAGGTCCAGGGTGTCGTGATCCTGTTGAAGTTGTGGGGTGATGTCGTTTATGAATGAGTCTCTGTTAAATGTTTTAAACCGTCTGGTTATTCTTTCTTCTTCTTTGCGTTGGGTGGGGCTATTCAGGTTCATGGTGAATTCAATTACATGGTGGTCCGATCAAGGGACTGGGGTGATTGTTGGTTTTGTGGTTTTGTTCTGTTCCACTAGTTGTGTTGGCATGAATACCATGTCTGGAGTTGAACCATGCTGGTGCATTGGGGCGTTGATTGTCTGGCAGTATTTCAATGACTCCATGGCTTTAAGGAACGTTGCAGATTCTCTGGTGGGTGTGGATGTTAGGTTGTAGTCTCCTAGTGCAATGAGGGGGTTGTGCTTTCTGTTATGTGTGCATATCGTTTCAATTACTGTGGATAAGTATTCAGTTGTGGTTCCAGGTGGTCTGTATGTGAGGGAGATGGTTAGATACTTGTTGGTTATAGTTAGTGTGTTGGCTTCGCTTGTGTTAGTGGTGGCGATTGTTTTGAATCTGAATTCCTTTCTGGTGAGTATTAGTACTCCTCCCCCCTCTCTTTTGTGCTCTGATGCAGTTAAATGCTGAGTATCCTGTTGGGGTTACTTGATTTAATATGACTTGGTCTGAGTCGTCTAGCCAAGTCTCAGTAATGCATATTATATCAAACTTCTTGTCGTGGGTTAGGTCAAGGATAGTATTTGGTTTGTTCCTGATAGATCTGGCGTTTAGTAGAGCACACCTGATGTTTGTTGAGATGATTGGGTTTGTGTGTTCATTATTTGTGTAGTGAGAGGGTGTGTCATGTGTGTCATTGTATGGTTTATGTGCTGTATTCTTTGATTGTTGGCGTTCTTTGGATATGTGTGATGCTGATGTAGATATGAGTTGGGTGGTATATATGTTTATCAATGGGATTTGTTCGTTGAGTCTGATGGTGTGTGTGCAAAGTGCAAACATGTGTAGGAATGTGAGGTAGGCCATGAAGTAGTGATTAGTGGAGTTCATTTTATAACTTGTATTTACTGACCTGGTATAAGTTTGTAGTTTACTGATCAGGGCTCGACTTGATTTGTGTCTTATAGATGTAATTTTGAATTAGTAGTAGTGGAATCTTCACTCGTGTCTTGTGTTGCATATGGTTAGTTTGCAGATTAGTTATGAGGTGGTAGTTGAATTGATGTAGGGCTTGTGCAGCGTGAGTTATTTTGCAAACTAAGCTATGCAGAAATGGGTAGTAGGTTCTATGCAGTTAGTCCTACAAGCAATGGATTGTCCAGGCAGGATTACAGCATTAAGCATGCAATGGATTGTCTAGACAAAATATCAGTATTAGTCTACAAGCAGTGGATTGTCTAGGCAAAGTAGCAGCATTAATCTGCAAGCAATGAATCGTCCAGGCACAGTAGGAGGATTAACTTACAATTAATAGGTTGTCCAGGTAATGCAGCAGTATTCGCGCTGGGGCAGAAAGATACGATGTGCGTGGAGGAGGGCCCAGGACGCGGATCTTTGGCCACTACTTGGTCCACGCCTAAGGGCCACGCCAAAGGGCCCTCTGGCGAGGCCCTCAGGCGCGGGCCTGCCAGGAGCGGGTGCGCCCGATGGCACTTGCTTTAATGGGCTGCCGCCCAGAAGCTGCAGATCACCTGCAGCTCCACCCCGATCGCACTTGGGGGAGCTTGGGCTGAAGTGGGTGGTCTTCTTCACACCCGATGGCACTTGCTTTAATGGGCCACCGCCCGGAAGCTGCAGATCACCTCTAACTCCACCACGATCGCGCTCGGGGGAGCTTGGGCTGAGGCGGGTGGTCTTCTTCACACCCGATGGCGCTTGCTTTAATGGGCCGCTGCCCGGAAGCTGCAGATCACCTCCAGCTCCACCCCGATCGCGCTCAGGGGAGCTTGGGCTGAGGCGGGTGGCCTTCTTTGACCCGATGGTGCTTGCTTTAGTGGGCCGTCACTCGGACGCTGCAGATCACCTCCAGCTCCACCCCAATCGCGCTCAGGGGAGCTTGGGCTGAGGCGGGTGGTCTTCTTCGCGCCTGATGTACTCAGGACAAAAGTCAGCACTGGACTCCTGTTTTCTATTTCATATTTCAGTTTAGCAAACTCTCTAAAAGTATTACAGAACAGACATTCAAAACAATACTCTGCATCTTTAGCTAGGCTGTTTGCTGTTCAGCACATCAGTTTACTCAACCAGTTGCGTGCTGCCTACCATACCATCAGGATCCATAACAGACGTGTGTAAAGAGGTCTGGGCCTCCTGGGAATAGGGCAAATGTGTGACCTGACCCTGCATAACCTACCACAATCTCTGGATGTCATACCCACCTTTGCAATCAGGTCTCAGGACTCCTGGGGGTAGGGTTTCTTAGCACACTTCATCAGCAACATAAACCATATCACCAGGGTGACTGACAGAACACTCTGATCAGGTCTCAGGACTCCTGGGGGTAGGGTGGATTATAACACATCAACAGCAACATAAACCATACCAGCAGGGTGGCTGACTGATCACTTTGATCAGGTCTCAGGACTCCTGGGGGTAGGGTGGATTGCAACACATCAACAGCAACATAAGCCATACCACCAGGGTGGCTGACAGACCACTTTGATCAGGTCTCAGGTCTCCTGAGGGTATGGCAGATGTTTTAACCTGCAAATGCACACACAACCATATCACCAGGGTGACTGACAGACCACTTTGATCAGGTCTCAGGACTCCTGGGGGTAGGGTGGATTATAACACATCAACAGCAACATAAACCATACCACCAGGGTGACTGACAGACCATTTTGATCAGGTCTCAGGACTCCTGGGGGTAGGGCAGATGTTTTAACGTGCAAATGCACACACAACCATACCACCAGGGTGACTGATAGACCATTTTGAACAGGTCTCAGGACTCCTGGGGGTAGGGCATATGTTTTAACCTGCAAATGCACACGCAACCATATCACCAGGGTGACTGACAGACCACTTTGATCAGGTCTCATAGTAACATAGTAACATAGTAAGTGACGGCAGATAAAGACCAGCATGACCCATCTAGTCTGCCCAGCAAGATGGCAAGAGTAGGTGCACCTGTCGCTCTGTGCATGCCACCCCTCCCCATGTCTCAGGACTTCTGCGGGTAGGGTGGATTATCACACATCAACAGCAACATAAACCATACCACCAGGGTGACTGACAGATCATTTTGAACAGGTCTCAGGACTCTTGGGGGTAGGGCAGATGTTTTAACCTGCAAATGCACACACAACCATACCACCAGCGTGACTGACAGACTATTTTGATCAGGTCTCAGGACTCCTGTGGGTAGGGCAGATGTTTTAACCTGTAAATGCACACACAACCATATCACCAGGGTGATTGACAGACCATTTTGAACAGGTCTCAGGACCCCTAGGGGTAGGGCAGATGTGTGACCCTGCAACTGCAGAACCTACCATATCAGCATGCTGTTTACCAGACCTCTTTAGGCAGATCTAGGGGCTCCTTGTGTTAGGGCGGATTTTAACACATCAACAGCAGCAGCTGCCATAATACCAGGCTGAAAACTGGACCTCTGTGATCAGGTCCTTAGCCTCCTGGGGATAGGGTAAACCGCTTTGATGTGATAAATAGGCGGTATATCATGTGAGTTTAACTACAAAACATAAATGAGATAGAATGCCTACACACAGTAGCATACACAGCTACAATCAACACTGGATATGTATATGGATATACTGACCTGTCCCCATACACTTACCTCACGTGGGTAGTCAGCAAGACGATTATACCGCCTCGTGACATGGTCCCAGGCCCTCCTTACTTGTCCATGGTCCTGCCGCTTGGAGGAGCCAGGGAATAGCTTCTGCTGCCTAGTGCAGATCAGCCCTGCAAGGTGGCGCAGCTCCCTACGGGTGAAAGCAGGCTTTCTCGATCGAGTCGCCATTTTCACCAATGCCTTGCTCATGCACGCACATCGCATATGCGCGCTGCCACGCCTCAACACATGCCACCGCGCATCATTAAGGCGTGCTAGCTATGTGCCTGTGCCGGTACACAGCGAAAGGTGGCGCTGTCAATATATATAAAGATTTATGCTGCAGACACACATTGCAGTGATGTGTCTTATATTTCTTACCACAATTTGTTTATCATGCATTTATCTCAGTGTTGGTACACTGGGGTCTCAAACCCATCACCACTGGCCGTGAGGGCATTGTATTAACCAGTGTGCTATGCCTTTTCACATAGCAATGGCTGGCTACACATTTACACCAGGTCATATACATACACTTTCTACTCTGCTTACCAGGCTAGTGTACGGACACAGCTAGGGCACTTTACAGGGCACCTTGGTTTGGCCAACTGAGCTGAGGGTGCTTTGGGATGTGCACACGGATTTCAGATCTATGTCAGACTGCTACATGCATAGACGGCCGCATGACAGTTATACTGACGGATGCACTTTGTATACAGCTCACCAGCTAATCTAGCAACCTGCAGCCCACGCCACTCTTCCAATATGCCCACTGCATGCAACTGGCCACATTTTTGAACATATTGTCATGTGGTAACACACTCTGATGCGATGATAATACACTATATCCTATACATCCAGATACATCAATATACAGGCCCACTGGCGTATTGAACCTATGACCTCTCCCACTGAGGTCAGTATATTCACCATTGTCCTGCAACAATATTGGTTGTAACTAAACTATGGCTAGCTACTTAACCAGTGCAGGTCACCAGACACACTGTCTGGTGTGGCTACCAGGATAGGTTAGCACCAAGGGTATCCATGATGCAATTCACATGCAGATCAGCAGTCTACATCTGCTCACCAGATAGGGGTTTGCAACTCTGCAGCACATCAACTGGGTAGGGGGACCAAGCATGCGTGTTACTGTTACAGTATGCCTACGGACCATACCATTGTGCGTGTTCTGTGATCACCCTGAGAGTAAAGTCGTGGGGACAGCACCAGGTCCACAGTACCCGGGATGTTTGCAGTAGGTTTTGCTGCAGTTCACCATCACTGCCAGTGTATGGGGTATTCTTTGCAGACAGCCTTGGACGTTTTCTATGTACATTTCTATATGCTATTGATGCATAGCCCGTGTGGACCATGATGCTCGCAACATAATGCATATTGAGTGAGGTTGCCATGGACACCTGTTTTTGGAGCAGGGGTGTGTTTGGACTCACATGAGGACAATATACAGAGCAAGCTCACCCTCTGTGGGTCAGGGTAGGGAACATGATCTGGAAACAACAGACACACACTATCATTGTTTTCAATAGGGCCAGTTGAGCTAAATGATGACAGACTGTGGGATCAGCAACCCCCAGCCAACTAACGAACAGAGAGCTGATGCAGATCTGAAAATGGAACGGACCACTGGCAGTGCAACTGGTCAGCTAAGCTGCCCCCCACTACATTCTGACATTCAACAGCGGTCAGTGTGCACCTGCTGCATCCTGCAGGGTGTTGCAGCCATACATATGCTAGCTACAGACAATCTGCTGGCACATACATAGTGCATGTTCCAAAAGTAACACTGTGTACCCTGGTGTGGGATCTGGCACACACACCAAGGAGCTATGTCAGTGATTGGGCCCCAAAAAAGGAAACCCATAAATATCACTTGAGAGAAATACTATATGGTACTATGGGGGAACCTAGCCATGCCGTGGTCACTGCTCAGTCAGGGTGAGAGTGACCTTCCAGCATGCCATGCTGTGGCCACCCTGTCCGTGCAGGTGGTGGTCGGGCACTACAATGTCCCAGCCATTGCCCTATGCCCTGTGCAGATGCATCCTGCCCAGGCCGCCCTGTCCGGCCCATACCCACAGTACCTTGCTCCTCATTATGCACATTGGCAGGCTTATACTGGAGAAAGTGCAAGCAGTGTGGGCTCAGTAAGGTGTAGGCAGCCACAACACACTGGATAGACAGACACACACTCCCACACCGATGCCAGAATTGTGCAAATATAGAGGTTTTTGGCAACCCTGGCCACCACACCAGTCCTGGACACAGTGCAGGCATGGCTATGGTACGCAATACTGTTGGGGTCACTCCCCGGGGTGGTAAACACTGTCAGAAACCAAAACTGAAACACACTCCACAGATATCAGAAAGGTTGCTATGATGCAGCTTTGTGAACAAAATGTGTTTAACTTATGATTTGTTATATGCCATTAATTATAGCAATATTTTGATATATGTGTAACGTGTTCCCAGGCTTAGGGCTAAGGTATGCAAGTGGGAATGTATTGGGAGATACTGCTCTGCGCAGGGCCTAACAACCTGACTCTCCATGAGGCTTTGGATAGTGGAGCCTGTGGGTGTGGGTGTTTATGTCCCTGTTGACCACTGCTCTAGGGCTGAGTTCCCCAACTCAGGTCCTGGTGGGCCAAACATGGTTAGGTTTTTCATGCTATCCTTAATGAATATGCATGAGATACATTTGCAGACAATGGGGGCGTGGCATACATTTGCAGCACAGGCATATCTATTACAGACAGCATGACACCTGAACGGTGTTTGGCCCTCCAGGACTGCATTTGGGAAACTCTGCTCTAGGGATTGCACATGTTTATGGTGTCTGTGCCCTGTAGGGTAAAATATAGGCATTTATGGATTGTTTATTTAATCAGCAATAACAGTTCCATCTTATTACCACGGTTTAGTACTGGATAAAATATAGGGACATTTTTTACAGGAGCCAAAGCTGGGGCTTGAACCTGTGACCTTGTGACCCTCAACACACTGGCTGTGTGTACTGCACCAAACTGTTGTCACAGAGGCATATTATTCCCTGGGGCTACCATTAGTGTTCGTTAGACAGACCTTGTCTGTTGCACCGCACGGCACCCACCTAAACAGGGCTTGGCCTTGGTCTGCTTTGGGCAGATGCCACTACCCCCTCCACCACCAGCACCCCTCCGCCACCATGCTGACATGCCCTTATGCCGGTGGTGCCGGTGGTGCGCAGTCCCAGGCCATCCAGTGTGCTGATAGGCAGCTGCCTATGGTGTGGGTTCTCGGGTAGGGGTGCCTCCATGGACATGCGTGCTTCCCCCCGGCACCACCTGTCAATGTTATGTGCCTTTGGGGGTGCCTGCTGGGTAATATCCCCAGTGACACTGTGGGACACACACTCGTGCCCATGTTGGTCCCTCATAAGTTGCTGTCTTGATGCTTTACAGTTTTGGCATTCCTATGTGCCACCTAGGCATCTCCCTAGCCCGCACTGTGCCCCAGCTGGACCACAGCACGTGCCGCCTTCAGCCCTCTATATCCCATTTACAGCATCAGTACAGTTGCCATTTCCTACGTGCCCACTCTGCTGTTACTGCACATGTGCACGCCATAACAAACCTGCCCAATTTAAACGAGAAAAAACCTGATCAGCACTATTTCGATGTAAAACCAAACAGCATGTTGTTATGGTCGTTGTGTTATAATGTAAACCGCGCTGATGCCAAATAGCGCGGTATATAAGAGATTGTAATAAATAAATAAATAAATTTCAATGTGGATCATTCACTTTGTAGGGGGACAAAGGATAGATCCTTCCAAACATGATATCTTATTTTTTGGGCTTTGCCAGTGGTGTTGCTTTATGTTTATCATTAATATCACTTTTGGCCAGCTTGGTTATTGGGATTTCAAATGTGGTTCTGGTCCTTTTATATGTTTATTTGCCTTTTTGGTTCCTGAACATGTATCACAACTATCACTTTTCTGGGTTTCCTTGCCTTTGCTGCACATTGCTGACTGAAATGGTTTCTCTTTCCTGCAAATGTGCCTTAACGCGTGGGTTTCACTGGCGTTAGTGTTCAGACCCGAATTTCACAGCATTAGTGTGCCTGGAGCCTCCACTCTCAGCCAATTGACCCTTTCTCTCTGCCCTCTGGGAAGCCTTACTCCACCCATCAGGCCCGGATTTCACAGCGTTAGTGTGCTTTAACGCCGCCGCCGTGATAATACCGCCGCTGTGACGTTAAGACAGTTTAGTAAACATACCCATAAGAACATAAGAACATAAGATATGCCATACTGGGTCAGACCAAGGTCCATCAAGCCCAGTATTCTATTTCCAACAGTGGCCAATCTAGGTCATATGTACCTAGCAGTTTCCCCAAGGGACACAGGTTCCACAATGCTTGTATTGGTTCAAGCATTGATATCCTGGGTCCCTTCTTAATAATGGTTTATGGACCTTTCCTCCAGGAACTTGTCCAAACCTTTTTTAAACCCAGCTACACTAACAGCCTTTACTACCTCCTCCGGTAACAAATTCCAGAGTTTGATTACACGTTGAGTGAAAAAATATTTTCTTTTATTAGTCTTAAATAGTTTACCCTGTAGCTTCATTGCATGTCCCCTAGTCTTTCTATATTCTGATAAGGTAAACAATCGATCTACGTTTACCCGTTCCACTCCGTTCATTAATTTATAGACTTCTATCATATCTCCCCTCAGTGATCTCTTTTCCAAGTTAAAGAGCCCTAACCTTTTTAGCCTTTCTTCATAGGAGTATCCTTCCATCCCCTTTACCATTTTGGTGGCTCTTCTCTGAACCTTTTCTAAAATTGCTATATCCTTTTTAAGATACGGCGACCAGAATTGCACACAATATTCAAGGTGCGGTCTCACCATGGAACGATATAGAGGCATTATAATATCTTTTGTTTTAATTTCCATTCCTTTCCTTATGATACCTAGCATTCTATTTGCTCTCTTGGCTGCCGCTGCACACTGGGCCGAGGGTTTTAACATGGTATCCACAATGACGCTTAAATCTTTTTCCTGGGTGGTGGTTCCTAATGTGGAACCTTGCATCGTGTAACCATAGTTTGGGTTGTTCTTCCATAGGTGCATAACCTTGCACTTGTCCACATTAAATTTCATCTGCCATTTTGATGCCCAGTCTTCCAATTTATCAAGATCCTCTTGCAATTTTCCACAATCCTCTTGGGTTTTAACAACTTTAAATAGTTTTGTGTCATCTGCAAATTTGATAACTTCACTCGTTATTCCACTTTCCAGGTCATTTATGAATATGTCAAAAAGCAGCGGACCCAACACAGATCCTTGGGGTACACCACTATTCACCTTTCTCCATTGGGAAAATTGGCCATTTAGTCCTACCCTCTGCTTTCTATCTTTTAACCAGTTCCTGATCCACAATAGTACACTGCCTCCTATCCCATGACTCTTTAGTTTTGCCAAAAGTCTCTGATGAGGGACCTTGTCAAAGGCTTTCTGAAAGTCCAGATACACAATATCAACCGACTCACCTTTGTCCACCTGATTATTCACTCCTTCAAAAAACCATAACAGATTAGTAAGACAAGATCTTCCTTGTCTAAAGCCATGTTGGCTGTCTCCCATTAGGTCATGACTATCTACATGCTGAGTAATTTTATTCTTTATGATGGTTTCTACCATTTTTCCCGGTACTGACGTCAGGCTCACTGGTCTGTAGTTTCCCGGATCACCCCTGGAACCCTTTTTAAAAATTGGTGTTACATTGGCGATCCTCCAATCTTCAGGTATTAGAGATGATTTTAATGATAGTTCACAGATTACCAATAGCAGGTCTGCAATCTCATATTTCAGTTCTTTCAACACCCTTGGATGTATACCATCCGGCCCAGGTGATTTGCTACTCTTCAGTTTATCTAATAGTTGTAATACATCTTCCCGATGTATCGATATTTCCTTCAATTCTTCCGCACCTTTAAATACCACTTCAGTCATGGGTAACATCCCTACATCTTCCTCAGTAAAGACTGAAGCAAAGAATTCATTCAGTCTCTCCGCTATCGCCTTGTCGCCTCTTAGTGCTCCTTTAACCCCTTTATCATCTAATGGACCAACTGACTCAGGTTTTTTGCTATGAATGTACTTGAAAAGGTCTTTACTTCGCGTTTTTGCTTCCGCAGCAAGCTTCTTCTCAAATTATCCCTTTGCCTGCCTTATCAATGCCTTGCATTTGACTTGCCAGTGCTTGTGCTATTTCCAGGTTTCGTCGTTTGGCTCTTTTTTCCATTTCCTGAAAGATGCTTTTTTGGCAACAACAGCATCTCTGACCTCACCTTTAAACCATGCTGGCAGTTTTTTGGACTTCCTTCCACTTTTCTTAAACCGTGGAATACAGCTGGTCTGGGCTTCCAAGATAGTATTTTTCAACAACAGCCAATCCTGATGTACGTCTTTAACCTTTGCAACTGCTCCTTTTAGTTTTTTCTTAATTGTTTTCCTCATTTTATCATAGTCTCCCTTTCGAAAGTTAAAAGATAGTACTGTGGATTTCCTTACTATCCCTCCTCCACTAATTAAATCAAAAGCGATCATGCTATGATCACTATTGCCAAGTGGCCCCAACAACCTTATCTCTTGCACTAGATCTGGTGTTCCACTAAGGATTAGGTCTAATATGGCTTCCCCTCTGGTCGGTTCATGAACCAGCTGCTCCAAGAAGCAGTCATTTATTTCATCTAGGAACTTTATCTCCCTAGCATGTCCTGACGTGACACTGACCCAGTCGATACCGGGGTAGTTGAAATCACCCATTATTATTACTGTGCTGTAACTTTTATTAGCTTCCTTGATTTCTTTGAGCATTTCATCATCCATTTGGTCAGTCTGGTCAGGCGCTCGATAATACACCCCCACTGCCATTGCCTTCCCCCTTATACATGGAATTTCAATCCATATAGATTCTACAGCAGATTTTGTTTCCTGCAAAACTTTAATCCTTTCTGACTCAATGCCCTCTCTAACATAGAGAGCAACCCCTCCACCAATTTGATCAGCTCTATCATTACGATGTAGTTTGTACCCAGGTATCACAGTGTCCCACTGGTTGTCCTCCTTCCACCATGTCTCTGATATTCCAATCATATCTAACCTTTCATTTAGTGCTATATATTCTAACTCTCCCATCTTATTTTTTAGACTTCTAGCATTTGCATACAAGCATTTTAGAGAATGTACTTTATTCATATTAATTTGGCTATTGTTAGACATGGGTAATTTGGGACCTTTAAGCTCTGTCTGCTCCATACTTGAGGGCATTTGGGCTACTTTACTCTTTTGTGGAACCTCTCTGCTTTTGGTAGTATCCTTCAAAGATACATTCTTCCGAACCATCTGCTCTTGGGCGACTGTCGGCTTTCCCCTAATATCTAGTTTAAAAGCTGCTCTATCTCCTTTTTAAAGGTTAATGCCAGCAGCCTGGTTCCATCCCGGTTAAGGTGAAACCCATCCCTTCGGAAGAGCCCCTCCTTTCCCCAGAATGTTCCCCAGTTCCTACCAAATCCAAACCCTTCATCTCTGCACCATTGTCTCATCCACGCATTGAGACTCCGGAGCTCTGCCTGCCTTTTGGGTCCTGCGCGTGGAACAGGAAGCATTTCGGAGAATGCTACCCTGGAAGTTCTGGATTTCAACTTCCTACCTAAAAGCCTAAATTTAGCCTCCAGAACCTCCCTACCACATTTTCCTATGTCATTGGTACTGACATGTACCAAGACAGCAGACTCCTCCCCAGCACTATCTAAGACCTTATCTAGGTGGCTCGTGAGGTCCGCTACCTTCGCACCAGGCAGGCATGTTACCAGGCGATCCTCACGTCCACCAGCCACCCAGCTATATACATGCCTAATAATCGAATCACCAACTGTAACGGCTGTCCTAACCCTTCTCTCATGGGCACTTGGCCCTGGAGAAACCTCCTCGGTGCAAGAGGGTTTTACATCACCTGGAGGACAGGTCCTAGTTACAGGATCACTTCCTGCCACACCAGGGTGATGCTCTCCTGTCACGTGACCTCTCTCCTCCATGGCAACAGGAATGCTGCCAGACTGGAGGTGGGACTTCAGGACTAAATCCCTGTAGGTCTCGTCTATGTACCTCTCTGTCTGTCTTATGCTTTCCAAGTCTGCTACTTTTGCCTCTAGAGAATGGACTCGTTCCCTGAGAGCAAAGAGCTCCTTGCACCTAGTGCACACGTAAGACCTCTCCCCAACTGGGAGAAAATCATACATGTGACACTCAATGCAAAAGACTGGAAAGCCCCCATCCCGCTGCTGGACTGCTGTCTGCATCTTAGTTTTAAGTTTGTGTTTAGATCTAAGTTCTTTACTTACTAAGGGTTGCTATGGATATTTATACTAATAAAACTGTACCTAATACGTGTAATATACCTTGTTCACCTGAAGCTTAACTAATCTCAGGTCCTTAGTGTATGACTGATTTGGGTAATGAGCTTCACCTGAGAGCACCTCCTGTCTTTTAAGATGTGTAAGTACCTATAAAGCTACGATTATCCCAGGGGTGGGTGGGTGTGGGGAGCGAGGGAGGGAAATAACACTTATTAAAAGAGGGCTGCTACACAGTACCCTGTTTTGTGCTGCTGAGGTAAGCTAAATTCTGATTTGATTTAAATTATAGCTCTTAGCTGCTGCTAGGCTCTAACTTCTTATGAAATTTAAACTACAAGCTCTCTGCTGGGTTCTAAATTTAACCAGAAAGCTCTCTTCTGTGTTTTAAATTTAAGCTAAAAGTACTTTGCTGATGCTAGGCCCTGAGTGACTATTAAATTTAGACTACAAACTCTCTGCTGGATTCCAAATGTAACCAGAAAGCTATCTTCTGTGTTTTAAATATAAACTAAAAGTACTTTGCTGTTACTAGGCCCTGAGTGACTATTAAATTTAAACTACAAGCTCTCTGCTGGGTATGAAATGTAACCAGAAAGTTCTCCTCTGTGTTTTAAATTTAAACTTAAACTGCTGCTACTAGGCCCTGACTGATTTAACAAAAATAGTGGGTTCACAGATTAATTAGCTTTAATACAAAGAATTCCTTTTAGAAAATTACCAGAAGTATATACTCACAGTTGCAGATCTCTCTCCAGAAGTAACAGTCCCTTTTTCTAGTCCTTCAAGACAGAGGATCACAGAGCTCTGGTTGAGCTATTTATGCCTGTGCTGCTGAAGTAAGCTGTGACCAACTTCCTGGGTAATTAACAGTCCTTGCTTGGGTAGGAGGAGTCTTTCAAAATGGCCTTTAGATCTGCCACCTGGTGTTAACACCTATTGAAAATGTTTCACAGGTCTCTTGCCCCCTAGGTAGAAGGCCTCTTTGTAAAGGTCTCTAGAAGACTTTATTTGTTGCTCAAAGAGTACAGACCCTGTTTTGCCTTTTGTGCTAAGCTAAATTCTGATTTGATTTAAATTATAGCTCTTAGCTGCTGCTAGGCTCTAACTTCTTATGAAATTTAAACTACAAGCTCTCTGCTGGGTTCTAAATTTAACCAGAAAGCTCTCTTCTGTGTTTTAAATTTAAGCTAAAAGTACTTTGCTGATGCTAGGCCCTGAGTGACTATTAAATTTAGACTACAAGCTCTCTGCTGGGTTCCACATGTAACCAGAGAGCTCTCTTCTGTGTTTTAAATTTAAACTAAAAGTACTTTGCTGTTACTAGGCCCTGAGTGACTATTAAATTTAAACTACAAGCTCTCTGCTGGGTATGAAATGTAACCAGAAAGTTCTCCTCTGTGTTTTAAATTTAAACTTAAACTGCTGCTACTAGGCCCTGACTGATTTAACAAAAATAGTGGGTTCACAGATTAATTAGCTTTAATACAAAGAATTCCTTTTAGAAAATTACCAGAAGTATATACTCACAGTTGCAGATCTCTCTCCAGAAGTAACAGTCCCTTTTTCTAGTCCTTCAAGACCCCTTAGTATCAACCCCATTGTCTGCACAGAGACCGAGCAGGAGCCAGAGCAACTCCTCTCCTTTACTAGATGCCACTGAACTTACTTAAGCAGCACCAGCTAGAGACCGACTGCCTCTTTTTATTTCACTGTCTTACTGAGAAAATAAAATAGAATTAACACATTGCAATTAACACCTTGCTCATAACAAAATGGTAATCACGCCTTTAACACCATGCAAAGACAATGGGAATCACTATAGCAGAAAACATTAAGGTGTAACCAGAAAAAATAAGGTATTTTAAATTATTTATGCATTATATATCTATAACCAGTTTTCATTCTTTATATTGGTATGCACATATTCCAAATATTATTTTGTATGATCTGTTGTTTACAACATGAAAGGATTCCTCCTAAGCAAAGTACATTGCAAGGTCATGGAAAGAGCATAGTAGGCATTCTCCATCGTCTATACACGGGAATGTTGTTGCAAAGAAAATTCCCTTGGGCCAACATGAGATAGGTGGTATACCAGTGTGACACATAAAATGACTATTCGTGAGACATGATTTGAAGCCACTCACTGCACTTAAATCTTTCTAAATTTATATCTCGGACACATTGCCTGTAAATTTCACTCTTTGACTATCAATCTCTCTCTTTGCTGCCATCCCAATAACTAGGTCCTGCAAATTTCCCCATGCTATTTCTGAAGAAGTGAAGTGTGGGAGAAGGCTATGAACAAAGATCCCAGGGGGGAGGGATACCAGGAAAGAATACATGACTCTTTTAGGGGGGATTGAGAAAAGAAGTAATTGTGGGTCCATGGTACAGGTTTACAAATGTTGGTTGATCCCTGGAAGAGACTGGAGTGTGAGCATACATACACATTCCATGGCTCACACAGTTTTCATGGCCATGACAGGGTAGAACAAATGAAGGTGCCTGTTCTGCACCAAGGTGAAACCTGAAGAAACTCAACATTTTGAAGCTGCAGATAGGCAATCATCTAAAGCAGGGGTGGCCAACTCCGTTCCTGATGCACCACAATCCAGCCTGGTTTTTATGATGTCCCTATTGAGTATTCATGGATATATTTGCATACAATGAGAGGCAGTGGTTGCAAATATTTCTCATGAATATTCAATAGGGACATCATGAAAACCAGACTGGATTGTGATGCAGCAGGAATGGAGTTGGCCACCCCTGATCTAAAAATTACATTCTAAAGGAAGTGTACAAATAAAGCAAGCCCTTAAGACTGCATTAAAGAACTGTAATACCTTGGCTCTCTCATTTGTCTCATTATATTCTATCTTTAAACATAATGGAGGCCACACCTCTATTCTTTGAAGAAGGAAGGGATGGAGCTGGCTACTGCACTTGCGCTCCCTCTGGTGGCTGGCTACACACACGCTGATGCCTAAGATGATATTGGAGGTGCTCTTTGATGGTTGTTGACACCGTGCTGCCCATGAGGCTTTGACATATTTTACAGGAGTCCCAATAAGCTCTTTACAACTCAGTAAGCCCCAGTGTAGGCTAGACAGCAACTGTGTTGAAGTGGAAGACTGTCAGCTGAATGGGACAGTAAATAATAACCGAAAAAACATTAAAGCAGCAACCCTAGAAAACCAGAAGACAGAGAGAACTATAGTTGACTGTTCAATAAGATGTATCTCCAGTAGAGACAGAAGAGACTTAAGACAGAAAATCTATATGACTAACTGCAAATCTCTCACTTCCTGCAACTATGATTATTTATCTGCTACTGATATATACATACATACTGTATATTATGCTAAAAGGTTACTTGACAAGAAATGAAATATGAAAGATTTTTTTAAGGCAATATAATCGTTTTGAATGCATATTGCAGAGAATATCATACCAGAGTGTAAGTCCTGCATGGGATGATTATACACCAAGGGAGAAGGCAATATATCTTCATTGTTTATAGAAATGACAGCTCCTAATGGACCATATTAACTTTAACACAAACTATTAAATCTCCTTCATTAAATTAGTCTGTGTTCTATTTTGGAATCCTGTTAGCTCTGGGAAGTAGGTGCAAACTCCAAAGGAAACGTGAGCACACATTGAGACTATTATAGATAATGTTTATTAAACAAGCCTCTGAGGATGTTTTTCTTGGGCTGCTCTCAAGCATTTCGGAGGAGTCATATTCCATGTTTGAGCTCCAATGTTTCTTCCTCTTAAACTATGAGCAGCTGTAGCACATGACCTACTTCTGTAGAGCCCTGTAATGATTTCCTTCCTTTGGTGGCTTCAGGAGCCCCTCTTCTGCCCTGTGAAAAAAAAGGGACCAATATTTTAATCCAAAGCAAAATGCTAAAGCAGATTTTGTTGGTTTCGGGGTAGAAACTCAATACAGCTATGGGACGGAGTGTCGGCCTCAAATTGGAGCCAGCTGGCTTTCAGAGCTTCCCCGAGATCTTTGGGGAAAGTATGGTATTCCAGCCCGAGGCAAGAACTCGTACACCTGCAGAGAGACGGACATGTTGGCAGTAAAGCTGGATTAATGCACAAATATAAGCCTTCTTATCCAAACCAAGATGAGAGAGATTGTGTAAATGTCATAAATGCAGCAGCAACCACCCAACTAAAAAGCAACGGAGGTAGGAAGCTTTGAATTCTAGCATTTTACCAGGTGTTCCCTCTCAGTGGCTGCACCAGTAGTAATCTGATGCACTCAGAAGAAGGTTGTCAAATGCATAACTACAGTCCACACAGGCTCTCTTTATAACACCTTTGTATATGCAGAATGTAACAACAGCAGAATGAAGTGGTAAGGTTACCAGATGTCCCCGATTTTGAGGGATTGTCACCGATTTTAGAGCTGCATCGCCGATTCCCACCTGTTTGGCAGCTTCCTGTCTCCAATTCCCACAATGGGGACGGGGGGGGGGGGGGGGTAGGAAAAACATTTTCAATTTAGTGATTGATAAATGCCGGTTTTTAGAATTTACATCCATTATCTTTATGTTTCGCACAGTCCAGGGGAAATGCATCACTGTAACCGAGGCAGGCGGACCTTGGTGCATCGGGCCCGTTTCACCTTCCCCCATCCCCCCCCCAATCTTCCCCACCCAACAAAAGACACAGACCACATTTCATGGAACTCAACTGGTCGCAGCTTTATTAACCTTTAACAATTTCACAATATGCCAACATAATATGCCAACATGCTACACCTTCTCAATCGATTAGCGGCACCCGGCCCGCACCAGCCATACCTTAGCAAAGTGCCTTGCCACCGCTAACGCCATAACTTGCCCCCCCGGCAAGTTACCTAACCCTTCCCCCGACTTCGCCATGCTATAGCAAAAGTCGACCAGGGTTTGTCCGGGTCAGGGGCACCCCGCCCCCGCCCTAGGTGTAGCCTGAGGCTCCGGACCCCGGAAACCTCTGGGATCCCGCCAAACCCCCCTCCCCCAAGCTGCAACACCCCAGAACCCACACCCTCATAAATAATGTGGGCGGGTGGGCGGGAAGCCGGCACCCCCCAGCAGCCTCCGCCGCGAATGACCACGCGGAGGCTGCCCGCTGGCTCCTATCACCCCCACGCTGCCAGGAACCACCCTGATTGGCTCCCGCGCGGCAGCCACCGCCGGGAGCCAATCACTTCAAAATGCCCGAGGCCGCGCGCAGGGCCCGCGCACCGGCCGCGCGCCCGGTTACAGTTGGCCGCCGGGACCCTGCCCGCGGCCTCCTCATTAACCGAGGCAGGCGGACCTTGGTGCATCGGGCCCGTTTCACCTTCCCCCATCCCCCCCCCAATCTTCCCCACCCAACAAAAGACACAGACCACATTTCATGGAACTCAACTGGTCGCAGCTTTATTAACCTTTAACAATTTCACAATATGCCAACATAATATGCCAACATGCTACACCTTCTCAATCGATTAGCGGCACCCGGCCCGCACCAGCCATACCTTAGCAAAGTGCCTTGCCACCGCTAACGCCATAACTTGCCCCCCCGGCAAGTTACCTAACCCTTCCCCCGACTTCGCCATGCTATAGCAAAAGTCGACCAGGGTTTGTCCGGGTCAGGGGCACCCCGCCCCCGCCCTAGGTGTAGCCTGAGGCTCCGGACCCCGGAAACCTCCGGGATCCCGCCACCGGCACAGGTAACAACCTTGTTCCTGTGCCGCCCCCCCCAAAGCCAAGCTGCGACCAGTGAGCACCCCCACCAAAACAAGTTCCCAGACCTGCCGCCGCACCTAAAAGAGGAGAGCCCGCACTACTGGCGAGAACAGCCCCATCATCCTTATACAGCCCCGGCCTCCACCTCCCCCAACAAGGCATCATCGGACACCCCTCTCGCCAGCCAGCAACTTATTAGCCAGCCCCCCCAACCAACCCCGCCGGCTCCCACATGCAGGCCTTTAACAAAGGTAGCCCCCCGCACAAGTACCCAGAACCGCCGGCAAAAACCCCAGCAAAAAAAACCCCCCTGCTCCGCTCCAAGCAGATGCATTACCGGGAACCCGATAAGGCATCCTCTGATACCCCACTGGCGGCCAAGCAAGTTAGTAGCCCCCCGCCCCCCGACCAACGCCGCCAGCTCCAACAGGCAAGCCTTGAAGCAAAGGCAGCCCCCCAGCAAAATTCCCAAAACAAAAAACGCCTGCAAAACTCCAGCAAAATTCCCCTGGCGCCGCTCTGAGCAGCTGCTTGCCTTACCTGAAACACGATCATAGCATCCAACCTGCAAGCCGTCGCGAGAACCGCCCGTGGCGCCGTAGCAAAGGGAGCCGCTGCGACCCGCGAGTTCCGGGCTCACCTAGCCATGTTATAGCCACCACACCTGGGCCGCTCCCCAAATGTCAGTCACCGCCACACCAGAACTCGCCGGCCAGCTCGGCAGACAAAGGAGTGCAGGGTCCCCAACCTCCAGAAGGCTCCAGACCCCCCCTGCAAAATAAAGGAACAATGAAAAGTCCCCACCCCCCCGACCCACCTGGTCCGGTACTGGTCCGGTACCGCTACACTGAAACTCTACCTGGCCGAGAGCACCATCCTATACTCTACAGGACTTGCATACCCACCCAAAAGGCAACAGAGTGCGGCGCCAAGAAGTAGACTCACCCCCCACCAAGCACCGCGCCCATCTGATCACCTTAAGCGCCGTAATACCCCGGGGCAGGAGACCCACACCCCCTCCCCCCAAAAGACATGGCCGCCACAGGGAATTGCACGACTCCACCAGCCCCACATTGACACCCAGACGAGCCGTGGAAACGCGCCCCAACATCCCAAACCACCCAGCACACCAAACGTGGGGGGGAGACCTCTCCCGCCCCAAATCCCGACCGGAGCCGCCACCCACTCCCCCTTCCCAAAGGCCCTCTCAAAGCGGGCCAGACAAAGACTACATACCCCCATGCGGACATCCGCAGCGCACCAAAAAAGGGGACCAGCCCAGCACATCAAGTGCGCGAGGCCGGACAGCCGGGCCCCACCCCCCCCCCCCTCGCGGGAACCGGCGAGCTGCCAATCCCCCCACTAGCGATCCGCAGACCTCCGCCGCTCAATAAAACCGTCCCAACGGCGAGCCCACCCTGGTCTGAAACCCCCCCCACGCCCTTATCCACCCCGCTATACCACTGAGCAGGGGCTCCGGTTGCCGCCTGCGCACGACCGAAACCGGACCCAATAGGCACAGCCCTGATGATACCCACACCACGGCCCCTGTGATACCAAATGCCGCAGTAAAAGCCGCATGTATCCCGGGACAGGGCTCCGTAAAGGCCACCTGGCCCCAGATCCCTCATTGTCCACTACGTGTCCAAACCCCGAACCCGGTCCACCGGAACTCGACAGAGCCATGACCATCCCAGCCACCCAGCTAGAGAGAAGCCAAGCCTCCCTCAACACTCGCAATTGTAGAGATGCCAACACCACCACCCGCATCCAACTCACCCGTGTCACACCCCCGCGGGAGCACCGAAGGCCTCCCTTGCCCACCGCCGCATTGCCGCCCACCATACCGCCTCACGGTTGCGGAGCCAAGCAGGCCAAAGCTCCCCCACTACCCATAACTGAAACCGCTCCCAGAATGAGATCTCAGCAGCCGAACCCGACATCAGCCACTACTACCGGCCCATTATGTCCGGCACTGGCAACAACACCTAACCAAAACCAAACCCCAGGGTCGCGGATACCGCCGAAGCCACCCCTGCAAAGCGTGACCCATAGACGACCACACTACAACAGAGCGCAGTCCGGAAGTAGGCAGGTTGACATATGCACCCCAACCCGCGGTACGAACCCCCCCCCACCTTCCTGGGAAACCCCATGCACCCCTTCTCCAGTACCAACCAAACGGCCGCCATCCGCCCCCGGACCCCTCCCACATAGCACAAGCACGCCCCCCCGTGCGAGTCCGGTACCCCCCAATAACAATCGCGTACCCATATCAACCCGGAGCGCTCGAGCAGGCGATGACCCCCCACCCGCCTAAGCATCGAGGGAGCAAGTCCAATGCCCCATGCGCGCAACCCCCAGAACCCACCACACATTACCATCCTCCATGCCCCCCGGTATGCTCAAACCCAAGCGCTTCCAGCCCCCAAACAGTCGAAAGCCTGTATCGATTACGACAGGCCGCCCCAATGTTGAGTTGGCCTGTTATCCCTGCCAATGACTCAGAGAACGTGACCCCCGGCGGGCCTCCCCCAGCCCTGGGCCCCCACCACCCCAATGCCATCCGACCCCTTCCACGGCAGCACAAACACAGCCGCCGATGATGCAGCACCCGCGTAGGAGGAGGAAGCCGACCCCGAAGCCCCGAGGAATACCGCCTGCCCTCCCCGCCCTACCTCCCTCGACCGTCGAGCCCCATGCCATTCCCCGCCGGGGGGGGGGGGGGGTCCGACCACTCACCTGCTTCACGACCGGCTGCCCCGGCAGCTGCAGTCCCGGCGTCCAGCTGGCCGATGTCATCACAGGTCTGCACCGTCTCACTGCGCCGCACCGGAAGCCTCCGCTGCCGCACCACACCGAGTGGACTAGCCCCAGGCCTCCACAACTAAGGCACCAGCGCCGGCCCCTGTGGAGACATAAGCGAAAAACAGGGGGGGGGGGCCGAGCCCAAGCAACCACCCTCCTAGCAACCCTCCGACCCGAGAACACCGCCCACGAAAGCTGCACAGCACTCAAGGCCCCGGTCCCCCGCCCGCTCCCCTCCAACGTAGCCGAATGCGACGAGGAAGCAGTGAACGACGTGTACGAGGAACCAGGCCGACAACGCCGTCAACAAGAAGGCATACGCTTCCTTTCACCTCATTGTCCACCCCCCCAGCTGCCCCCATGCCATCCTCCCCTCCGCACCGCAGTCCAGATCCACTCACCTGCCGCACATCTCACCTTCTCCGCGGTCAAGTAGTCTCGGGATGCTCCGTCACAGGTGGGGGCCCCCGGCCGGCGGTCCGTCCGCCACGCGGTCGCCGGCCATGCACTACAGCACTCACTCCTGCCGCCTCGGACTGCTGCCATCCAGGGGGTACCTGAGGATAGAAGAGACCAAAAGGCGAAAAGGCACCTGCCACAGACCAAGGCTGCTGCCACACCCCAAACCACTCCACCCGAGAAGAGCCTTACCTGCTCCCCCCCCCGCCACTGCTCCCCCCCCCGCCACTGCTCCCCCCCCCCGGCGGGTACCCACCCCCTGGCATGTCATGCAAGCTAACCGCACCCGTTAACACCGATCCCGCCAAGCTGTGCGCGTGCGCGCACGCCCACACCCCGCCACGTGAGCGCACATACTCTACCACAGGGCCCACAAAAGATGTCTCCGACTCCGATAGAAAACAACACAGACGTCGGAAAACCCCAAAAGCCACGAATGATGCTGAGCCACCGCCCGGCCCTTGATCCCACTGCAAACCTCCCTCAGACCTTTCAGGTGAATCCGGGGAACAATCCGGAGCCGCCGAAATCCGGCGTGAATTCACTGACCTAAACAAAATCATGTTGCATCTTCTTGAAAAAAGGCCTGACAAACCAACCTGGAGAACCCACAAATTCATGCCGTTTCCCGGCGGTCCAGTGAATCCGTGCGCCTGCCATCTGCACCGACAAAATCCTCACCTCACTTCTCCCGAGCACCACACCACCAATCAGGGAACCAACGATGGAGCCAAACACCGTCCACCCACAGACACAGGGGCCAACCCGTCAAAATGGTTGGGGGCATGAAATGCAACACACACCACCCTCCCTACAAACGCCTATGGAATCTGCCCCAGCCAGCCTCCGCCCTCCCAGAGCTGGCAACCATGCCCACAGAACCACACGGCCCCAAGCCCAGCGCTGCATCCGCACCTGCCGCTCCATGCACACAGTCCGTGGAAATCCGTCAGCGAAGAGCGAAACGCCGTGGCCCGGAATGCAATCCCCGACTCTGACCCGCCCTCTCCCAAAGGATGCATCTCCGTGGAAACCGCCACACTGGTCCCAATCGGCAAAACAGCCTCCAGAGATGGCCCCTCCAAATCGCCTGACCCCCTGCCGTTTCCTGCTGCCGAGCACCTGCCGCGGCCCACACACAACTGAGCACAGCCCAATGCGAGTGGCAGATGCAGCCAGACAACCAACAGAAACGAGAGGGGCAGTGTAGCGGCACCTGCAAACGATGAACCGCAGCTCCCCGCTCCTCCCCGCAGAGCCAGGCCCCCTCGGTCCGCAGGCACCCGACCCGAGCAAATGGGGAAACCAGAACAGGAAAACAAATCCAGGGCAACCACCCCGCCAAGCTGGAGGAAGCCAAACCGAAACGACCAGCACCAGGCCACCTCCACTGCCGCCCCCGACATGCACGGAGCTCCCCCCCTCCCCCCCTCCCGTCCGACCGACCGACCGACAACGAAGGCCTGCCTGCCCCCGCAGCCCAGAGAGGAACAGCACCCACCGCATGCCACCAGTCTCCTCGGGCCGCCCGCTTCAGCCTGCCGCGGCCGCTCCACCGGTCCTCCACAGCCCGTCCGCTGCAAGCCGGCACCCCCGAGCAGCCTCCGCCGCGAATGACCACGCGGAGGCTGCCCGCCAGCTCCTATCACCCCCACGCTGCCAGGAACCACCCTGATTGGCTCCCGCGCGGCAGCCACCGCCGGGAGCCAATCACTTCAAAATGCCCGAGGCCGCACGCAGGGCCCGCACACCGGCCACGTGCCCGGTTACAGTTGGCCGCCGGGACCCTGCCCGCGGCCTCCTCATTTTCTATTTCTCAGTTGATTATTCTGCTTGGGAATGATAATGTTGCTGTTATAGGATGGATGTGGGGGGAGGGCAGGGTACACCCCTCCATGCCTTGTTCCTTCTTCCTCCCCTCATCCACCTCAGACTCAATAATTGTCCTAGATTTGCCTGCAAAAAATCTGGGAACCTTAAAAGTGGTGACTCCTAATACTGCATATAAATATTTCTACACAGGAGGTTAAAATTCCCTTACATTTTCTTCCCCTTCTGTGAGGTAGGATTCAATTTATTTCATGTACCTCTGTGTTCACATCATGCTCTGCTTTTTAATAACGTTATTCTTTGTGTCCTGGAACGGCAGCATGTTCATTTTACGAAGCTCCCTCAATGGCAAGCTCTTTTTTGGAGATCCACGAGGGATCCGATCTAAACACATCGCCAGCAACATGATAACGGCATTCATGTGTAAAATGAAACGTTTCTAAAACGGACATTGGTACATGGATGCAATTTGCATATGTATATCGCCTGATTATGCATATGCAAATGGCGAATAGGCCTTCTAAAATAACCCCATTAGGGTTTAAAAGCATGATGTATATGTTATGCATGTGTACTTTGCATTTTATAGAGGATTCTTGCAAACCCCAAACTCATCCTAACGTTGCCTCTGGGAACACCTCTGTGATGCACATAGAAAAGTATAAGATTGCTCCCTGCATTCTCCTATATGTGTATATGGCAGCGAATTTGACACAACCCACTTTCTAGGAGTAAAGCCTGGTTTTCCAGTTAGAAAGCAGTTTTAGAATTATCCTCGTAAAGTCCAGGATTCTTAAAACCTCTACATGTAACCCTTCTTAGAGACAACTCTGATTGAGGCTATATACAATAAATCAGCAGAAAAATCAAGCTCACATCGAATATCAAAATCAAGAGATTTCTTGGAAAGCCAATGAACACTGGGACAGTTCACTCCCTACTACGATTCACATAAACACCAAAAGAAACCAGGACTCTACTTTGTTTCTCTGCAAAAATTTTCTTTACTCTTTTTTTCATGAATTTTCTAGTAGTTATTCTCATGAGGACATGATTAGAAGTCACAAGAGCAATATTCAGTGCTTAAAGATAGCCAGATAAGTTATCTGAATATTTATAGGTGGATTTGATCTGCAGTATCTATTTATGTAGGACTGCTGAATATGGGGACCTAAAGTTGAATCTATCTGTAAAGACAGCTAGTAGGAATTCCAGTAAGTGAGGCAGGATTAAAACACTGCTGGACATTTTTTAAAAGACCTTGGATGCAGAATTTGAAGCATGATATCACATCGGGAGACTAAAATATTTAATGGACCATTCGAGATAGATGTTGTGAATTTGAAGGTTTTCTGCCTGGTATAGGAGTGGCAGTTGCAAATCTTAAATGTGAAGGTAAAAGTTGACAGCAGTAGGCTGCCCCCAGTTTTCAAATGAATTTTTTTCAATATATTATTGTAAACTTTGGGGATTAATACCTTGAATTATATGTTGGACATTTGACATACAAGAAAAATTAGTTGTTGGACATTTAGGGCCCGACATTGATCTAGGATGGCTATGTGCTGCTACAGCGCATAGCTGTCACCACTGACCTTTAACCCCAGATATTCAATGCCAGGGTCATGTGCAGCCCCGGCATTGAATATCCATTGTCGCCGCACAGCCTCCGCAGTCACAGAAGCTAACCAAGTAGCGGCAATATTGAGCTGCTGCTCGGTTAGCTCCTATGGGTAATGTTAGGCCAACCTTTGCTGCGTCTAGCTTTACCCGTGTATTGCTAACTGGGTGGTGGTGCAATATCGCCGCTACCCGGTTAGCAACTGTCGCCACTGACAACATGCCCCAGAATGCCCACAACACACCTCGATGCTAAGCAGTTAGCATCGGGGCATATAGCAGCATTAGTAGGGGATATTCAGTGGCACTAACCATGTTCGTGCCTTTGAATATCACGTTCAGCAGCATTTACACAGTTTATAAGTTTGTAAACCCTGTAAATGCCTTTGAAGATTGGGTCCGTCGAGTCTGATTCTATATAGAGAAGGTGGACAGTAATGTGCAAGAAACATGTGGAAGTTCTTATTCTTAAGAACTTACACATATGAATGGGCACTTACAGCATGCCAAGATTTCAACAAGACTTTTTACATGAACCAACAATCCCAAGGAATGAACAGTCCGCTCTTGACGCTCAGTTAGCCAAAGCTGTTCTGTCTTGGAAACATTAAGCATTAATCTAATCTCCTGTAACCAATTATTCAGCAAAGCCGGCATTTCCTGAATCAGCCCCCCCAAATCCTGTATACCCTTTGGAAAAGTAATGTAGCCCCGCCCAGGAGGAAGACACCAGGCTCTTACTCTTACCCCTCAGATGTTGTTCCAGTAGTCTAGGCACGCACCTTGGGTGGTCGCTATTTTGTAAGCATGCCCGTAAGTCCCATTGTGTATTTTCCGTAGGAGTGTGCATGGAGCATCGCTTGGGCAGGATGTAGGTGGGGTCTCCATTCATGCATGTAGATATAGAGTATTATCACCTACGATCATTTCTTTGCCAATCTAGAGCAGGTGTAACTGCTGGCACTAGGTTCAGGCATGCCAGTTTTCCCTTGTTTTATACAAAAAGTACGCGCATGCTTCACTTAATAAAATATGCCGCAAAGAGGTGCCAAATACGTGCACATAAATGTGCGTTGCCTGCACGGGGGTTATAAAATGACCCCTTTAGAGGGCAATTTTATGAGGAAGCATTTATCTAAGAGCTATTTTATAAAGAAAAGTTGATACCTACTTTTTTAAATAAAATACTAGCACAAGTGGTCAAAAACAAATGTTAATTTAAGGCATGATCACTTACACTGGCCCTAGAGTTCATGTAAAAGCCTGTGCCTGGAATAGTAATGAACATAGGTAAATTATAAAGTAGTATTATTTACAGATGCTCATTACAATTATAAAATAGTATAATTTATGTGCATAATTATGTGCTGTGCCCAGACTCCTCCCATGCACATGCCATCAGGTTGACTTATAGCAACCAGCTAAAGTACCTGCGTAAATAGTCATTTATTGCGCATAAGTCGCCAAAGTACCATGATCTACATGTGTTGATGGCATGTAACTTTAGGTGGCTCCATATAAAATGACACTCTTGCTGCACAATGAAAATTTTCTAGGACCAATGATAAACCTGGAAAGTGATCACAAAGTACTGATGATCTCCTTAATACACATGATGGTCAATTTTTTTTATTTATTTATTTTCACTTGCATACTGTGTTTCTGAAATCCACTCTGCATGGTTCACAGTCAACTAAAATCAAAACAAAAATATAATAAAGAATCATTCATAAATGCCACCATATCAAACATAAATTCCTCCACAATGGAAGTAGATAACCTTATAAATAACTGGAAATCGACCATCGCCAAAGCTGCACAGACCACCGTACCTCACCACATAACAAAGCACAAAGAATCCAAACCTTGGTACACGTCTGAACTAAAAAAGCTAAAACAAAAGCTCAGAAAACTAGAAACCAAGTAGAGGTTCACAAGGACAGATGCAGACAATCTGCTCTATATGTCCACTTTCAGAGCCTACAAAGATGCAATTAGCAAAAGGAAAAAAGAATACTACACCAAACTTCTTACAAAATCCCTCAACTAACCTAGAGAGCTTTTCTCGATTGTCAAATCTTTAACCAAATCCCCCAGTCATGACACTGAACTTCCCTCAATAAAGCCCCAAATTATAGCAAATTTTCTCATGGAGAAACTCATCCCCCAGAATAACAGTCTCACTCATCCTAACAGCCATGCAGTTAACCCTGGCCAGACTAAAACCCACGACCAAACCACCTAGTCCTCATTCCACCACATAAATCTCAAACTAAAAAACACCATTACAAACATCAACATGACCACCTCCCCATCAGATCCTTGCCCAATCAGTTGGCTCAAGGTAACAAAAGAAGAGTTTTCACCCATAACCGGGTAAGGCGGACATGTCGCCACCGCGCCCTTACCCTCGCCCCCCACCCCACCTCGCCCCGTCCCTCTACAAACAACACAACACCTTTTTGGGACTTAAACTGGTCGCAGCTTTATTTAACCTTTTAACCATAACCAAACTTGTTTTCAACACAATCATCTTGCCTCCCCCACCCCCGTGGAGCGAGCCCCCCAAGCCATGTGAGTAGCAAAGTGACGCCGCTTCCGCTTCCGCCGAGCCCAAGCCCGGCTAATCGTCCTAGCCCTCCCTCATTCCGGCTTCGCCATATTATTAGCAAAAACCTGAGGGATTGTCCGGGTCAGGGGTACCCCACCCCTGCCCCAATGCTTGCATCCGGCTCCGGACCACGGAAACCTATGGGATCCCGCCACCGGCTCAGGACCTTAATGCCCTGAGCCGCCCCCCCAGGCAAAGCTGCGACCAGCCCTCCCCACAGTTATGATACCTTCCAAAGCTTCCTGCCAATCATTTAGGAGCAAATCCATGCCAACCGGAGATAGATGTACTCCATCTGACCTGTATAGGCCCAGACAGTCCACATCTGCCCACGGATGCAAGACCTGGTATCCGCCCTGTTCCCCCACCCATCTGCCAATTTGATGATTAATCTTCATCAACCCTCTCGACCACCGCCGCTGAGCCTTGCAAGCAGGCCTTGGAATGATATCAGACCAAACCAAAACAGTACCCAGGAACATCGCCCACAACACCCCCAAGTCTTTGCACACTGCCCGGATCAACTGTCTACAAGTCCATGACGCCATGTCGTTGCCTCCTAGGTGCACCACCAAGACGTCCGGCGCCTCTCTGCTCCGCAGGTGATGCCGCAGCAAAAGCAGAAGCTGGAACCACAGCAGTCCACGCTCGCCCAGCCATGAGATGGTCACCCCAAGGGACTCGAGTCCAATGTGCAGCCCCAACGGCCGTGTTGCCACCCGTCGACCAGCCCAGTAAACAAAGGAGTGGCCAACCATCCAACAGCGACACCCCCCCGGTCGCCTCGCTGAAAACAAAGAGATAGCACCGTTAGTCCCCCCCCCACCCTTACAGCCGAACGTATCGGCGGAAAGCCTGCGACGTCCACCGACCGATCCTCTGTATGTCGCGCTCCCGCAAACCTTCCGCCGCTGCACTAGTCGCCGCCCTGATCCTGAAGGAGTGTGGAGCAAACCGTCCCAGATCCGCACCGAGCTGTCGTAACGCCAGCCGCAGCACGGCTGTAAACTGAAAACGCGTAAGCACTCTCGCATCCTCGTGCAGAAATAGACTGCCCGCACTCCCTGGCCGAACCCGCAGGTACTCACGCAGCAAGGTGACCGGACACACCGGCGCCCCCTCCACTGCCCCTAACTCCACCCAGGTACCTTTCCCAAGCTGATCCGTCTTGAAACGTGCTAAGTACAACTTAACCCCACCCCCCACCCACTGCACCTGGTGTACTTGCAAGCCCCCGCTCCCCAGAACACGGCCCGACTCCGCCACTAATTCGCCCACCCAAAAGGCGCCGAAAAAAGCTACTGAAAATACTGCCCGGAACAGTAAACTTTCGTACGCTGACGAAACCACCTGCGGCAACACCTCACACAACCGCCTCAGCAAGTCGTGCGTGATAGGCCTCCGACGGTCCACTGCCACAGGAAACAACCGCTCCCAACCCAGCAGAAGCCTACATGTCAGGAATCCCCCCGCCGCATTCCCCCAACCCACCGCCTTTGCAAAAAATGAAAACCCCGCCAGGTGGCTCTGCACTGTAGCCCGCGAGACCCCCGCCGCCTTAGCGGCCAAGACATACTGACCAAGCAGCAGATCTGACACAGGGCCCTGCCGCCAACCCTGCTCCGCCAGGTATTGCACCACACTGCTGCAGCCTCGCTGGTACGCCGCCCAAGTCGCCGCCGACACCGACCTCTGCAGCAGGTCCATCAGGTCCCGAGGCCAACCTGCCATAAGTGCTCGGGGACCGATGCCCCTTCCGCTTCCGCCTCCGGTGCCAAGGTCTGGAACAACTCCCACTTAAAACAAGAAAGAGCATCGGCAATTTTGTTAGTACACCCCGGAAGGTGATGAGCCCGCACCACCACATTCAAGCGCAGGCACTCCAACACCATGCCTCTCATTAACTCCGCCACTTGCCGACAACGCGGTGCATAATTATCACACTGACCACCGCTTCATTGTTGCATCACCAGCCCACCCTCCGGTTTCGCAGCTTGTCAGGCCACACTGCCAATACCACCCAGATCGGAAACAACTCCAAAAATGTGATATTGCTGGTGAGGCCTGCTTCCCTCCATGCCTGCGGCCACTCCGCCGCACACCACGAACCCCCAAAATAAACCCCCAAACCGCATCCCCCAGCTGTGTCCGTGTATAACTGCAATTCCCCACTGGATACCTCCCTTTCCTGGAGCACAGTGGTGCCATTGAACTGCCGCAGGAACGCATCCCATACCCTCAAATCAGCCCGGATACTCGGCGACACCCTAATACGATGGTGTGGCTTCGTGACCCCCCTCGTAGCCACCGCAAGCCGCCGCAGAAACACTAGCCCCATCGGCATCACCCTGCATGCAAAATTCAAAGACCCGATCAACGCCTGCATCTCTCGCAAGGTCATCTTCGGAGAGACCAACACGTTCGCCACTAACACGCGCAGCCGCGCCACCTTATCCGCGGGCAGCCACGCCTCCATCGACGCAGAATCCAACTCAGTCCCCAAAAGGTTGACCCTAGACGCCGGGCCCTCTGTCTTTCTGGCCACCAACGGTACTCCCCAGTCCTGCGACAACCTCTCGAACCCCGTGAGCAAGTCCCTACACCTGCCTGACTGCGCCTCCCCCGCAAAGAAAAAATCATCTAAGTAGTGGACCACATTATCACAATCCACTTGCTGCACCAAAGCCCAGTGCAGAAAGGTGCTGAATTGCTCAAAATACGCACAGGAAATCGCGCACCCCATTGGCATGCACCTATCAAAATAACTGCTGCCCTCGAAACAAAACCCCAACAAAGGAAACGCAGATGGATGCACCGGCAACAGACGGAATGCCGATTCAATAGCCGCCTTCGCCATCAGCACCCCGGCCACATCTCCGCACGAGCCCCACCGCTTCATCAAACGATGCGTAATGCACCGCGCACAATTCCTTTGGGATGTGGTCATTCACCGAAGAACCCATCGGGAAGGATAAATTATGTATCAACCGGTACTTCCCTGGCTCCTTTTTCGGTATGATACCCAACGGGGAAACCACAAAGTCCCCGAAGGGTTGCTCCACGAAAGGACCCGCCACCCTCCCCAACCAGATCTCCACCGCCAGTTTCTCCCGCACCACATGCGCAAACCGTCTAACCGACGGTGAATTCTTAGCCTTGCGCGATGCCAACTTCCCCACAATCGGAATCTGAAACCCGTTTTGAAAGCCCTCCTCCAAAACCGCTCTTGCCTTCCGTTGAGGGTACTTGCGCAACCAAGGGCGCATCGCAGCGATCCTGATCGGGGACGGAGCGACGCCCCATCCGCCCCTACTGCTTGGTTGGAGGCGCGGAGGCCCCAACCGCTCCTTTTTTGACACATTTGATGGCAGCATGCCCTCCGTTGCAGACTGAACAGGCATGTCGGAATTTGCAATCCGGAATTGGACAGGAAGATTTGTTGAACCGCCAACACAAGTCTCCCGTCCCTCCTGCGCTGGCCCCTCACTGCACCGCCTGGGGCAAGCCCGACCGAAAGGGCCGCCCCGCCCCCGCTGAGCCCGCATTCCCCCCATTCAGGGTGCTCGCACCCGCCCCCCCGATCTCACCGCCATCTGCGTCAACCATAAGTTGATGTCTTGCGTCCCCCACGAGAGCGCGTGATTCTCTTCCATTTTATCACGGAACTTCTCATCATAGTTGAGCCAAGCCCAACTGTCATGCATCTGCGACGCCTCCAAAATGGAGTCAGCATACGCCAGTAGCATCCCGTATTGCTCCGGATGCCCATGACCCCAAACACTAGCGAGCCGCAAAAAAGCCTGAGTCCAATTAACCACATTCCGCGCCACCCGTCGCACCCTACCCGCCTTCTCATCCTCTTTTCTCTTCCTCCTACTGTCCCCATACCGCTTCCGACCTTCAAGCAACCGAAATATATCAATATAGCGCCGCTTCTCCACTTTCCGCCGCAAATGTTTCGGCACACCTTCCCATAGTTCTGAAAACGCCACCATCGTAGGTGTAACCCCGGCCCCGGCCGCCGGCTCTGCATCCTTTCCCTTTTCTCTCCCCCTGCTTTCTGTCGTCGAAGACGAACGTGACGTCGAAGAAGAGGACGAGGTAGAGGAAGACCGAGACCTCCGCCGCCTATGACACGAACGCCTCCGCTTCTGCCGGGCCTTCTTACCCCCTTTTTCTGCCGCTATAACCACAGACTCACCCATCATGCCGGCCGACCCGGCCTCGGGCACTCCCGCATCCACTTGGACTGTAGCCGCTGGTCCACTCGCCGCTCTTCCGGATTCCGGATTTCCATCCTCTGCCCCCACCGCAACTGGCTGCTGTCTAGGGCCACCTGTCCAGGGGTTTCCAGCGTAGTGCCAACCGGGTGGGACCTGCAGGGAGAAAAAAGAAAAAGGCGAAGCAGCACCTGCCATCGCCCAAGGCTGCTGCCACGCCCCCACCCAGTCCACCCGCGAGGAGCCCTGTCCCCCTCCTTGCCAGTGCTCCCAGACAGGCAAATACCCGCCCCCCGTGACCCCTTGCCCTGTCCTCACACCCCTCAACCCCCCACGATCACCCCCCCATAACCCACCCCTCCCTCTCCGGAGGACAAAACCCCACACCAACCCCAACCTCCACCCCCTGCCCCGCCCCCTGTCCAATGACCCCCTGCGGGGGAGTCAGAGGGGCTTGCAGCGGGGGGGCAAGGGGAGTCTAGGGTTGGGGCAGGGTACTGAAGGAATTGGGGGGGAGGGGCAGGGCTGCTGGTAGGGGGAGGGGGGGAAGGCATCGGCTCAGGCGGGGACTTGTCTTTGGAGCTGAGGGGGGGTGGGGGGAGGGGCGAGGGGGCGAGGTCATGCGTGGGGGCTGGGGAGCTAGGGGGGTAGGAGCAGGGCGGTGGGAGGCGTGGGGCCTCCCACCCCCCTGCTCCTACCCCTCTAGCTCCCCGGCCCCCACGCATGACCTCGCCCCCTCGCCCCTCCCCCCACCCCCCCTCAGCTCCAAAGACAAGTCCCCGCCTGAGCCGATGCCTTCCCCCCCTGCCCCTACCAGCAGCCCTGCCCCTCCCCCCCCAATTCCTTCAGTACCCTGCCCCGACCCTAGACTCCCCTTGCCCCCCCGCTGCAAGCCCCTCCGACTCCCCCGCTCCCCACTAGGTAAAGACCCGGTCTGCCCTCCCCTTCTTGGCCCCTGGCCTGCTCTCCCCCCAACTCCAGCTCTCTTACGGGAGGGCATCGCCGCACGCACTATGGGTCCTTCGTAAATAGTAAAGGAGGCCTATGGTCTTTCTACAGGCACTGGCCGCTTAGCCAACCACTTAAACCAAGCAACGTCGTGGGCCCCCCCCCTAATAATCGGGATCTGTCGGGGAAAACGGAACGGGCCCTGCAGCGCAGCTGAGCCGGCAACCCTGCACTGCCACGTAACGTACTGGTTTTTTTTTTTTTTTATAACTTTGCCCTTCCACCGCACTCCACAGCCTGCCCCGACCCCAAAACGCCACCTGACACCGCTTTCCCCGCTGTTATCTCCCCAGGCCCTCAAAATATGAATTGTGCCCCCGGAGCTCACCGCAACGTCCGTCTGCTCCGGCACCAGCCCAGAAAAGACCGGGACCGCGTGGCAACCTCAGCCAAGACCCCGCCGACGTGGCCCCGCTTCCCATCATTGGCTCCCGCGCCCACAGGCAACCGCGGGAGCCAATGACACTGCGGGCTCCTTGCGTACACCCCCCCAGCATCACGCCGGTCGTGCCGGGGAGCGTGCGGCTAGCTGCCCCCCCGCTTATCTTCAGCCACGCGCACATGGCGCCGCGGCCTTCCATTTATCCTTGAAATAGTCAACCGGTCACTGCAAACAGGACAAATGCCGATCACACTAAAACAGGCAATCATACACCCTATTTTAAAGTCCAACGTAGCAGACAAAACCCTCCCCAACTCATATAGACCCATTGCCAGCCTACCATTCCTCGCAAAAATCATTGAAGAAACAGTTCAAATCCAGTAATCCAGTTACAAGACTTTATTGATGTGAATGCTCCCCCCGGTCCCCTCAACGATCAACAGCACGGCTTTAGACCATTTCACAGTGTGGAAACGTTGATGCTCACTCTAATGGACAAACTCCACCATGGACTAAATAACAACAAACAAGCATTCCTACTCATCTTCCTCGACATCACGGCTGCCTTCGACAGCATCAGCCACAACATATTGATCACAAGACTGCAACAACTTGGCCTCCAAGGCACAGTACTAAAATGGTTTAAATCATATATCATTGACCGCACCCTACAAATACAAATAGGCGCAACATCCTCCACAACCTTCAAACAGGGACAAGGTGTCCCCCAAGGCTCTTCTCTATCCTCCTTTCTATTCAATGTCTACATGTAACCCATATGTCACATCTTCAAGAGACACAATGTACACTATCACCTTTATGTGGACGATATTATGTTATAGCATCCAGTAGATGTCAATAACCCCATCTGCCCTCAAATCCAAGCTTGCCTGACTGAAGAAAACATATGTCTTATTCATCACCCGGAATCAAAACTTCAACCCCCCATCAAAACTCCACCTATATAACTCAGAGCTGGAGGTCAAACAAGAAATCAAATACTTAGGAATCATTCTAGACCAATCCATGTCCATGGTCCCCCACATTAAAGCTCTTTCAAAAATCATATATTTCAAACTAAAAATTCTACAGCATCTCTGACCCCTACTGGAAAGCCAAGATTTTAGATCAGTTCTCCAAGCCTTGATAATACCCCATCTCGACTACTGTATTAGCATTCTGTATAGTCTACTCCAAAAAAAATCCATTAACTCAGCTAACTCAAAATCTAGCGGCCCGCATTATACACAAAGCCCACTACTCCGACCACATCACATCACACCACTCCTCTATTCCTTCTACTGGCTACCCTTTGCAACAAGAGCTAAATACAAATACATTATAATAACCTTCAAACTGTACAACAAAATTGCCCCTTCATTCCTCAGCTCCCTCCTCAACTCACCCTGTACTATAAGAACCTCGAGGGCTTGTTCTCAAAATACCCTAACAATCCCAACCCACATCCGCAATGTCAATAAAACCATAAGCAATAGAGCCTTCACTTACATTGCCCCATTCATCTGGAACACATTACCAAACAACTTAAGAACTATCAAGGACCTTCAAACATTCAGGAAAGAGCTCAAAACACAACTAGTTGTTGAATCCACCAACAACAAACAGCCTTGAACCTCTCATCTCCATTGACAAAATCTATTCCCTCTATCTCCTCCATCTCTCCCTTCCCCGCACCAATATGTATTCATTACAGTAGATCATTATTGTACATAGTTATGTTAGTTACTAATTGCATATCGCATTTATCTTGTAAATAAGTTGCTCCTATGTAATAATGTAAAGGTCTTGCTTGTTCTTTGTAAACCGCCACTGATCTTTGGAAGTGGTGGTATATAAGTTCTAATAAATAAATAACTAAATAAATAAATACATACATACAGTACATACTATAAAATATCGAAGACATAAAACCTTCCCCTATACCCAGCTACTAGCCCCCTAACCTGGCTCATCCTTTAAATAAAATACAAAATAAAATTAATAAACTGCAGCCCTTAGCCTCCTTCATCAGCACAGGAAAACAGATATGTCTTAAGGATCTTTTAAACCTCACCAAATCACATTCTCGACGAAGTTCAATAGGGTTCCAACATTTTGGATTTTGTATCATAAAAGCGTTCTCTCTATGATAACTTTTGCTCATAATCTTTACAGTTGGAACCATGAATAATTCCTCCCCACCCCCCACCCCCTACTGAGATTGCAAAGGCCAAATAGGAGAATGCATCAGAAGCTTAGAAGACAGATATTTTGGAGTCAAATTGTGCTTCGTTTGAAAAACTATCATCAATAATTTATAACAAATATTAAAATGTATCAGTAACCAATGCAATTCTTTGGAGACTAGAATCACATGATCGTAGACTCTTAGGGGTATGTTTACTAAACGGCGCTAACATCATGGCTGCAATGTTATCGCACGATACGTGATGTTATCGCGCGATAATGGCGCATTACCGTGCGAGAACGTTACGTATCGCGTGATAATGTCTCCAGCGGCGTTAAGGTGCGCAGAGGGTGGAGTAAGGCTTCCCAGAGGGCGGAGTAAGGCTCCTCAGGGGCGGAAATAAGGGGTCAATGGGCGGGGAGAGGCCCCATGCACACTAATGCCGTGAAATGAAGGTCTGCAAATTAGCGCCAGTGAAAACCTCGCTCTAGAGGCACATTTGCAGGGGAGAGAGACCAATTCAGTCAGCATTGTGCAGCAAAGGCAGGGAAACAAAAAAAAGTGATAGTAGTGATACATGTGCAGCAACATCATAGTGCCCAAGTACGAGAGGGCACTACGGTGAGGCTGAAAATGGGGTACAGGGGGCTGCAGGCGGGACATGCAGTGAGGCAGCTGGGGCACAGGGTGGACTAGGCAGATGCCTAGGTGACACATAGGAATGTAGACGTGGAAAACCAGCAAGACAGCAACTGACCAAGGGCAAACATGTCCACGAGTGTGTGTCCCACAGTGTCCCAGGGGACAGTACCCAGCAAGTACCCCAAAGGGCACATAATATTAGAAGGCGGTGCCGGGGGGAAGCGTGAATGTCTATGCAGGCACCCCTACCCCATATCACACACCATAGGCAGCCGCCTACCGGCACACTGGATGGCCTGGGACTGCGCACCACCAGCACCACCGGCACAAGGGCATGTCAGCATGGTGGCGGAGGGGTGCTGGTGGCAGAGGGGGCAGTGGCATCTGCCCACAGCAGACCATGGCCAAGCCCCATTTAGGTGGGTGCCGTGCACTGCAACAGACAAGGTCTGTCTGACGAACAGTCATTGAATCCCCAGGGAATAATCTTCTTCTGTGACAACAGTTTAGTGCAGTACACACAGCCAGTGGGTTCAGAGGCAAACAGTCACAGGTTCAAGTCCCAGCTGTGGCTTCTGCAAACCATGTCCCCATATTTTACCCAGTACTAAACCATGGTAATAAAGACGGAACCTTTATTGCTGATAAAATAAACATTCCCTAAATGCCTATTTTTTATCCTACAGAGCACAGACACCATAAACATGTGCAATCCCTAGAGCAGAGTTTCCCAACTGCAGTCTTGGAGGGCCAAACACCATTCAGGATTCATGCTGGCACTATCCCTGTGCTGCATTTGCATGCACCACCCCCTTTGTATGCAAATGTATCTCATGCATATTCATTAGGGACAGCATGAAAACCTGAACAGTGTTTGGCCCACCAGGACCGGAGTTGGGAACCTCTGCCCTAGAGCAGCGGCCAACAGGGGCACAAACACCCACACCCTGACCGAGCAGTGACCACGGCATGGCTAGGTTCCCCCATAGTGCTATACAGTATTTCTCTCAAGTGATATCTATGGGTTCCCTTTTCTGGGGCCCAATTACTGTCATACCTGCTTGGTGTGTGTGCTCACATCACATTTTTGGATGCACACAGTTCCTCCAGGAATATGTACTAGCTAGCACAGGGGTGGGCAATTCTATTTGCATCCATTGCCTTCCATTGTATGGAAATAGGTCCATGAATATTCATTAGGGACATCATGAAAACCTGACTGGTCTGCAGCCCTCCAGGACCGGAATTGCCCACCACTGAGCTAGCAGACTGTCTGCAGTTAGCATGTGTATGGCTGGAACACCTTGCAGGGTGCAGCGGGTGGAGACTGACTGTGCCCTCTGCTGGTGAATGTCAGATAGGGGTGGGGGGCAGCTAAGCATTTCCAGGCCTTCTGCCCTATGTGATGCATACAGATCTGCATTGACTGCCCTGAAGGGTGCCCATTCCCTAGCAGGACTTGGGTTGATGGTCCCCTCTACTGCCACCATTGCAGAGATGTAGAATGTGGATCTGTTGGTGGGAGATCCTGTCCCGCACCCTGACCCACAGAGAGTAGGTTGGGTGGTACTACATAATCCGCTTTGGGGTCCAAACACCACCCTTCACTTATAACATGTGACCATGGCACCCACATAGGATATGCACTGTTCTGGGTGCATCATGGTCCACAAGGGCTAGATGTGACTGGGAAATACAGATAGAAACAGGTGTATCTGCAAGGACTACCTATCACACACTAGCACTGATGGGGACCTGCAGCACAGCCTATGTCAGCCAAGCCAGGTGCTGTGGACCTGGTGCTGGGCGCCCCACCTCACCCTCAGGGTGAGCACAGGAACCGCACAATGTCACGGTCTGTAGCTACTCTGTGCCAGTAACACACACGGTCAGTTCCCCCTACCAGGCCGAGGTGCTGTGGGGGCACATACCCCATCTTGTGATCAGCTGTAGACTGCTGATCTGCATGTGCAGTGCATCATGGGTATGGGTGAGTTTCCCCTATCCTGGTAACCACAACAGACAGTTTGGGGGTGACCTGCAGTCTTTCTGTAGCCAACCAGCGGTGTGTTAGATGCTGTAGAGATGTAGCCCACTGGTTACTTCAATGACTGTGGAGGCAGAGGTCATGGGTTTGGTCTCACAGTGGTGTTATTTAATAAGGCTGTCTGAGGCTTTTCCTTTTAATTTAAATCAGTGCTGCCAGCAAAAACACCCTCACAGTGCCGTAGCCTAAGGTGCCTCATATGACGCCCTATAGGGCACCCTATAGAGTACCCTATAAGGCATCCTATAAAACACCTTATAGGGCACATTATAGGGTGCCTTGGCAGACAGGGCACTTTATAATGTGACCTATGGGGTGCCCTATAGGGCGCCTTATGAGGCACCTTAGGTTATGGCTCTGTGAGGGTGTTTTTGCTGGCAGCACTGATTTAAAATAAAAGGAAATGCCTCAGACAGCCTTCTTAAATAATACCACTGCAGGATCAAACCCATGCCCTCTGCCTCTGCAGTCATTGCAATTACCAGTGGGCTACATCTTTATAGCTTCTAACACTGCGCTGGCATGAACTTAGGGTTAACGCACGTTAACGTGCCACGGCACCCACTATCATGTGATAGAGATTCTTGCTACCTTGCCAGCGGAACGCCTACTACCTTATATGGCATTCTTCACATTAACGCTGCAACTTGCGCCGGTAACATTAAGACGGTTTAGTAAAAATACCCCTTGATCAGCTTAGCAGCTGTATCCTGTAATAATTGTAATCAATATACTTCCCAATAATGGATTGCAATAATTCAAATGGGAAAAATCAAAGCATGAGTCACCAGTGTCTGAACAAGAAAATATCTGGAGATAGCTGGTGAATTTGCATAGGCATGAAAAAAGAACTGTGAACCACCTGCAAGACCTGATCTCACACAGAAAGCTGTGAATCAAGCCACATGCCAAGATTTCATCAAGACTTTTTACATGAACCAACAATCCCAAGGAATGAACAGTCCCCTCTTGACACTCAGTTAGCCAATGCTGTTCTGTCTTGGAAACATTAAGCATTAATCTAATTTCCTGTAACCAATCATTCAGCAAAGCCAGCGTTTCCTGAATCAGCCCCCCCAACCTCTGCATACCCTTTGGAAAAATAATGTAGCCCCGCCCAGGAGGAAGTTACCAGACTCTTATTCTTACTCCTGAAATGTTGATCCAGTAGTCTAGGCCAAGCTCTGAGTCTAGTAGTCCTCCTGGTGGAGGCATATGGGAATCTTTATTATCCACGTCTCTTCTCACTTTCCCCATACAGTAATCAGAGAAGAGAGGAAAATAAACTAAATGGATTCAGTTAGTATACCAGTGTGATGTTAGAATTGATTTATTCTGGAGGTGATGTCAGATCAAAAACAAATAATCACATGTACCATAGAGGTTGAAATTGCTTTTGCACCTTATTTGTGGTAGTTTTCTATTAAATGTTGCTATCTATAGGTTTTTTTGGAAAATTGATTTGACGTTATATGGTACTACTATATGATTTACATTCAGATGATTCATTAGTGGCTAAAGTTTCTTGATGGATATCTTGAAATTTTTCTGATCTGTTGTTTACCACTTTTCAGCGTTTGGTTTTTGAAGAGTTAGCCCTCATGGAAAAGCAATATGCTCCTGTGTGGAGAAATATCACTTGTGTTCAAAAGCAGCACTTAAATTAGCTTCAGGCTAATTCATACATCATAGTGTGTAGGGCAGATAAAGAGGGAGCTATAGTTCTACAGAGTAGGCAACTGTATAAATGGGAAATTTTTAGACAACTGGGGGAGTCTAAATATTATGAAGAGTTTTTTGAGGACCCTACTCAACAAGTTACAACTTTAGCATCTCAAAGTTTGAAGGATGGGGTATTTAGCTAACAAGGAGTCTCACTTTCTAGTAAACAAATTCCATCAGGTTCCATTTTATTTGGTTCCAGAGATTCACAAATCTTTAACATCACCTCCAGGTTGCCCCATAGTATCGGGACGCGAGCCTGTCTTAGACAGGGCCCAATATTGAGTTATGCCGGCTAGACGCTGCTACAGCGCATAGCTGTGTGCACCGACTCTTAACCCCAGAAATTCAATGCCAGGGTCATATGCGGCCCTGGCATTGAATATTCGGGTTTGCCGCATGGCCTCCCAGACGCAGTAGATAACTGGGCAACGTGATATTGAAGTTCTGTTTGAGAGACGCTTGCATAAAGGATATCCAAAAGGCATTATTAAGATGACATATCTGAGAGCCTTACATGCTCAAAGGGAACTGTTGTTGCAAGATAAATCAAAGCCTGAAGAAGACTGGTTGGTTTGTGTGCTCCTGTACTCTACTCAGTCTAAGAGAGTATCAGCCATTTTAAATAAGTTCTGGCCAGTATTACAATTGCACAATTGTTTCAATAGTGACCTATTATTGTCTACTGACGAGATAGGAGTATAAGTGACATGGTTTGTAGATCCATATCTTGGAGGACTAACCAATGGGAGAATGATCAATGAGTGGGACATTATGCATGTGATGACTGTGATATGTGTGATCAGACGATACAAGGAATTACATGGGAGATGCTAGCGGGCAGTCACACAATTGTTAGTAAACATTATGAGCCCGATATTCAAAGGGCAGTTACATGGTTTACAGCCCTGTAAACTGTGTAACTGCCGCTGAGAGGGATATTCAACGGCACTAACATGACTAGTGCCGCTGAATATCCCCAGTTATGGCCCTTACACACCCCAATGCTAACTGCTTAGCATCGGGTCATGTCAGGGGCATTCTGGGGAGAAGTGGAGGTGGAGACGATTGATAACCAGGCAGCAGTGATATTGTATGCGGCCCGGTTAGCGACCTGCGTCTAAAAGATAGGCGAGGAAAAACGTTGCCTATCTTTTAGACGCAGGAGCTTACCAAGCAGCATGCAATATCACTACTGCAGCTTCCGGCGTGTGCGGTGATCCCTGGTTAGTCTATGCAGGGGCTGCATATGACTCTGGCATTGAATATCCAGGGTTAAGGGTTTGCGGGCACAGCTATGCGCCGTAGTGGTGCATAGCCTGCCCAAGTGAATATTGGGCCCTATACCACTTGCACTACTAATGTTTTATACCTCCTGTTATGTCCATGTAATAGATTTTATCTTAGCCGTGCAAAACGTATGATAAAGATTTGATTATGGGAGCACCAATCAAGAATCTCTACTGGGACATTATCAGCACCAATGGTTCAACATTGTATGCAACATCAGCATGCTTTTGCAGACTTAAAATGGAGAATGATAGACCCCATTCCCCCTTTACTCTGTGGCGGTAATCATGAGGCAAAATTGAACATAAGGGAGCAATATTGGATTTATAATTTACAATCAGTGGCACCTAATGGTTTGAATCAACAAATTGATTGGTACACAGAAGGGTTGTTATTAGGAGAAGTAAGTATAAAAATGCTGTGGCCATTTTGTCATCTAAGTCAGTTGAACTTGGAGGTGAAAAGAGAAAATTTTTATTAAGAATCGGACAAGGAAGTGGGTCATTCTCAGGTAAGTGAGCATATTTAAAACCTGAGGCAGAACTGCAAGAATTTTTTCTGAGCTCGAAACACGACATTGTGTTGGTTAAAGGCATTTTTAAATATGTGATTTTTGTTAGAAGAATGAATTAGAGAACTGAAGTTTAAATAAATTAAAAAGGACTTAAATAGGAATAATTCTGAACTAGATGTTGTTGCTGGTTGGATGTGATGGTCCGACAAAAAAATGTTTTTTCCTTCATAAGTTGGTGTTGGGTGTAGGCTGAAAACATAGTTGTGTGTGAATCCCGGCATGAAGTCCTGCTTTATGTAGAATTTCTATTAAATGCAGACCAGTGAACAGACTGGACAGTCCTTGGTACCAGCAAATGCATGGTCACAGGTTATTGATAGTTTTCCCACCCACTAAGGGCAGAATATCGCTAAAATTGTGTATACAGTTTCAAACTTGTGTCTCATTACCCTTTATATGCAGATCTCTTACTGAACCCGCCTGGCTTTACATTGGAATGTTCATTGGCTCACAGGTAAAGAGGCAGCTCCCCTCAGAAGTCTTTATTCCATAGGAAAATCTTTCTTAGAGCATCATGCCAATGGACAAGTCTTATTTTAACTGAGAATCCTATGCCATGAAACACTGTAGGGAAAAACACTACATCAGATCAGCAAAAGCTGTCAGACTGAATAGCTGAATGCATGTAAAAGGGCTGATGTGCAAGCCCTTTCATGATTTAAATGTGTAATCAGCCATACACATGTGTAAATCACATCCACATGTAAATGATCAGTTTAGAAAAAGTCCAGGTCTTGTGTGGATGATTTTACCATATCTAAAGTGCATGGGGCAGATCCAAAATATACACGTGAATTCCCAGTTTCATATAGGGAATGCATGTGCAAGCCCGAAATTGGGCACATCTGGATTTACATCCATCCGCTCCCTAGCACAAATGGGCATTTAAAAAGTGCTTGTTTCGGCCAACCCTTTCTGAAAGGATTAAGGTGCGATAAAATAAGAAAAAATGAGTTTCAGGCACATAACAAATCTGAACTAATAAGACTGTTACATTCATAGAAGAAACATGGCTGACCTATGGAAAATGCTCTCTGCAATATTTTTCCCTTTCATGGGACTTGCTTCGGATACTTTGTATATATACAGGTACTCCTTTTAAAGCCACAGAAAAGACAAATTAATAAGAGCTCTCAGGATTGTCTTTTAGGATGGACTTAAGTTGAGTGCTAGGTTGAGTCTGGCATGTCCTAAGGACCGACTCTTGGAGCAAGCACCAGGAGTAGAGTATGTTGCAGGGAGCGGTTTTCTCAGGTCAGTCTTAAAAGCAAGTGTGTGTGCAGAATTCTAGATTAATAAAATCTTGTTTCATTAAATTGATTCAGTGTGTCCCCATTACAATCTGCATTTGAGCTGTGAAACTAGGGCAGAGGCCCACGCTAGTTTTACGGGGCATGTGTGTCCATCGCTTTGCCATTAGTGTGTTGCTATCATGCTGTATCAAGCTAACCAACATGCGAGTGCACTTATGTTAGCACGGGCCCATAAAGCTAATCAGGATGTGCCGTCAATGCTCACATTCCACCCCTAACCTGTCCAGTCCCCGCCCAGTCAGGTGCTATTCAGTTAGTGTGGCATTTAACATGAGGTCCTTCGCTTATTGTTACACAGCACACTTACTGCATGGCAAATCCCACTCTAATGCTTAGCACACATTAGTAAACATTCCCCTTAGCCAGCTTTTGGGGGTTTGTTTACTAAACTGTGGTAACGTTACCGCGTGGTACATAACATTACCGTGCGGTGCGTAACGTTACCGCTCAGTAACGTTACAACCCGTGCAGAAGCGTTCCGTGGCGCGGTGCACACCACAGAGGGAGAAGAGAGGGCAGAAAGCAGGGGTCAATGGGCGGGGAGTGGGCGGGGAGAGGCTCCCTGCACACTAACGCGCTGAACTGAAGGGCTGAATCCTACCGCGAATGAAAACCTGCCGTTAGATGCACATTTGCAGGAGAGAGAAACCATTTCAGTGTCAGCAATGTAAGGTACCTTATTTTTTTTTTTATTTAACCAGTTTTGTATACCACCTTATCCTTCAATCAAAGTGGTTGACAAGACAACAAAGGACTTACATGTTGAGGGCATGGGAAGATCAAATACAATACATTACAATATAAATACAGTACAAACAGTAAATTATAATGTTGTCTCATATTGAAACTGGATATACAAGTTGATCAATTTAAGTTATTTGACCAAATGATTCTATGAAAAAATAAGTCTTTAAAGATATGCAAAAGTCTTTGATGTCTTCCTGAGCTCTTAATTCTTCAGGAATAGAATTCCATACCTCTGGTGCCATGAAAGAAAATGCTCTTTTAGAGGTCATCTGTTTTGATCTATTGAAGTTTAAAGGTGTACTAAGCTTATTGGAGTTATGAGATCGTCTAGGTCTTAGGCTCTTGTCTTTGGATATTATATGCTGTAGAATATCTGCTGAAGATTGGTGAAAGATTTTGAAAATAATCATTAGGTTTTTGTATTTTGCTCTTGCAATAATTGGAAGGAAATGTAACTGTTTAAGGACAGGACTTGTAAAGCGCCCTATAGGGCTGCTTAGGCTAAGCGCCATATTAAAAATATAATCCGTTAATCTGCTTATGCACTAACCACTAGAAACATGGAAAATTACATATATCCACAACAAGTATCAATGAAAATAACAAAATAAGGTCTCAATCAAAAACACAGCGTGTTCATTAAGGGCTAGATAAATTCTTTGCCCTTCCAATGCGCTGCTGTTAACATCAATGACCTTTTCTGTTGTAATTTTTTCTTGTTTTCTTTAAATTGCGTGGTTTTCTAATATAGCGTGTAGTAAATCTTTTCTCAAAACAACTACTTAGTCCATTGATCACTATTTAGTCCATTGATTATCAACTACTAGTACTTAGCTTTCACTCCATGGTGGCTCTTGTAACTGGCTGGTGAATTTTCCATGTTTCTAGTGGTTAGTGCATGAGCAGATTAACGGATTATATTTTTGCTATAGCAACTGGTCTATGATTTGACCAATTGGACTAAGCGCCATATTAGGCACCCCTGGACAAGGCACCGTAGAAGGCACCCTGGGCTATGGAACCATAGGTTAAGGTGGCCTAACAAGGTTACGGTGCCCTAGGTCAGTGTGCCCTAAGGGCTGCAAGGTGCTTCAGGATGACATGCATGACCTGTGAGGCACAGAGACAGATGTAGCCCTAACACTAGATAGAGCACTGAGGAAAGGCAATGAACAGGTGAGTGAAGGAGGGAGAGCTGGGAGCTGCTGGACCTGCCATATCTGCAGGCTTCCCATGTGGTTGCCAGTACTATTGACAAACATGGTGGGGGCAACTGTACCACAGCACAGGGTGTTGGCAATGTAAAGTACTTGAAAGACAGTTGGTGTCAGACAATGGGAATACGTGTCCCCCAGTGGAGATGGAGGTGGCAGGATAGTTACAATGATGGGTGGTCAGAGGATTGGTGGTGCCATGCAGATCAGGCACAGGCGAGGCAAGCATGAAGAGGCGCAATGCAGGAAAGGGTACCAGCGCAGGACATGGGGTGGCAGCCTGCACAGGAAGACAGGACTTTACAAGCTGACAGACACAGAAAGATGGACCAAAGGATTATTGGCAACAGTGGTGAGGGTAATATGGGCTGTCAGCATGGATTTGCAAAGATATGACTGTTACAGGCATGAAAAGAGGGAACAATGAGGAATCAAACCCATGACCACTGTTTAGAATAACCCCACCAGCACCCATGATGCAATGCACATGCAGAACAGCGGTCTACAGCTGATCACCAGATGGGGTCTGCACCTCTTCGGTACTGCAGCGTGGTAAGATGGACTGACAGTGCGTGATACTGACACAGAGTAGCTACAGACCATGCCATTGTGCTGGTTCTGTGTTCACCCTGAGGGTTAGGTTGGGCGCCCAGCACTAGGTCCGCAGTACATGTGGTTTTAGAGATAGGTCCTGCTGCTCATCCCCAGCCCTGCCAGTGTGTGCCAGGTGTTCCTAGCAGTGCAACTGAAAGTACTTCTGTGTCTATCTGTGTTCTGCAGTCACATGTGGTCCTGTGGGGCCAGACACCACCCAGATTAGTGCATACCCAGTGTTAGGGTCCGGTTGCCATGGGCACCTGTTATCAGGGCAGAGGGGTGTCTAGACTCACATGAGGTGGATGTAGCACTGTCTCTACAGGTCAAAGTGGTATACACTATATACCCCAAAGGACCCACAATCACCCATTTTGTAGGTAAGGGAATGGAGGGACAGGTGCCTGAGCCCTGGCTGTAGGACAAGCAACTGTAGTCCTGCTGGCAGAGGACAGCCCTCCAGGGCTGGTGGGCCAGAGCCATACCACACTGTGGCAGACCAGCAGTAATGCTTGGGATAAGCCAGGAAAACCTCAACTACCTCACACCATGGTCTGCTACTCACCTGCAGATGGCACAGTCCAACAGCACTTGCAGCACCCTACAAGGTGTTTCCACCGTGCACATACTAACTGCAGACAGTCCACTAGCCAGTCCATAGTGCATGCTCACAGGGGAACCCTGTGCACCCAGAAATGGGATGTACAGCACAGACACCAAGCAGGCATCTCAGTGATTGAACCCCAGAACTAGGAACATACATATAAGGATGTTATAATGACAAACACCCAACCACTCCTCAGCAATACAACACTTAACCTGGAAGAAGCAATTGAAGCCTGGAATAACAGCCTCAAAACCATTGCTATGCTACCACACAAAAACACATCAAGGAAAAGACCCTCAGCTCCTTGGTTCTCGCCCGATCTGCGATCTTCTCTTATGCACCTCAGAAGACTCGAAAAACGCTGGCGCCGATCACTGGCCATTGATGATCGTACAGCCTACAATCTCTATTTAGCAACTCACCGTGAAGCAATCACAAACAAAAGAAAGCAGTATCACACAGATATGCTCAAAAGATCACTAAACAAACCTCGTGATCTGTTCAACCTAGTAAAATCTTTATCTAATGAACCATCTTCAGAACAAAAATGTGATATTCACCCACAAGAATTTGCTGAGTACTTGCAATCTAAACTCCTACAGACAGATGAGCTACAGAATACAGTTATTCAAGAATCAACTTGCCAAAACACCTTATCTTCACTGTATGCACCCTCAGCTAAACAAATTGAAGACATAATCTCCTCACTCAATACCTCCACCGCTCAAACCGATCCTTGCCCAGCCTTCTGGATAAAGGACCTTAGAAGTGTATTCAGCCCATTCATTGCAAGAATCATGAACCTTTCTTTCTCAACTGGATCATTCCCATCTGCTCTAAAGCTCACATCCATCAGACCATTATTAAAAAATTCCAAATTAGACCCTAAAAGGGCTGACTCATACAGACCTATCGCCAGCATTCCCCTCCTAGCAAAAATTTTTGAAAAAGAAGTGCAACGCCAAATTCAAGACCACATAGACTCCACAGCTCCTCTCGACCACTTTCAACATGGCTTCAGAGAACACCATGGAGTTGAAACACTCCTCACCACCCTCCTCAATAACATACTCACCAATATAGACAACATCCGCCAAGGCGTCGTGCTAATCTTCTTAGATATTGCAGCAGCGTTTGATTCGGTAAATCACGAGATACTCATTACACGATTGAAGGAAAAAGGCATCGGTAGTTCAGCGCTGGAATGGTGCAAATCTTACCTGGACACCAGAATGCAATATGTAAAATCTGCAACAGGAGAATCAAACCTTTTCCACCAAAAAAAAGGAGTACCACAAGGGTCATCTCTTTCATCTCTCATGTTTAACATCTACATGCAACCCATCTGCAATATCATCAGATCTTTCAACGTGGAAGGTATGATATATGCAGACGACATCCTACTTTATATGCCATTTTCTACAATGCAATTGGATCTACTTCCCATAATAAATTGCTTCAATGCCGTATCAGAGTGGCTCCTCTCACAGAACCTCCGCATCCAACATAAGAAAACTGAAGTTCTCTTTGTTACAAGAGACCCTAACTTCATTCCACCAGCACAAATAAGCGTCAAAGGAGCTGATCTATCCACCAAGGAAGCAATAAGATACCTTGGAGTCACACTGGACCACCGTCTCAATATGAAATCACACGTTAACAATATAACAAAGGCTGTATACTTCAAGATACGCACACTCAGGCATCTACGCTCATTACTGGACCCAGACGATTTTAGAACCATCTTCCAAGCACTCATCCTACCACATTTTGATTTCGCAAATTCAATTCTACAAGGTCTCCCACAATCCACCCTAAGTTCTCTTCAACTTGCCATGAACACTGCTGCAAGGGTTCTACAAGGAGCATCCAGGAGTAGTCACGTGACACCAATTCTCAAACATCTTCACTGGCTCCCGATACAAGGCAGAATCATATTCAAAACCCTAATTCTCACATACAAGGCCATACATGGTTTATCTGCAAACTCTCTAACTGATCTCACACAATTTTTACCTCCAACTAGAACCAGAAGAAAAATAGCGACAAACACCCTAATGATGCCGAAGGCCATAACAACCTGTAGCCAAGCAACAGCGAACAGAGCCTTCATGTTTTGCGCACCAAAACATTGGAATTCCCTACCACCCGAAATTCGTGCCATAACCGGCATAGTCCAATTCAGAAAGGCCCTCAAACATAACTTATTCATCAAATACTACCCCACATAATATTCACCACAAACTTAACAGAATCCCCTCCTTTTCCAAACATTATGATAATAGTACATAAATACTTCTCTCATGTGATTGAATTAGCAGATCAATATCCTATGTATATAGTTCAATGTATATAGTTTTACCCCCATATTATCCATGTTTATCTTATCCAAATTTATTTTCCTGTTTTATGTAATACCGAACAGCCTGTTGTTCTGGTCTTTGGTTCTCTGTAAACCGCGCTGATTTTAAATAGCACGGTATATAAAAAATTGAAATAAATAAATAAATAAATAAAAAATAAAAATACAGGTATAACTGAAGACAAACAGTATGGAGCACTATGTGGGAGTATAGACATGTTATGGTCACTGCTCGGTCACGGTGAGCGTGATCTCACAGCATGGCATGCTGTGGCCAACCTGTCCATGCAGGTGGTGGTCGGGCACTACAGTGTCCCATCCATTGCCCTACAACCTGTGCAGATGCATCCTGCCAACCCACCCTATCCGGGCCATACCCACAATACCTTGCTCCTCATTATGCACATTTGTAGGCTAATGCTGGTAACAGTGGGACATTGTGGGCCCAGAGCGGTGTAGGCAGCCACAAAACAACTGATAGACATACATACACACACACACACACACACCCCTATTGCAGCATTGTGCAATGATAGGGGTGGTTGGCAATCCTGCTCGCCACACTGGTCCTGATCACAGTGCTGACATTGCTAAACTGTGCAGGGGGTAGTAGTAGTGCTCTGCTGATAACTGCAGCTCCATGCTGGGACCAAAAGCCTGACTCTCCATGAAGCTTTGGATAGTGGAGCCTGTGTGAGTGGGTGTTTTGACCCCTGTTTGACGGGGGATAGTAGGAGCGCTCTGCTGATAACTGCAGCTCCGTGCTGGGACCAAAAGCCTGACTCTCCATGAAGCTTTGGATAGTGGAGCCTGTGTGAGTGGATGTTCTGACCCCTGTTTGATGCTGCTTTGGGGTTTGCACATGTTGATGTTGTATCTGCATTGTAGGGTAAAATGTGGGGAGATGATCTGTAGGATCCACAGCTGGGACTTGAACCTGTGATCTTCTGTATCTGGACACACTGGCTACACCACACTATTGCCACAGAGGAATAGTGGTTCCTGGGGCTACCCTTACTTTCCTCAGCCAGACCTTTTCTGTTGCACTGCACACCACGTACTGGTACAGGGCATGACCTAGGTCCACTGTAGGTGGGTGGCATTTCTCCCTCCAGCACAAACACACACCCCCTGCCATGCCGACATGACCATATGCTGTTGGTGCTGGCCGTGTGCGGTCCCAGGCCGTCCACTGTGTAGGTAGGTGGGTGCCTAGGATGTGGGGTCTGGGGTGGCGAGGCATACATGGACATCCACACATCCCCCCCATCACTGCCTGCCAATGTTATGTCCCTTCCACATGAGGGAGTGATGACTGGGGGGATGTCAGGCTGGTGCTCTAGCAACTATTGGCTAGGGTGGACCGGGTAGATGTAGGTGGATTGTGTTGTTACTGCCGACTGTGGACAGGCTAGGGTATGCACCTCAGGTACGGTGTACCCAGTTTGGCCTACTGGGTGTATATATGTTTCCGACAACATATGGGTACACCCTGCAATGCCTTACTAGGGGCTGCCATAAAGTGTATTCAGTTAGCTGGGTCTACGAACTGTTTGGGACCCATCTTAGGTGTGGTCTATGGACCCTTGTTAGTGTGGTCCCCAGATGTGCACTGCTTGCCCTATTACAGGCATAGTGGTACCTGTATGACTTTTGTGGTACTTGCTGGGTAATGTCCCCTGGATGGGACACTGTGGAGCACAGACTACTGGGCATGTTTGGCCCTGGGCAGCTGCTGTCCTGCTGATTTCCAGTTTCTATGTTCCTATGTGCCACCTGGGCGACGGCCTAGTTCACCCTGTGCCCCAGCTGCCCCCACTGCATGTCCCGCCTGCAGTCCCCCTATGCCCCATTTGCATCATCACCATAGTGGCCTTTCATACTTGGCCACTATACTGTTGCTGCAGATGGAGCACTACTATCACCTTTTCGGGCTCCCCGCCTAGGCTGTACATTGCTGACACTGAAATGGTTTCTCTCTCCTGCAAATGTGCATCTAGCGGCAGGTTTTCAATCGCGGTAGGATTCAGCCCTTCAGTTCAGCACGTTAGTGTGCAGGGAGCCTCTCTCCGCCCACTCCCCGCCCATTGACCCCTGCTCTCCGCCCTCTCTCCTCCCTCTGCGGTGTATACCGTGCTGCGGAACGCTTCCGCACAGGTTGTAACGTTACTGCGCAGTAACGTTACGTTACCGTGCGGGAACGTTACAAACCAAGCGGTAACGTTACGCACCACGCAGTAACATTAACTAACGCGTGATAACGTTACCTAACACGCGGTCTGTAACGTTACCGCAGTTTAGTAAACATATCCCTATGTTTTAGGGAAATCTTAAGCATACTTCTTGAAAATCAGTTTAACTGGCTTATCATGTCATCAACTCAAATCAGCCAGTCTTAAATTGGCTTAAGAAAGAACCAGACCTTAGTGTAACCTTTCTTGAGTCATCCATTCTATAAATTCCTGGGACATACAAAGAATACCAAAACCAAGCAGATGTGACCAGTGGTTGAAGGATACCTGAAAATCAGAGGACGATCTTCCACAGAAGCTAATTTTGTGATTTATATGGGGCAACTTTAGAAGGAGCTGCCTAGATTTAGGTAGCAAGTCCACACCTAAATATTGGTATTTTAATTACTTACACATGTACGTGGGCTTTTAGGGACAGGTTTACTAAAGGATAATGCGTGTTAACGAATGTTAAAGCATGCTAAGTGCTGCCAGGGGCCACAGAAATTAATGAGCCATGGCTGCACTTAATGCACATTAACCTTTATTAATGCATGCCATCCTTTAGTAAGCACGCCCCTTCTAGAATGCCAACTAGCGTAGCAGCATGCACATTGTTTGCATCACACATACTTTCACTGTGGGTGTGCCTGTGGGCGGAGTTTGGGTGGACCATACAAGTAGATGCATAGATTATAAAATGTTATAATTCACATGCACACTTGAAAAATCTAGGTGCGGGCATTTATGCCATCCCAAGGGCTGCTGCAAAAGCCCATGCCTGAACTTAAAGCTCCTTTTTTAGCCACATACATTAGGATATTATAAGGAAATGTTGGCACCTATTTATTGTATTTATTTAACACTTTTTATATACCGCTTTTCTGGGTAGTCCAAGCGGTTTACATGAAACGACAGGGTGAACTCAGTTGAGTTCAGAATTACAATGAACTATTTAGTTACAATCAAGTTGGAATAAAGCAGGGTTTAACAATAAGCTCAGTTGGGTTCAAATAAGGATTTAACCATTTTTGTAGACCACTTTTCTTAGAGTCAAAGCGATTTACAGAAAACGTTTAACTTACAAAGTTTACAAAGAACACATTACATTCAAATTTTGGAATATCTGTAACAGAGTTGTAACTGGGGTGGGGGACAGCTTTCAACAGGGTGAGGAACAGAATTAAAAGAAGAACATAATAACCTTGTTTGGGTTTGTATGAGTGTTATTAGATGTTTTATATTTCACCTACTTCTTCTTATAAAATAGGCATATTTTGGGTGTCTTATATTATACACCTGGTTATAAAATTACCCTCATACAGTAGAGCAGAGTCTCCTGACTGGTACTCCATGGCAGAAGCTCGGGTGTGCCAGCAAAGCTTTGCCTACCAGATCTTCTGGTAGTGAGAAGAGCAGGGGCAGGTCGGAGCCACGGCTGTGGAAGTCTTGTCTTCTTATCTTCCCTCACTCTCTGGCCTGTACTATCTCCTCCAGCCAGCAGTAGTTGGGTGAACAACTTCCCTCTCTGCTCGTTGACCTCTGCAGTCGGAGCCTTGTGGGCTCCTTTGTGGTTCTGACTGCAGAGGGAGGCTGGAAAAGAGACTTAGGGCTATGTTTACTAAATGGCGCTAACGTTGCAGCTGCGACATTATTGCGTGATACGTGACGTTATCGCGTGATAATGGCACATTACCGTGTGAGAACATCACGTATCCCGCGATAACGTCTCCTGCGGCATTAAGGTGCACAGAGGGTGGAGTAAGGCTCCCCAGAGGGTGGAGTAAGGTTCCCCAGGGATGGAGATAAGGGGTTAATGGGCGGAGAGTGGGTGGAGAGAGGCCCCTTGCACACTAACGCCGTGAAATGAAGGTCTGAAAATTAACGCCAGTGAAAACCTCGCGCTAGAGGCACATTTGCATGGGAGAGAGACCATTTCAGTCAGCAATGTGCAGCAAAGGCAGGGAAACCAAGAAAAGTGATAGTAGTGATACATGTGCAGCAACATCATAGTGCCCAATTACGAGAGGGCACTATGGTGAGGCTGCAAATGGGGTACAGAGGGCTGCAGGTGGGACATGCAGTGGGGCAGCTGGGGCACAGGGTAGACTAGGCAGATGCCTAGGTGACACATAGGAATTTAGAAGCGGAAAACCAGCAAGGCAGCAACTGACCAAGGGCAAACATGGCCACGAGTGTGTGTCCCACAGTGTCCCCCAGGGGACAGTACCCAGCAAGTACCCCAAAGGGTACATAACATCGGCAGGCAGTGCCAGGGGGAAGTGTGAATGTCTATGCAGGCACCCCTACCCCATATCATGCACCATAGGCAGCTGCCTACCGGCACACTGGATGGCCTGGGACTGCGCACCACCAGCACCAGCGGCAGAAGAGCATGTCAACATGGTGACGGAGGGGTGCTGGTGGCAGAGGGGGCAGTGGCATCTGTCCACAGCAGACCATGGCCAAGCCCCATTTAGGTGGGTGCACTGCAACAGACAAGGTCTGTCTGACAAACAGTCATGGTATCCCCAGGGAATGAGCTACCTTTGTGGCAACAGTTTGGTGCAGTACACACAGCCAGTGTGTTCAGGGGTAGAAGGTCACAAGTTCAAGTCCCAGCTGTGGCTCCTGCAAACCATGTCCCTATGTTTTACCCAGTACTAAACCGTGGTAATAAAGATGGAAACTTTGTTGCATATAAAATAAACATGCCATAAACGCCTATATTTTACCCTACAGAGCACAGAAACCATATACATGTGCATTCCCTAGAGCAAAGTTCCCAAACTGCAGTCCTGGAGGGCCAAACACCATTCAGGTTTCATGCTGTCCCTAATAAATATGCCTTTGCTACATTTGTATGCCCTGCTCCCGTTGTATGCAAATGTATCTCATGCATATTCATTAGGGACAGCATGAAAACCTGAACCATGTTTGGCCCACCAGGACCGGAGTTGGGAACCTCTGCCCTAGAGCAGTGGCCAACAGGGGCACAAACACCCACACCCACAGGCTCCACTATCCAAAGCCTCATGGAGAGTCAGGATGTTGGCCCCTGCGCGCAGCAGCATCTCCCAATACTAGCACCTACATACCTTAGCAATGCCGGCCTAAACTTGGGAACACGTTCCACATATATCAAAAGGTTGCTATGATTAATGTCAGATAACAAATCCTAAGTTAAACACTATTTGTTGACAGAGATTCATCATAGCAACCTTTCTGATATCTGTGGAGCGTGTATCAGTTTTTGCTTCTCCCAGTCTAACACCGTGGAGGTGAAAGGAATGTAGGTTTTTATTAAGATTCAGAAGCCACTGGCCCGACACAGGCCGTGTTTCGTTGCCTTCATTAGGGGCTAAGACTGGCTTAACTAAAAACATATTAATAAATCTGAAATGATAAAAACAATACATATAAACATGAGGGCCTTAAAAACATTCATTACCAGTATCCAATTAAGATTACCATACATTAACTTAACATTAAAAAACATGTAAACTTAATGTATATTAAATAACTTAAACTATATTATGAAGCCAGAATATATAAAATTATAAATACATAATAAATACATAAAAAATAAATATATAAATAATTTTTAAACAATGGATTATTAATATTCAATATGAACACTCACAACTTGTCTAATTAAAAAAACATTAATATAAACATGAACAGTTAAAAAAGACATAAAACATTAAAACATATCAAAACAAGCACGCACCTCTGTGTAATCTTGTGTATTTAATTACATGCTATGTCTTTTTTTAAGGGGGAGAGGAAGAAGACATGTATATAAGTATACATATTTCTACCATCATTAAACATAATCTTAGCTTTCATACATCACACTCTTAGCAGGAAGTAGAGGGGTAATTTTATATGAGAGTGTAGTCAAGAAATTTTATGAGAAAACTTTGGCCGTGGAACCAAAAGCTGGCAAAAGAAACTAGAATCAGTGGAAAACGGAGAGATTCTATTTATACTTTATAAATTCAAGTATTTAATTTGAACCTTAATGCATATTATCCGATATGCCATTGATACATTGTATTTTTGGCCAAGAGAAATGAAAACCGGCAAAAAAGGGGGAAGACGAAACAGAATCAGTGGAAGACAAAAAGACTTTGGGGTATGTTTACTAAAACCCCGTTAGGGTGCGCGCCGCACTAGTGTGCGGATGCCATATAAGGAGTGGGCGTTTCAGTCAGAAAAAAGCAAAACCGGGATTAATCATGCGCTAATGTGCGCTGTGCTCATGTGCGCCCCGCACATTAGCGCATGAGAAAGTTGACGGAAAGCATAAGTGGCGCGCTGATGTGCAAGCACAGGAACAGAGCCACAGTACAATGGTTAAGACACTGACCAATAGTGCAGGGATCATGGGTTCAATCCCCCACTGTGCCCAATGAAGAAGGCTGGCTGTGGCATTACCTATTATGGGGAAGATTGCTTTAGGAGGCATTTTATTTTTATTTTAATTATCTCTACTAGCAAACACACTCTCAAAGCGTGTTAACATAAGGCGCCCCATAAGGCACATTTTAAAGTGCACTGTCCGCCAAGGCACCCTAGAATGTTGCTTATAGGGTGCTTTATAGGGTGCCCTATGAGGTACCGCAAGGTCACAGCACTGTTTTTGATGGCAGCACTGTGCAGTTTAAGGAATGAAAATCATAAGTAGGTGCGCTGACATGCAAGGAGGAGCAGCAGTGTAGCACAATGGTTAAGGCGCTGACTACTGATACAGGGGTCATGAGTTTGCTCCCCAGTATGCCTAATACGTAAGGCTGGCTGAGGCATCAGCTTTGCAATGTATGTATTGTTTCCTGCAGCACTTTATTTGTATTTTATTAATTGCTGCCAGCAAACACGCCCTCACATGCCATAATTGAAGGTGCCGCATAAGGCACCCTATAAGGCACTCCATAGGGCACGTTATAAAGTGCACTGTCCGCCACGGCACCCTATAATGTCCCCTATAGGGCACCCTATAAGTCGCTCCATAGGATACCGTATAGTGCACCTTATATGGACGGTAACCATAAGGTGCCCTATAGGGCGCCCTATAAAGCGCCCTCTGAGGCACCTTATGGATACAGTATGCTGAGGGTGTTTTTGCTGGCAGCACTAATGTACATTAAAAATAGATAATGCTTTAGACAGCCCTATCAAATAACCCCACTGTGGGTTTGAACCCATGATCTCTGGCTCCACAAGCAGTGAAGTAACCAGTGGGCTACAGCTCTATAGCTGCTAGCAAGCCCCTGGCTGGCTGCAGAAGGACTGCATGTCACCACACAAACAGTCTGCTGTGGTCACCAGGATAGGGTTAGCCCACCCGTACCCATGATGCACTGCACATGCAAATCAGCCATCTACAGATGAACACAAGATGGGGTTTATCTGTGGACAGCTGATTTGCATGTGCAGTGCATCATGGGTACGGGTGTGCTAACCCTATCCTGGTGACCACAGCAGAGTCTGTGTGGTGACGTGCACTCCCTCTGCAGCCAGCCAGGGGCTTGCTAGCAGCTATAGAGCTGACCATATGCACCCCCACAGCACCTCGGCCTGGTAGGGGGTACTGACCGTGTGTGTTACTGGCACAGAGTAGCTACACACTGTCACATTGTGCAGGTACTGTGCTCACCCTGAGTGTGTGGTGGGGTGCCCAGCACCAGGTCCACAGCACCTTCCATGGCAGAAATAGGCCATGCTGCAGGTCCTCAGCAGTGCTAATGTGTGAGGTAGTTAGTTTCTGCAGAAACACCTTGGATATATCTGTCTGTCTCAGTCAGGTGTAGCCCCCATGGACCCCCAGGAGGATTATGTACCACCACCCTCCTCCTCCAGGGCTGAGGGTGGTAAACAGGCTCTCCCATCAACAGATCCACATTCTACCTCCCTGCAATGGTGGCAGTAGAGGGGACCATCAACTCCGGTCCTGCTGGGGAACAGACACCCTACAGGGCAGTCAATGCAGCTCTGTACACATCCATAACACAATAGCAGACAGACATTAGGCCTGGATATGCTAAGCTGCACCCCACCACTATCTGATATTCTCCTGCAGCAAGCCTTTAGCCGCTGCACCCTGCAAGGCACTCCTTCAAGACACATACCAGCTGCAAACAGTCTGCTAGCTAGTCCATAGTGCATGTTCCTGGTGGAAATGCATGCATCCAGAACTGGGATGTCAGCATACACAACAAGCAGATAAGTCAGTGACTGGACCCCAAAAGGAAACCCATAAATATCACATGAAAAAAATGCTATATAGCACTATGGGGGTGCCTAGCCATGCTGTGGTCACTGCACAGTCAGGGTGAGAGTGATCTCCCAGCAGGACATGCTGAGGCCACCCTATCTGTGTAGGTGGTGGCCAGGCACTAAAATGTCCCAGCCAGTGCCCTATGCCCTGTGCAGATGCATCCTGGCCAGGCCACCCTGTCCGGGCTATACCCATGGTACCTTGCTCCTCATTATGCACATTGGCAGGCCAATACTGGCAACAGTGCTGGCAGTGTGGGCTGTGGAGGGTGTTTGCAGCCACCACACACTGGATAGAAAGACACCCACACCCACACCTATGCCAGCATTGTGCTACTATAGAGGAGTTTAGCAGCCCTGGCCACCACATCAGTCCTGGGCACAGTACAGGCATGGATATGGTACGCAATACTGTTGGGGGTCACTCCCCAGGGTGGTAAACACTGTCAGAGACCAGACCTGAAGCACACACCACAGACATCAGAAAGGTTGTTATGATGGAGCTCAATGAGCAAACTGTGCTTAACGTAGGAATTGCTATCTGCCAGTAATCATAGCAAACGTTTGATAGCTGTGTACCGTATACCCAGGTGTAGGGTGGCATTGCTAAGGTATGCAAGTGCTAGTATTGGGAGATGCTCGCAGGACCCAATTTCCTGCCTCTCCAGGAGGCATTGGCCAATGGGGCCTGTGGGTGTGGGTGTGTCTGCCCCTGTTGGCTGCTGCTTTACGGCAGAGGTTCCCAACTCCAGTCCTGGTGTGCCAAACACTGTTCAGGTTTTAATGCTGTCCCTCATGAATATGCATGAGATACATCTGCATACCATGGGGGTGGTGCATAGATATGCAGCACAGACATCTTTATTAGAGGCAGCATGGAACCTGAATGGTGTTTGGCCCTCCAGGACTGCATTTGGGAGACTCTGCTCTAGGTAATGCGGCTGTTTATGCTGTCTGTGCTCAGTGGGGTAAAATATAGGCGTATTAACCATGCGTATGTTCTCTGCAATAAAGGTTTGTCCTTACTATCACAGTTTAGTTGTGGGAAAAAATATGTGGACTGGATTGGCAGTAGCCCCAGCTGGGCTTTGAACCTATGACCTTCTGTTCTTTCACACACTGTCTGTGTGCACTGCACCACCGTGTTGCCACAGATATGCTGCATTCCCTGGGGAGTCCATGACTGTACATCTGACAGGGCCTGTTTGTTGCAGTGCACGGCACCCACCTGGACAGGGCTAGGCCATGGTCTGCTGTTGCCACCAGCTGCTGCCACCTCCACCACCAGTACCGCTCCATCCTTAGATTGGCGACAGCATAAACCCTGAAGGATTTGTGGCCCTCCAGGACTGCATCTGGGGGAATCTGCTCTAGGTAATGTGCACGTTTCTGGTGTCTGTGCTCTGTAGGGTAAAATATAGGTATTTGAGCCATGCTTATGTTCTCTGCAATAAAGGTTCGTCTTTACTCTCACAATATAGTTGTGGGTAAAATATGGGGACTGGATTGGCAGGAGCCCCAGCTGGGGCTTGAACCTGTGACCTTCTATCTCCAAACATGCTGGTTGTGTGCACTGCACCACTGTGTTGCCACGGAGACAGTGCATTCCCTGATGATACCATGACTGTTTGTCCGGCAGGGCCTGTCTGTTGCAGTGCATTGCACCCACCTGGACAGGGCTAGGCCATGGTCTGCTCTGGGCTGCTGCCACTGCCCCCCTCCACCTCCAGTACCCCTGTGCCACCATGCTGACATGCCCTTCTGCTGGTGGTGCTGGTGGTACGCAGTCTCAGGCCATCCTGTGTGTGGGTAGGTGGCTGCCTATGGTGCGGGTTCTGGGGTAGGGGTGCCTGCATATCTGTCCGCACGTCCCCCAATCACCGCCTGCCACTGTTCTGTGCCCTTGGAGGTACCTGCTGGGTACTATCCCCTGTGACACTGTGATAGACACGCTCATGCCCATGTTGGGCCCTCATCAGTTGCTGTCTGGCTGCTGTACAGTTTCAGCATTCCTAGGTGCCACCTAGGCATCTGCCTAGTCCGCACTGTGCCCCAGCTGCACCACAGCATGTGCCGCCTGCAACCCTCTGTATCCCCTTTCCCAGCATCTGTCCAGTTGCCCATTCCGACATGCCCGCCCTGCTGCTGTGGAACATGGGCATGCCATAGGAAACCTGTCCAATGGAGGACGTAACCCTGATCAGTGCTATTTCACTGTGGGATCATTCACCTTGTATGGGGACGGAGCGTACACCCTTCTAAAATTCATATTTATTTTTTGGGGCTTTCTTGGGAGTGTTTTTTGATGTTTCCCATTACTATCACTATTGCCCAGCTTGCTTATGATTTTTTTATATTTTGTTGGGGTCATTTTTAATGTTTATTTGCCCTTTTGTTCCGTGCACATGTATCACACTGCTCACTTTTTTGTAGGTTTCCCTGGTTTTGCTGTACATTGCTGACAGAAATGGTTTCTCTTCCCTTTAAATCAGCTCTACCGCGAGGTTTTCACTCGCGGTATTTTTTTGCTTGAATTTCAGCCCCGCTCGTGTGCGGGGAGCCTCTCCCCTCCCACTCTCCACCCATTGACCCCATCTCTCCGCCCCTGGGGAGCCTTCCTCCGCCCTCCGAGAGCCTTTCCACACCTCTATCGCACATCAGCGCGCCGCGCACATGAGCGGGCACGTCAGTGCGTCGTGCACGTGTGCGGGTCACAAAAACGCATCATTAGCGTGCGCTAAGGTACCTTAGCGCACGCTATTGTGCGCCGTGCACTTGAGCGCAGTTTAGTAAACATACCCCTTTATTTATACTTTATGAAATCAAGTATTTAATTTGAACCTTAATGAATTTTGTCCAATATATCACTGGTACATCATATTACCTGCATGACCCAGAACCGATTGTATTTTGTATTCATCCAAGTTGAAAACACTACGTTTACTAGGATGCACGTTCAGATGTACCGTGCATATAATTTACAACTCCAAAATCGCCTACGTTCTCACTACAAAAATTAAAAAATCATATTGCACTTATGGCGATCTACAGAATATAAAATACTTTTATTGTTCATTCTTAGAAATTCATTATTATGAAAGGGAGAAGGAGAAACGGTGAAGAATCTAACATTATCTGTCTTTCATCTATATTCTATCTTCCGAACAATCCTCATTAAACCACAGGCTCTTGCATATATTGATTCTAAAATAAATTTAAAAATACTAACTGGCCCTTTGTAAGATATCCCTTTACAAAGGTTCAAACTTATATCTCCTATTTACAATACCTCAAGATTCTCTCACAATCTGCTAGTTTTCAAACAAGCATGTGTCTTCAAAAAACGCCAGCGCCTGCGCTCTGGCTAAAGGGAGATCCTTTAAAATCAGGGTTATGAATAAACATGATGGAGATCTCATATTGTGGAATATTCAAATGAAAGTATGACGGGGCTATGTCTTTCAACCAGGCGATGTTGTAAACAACTATAGAACCATTGGCATGATTTTAAACATACTTATTAGATTTTAATGGATCTATTAAAAATGTACAATCATTTGTAATTGCTAAAAAAGTCTCTCACAGTTTCTGACTTTCAGAACTACTCGAAAAATAAGAAACCCCAAAATTTTTTGAATAGTTCTGAAAGTCAGAAACTGTGAGAGACTTTTTTAGCAATTACAAATGGCCTGGACAGGGTGGCCTGGGCAGGATGCATCTGCACAGGGCATAGGGCAATGGCTGGGACATTGTAGTGCCCGACCACCACCTGCACGGACAGGGTGGCCACAGCATGTCATGCTGGGAGGGGGGGGTCACTTTCACCCTGACTGAGCAGTGACCATTTCATGGCTAGGTTCCCCCACAGTGTTATGCAGTATTTCTCTCAAGTTATATTTATGAGTTTCCTTTTTTAGGGCCCAATCACTGACACCTGCTTGGTGTGTATGCTCACATCCCATTTTTGGGTGCACACAGTTCCTCCAGGAACATGTACTAGCTAGCAGACTGTCTGCAGTTAGCATATGTATGGCTGGAACACTTTGCAGGGTGGAGACCGACTGTGCCCTCTGCTGGTGAATGTCAGATAGTGGTGGGGGGCAGTTGAGCTTTTCTAGGCCTACTGCCTGTCTGCCAGTGCCCTATGTGATGCATACAGATCTGCATTGACTGCCCTGAAGGGTGCCCATTCCCTAGCAGGACTTGGGTTGATGGTCCCCTCTACTGCCACCATTGCAGAGATGTAGAATGTGGATCTGTTGGTGGGAGATCCTGTCCCGCACCCTGACCCACAGAGGGTAGGTTGGGTGGTACTACATAATCCGCTTTGGGGTCCAACCACCGCCCTTCTCTTATAACATGTGACTATGGCAACCACACAGGATATACACTATTCTGGGTGCATCATAGTCCACAAGGGCTAGACTTGACTGGTAAACACATTTGGACACAGGTGTATCCCAGGTGTGTCTGCAAGGACTACCTATCACACACTGGCACTGATGGGGGACCTGCAGTACAGCCTATCTCAGCCAAGCCAGGTGCTGCGGACCTGGTGCTGGGCATCCCACCTCACTCTCAGGGTGAGCACAGGATCCGCACAATGTTACGGTCTGTAGCTACTCTGTGCCTCTAACACACATGGTCATTTCCCCCTACCAGGTTGGGGTGCTATAGAGGCACATACCCCATCTTTTGAGCAGCTGTAGGCTGCTGATCTGCATGTGCAGTACATCATGGGTACGGGTGGGTTTACCCTATCCTGGTAACCAAAGCAGACAGTTTGTGTGGTGACCTGCAGTCTTTCTGTAGCCAGCCAGCAGCGTGTTAGCCATTGTAGAGATGTAGCCCACTGGTTACGTCAATGACTGCAGAGACAGAGGCCATGGGTTTGATCCACGGTGGTGTTATTTAATAAGGCTGCCTGAGGCATTTCCTTTTCATTTCAATCAGTGCTGCCAGCAAAAACACCCTCACAGTGCCGTAGCCTAAGGTGCCTCATAAGGCACCCTATAGGGCACATTATAAGGTGCCTTGGCGGACAGGGCACTTTATAATGTGCCCTATGGAGTGCCTTATAGGGCGCCTTATGCGGCACCTTAGGTTACGGCACTGTGAGGGTGTTTTTGCTGGCAGCACTGATTTAATTTAAAAAAAGGAAATGCCTCAGACAGCACTGATTTAAATTAAAAGGAAATGCCTCAGACAGCCTTCTTCATAACATCACTGTAGAATCGAACCCATGTTTGATTGCAGTAACCAGTGGGCTACATCTTTATTGCTTCTAGCACTGCGCTGGCATGAACTTAGGGTTAACGCGCGTTAACGTGCCATGGCGCCCACTATTGCGTGATACAGATTCTTGCTACCTTGCCGCCGGAACGCCCACTCCTTATATGGCATTCTACACATTATCACTGCAACTAGCGCCGGTAACATTAAGATGGTTTGGTAAACATACCCCTTAGTTCCTGCCAGAAAAGGGAAATGGATTTACAGTAGCTCACTCCTTTTCTTGGGCGATCAAGGCAAGTTACCTACTGTACCCGAAGGTAACTTGCCTTAAACTCTTGAAAAAGGGCATGAGCCAAATCCAATTTCCTTGTCCAGCCTCCTTCTACACATACAGTATGTGCACTGAGGTCCCACTGAATAGCTTGGGACCTTGGCACACATACTGCACCTGCATTGCTTAATAAACCTACTCCTAAGCTTCTACCTGAGACCATGGTGGTGGTGGTGGGTTAAGTGACTTGCCCAATATCACAAGACATAGTAGTGGGATTTGAACCCTGGTCTGCCTGGTTCATAACATGTTGCTCTAATCATTAGGCTACTCCTCTACAGTGGTTGCTGCTTGCTGGCTGGAGGAGATGGGGGAATGGAGGGACAGATGATTGTATATGTGTGTGTGTGTGTTAGGAGGGGTGAGGGGGAGGAAGGTGATAGTGGAAGAGCATATGGACAAGGGCTATGCTGATGGGAGGAAAGGGAAGGAGGAAAATGGAAAGTAATCTACTGAATTTGTGCAGTAGCAAGATTTTAGTCAACGTGTAAGTTCATTTCTTGTCAATTTTGAAACTTGCTTATTTATTATTAACTGAAAGTGTTACTTGGCATATTCAGTTTATTTCCTGTTATGTATTATTGGTGCTTATTGGCACTTGAAAGGTGTGCTGTTGTGATCTGGGAATTGTGGGTAATCAAAATATCAGTCAATCATGCCAAAACTGGGGGAGAGTGGAGGAGGGAAATTGATTATTCCGGGGGGGGGGGGGGAGGGAGGGGGAGACAGAGCGAGAAGGGAAGCTTATGGTTTGCTGCAATGAAGTGAATCCAGTGCCTGGAGAGCAGAAACATGAAAAAGATTGGGAGACAGTGTGCCATTTCTTGACTGCATGGTACTTTAATTTTGCTAACCCTTTTGCTGGTGGAGATTTCCCTTGATCATATAATTTAATAATACATCATCCTCTGCAGTACATGGGACTTTGAAGTGGCATGATTTTAATAATATGGAGTAAATAATTAATGCCATGCTAGTTATCTTCAAAAATGTGTCCTTTGCGTATTAACTCATTTAATTACTTTTATTTCTGTTCTCTCTGTGCCATGCTTCTCTTTATAAATCTGGCCACATTAGGAAGTAATTTGAGAATTCAGTGTATCTTGCTCATCGGTGCTGTTGTGTTTACCAAGCAGTGGTGTATGTTGCTCTTGGGATGTTGAGGATTCAACTCCGGGCACAATAGACAGTTGAACTTCCCTGTGCATCAGTACTACACGCGTGCACTCCACAGCTCGGAAAAGCCGAGACTATGCTTCGGAAGGAAACTGCAACAGAATGCAAGGTAATTCTTTCATGCTTAGTGCTCACCCATGCACGCCGTTCTTCCTCACTTGGACTGCTCACGTTTTTTTCTTTCCTTAGGCATTTTGTGACTTCATGTACCCTGATCTCTGCTGTTTGTAATCTAGAGCACAACTGCGCTCCAGACATCAAAGAGGTTCTTTAATGGGAGCAGTAAGTGGAAAAATAAAAGAACCCTGCCTCAGGTTTATAGGGATGTGGTTAAGTATTTTGTGACTTTAGTAGTCTTTCTTTTTTTCTTTTTCTGCTTTCATTATTTTGTATCTTTCAATTGCATTTGCACCACCTGGTACGTGGTTGCATGTCTCCAGGTGCTTATGGCATCTCCTGTGGATGAAACTGTTAACAATTTGCAGCACGAAATCCTTTGGAATGGAGTCGTTACCAGGAATGAGGTACTAAAAGGGCAACATAGTCATTTTAGATTAATGTATGCATTTAGTTTAAAGCTGTGTCTGTGATGTTAATCCAAACCTTTCTCAGGACTGAGCAAAGAGCCAGTCTATGGCACACATTCCACGCAAATCAAGAGCGTGATATTAGGTGTGGGGCAAAATCTGCATGCAGTTCTGTTATGGATGTCTGATCGTTACGCTGGAGCTGCCGAGTTCAAGAGTGTGATGAAATAAAAATTGAATTGATGATTTAGAAAATACATTTCACGTGAGACTGTAAGCTAGACACATGGAAGGTTCTTTTATGAAAAGTCGCCGATGTGTGACGGGTAAGTAGTCACCTCTTTGTAGCCTATTTTATAAAGACCTTTAAGTACCTATGTGTCCTTATAAAATCGCAGCACAAATCTCGCAGAAATCATGGGTGAAAGAAACCCACGTCCATTTACATGAGCTTGAAAGCAGATGTGAATATGTGTGCATATGATATTCGACATAGTACGTGCAGTATTCTGCAAAGTGTGTGCATAAAACGCAACTCTGCCTGCACTCCACCCAAACTCCAACACAGAGCGTGCCTGCACCAAAGTTATGTACAAGTACGCACCTTCTTTTCTAAGTGGAGTGATTTTATCAGACATACATATATTGGCATGTGACGTGAAAATGCCTTTCAAGAATTACTCTCACAGGTTGCATGGGTTGCCTTCTTTATTCAAACTGGGAAATCTCTGAAGGAAGGCAAAAATGTGACATTTGCAATGTATTTTCAAATTTTATTGAAGGATGTACTCCAAAGCTTCTGACTAGAACAAGCTGTTACTCTTGCATTTTGATACATTTATGTTTATTAAAAACTTGGTATCGACAGTGGCGTAAGTTACAATGAGAAACCCCCAAGTAAAATTTTGCTCAGGACCCCCATTGTCATGGCGGTGGGTGAACCCCCATTCATACCCCCCCTTGGTGTGGCGAGTCCCCCCATGCGGCAGCAGCAGTGGCCTCAGCAACATGGCAGACTTACTTTATCATGTCTGCTGTGGGAAACATGGGACTGGCAGCTGTTCCCTCTCAGACCAAAGTCTTGCGGTGTGGATGTTATTGCGAGACTTCAGCCTGCCGAGATACAGCTGTGGGCCCACATTCCCCGTGACAAACTTACAAGAGTGGGGCACCATGGCAGACATGATAAAATACTGTAAGTTTGCGGTGCTCTGCCGCCGCTGCTGTGTGCCCCCTTCTGCCCAGGTCCTCCCGCATTGCGGGGGTTGCTTGGACGGAATTTATACCTGTGGTAGGTACGTCAGATCTCCACAGTTAAGAGGTTTATTCCTCTTAGCTGCTGAATGCCGTCCCCATGCATAAAAATATCAAGTGTTTTGCCAAAAATACACATTAAGAAGTCTATTTACCTATGGTATAGACAGGGCCAGCTCGTACACTAAGTGAACTAGGCAGATGCCTAGGGCAGTCAGTCTGGGTGGGCGGTAGCAGCAGCACACATGGCTGGCCATGCCGCCCTCCCCCAGTTACCGCTGATTCCATCGTGGGGAGGGGGTGGTGGCAGTAGCACTATTTCAGGAGGCGGCGGCTTTTTGCTGCTTCTTTCTTCCCTGCAGCAGGCTATGTAGGCTGAAGGACCGCCTTTTGAAATATTGCTGCTGCCAGCCCCCCCTAGCGATGGAATCAGTGGCAGTTGAGGAGGGGATGGTAGCAGGTGAGGTGGGGTGGCAACGTGGGTTGGCAGGGGCAGCGCGGCCAGGGTTTCTGCCTTGGGCCAGTTCTGGGTATAGAGCAGAGGTCGTCATGCTCAGTCCTCAGCATACACCAAGCCAATCAGGTTTTCAGAATAACCACAATGAATATGCATGAAAGAGATTTGCATACAGTGAAGGCAGTGCAGGCAAATCTCTCTCTAAGGACTGGTTTGAGAACCCCTGTTATAGAGGTATGCTTGTGCCCTGTCTTTATCTCTAGGATTGCACTGTAATTAATTCTGGATAAACAAATTTAAACAAGTTTCAAATGCTGGATTGAGCAGGTATGTCTTGAGCCCTTAAGTAGATATCAGCCAGTTGCTTCACCTCGAAAATATGGAATGCAACATCAAATAGCAGTTTTGCATTGACTGCCTTGCTTTTTGAAAAGCTTGTAAGATATGACTTTTCATGGAGGCCGTTAGCTGCACTTTTATCCCAAATTGAATTACATTGTGCTATATAAATGATAAGTAGCAGTAGTAGTTATTTTGGGGCACGATATTCTAAAGGCATTTACATGGTTTACTGACCGGTAAACTGTGTCAATGCTGCTGAATGGGATATTCATGGTTAGTTCTGCTGAATATCCCCAACTAACGCCGCTATATGCCCTGATCCTAACCGTTTAGCATTGAGGTGTGTTGTGGGCATTCCAGGGCATTGACAGTCGCTAACCGGGTAGTGGCGATATTGCACCGCTACCCAGTTAGCGACCTGCGGGTAAAACTAGGCAAAGCAAAAGCTGGCCTAGTTTTACCCGCAGGAGCTAACCAGGTAGTGTGCAATGTTGCTGCTATCTGGTTAGCTTCTGCAGCGTCGGAGGCTGTACGGTGACCCCAGATATTCAATACCGGGGCCGCATATGACCCCGGCATGGGATATCTGGGGTTAGAGGTTGGCAGCAATGGTGATGTGCCATAGCAATGTATAGCCGTCCCAATTGAATATCAGGTCCATTTTTAAAAAATATTTATTGATCTGCTGTTTGCCTGTTTTGGGGTTCTTTATAGTGTCTTATATATTATATTGTTTTATTTTTCTGCAAAGCCTTATGTTTATGCCTTCTGAGGCCAGCACAAAACAATAAGATTCAGGTATCTGTGATTAAACTCACACAGATCTCCACCATTATTGTTCCCAATTCACACCACATAAGTAAAGGGTTCCCAGTGCTCACATCAAAACTCCTCCAATCTCAAGACATGGGAAAGCAACCCACAAAAGCAAGAACAACATGGCAGGCTTGGAGTGGTATGCATAAAAATTCCCATGTAGTAGACTCTCCCCAAACAAAAACAAATGGTATAAAAGAAGGGCAGTAAAGATAAGGCATACCATCCATAAAAACATTGTAAAGTAATGGTAAATTGTCCCAATCCAGCTCTCAGTCAGTGGGTGCTCCCTTGTTTTTCTGGCATCTTTCTGAGACAGTGTCCTTTACAGGAAAGGTGCTATTCCTTTCTCTCTTCTCTGCTTTTCTGTTTTTGACTTAATCAGGTGCCTGTGGGGATCATCTCTTCTGTTCTCCTCAGTTTCTGTTTTCTTTGTTAGCCAGTGTTAGGGACCCAGCTGGTCCAGTCACACATGAACACAGTCCCTCTCTTTTTCTAAGACTATTTCCTCTCCGTAAATGTCCTTTGACCTGCTCTTGGCTCTAAATCAACAGGATGCACCTCCTCCTTGGCTCTTGGCTTCTCATCATGGATTCCAATACTCTTCAGCTCCATATTTTAGCTCCACACCCCCTTTTCCCTGGGTCTGGGACCTGTCAGCTTACAGTGAACTCCTTTTACTACTACTATTACTTATCGTTTGTATCTCTCTTTCCTAAGTGAAAAATTCAGGCATTATGTGGACAGGCATTTAAACTAGGGAAAGAGGGTTATGGATGGAGAAGAACAAGTTCAGGATGTCACTCCCAGCAAAAATATAATAACATTGGAAACAGCCATACTATTAACTCACACATCAATGGCAAATGGGAAGAGGTGTGTAGAACAAAATTTCCAGTCAACAAATACTGGAAGCAATGAGCACAAATGCTTGAAGCCTAGCCAACAAAGTTCCTGACCTGGAAGCCCTAATGGTGGAAATGGACATTGTGGCCATTACAGAAACATGGTTTAACGACTCACATGAATGGGATATAACCATAGCTGACTATAATTTATTTAGGAGAGATAGAGAAGGCAGAAAAGGAGGAGGAAAAGCCCTATATGTCAAAAGCAATATTAAAGCTGCTGAAATGCAGGAGACGTGGGGTAAAGAAGAAGCACTGTGGATTGTGCTGGAAAGAAGAGATGGCACTATCATCCATACTACTGTAGTCTACAAGCCTCCAACTCAAACCGAAGAAATTGATAGACTTGATTATTGATATTACAAAGGTAGTCATGAAGGGGGAAGTGATCATATTGGGTGACTTTAATCCTCCCGATATGGATTGGAGTATTCCTTCTGCAAATCTGGAAAGAAGTAAAAAAATTGTGGATGCCTTCCAAGATGCATTGCTTAGACAAATGGTGATGGAACCTATCAGGGAAAGTTCAATGCTGGATTTAGTACTTGCCAACAAAGATAGCATGTTGAATATCTGAGTGGGTGCCCATGTAAGCAGCAGCGATCATCGCATGGTGTGGTTTGAGATAAAAGCCAAAGCAGAGTCCAATCACAGCAAGCTGAAAGTCCTAGACCTCAAAAACACTGACTTCAGTAAAATGGCCAAATGCCTGAAGGAGGAGTTGGTAGGGTGGGAGGAACTGCAGTGGGCTAAACTAAAGGAGGAAATAAAAGGGGCAACAGATAGATATGTAAGGGAAGTAAATAAAAACAAGAGGAGAAAGAAACCTATTTGGTTTTCCAAAGAAGTGACTGCACAAATAAAGGCAAAAAACACAGTTTTCACAAAATTCATAAGTTTGCAAACAGAGGAACACAGAAAAGAATACAGGATAAAGCTAAAAGAGACAAAAAGAGAAATAAGGATAAGCAAAATCAAAGGCAGAAGAAAAGATGGCTAAAGATCTACAGCGTGATGACAAACCTTTTTCAGGTATATTCGGGAGAAGAAGATGAGAGGTGGAAATTTATTTATTTATTTATTTATTTATTTACTGCACATTTATATACCGCTACTTCCAGCGATCAGCAGCGGTTTGATTCATGTTCGGGGATTGTCAATCAAGACTGGGGGGGGGGGTGGTATGTACAAATAACTGGGGTCACAGCACACATGGTTTGCGTCTTAGGGGGTGACTTATACATTCTTACATCTATATATACATATTTACATAATTATACATATAGCAGTTTTGAATACTCTCTCAGTTGATGGTCATAGCTGATTGTAATGACATCGAAATAGGTGAGTTTTTAGCTCCTTCCTGAATTTGGTGATGTCCTTGATTAAACGCAGCTCACACGGGAGGTGATTCCAGATAGTTGGTGCAGAGAATGAGAACGCTCTACGACTCGTACTTGTTTTCACTGTTCTGAAGTTGGTGGGGACTTGTAGGTTGCCTGAGTTGATAGTTCTTCTGTCCCTATTTGTAGGTTGCGTGCTGATTAGTGATGATAGGAATGATGGGGATATGTTGTTTATTAGTTTGAAGGTGGTCACTAACATCTTGTATTGTATCCTAGCTGCAATTGGGAGCCAATGTAGCTCTATCAGGATGGGGGTAATGTGTTCACTAATGCCTGTTCCCATTATGATCCTGGCCGTCACGTTTTGGGCCATCTGAAGTATATTTAGTGATTTTTTAGGCAGACCTTGAAGGATGGCATTACAGTAGTCTAGGTGTGGCATTATGAGGGCTTGTGCTACTGACCGAAAATCACTGGGCTCAAGTATTTTCCATAGTGGTTGTATCACTCTAAGTTTATGGAAGATGGCTTTATTTGTTTTGCGTAGGTGTGTCTCCATTTTCAGGTTGCAAGGAAATGCAAGACTCAAAAGTGCCGAGAACGGATTTGTGGAAAATGACATTGAAAAAGCTAAAATGCAAAACAAATACTTCTGTTTTTACTAATGAAAATCCTGGAAAAGGACCTGTGATTGACAAATATACATATAGGAATGCTGTACTGTAGATACTACACTATTCACAGAAGATGATGTGTTTGAACAGCTTGCAAAGCTGAAAGTGAACTAGGCCATGAGTCTGGATGGGATACATCCCAGGATACTGAAAGAGCTTAGAGAAGTTCTGGCAGGGCCTTTAAAGGATGTTTTTAATAGATCCTTGGAGACAGGAGAAGTTCCATAGGACTGGAGAAGGGCTGATGTGGTACCTCTTTACAAAAGTGGTAATAGGGAAGAAGTGGCAAACTACAGGCCAGTAAGCCTTACCTCGGTGGCAGGAAAAGTAATGGAGGCGCTCCTGAAGGCGAGAATAGTGGACTTTCTCGAAACCAATAGGTTGCATGATTCAAGGCAACATGGTTTTACCAAAGGATGATCGTGCCAAACAAATCTGATTGAGTTCTTTGACTGGGTGATCAGAGAACTAGATTACGGGTATACGATGGATGTGATCTACCTAGATTTCAGCAAAGTTTTGATACTGTTCCTCACAGGAGGCTTATCAATAAACTCAACAGCTTGGGGATGGGTCCCAAAGTGGTGAACTGGATCAGAAATTGGTTTTCTGACAGATGACAGAAGGTGATGTTAAACGGAACTTACTCAGATGAAAGGAAGGTGATTAGTGGCGTGCCCCAGGGATCGGTCCTAGGACCGGTACTGTCAATGTATTTGTGAGTGATATTGCTGAAAGATTGAATGGAAAATTCTGTCTTTTTGCAGATGACATGAACATTTGCAACAGAGTGGAGTCCCCTGAGGGAGTGGAGAACATGAGGAAAGATCTACAAAAGCTGGAAGAATGGTCTAATGCTTGGCAGTTAAGATTTAATGTGACGTGCACAAACCAGGAGAAGGACCTTGGAGTGATTGTTTCTAAGGATCTCAAGGTGGCGAAACAGTGTAACAAAGTGGTGGCAAAAGCCAGAAGGATGCTGGGATGCCTACAGAGAGAAATTACCAGCAGAAAGGAAGAGGTACTAATGCCATTGTACAAGTCACTGGTGATGCCTCACTTGAAATACTGTGTTCAGTTTTGGAGATCATATCTCGCAAAGGATATAAAAAGACTGGAAACGGTTCAGAGGGAGGTGACCAAAATGATTTGGAGCCTGCGCCAAAAGACATATGAGAAGAGACTTGAAGACCTAAACATGTATACTCTAAAGGAGAAGAGGGACAGGGGATATATGATACAGACCTTTAAATACATAAAGAGTATTAATGATCAAACAAACCTCTTCCAAAGACGGGGAAGCTGTAAAACTAGAGGGCATAACATGAAGCTGCAAGGGGGTAAACTGAAAGGCAATGTCAGGAATACTTTTTCACTGAAAGGGTGGTAGATGCTTGGAATGCCCTCCCGATGGAAGTGGTGGTGGTGGTGGTGGTGGTGGTGGTGGTGGGGGGGGGGGGGGGGCAAATACAGTGACAGAATTCAAAATGGCATGGGACAGACACAGTGGATCCCTTTATAGCAACAGGATAAAATCAAAATAACCTTAACTGTCTCTGCTCTCTCAACAAATATGGGTGACCTGCACAGAGTGGTGGGTATACCCCTAAACAAAGGTATGAGGAGGGGTGACCTGCACGGAGTGGCAGGTGCCCCTACTCTTGCCACCTTGCTTGGCAGACTAGATGGGCCATACTGGTCTTTATCTGCCATCATATGCTATGTTACTATGTAGTGCTACAAGGCATACGTAGTGCTGTACAGAGACATGTAAGAGACAGTCCCTGCTCATTAGGCTTACAGTCTAGTCTTGACAGACAACACAACAACTGTGGAACTAGGATATGTCTAGGGGACATATCCTTTATGGGATCCTCTCCCTTCGAACACTTCTATTCTCTATATTCTGAGCACTCAGTGTTCTGGGGTAAGCTTAGAGAGCTTATACATTTGATACCTCTTTCCAATAGCTTACCAGGCAAAGTCACCTCTCTCTAGGGTCCCACCTTCACTGTGGTAGGCCCTGACTGCCACCTCCTACACATTTGGTCTCAAATCTGGATGGCAAATTGACCCTCCCAGACATCTACTCTTATAATTTCCTCCAAAAATAGGGAACTCCTATTGTGGAGAAGTTCTAGATTAGACCACCCTCTCATTAAATAAGAGTGGCACTTCTCTGAAGCAGAGACCCAGAATGTTCCTCCTGAGACTCTCAAGGCAGGGACATTGTAGTGACCTGCCACATGTGAGAGTATTAAATAACATTGATACATTAGCTTTAATTACCATACATAAGGACCTATTTATTAAATAATATTAGGCATTTAATACAGGTTTCAATGCACACTGCTAATGTGCAGCTCAGGTAACAGTTAATGAGCCACATTAAAAGTTAACATGTGTTAACTGTTGCATTAAAAACCTAACATGGATTTTTATGTTAAGGGATGTTGGAAGAATGGTTACCAGATTTTTTGCAGGCAAATCTGGGACACTTATCCAAAGTGTGTGTTGGGGAGGGGGAGGGGAACGAGGACAGGACACCTTAATTTTAAGTTTGAGCAACAAGGCATAGATGAAGGAAGATGAGTCATCACCCTCATCCATCCCATGACCGCAACAAAATCACTTCCAAGTAGACAAATCAACAGAGAAATAGAACAGGGATGCATTTCCTTCGTACTATGCAAAATGGATGTAACTTTTAAAATTGACATAGTCAAATCAGTAGACTGAAAATAATTTTTTCCTACCCCTTCTGCCCCCATTGCTGGAATTAGAGACTAGACACTGTCAAACAGGTGGGAATTGGGGTCAGAGATATATAATCAGGGACAATACTCAAATACCAGGAACATCTGGTTGCCTTAGTTGGAAGGGACATGGAAGAAGTGGGGAGTGTTTCTTGCAGTTAACAAAAGTGTCATTAACATGTGTTAATGGCTAATATGGTAGCTAACATGGAATAGTTACTAGTGCAGGAGTACCTAGTGGGAACTGGTGGTTAGAGCAGTGGGCTGAGACCCAGAGAAACCAGGGCTCTCCTTGTGAACTTGGGCAAGCCACTAAGCTCTCTTTTGGCTCTGGTAAAGAAGCAACAAGCAGTCAAGAAATCTGACGACGCACTGCTCTTGGCAGAATGGCTATGAAAGACCTAGACAAGATTCTCAAGAGCAGAGATGTCTCTCTCCATAAAAAGATTCGACTTGTTCAAGCCATGGTATTTTCAATAACATCATATGAATGTGAAAGCTGGACAGTGAAAAAGATAGACAGGAAGAAAACTGATGCCTTTGAATTATAGTGCTGGCGGCTTATACTGAGTATACCATGGACTGCCCGAAGAACAAATCAGTCATTTCTAGAGGAGATCAAACCTAAGCTTTCTTTAGAAGCTCAGATGACAAGACTTCGACTTTCATACTTTGGACACATCATACGAAGAGAGAGATCATTAGAGAAAGACATTGTGCTTGGCAAGATAGAAGGTCAATGCAGAAGAAGAAGGCCAGCAATGAGATGGATCGATACAATAACAGCAGCTACGGGTACCAGTCTGTCAACAATGAGCCACCTGACTGAAGACTGAACACAATTTAGGACAACTATCCAGAGGGTCACCATGAGTCAACACCGACTCGATGGCACTTAACGACAACAACAAAACAAACATAAAGACCCTTTTACATGTTTTTGCATGCGGTAACTGTTGCAAGGGTCCACGGTAACTTTTAAGGCGAGGGCATGTCATTTACTGCATGCTGATTCAGGCACTAACGGTCGCTCGTATGTTGGGGTGCTGTTGGGCGGTGTAAGGGCAGAGAGTGGGTGTAGTGAGCACATTGCAGTTAGTGCAGGGGGCATATCACATACTGTCAAAGCTGCCATTAGCATGAGTTCACTTAATTACACCTCAATAGATGGAGGTAAGTGTGTCCGCAGTGATAGAGCCATGCATTAAGAGTACTCATCCACATGTTAACTGTTGGGAACATGTTAGTCACATTCTCAACAGTTACCATGAAGGTTTTGCAGTTAATGCACACAGGGAAAGCCCAAGGGTGATGTGGGGCCATGTGCAGAGACTCATTGCGGGGCCTCATTTGCATATCCACTGGACCTCATTTGTATAAATTTAATTTATTTTATTTTAAAGTGTATATGTTGCCCATCTAAAATTTTAGGCGGCTTTCAAAGGAGCCCTTCACATGCCTCTTTTTTTTTTTCCTGGCAACGAATTAGGGGCATGTTTACTAAATATTAATCTGCGTTAAGTGCCACTGCGCCAATAGAAATAAAGGGGTATGTTTACTAAACTGCGGTAATGTCATTCGCGTTAGTTTCTGCGGTAAAGGTACAGATGCCCATATAAAGGTGTGGGTGGGGCATAAGTATGGCAAGCCGTCAGGTAACACGCCTTATAAGGCGCATTATAAGGCACGTTACAAGGCACTGTTATTAGGCACAGTACAAGGCACGTTATAAGGCATGTTATAAGGCACCTTATTAGGCACAGCACAAGGCATGTTATAAGGCACTGTTATTAGGCACAGTACAAGGCACGTTATAAGGCGCATTATAAGGTACCTTATTAGGCACAGTACAAGGCACGTGCCTTAACGTTTGTAAATGTGCATTAACTTTTAGTAAACATGCCTCTTAATGAGTGTCTGAATACCATTTGCATGGGCAGTGAGGATAAAGAAATACTACCAAATTTCGACATTACTATATCCAGTGCCAACTGCCAGGCACATTAGGAATTACTATAAACCCTGCTCATTTAGAACCCATAGCATACCCACCGTATCATAACAGCAATACCAGGCGTCACAAAGCACCAAACCCTACCTATCAAAAGGCAACACTGCAAATATTAAACCAATACATCTCAGACAATACCAATACATCTCCTATTGGGGAAGAAGAACAAGTGGCACTGTCAAATAGAAACTACATGAACAGAATACCTCAGCTTGGTTACACATGCAGAACATAGACCGTCACCAAACAAAGAACAAGGGATCACAATTTAGAAATATGAAGACAATAATTAAACTGGGACCCCCAAAAGCCAAACTTGGAATGTACAACAACACTGGAGAAATAAAACTATAAATTAATTCCCTCTTATACTAAACAAAAACGCAAAGATGTTAGCGATGCACATTTCCCAGAGCTGACATATTCCAGTTAATAAATTCAAAATAAAAAAGTATTTTTCTACCTTTTTGTTGTTTGGGCATTTTATTTTTCAGTTCCAATTGCTCCAGTCACTTTCTTCTGGTTTCTTCTTGTCTTCTGCTATCTCTCCATTGTCTGCTGTCCATTTGTCCTTTCTTCTCTCTTCTAGTTTTTTTTCCATTCTCTCTCTACATCTGCTTTAACATACTGATCTTTCCCCTTTTGCTCTTTCCTCCATTTCTTTCTTTATTCCTTTTTCATCCACTCAAATGTCATCCTTCCATCCTCAATCCCCACTTACTCTCCCAATACCTGGCCAATCATAGATTTTTCTTCCTTCCCACACAAAATATCTTTTCCCCTCTCCATCCTCACTCCCCCAGCCCCATCTCCTTCTAGCCTCCCCCAACATCAGCTCCCTTCTAGTTCCAGCCCCACCCAGTATCCTCTCCCTTCTAGTCCCATTCTCCCATCCCTCTGCATTAGCCCATTTCCAGTCCTATCCTAGCCACCCATCAGCCCATTTCCAATACAAGTCCTCCCATCAGCCCATTTCCCGTCCTTACCCCTCCATCAGCCATTTCCAATCCTATCCTAGCCCCTCCATCAGCCCATTTTCATTCCTAGAGCCCCAACAGCCCAAAATGTTTTTTGACCCTTTGGGGTATGCTTACTAAACTGCATTAGTGTGATTCGCGTTAGGAGCCATGGTAGAGACAGAAATACCAAATAAGGACATGGGCGGTACATCGTTACCGATAACGCGCCATAAATGAAAGAGCGCTACAGGGCACGTTACCGCGCGTTAATCTTAAGAAGGCGCGCAGGCATACAAGCACAGCAACAGAGCTGTAGCACAATGGTTACAACACTGACTGATGGTACAGGGGTCATGGGTTTGGTTCCCCAGTGGGCCTAATGTATAAGGCTGGCTGAGGCAGCACCCTTTACATTTAAGTAGTGATTGTTGAAGCATTTGACGTGTATTTTAATTAGTGCTGCCAGCAAACACACCCTCACGGTGGCATAACCTAAGGTGCCACATAAGGCACCCCATAACGCACTCCATAGGGCACATTATAAAGTGTACTGTCCGCCAAGGCACCCTATAATGTCCCCTATAGGACACCTTATAAGGCTGTGAACAAAGCCCTGGCTGGCTGCAGAAGGACTGCACGTCACCACACAAACTGTCTGCTGTGGTTACCAGGATAGGGTTAACCCACCCGTACCCATGATGCACTGCACATGTAAATCAGCAGTCGAGAGATGGGCACAAGATTGGGTATGCACCCCCACAGCACCTCGGCCTGGTAGGGGGAACAGACCTTGTGTGGCACTGCCACAGAGTAGCCACAGACAGTCACATTGTGCGGCTACTGTGCCCACTCAGAGGTTGAGGTGGGGTGCCCAGCACCAGGTCCACAGCACCTTTCATGGCTGACATACGCCATGCTGCAGGTCCCCAGCAGTGTGTGATAGGTAGTTCCGTTAGACACACCTAGGATACATCTGTGTCCTGCTGTATGTCTCGGTCATGTCTAGTCTTTATGGGCGATGATGCACCCAGAATAGTGCATATTCTGTGTTGGTGTCATGGTTGCCTGCTGTAGGTGGGGTGGGGGGGGGGGAGATGTATGGACCCATAGGCAGATCATGTACCACCACACAACCCACCCTCTGGGGCTCAGGGTGGGAAACAGGATCACCCACTAATAGATTCACAGTCTACCTCCCTGCAATGGTAGCAGTAGAGGGGACCATCAACCCCAGTCCTGCTGGGGAACAGACAGAGCGGTACACATCCATAACACAATAGCAGACAGATGGCAGGCCTGGAAAGGCTCAGCTGCCCCCCACCATTATCTGACATTCTCCAGCAGCAAGCCTCCATCCGCTGCACCCTGCAAGGTGTTCCAGCAAGACACATACTAGCTGCAGACAGTCTGCTAGCTAGTCCATAGTGCATGGTCCTGGAGAAAATGCATGTACCCAGAACGGGGATGTCAGCATACACACCAAGCAGATAGGTCAGTGATTGGGCCCCAAAAGAAAACCCATAAATATCACATGAGAGAAATGCTATATAGCACTATGGGGGAACCTAGCCATGCCATGGTCACTGCTCAGTCAGGGTGAGAGTGACCTCCCAGCAGGACATGCTATGGCCACCCTGTCCGTGCAGGTGGTGGCCAGGCACTACAATGTCCGAGCCATTGTCCTATGCCGTGTGCAGATGCATCCAGGCCAGGCCACCCTATCCAGGATATTCCCACGGTACCATGCTCCTCATTATGCACATTGGCAGGCCAATACTGGCAACAGTGCTAGCAGTGTGGGCTGTGGAGGGTGTTGGCAGCCACCACACACTGGATAGACAGACACACTCTCCCCACACCTATGCCAGCATTGTGCAACTATAGAGGTGTGGGCAGCCCAGGCCACCACACCAGTCCTGGGCACAGTGCAGGCATGGCTATGGTACGCAATACTGTGGGAGTCACTCCCCAGGTTGGTGAACACTGTCAGACACAAGACCTGTAGCACACTCCACAGACATCAGAAAGGTTGCTATGATGCAGCTCACTCAGAAAATTGTACGTAACCTAGGAATTGCTATCTGCCAGTAATCGTAGCAACCTTTTGATAGATGTGTACCATATTCCCAGGTTGAGGGTGGCATTACTAAGGTATGCAAGTGCTAGTATTGGGAGATGCACGCAGAGCCCAAAGTCCTGCCTCTCCAGGAGGCTTTGGATAATGGGGCCTATGGGTGCGGGTGTGTCTCCCCCTGTTGGCTGCTGCTTTACGGCAGAGGTTCCCAACTCCAGTCCTGCGGTGCCAAACACTGTTCGGGTTTTTATGCTGTCCCTCATGAATATGCATGAGATACATCTGCATACCATGGGGGTGGTGCATAGAAATGCAGCACAGTCATCTTTATCAGAGGCAGCATGGAACCGGAATGGTGTTTGGCCCTCCAGGACTGCATTTGGGAGACTCTGCTCTAGGTAATGTGCATGTTTATGGTGTCTGTGCTCTGTAGGATAAAATGTAGGTGTCTTGGGCATGTTTACGTCTTCTGCAATAAAGGTGCTGTCTGTATTAGCACGTTGTAGTAGTGGGTAAAATATGGGGACTGGGTTGGCAGGAACCACAGCTGGGACTTGAACCTGTGACCCTCTGCTTCTGAATACACTGGTTTTGTGCACTGCACCACCTTGTTGTCACAGAGTCATTATATTCCTTGGTGATACCATGACTGTTCATCAGACAGGGCCCGTCTGTTGCAGTACACGGCACCCACCTACACAGGGCTAGGCCACGGTCTGCTCTGAGCAGCTGCCACTGCCCCCTCCACCACCAGTACCCCTCAGCCACCATGCTGACATGCCCTTCCGCTGGTGGTGCTGGTGGTGCGCAGTCTCAGGCCATCCAGTGTGCAGGTAGGTGGCTGCCTATGGTGCGGGTTCTGGGGTAGGGGTGCCTGCATAGGCGTCCCCGCTCCCCCCAGCCCCGCCTGCCAATGTTCCATGCCCTTGGGGGTAGCTGTTGGGTATTATCCCCTGTGACACTGTGGGAAACACACTCATGCCCATGTTGGGCCTTCAGAAGTTGCTGTCTGGCTGCTCTGCTGTTTCAGCATTCGTATGGGCCACCTAGGCATCACCCTAGTCCGCACTGTGGCCCAGCTCCACCACAGCATGTGCCGCCTGCGGCCCTCTGTATCCCCTTCTCCGGCATCTGTCCAGTTGTCGTTCCGACATGCCCGCCCTGATGTTGCGGGACATGTGCATGCCATAGGAACCCTGTCCGATGGTGGGGAAAACCCTGAGCAGCACTATTTCACTGTGGGCTCATTCACCTTGTTTGGAGACGGAGTATAGACCCTTCCACAATTTATATCTTTTCTATGGGGCTTACTCGGGGGGGGAGGGGTTGATGTTTCTCATTGATACCACTATTGGCCAGCTTGTTTATGGGTTTTTTCCAGTTTGTTGGGGTCATTTTCAGTGTTTATGTGCCCTTTTGTTCTGTGCACATGTATCACACTTATCACTTTTTTTAGGTTTCCCTGCCTGGGCTGTACATTGCTGACACTGAAATGGTTTCTCTCCCCTGTAATGTGCATTTAACGGCAGGTTTTCAATCGCGTTTGGATTCAGCTCTTCAGATCAGCGCGTTAGTGTGAAGGGAGCCTCTCCCCGCCCACTCTCCGCCCACTGACCCCTTCTCTCCGCCCTCTCTCCACCTTCTGCGGTGTTTTACCGCGCCGCGGAGCTTTACGATCGTTAATGTTGGTTAACGCGTGTTATGTAACGTTAACGATCGTTAGCGCATCATAATGTGCGTTATGATGCGCTAACGATCGTTAATGTTACATAACGCGCGTTATGTAACGTTACCGCAGTTTAGTAAACATCCCCCTTTGTGTGTTTCCTAGTGCTTCCCTAGTTGGACAAGACTCTGGTGCGACCATATTTGCAGTATTGTGTGCAGCTCTGGAGACCAGAGAAGCAGGAGAAGCAGGATGCAGTCGGTGCAGAGGGTGGCTACTTAATGGTTAGAGATCTTTGTTATAAAGCATATGTGGATAGACTTAAAGATCTTAATATGTATACATTAGAGGAAAGGTGGGATAGAGGAGATATGATAGGGACGTTTAAATACCTCTGTGGCATAAATGCACAGGGGGAGACCCTCTTTCATTTGAAAGCTACCTCTGCTACATGGGGACATAGGATGAGGGTGAAAGGAGATAAACTCAGGAGTAATACATGGAAATATTTATTTATGGAAAGAGTGGTAGATGTGTGGAATAGTTTCCCAGTGAAGGTAGTGGAGACGAGGACAATATCCGAATTCAAGAAAGCATGAGACCAACACAGAAGATCTCTAAAGAATAAAAGGGAACTATTGTAGTGGATATGGAAGGGCAGACTAGATAGGCCATGTGGTCTTTTTCTGTCATTTTCTATGTTTCTATGTAAGCCCATCCAATCAGCCCATTTCCAGTCCTAGCCTCCCCCATTCAGTCCATTTCCAGTCCAAGCCCCTTTCAATCAGCCCATTTCCAGTCCTAGCCCCCTCCCCCTGAAGAGCACCATGCCTGTCTGACCAGCTTCAGAGGGAGCTGGGAAGGCCCAAGACTCTGGTTCATCTCTACGCAGCCGCAGAGTGAAGAGCAGCATTTTCCTTCACTCTGGTGCTTTGTTCTCATGCAGCCCGCTGGCACGCTGAGTACCGGGAAACAGGAAATGTCCTCTAACCTCCGGTGTGCCAGCAGGCTGCGCAAGAACACAGCGCTGGAGTGAAAGAAAATGCCTCTCTTCACTCTGGTGGCTGTGTAAAGGTGAGCTGGGGCCTCGGGTTCCCTGGCTCCCTCTCAAGCTGGCCCTGCAGACGATCAGGAGCTGAACAGCATGTATAGTGTGAAGTTGGTGCGGGACTCCCTGAAGCGTGGGGCCCTGTGCGAACAACATTCCAGCACAATAGATGGGCTGGCCCTGAACGCATGTTAGTTTTAGTTAAAAGGGCCCCTTAGATTGAAAACTTTCTAGATGTAGGAAGATACATACAGTACCTGAGTGTAACTCATTTTGAGCTACTCCTTGAAAAAGGCGTGAGCTAAATCCAAAATCCTTTCCTCTCCCTCACCTCTACCCCTAAAGGTGTAGTTAACTTCATTCCACATTAGAGCACGGTAAAACTATTGCTCCCTTTAGCAGCTTGGCTGCCTTTTTCCATATACCAAGAAAGTCCCTATAATTACCATTAATATTTGCCGGTTCACCTTTATAGTTAACACATGCAAAACCTTAACACAATTTAGTGAAGAAGCCTCAAAGTTTTTCGTGGATCTTTTAGGTAGAAATGAAGAATGGGACGTATGTATATTTGCAATGCAAGTTTACACTGATATTATTCATCTAATTGCCTGTCTTCTGTTTTGATCTATTCCTAATAAAGATTAACTTCATGTGACAACTGCTACAATACATCAGATTCTCAAGTAGACGTAGACTTGCATGAATCTCTAATATTAAGGCATCTGCTCATGCATCTCCTCCAAGGATATACAGTTATTTATGTTATTTATTTAAAATAGTTTGCACTATACAAAGTTCTAGGCAGAAACTTTAGGTCAATTGATGTTGGTCCCAAAGTCAACTGGTGCTACAGTGCAATGCCAGATCAAACAAAATTTGAGCCCTGGGCAAGACTTCCATTTGCTCTCCCTTCATTCCTATTCCCCACCCTTCCCCAAAGCACCTTATACTAGACCACGTCCCCCTTTGGAGCCTTTATGCTAGACAAAATCTCACTCCCAAGCTTCTTTGCTGGGTCAGATCATAGTGAAGCAGAGCAAAGAGGGAACAAAATGCCTGGATGACTAGGGAGAGGCATAACTAGAACTAAAAAGGAGTGACAACGCCTCTGTACAGGTTATTGATGATATCTCATCGGTAGTATTGTGCTCACTTCTGGAGGCCACATCTATCAAACGATAAAGACAGAGTGGTGCAGTCCAGAGGCAGGCTACTAAAATCGTACAGATTGTGCACCAAAAATTGTATGAGATAAGTCTTCAAGATCTAACAAATATTCCTTTGGTAAGTGGAGAGAAAGAAGCGATGTGTTATAGTGGTTCACGTATTTCACATGAACTGTATAAATAGGGCTTCTAGTCTTAGGGGTATGTTTACTAAACCGTCTTAATATGCGCTCTGTGATGTTATCGCGTGATAAGGTACCTTATCATGCGATAATGGCGCTTTTTCAGGTGCACAGTTACCTTATCACGTGATAACGCGCGCAGCGGCGCAAACGAGTGCTGAAGGCGGGGAAAGGCTCCCGGAGGGTGGAGGAAGGCTCCCCAGGAGCGGAGAGAAGGGGTCAATGGGCGGAGAGTGGGAAGGGAGAGGCTCTCTGCACACTAACGCTGTGAAATCCGAGGCTGAAAACTAACGCCAGTGAAACCCTGGCGTTAGAGCTGATTTAAAGGGAAGAGAAACCATTTCTGTCAGCAATGTAAAGCAAAATCAGGGAAACCAACAAAAAAGTGATAAGTGTGATACATGTGCACAGAACAAAAGTGCAAATAAACATTGAAAAGGACCCCAACAAATTATAAAAAAAAACATAACCAAGCTGGGCAATAGTGATATTAATGGGAAACATCGAAAAACACTCCCAAGAAAGCTCCAAAAAAAGGATATGAATTTTGGAAGGGTCTACGCTCCGTCCCCATACAAGGTGAATGATCCCACAGTGAAATAGCGCTGATCAGGGTTTCCCTCTCCATTGGACAGGTTTCCTATGGCGTGACCATGTTCCACAACAGCAGGGCGGGTATGTCGGAATGGGCAACTGGACAGATGCTGAGAAAGGGGACACAGAGGGCTGCAGACGGCACATGCTGTGCTGCAGCTGGGCCACAGTGCGGACTAGGGTGATGCCTAGGTGGCCCATAGGAATGCTGAAACAGTAGAGCAGCCAGACAGCAACTGATGAGGGCCCAGCATGGGCACGAGTGTGCTTCCCACAGTGCCACAGGGGATAGTACCCAGCAGGTACCCCCAAGGGCACAGAACATTGGCAGGCGGTGCTGGGGGGAAGCGTGGACATCTATGCAGGCACCCCTACCCCAGAACCTGCACCATAGGCAGCCGCCTACCCGCACAATGGATGGCCTGAGTCTGCGCTCCACCAGCACCACCAGCAGACGGGCATGTCAGCAGGGTGGCAGAGGGGTACTGGTGGTGGAGGGGGCAGTGGCAGCTACCCAGAGCAGACCGAGGCCTAGCCCTGTGTAGGTGGGTGCCATGCACTGCAACAGACAGGCCCTGTCTGATGAACAGTCATGGTATCCCCAGGGAATGCACTGTCTCTGTGGAAACACAGTGGTGCAGTGCACACAGCCAGTGTGTTCAGGAGCAGAAGGTCACAGGTTCAAGTCCCAGCTGTGGTTCCTGCCAACCCAGCCCTCATATTTTACCCACTACTACAACGTGCTAATACAGACAGAACCTGTAGTGCAGATGATGTAGACATGACCAAAACACCTATATTTTACCCTACAGAGCACAGACACCATAAACATGCGCATTACCTAGAGCAGAGTCTCCCAAATGCAGTCTTGGAGGGCCAAACACCATTCAGGTTCCATGCTGCCTCTAATAAATGTAGCTGTGCTGCATTGCTATGCACCGCCCCCATTGTATGCAGATGTATCTCATGCATATTCATTAGGGACAGCATGAAAACCCGAACAGTGTTTGGCCCTCCAGGACTGGAGTTGGGAACCTCTGCCCTAGAGCAGCGGCCAACAGGGGCAGACACACCCGCACCCACAGGCTCCATTATCCCAAGCCTCCTGGAGAGGCAGGATGTTGGGCCTTGCATGCATCTCCCCATACTAGCACTTGCATACCTTAGCAATGCCACCCTAAACATGGGAAAACTGTACACAGCTATGATAACTGGCAGATAGCAATTCCTACGTTAAGCACAATTGGCTGATTGAGCTGCATCATAGCAACCTTTCTGATGTCTGTGGAGTGTGCCTCAGGTCTGGTGTCTGACAGATGACCCCAACAGTATTCCGTACCATAGCCATGCCTGCACTGTGCCCAGGACTGGTGTGGTGGCCAGGGCTGCCAAACACCTCTATAGTTGCACAATGCTGGCATAGGTGTGTGGAGTGGGTGTCTGTCTATCCAGTGTGTGGTGGCTGCCAACACCCTCCACAGCCCACACTGCTAACACTATTGGCCTGCCAATGTGCATAATGAGGAGCAAGGTACTGTGGGAATAGCCTGGATAGGGTGGCCTGGACTGGCCGCATCTGCACAGGGCATAGGGCAATGGCTTGGACTTTGTAGTGCCTGGCCACCACCTGCACGGACAACGTGGCCACAGCATGTCCTGCTGGGAGGTCACTCTCACCCTGACTGAGCAGTGACCACGGCATGGCTAGGTTCCCCCATAGTGGTATATAGTATTTCTCTCATTTGATATTTTTGTGTCCCTTTTGGGACCCAATCACTGACTTTTCTGCTTGGTGTGTATGCTGACATCCCAGTTCTGGGTACACGCATTTCCTCCAGGACCACGTACTATGGACTAGCTAGCAGACTGTCTGCAGCTAGTATGTGTCTTCCTGGACCACCTTGCAGGGTGCAGTGACTTGAGGCTTGCTGCTGGAGAATGTCAGATAGTGGTGGGGGGGGGGCAGCTGTGCATTTCCAGGCCTACTGTCTGTCTGCTATTGCTTTATGGATGTGTACAGCTCTGCATTGCCTGCCCTGTAGGGTGTCTGTTCCCCAGCAGGTCTCGGTTTGATGGTCCCCTCTACTGCTACCATTGCAGGGAGGTAGAATGTGGATCTATTGGTGGATGATCCTGTTTCCCACCCTGAGCCCCAGAGAGTGGGTTGTGTGGTGGTACATAATCCGCCTATGGGTCCAAATACCCCCTTCACCATGGCACCAACACAGGATATGCACTATTCTGGGTGCACCATAGCCCATAAGGGCTAGACATGACTGAGAAATAATAAAGGACACAGATGTAACCTAGGTGTGCCTGCAGGAACTACCTAGCACACATAGTAGCACTGATGGGGACCTGCAGCATGGTGTATTTCAGCCATGAAAGGTGCTGTGGCTCTGGTGCTGGGCACCCCACCTCACCCTCAGGGTGAGCACAGTACCCGCACAATGTGACGGTCTGTGGCTACTCTGTGCCAGTACCACACACAGTCAGCTCCCCCTACCAGGCTGAGGTGCTGTGGGGGTGCATACCCCATCTTGTGCCTATCTGTCAACTGCTGATTTGCATGTGCAGTGCATCATGGGTACGGGTGGGTTAACCCTAGCCTGGTAACCACAGCAGACAGTTTGTGTGGTGACATGCAGTCCTTCTGCAGCCAGCCAGGGGTTTGTTAGCAGCTGTAGCCCACTGGTCACTTCACTGCCTGTGAAGCCAGAGGTCATGTGTTCAAACCCATGGTGGGGTTATTTCATAGGGCTGTCTGAGGCATTGTCTATTTTTAATGTACATTAGTGCTGCCAGCAAAAACACCCTCAGAGTACTGTAACCTTAAGGTGCCTCATAAGGCGCCCCATAGGGCGCCTTATAAGGCGCCCTATCAAACGTCTTATAAGGTGCCTTATAAGGTGTCCTATAGGGGACATTATAGGGTGCCTTGGCGGACAGTGCACTTTATAATGTGCCCTATGGAGTGCGTTATGGTGTGCCTTATGCGGCACCTTAGGTTACGCCACCGTGAGGGTGTGTTTGCTGGCAGCACTAATTAAAATAAAAGTAAAATGCCTCAAAAATCACTACCTAAATGTAAAGGGTGATGCTTCAGCCAGCTTTATGCATTAGGCACACTGGGGGATCAAACTCATAACCCCTGTATCATCAGTCAGTGTATTAACCACTGTACTACACCTCTGCTTCTAGGTTTGTATGTCTGCGTGCCTACTTAAGATTATCGCGCGTTAATGTGCTTAGCGGCGTTTCAGCCGATAATGTGCACAGTGTGCTTTATCACGCGATAATTCCGTTTTGCTACATTAAGACCGAAACGCCCACTCCTTTTATGGCATCCTGCACACTATCGCTGAGCGCACGTTAAGACTGCTTAGTAAACATACCCCTGAGGTGTTTATAAACTGTAAATTTAGGTGTTTATTTTCAAGACAATTTGGGGTTCTTTAAGGTCACAAAAAAATCAGGGCCTGATTTTCGAGGCTTTTACATGGGTAACTGCCCAACTGAAATTCGGGCCCTCAGTGTTTATAGGTGTTTTCATGCCATAGGTAGTATTGCTTGATACCTTTTCTGGTGGCATCAAAATATACATTTGTGCCACTTAGGAGTCGTCAGTGTGGAAAAGGCACAAAAGCTGAGTAGAGGAGGCAAGGCAGAGGAGGGGCAAGAGAGAACTAGAATTGTGTATTCCTGCTGCTTATCCAATAAACACTTATTTTCAGGTTTTAAGCATCAGGGTTGTTTTATTGGTGTTTATCAGTTAAAACCTAAAATCAGAAGCCTCATTTATAAATAGAAAGAAAATCTAGAGCAAGAGGTCATGATATCAAGCTGAAAAGGGATGGAATCAATTTAATTTGGACCGTCTTCATGTGGTGGGCGCAGATCTCTATTGGCAGGTGATGTCAGAGATGGATTATTGTATAAGCAGCTAGGCACAGCCTAAAGCCCAAATGCTTAGTAGGGCTCTGTCAGTTGTCTAGGATTGCCAACTGTCTGGCTTTTTTCAAGGATTCTACAGTTGTTTGCATTAATGTCTGAAAACCTGAAGGACTGCTAATATATCTGGACATTTTTCAGCGTTTAAAACCTCTATCTGCCTCTCCCCTGTATGAGTGAGTCTGCCCTACATGCCTCCAGTGTAATTTGGGTGGGTAGGATCCAGCCAATGGGAAAGCTGACGTGTGGGAGCATGAGAAACCGGCTCTAGTCGTAGGAAGAGAGGTGGCGAGCCAGGGGATCGTCCTGTGCTGCAGAAGTGAAGCACAACACCAGATGTGTATTTATGTGTGTGAAAAGCAAGAGTGTGTGTTTGTATCTTTCTTTGTTGGGGGGCCACATAAATAGAGTTTCCCTCTTGAAAATTTAGACTGAAGAAGGCTACTCCGACAAATTTTGTTAATTTCTATGTGATTGTGGTGTACCCCTCCCTTAAATCATACTGTATATTTATTCTGATTCTAAACTTTACCCCCTTGTATTTTACACCATTGGTCCGCTGCTGATCACTGGAAGTGGCGGCTTACAAATGTATACCAAATAAATAAATAAATGTACCTTTCTGCATACTAAATGGAAGGAAGTTTTCAGCCTGGGGAATTTACCCAAGTAACAATTTAATTACTTGGGCAAATTCTGTCTCTACTGGACACTTAAAATCTTTCTAGATTTGTACCTTGGACACATGACCTGCATATCTCACTCTTTGGCCTTTGCTCTCACTCTTTTGAGGGGCTCACCCTTGGCATTTCTGATTTATACCAGGCTCTCTCAGAACTGTCTCCATCTTAATGTGTCTAAAACAACTGCTATGTGGTTTACCTTTGGTGGTCTCCCTCCTGCAGTGGCCTTCGTCCTTTCTGGTTCACCTGTACCCATAGTTTCCTTTTTTCACTATTTAGGGGTGATTCTTGACTCTGGTTTAACTTTTCATGATCACATCTCATCACTCACATGACACTCTTTCTTCTATCTTCAACAGATCTGGGCCATTCACCCCTTCCTATCCACTGCTGCTTTGACCACCCTCCTGTTGTCTCTAGTTATGTCCTGCCTTGACTTCTGCAATCTTGCCTTCACCAGTCTTCCTCAGTCCCAATTACACCGCCTACAAATGATACAAAACACTGCTGCCAGACTCCTTTTTCATGCCTCCCGATGTGACCATATTTCACTGCTACTTATTCAGTTACACTGGCCCCCCATTGACTATTGCATCTGTTACAAGATTCTCACCCTCATCCATCACGCCATCTATACTCAGACCCCACAGTATTTATCTGATCTCCTACAGTTCCACACTCCAACCTGTAGCCTCCGCTCAGCTCACGTCAACCATTTACATCTGCCTTCCCCATCACATGCTCACTTACATTCCACCCGTCACTCTTCTGGGCCCTTCCCTGTGGCATTCTCTTCCCACCACCCTTTGTCTGGAAACAGTTTTCCCCAGATTCAAAGCACTACTGAAAACCCGCCTTCGATCTTCCCCCTACTTCTCCCTTGAGGCCCTCTCCCCCCCCCCCCCCCAGTAATTCCCTGCCTGCTTTGTAAGTATCCCTTGTCTCTGAGACTCTTTCTTGTCTCATACTGTAGTCCCACCCCCACCCCTGTAACCCCTGCCTGTTTTATAAACATTCTTCATCTCTCTGTCTCTTTCCTGTCCTACATTGTAGTTCCTTTTCCTTCTTGGCTTTAGCCATTTTCTGTTTATTTTGTATATTGTACACCATCCTGGGTTTGTTATGAAGGTGCGGTCTATCAAATAACTGAATAAACATAAGCATAAATTGTTGCTTGTTTGCATCCTGATGTGTCCCTGTTGATAACTGGAATATGTACTGATATGTAGGGACACATTGTGGTCTTTTCTGGGCCATAATTGGCAATGCCCATGCTATCTGCAGCGATATCCACCACAGGAATATCTGCAGTCTTCTGCAAATGACATGTATGTCCAGCTGTCAGGATATGCTTCTCACATTCCACGTGTTCTTTCAGTAGTCTAGGTGCACTTTGATAACCTTGTACTATTCAGGACATCCAACAGACGGGTGTACATAATCTCCTTTGCATGAACACAACTATTTTAGCTGTATGCATGTCTTGTTTGTATACAACACTGTCAGTGTAGCATCAGCCTCGGAGATGTATATTTTATCAGCAGAGGCGTGGCCACATGGAGACGGGCAGTATCAGACACATATAACATGTCCGAATACGGTGGGTGCAGGGATGACTAGACCGTTTACCCATGTCTGAGGCATGGGGCCAGCTGGATAGCACCTGCACGTGCCTGCTGAACATGTCTATCTTCATGATTCCAGACACGTGGCCACGTCCAGAACCGTGGATGCGGAATAAGGTTCAACAGAGGCAATATTTTGATTTAGATGTGTCTGTGGGCAGGACGTGCACGTTATGGATTTGGCCACAATGTCTCTATGTTTCTCACATGCCTCTCCCAAGCTGCTTTCTCTCCATTACTACTACTGGCTCTATTACCACACTCTGCTCCCCTTAAAAACAGGTCACAATTATATGTAAGAATACATTAATGGAGACTTTTCAAGACACACAAGAAAAGAGGTATTCTCACCACAGGGGTATAACATCACAAAACAGAAGTGCTGGTCCCAAAACCAACCAAATTAAATGGATAAAAAGTTTAATTACAGAAATATTTACAAAACTACACACATAAAATCTTGAATACTATACAAATAATTAAAATTCATAAAAAGCCCAACATGTTTTGGCCAAAGCCTCATCAGGGGCATATGTAAAACCAAAATAGTATGGTAAAAATAGTACAGTAAATACAGTATTGTTCAAGGCACAATCTAAAAAACAAACATAATCAATACAATTTAGTTCAAAGAGCATGGAGATGAAAACAAGCAAATAAATACTAAATGAAAAAATAAATGAAAATTAAAAGAATAAATAAAAAAAATATAAATAGTAAATAAATAGACAGACCTCACTTGGAGACATCACATCACGTCATTAGAACCAAAGGTTCATCAGAAAACGACCACCCTATAAGGAAAGACAAACATAACAAAAGCCTCAGCCTTAAACAACCTTATCTAAAGAAAAAATGCATATACTTCCTTGAGGGTGTCCTAACCTGTAATTCAAAACATAACTCAGCGCACAGGTCCCTTATTAAAACAATATGCCACAAATTCATCCACATCGGCCAAGAAAAGCTAAAAACAGCAACAAAAAGGAAAAGCCAAAAAATTACCCACAGCAAGATAAACCCTGCCAATATCTTTTAAGAGACAAGCCCAAAGCATAATATTATAACCAATCCAAAATACAAAGATACACTTGAGGGACTGCACCATATACTTAATAAGTCAAACAGAGCACTGAAAACACTGCACTCCTTATGCAATGTTATTCCTGAAAAACAACCAAAAAATGAAAAGACTGTAACTGTTTACCCAATTGAAAGACATGCTGAAAAGACTAAAACTTAAAGTGCTGACACCAGCCAGGGTATCATCCACACATACTGCCATCCAGATGCTGAACTGGTATACAAAGAGGGCAGTCAACCCCAGAAGTCACCTAAAAAATACATAATAATGCTGCCAAACATATAAAGTCATATATACTGTTTGCACTAAAGATGTTTTGCCAATATTTGTTTTTTAGATTGTGCCTCACATCATTGAACTATACATAAGAACATAAGATATGCCATACTGGGTCAGACCAAGGTCCATCAAGCCCAGTATCCTGTTTCCAACAGTGGCCAATCTAGGTCATACATACCTAGCAGTATCCCCAAAAGACACAGGTTCCACAATGCTTGTATTGGGTCAAGCATTGATATCCTGGGTATCTTTTTAATAATGGTTTATGGACCTTTCCTCCAGGAACTTGTCCAAACCTTTTTTAAACCCAGTTACACTAACAGCTCTTACTACATCCTCCGGTAACAAATTCCAGAGTTTGATTACACGTTGAGTGAAAAAATATTTTCTCTTATTTGTCTTAAATAGTTTACCCTGTAGCTTCATTACATGTCCCCTAGTCTTTCTATATTCTGATAGCGTAAACAATTGATCTACGTTTACCCGTTCCACTCCATTCATTAATTTATAGACCTCTATCATATCTCCCCTCAGCCGTCTCTTTTCCAGGTTAAAGAGCCCTAACCTTTTAAGCCTTTCTTCATAGGAGTATCCTTCCATCCCCTTTACCATTTTGGTGGCTCTTCTCTGAACCTTTTCTAATAACGCTATATCCTTTTTAAGATACGGCGACCAGAATTGCACGCAATATTCAAGGTGCAGTCTCACTATGGAACGATACAGAGGCATTATAATATCCTTTGTTTTATTTTCCATTCCTTTCCTTATGAAACCTAGGGGCATGCTTACTAAGCAGTCTTAACGTGCAGCCGGCGTTAGTGTGCAGGATGCCATATAAGGTAGTGGGCGTTCCGGTCTTAAGGTATCATTTAGGGTTATCGTGCGATAAGGTACTTTTCGTGCGATAGAGGGAGCTGTGGCACATTAATGCGCGTTAGCCTTAATTAGGTGCGCTGACCTACAAACACAGCAACAGAGGTGTAGCACAATGGTTAAAACATTGATTGATGAAACAGGGGTCATGAGTTAGATCCCCCAGTGGGCTTGATGAGTAAGGCTGTCTGAGGCATTACCCTTTACTTTAAATCAGTGCTGTCTGAGGCATTTTCTTTTTTAATTTAAATTAGTGCTGCCAGCAAACACACCCTCACAGTGCCGTAACCTAAGGTGCCGCATAAGGCGCCCTATAAGGCACTCCAGAGGGCACATTATAAAGTGCACTGTCCGCCAAGGCACCTTATAATGTTCCCTATAGGGTGCCTTATAAGGCGCCTTATAGGGCGCTTTATAGGGTGCCTTATAGAGCGCTTGAGAGGGCACCTTATGAGGCACCTTAAGACTACAGCACTGTGAGGGTGTTTTTGCTGGCAGCACTAATTTAAATTAAAAAAGAAAAAGCCTTAGACAGCCCTATCAAATAACCCCACTGTGGGATCAAACCCATGACCTCTGGCTCTACAGCAGTGAAGTAGCCAGTGGGCTACAGCTACTAGCAAACAGCTAGCTGGTTACAGAAGGACTGCAGGTCACCACACAAACTGTCTGCTGTGGTTACCAGGATAGGGTTAACCTACCCGTACCCATGATGCACTGCACATGCAAATCAGCAGTCTACAGATGATCACAAGATGGGGTATGCACGCCCACAGCACCTCGGCCTGATAGGGGGAACTGACCGTGTGCACCCCCACAGCACCTCAGCCTGGTAGGGGGTACTGACCGTGTGTGTTACTGGCACAGAGTAGCTACAGACCATCACATTGTGCAGGTACTGTGCTCACCCTGAGGGTGAGGTGGGGCACCCAGCACCAGGTCCACAGCACCTTTCATAGCTGAAATATGCCATGCTGCAGGTCCCCATCAGTGCTAATGTGTGAGTGATAGGTAGTTCCTGCAGACACACCTAGGATGCATCTGTGTCCATCTGTATTTCTCAGTCATGTTTAGCCCTTATGGGCTATGATGCATCCAGAATAGTGCCTATCCTGGGTTGGTACCATGGTCACATGATGTAGCGGGGCAGGGGGTGTGCTTGGACCCATAGACGGATTATGTACCACCCCCATCACCCAACACCCAACCCACCCCCTGTGGCTTAGGGTGGGAAATAGGATCTCCCACCAACAGATCCACATTCTACCTCCCTGCAATGGTGGCAGTAGAAGGGACCATCAACCCCAGTCTTGCTGGGGAACAGACACCGTACAGGGCAGGCAATGCTCAGCTGTCCCCCACCACTATCTGACATTCTCCAGCAGCAAGTCTCCAGTCACTGCACCCTGCAAGGTGTTCCAGCCAGACACATACTAGCTGCAGACAGTCTGCTAGCTAGTCCACAGTGCATATTCCTGAAGGAGATGCATGTACCCAGAACTGGGATGTCAGCATACAAACCAAGCAAATAAGGCAGTGATTAGGCCCCAAAAGAGAACCCATAAATATCACATGAGAAAAATGCTATATAGCACTATGGGGGAACCTAGCCATGCCATGGTCACTGCTCAGTCAGGGTGAGAGTGACCTCCCAGCAGGACATGCTGTGGCCACCCTGTTCATGCAGGTGGTGGCCGGGCACTACAATTTCTGAGCCATTGCCCTATGCCCTGTGAAGATGCATCCTGGCCAGGCCACCCTGTATGGGCTATACCCATGGTACCTTGCTCCTCATTATGCACATTGGCAGGCTGACACTGGCAACAGTGCAAGCAGTGTGGGCTGAGGAAGGTGTTGGCAGCCACCACACACTGGGTAGACAGACACACACTCCCACACCTATGCCAGCATTGTGTAATTATAGAGGCTTTTGGCAGCCCTGGCCACTGCACCAGTCCTGGGCACAGTGCAGGCATGGCTATGGTCCGCAATACTGTTGGGGTCACTCCCCAGGGTGGTAAACACTGTCAGACACCAGACCTGAAACACACTCCACAGACATCAGAGAGGTTGCTATGATACAGCTCAATGAGCAGATTGTGCTTAACCTAGGGATTGCTATCTGCCAGTAATCATAGCAACCTTTTGATATATGTGTACCGTATTCCCAGGTTTAGGGTGGCAGTGCTATGGTATGCAAGTGCTAGTACTGGGAGATGGTGCTACACGCAGGGCCCAACATCCTGCCTCTCCAGGAGGCTTTGGATAATGGAGCCTGTGGGTGTGGGTGTGGGTGTTTCTGCCCCTATTGGCCACTGCTCTAGGGCAGAGGTTCCCAACTCCAGTCCTGGTGGGCCAAACACTGTTCAGGTTTTCATGCTGTCCCTAATGAATATGCATGGTTACATCTGCATACCATGGGGGCGGTGCATAGAAATACAGCACAGGCATCTTTATTAGGGACAGCATGACGCCTGAATGGGGTTTGTCCCTCCAGGACTGCATTTGGGAAACTCTGCTCTAGGTATTGCACATGTCTATGGTGTCTGTGCTCTGTAGGGTAAAATATAGGCATTTCAGGCATGTTTATGTTATCTGCAATAAAGGTTCCCTCTTTATTACCACGGTTTAGTACTGGGTAAAATATGGGGACTGGGTTGGTGGGTGCCACAGCTGGGACTTGAACCTGTGACTTTCTGCTCCTGAACACACTGGCTGTGTGTACTGCACCACACTGTTGCCACAGGGACAGTGCATTCCCTGGGGATACCATGATTGTTCGTCAGACAGGGCCTGTCTGTTGCAGTGCATGGCACCCACCTAAACAGGACTAGGCCATGGTCTGCTGTGGGCAGCTGCCACTGCCCCCTCCACCACCAGTACCCCTCTGTCGCCATGCTGACATGCCCTTCTGCTGGTGGAGCTGGTGGTGCGCAGTCTCAGGTGATCCAGTGTGCTGGTAGGTGGCTGCCTATGGTGTGGGTTCTGGGGTAGGGGTGCCTGCATAGACGACCACGCTTCCCCCCAGCACCGCCTGCCAATGTTCTGTGCCCTTGGGGGTACCTGCTGGGTACTATCCCCTGTGACACTGTGGGAAACACACTCGTGCCCATGTTGGGCTCTCATCAGTTGCTGTCTGGCGGCTCTACTGTTTCAGCATTCCTATGGTCCATCTAGGCATCACCCTAGTCCGCACTGTGACCCAGTTGCACCACAGCATGTGCCGCCGGCAGCCCTCTGTTTCCCCTTTTCCAGCATCTGTCCAGTTGCCCATTCCGACATGACCACCCTGCTGTTGTGGGACATGTGCATGCCATAGGAAACCTGTCCAACAGAAAGGGAAAACCCTGATCAGCGCTATTTCACTGTGGGATCATTCACCTTGTATGGGGACAGAGCACAGCCCCTTCCAAAATTGATATCCTTTTTGTGGAGCTTTCCCGGTAGTGTTTTTTGATGTTTCCCATTAATATCACTATTGCCCGGCTTGGTTATGTTTTTTTTCCAGTTTGTTCAGGTCATTTTCAATGTTTATTTGCCCTTTTGTTCCGTGCACATGTATCACACTTATCACTTTTTGTAGGTTTCCCTGGCTTTGCTGTACATTGCTGACGGAAATGGTTTCTCTTCCCTTTAAATCTGCTCTAACGCGAGTGTTTCACTCGCGTTAGTTTTCAGCCCAGGAATCCACAGCGTTAGTGTGCAGGGAGCCTCTCCCCTCCCACTCTACACCCATTGACCCTCTCTCTCTGGCCCTGTGGAGCCTTCCTCCGCCCTCCTGCAGCTTTTCTCCGCCTTCAGCGCTTGTTTGCACCGCTGCGCGTGTTAAGGTGCGATCTCATATTTCAGTTCTTTCAACACTTTTGGATGTATACCATCCGGTCCAGGTGATTTGCTACTATTCAGTTTATCAAATAGTTGTAATACATCTTCCCGGTGTAGCGATATTTCTCTCAATTCCTCTGCAGTATCAACTTTAAATACCACTTCAGTCTTGAGTAACATCCCTACATCTTCCTCAGTAAAGACTGAAGCAAAGAATTCATTCAGTCTCTCCGCTATAGCCTTGTCTCCTTTTATTGCCCCTTTTACCCCTCTGTCATATAATGGTCCAATTGACTCTCTCACAGGCCTTTTGCTACGAATGTACTTGAAAAAGTCTTTATTTCGTGTTTTTGCTTCCGTAGCAAGTTTCTTCTCAAATTCTCGCTTTGCCTGCCTTATCAATACTTTGCAGTTAACTTGCCAGTGCGTGTGCTGTTTCCAGTTTTCGTCATTTGGCTCTTTTTTCCATTTCCTGAAAGATGCTTTTTTGGCAGCAACAGCCTCTCTGACCTCACCTTTAAACCATGCTGGCAGTTTTTTGGACTTTCTTCCACTTTTCTTAATGTGTGGAATACAGCTGGTCTGGGCTTCCAGGATAGTATTTTTAAACAACACCCAAGCTTGATGTAAGTCTTTAACCTTTGCAACCGCTCCTTTTAGTTTTTTCTTAACTATATTCCTCATTTTATCATAGTCTCCCTTTCGAAAGTTAAAAGGTAGTACTGTGGATTTCTTTACTATCCCTCCTCCACTAATTAAATCAAACACGATCATGCTATGATCACTATTGCCAAGTGGTCCCAACACCCTTATTTCTTGCACCAGATCTGGTGTTCCACTAAGGACTAGGTCCAGTATGGCTTCCCCTCTGGTCGGTTCATGAACCAGCTGCTCCAAGAAGCAGTCATTTCTTTCATCGGGAAACTTTATCTCCCTAGCATGTCCTGCCGTGACACTGACCCAGTCGATACCGGGGTAATTTAAATCACCCATTATTACTACTCTGCTGTAACTTTTGTTAGCTTCCTTGTTCTCTTTAAGCATTTCATCATCCATTTGTTCATTCTGGCCAGGCGGTCGATAGTACACCCCCACTGCCATCACCTTCCCCTTCATACATGGAATTTCAATCCATAGAGATTCTACAGCAAATTTTGTTTCCTGCAAAACTTTAATCCTTTCTGACTCAATGCCCTCTCTAACATAGAGTGCAACCCCTCCTCCAATTTGATCAGTTCTATCACTACGATATAGTTTGTATCCAGGTATCACAGTGTCCCACTGGTTATCCTCCTTCCACCATGTCTCTGAGATTGCAGTCATATCTAACCTCTCATTTAGTGCTATATATTCTAACTCTCCCATCTTATTGTTTAGACTTCTAGCATTTGCATACAAGCATTTCAGAGACTGTATTTTATTAATATTAATCTGGCTATTGGTAGGCATGGGTAATTTGGAATCTTTACGCTCTGTCTGCACCATACTCAAGGGCATATGGGCTACTTTACTCCTTTTTGGAACCTCACTGCTTTCGGTAGTATCCTTCAAGGATACCTTCTTCCGAACCATGCACTCTTGGGCGACTGTCGGCTTTCCCCTATTTTCTAGTTTAAAAGCTTCTCTATCTCCTTTTTAAAGGTTAATGCCAGCAGTCTGGTTCCATCCTGGTTAAGGTGAAGCCCATCCCTTCGGAAGAGCCCCTCCTTTCCCCAGAATGTTCCCCAGTTCCTAACAAATCCAAAACCCTCATCCTTGCACCATCGTGTCATCCACGCATTGAGACTCCGGAGCTCTGCCTGCCTTTTGGGTCCTGCACGTGGAACAGGAAGCATTTCGGAGAACGCTACCCTGGAAGTTCTGGATTTCAACTTCCTACCTAAAAGCTTAAATTTAGCCTCCAGAAATTCCCTACCACATTTTCCTATGTCATTGGTACCGATATGTACCAAGACAGCAGACTCCTCCCCAGCACTATCTAAGATCCTATCTAGGCGGCGCATGAGGTCTGCTACCTTCGCACCAGGCAGGCATGTTACAAGGCGATCCTCACGTCCACCAGCCACCCAGCTATCTACATGCCTAATGATCGAATCACCGACTATAACAGCTGTCCTAATCCTCTCCTCATGGGCACATGGCCCTGGAGAAACGTCCTCGGTGCGAGAGGGTTTTACATCACCTGGAGGACAGGTCCTAGTTACAGGATCATGTCCTGCCACACCAGGGTGATGCTCTCCTGTCACGTGACCTCTCTCCTCCATGGCAACAGGATGCTGCCAGATTGGAGGTGGGACTTCAGGACTCAGAGTGAGCTCCAGAGTGAGTACAAGTAAATGGAGCTCACTCTGAGGAGAAGGATGTTACCAGTGGTGTGCCCCAGGGATCTGTCCTTGGTCCGATTCTTTTTAACATCTTTGTTAGTGATATAGCGGAAGGGCTGTCGAGTAAGGTTTGCCTCCTTGCGGATGATACCAAAATCTGCAACAGAGTAGACACCCAGGAAGGTGTAGATAACATGAGGAGGGATCTAGCTAAGCTTGAAGAATGGTCTAGAATTTGGCAGCTGGGATTTAATGTTAAAAAATGTAAGGTCATGCATTTGGGCTGCAGCAATCCAAGGGAGCAATACAGTAGAGGAGGTGAAGTACTTTTGTCCACTAAAGAAGAGCGGGACCTAGGCGTGGTTGTGTCTGATGATCTTAAAGTAGCTAAACAGGTAGAAAAGGCGACGGCAAAAGCTAGAAGGATGCTTGGGTGCATACGGAGAGGAATGGCTAGCAGAAAAAAGGAGGTGATAATGCCTCTGTATAAGTCTTTGGTGCGACCTCATTTGGAGTATGGTGTGCAATTCTGGAGACCGCACCTTCAAAAGGATGTGAACAGGATAGAGTCGGTGCAGAGGGTTGCTACTAAAATGATTAATGGGCTTCATTATAAAGCATATGAGGACAGACTTAAGGATCTTAATATGTACACCTTAGAGGAAAGGCGGGATAGAGGTGATATGATTGAGATGTTTAAATACCTCCGTGGCATAAATGTTCAGGGAGAGAGCCTCTTTCAATTGAAAGCAAGTTCTGCTACGAGGGGACATGGGATGAGGGTGAAGGGAGATAGATTCAGGAGTGATATGCGGAAATATTTCTTTACGGAAAGAGTAGTGGATCCGTGGAATAGTCTCCCAGTGGAGGTGGTGGAGAAGAGGACAGTAACTGAATTCAAAAAAGCATGGGACCAACACAGAGGATCTCTAAAGGTAAAAAGTGGACTGTTGTAGTTGTAGTTATGGAAGGACAGACTAGATGGGCCTTGTGGTCTTTTTCTGTCGTCATGTTTCTAAGTTTCTATATCCCTGTAGGTCTCGTCCATGTACTTCTCTGTCTTTCTTATGTCTTCCAGGTCTGCTACTCTAGCCTCTAGAGAACGGACTTGTTCCCTGAGAGCAAAGAGCTCCTTGCACTTAGTGCATATGTAAGACCTCTCACCAACTGGGAGAAAATCATACATGTGACACTCAATGCAAAAGACTGGAAAGCCCCCATCTCGCTGCTGGACTGTTGTCTGCATCTTAGTTTAAAGCTTGTGTTTAGGTCTTTAAATTCTGTATTTACTAAGAGTTGGTGTAGGTGCTTATACTAATAAAAGTGTATCTAATACCTCCGATATACCTTGTTCACCTGAAGCTTAAGTAATCTCAGGTCCTCAATGTATGACTGATTTGGATAAAGAGCTGCACCTGAGAGCAGCCCCTTTCCTCTAAGATGTGTAAGTACCTATAAAGCTACAATTACCCCAGGGGTGGGTAGGTGTTGGGGAGGGAGGGAGAGAAATAAGACCTATTAAAAGAAGAGGGCTGTTACAAGGTACCCTGTCCTGTACCCTCAGCAGGGGGGGGGGAGGGGTATAGTCCCTCAGGTAGGCTAGAGCAGGAAAAATCTTTAAAACGCAGTAGGTTCTGGGGACAGAGCAGGGAGAGATATTTAATTTAAAGTAACAGTTAACCTGGGTACCATACAAAAGCCAGTTAGTTGAGAGAGGCAAGGTAAGTTATACAGCTGAGAAGCTGAAGTGCAAAACTATAGGGAACAGGGAGTTGAAGTAGCACACCAATAAGACAACAGTAAATAATCAAATAGACAGCTAGAACTCACAGCAAAGTTGTCACAGGAGTTAAATATCTACCTCTCTAGCAGAGCACTGTGAGAGCACTGCTCTTCCCAGAGCAGAGAGAGGCAAACAGAACTATGCACACATGAGAAGAGGAGACAGGAAGAAGGCTATACAATACCTCAGCAGGGGGGAGGGGGGTAGTCCCTCAGGTAGGCTAGAGCAGGAAAAAAAGTTTAAAACGCAGTAGGTTCTGGGGACAGAGCAGGGAGAGATATTTAATTTAAAGTAACAGTTAACCTGGCTACCACACAAAAGCCAGTTAGTTGAGAGAGGCAAGGTAAGTTATACAGCTGAGAAGCTGAAGTGCAAAACTATAGGGAACAGGGAGGTGAAGTAGCACACCAATAAGACAACAGTAAATAATCAAATAGACAGCTAGAACTCACAGCAAAGTTGTCTACTGCAATACTGTCTACTGTACTATTTTTTACCATACTATTTTGTTGAACACATGTCCCTGGCGCAGGCTTTGGCCAAAACATGTTGCGCTTTTTATGAATTGTAATTATTTGTATGGTATTTATGGTTTTATGTGTGTATTTATGTAAATATTTCTGTAATAAATCCATTTGTCCATTTTATTTAGTTGTTTTTTTTGTGACCGCCACTTCTGTTTTGTGACATTTTCAAGACAACATAGGTATTTGTAAAGTCCAAAGGTACTTTAATTCATAGACATTTCACCAGTCCCTAAAGGGAAAGATGGCAAGTGCTTTTCTAAAATAGCCATGAGAAAAAGTACCCACAGAGATATGCATCTGCTGTTGCTTTCTTTTCAAACCAAATTTTGGATATACAAATCTACATACATTGTGGTATCCCCACACTCAGGAATGCCTTCAGCTCAGAGAGACTCAAAGCTTACATGGTTTCATAATGCACATGTTTTACCCATCTACAGGATGGACAGTTTTCCAGCAGCTAATTTACGTGGGTAGTGGCCATCTAGCCGCAAACATGGCTTTTCAGAATTGCTCTCTAAAAATATAGGGGTTGATAATGAAATCTGCTTATGAGGTCAGCATTGGACCTGACTGCATAAGTATTTTTTTAAAATGCCAGTCCAATATATGGATACATTTTGGCCGTATAAATTGTTATATGACCAAAATGTATTGTTGTATTTTGAGGAGGGGTCAAAGGTATTGCAAGTACAGGCCTTCATTTATCTATATAGCAATGTTTATTCAACTACTCTGCGGTTAACTTTATCCATATATTTTGCTGCAGAATTAGCAGGGATAAATTATTTTCAGCAGTAGTAAGATATATGGATATGTCTTTAAAAATCCGCATAAAGATATGCAGATAACTTGATATATAGAAAATGCATAATGTGAAGGCACATATTAGAGATAGTACATGGAGATCAAACTTGAGATGTCGAAGTTGCGACATACACAAGACTCTGTGGAGTGTACGTGTATTTTGCTGAATTGTGGAGCTGGAATAACCATTTTGCAATCTACATATGGCAAAAATCAACAGGGGAAACTTGACAGCTTCCACATATCAACGCTGGCACGTACACACGTAGGTCAGTCATTTTGCAAACCAATTAATTACAGATGCTGCTAACGCTATCTAATTTCTACTTGGTGGGGAAAATAAACAACGGGGGATTAAATATCCTTAATCCCTCCTGTAAAGGGCTGGTTGAGAAGGGCACTTTATACAAACCTATAAATCCTGACATGGACAATTGCAGTCATGCATATGTATTCCCTATGGGGGTCTTCTGATCCTCGTTTAGCAGGTCTGGATGCCCGATCCAGATGTCCAGACCCACTAAACACCCGGATCGCACTGGCGGGAACAGAGCTCCCAGCACGTATAGCCAACTTGTGGGGGAGCTGTGTTTGGAGGGGGTGTTCCCGGGGAGGGGCAAGGGCAGGGAGTGACGTATATGGCTGATTCCGAAGTCGGCCATTTAAACAGGGGATGCCACATCTGGGATGGAAACCAAGGTAAGGGATGCAGGGGATGCATGGAAGGCCTGATTGGGGATCGGGCAGTAAGGAAAGAAGATAGTGAGGTTCGGCCGGTGATTGCAGCTCCTGCATGGAGCTGCGGTGGCATGGCAACAGGATGCCATGCCACCGCTGCTGCATGCAGGAGCCTGGCTGAGCTAGCCAGGGAAATGGCTGGATATTCAGGGTGCCTGGATGTCCACTCACTGTGCTGCGATTCTGTTCCCACGGGGACACCAAGCCCCGACGGGAGCAGAATCGGGTGCATCTCCAGGCCATCCGGATGTCCAGATGGCCCGGAGACCCACAACTTCGACTGGGCCGCCACATGAAAGGGAAATACATATGTAGAGTTTTGGCTCACCCAGCCCACTCCCTAACCACACCCCCGACACATCTCCTTGCATTGACTATCCCTGTATAAAGTCATTCCTTTCTAAAGTCATCATTTACACTTGGATGCCACCTCCATTTATCTTTGCTTAATTTTTTTTCTCATTGTGATATTCTGCCTCTCTTCTGCTTCCTTCTTATCACTACTACTTTCCCCACTCTATTTTACTTTTGCTTCTATATGCCTTCCTCTTTCTTCATTTCTCCCTTTCTGTCAGATGGACACACATCACACATTAAGTAAAGTTAAGACGTGATAAGTGCTACAATGGCCTATAGAAACGAATGGGTAGTGGCAGCACTTAACACGCGTTAACCTTTAGTAAAGATGCCCTTTGATTTTTAGGCATATAGATAGCTGGGTGGCTGGTGGATGTGAGGATCGCCTGGTAACATGCCTGCCTGGTGTGAAGGTAGTGGACCTCATGTGCCACCAAGACAAGGTTTTTAGATAGTGCTGGGGAGGAGTCTGCTGTCTTGGTACATGTTGGTACCAGTGACATAGGAAAGTGTGGGAGGGAGGTTCTAGAGGACAAATTTAGGATTTTTAGACAGGAAGTTGAAATCCAGAACTTCAGGGTAGCATTCTCCTAAATGCTTCCGATTCCATGTGCAGGACACAAAAGGCAGGCAGAGTTCCGGAGTCTCAATGCATGGATGAGACAATGGTACAAAGAAGAGAGTTTTGGATTTGTTAGGAACTGGGCAACATTCTGGGGCAGGGAGGGGCTTTTCCGAAAGGATGGGCTCCACCTTAACTGGGATGGAACTAGGCTGCTGGCATTAACTTTATAAAAAGAGACAGAGCAGCTTTTAAACTAGATAATAGGAAGGGAGGAGTGGCCTAGTTGTTGGGGCAAGTTACCTCAGGCCAGAAGGTTGGAGGTTCAAATCCCACTAGAGGACAGCAACCTTGGGCCAGAAGGACTGGGGTTTCTAGCCCCACAGGTGCTCCTTGTGGTCTTGGGCAAGCCACTTAACCCTCCATTGCCCATGTTCCCTGTAAGTATTAGTGTCTGTGTCTCACATCCCCTCATGTTAAATGTATCCCCCAATTGTGTTGTGGCCACTTTTTTTGAAGGATAAAGTAGTATACAAAACTGTCTTAATAAATAATAGTGAAAAGCCAACAGTCATGCAAGAATGCATTGTTCAGAAGGATGTATCTTTTAAGGATACCAGCAAAGGAAAAGAAGTTAGGGCATCCCAACAGAGAGGTTTCCAATAAAGATAAAGTAACACAGATGCCCTGAAGTACAGAGCTGAAAGATTCCAAATTACCCCACAGGTCCTTAACTGGCCAGACAAACAACACTATCTTACAGGAGCATCAGATAAGCACCTAGTATTTTCCAAGCTTCATAACACTCCTGAAAGAAAAAGAAAGCTTAACTGGAGGACAATAAATAACATCAGCACACACAGTGCTCCAAAACTTATCTTCAGTCGCCAACTCTTCAGATGGAACAGTAGCCTAATAAAGATCTTTGTTTCACCGGAACTCCGGCTTTTTCAGGTGCATGACTACAAACAATCTAAATGAAAAAATCTACAGTACATTATGTAAAATCACTTATCATTTGTCGGAAAGGACAACCAAGTATAGAGGAAACATGACGCTAACCGTTGTGGCTCGTCCTTTTTAATTTTTAATTAAGCAAAAGCTCTATTTTATTATAAAAAAACAGCAACACTTAGCTACAAAGTAGGCTGCTCCAGTAACGCCTGAATCAACAGTAGCACAAAGAACGAACGACGTGTCACGTTTCAGGGTGAATAAAATGAATCCCCCTGCTTCAGGTCACGTCCACTTGTGCGTTGTGAAATCCACTTGTGCGTTGTGAAGTCCACTTGTGCGTTTTTTCATATAAACTGGTTGGACGGTAATTTTTCAATCCAGGTCTTTTTTTGATGATGTTCACTTTTTGACTGGGTTATAGGTATTTTTGATTTGTTGGTATAAACAATCTAATGCAAATCACTCCAGCAGCAAAGTCACAATTTACCACCAATAAACCCTCCATGAATGTTTATGTTTTATGTTTATTGGGGTGCTTAATAGACCGCCCATCACAACAGCGTCTGAGCGGTTTACAAAATACATTAAAAAAAAGCTGCTTAGAAAAAGAAAAGAACACCAATTATATTATAGGATAGGAGAGAGGAGGTTAGAAATTATAGAGAGAGAGCAGGAGTGAGGCAGGTTGATGAGTATCACTGGGGAAGTGGAGAAAGAGGGAAGGGGGTGGGGGAAGGTCAAAAGCTAGGCAAAAGAGGTGTGTTTTTAGGTTTGCTTTAAAAGTTTTGAAGGATGGCTGTAGGCGGAGGTCTGGGGGGAGCGAGTTCCAGAAACGGGGGCCAAGGAAGTAAAAAGCAGAGGAACGAGTAGATTCTAGGTGAGCTTGGGTTGGGGAGGGTAGGGTCATACAGTTCACATGGATGGTGCGGAGGGAACGGTGGGGAGTGTGGAGGTGGACCAAATCAGCGAGATAGAGGGGGGTGCCAGTGTGAATAGACTTATGAACAAAGATGAGGAATTTGTATTGTTTACGAAAAGGAAGCCAATGCAGATGAATAAGGAGGGGGGTGATGTGGTCGAAGCGGGAGGAGCAGATAAGGATACAGGCGGCAGTGTTATGGACTCACTGTAGACGTTGAAGCTGAGATTGGGGGAGGACGGCCAGGGCAACATTACAGTAATCTAGGCGGGAAACAATAAGAGAAAGGAGAAGGGTGGTCATAGAGGAGAGAGAGAGAAAGAAAGGGGCGAACAGAACAAAGTTGTCTTAGAGTGAGGAAACAGCTCCCCCTTCCTCCTCAGCACAGCCAATTAGCCTGTTCCACCGGCTGTAAAACCACTGCTGCAGGGGGCGCGCAGGAGAGTCAGCGATCCCGATGGGGGTGAGAGCGGGGGCTCCCCCTTCCTCCTCAGCACAGCCAATTAGCCTGTTCCACCGGCTGTAAAACCGCCACTGCAGGGGGCGCGCAGGAGAGTCAGCGATCACGATGGGGGTGAGAGCGGGAGCTCCCCCTTCCTCCTCAGCACAGCCAATTAGCCTGTTCCACCGGCTGTAAAACCGCCGCTGCAGGGGGCACGCAGGAGAGTCAGTGATCCCGATGGGGGTGAGAGTGGGAGCTCCCCCTTCCTCCTCAGCACAGCCAATTAGCCTGTTCTACCGGCTGTAAAACCGCCGCTGCAGGGGGCGCGCAGGAGAGTCAGCGATCCCGATGGGGGTGAGAGCGGGAGCTCCCCCTTCCTCCTCAGCACAGCCAATTTGCCTGTTCCACCGGCTGTAAAACCGCCGCTGCAGGGGGCATGCCCACGCCTTGCGGGCCCGCGCCTGAGGGCCTTGCCAGAGGGCCCTTTGGCGTGGCCCTTAGGCGTTGGACCGTGGCAAATCACATGGATTTCATGGACTGGATCGTGGTGCCTGCATCCATGGTAACCAGCTGTCTCTATTCTTCTCCTTTTATCTGTTTACCTGTTTCTGTCTTCTATTCTGTCCTATCTTATAATGGCGTTCTTTTCCTATTTCCTCAAATGATATAGTATTGTAAACCGCTTTAATGCCTTCTGGCCTAAGCGGTATATCAAATGAAATAAACATAAACATAAACAGAAGAGATATGGGCTTTGAAGGACAGTGAGGAATCAAGAATCATGCCAAAATAGCGCCGAGAGGTTACGATAGGGATCGGGGAGGAAGAGAGCAGAGGAGTGAGGGGAGGGGCAGGATTACCGGCAGTAAACCAAATGGCTGAGGTTTTGGAAAGGTTGATGTGTAAGAAATTAGAGGAAAGCCAGGATGCCACAGAAGAGAGACAGTCGTTAAGAGGAGTGATATCAGGGGTAGCTGAGTCAGTGTGATGGAGAAGAAAGATGTCAATCAGCATAATAGTGGGCAGAGATGCCGTGCTGCTGAACCAAGAGAGTGAGAGGAGCTAGGAAGATGTTGAACAAGAGGGGTGCGAGGACAGACCCTTGAGGGACACCACAAGGGAGGGGGGTGGAGAGGGAAGAAAGAGAACCAGAGGAAACTGAAAAGGACCGGCCGTAAAGAAAAGAGTGAAACCAGCGAAGAATGGTGCCGGCAAAGCCGGCATCGCGTAGACGTGAGGGGAGAGTGTGGTGGTCAACAAGGTCAAATGCAGCAGAAAGATCAAAGAAGACAGCAAGGGTGAAAGAACTGCGATTGTGGGCAGTGTGCAATTCATTTAGGAGAGAAAGAAGGACAGACTCCGTGCTATGACCGGGGCGGAAACTGGATTGCTGTGGGTGTAAGGTGAGGGAGGCTTCGAGGTGGGAAGACAGTTGAGTGAAGACGTGTTTTTCTAGAAGCTTGGAAAGAAAGGGGAGATTGGAGATGGGACGCCAACTAGAGATGGAGGAGGGATCTAGAGACCCCTTTTTTAGAATAGGGTGGATAATAGTGTGCTTCCAGGGGGTGGGGAAGACACCGGAGGAAAGACCAGTATTAAGGATAGAGAGAATGTGAGGGGAGAGGGCCAAAGAGGAATCTAGGAGCCAGTGAGATGGAATGGGGTCAGAAGAACAAAAGGTTTTGCGACCAGAGTTGAAAGTCTTGGAAAGGGTGAAAGTAGAAATGGGCTAAAAAAAAGACCAACGGTGGGAAAGGGAAGGGACGGAAAGGGGAGAGGGTGAAGGGGGAGAAGAAGGAGGGGTGGATGCTGAGACTTGGGGGGGAGGAGGGAGGGGGGGAGGACAGGAGGGAAAAGAAAGGCGGAGGGAAAGGACTTTAGAAGAGAAATGCGTTGTCAAGGAGGCAAGATCGGGAATGACCGGTGGGGGGGGGGGGGGCGGGGGGGAGTAGAGGAGGAGTGAGGAGCAGACAGAGCATGGAGAACAGAATATAGCTGGCGGGAGGAATTTGCAGAAGTGGAGATAAGAGAGGAAAAATAGTTCTTTTTGGCAGCATGAAGAAGGATGTGATATTGGTGATGGCAGGCACGAAAGCGATCCAGAAAAGGGGGGGTGGGGAAAGGGGTGCTTATGCCAAAGCCTTTCAGCATGGCGGAGATGTCTACGATGAAGGGAGAGGCCGGGGTGAAACCAAGGATAGTGACGAAGGTGACGAGGGCTGGGACTGGGCTGAAGGGGAGCTAGATTATCGAGGGCGGTTGAGAGAGCGCTGTTCTTCCAGGTGCAATCAAAGAGAAGTTCAGGCAGAACACTCCACCCACATACTCTAAATAACTAGAACAAAGGTAATCTCAAAATATATGTCAATCAATCTTATTGTTAAGCCTCTCAGGTTCCATTGCATGAAGCTCAAAAATCCATCTCTGTTCTCGTTGAAGTAACACCTTTCCTCGATTCCCCCCCCCCCCCCCGGAGTAGTGCTGGAACATGGTCAATAATTACACAGCTCAACTCAGCAAAAGTATGTTGAAACTGTACATAGTGTTCAACCAGTGGCGTTTCAGCCCGCTGTTTAGAAAGGCTATACTTGTGTTCTGACAGTCACATCGTAATTGCCTAATGGTTTTGCCCACATAAATCTTCTAGGCAGGGACACTTTATCAAATATACCACATTCTGTGAAATACAGTTAGTAGCAAATTTCAAACATACAGGCTTTACAGTAAAGGAAATTATATCAATGTTAATCATCATAAAGCAAAAAAGGCAATGTCCACAGGATGTATGGCTACCCAATCCTAACTGTATCGCCTTGGTACAGCTGGACACAAAGCATCCCGCAGATTCCTACCATGGCTATATGTAATCCGTGATCTCAGCTTGGAAAAAAGAGGGTGCACAGGTAATACTGCCCAATGTTTCCTAATAACTCCAGCTATTTTTGATGCCAGAAAAGAATATTGAAACACAGGTAAGATATTCTGAGGAATCCTTATTACCTGGAAACTGCAAAGATTCCAAGAGCCATTCCCAATGCCAATGGTTATCCAAAGCTCTTTTATAAGCTTTATGGAGCACTATACATGGATATCCTCGATCCTGAAATTTGGCTACCATTACTGTAGCCTGTTTCCAATACTCTGCCCTTGAAGAACAACCATGCCTACACCGTAATAGCTGTGAAAATGGCAAACTATTCTTCAATGGAACTGGATGAAAGCTGCCATATTGCAATAATGTGCTTCTATCTGTAGGTTTTGAAAATAAAGTTGTCTCAAACAATACAGAGGTCTTCATAACCATTACATCCAAAAAGGATATTGGAGACTCATTGTATATCATCTCAAAATGAATTGCAGGATTGCATCCATTCAAAAACTCAAAGAACTTTTGTAAATCTTCTCTTGTCCCCTTCCACAGAAGAAAAATATCGATATATTGATGCCACTCAAGGACATCTCCCATAAACACTGAAGAGTAGACATATTGCTCTTCATATTTATGCATATATAGATTAGCCAAAGAAGGGGCAAACATTGCTCCCATCGCAGTACCTGAAATTTGCTGAAAATAATCGCTCTTTATACATGAAATTTTCCTTCAAAGCTATTGCTGCTAGTTGAATTTAAAAAAAGTTGGAACTCTATGAGGGCGAGACCTACTAGTCCAAATTTAATAGCTGGAGCTGTTAATAAATGTTGGACAGTATTATCTGTGCACCCTCTTTTTTTCAAGCAGAGACCTTCGAATTTCCCGGATAAGGCCCTTACATGGTAACTAAGGAAGTCCATCTAGTCTGCCCAGCAATGGTGGCAAGAGAAGGTGCATCTACCGCTCCATGCAGGTCACTATTCCACATGCCTATGTTTAGAGGCGTACCCACTGCTTCGTGCAGGTCACCACTATTGTTGAGATATAAGAGATAGTTAAGTTTATTTTGATTTTATCCTGTTGTTATAAAGGGGTCTATTGTGTCTGTCCCATGCCATTTTGAATTCTGTCACTGCATTTGCCCCCACCACTTCCATCGGGAGGGCATTCCAAGCATCCACCACCCTTTCAGTGAAAAAGTATTTCCTGACGTTGCCTTTCAGTTTACCCCTTGTAGTTTCATGTTATGCCCTCTAATTTTGCAGCTTCCCTGTCTTTGAAAAAGGTTTGCTTGTTCATTTATACTCTTTAAGTATTTAAATATCTGAATCATATCTTCCCTGTCCCTCCTCTCTTTTAGTGTATACATATTTAGGTCTTCAAGTCTGTTCTCATACATCTTCTAGCGTAGGCTCCAAATCAGTTTGGTCACCTTTCTCTGAACTGTTTCCAGTCTTTTTATATCCTTTGTGAGATACGGTCTCCAAAACTGAACACAATATTCCAAGTGAGGCCTCACCAGTGACTTGTACAGTGGCATTAGTACCTCCTCCTTTCTGCTGGTAATTCCTCTCTGTATGCTCCTCTCCTCATCCTTCTGGCTTTGGCCAACTCCTTGTCACACTGTTTTGCCACCTTGAGATCCTTAGAAACAATCACTCTGAGGTCCTTCTCCTGGTCTGTGAATGTGGCAGGTGTAGGCCTGTGATCCACAGTGTCTGACATAAGCAAGCCTAACTAGCTTGACCTGTAAATGAAGCTTGTGAGGAGGCCCATAGGAATTGCACATCCCCCAATATGCTGCTATAAAACTAAAGAACTCAGAAAAAGTATTGAATTAGCTTAGACAAGCAGAACAGATGGAAAAATACAGAAATTCATGTTTAAAATTGCTGACAGAGAAGTTATAGAGCCCTGCTTCCCTGCACGTAGCAACTAGCCCAATAGCCTTGAAAGTAGGAAAGTAACAAGTTAGTGAACTGACCATTGTAATTGGGACTAGAAGGGGGGTGAGCAGGTGCTAAGCCCACTCAAAGAATATAATTGGATAATCATATCAGTACCGGAACCAATAGAAGGAGTACGGGAGGTACGGGAGGTTACCGGGACCAATGAAATGTTTTTCTATACCTAGAATGAAGCTAAAGTCTATAAAAGTTGTTGTATTGCCAGAGAACTTTGCTCAGCCATTTTGAAATTGACTTTGCTTGAGACTTGTGCACAAATAAATGATTTGGACCTTCTGAACAGACTCCTGGTATCATTGGTTTGTCTGCGCTCTGCTGCTACATATTCTTGGTGCGTTGGCCGGGAAGTTGTGGAATCAGAGTGTATATAGGGCAATATACCACGACATTCCGCCTCTATAGGCTTGGTCCTGCCGGGATCGCGCCCTACCGACGGGGGCTGCTTCCTGGCGCTGCCGGTCCATTGCATCGGAGGAAGTTGGTCGGACCTCGGCGGGTGCCGGGCCCGGCTGGAGCCAACGCCTCGAACCCGAGTGAGGGGAGTCCAAGGTCCAACTCATGCGCCTGCTTGGGAAGTTTGAGGACCGGATCCGGTGAGTATAGTTTTGATTTGTTGTCTAGACAGATATAGAAAGAGCAGTGCTGCCATTGGAACTTGGAACTTGTAATCTCGAGAATTTGGAACTTGGAAATTGGTAAGAGAGCTTGATCACCTCTCAAAGACGGACCGAGTACCCCCGCATGAGTATTCGCAGGGCGAAACTCCCGTCTTCTTGTATTTTGGTAATTGAACAAGACTAGTCAGAATAGATTTATTTATTTTATTATTTTATTTCAATTTTTTATATACCGCGCTATTTACAATCAGCGCGGTTTACAGAGAACCAAAGACCAGAACAACAGGCTGTTCGGTATTACATAAAACAGGAAAATAAATTTGGATAAGATAAACATGGATAATATGGGGGTAAAACTATATACATTGAACTATATACATAGAATATTGATCTGTTAATTCGATCACATGAGAGAAGTATTTAAGTAATATTATCAATAATGTTTGGAAAAGGAGGGGATTCTGTTAAGTTTGTGGTGCAATATTATGTACATTATGTGGGGTAGTATTTGATGAATAAGTTATGTTTGAGGGCCTTTCTGAATTGGACTATGCCGGTTATGGCACGAATTTCGGGTGGTAGGGAATTCCAATGTTTTGGTGCGCAAAACATGAAGGCTCTGTTCGCTGTTGCTTGGCTACAGGTTGTTATGGCCTTCGGCATTATTAGGGTGTTTGTCGCTATTTTTCTTCTGGTTCTAGTTGGAGGTAAAACTTGTGTGAGATCAGTTAGAGAGTTTGCAGATAAACCATGTATGGCCTTGTATGTGAGAATTAGGGTTTTGAATATGATTCTGCCTTGTATCGGGAGCCAGTGAAGATGTTTGAGAATTGGTGTCACGTGACTACTCCTGGATGCTCCTTGTAGAACCCTTGCAGCAGTGTTCATGGCAAGTTGAAGAGAACTTAGGGTGGATTGTGGGAGACCTTGTAGAATTGAATTTGCGAAATCGAAATGTGGTAGGATGAGTGCTTGGAAGATGGTTCTAAAATCGTCTGGGTCCAGTAATGAGCGTAGATGCCTGAGTGTGCGTATCTTGAAGTATACAGCCTTTGTTATATTGTTAACGTGTGATTTCATATTGAGACGGTGGTCCAGTGTGACTCCAAGGTATCTTATTGCTTCCTTGGTGGATAGATCAGCTCCTTTGACGCTTATTTGTGCTGGTGGTATGAAGTTAGGGTCTCTTGTAACAAAGAGAACTTCAGTTTTCTTATGTTGGATGCGGAGGTTCTGTGAGAGGAGCCACTCTGATACGGCATTGAAGCAATTTATTATGGGAAGTAGATCCAATTGCATTGTAGAAAATGGCATATAAAGTAGGATGTCGTCTGCATATATCATACCTTCCACGTTGAAAGATCTGATGATATTGCAGATGGGCTGCATGTAGATGTTAAACATGAGAGATGAAAGAGATGACCCTTGTGGTACTCCTTGTTTTTGGTGGAAAAGGTTTGATTCTCCTGTTGTAGATTTTACATATTGCATTCTGGTGTCCAGGTAAGATTTGCACCATTCCAGCGCTGAACTACCGATGCCTTTTTCCTTCAATCGTGTAATGAGTATCTCGTGATTTACCGAATCAAACGCTGCTGCAATATCTAAGAAGATTAGCACGACGCCTTGGCGGATGTTGTCTATATTGGTGAGTATGTTATTGAGGAGGGTGGTGAGGAGTGTTTCAACTCCATGGTGTTCTCTGAAGCCATGTTGAAAGTGGTCGAGAGGAGCTGTGGAGTCTATGTGGTCTTGAATTTGGCGTTGCACCTCTTTTTCAAAAATTTTTGCTAGGAGGGGAATGCTAGCGATAGGTCTGTATGAGTCAGCCCTTTTAGGGTCTAATTTGGAATTTTTTAGTAATGGTCTGATGGATGTGAGCTTTAGAGCAGATGGGAATGATCCAGTTGAGAAAGAAAGGTTCATGATTCTTGCAATGAATGGGCTGAATACACTTCTAAGGTCCTTTATCCAGAAGGCTGGGCAAGGATCGGTTTGAGCGGTGGAGGTATTGAGTGAGGAGATTGTGTCTTCAATTTGTTTAGCTGAGGGTGCAGACAGTGAAGATAAGGTATTTTGGCAAGTTGATTCTTGAATAACTGTATTCTGTAGCTCATCTGTCTGTAGGAGTTTAGATTGCAAGTAATCGGCAAATTCTTGTGGGTGAATATCACATTTTTGTTCTGAAGATGGTTCATTGGATAAAGATTTTACTAGGTTGAACAGATCACGAGGTTTGTTTAGTGATCTTTTGAGCATATCTGTGTGATACTGCTTCCTTTTGTTTGTGATTGCTTCACGGTGAGTTGCTAAATAGAGATTGTAGGCTGTACGATCATCAATGGCCAGTGATCGGCGCCAGCGTTTTTCGAGTCTTCTGAGGTGCATAAGAGAAGATCGCAGATCGGGCGAGAACCATGGAGCTGAGGGTCTTTTCCTTGATGTGTTTTTGTGTGGTAGCATAGATAGAAACGAATGCATTCTGGGATATGTTGCTAGCATGATTGTGTGAATGAAGTGTGTATGAGAGGTCTGGCAACACAGACTAAGCGAAGGCGGACCCCTGACTAGCGCATTTCCTGACCGGGCGACCGCGTTCAGGTCGCGAAAAGGGGGAAGCGATTGTCGTCTTGTCTTGTTATTTTTTTCCCTTATATGTTTCCAGGACCGTGAGGACCCCTTACCCACGGTCCGCCCTCCTTTTCCCTTCTGTCTGTTGTTGCACGCGCACATCGAAATGGGAGGGGCGGGGTCTACTAGGAACACTCCATTAGAATGTATGATCGCACATTTTAAAGAGGGATATTCAGGAGATTATGGTATTAAAATGACTGCAGCCCGTTTACAGATTTTGTGTACTAGGGAGTGGCCCGATCTAGATCCTACCTGGCCCCGAGAGGGAACCTTAAATGTAGGAATTATCCAGTTAGTTCATAGTAGAGTGCGGATAGTGCACCCCGATCAGTATCCCTATATAGATTCTTGGTTAAGTATTTGTGAAGACCCGCCCCCTTGGGCGCAGCGCTGCTATGAAGAGCAGTGCAGAATAATGTTAGCGAAAACAGATCATAGTCAGAAAACAGAAAATAAACAGCCTAGCAAGAAAGGGAAAGATGAGAAGTCCAGGAAAAAGCCCATCCTGGTTGATCCTGATTCCCCAGAAGTAATTCCCCGACAGCCTAGAACCCCGGGCCCAGTAAGAGTAGCCCGGCGTCCTGCCCCAGAGCCCCGAAGACAGCGGGTGCGGGACACAACCCCCGAGCCACCTCCCGAAGAGCAGGAAGATGAGCTCCCTTTAGTTGAAGATGATTCTACTGAAACAGAGACAGAGAAAGGCGAGTCAGATTCAGAAACAGAAAAGGAAGAAATTGAGAATTCCCTGAGTGAGACTGACAGTATTGAAGCGACCGCCAGTGTTAGCCTGCCAGTAAAAAGTAAATCCAAGACAAAGCATATAGAAAAGAGAGTAATTCGTGAGAAGCCTGCAGAAAAGAAGAAAAAGAGCCCTGATAGGAGAAGTACGAAAATATCGCTTAGATCCCAAAAGACCTCTACTGCTAAGATGATGCCCTTACGGCAAGTCCCGGGAATACCTGTAAGAAATGAAGATAATGAGGTGGTAGCGGGACCCCTAAGCTATGTGTATGTCCCTTTCTCTACAACTGATTTGTTAAATTGGAAGTCGCATTATGCCTCATATACTAATAAACCCCAAGAGCTTACAGAATTAGTGAATACTATTATGGAAACCCATCAACCCACATGGGCAGATTGCCGTCAGCTCCTGTCCACCTTATTTACTACGGAGGAGCGGACACGAATTAGAAAAGCAGCAATAGACTGGCTGGCAGATAACCCTGTAGCTCCAGAACGAGGAGAAGAAAGAATAGACCATCGGGAAGCGGCCCAGAGGCAATTCCCGAATGAAGACCCCCAATGGGATCCGAATACTGAAAGAGGATCCAGAGCCCTAGCCCGTTTTCGCCAAGGCTTGTTACAAGGCCTGAAAAGGGGGGGCCAGAAAGCCATGAATCTTTCCAAAGTTACTGAAGTTAACCAAGGCATAGATGAGAGTCCAGCAGTGTTTTATGAAAGGTTAACTGAAGCATACAGAATGTATACTCCCTATGATCCCGATGCACCAGGAAGTTTATGTATGGTGAATTCTGCTTTTGTAAATCAGTCTCAACCAGACATTAGACGTAAATTACAGAAATTAGAGGGGTTTGCGGGCATGAATGCAACACAGTTATTGGAAGTCGCTCATAAAGTGTATGTGAATCGTGATAATGAAAGACAGAAAGAATGTGATCGAAAGATGAGAAAGAAAGCTGATTTTTTGGCCGCAGCCATAGTTGAACAGAAAAGGGGAGGTGTCCCTAGTCGAAGGAGCAGAGGAAGGGGGCGGAGCCGAGGTGGAAGCCGGCCCCAACAGCTAGGCGTAAACCAATGCGCCTATTGCAGAGAAGAAGGACATTGGAGTGATGCTTGCCCGCAACTCAAAGACGCCCACGAAGATGACGAAAGCAATCATCAATGGAGAGAAGAAAGACGAGGCCGTCCCCGACATCGCGGAGGAGCCAATCGAGAACAATTCCAGTGAGAAAGAGGAGAAGCCATACAAGCATTGGCTACGACAGCCCATGAGGAAGATGACGTGGATTAGGACAGACCGGGCTCCGAATTTGCTTTAGGTCTCCAGGAGCCTATGGTCGGAATACAAATAGGAGACCAAGTCGTGAACTTTATGGTTGATACTGGAGCAGAACATTCAGTAGTGGACAAGAAGATAGCCCCATTTTCTACAAAAGCAGTCACCATTATAGGAGCAACTAGTGCCAAAGCTACAAAACCTTTTCTTCAGAATCGCATATGCAGTCTAGGAGGACAGCAAATAACTCATCAATTCCTTTACATGCCAGAATGTCCAGTGCCACTACTGGGACGAGATATGTTAGCCAAGCTACAAGCCCAAATATCCTTCACTGAAAGAGGAGAAATGCAAATGACAGTAAATTCGCAAGCCAAACCAGCAGGAATAATGCTGCTCCCCGTTCCCCGAGAAGAAGAATGGAGATATTACAGTGATGATTCTGTCCAAGACACCTATTTCGAACAAACCTTGAAAAGTATTGATGCCCCACCTGGAGTATGGGCAGAAGGCAGTCCTCCAGGCCTAGCCAAACATATAGCTCCAGTAATTGTAATTCTCAAGCCTAGTGCTACACCAGTACATGTCAAACAATACCCTCTCCCTAGAGCTGCAATTGAAGGCATCCACCGCCACTTGCAAAGATTACTGGAACATGGCCTATTGAAAGTATGTCAATCCCCATGGAACACCCCACTTTTGCCAGTGAAAAAGCCTGGAACAGATGACTACCGCCCAGTGCAAGATCTAAGAAGAGTGAATGAAGCAGTTGAAACTATACATCCAGTTGTACCCAATCCTTACACTCTTCTAGGACTAATTCCTGCTGAAGCCACCCACTTTACTGTTCTAGATTTGAAAGATGCATTCTTCTGCATAAGATTAGCCCCTGTGAGTCAGATATTATTTGCATTTGAATGGCAGGACCCCATCTCTGGAAGAGGGGGCCAACTTACCTGGACACGATTACCCCAAGGATTTAAGAATTCACCTACCATTTTTAGTGCTGCACTGAATCAAGACCTTTCCAGCTATCCAGTGGCCCCGGGGAAGAGAGTGCTTCTCCAATACGTGGACGATCTGCTGATAGCTGCTGTATCAGAAAATGAATGTATACAAGCCACCAAAGACCTCTTGCAGTTACTAGATGAAGCTGGATACAAAGTTTCCAGAGCAAAAGCACAACTATGCCAAAAAGAAGTGAAATACTTGGGCTTTCGTATAACCCAAGGAAGTCGAAAATTAGTCAGAGAGAGAAAAGAAGCAGTATGCAGAATTCCAACCCCAACAACCAGAAAGCAAGTCAGAGCCTTTCTGGGAGCAGCAGGATATTGCCGAATCTGGATACCCAACTTTGCCCAAATTGCCAAACCACTGTATGAAGCCACAAAAGGAGAAGAAAAGTCGCCACTGGAGTGGGGACCTGAGCAGGATACAGCCTTCAAGACGTTGAAGGAAGAATTGATGTCATCACCAGCCCTTGGACTACCAGATGTTCACAAACCTTTCCACTTGTTTGTACATGAAGCACAAGGAAATGCCTTAGGCATGTTGACTCAGAAATTGGGAAATTGGGAACGACCTGTAGCATATCTATCGAAACAATTGGACACTGTGGCCAAAGGATGGCCACCCTGCCTGAGGGCAGTTGCAGCTACAGCATTGTTGGTGAGTGAAGCAGACAAGCTCACACTAGGACAGAATATACGAGTCACTGTGCCACATGCAGTCCTTGCCCTTATGGAACAGAAAGCAAATCATTGGCTCACCAATTCCCGAATGTTGAAATATCAGAGCATGCTATGTGAAAACCCACAGATACAACTAGAAGTGAGCCATGCCTTGAATCCAGCCACATTGATACCTATCAGTGAAGAACTTCCAGAGCATGACTGTATAGAAGTCATGGATACTGTATTCTCAAGCCGACCTGATCTGACAGATGTACCCATAGACAATCCTGACCAAATCTATTATGTTGATGGAAGCAGTCTCATCATCAATGGATGACGCTGTGCCGGATATGCAGTAGTCACTCAACATGAAGTTGTTGAATCATCAGCCCTAGCCTCAGGCACTTCAGCCCAGAAAGCAGAATTAATAGCACTCACCCGAGCACTACTACTAGGAGAAAAACTTGTGCTGAATGTATATACAGACTCTAAGTATGCCTTCACCACTTTACATGCCCATGGAGTTCTCTACATAGAAAGAGGACTCATCACATCCGGAGGAAAATCAGTTAAGTATGGCCCCGAGATACTGATGCTACTTGACGCAGTATGGGCCCCAACTCGTGTAGCTGTCATGCATTGCAGAGGACATCAAGCAGGAAAAGGAGAAGTTGCCCGAGGAAACAGATTTGCAGATGCCTCAGCACGACAAGCAGCCATGACAGGACAAGTTTTGCCACAAGCCACACCGATGCAGGCAGCATTGTTTCCAGTACCCTTGAACTCATGGACACCACGATATACCACCAAAGAATTAGACTACTACTGTAACAAAGAAGATGGAGTACTGAAAGATGGGTGGATTGAACTGCCACCAGCAGAGGACAGTCAACCCCCAGGACAAATAATAATTCCTGAATTGTTAGGACCAGCCTTTGTCAAAGCTTTCCATGAAACCACACATTATGGGAAGACCGCTATGGAAAAAGCACTTAGACCACATTTCTATATTGCCATGTTATCAGCTCTATCAGCCTCAGTAGCACGCCAGTGTCAAATTTGTGCCAAAAACAATGCCAAGCAAGGTCCCACACCACCACCTCGAGTTCAGTCAGGAGGTGTAACCCCCATGCACCACCTGCAGATTGATTTTACTGAAATGCCAAAAGCCAGTGGATACCACTACCTATTAGTATTAGTTTGTACTTTCTCTGGGTGGGTAGAAGCCTTCCCAACCAGAACCGAGAAAGCCAGAGAAGTCACCAAAGTTTTATTGAGAGAGATTGTCCCTAGATTTGGAATTCCAGCAGTAATAGGGTCAGACAATGGACCCTCATTTGTTTCTCAGATTACCCAACAGTTAGCAAAAGCCCTACAGATACAATGGAAACTCCACACTGCATATAGACCCCAGAGTTCAGGGAAAGTTGAGTGAATGAATCGTACCTTGAAAGCCCAAATGTCTAAGCTTTGCCAGGAGACACACTTGAAGTGGCCCCAAGTGCTCCCAATAGCTTTACTCAGAATACGCTCAGCTCCTGTAAAGTCAACAGGTTTTTCCCCTTTTGAAGTTCTGTATGGTAAACCCCCACCAATAGTGCAAGGAATTAAAGGAAGTCTAGCCCAAATTGGTTCAGAAATAACCAGGCAAGAACTCCTAGCTCTTAGTTTTGTTCTGCAGACTCTCCATGCGTGGATCCAAGACCAGTTGCCTATCAACTTGACTGAACCCCTGCATCCCTACCAGCCTGGTACCTCGGTGTGGATCAAAGATTGGAAGAAGACACTGCTGGAACCCCATTGGAAGGGACCATACACCGTCATCTTGTCTACCCCAACTGCAGTAAAGGTAGCGGAGATCGACGCCTGGATCCACCACAGCAGAGTCAAGCCCGCAGCAGCTCCAGAACCTGAGCAGTGGACAGCGGAACAGCATCACGATGCACCTTTACGAGTTACTCTGAGACGGCAACCAGCAACATAGACACTTTGTCACAGTGCCTTGCAGTAGCCAAGTCTTTCGAAGAGGATTGCTGTTTTCCATGCAGCAACAGTTTTGTTTAAACGAACCCAATCTGCATGTGATTTTGCACACTACTTTGATACTACATTGATTAACCATACTTCAAAAGCCAACTGAAATTGCTAAGTTGGTTACTGTGTGATGGACAACTTGAGGATCTTCAATCAACACTCAGCACCCGTTGAAATTGCTTAATTAGCGCACGGGACGAAGAAAAGATCGTCGTGGTCAAGATTTGCAAGCTGAGGATTCAGAAGAACTCCAATCAACATGTATTTTTATCTGTGCTTAGCCCTGGTTGCCTGTTTTGGAGGTTTTAAAATAACTCATGCTTTACCTCCATGCACTGCTTGCGTTACTTCTACTCGAACTGGACTAAAAGTAACTCAGACTTTGGTTTATCATTCCCATTATAAATGCACTGGTAAAGTGACTCGGTGTGTTTATAACACCACTGAACTAAATATTTGCATTAAAGGTAGCTCCAGAGTATGCTATAACCCGCATCAGAACCCATCATATTATACGTTGGAAATGCGATGGAATGATGCAGATGGACCTATAATTAATGCTACGCGACCACTTAAAGATGCTAGTATACCTGCTGTTTTATATTTTGATGCATGTGATGTTATAAATAGAGATGGTCGATCCAGATGTGGTACCTGGGAAAATGCCTATCGTAATGATCATAAATATATGTGCCCAGAAGGTGCCACGGGATGGAGAAAGTGTACTGGTAAGAAAGAGTCATATAGTACTGCCCCAGCTGCAGATTACTATTGCCCAAACTGGGAATGTGTTTTTTATGCTACATGGAATGCTGGTATTACAGATGAACAGAGAGATAAACGAGTTGCCACTTTGACTAAGTCAAAAACAGATGACAAGTGTAAGAAAGGTGCTTGTAACCCTTTGCAATTAAGGATCCGTAATCCTAATGCATGGAAACAAGGATATAAGTTTGGTTTACGTATTGCAGGAGGAGCAGTAGATCCAGGAACTATTGTGTATATAAGACTGAACACCCAAGCTTATAAGTCATCTAAATACCACATCCATAATACTTTTTATGAAGCTATTGCATGTAAATAAGTTTGAAATTCCCCATCCATCCCAGAATTTATTTTAGAATTAGCTGGAGCAGTAGTATCCAGTCTAAAGATTTCAGATTGTTATTTCTGTGGCGGAACCCAAATGGGTGACCAATGGCCATGGGAGGCCCAAGAATTGAATTATTCTCTGACTTACAATCAGACTAAATTACACAAGACTACTAGTGAATGGGTGTTAGCACACTCAATTATTGGACGTCTTTGCTATGCTAGAACTGGACCACAGTTCACCCAACTGGTAGGACAGCTGGTCTGTCTTAGCCAGAAGTTCTATAATGCCACTACCAAGAAGACATCATGGTGGTCAGGAAGTAAAGAACCTGAACCTCCTAACCCATTAGCCAGATTTCCTGAACTTGCTAGTTTATGGACTAACCTTGCCAAAACTCATGCCTGGCAAGCCCCACCTGGCCTGTATTGGATCTGTGGAAACCGAGCGTATGCTCAACTCCCATCACACTGGGGAGGAGCATGTGTCTTAGGGACCATCAGACCTTCTTTCTTTCTACTACCCACAGAACATGGAGAACAATTAGGATACCCAGTGTATACTACCCACAGACACAAAAGAGCATTGCGACAGAAGAGAGCACCCCTCCAAATAGGCAAATGGGAGAAGTGGGAGGGTGATGATTGGCCACCAGAAAGAATTATTGAGTATTATGGACCTGCCACTTGGAATGATGATGGTATGTGGGGCTATCGAACCCCAGTCTATATGATTAATCGTATTATTCGCTTACAAGCAGTAGTTGAAATAATAACTAATGAAACTAGCCATGCTCTCACACTTTTAGCTAGACAAAGCACCCAAATGCGCACTGCCATATACCAGAATCGTCTAGCACTTGATTATTTGTTAGCAGCTGAAGGAGGAGTATGTGGTAAACTAAATTTAACCAATTGCTGTTTGAAAATAGATGATAAAGGTCGAGTAGTTGAAGAAATTGCTGAAGATATGCGCAAACATGCTTATGTGCCAGTACAGACTTGGCACCCACTAAGGTTACCTAACTGGTTTGCTAACCTTTTCTCATGGCTAGGAGGACTGAAGATTTTTTTAATACTAGTATTACTGATTGTTGTTGTTATTTTCCTATTGCCATGTATAATTCCATGCTGTATGCGTTCCATACACAGTGCTATTGATAGTACAGTAGAGCGGAAGACTGCAACTAAAATAATGGCTTTATATCAATCTCGTCCTCCTGGATATAGCCGAACTCCTCTAACCTCAGTATAATAATTGAAAAGTGATTAAATTCTCACACCTTATTAACTAATAGGGTGAGATTAATCAAAGGGGGGAATGTGGCAGGTGTAGGCCTGTGATCCACAGTGTCTGACATAAGCAAGCCTAACTAGCTTGACCTGTAAATGAAGCTTGTGAGGAGGCCCATAGGAATTGCACATCCCCCAATATGCTGCTATAAAACTAAAGAACTCAGTAAAAGTATTGAATTAGCTTAGACAAGCAGAACAGATGGAAAAATACAGAAATTCATGTTTAAAATTGCTGACAGAAAAGTTATAGAGCCCTGCTTCCCTGCACGTAGCAACTAGCCCAATAGCCTTGAAAGTAGGAAAGTAACAAGTTAGTGAACTGACCATTGTAATTGGGACTAGAAGGGGGGTGAGCAGGTGCTAAGCCCACTCAAAGAACATAATTGGATAATCATATCAGTACCGGAACCAATAGAAGGAGTACGGGACCAATGAAATGTTTTTCTATACCTAGAATGAAGCTAAAGTCTATAAAAGTTGTTGTATTGCCAGAGAACTTTGCTCAGCCATTTTGAAATTGACTTTGCTTGAGACTTGTGCACAAATAAATGATTTGGACCTTCTGAACAGACTCCTGGTATCATTGGTTTGTCTGCGCTCTGCTGCTACATGAACACCAACGTTTCGCCCTCTATTGTATACAATTACCTTGGATTTTTGCTTCCCAAGTGCATGACACTGCACTTCTTCACATTAAATCTTAACTGCCAAGCATTAGACCATTCTTCCAGTGTTTTTAGATCTTTCCTCATTGTTCATTGTTTTCTTTATCAAGCTTTCCATTCAGAGCCAGCTCTTTGAAGCCACTGGCCTCATCAAGTGGAAAGGGAAGAACCAGAGCTTAAGCACCCCAAATTTGCAGAATCAGTGACCACAAGGAAGTGAATGTGTGATGGAATGTACAAGAAACTCCCCATCCCACAGCCAAGTTCAGAACCAATGAGGCAATACAGGGAGAGAAGCCCAGGGTTCTATGACATACATCCAAGCTCAGAACCACTGAGGCAATACAGGGAGAGAATCTAAATGCCATAAATAAATAAGCTCAGGGTTACTGTTGATCTTATCTGTGAGAAGGTAGGAACAGCACCCTGCTGAAAAACTGCTATTTTCTGTTTTTTTATATTTATGTTGCTTTGCTGCTGAAAACAACTGACAAGTGTAGGAACTTAGGGGTATGTTTACTAAACCGCGCACACGTGCGCGGCGCACAAAAGCAGCTGCTAATGATGCATTTAAGAGCTCTTAAGCGCCACGCACGCGTGCGCGTCACATTAACGGGCCGCCGCACGTGTGCGGGGCGCTCATGTGCGATAGAGGCGGGGAAACGCTTACGGAGGGCGGAGGAAGGCTCCCGAGGGGCGGGGGGACGGGGTCAATGGGTGGAGAGTGGGAGGGGAGAGGCTCCCCGCACAGGAGCGGTGCTGAATCTGGGCATTAAAAATACCGCGAGTGAAACACTCGCGTTAGAGCCCATTTAAAGGGAAGAGAAACCATTTCTGTCAGCAATGTACAGCAAAACCGGGGAAACCTGCAAAACGTGAGCAGTGTGATACATGTGCACAGAACAAAATAGCAAATATAAATTGAAAAGGACCACAAAAACTTCCAAATAAATTATAATCCAGCTGGGCAACAGTGATATTAATGGGCAACCATAAAAAACACTCCCAGGAAAGCCCCCAAAAAAAGAAATGATTTTTGGAAGGGTCTACGCTCCGTAGACCCTTTCAAAAATCACTGCATGTCAATGGAGCTTTCCTGGGAGTGTTTATCATGTTGCCCATTGATATCACTGTTGCCCAGCTTGGCTTTGGTGATTTCCTCTTCTTTTGGAGGCCATTTATGAGGTTAAATTGCACCCTTGTCCCCATACAAGGTAAACGAGCCCACACTAAAATTGTGAAGAGCAGGGTGTTTGACTTGTGCGGCCAGGTTTCCTATCTCCACAGATTGCACTGTCTCTGTGGCCACAGTGTGGTGCAGCGGACACAGCCAGTGCCTGTAGGACCAAAGAATCACAGGTTCAAACCCCAGCTGGGGCTCCTGCCAACCCAGTCCCCATAGTTTTACCCACCACTAAACAGTGATAGTACAGACACTCCTGTATGGCAGAGAACATAAGCATGGTTCCAACACCTATATTTTACCCTACACCGCACACAAACCATAACAATGGGCATTACCGACAGCCGAGTCCCCCATATTCAGTCCTGGAGTGCCACAACTCAATCAGGTCATATGCTTTTCCCAGATAGGGACATGTCTGCATGTTGGCAGAAGGGTACAGGTGGTGGAGGGGGCAGTGGCTTCAAACCACAGCAGACAGTGGCCTAGGCCTGTGCAGGCTGGCACCGTCCACCGTAACAGACAGGCTCTGTCGGATGTACAGTCATGGACTCCCCAGGGAACACAGCATATTTGTGGCAACATGGTGGTGCAGTTCACACAGACAGCGTGTGCAGGAACAGAAGGTCACAGGTTCAAAGCCCAGCTGGGGCTACTGCCAATCCAGTCTACATATTTTTCCTACAACTAAACCGTGATAGTCAGGGGAAACCTTTATTGCTTAGAACATACGCATGGTTCGTACGCCTATATTTTACCACACCAAACACAGACACCATGAACAGCCGCATTACCTAGGGCAGAGTCTCCCAAATGCAGTCCTGGAGGGCCCCACACCATTCAGGATCCATGCTGCCTCTAATAAGGATGCCTGTGCTGCATATCTATGCACCACCCCCATGGTATGCTGATGTAGCTCATGCATATCTATGAGGGACAGCATGAAAACCCGAACAGTGGTTGGAACACCAGGACTGGAGTTGTGACACTCTGCCGTAAAGCAGCAGCCAACAGGGCCAGACACACCCCCCCACAGGCCCCATTGGCCAATGCCTCCTGAAGAGGCAGGACATTGGGCCCTGCCTGTATCTCCCAATACTAGCAGTTGCATACCTTAGCACTGCCACCCTACACCTGGGTATATGGTACACAGCTATCAAACGTTGCCCATGATAACTGGCAGATATCAATTCCTACGTTAAGCACATTTTGCTCATTGATCTCCACGATAACAATCATTGTGATGTCTGCGGTGTGCGCTGCAGGTCTGGTCTCTGACAGTGTTTACCACCCTGGGGAGTGACCCCCAACAGTAGTGCATCCCATATCCATGCCTGTACTGTGCCCAGGACTGGTGTGGTGGGTATGGCTGCTGGACTCCTCTATAGTAGCACAATGCTGGCATAGGTGTGGGGGTGACTGTCTGCCTATCCAGTGCAACCACATTCCACAGCCCACACTGCCAGCAATGTTGCCAGTATTGGGCTGCCAATGTGCATAATGAGGAGCAAGGTACCATGGGTATAGGCCGGACAGGGTGGCCTGGCCAGGGTGCATCTGCACAGGGCATAGGGCACTGACTGGGACATTTTAGTGGCCGGCCACCACCTACACAGACAGGATGACCTCAGTATGTCCTGCTGCGAGATCACTCTCACCCTGACTGCAGTGACCACAGCATGGCTAGGCACCCCCATAGTGCTATATAGTATTTCTTTCATGTCATAGATATGGGTTTCCTTTTGGGGCCCAGTCACTGATTTAACTGCTTGCTGTGTATGCTGACATCCCAGTTCTGGGTGCATGCATCTCCACTGGGAACATGCACTGTGGACTAACTAGCACACTGTTTGCAGCTGGTATGTGTCTTGATGGAGCAGCTTGTGGGGTGCAGCAGCTGATGACCTGCTGCAGAAGAATATCAGCTGGTGATGGGGTGCAGCTTAGCATATCCATGCCTAATGTCTGTCTGCTATTGTGTTATGGATGTGTACAAAGCTGCATTGATTGCCCTGTAGGGTGTCTGTTCCCCTGCAGGATTGGGGTTGATGGTTCCTTCTACTGCCACCTTTGCAGGGAAGTAGAATGTGGATCTATTGATAGGAGACCCTGTTTGCCACCCTCAGCCCTGGGGGAGGGGTGGTGGTGCATAGCCCACCTAGGAGTCCATGGAGGCTACACCTGACTGAAACAGACAGATATCCAAGGTGTTTGTGCAGAAACTAACTATCTCACACATTAACACTGTTTTGGACCGCCAACATGGCCTCTTTCAGCTATGGAAGGTGTTGTGGACCTGGTGCTGGGCGCCTCACTGCACCCTCAGGGTGAGCACAGTACCCGCACAATGTGACGGTGTGTAGCTACTCTGTGCCAGTAAAACACACGGTCAGTACCCCCTACCAGGCCGAGGTGGTGTGTGGGTGCACATGGTCACTTCCCTCTACCGGGCAGAGGTGCTGTGGGGGTGCATTGCACATCTTGTGTTAATCTGTGGACAGCTGATTTGCATGTGCAGTGCATCATGGGTATGGGTAGGCTAACCCTATCCTGGTGACCACAGCAGACTGTCTGTGTGGTGACGTGCATGCTCTCTGCAGCCAGCCAGGGGCTTGCTAGCAGCTATAGAGCTGTAGCCCAATGGTTACTGCACTGCTTCTGAAGCCAAAGGTCATGGGTTCAAACCCACAGTGAGGTATTTGATAGGGTTGTCCAATGCATTATCTTTTTTTAATGTACATATTTTGATGCCAGCAAAAACACCCTCAGCGTACTGTACCCATAAGGTGTCTCTGAGGGTGCTTTATAGGGCGCCCTATAGGGCACCTTATGGTTCCCGTCCATATAAGGTGCACTATACATTCTCCTGTGATGCAACCTATAGGGTGCCCTATAGGGGACATTTTTGGGTGCTGTGGCAGACAGTGCAATTATAATGTGCCCTATAGAGTGCCATATAGGGTGCCTTACACGGCACCTTCAATCACGGCACGTGAGGCCGTGTTTGCTGGCAGCAATTAATAACATAAATATAAAGTGCTGCAGGCCAAAATATGTACAATGCAAAGCTGATGCCACAGCCAGACTTACGTATTAGGCACACTGGGGAGCAAACCATGACCCCTGTATCAGCAGTCAGTGCCTTAACCATTGTGCTTCACTGCTGCTCCTCCTTGCCTGTCAGCGCACCTACGTATGCTTTTCATTCCTTAAACTGCACAGTGCTGCCATAAAAAACAGTACACTGACCTTGCGGTACCTCATACGGCACCCTCTAAAGCGCCCTATAAGCAACATTCTAGGGTGCCTTGGCTGACAGTGCACTTTAAAATGTGCCTTATAGGGCACCTGATGTTAACACGCTTTGGGAGTGCGTTTGCTAGTAGTGGCAATTAAAATATGACTAAAATGCCTCCTAAAGCAATCTGCCCCATAATATGTTATGCCTCAGCCAGCTTTGTTCATTGGGCACTTTGGGGATTGAACCCCTGATCCCTGCATCATTGGTCAGTGTCTTAACCATTGGGCTGTGGTTCTGTTCCTGTGATTGCACATCAGCGCACCGCCTTATGCCGCCCAATATTAACAAGCCTCCTAAAACATTGGGGCGCCGCCTTATGCCGCCCATCATTTATATGCCTCCTAAAATAATGCCTCAGCCAGCTGCCTCCATTGGGCAATGTGGGGGATTGAACCCCTGTTCCCTGCACCGTTGGTCAGTGTCTTAACCATTGTGCTGTGGCTCAGCTCTTCTTCCTACACATCAGCGCGCCATTTATACCTCCCAGTATTATACTGCCTCCACAGACATCAGCGCGCCGCCTTAGGCCGCCAAGTATTAATATGCCGCCAAAAACATCAGCGCGCTGCCTTAGGCCGCCCAGTATGACTATGCCGCCACAAAAATCAACGCGTTGCCTTAGGCCGCCCAGTATTATAGTGCGGCCCAAAACATCAGTATTTCTGCAACTCATAAATTACTGCCTCAGCCAGCTGTCTTCGTTGGGCACTGTGGGGAATTGAACCCCTGATCTCTGCACCGTTGGTCAGTGTCTTAACCATTGTGCTGTGGCTTTGCTTTGCTGTTTGCCCATCAGCGTACCACATATGCCTCCCACGCAGCCATCTGATGCGCTAAGGTGCGGGGCGTACAAGGGCGCCGCGCACCTTAGCGCATATTTAAGTTCCGGCTTTTCTTTTTCAGGACGGAACGCCCACTCCTTATATGGCACCCGCATACTACCGGGGCCCGCACCTTACCAGGGTTTTAGTAAACATACCCCTTAGTGTGGAGTACCAGCTTAAGTTTTGTGCCGTTGAATTACTTTTTTGTAACTGCACTAATAAAGACTTTTGCTTATCCCAATTGGCCGTGGATCCTTGGGTCACTGCCCTTCGCTCGCACGCTTATACCACATATGGTGGCAGCGGTGCAATGTTTCTTCTTAACCCAGTGACAAGAAAAAACGCAAATCTCCTGGGCTCTGACCTCTCTATACAGGAAAGAAGAAGGGAGGGTCTTTATTTCCATTTTTGTATACAGCTAAAGGGGTTAGCCCTACCGCAGTTAGGGAAGGAACTTCAGTTTAGTTAAAAGTCGGACAGGCAGGAGTTTTGTTTCTTTTTACTACCGGGTGGGTTGAAAAGAAATAATTAAACCAAAAAATGGAGAGATTACTCCAGGCCCTAGTGGAAGGACAGCAACAATTGCAATGTGCCCTAGTGGAAGGACAGCTGCAGCAACAAATACTACAGAAATCCTTAGAAATGCAGCAGGGTTCACCAGCGCAAATCTCCCAGGCGCTCCAAGGGAGGCAGTCACAACCCCTGGTACCATCCCTGCCTAAACTGATGGAGGGCAAGGACCCGGACCACTTCCTAGTAAATTCTGAGCAGACAGCCCGGCTGTCTAGTTGGCCGGAGATGATGTTGACTACATATCTGGGCAACTTACTGACTGAAAGTAGTCAAGTCACCTTTCAGTAGGCTTTCCCTGATGGCAAAGCCACCTATGCAGCAGTAAAGACCACCATACTAAAGTAAGCTGAGTGTACACCAGAGGCTTACCGACAACAGGTCAGAAAAGGAGCTCTGGGGCCTAAAGAAAACATCTGGAGTTTATTCTATAGACTGAAAGAGATTGCTTGGAAATGGTTACAACCAGAGGAGATGACCGGAGTGGAGTTGGCCAAGATTGTACTGTTGGAACAGTTTCTAGAGGGCTTGACCTCTCCCATGAGACAGTGGGTGCACCAGTTCTCTAAGATGACCCTGGAAAGTGCTGTGGAATTAGCAGAAGGATTTTATGAAGCTCAGCCTGTAACTGAGGCACTCAAGGCAAAGGGAACAAGGTCAATCATAGCCCAAGGGGGCTGGGGAGGAAAACCTGAGCCTTTGAGAACCCCCACATCAAGGCCTCCGTGGTCCCCAAACATCCGAAGATCATGGTGTGGCTTTTTGACTTGCCATTATGTCCGTGAGTGCACCATGGTGATGGGGGAACCAATGGATACAAATGTGATGACCTCCCACGAGTTCGGTATTGTGGAAGTGTCCCTAGTTGGGGGGGAGGGGGGAGTGTTTGTGATATCCATAGAGCTGGAAGACATGTGCAAGTCCTGGTGGACTCAGGAAGCTTGAGGACTCTCATCAGGTGCGACACCAGGACAAGACATCAGATCAACTATGAGAAGCTCGTGACCTTAGTTTGCGTCCATGGAGATTAATGGACATATCTGATGGTGCAAGTTGAATTCAAAACCTCAGTGGGACTGGAGACTCTTGAGGTGGTGGTCATATGCTGGCTGACTTATCTAGTGACTATAGGCAGAGATTTCCCAAATTTCAAGGACCTCTGGAACCGGGGAACTGCCGAGGATTTTCCAGAACTCTTCCATTTGTGGGATCCGGACTTGTTTGTAAAGGATCTCAAAACTCCCAAGTCCTGCAGGCAGTGCCAGTTGGAGAGGGCCCATCATAACTTGAATGTGAGTGCAGCTGTAGAAGAGGGTTCTAAAGTGGACGAGTCCGTGGAAGGAACTGTAAATGATTCTCGAGAAAACCCAGCACCACAACTAAGATCACCAGAAACCAGGAACAGTACACCTGACTGGAGTGTAATAGAGAGTCCAGGCCAGTTTAAAAGAGCCCAAAGGGAAGATGACACCCTTAGGAGTGCCTGGGATCAGGTTCAAGAGGTAGAGGGGACCCTGGTAGGTGACATGGAACCTTCCAGAGGGGCTTTCCCTATTTTTTGGTGAGGTAAGACCTACTATATAGGATTACCAAGGGGGCAGTAGAGGGAGAAGAGATAGAGCAGTTGGTAGTTCTCTAGTCATATCGATGGAAGGTAATGGAGTTTGCCCATAGTCAACCCTTGGGTGGACACCTGGGGTGGAGAAAACTCAGGAACACATTTTTTCCCAGTTTTACTGGCTGGGTCTTCATAGACATGTACAGCTCTTTTGCTAATCTTACCCCACCTGTCAGCTGCATAGTCCAGCAAAGGTAAGACCTGCCCCTCTAGTGCCTATTGTTGAGACTCCATTTGAAAAGATTGTGATGGATTTGGTAGTACCCTTGGAATGTACTTCCCAGGGCAACAAATTCATTCTGGTGGTAATGGACTATGCCACATGCTATCCAGAAGCGAAAGCCATGCGGAATACTAAGACCACAACATTGGCCAATGTACTATGGGAACTCTTCTCCCGGTTGAGGATACCTGCTGAAATCCTCACAGACCAAGGGACACCATTGTCTCCCACATAATGAAATAGATATGCACCTTGTTGAAGATCAAAACCTTGCGGACATCGGTGTATCATCCACAAACTGATGATTTGGTTGAATGTTTAATGAAACGTTGAAACAGATGCTAAAGAAATTTGTGAATGAAGAGGGGAAGGACTCCTCTATTTTTTTTTTGCCATAAGGGAAGTACCCCAAAATTCAACTGGCTTTTCCCCTCTTGAGTTGCTATATGGGCGACAACCCCGGGGAATCTTGCAGATACTTTGAAAGACCTGGGAAGAGGAACCCAGTCCCGACTGGAATGTGGTAGACTACATACTTAAGATGCAGGAGCACTTAAGGAAAGCTGGGTTGATGGTGAGACAGTACCTGGAGAAAGCTCAAGTGGTCCAGGTCTGTGCCTATAATCAGAAGGCAATGCAGCGGAATTTTCAGCCCGGGGACCGGGTCTTAGTTTTGTTCCCTATCTCAGAGAGTAAAGTTTTCTGTAAATGGCAGGGTCCCTATAAGGTAGTAGAACAGATGGAACCTGTCAATTACAAGATTGTGTACCCAGACAAAAGGAAGAAACTTGCAATCTACCATGTGAATCTGCTGAAAAAGTGGACTTCTGCCCTGGCTGCGATGGTCCAGGGCGAGGAGTTTGGACTAGAGGTGCAGTCACCTTCTGAACCAGACCATGTTCCATTGAGGAACACCTATCAAATGCCCAGAAAATGGATCAAGAATGTCTAGTTCAATGGAATAGGGATGTGTTCTCCAATGTTCCGGGACATACCCATCTTACCTACCATGACATTGTCACATATCAAGGGATGACGGTATGTCAACGGCCCTACCAACTTCCAGAAGCGCGAAGGCAGGCCGTGGCAAAGGAAGTAGAGGACATGCATAAATTGGGAGTAATAGAAGAGTCCCAAAGCAACTGTCTTCTCCAATTTACTGGTGCCTAAGCCTGACAGGAGCATCCAGTTTTGCATCAACGTTAGGAAGGTGAATGCATTTTCCAAGTGGGATGCCTACCTCATGCCCAGAGTGGATGACCTTATTGAACTAGGGGGAGCTCTGTTCATTTCAACACTGGACTTAACGAAGGAATATTGGCAGATCCCTCTAACTCCTGTGACCAGGGAGAATAATGCATTCTTTACACCCTAAGGACTATTCCACTTCATGGTGCTGCCTTTTGGACTGCATGGGACTCCTACTACATTTCAGTGCCTGGTTAAATGACTACTGAGGCCCCATGGGGGTATGCGGTAGCCTACCTGGATGATATTGTCACATCTACAAGCCATGTTGATGAGTTTGAGGAAGGCTGGTCTGAGGGTTAATCCAAAAAAATGTTTTCTGGGATATTTGGTCGGAAATGATCGAGTGCGGCCTCAACTTAAGAAGGTAGAGGCTATTTCCCAGATACCAGTTCTTAAAAATAAGAAATGGGTATGGGCTTTTTTGGAAATGATTGCCTATTATTGCTGATTCATTCTGAACCTTGCAGTAATAGCCAAACCCTTGACCCAGCTCCTCCAAAAGAAGACACCGGACAAGATCATCTGGACAGCAGAACTAGAGGAGGTCTTTCAGAAGTTGGAAGCAGTCTTATGTTCAGAACCGGACCAGGTCAGTCCAGATTTCACTCAGCCATTCATCATACAGACGAATGCCTTGGCTGTAGGTCTTGGGGCCGTTTTGTAGCAGCTTTAGCCCAGAACATAGGGTTTTTATTAGCTGAAAAATACTTTTGTGGGAACAGCTTTATGACATCATTGAGAAGGAAGCCCTGGCAGTCAAGTGGGTTCTAGAGACTTTTCAGTATTACCTGCTTGGCCACCCTTTTACGTTGTTTACAGATCATCAGCCACTCAAGTGGTTGGCACAGAATAAGGAGACCAATGGATGGAGCATGCTTTGGTTCCTCAGCCTCCAACTCTTTCTGTATGAGGTCCAACATCAGCCTAGTAAGGCACACCAAAATGCCGATTTCTTGTCCCGTGTGGGGGGCCCAGGGATGCCGGATGCTCAACCGCCTAGGGTTCAGCTGAGGGGGAGGGTATGTGATGGAATGTAAAAAACTCCCCATCCCCTAGCCAAGCTCAGAACCAGTGAGGCAATAGAAGGAAAGAAGCACAGAGTTCTATGACAAACATCCAAGCTCAGAACCAGTGAGGCAATAGAGGGATAGAAGCTCAGGGTTCAAGGAGAGACTTGTTGATCTTATTTGTGAGAAGGTAGGAACGGTGCCCTGCTGAAAAACTGCTGTTTTCTGGGGGGGGGGGGGGGGTTATATTTATGCTGCCTTGCTGCTGAAAACAACTGACAAGTGTAGGAACTGAGTGTGGAGTACCAGTTTTTGTTTTGTGCTTTTGAAATACTGTTTTGTAACTGCACTAATAAAGACTTTTGCATATCCCAATTGGCTGTGGATCCTTGGGTCACTGCCCTTTGCTCACATGCTTATATCACAAAAGGGTAGTGGTGACAGGTGACTCTCTTCTGAGGGGTTCTGAGGCGTCCATCTGCCAACCAGACTTGATGTCCAGAGAGGTGTCCTGTCTGCCAGGTTCCAAAATCTGAGATGTTACGGAGAGTTTGCAGAGACTCATCAAGCCTACTGACTATTATCCGATGTTGCTCATCCATGTTGGTACAAATGATACTGCTAGTTATCTCTCCGAGCATATCAAAAGTGACTTCATGGCTCTGGGACAGAGAGTGAAGCAGATAGGTGTGCAGGTGGTGTTCTCTCCAGTCCTCCCTGTTGAGGGTAAAGGCCAAGGAAGAGAAGCTCGCATCCTGGAGATGAATGCATGGCTGTGTGGATGGTGTCATCGAGAGCATTTTGGTTTCCTGGACAATGGGAAGATGTTCCAAGGGTTTCAAAGAAGAGATGGCATCCATCTATCCAAGAAGGGTCGAAGTGTCTTCTGTAGCAGACTGGCTAACCTACTGAAGAGGGCTTTAAACTAGGTTCATTGGGGATGGGTGAAGAAAGTCTCCAGGTAAGTGAAAGCCCCCAGATAAGTGAAACATTAAATACCTCTGTAGAAATGGGTAAAAGGGGCAACATCTGGAAAGTGATGTGTATAAATGCCCGTAGTATGGGAAATAAGATCCCAGATATTGAGGCTTTAATGGAAGAGGCTGACTTGAATGTAGTGGTGGTTACGGAGACATGGTTCACGGACAACCATGACCGGGATATAATTATACCAGGCTATACTTTATTCAGGAAGAACAGGGTTGGAAGAAGGGGAGGAGGAGTGGCACTATATGTAAAAAATAATATTAAAGCTATAGAATTACAGGGCTTAAAATGGAGAGAGGAGGCACTGTGGGTTAAACTAGAAGGAGGGAAAGGGAAATCCATTTGCACTGGTGTGATATCCAGATCTCCTTCACAGGAAGAAGAAGTGGATGGGGATTTAATAGAAGTAATACGCAGTATTGCCAAGAAAGAAGTACTACTTATAGGTGATTTCAATATGCCTGATGTTGATTGGCACATCCCTGCTCCAGTGTTATCTAGAAGTAAGGAGATCCTAGATTCTCTACAGGGAGAACTATTCCGGCAACTGCTAACAGAACCCACACCTGAAGGGGCCATACTGGACTTGGTGCTTACCAATGCGGAAAGTGTTTCTGATGTCATAGTGGGAGATCATCTCTCATCCAGTGCAAGGCCAGCCTGTCCATTGTGCAGGAATGTTGTTCATATAGGGCCCTGAACCTCAGGGGGCCCGCACCAACATGCCGCACATGGTGTTCAGCTCCTGAGTCCTAATCATTTGCATGGCCAGCTTCAGAGGGAGCCAGAGAGGGCCGAGGCCCCAGCTCACCTCTGCCCAGCCGCCAAACTGAGGAGCAGGGTTTTCCTTCATTGAATCCGGCAGCTGTATTCTCGTGGAGCCCGCTGGCACTCCGGAGTTTAAAGGGCATTTCCTGTTTCCCAGCACTTAGCGTGCCAGTGGGCTCCATGAGAACACGGCCGCCAGACTCAGTGAAGAAAAATCCCTCTCTTCATTGGCTATGCAGAGGTGAGCTGGGGCCACTGGCCTCTCAGGCTCCCTCTGGTCAGACAAGTGCAGGGGCTTTTAGAGGAGAGGGGGCTAGGACTGGAAATGGGCTGATGGGAGGACTAGGACTTGAAATAGCAGTTGGGGGTGGGACTGGAAATGGCTGATGGGGAGGCTTGGACTGGAAATGGTCTGATGGGGGGGAAATTGGACTGGAAATGGGCTAATGGGGGGGACTAGGATAGGACTGGAAAGGGCTGATGGGGGCTAGGATAGGACTGGAAATGGCTGATGGGAGACTAGGAATTGAAATGGGCTGATGGGGGGCTAGGATAGGAATGGAAAGGTCTGATAGGGGACTAGGACTGGAAATGTCTGATGAGGGGTTGGGACTGGAAATGGGCTAATGTGGGAGCTAGGATAGGACTGGAAAGGGCTGATGGGGGGCTAGGGCTGGAAATGGATGATGGGGTGCTAGGACTGGAACTGGGTTAATGAGTGAGGCTAAGATAGGACTGGAAATGGACTGATGGGTGGGGGCTTGGACTGGAAATGGACTGATGGGGGGCTAGGATAGGATTGGAAGTGGCTGATGGGGGCTAGGATTGGAAATGGGCTGATGGGGGGCTTGGATTGGAAATGGGGGAGGGGCTAGGATAGGACTGGAAATGGCTGATGGGGGGCCTAGGATTGGGAATGGGTTGATGGGGGAAGCTAGGACTAGAAATGAGCTGATGTGGGGGGATAGGAGAATGAGACTAGAAGGGAACAGATGCTGGGTAGGCCTGGAACTAGTTGTGGAGGACTAGAAGGTGATGGGGCTGGGGATTGAGGATGGAGAGGGGAAAAGATTTCATGTGGGAAGGAAGAAAATCTATGATTGGCTGGGTATTAGGAGAGTAAGTGGGGATTGAGGAGGGAAGGTCAAAATTTGAGTGGATGAAAAAGGAATAAAGAGAGAAATAGAGGAAAGAGCGAAAGGGGAAAGATCAGAATGTTAAAGTAGATGTAGAGAGATAATGGAAAAAAACTAGAAGAAAGGACAAATGGACAGCAGACAATGGAGAGTTAGCAGAAGACACAAAGAAACCAGAAGAAAGTGACTGGAGCAATTGCAACTGAAAATAAAATGCCCAAACAACAAAGGTAGAAAAATACTTTTTTATTTTGAATTTATTAACTGGAATATGTTAGCTCTGGGAAATGTGCATCGCTAATGTCTTTGTGTTTTGTTTAGTACAAGGGGAAATTAATTTATAGTTTTATTTCTCCAGTGTTGTACATTCCTAGTTTCCAGTTTAATTTCTGTCTTCCTATTTCTAAATTGTGATCCCTTGTTCTTTGTTTGGTGATGTTCTATGTTTTGCATGTGTAACCGAGCTGAAGTATTCTGTTATGTAGTTTCTATGTGATGGTGCCACTTGTTCTCTTTCTCCAGTAGGAGATGTATTGGTATTCTTTGAGTTGTATTGGTTTAATATTTGCAGTGTTGCCTTTTGATAGGTAGGATTTGGTACTTTGTGAGTCCTAGTAGTGCTGTTATGATATGGCGGGTTTGCTATGGGTTATAAATGGGCAGGCTTTGTAGTACTTCCTAATGTGCCTGGGAGTTGACACTGGAGTATAGTAATGTAGAAATCTAGTAGCCTTTCCTTATCCTCACTGCCCATACAAATAGTACTCAGACACTCATTAAGAGGCATGTTTACTAAACATTAATGCACATTCACAAATGTTAATGTGCATTCCATGCAGGAACACCCATTTATTTCTATTGGCACATTAATGCACATTAATATTTAGTATACATGCCCCTAAGTCATTGCCAGGAGAAAAAAGAGGCTTGTGATAGGCTCCTTTGAAAGCCGCCTAAAATGCAGTCCAGTGGATATGCAAATGAGGACCTGCAATGAGTCTTACCCGCCATGGCCCCGCATCACTCTTGGGCCGCCCCAATGGTGTGGTTCAGTATTAGGATTAGGGCTGATAAAATCCATTCAGAAGTGAGGGTCTTAGACTTTAGGAAAACTAACTTTGCCAAGATGGGCCAATACCTCAAGGAGTTGTTAGCAGGATGGGAACACTGGGGGATGTAAAAAAACAGTGGGCAAAATGGAAAGGGGATATTTTAAGGTAAATAAATGTAAAAGGAAAAGGAGGCCACTATGGGTCTCAAAAGAAATAGCTGAAAAGGTGACGAAAAAGAGGGAGGTCTTCATGAAATACAAGAGATCACAGAGAGAGGAAGACAGGCATCTGTATTTGGAAAAACTTAGAGAAGCTAGCAAAGGTAGTCAGGAAATCAAAGGTACAAAAAGAGGAGGAAATAGCCAATGCAATAAAATGGGGGGATAAGATTTTTTTCAGATATGTTAATGAGAGAAGGACGTGCAAAAGTGGTATTCTCAGGCTCAAGGGTGAAGGGGAGGAATATGTAGAAGCTGATGAGGATAAAGCGGAATTGCTTAACAAATATTTCTGTTCTTTGTTCACAGATGAAGAACCAGGAGCAGGACCTCAGAAAACACCCACAAATAGGAACAGAAGTGATGGGGCTCTTGAACGATATTCAGAAGACTCTGTTTGTGAGAAATTAGCTAAACTGAAAGTAGGCAAAGCATTGGGACCAGAAGGGATACATCTGACAATACTGAAGGAACTTGGGGACGATCTAGCGGCTCCACTGACTGACCTATTCCATCCTTCTTTAAAGTGAGGAGTGGTCCCAGAAGACTGGAGAAGGGCACAAGTGGTTCTTTTGCACAAAAGCAGAAGTAAGGATGAGGTTGAAAACTACAAGCTGGTTAGTCTAATCTCTGTGGTGAGTACATTATTAGAAATGCTGCTAAAAGGGTGGATAGTGAGGTTTCTGGAGTCCAGCGGATTACCGGTTCTGAGGCAGCATGGATTCACCAGAGGCAGGTCTTGTCAGACAAATCTGATTGATTTCTTTGACTGGGTGACCAGAGAGTTGGACCGAGGGAAAGCCCTAGATGTGGTGTATTTAGATTTCAGTAACGCCTTTGTCACCGTTCTGCACAGGCAACTTATAAACAAACTGAGCACCTTAGGGATGGACCCTAAAGTGTCTGACTGGGTTAGAAATTGGTTGAGTGGGAGGTGACATAAAGTACAGGTAAATGGATTTCACTCTGAGGAGAAGGAGGTTACCAGTGGTGTGCCCCAGGGATCTGTCCTTGGTCTGATTCTTTTTAACATCTTTGTTAGTGATATTGCAGAAGGACTGTTTGGTAAGGTTTGCCTGTTTGAGGATGATACCAAAATGTGCAATAGAGTAGACACCCAGGAAGGAGTAGATAACATGAGGAGGGATCTAGCTAAGTTTGAAGAATGGTCATGAATTTGGCAGCTGAGATTTAATGCTAAAAAATGCAGGGTCATGCATTTGGGCTGCAAAAATCCAAGGGAGCAGTACAGTGTAGGGGGTAAAGTACTTCTGTACAAGGAAGAAGAGCGGGACCTGGGCGTGATTGTTTCTGATCATCTTAAGATGGCTAGACAGGTAGAAAAGGTGACAATGAAAGCCAGAAGGTTGCTTGAGTGCATAGGGAGAGGAATGACCGGCAGAAAAAAGGAGGTGATAGTGCCTCTGTCTAAGTCTCTGGTGCGACCTCATTTGGAGTATTGTGTGCAATTCTGGAGACCGCACCTTCAGAAGGACATAAACAGGTTGATGCAGAGGGTGGCTGCTAATATGGTTGGTGTCTTCATTATAAAGCATATGATGACATACTTAAAGATCTTAATATGTATACTTTAAGGCAAAGGTGGGGTAGAGGAGATATGATAGAGCGTTTTAAATACCTCTGTGGCGCTACTATGAGGAAACAAAGGATGAGGGTGAAAGGGGATAGACTCAGGAGTAATATACAGAAATATTTCTTTATGGAAAGAGTGGCAGTAGAGATGAAGACAGTATCTGAATTCAAAAAAGCATGGGACAAACACAGAAGATCTGTAAAGGAAAAGAAGGGACTTTAGTATTTGATATGGAAGGGCAGACTAGATAGCTCATGTGGTCTTTTTCTGCCATCATGTTTTTATGTTTCTCTCTATCGCATCTCTCACCTTCCCTCTCACCAGCACACACTCTTTCATTTCCCTTCCTTCTCCTGACACACTGTCTCCTCTCCCCATTCTGACTCTCTCTCTCTCACCCTCCAACACCTCTTGGTGCCCCATCTCTCCTCCCCATTCATGCCCCCTCTGGGCAATCTTTCCGGCCCTCTCTTTTCCTTCCATCTCCTGACACTCTTCTTCCCTCCCTTCCCCTTCCTTGGCTCATTCTTCCTCTCTCCACTGCTGGACTTTGTGTGAAATGACACAAAAGCCTGCAAACGAGCGCTCAGAATATTGGCATACCATATCAGCACCAAGTCCAAAAACTCAAACTGCGCCAATCTTATCTATGACAAGACAGCACTGCAAATATTCTATAATGCCAATACATCTCCAGTGGGGAAAAGAGAAGAAGCCAAACTGCTGCAGATTCTTTGCAGAATCTACATGTTGATAGATTTCCTCACCTCAGTTAACACAGACAATCACCTAGTAAAGAACAAAAGAATACAAATTAGAAACAAGCATGAAGACAAAAAATTAAATAAAACCCGAGAAATCAAACTCTGTGAGCAGCGGAAGAGTGAAGAAAGAGAAAAAGAAATGCATTTCCTCCTGTCCTGAACAAAATACGAAAAATGCACATTTTCAAAGCTGACATATTTAATTTTCTAAAGTTGAAATAAAATATTTTATACTTCTGTCTGATCTTTTTCTTTTGGATTTGGCCCAAGTCTCTCTTTTCTGCTTCCTCTTGTTTTTTCTTAACTCCTTTTCCAGGATCTCATTTCCATTTTCAGTTTCTTCTTTCCCCCTGTCTTCTTCCCTTTCTCCCTGACATCTATCTTTGAAATTAAACCTTCTGTTTCATCATTTTTCTCAGTTACTCTTTTCTGCCTTTTATCTTTCTATAACTAGATTTTATTCCTCCTTCTCCACTCTTTAGTCCTTGGTCTCCCTTTATATCCTGTGCTTACCTCTTCAGTTCTCTCATTTCCATCTGTATGTTTCATTTCTTTGCTCCCATTGTTCAATCATTTTAGTGTCCCCCATAAAATCACACCCTCCACAGTCTCCCTCTGCCTCTTATCCCCTCACCAACCTCACTTCCTTCTCTGTCATTCATCCCATCTTCACCTATAAGCCCTTTATCTATGCTCCCCTTCCCCCTTTGACTCTCTCTTACCTCCTTCAGAGACCTGCCCCCTTCCTTTTTCTCTTCTCTCCCCAGCAACTACTGCCTCTCCCCCATCCCTGGCATCCATTCTCTGCCTCTTTCTCCATACCCACTTCCTCAGCACCTATCCACTTATCTCATTCTTCAGTATTCATTTACTCTGCTTTACCTTCTTCTTGAGCCCCAGCATCCATTCCTCTGCTCTTCCATCTCCATCTTTGCCTGCTTGTACCCTTGCTGCGTCGTCCCTCCCCCCCCCAGATACAGCTCTTCTTCTTCTCACTCCTCCAGCATCAGTCTTCTTCTCCAACTGCCATCTGACGACATCTGCTGTCTTTTCCCAGCCCCTTTCTTTTAGCCCCAGCATCAGACCCTTCTGTCAGTTCAACCACTAGCCCCAGTATCTGCCAGTTAGTCCCTTTCTCTAATTCCCAGCCCAAAACCAAATCCAATCCAAAATCTCTCAAAAATAGCATCTTTAGAGATGATACAAAACAAAAGGCACATGCATCACCTCCTCAAAGACAAAAATCCATTCACATATCTCATAAAATCCTCACTGGCAAAACACTATAAAAAATAATCTAAATCTTCCTTCCTGCATGCGAGAGATGCATCATAGTTTGATCCCTCAGAACATAGAATGGACTCTTAGAAAGTTAAATGGTTCTCCCGATCCCAGCAACTTCCTAAAACATGCACAAAACTCCTCCTGTAGCTGGACTCCTTCAGGAGCACTTGGCTGAGTCCTTTTGCACTTTCACCACTTTTCAATAGCTGCTCACAGCTGTACTTCTCTCATTCCCCATTTGATAGATCATACTGTCTAAGAGATATCCTCTCCTTAAGGCTTAGCCTGCCATGCTAAGGAACAGCTCCTAAGCAGTTCTGAGCTTCTTGGATGTGGTGAACTCCAGCCCTGGAATGGCAAAGGACCCCCAGTTGATAACTCAACATTCTATCCCTAGATGAAGCAAGGCCTTTATAGTTCCTTTCAAAAGACAGTGATGGATCTCTTAATCTATTCTTCATTATATCACCTTAGGCACACAAATGTTTGCAAGTAGAGACTCCAGAAATATTCTCATTGGAAATATAGAGGCAGTTTTTTGGTGTTCTACTAGAAACAAAAAAATGACGGCAAAAAGCAATCTTACTACCTGTCCAGTCTGCCCATCCAAACCAACAGCTGCATCTCCACAAAAACATTTTCTCCCTCAGCCATCGTTAGTGCTTGTCCATGCCTTTTTGAATCCCAGTACTATTTTGGTCTCCACCACCTCCACTAAGAGACTGTTCCACATGTCCATCACATTTTCTATAAAAAATATTTCATTATATTACTCTTGAGTCTACCTCCTATCACCCTCATACCATGACCACTCATTCCAGAGCTTCCTTTGAATTGAAAAAGACCTTACTCCTGCATATATGCACCTTGGAGGTATCTAAACTTCTCTATCATATCTCCATTTTCCTTCTTTTCCTCCAGGGTCTTTAGGATTGTCCTTATATGCTTTATGATGAAAACTGTTAACTATTTTTGTAGTGGCCCTATGGACAGTTGTTTCTATCCAGGTTATATCTTTTGAATGGATGGTCACCAGAACTGCACACAGTACTCCAATTGAGGTCTCACTGGAGACTGATACATATTGTCATGAAGAAGACTCTTCTGAGCCTATGGAAGTAGGGCAAGATGAGGATTTGCTTTCAGAAACTGACAGGCAGTCTGAGCACATGGCTCAGTGTTTGCAAAGAAGAAGTAAACAAAGGGAGTCACGAGCTAGAAAGACACGCCCCTGCTGTGACGTATTCCCTAGCTCAGGAGGTAATGAGTTTCACCTGTTTCAGGGCAGGGCACAGCTAAGCCCTGAGAGTTACAAGGATAAAAAGTGGTCATTAGCTTGGACCAAGCAGAGTAGGAGTAAGAAGGAGGAGGAGAACAGCAAGCAGAACAGCAAGCAGCACGGGAACTTGGAGAACCAGGAAGGAAGCCGGCAAAGGAGCACGCTGACTAGAAGGAGTCAAGGAGGAGTGAGAACCAAGGGAGACATATTCCTGAGGCCAGAAGGAAGCAACCCAGGATAGGTGTTGTCTGGTAAAGGCAGGAGAGAAACGAATCTTCCTGAGAGGCAGGCTTGGCAAAGCTCACACGCTCCAAGGAGAGAGACAGGCTGGCTGGAGAATACCGGTACATCTGAGGGGAAAGTTAATAGGCTGAGAGGCAAGCAAACACAAGCTGTGTTTGAGAACCAGTCTGACCCTGCAGAGTGGAGAATTCCTTTCCTTTCAAAGCCAAAAGGTAGGCTTAACAATTCATATAAGTTTGAACCCAGCTATAAAGCAGTTCCCTATAGTTACCAGAAAGTAGCAAACTCCCTGGACAAAAACTACAGCATATATGATAGTTTACAACCCTGCTCAGGAGAGTGTTACAGAGAGAAACCACGTGAGGTCAGAGAAACCGTTTGTTTCAGAGATCAGGATAGCAGCTTACTGCCACGCCCTGCTATACCTGAGGCTGAAGAAATGCAGATAGACTCTGTTCATAATGAAATAGTGGATGATCGGATGGACTGTACATTATCTTTGGCTGACCATGTGAATTCCTTATGCTGAACAGTGTCTGAGAAAGACGGTAAAAGCAGCAGAAGAAAAGGGAACATTTTCTTTGCTAATTGAAGCTGTTGTGATTTTGTTTTGTATCAAGCATTGCATGTTTAAAGCCTGAAGCTGACAAGGCTAATTTACCTGAGTTCATAGTTTACCTGAGTTAAAAGTTCGCGCCATCGGGCGCATGGTCCCTATGCACCCGCCGCCTTCATCGGCTCTCCCCAGTCAGGGGATCGAGCCTCAAGCGGCGTGAGGAGCGGCTCCAACACCCTGCCCAATCGGGGCTCCAGCCAGGAACTTTAAAAGTTCGCGCCATCGGATGGGCCCGCACCTGGGGGCCGAGAGGAGGGGCACCAGAAGACCGCTGCACCCCATCCAGCTGCAGAAGGCACACGCTAACAACAAACCCATCCAGCTACAGACAGCAACGCCGGTCAGTATCCCTGAACCCTACACCACACAAGAAGCACTAGTCCGTTTTAATCTGCCAAGCTCACATTGGAATATTACTAAACAATGCAGCCCATTCGATGGACTATTATTAGGCCACTTTAACTTACAAAGTAACTTGCTAGCATCATAGTTTATTTTGTACCATCTCAGTATTGCAATTTTGCCTGTTGAAGATTCAATATAATCTGCCAGCTTCGTACTTTATTACTGTATCATCTCAGTATTGCACCCTCTCTTTAAAGATAGTCAATATCTTAGCATGTAATCTGTACCTGCTCAATTTTGCATTCTCGTATTATTGCTCCACTGTACTGAAGAATCTCATCACTGTACTGTGTCTCATAACTGCATTGTACTACCCCAGTATTGCACCTCCCCACTTGTAGCTACAGTGTCTCACACACAATCCAAACCCTCAGAATGGCCCTCCAGGTCACTGTCATTCTTAGCTTCTACCTCCTCACCCACTGGTTTGGAACCTCCCAGGCCTTTTACACGCCACATGGCAGGATTCCAATCCTGAATAGCCATGGAAAAAGATGGAATGGTCCCCCTTACTCAAACCCAGGAAGTGACGCCTACACGCCCCACTCCCACCTGATACATGTAGCACTCCAGCTAGCCAAGACACCCAGCCAGGAAAAACCTTCGAGATGCCAACCCCTAAAATGTGCCATCATCAACGCGCGTTCCATTCGCAAAAAATGGCCTGTTGTCCTTGACACAATCTCCTTTTATGACCTTGAGATACTTATGATCACAGAAACTTGGCTATCATCAGAAGACAACGTCCTCCTCAACCAACTACTACCCCCCAATTTCTCCATACATACGAGACATCGGGAAAACAAAAAAGGAGGAGGGGTGCTCATAATCTCCAAATCAGACCTCAAATTCCACATTTTGGACTCTTCTAGCACAAACAGCCTGGACATCCTCTCCGTTGCTAACCAACAATGCTCCCTCAACCTGTTATATAGAACACCATCTACTTCTCCAGATGACCTTCCAACCATTATTGACTTTGCAGCTAACACCCTCACTCCCAATAAACCAAATTGGATAATGGGTGATTTCAATCTCCCATCTTTACCCCAAAGCCACGCAAATGCGTTCCTTGATGCAATGGAAGACCTGGGACTCAAACAAATCATCAATGAACCCACACATAGAAAGGGGAACATTCTTGACTTGGTATTTGTTCCACACCCAGTCATGGACCAAAACCACAATCCTCCAATATCAGTCGTGGAAGTACCCTGGTCCGACCACAAATTGATCATTATCCAGATACCCATCAACAATGACCAGCTGAACAGAAGCCGACCTACGAACATCACCTCTCGAACTGCCACTAGATGCTTTCGCCCCTTCGATAGGGAACACATCCTTTCGGAGACCCCATCACTCATCAACAAAACCACGCTGGACCTTGATGAACTAATCTCTTACTGGAACTCCAGCATGCTTGCCATCTCACAACACTCGAACCCTAAGAATACAGCAAGGTCAATAAGAAGCTCCGCCCCATGGTTCTCCCCTGAGCTGCGATCTTCTCTTACGCAACTATGTAGACTTGAACGCCGATGGCGTCGATCGTGCTCAACTGAAGATCAGACCGCTTACCGAACCCACCTTGCAATACACCGAGAAACAATCACTACCAAAATGAGACAATATCACACTGACACCCTAAAGAGGTCTCTGAATAAACCACGTGACCTCTTCAACTTGGTCAAATCCCTCTCAAAGGAACCATCTCCCGAACAACACAGCGAGATTCACCCGCAAGAATTCGCTGATTACCTGCAATCCAAGATTGTGCAAACCAACAAAGTTTCAGCAGTCCCATATCAAGAACCAACGGGACTATCCCCACTGAACATATTTTCCACACCATCCACTAAATGTATCGAGGACACCATAGCATCTCTCAACACCTCCACTGCACAGACTGACCCATGTCCAGCTTTTTGGATCAAGGAGCTACGTGATGTGTTCAGCCCTGTCATCGCAAATATAATGAAGCTCTCCTTCACAACAGGATATTTTCCCACTTCACTCAAGCAGACTTCCATTAGGCCACTATTGAAAAACCCCAAACTTGACTCCCAAAGAGCTGACTCCTATCGGCCAATAGCCAGTATCCCCCTCTTGGCCAAAATAATTGAGAAAGAGGCACAACGGCAAATTCAAGATCACATAGATGCCGCTGCCCACTTAGACAGCTGCCAACATGGGTTCAGAGAACATCATGGTGTCGAGACACTACTCACTGGTCTATTCAACGATATCATCACAGGAATTGACAACATCCGTCAAGGCTTTGTGCTCATCTTCCTAGACATCGCCGCTGCGTTCAACTCCGTGAGTCACGAAATTCTCCTCGGAAGACTGAAAGAGAAGGGCGTCTGCGACAGTGCACTAGGATGGTGTAAATCTTATCTGGACGGTAGATGGCAATATGTGAAGTCTGGATCAGAAGAGTCAATACATTTCCATCAAAAGCAAGGGGTACCTCAAGGCTCCTCGTTATCCTCCTTACTTTTCAATATTTACATGCAGCCCATCTGCAATATCATAAGATCATTCAATGTGAACTGCTTGATATATGCAGATGACATTCTCCTATACATGCCTTTCTCTACAACTCACATGGACCTGGCCCCACTCACAGATTGCTTCAATGCAGTTTCAACATGGCTCCAGACACAGAACCTACGCATTCAACATAAAAAAACAGAGGTGCTATTCATCACCAGAGACTCCAACTTTACTCCCCCATCCCACGTCAGTGTCAAGGAAGCTGACTTACAAACTAAAGATGCAATAAAATACCTGGGAGTTACTTTGGACCAACGTCTAGATATGAAACGCCACATAAGCAACATAGTCAAAGCCGTCTATTTCAAAATCCGTTCACTCAAGCACCTACGCTCCCTGTTGGACCCAGATGATTTCCGAACCATATATCAAGCGCTGATCCTGCCACATTTTGACTTTGCAAATGCCATCTTACAAGGTCTCCCCCAATCCACACTAACCCCCTTACAGTTGGCCATGAATGCCGCAGCTAGGGTCCTTTACGGAGCATCCAGAAATGACCACGTGACCCCCATTCTCAAACAGCTGCACTGGCTACCGATCCATGGGAGGATCACCTTCAAAACCCTTCTATTAGCATTCAAGGCAACCAAAGGTATTTCATCCTCCTCACTCACGCATCTTATCCACATTGTCCCCCCCAACAGATCCAGAAGAGCAACAGCTGTAAACTTGCTAACAACACCAAAGACATCGACAAAGTCCAACACGACAACCACAAACAGGGCGTTCAGTTTTTATGTCCCCAAATGTTTGAATGCTCTACCCCCTGACATTAGGACCATTGCCAATCTATATCAGTTCAGGAAGGCTCTCAAAACCCACCTTTTCCTCCAATACTTCCCAGCCAGCAATTGAACCTAGATATCCCTCTCAAGAAATGACCCACTCTAGAAAGGCCCTTACATGCATTATCTGATTTTTACCTATCATTGCAGTGTAAATAGCTTATGTATATAGTTAACCCTGTTATCCAAGTTTGTACTCCTGTTCGATGTAAAACCTGACAGCTTGTCGTTATGGTCGTTATGTTATGATGTAAACTGCGCTGATACTAAATAGCGCGGTATATAAGAAACTGTAATAAATAAATAAAATAAATATATAATTTCCTCAAGTCAAATGTATGGCATGTTTTGTCCTGAGTTATTCACTTGCATTTAATCCGTTGGGAAGGGGAAAATAAATTCTTGTCATTGCCTGAAACCATTCGACTGCAACTCGTCTGTACTCAAAGGGTAACGGGACTCAGATTTCCAAAAGGCCTTGCAGAGTTAAAGCAAGCCCACACTCTCTGAGGTAGGAACACCACAGGCAGACCAAGTCTCAGCGCCCTAGGCATTGGGCTGGCCACCGTGAGGGTGACAAGTGGCGTAGTGTGTTCGGATTTTTTTTCGCTTGGAATACAAAAAGGACATCCCAACTGAGGGAAAAGAACAGAAAAGAGCTTCAGGATACAACAAAAAGTTTTGCCATAGCTGGAAAATACAAGGGGAACGAGAAATCTGCTAAGCTGTTGGAGAGTTCGCTGGCAAATCGTGCCAGGAGGACCAGGACCCAGGAGGATAGACTCCTTTCTCAAAGTCTGAGTCTACACCGTGCGAAGGTAACTGGGCACGGGTGTAGAGGATACCAGTGAGAAAGGGAGTTTTATTCTGCAGAAAGCTAGTGAGGTTTTAAAAAGAAAATTTGGTGCCGCACTTGGTGGGCTTTTCTTTTGCTTTCTTTTCAGGGACAATAATGCTCAGAATGGATCCTCAAGAGGTGTTGCGCTGGATGTCCAGTCAATTTGAAAGGCAGATGGAACTGGCTCACTGCACACAGGAACAGACGGCTGCGGCTATACAGGCCCAGCAGAAGCCTCTTGTAGAGCTGATGGAAGCTTTACTGACAAAGCAAAAGGCTGCTGAAGATGCCAGTCTTACATTTTCTACAGTGGTAGGACCGCAAGGCTGCGGAGCCTTTACTTTTGGCCAGTTGAACACCAGTGACAATTTGGATGACTTTATTGAGGCTTTTGAAACGGTGGCAGTATCAGTTAAATGGCCACCTGAGCAATGGGCAATGAGGTTTGCCATGTCCCTAATGGGAGAGGCTTTGTCTGCATACAAAACCATGCCCGCTGCTCTCGCGTCCACTTATGAGGAAGTTAACAAAGCAGTGAGAGACAGATTAGGTCTAACTCCAATGTATTATAGGAGGATGTTTAGAGAGTCTAGGCTTAAGTCTAATGAGACGCCAAAGGCATTATATCAGAGGATTAAAGCCTTGGCCTGGAAATGGCTTGTTCCAGAGGGGAAAACCCTGGACTCTGTGATAGACACAGTCATTCTGGAACAATTCCTGGAGGCAGTACCTCCTGAGGTAAAATCTTTCATAATCCTACAAAGTTGCCAGGCTACTGCAGAGGCAGCCGTCCTTACAGAGCGTTACTTTGGAGTTGGCGGGCAGGCCAACAGGAGGCGCTCTGAAGTTGGCTAGAACAAGCAACTTTGCAAGATTTGAAAGAGGCATAAAAGCAAATGTGTCTAATGTAAATACTATTTTACCTGTGATAAAGGAAAAGTGTTATAAATGTGGAAAGATAGGACATTTCCAGAAGAATTGTACAGTGCGGACAGCACTAATGTCTAAAAAAGGGAAACCGGTGCAAGAAGGCTTCCGGTTTGACGTAGAAGTCCAAGGCATTGTGGCTAAGGCACTGCTTGACTCAGGTGCTGACCAGAGCATGGTCTCTAAAAAGCTCTGGCAGGCCGTGGAAGCGCACGGTGGGTCAGCACCGAGTCAAGCAGAGGGCCGAGTCAGGATACGTTCTGTGCATGGCGTGTAATCCTATTATCCACTATATAGGCTCTCCGTAAAAGGGTTGGGGACCCAAAAAGAGGTTTTGGTGGCCGTTGTCCCACGACTTCCCTACGATATTGTGTTGGGGAGGGACTGGCCCCCATTCTACAAAGGGGTGGAGAGGGGCTTAAATATGAAAACAAGCAGAGACTCCACTAGGTCCCAGGTAGAAACCTCAAGAGCAAGGAGCGAACCCTCCCAGAGTGAAGATAATGAGCATGGACATGACCATATCCATGTGACACCCGTGTCTGCATTTACGATTCATGATGTCACCAAAATGCGGTTTCTTTTGTGTTTATATCATGTCATGTTTGCCTTTGCATCCCTTTCTTCTGTATTTCCTAAGGTGTGACGGTCTGCAATTTGTGCTGTTTTTGCAAGGTGTTTAACAATACAATACTTATCCTCTCCTGACACAGGGCAGAGGACATACCGGACATTTCTCTTACAGTGCATCTGGCATCGCCATCACCCACCTGTTGGGGGACACAACACCATGGAACGTTTTGTGGAGAATTGAGCCATTGGATGTTTGACCTCTGAGAGTGGGACACATGACTGGGATGGACAGTATTACTCTTGGACTGCTGCTTTGCCCATGACAGAGCTGTCCAACACACTGTTGCTGCGATGCTCTGGCTGGGAGTCCTGCTCATTGTAGGGGACACACATGAACTTTCAAGGACTGTGGCATATTGGAATGTGACACTTGACTATGCATGGCCAGAGTTGCAAGAACAGTTTTAACCTGACCTGTTGGATTGCAGATACACTTTGCACTTTGGACGCTGTGTAATGATCCCCACGTGTGCAGCAGGGACTGACATTGACACTGTATGTGGTACATTTCTACACAGTTGTGTTATTGTTGAGTTTTGGCCATGGGTGTGACATGGCACACAGGATACACTCATCTGTTTGTTTCTACACAAGCATACAGCCATGTTTGTGACATAGGGCCAACGATGGAGCGGTGCTATTGTCTATGTCCACCTGCTCTCCACCTGGACATGATACAGGTTTTGCCACAACAATGCTTTCATGCACACCACCATCCTGGATAAATGTTTGCAATGGGCCAAGGGTGTTTACGTGCATGTGTGGCATCACTGTATCATGTTGGAATGTGGATGGTGCTTGTGCATATGACTGACTCTGTTTGTGAAATTCAGCATGTGGACCTATGGTTTCTTTGTGGTTCCCTGTAAGATGTTTGCCCATCATTTCCATCTTCACATGCTGGTTCTTGTGTTTGTTTACTGTGCAGACGTGACAGTCTGCATGTATGTACACACCTTGCATTGCACGTCTGCACGGTCCTGTTTATGCCCTGCGGTACGGACACTCACATTGCCAGATTATATTTGGAGTGTGGCAGTGTGGGTGACCGTTGTGCTCCTTCAATTGTGCATTCCATGTACCATGCTATATGTGGCCAAACACTGTCTACCCAACAAATAGTGCAGGGGGACCTCCTTCATGGTGTTATCTCTGCAGGTTTCTGCAGGTAGTTTAGTTTGTATTCTGTCTGTGTTCATGTGCCTGTGCTAGCTGTTAGCATATGCTCATTGTGCTTTTGATGATTGTTTGGGTCTACATTGTTGCAGCTTTGATTCCTAGATCAGGCATTAGGTGAGAGCTGAAACATTACTTTCAGAGTGTGTTTTTAACATTAAAACATTGTGACAACATATGCTGTTTTCATTTGTCTGCCTCCTGTGTTGCCAGATGGATATGTTTTGAGGGACAGATGATGTGTGTTGGGTCCTCATCATGCAGCGCCTACTGTCTACATGCACTCATATGTGCGTAACAAATTTGAGGCATGCAGCAGCAGGTGGGGGCCTGCTGCCCAGTGCATAACATGCACCTGATGCACATTATATCTCCTGCCCTTCATTTGTGGTCAAGCAAGTGACCTTTCTGTAGGAGGTGGGTTGCTGCCCTGCTAAAAGTGTTTCCGTCTTTCACCAGGGATGCACTCACCTTGATATTATGATGGCACTGTCTACACTGTGATGAATAACCCCAATAAAGATATGTATTTGACAGACATTTGTCTCTTTTGCTGCTTGATCATGGTGACAAACATGCAATGCAATGTGTGCCTTTGAATCAGTACTGACTCCTTGTGACCCAGAGACTCCATGGTTTTCTTGTCAATGTCACTGGATGTAGATTGTCAGGTCTTTCTTCCAAGGTAATGGAGGGTTACGTGACTTGCCCAAGGCCACATGGAGTGCTAGTGTGAATTGAGCCCTGGCTGCTTGGTGGCCAAGCCAGTTTTCTAACCACTAGGTTACTCCTCCACTCTTTGAGCACATTGACACTTGTATCTAGTGATTTGCTGGTCATGTACATGGCCCACCTGTGCTCACATCCTTGTACGGTGGCAGCTGTGTATCTGCCAGCCATATGCCACATCACTGGGTATTACAGGTTCCCATACACACCCTCCCTTTGGGGTATTTGTTTTGCATTGTGCTCAGTGTGCTTTTTCTGGGAGTGGTTAGAGGCATGTGTTATAACTCAGTAGTTTGCAGGTTTGATCCCCACATGTGGTTTATCTTTTTATTTTCTGTTGTGCTAACTGGACCATTAGGTACCAGCAGGTTCATCACCTTTACACACACCCTTCCCTCTCTTCACTGTACACCAAGGTGTGCCCTCTGTGCTGCCTAGCCATCAGATATTATCTGTTACATAGGTCTCTTACTTTATGGTGTTTACATGGCAGTGCACCTGGGGGTTTGGTATTGCTGTGGTTCAGCTGGTGTGTGGTACACCTGTTTGCATGTTGAGTTCTCTCCTGTCCTGATCCAGATTGTTAACCAGCTCCACTGCTGCCCTTGGGGTTTAGTTTCTTTCCTCTTTTGCATGCGGTATCCACTGCATAACATTTCATTGTGTGTGTGCATGTGTCCCTGGTCCCAATTACAGACTGGGATCTGATCTGTACACAGCAGATCTGCATGTGCATTTGGTCATGATTACTGTTGGGGATTTGCCTGTCCTGACAGCCAGCAGGCATCTTGTCTGATGCCCTGCACTCTTTTTGTATGTAGCCTTTGCTAATGAGCTCACGTTGGTGGTGTGGCCTACCGGTTTGTGCATTGCCATTTGTGGTAGTGGTTGTAGGTGTGCTTCCTCTCTGTTCTCTTTGATTTGTATGCTTGTCCTGCAGAAGTGGTTTTCATTCGTATGACAGTCATATCTGTGCAGATCTGTGCTGTGAGCACATTGTACCCTCATCTGAGTTGTGAACCATCCTTCCGTCCATCTTCTGTCTGCCAGCTGTGTGCCATCCTACCCTGATGTGCATGCTGCTAACCCACGTCCTGCACTCCTACACATTCCTGCATTGTGGCTCTCCCTGGTTGCCTCTCTTGTGTGTGCTCTGCATAGCACTGCTACTCCACAGTCATCCTGATATTTCACCTATCCTGCCATTTCAGCCTCCTCTGCTGCACACATCTTCCCATCCTCTGTCACACACTGTCATTATAGCATGGTACATTACCATCACTCTGTGCATGGCTCCAGCTGGCCCCGATATGTTTGTCCATTTTTATAGCTGCCACATGGGCTGGAGCTGATTTGTGTGGTCCATCAGCTGTGATCTACGTCCTTCTTTTACTTTTGTATTGTCTTTCCTTTCTGCTCTGTGCAGTGTTTGGGTTATGTGTGTGTTTGGCACATACCTCTCTTGCCATTCAAATTGGGGGATGTTACTGCTCTTGGCAAACGTTTTTGAGTTCACCTATACATCCTTGGGGCATCTTCTGGCACACCTTCAATTCAGGCAACTTATGGGGTGCCTACTATGGTGCCTTGGGAGTTGACAACCTTTCAACATGGCCTGTGGGGAACATTATAATTTGCCTTTGATGACGTGGTTGTTTAGGATGTGCCTTCTGGTGCACCCTAAAAGGTGCATTAATATATGGCACTAGGGTGGGGTTCTTTTTAGATGGCAGCACAGATTGCTGTACAGTTGCACGCAGAAAAAGGATGTAACTCTGCCAATCTTATTCATTGGGGATTTGAACCCATGACCCCTGCACCATCATTCAGTGTCTTAACCAGTGTGCTATACTGCTGTTCCTCCTTGCATGTCAGCACACCTACTTAAGATTTCCATGCGTTACAATGCACAGTGCTGCCATCAGAAACAGTGCTCTGACCTTGCCCTGCCTCACAGGGCACCCTATATGGCGCCCTATCGGCCACACTTTCAGCAACATTGTAGGGTGCCGTGGCGGACACTGCATTTTAAAGTGTGCCCTCTGGGGTAACTTATGGGGCAGCTTATGTTACACTGCTTTGAGAGTGCATTTTCTAGCAGTAGTAATTACAATAAAAATAAATGACTTCCTAAAGCAATATTACCCCTAACAGGTAATGCCTCAGCTACCCTTGTTCATTGGGCACTGTAACCCCTGATCCCTGCACCATTGGTCAGTTTCTTAACCATTGTGCTGTGGTTTTGTTCCTGTGCTTGCACATCAGCGCGCCGCCTTATGCCGCCCAATATTAAAATGCCTCCTAAAGTACTGCCTCAGCCAGTGTTGTTCACTGGGCACTGTGGGGGATTGAGCCCCTGATCCCTGCACCATTGGTCAGTGTCTTAACCATTGTGCTCCACTGCTGCTCCTTTTTGCATGTCAGCGCACCTACTTAGGCTTTTCATTCCTTAATCTGCACCGTGCTGCCATCAAAAACAGTGCTATGACCTTGCGGTAACTCATACGGCACCCTATAAAGCGCCCTATAAGCAACATACAAGAGTGCCTTGGCGGACACTGCACTTTAAAATGTGCCTTATGGGGTGCCTTATGTTAACACGATTTGAGAATGCGTTTGCTAGTAGAAGTAATTAAAATATAAATAAAATGCCTCCTAAAGCAATCTTCCCCATAATAGGTAATGCCTCAGCCAGCCTTATTCATTGGGCACTGTGGGGGATTGAACCCCTGATTCCTGTATCATTGGTCAGTTTTTTAACCATTGTGCTGTGGCTCTGTTCTTGTGCTTGTGCATCAGCGCGCCACTTATGCTTTCCGCGCAGCTTTCTGATGCGCTAATGTGCGGGGCGCACATGGGCGCCACGCAACTTAGCACATATTTAAATCCCGGTTTTGCTTTTTCAGAAAGAAACGCCCACTCCTTATATGGCACCCGCACACTAGCGCGGCCCGCACATTAGCGGGGTTTTAGTAAACATACCCCATGGTTACACATCATAATGAATAAAACAATGTGATCAATAAATGAATGAATAATCATGAAATACACATTAAAAAGTTTAAAAAAAACATAAGAAATTAAAAACAAACGTTAAAGGAATTCTTTAAAAAAACATAATGAGAAATTAAAAGTGTTAATAAATTAAAAACACAAAGGCTGATAAAACAGATAAATATGACATAATCTACACTCACTAGAACAAAAGAAAAAATAGTGGAGTGATACTCAGCAAAGTTACCACAACAAATGTTTGTCATAAGTGTTGAAAAAAACAAACTTGTGTATCAGAAAACGTTGTAGTTATTGAGGTCACCTTTCGTAGCTAAGAATTTTCCTTAGAGAGAATAGAAATGTGGAGATGAGGAGGACAAAATGATACTGGTTAAAATAAAAATATCAAACTGGAGGACTCACTTGTTTTTCTAATCGTAACAATCAGTTTAGTGCAGTTATCACCATCACTGAAGATCCTACAATGCAGACAATTATAATAAAATTATTAAAAATGCCATGTCAGATGGCCCACTGTGTTAGTGAAAATCCCCTCTGGGGATAGGAGAAGGGCTTATTGTTTTAGAGCTGCAGCCTTGAGAAAGTAAAAAGATTACCTGATAGTGGTACTTGGTACTTGCCTTAGTGCACAGGACCTTTAGCTTCTGTGTTGGCATGAAAGTAAACGAGCCTAGAGGTATAGTGTCAGTTATTTAAATCACACAGATTTCATGCCAAAAGAAGACCAGAATTGAAGTCTAGTGGATCTCTAAACAAACGATGTATAAAATCAGGTCTTCAACTAAACTTATTTGATTATTCAAAGGCTCAGGACATTTTTAGAAGACGATACCTAAATAAATAAATGAATTGGCAATAGAAAAATCAATAAATAAAACTGTCAAAGGGCAAATACAATTGTGAGAGAAAATATTAAATAAAAACTTTAAAAATGGGGAACGAAAAGCAATCCATTTAAAAGACAAAACTGTGCATAATTCCAGCATGGAATCCTAAGGTAGGACTCCTATTCTCAAGAAACGTCTGAAAGCATCGCTGTCGGGAAAACGTGAGCCAGACCCAAGCTCACTAGAAGGGACTCTCACATAGATAGGTTGTCATGGGACCATATATGTAAAATCATTATGTGAAAGGCATAGATATATAACAAGCGGTAAAAATACTGTGGAAGATTCTGCTATAAAACTCGTCATGTGCTTACTTAAAAACTGGGCAATAAATAGGGGTCCTTATCATAAAACCATCAAGTATACCAATAAGGTCAGAAGTAAGATACCTCGGGGTTACGCTGGACAATAAACTCAATCTCAAGCCACACATAGACAAAACAATACAAAAAGCCTACTACAAGATGCGAATCATCAGGAGACTGAAACCACTCCTCGCCCCAGAACACTTCCGTACCGTCTGTCAAGCACTGATAACCCCTCTACTGGACTTCTGCAATCCGATATACCTTGGACTACCGAAACAAGCCATCAAACCACTCCAACTGGCACAAAACACCGCAGCACGAATCATATCCGGAACTGCAAGACAGGAGCACATCACACCCACCTTAAAGGACTTACACTGGCTACCAATCGATGCACGCATCAGACACAAAACTATCATAAACCTATTTAAGATAAAACAGCAAACATCAGCCAACAGCCTGCACACCCTCATACAACCAGACACCAGCACACGTCCTAGAAGAAAACAAACACACAACCGAGTCAGCACCCCAAGTGAATACAAACACACACGCAAGGACACAACAGACAGAGCACTCTCCATGGCTGCTCCAACAATATGGAACAAACTACCGGACGATTTGAGGGCAACTACAGAGCTCAAGGACTTCAGAAAACAGCTGAAAACCATGCTGTTCATAGAACACTTTGGACACATCACATAAACTAAGGAACTGTATAGCAGCACACGTTACCGCCTAACACTAGATGTATATAAAATGATTTTAGCACCATGGTAAATAGCCCACATTGTACATAGCTCACACCAATCTAGCACACAAGACAACACACACCCAACGAAATTTCCACCCTCACTGCATGTATCAACACTCACACTACCAGATTGTTTGCTGTGATACCACCTTGATTATTATGATAAGGCGGTTTAGAAATACTGTTAAATAAAATAAATAAATAAATAAGTAGAAAAAAAATGAAAGAATCTGGGTATAGTCTCCAAGTAGGGAGCCCTAGATACATAAAAAGTAATAAAAGTACTGTGGCAGACACGAGTAAAGTACATCATGGCTTGCTAAAAGCAGGGCAATAAATAAAGATTATAAATAGGTTTCCCTATTATAAAAATTGAATAAAAAAGTAAGCAAAAATTCAATAAATATTAAAAATGAAAATGGAAAAAAGATAAATAAAAAGGGAAAAAAGATAAAAACAAAGAGTGTAAAAACTTATCTAATACTAAATATGCCATACAATAAGGGCCTGATTCCGATCCCGATGTACCTCTCCTTTCTACATCCGTGCTGACCCGGACGTACAAAGGAGATCGCGATTCTGATCCAGCGGGATCAGAATTGCAAACAAGCCTGCACGTACAGGCACTGCCCGGCTAACTCAGCCAGGGCTTTTAAATGGAGCCATGTTACCATGGCACCGCGGCTCCATTTAAAAGCAGCGATGCCAGCTGCCTGCCCAAAATGTTAATTCCCTGCAGCTTGACCCCTGATCCAACCTCCTAAGGCCAGGATCGGCCTGCGGGGAATTAACACTGCTCCCCCCCCCAGCCCCTTCCGCCCCCCTGAGCAGCAAAATTGAAACATCCAGGGAAGTTATTCCATCCTGGGGGTGTAATAACTTCCCCGGCCATTTTGCTGGCCCTGGACATATAGGGCCGACATTAGAATCAGCCCTATACGTCTAGGGCCGGCGACCGCCCACTGCCCGCCCACTCTCCGCCCCCGTGCTGCCCCTTCTCCACCCCCATATAACCTCCCTGCACAACCGGCGGGGAAGTTATACAGGGGCAGGAGCCAGCACAAACAGCGGGGAAGGACATCATGTTGGGAGTCCATCCCTGCTATTCGTGCCTCAGAATGACCCCCTAAATAAATAGGTTAAAAGGGAGGGTAGTTCTTAAAACTAACTAAAAAGCTAACCAGGTAGACATAGGCATGTATAATCAAAATGCAAGAATTTCAGTGTAATCACAAAAAGACATAAAGATCCTGTTCAAGGTTCAAACCATGAGGAGTTAACGTATTCAGGTTGAAAATAAATCTCTGTTCTAATCTTAAAAGGATCTTATCAATATCTCTCCCTCTCCAATAGGAGTGTACTGCTTTGAGTATTAAAAACTTGAAGTCGGATAGACTATAATGTTAGTCCTCCCAATGGTTTGTCAGCTATTTTTCTTATAAGGCAACTTTTATGCTCTTTTATACGCATCTAATGTACATATGCTTCATGAATATATATATATAAAAAAAGTTCCCAATGTGCCCCATGGTTTCATTTCCGTGCTTATGTGCTTCACATTGGCACTTTATAAGCACCTCATAATGTATTTTTATCATTCCAATAACCCTTCTTCACCTGGTATGTAGTGTGACTCCAGTTTATGTTATAGAATAAGATACATAATGCCTTCCTCTATTACTCCGGTAATCGTGTTACTAAGTATTTCTTGTCTTACGGTCAATCGTGTCCTGTGCAACAACCTTCTTATAATTATATGGCTCATAATTAGTAATCATCTTCAAAAAATTTCCTGAGCCTTTGAATAATAAAATAAGTTTTGTTATGCATCATATGTTTAGATTTCCACTAGACTTCAATTCTGGACTCTATGGTATGATTAGCTGAGCATGTATTTGCCCCTGACACTACCCTGCAATCGTTCATTGAATACTGGCCTCACTCAGAAATAACTGAGGGACATCAGATACTTATTTATTTGTTTTTTGCTCTCTTGAAAAGCTCATTACTGAATTTTGGTTATTCGCCAACAGCAGTGCTTCTCATGTCACCGCTTTAGGTAATTCACTTTAAGTTGAGTGAAGGTTTGATTTGTCCTTTAACCTGTCTTTTGGCATGAAATCTCTGTGATTTACATACCCAACGCTATCCCCCTAGGCTTGTTTACTTTCATGTTGACACTGAAGCAAAAGGTCCTGTTCACTAAGGCAAATATATGATGCTACACGGTTAGCGCTCTGCGCCTTATCTGTAAGGCGCTGGGGCTAACTGTGTAGCATCAAAAATCGGTGCTACACGGGTAGCTTCTGCGGCCTCCTAACTGTGCAGCGATGCCCAGATTTTCGATGCTGGGGCTGCACATGACCCGGCATGGAAAATCCAGGTTAGGTGGGAGCGGGCGGGCTATGTGCCGATGCAGCACATAGCACTGTCCAGATCAAAATCAGGCCCAAAAATTCTTAGCTATGAAAAGTGATCTGATAACTGTTCCTAAGTTTCTGATACACAAGTTTGGTTTTCTCAACACTTATGACACACATTTGTTGTGGTAACCGCTGAGTATCACTCCACTATTTTTTATTTTGTTCTATTTGGGTTTAGATTATGTCATATTTATATGTCTTTTCAGCCTTTGTGTTTTTAATTTATTATCACTTTTAACTTCTCATTGTGTTTTTTAAAAATAATTCCTTTAACATATGTTTTTAATTTCTTACTGTTTTTTTTTTTTACTTTTTAATGTATGTTTCATGATTATTTATTCATTTATTGATCCTATTGTTTTATTCATTATTATAGTAACCATGTATTTTCATATTTTTATTTTTGAGGCTGTAACCCCCTGAAGAAGGCGTTTGCCAAAATGCATTGGGGCTTTTCTCCACTAAAGATCTTATTAGCCCTGCTGTTTTAGTACACTTCGCTTTGTTGTGCTTGCTTTACCTCTGCGAGTGTGTGTGCTCTCGTTAAACTGCTGCTTTAACCCCAGTCCACCTTAACCTCCCCAAACAACTAAGTCACCGACCACCTATAGCTGCACATCGTGTGATGGGGTAAGATAGGGATGGAAAGTGATCATATAGAGCCCATTGCAGTTAATGCATGGGCAAATATTGCATGTTGTCAAAGTTGCAATCAGCACCGGTGTACTTAATGTCACTTCAGTGGGTGGCATTAAGTGCACCCGTGGTAATTGCAGATGCTGCTGCCATGTGTTGGGGTATGTTTCAGTGTGGTAACTGCCCAAAACTTCCTGGGCATGCCTCTGACAGCGCATGACCATTGCACTTACCGTGCATTAGTATTTACTCAAAATGCTGGCACGTGCAAGATTGTACTGCACCTTAGTTAAAAGGCCCTTAAGTTTTTACTTCAGGCATTAGAGGGTTAAGTGACCTGCCCAAGGACACAAACTGGTCTGTTTACTCAAGTGCATTAGGTTTTTGCAGCTAAGAGGGCAAGAAAGTACAGCGTTAGCTGCACATTATCTTTTGGGGGCAAGGATGGTGTTTCACCAGCAGATTTGCAGGGAGCAGGGCGAAACAGCAGCCTGGATGCAGCTAACACCACTTGCACTGCCTGCAGATCCAATGGTACTGTGTGCTGTTGAGGCCCATGGTAACCATGCATTTATTTAACAATGCTTATATGCTGTTTTTCACCAGGTCAATGCAATGTACATTTAGGTTTGGTATATATTTCCCTGGTTCCTGAAAGGCTCACAATCTATGTTTTGTACCTGAGGCAACAGAGGGTTAAGTGGCTTGCCCAAGGCCACATGGAGCACCTGTGGGACTTAGAAGCCTCAGTCCCTCCAGCCTGAGGTTGCTGCCCTCTAGTGGGATTTGAACCCTTGGCCCTCCAGCCCAAGGCAACTTACTCCAAGCACTAGGCCACTCCTCTGCATTGTAAATGCACTCACTCCCTACTCTTATCTCACCCACTAATGCAGATAATCACTGCATTATCTGTTAACACAGCCAGATAACATGCACTATCTACCGCATTATTAGCTAACTGGGTTTAGTAAACATATCCCAAGGGGCATCAGTGGGATTTGAATCTAGTTTTGGTTTCCAGTCCACTGCTCAAGCCACTAAGCTATTTCTCCAATGACTGTTTCATATGCTAATGGAGCATTTATTTTTTTCTTAACAAGTCTAGGGAGAAGCAGGGTGTTTCTTATAGGTAACATTTCATTTGTAGCATCTTGCTGCTCAAGTAGGGTTGAAAGATTCAGGGATATCTGAAGTGGCAGCAGTTACTTCAGCTATGCTTGCATGCGCTGACTTGCTTCACAAAATAGAGAAAAAAACGTGAGTTCAAGTGAGTTAGGGTTGGATAAATGGAGCTAAATAATTCAGCTCCCTGCTATAGTCAAGCGCACACAGCTTTAGCAGAGAGCAGAAACCTACATTCTCAGATCTGGAAATCAGTGGCCATTGACTAGCCATACTAAGAAATCTAGGTTCACTGTGAACGTAAGTCAGCGACATTACTAAGAATACAGTCCGTGTCTTTATCCTTCGGAGGCATATTAATCATCTAATTAGAAATGCTGATATAACTGATATCTTCTTTGTGCTGGGCTATGAAAAGATCTTTAGCATGACATGTTCCGCTAACAATTTTGATAGAATGTGTTGTACAGAAATGATTCTGCTCTCATACGCCCGTATGAGAATGTTTCAATAGAGGAGCCTGCAGCTGTATGACATTACATTTTAAATACAATTAACAACAAAGAGAGGTTTTCAGTGCTCAGGCTATAGCTGCAGGAGCTCAGCAAGGTGTCAGAACAATTAAGTATAGGTACTGTGTTACCTTTGTCTGAGCATTCATAATATCCTTCTCTCTCTGGGTGCTTAATGCCAGATTTCTCCATCGCTGTATTCTTTAATTGATTTCCATGTTCTCTTTTTATTCCTTTTATAATAAACTGTTTTTTTTTCTTAATCTCCAAAATTGTACATTTCAGGAGAAATTAACATGTCTTTGCATCAAAGTATTTTTTTGTCCCTGCATAGGGAGGAGTGATTTTGATGGTGGTATTGTACCAACAAAGGCATTTTAGTGCTCAGCTTAATGGAACCATGCTGTGGAGCGGTATCAAAGTGCCAGGAAATGCGCATGCGGGTTACCTGGTAGCTGTCCTAATAGATGAATGCTCCGATAATCCATTTCAAAAATGAATGTATTAGCATGGGACATTTTTAACAAATGCTTGACAGATTTGGCACAGGCCTGCTCCAGTAAGACAACTGATTCAGGTTTATCAAGAAAACTATTCCCAGTAAGTTTTGCACTGGGGTAAACCTTTGTTAAACTCAGCCCCTTATCCAACTGCTTGCCCTGCCCTACCCTGTTTATTCATGAAATATTACACAGTCCATGCTGATGGACTGTGCTGGGCCAGGTGGAAGGCAAAACCTAAAGAGGCAGACCAGCAGTGAGATGGACCAACTCCGTACGAACAGCAACGAACGTCACCTTTGCAACAATCAAGCACATCGCAGAAAACTGAATGCTCTATCAGAGAACTGTCCAGGGAGGCGCTATGAGTTGGATTAGACTCAATGGCATTTAATTATGCTGATGATGGTTTTTTCAGAGTTAAACTCTACAGTTCAACTTTGATTGTTTGCTGTAAACATATTATTAATCCAAAAACAATGTGGAAAAACACTCCTTCCCTAAGTATGCTTACTATACAAGTCTGCTCCTAAGTGCACCACCTTACTTTTAGACATGTTCCTAAGGTGTAACCTTGCATCGTGTGACCGTAGTTTGGGTTGTTCTTTCCTAGGTGCAAAACTTTGCACTTGTCCACATTAAGGGGTATGTTTACTAAACCGCGTTAGTGCAGTTCGCGTTAGGAGCCGCGGTAATAATCAAAACCCCCAAATAAGGAGATGGGCGGGACATCGTAACATCTAACTCGCGTCCCAAAAACGAACGAGCGATACAGGGCGTGGTAGCGCGTCACCGCGCGTTAAGCATAAGAAGCCACCCAGACATACATGCCCGATACAGAGCTGTAGCACAATGGTTACTGCAGTGACTGCTGATACAGGCATAATGGGTTCGAGTCCTCAGGGTGCCAGATGCATAAGGCTGGCTGACGCAGCATCCTGTACATTATATAGTGAGTGAGGGGGCATGTATATGTTTTGTTTGTTTTGTAGGGTTGCTAGCAAACACACCCACACAGTGGTGTACACAAAGGTGCAGCAGAAGGCACCCCATAACGCACACCATAGGCTACATTATAAAGTGGAGTGTCCGCTGAGGCACATCAAAATGTCCCCCATAGAGCATCCCATAAGGGAACGTAAAGGGAGCCAGATAAGGTGACACATGGTGCGTCCTATGAGGCTCAGTAAGGTTATATTACGCTGAGGGGCTGTCGCTGGTAGCAGTCATGTGTATTTAAAATATATAATGCAGCAGACAGCCCTATAAAAGGAGTCCACTGTGGGTCTGAACCCATGACTACTGGCCCCACAGGCAATGAAGGAACCACTGGCCTGCAGCCCCATAGCTGCTAACAACCCCCTGGCGGTCTACTGAAGGGCAGCAGGACACCACCCTAACTGCCTGCTGTGTTGGCTAGGATCTGTACCAATGCAGGCATACCCATGGTGCACTGCACACGCAGACCAGCAGTCCAGAGATGAACACAAGAAGGGGTACGTACCCACATAGCCCTCTGGTATGGTAAGGTGAAATGACTGTGTGCGTCACTGTCACATAGTAGTAACAGACAGTATCCCAACAGGGTGCCCCATAAGAAGCTAGAAAAGGTGTCTTTTAAGGCAGACTGATCCGTAGCACAATTGGTAAGACACTGTCAGGTGGTGCAGGGTCTGGGAGTTCAATTCCCCATGTGTGCCCAAAGCTGCCTGCAATAGTACCCTCCACAAACAGTAGTCACTCATATGTATAACCAGTCACACCTCTGTTTAAACCATAGATAACCCCATATTTTTGTCGGACACAAAGAACCTGAGAGGTGGGAAAAAATGCCCACCTCCCCTCGTTGGGAGTGTCCGTTTAATCCAGAGAGCCTCAGCCCCCAAAGGTAGAAAACAGTGTGAATCTGCAGCCAGAACCGGGTGTGTGAAACGTACAAAGTCAAATATATACACAAATCATTTAATAAAGGAAAGACAACGTCAAACTGTGCTTGAAACAATGCAGGGGACAACCCAATTGTCCTGCCATGGGAATCCTGCAGGAAACACCACCAGGACATGCTTTGTGTGGCACAACTATGGGCCCTGTACTAAGTGAATGTGTCCCTGCCAGGTGGGCGTATCTGTGGATGAGTGTGCATCATGACCCCCACACTAGGTCAGTAATGTCATAGGTAGTCTTTTTTGTACGTCCAACAAGTTCTGCTGGCAAACACCCACTCACAGGGATATAACCTGAAGGTGTCATATAGGGTAACCTTTTTAAAGCCACACCAGAGGGCAAAGGCTAATGTGCACTGTCTGCCACAGCACCCTATAGGGCGTTTCACAAAGCGCCCCATAGGGCATGTTATAGGGTCCCTGATGAGTCACTGTGAGGAGTCTGCAGTGTGAGGGATTTGCTGCTGTCAGCACCAATGTAAAGCAAGATAACAAAATGCCCCCCAAGGTGCGCAAAATGATCCACTGTGTGTTCAAACCCATGACCTAGGGGTCCCCCCAAGCATGGAAGCAACTATTTGCTCATATTGCCAGTGCAAATAACACAGTCCCAATAATGAGGTGGCCAGCTCCTGGAGCAGCACTGTCAAATGACCCAAACACCCACACCAAAACCACAGAAGGTGCACTATGTACATACAAGGGATGCCTGACAAGGAAACAAAGCAAGGTCTCAGCAAACAAGGGCATATGGCAAACACAATCAAGACCAAGGCCATGATCATTACCAAAATTATAAGGCCCAATAACATCACAGACCCCTTGCCAAAACTGAATGTCACAGGCAAAAGCAAAAGCAAAAACAAACATACTATGGTTAGTGTGCGCAAGAAAATGCAGATGTCCGTAACACCTGAACCACAACCCCCTGACTGTGCACCGAGGGGCGCCATGTCGTCACCCAAGGTGCCTGCTGGGGTGCTAAGGATATGGTTGTATGCAACAGTACCCATGGTGCACTGCAGATGCACAGCAGCGGTCCCGAGATGACCATAGGAGGGGCTAGGCACCCCCAGAGCGCCTGTGCCGGAAAGGAGAAATGAATATGTGCGCCACTGTCATAGAGCAGCAAAAGACAGTAGCCCAACAGTGTGGCCAAGAAGAAGCCTGAAAAGGTGTACCAGTATGGTGTCAAGACAGGTGTCCAAAGCTAACAACAATATGAGGTACATAGGGATAGGAGAATGCTGATGGAACCGTGGCCCATAGAACAATATGGCACGGTGCTCCAAAAATGGTATGTTTGCAAAGGTCAGTGTGCCCTAGGGGCTGCAAGGTGTGCCTGGAGGGCCTGCAGGACCTGTGTGGAACAGAGACAGATGTAGTCCAAACACCACCTAGAACCCACAGTAAAGACAATGAACAGGCGACAGATGGAGGGCGAGTAGGGAGTTAACGGACCCACAACCCTGACAGCATCACACGTTTCTGGCAGCAGTGCAGACAAACATGGCGGTAGCAACAGCATCCCAGCAAAGGGTGTTGGCACCCTGGAGTACCGGAAAACCAATGTGTGGCAGGTGAGGAGAATATGTGTCCCCCAGTGGAGGGTGAGGTGGCCAGAGGAGTGAGTCTAAAATGCAGAACAGGCACAGGACCACCAAGCAAAAAGAAACGCTATGCAGACAACAGTAGCAGGGTAGGATACGGGGCAACAGTCCACAGCAACATACAGGACACCTCACACCACAATGATGCAAATAGATGGACCAAAGGATGGACAGCAAATGTGATCAGGATCATATGAGCGGCCAGGATGTAGAGGCCAAGAAATGAGTGTTACAGCGACCACAGGTACCAGTGCGGGAAAGGCAGAAGAAAAGAGAAACAGAGAGAGTGCAAAGCTATGACCACTAGGATGGAAAGCACTGCAGAACAGAAATGACCACAACAACACCCTGAGGCACACAGAAATGGATGCAGACAGGATCACAGCATGTCAACATCCAAAACCACAGCTGCGTGTCAGGAGATGAAACAACAGAGCGTAGGCAAGATGCAGTAAACATGTGGAGGAGGGGTCCACAGCCAACAACACAGTCCACAGGTCGGATGGAAGACACATATGAACAGGTCCACACACACACACAGCAGGAAATACAACACAGTGTAAACAACATGCAACTGATCAGGGGAGTGACACATGAGGGGTGGAAGGGGATAGGCCAATGGAGGGCCATGTGGATGGGCTGTGGAAAGGGCAATGGACTGAAAGAGGAGCATGTTAATGACCAAAAGAGATCATGGATGAGGCCCAGGCAAACCCACATCAGCAGCACCAATGCACAGGTAGCCCAGCACATGCACAACCCCAGGAGGAGAATTACAATTAGTCCAGACAATGTGGCACAGGGCCAGCAAACATGCCACACGGACATGAACAGCTCAACCATGGATGGGTGGGCGGAGATGTGATGGGGCTGCACACATGATATGGCCAAGTAAGCAGCAAACAAGGAAGGAAAAGACAATCTCCAGGTGTCACCCAAAACGTCAAGCACACGAGTGTCAATGAAATGGGCTGACCAAACCACCAAATATCCAAAACAACGCAGGTGCAAACATCTGTCCCCAACAGTCAATCACCAGACCCAAGCCAAAAGCATATTCAGCAGTCCGGTGCACCATATGACGTGAAGAACGACATGGGGACCTGTGTGGCAGCCAACGTCGCAAGGACACACCCAACCCACGTTGCGACGCCACCCACCTGTTTCTGCCTGTGGAGCTCACACACCCTGACCACCCCCCGCTGGTGCCACCCAAAATCAAAAGCCCTAACTCAGCAGACGTTGCAAACAGATAGTAACATGTGAGGTGGAGGGTCTCAACATGACATGTCCGCACAGTGTATGCACTCACTGTATACACACCAGACACCATCCCCAGCAATGAAAAGACTCCGGTGACAGCATGCAGGGTGACAAGGCCACATGCCATGCCAACAGTGACGGTTCAAAAATCACCAACCCATGTACAGCTCATCACCCCCCTACTGCAAAAGACGAAACACCCAAACAGGTCATGGCAGCAACGGCAGGCAAGTCACCGCAGGAACAGTAACAATAGGCCAGCAGTGAGTCAGAGAAAAAGGCCTGTGTCCAAGGTGCAGAGGACTATCTCCCTGTGTCACCAACATCCAGGAACACGCTCACATGGGTGCTGTGGCCAAGCACATATGGATGACGGGATCACCAGATGCAGTGGAGCACATGTGTCAACATTGTTGTCTGTGACCTGTGCGAAAAGATGAAGATATCAGGTAAGGGAATGGCACACCCACCCACGACCCCTGGAGGACAGAAAGGAGACACACACATAAAAACAGCAACACACAGAATGCATAGATAGCACCACATGACATGGCCACAACACTGAGCACAGTGCACATGGACCACTGAAGGAGATGTCCCTGAAGACCAGGACACCATCCCAATATGTTCATGTAAATGCACATGACACGCATACACCCCAGGGGTCCAGAGCATGTGCAGCAGCGGTGGCACACAGAGATAACAATAAAGGACATCCTGATAGCAATAGGCAAAATGCAGCATCAGCACGTGGTATATGTCCCAGAGGATGGAAGGTGAGGCCCACCTGAAAGGTACACCAGTGGCATGATTGGGAATGTCCGTGTAAGGCAAGAACACAAAGAGCCCCAATAGCGGATGCAGACACCAATGGACGGCGGACATCACCACGTCTGCATGGGTAGCTGTGAGAGGAACATGTCCACGGTGCAGTGTGTTTTGCGGAAACACAATGTTGATGTACATTGGATCACCAGCAAAACTGTGACCCATCTGAGAAAAATATATGACACATGTGCACAATGTACATTAGCCCACAAGCAGAAGGTAACAGAGGGATGATGGAACATAATTGGAGAGGTGGCCAAACACATCCCTACAACACAGATAGGCAGGGTAGCGCATACTGAACGGTCATGTAGACAGGTCAATCAGAAACAGTAACATACACAGTGTGAAAAGGTAAGCATGCCAGAAGGTTCAGATGGCAGGACCCCCAACACTGAACGACAAATGGAGACACACAGCACAGTACATGCATGAGTTGCACAAATCTGTCAAATGACCCAAATGGCTGTGGCTGTTCAACATACCCTCCAACAATATAATGTCCTGTGCCCGAGTACACACACAGCCGCACAATATGTGTCCAAGATACACCATGCAGACTCCCAAGATGTGAACAGGTAATGGCCACATGTGTGACAGATGGAAGCTAAGGGTGATGGAGCAGTGATCCAAACACATGTGCATCACCATAGGAGCAGTGGAGAGAAAACAACATATATGTGTCTAGCAGTGACGAGAGCAATGAAATCTTCACTATCTGCCAACTCACCCAAGTCAACAGGAATGGTGCATATATGAACACACACACTCCCCACATGCAGCACAGCCTCAGGCAGCATAGTACACCAATCCGGGTGGGCCTGGAACACAGAAGCTCATCCTGTGGAGCCAAGAACAGGACAGAGATATGGAGACATGAGATGGCAGTGCTGCACAATCCTCACCACACCTAACACATGGCTAACCCAGAGACACGTTCCCAGCACACCCATAACTTACAGGTAAAGATCTCCTCTATCAGATGTTGCCTGGCTGCCATCCCCGCACGTGTGTCACCATGGCCAGGTGCAGGAGGGCACACAGGATCCACCCCGAGATCCTCATTAATATCGACTGGAACATTGTGCCTGAGAGCAATGTTGTGGAGGATGCAACAGGCTATGATGATCCTTGCCACAGTCAGCGGTCCGTACTGTAAGGCCCCGCCAGTCCTATCCAGACACCTGAAGCGACTTTTGAGAACGCCAAAGGTGCGCTCAATCACTGAGCGACTGGAGGCATGGGCCTCATTGTACTGTATCTCTGCACCTGTCCGAGGGAGACGCACAGGGGTAAGCAGCCAGGTGTGACACCCATATCCTGCATCACCTGCAAAAATTAATGGTACAAAGTCACATGCATGCTGAGCCACCAATGGAATGACAGAGGTGGCAATACAGAACTGGACAGCCGAGAGGCCATGCACACAGATATGAGGCAAACGCAGTGCACACAGTGGTAGTGGATCAGAGGTTGTCGAGCCCAGGGGCAAATGACCATGACATGCCGATAGGGGCAGTGCACACCCATGTAACCGTGTCACAGGACATGTGCCAAAACTTTGGCGACAAAGAGCAGTGGTGGGAGCTGTGAAGCAAGATGTCGGACATTGTCAAATAGCACCTGGGGGTGCAGGGATGCACAGGTGTGCAAGTAGTTGGCTGGCCTGATCTGGCGCATACACAGCATAAGCCACTGGGATACATTGTGTGGGTGGTGCGGGGGAAGCAACAGGCGATGGTGGCAGGGGACCCTGAAGACGGTGGCCAGACATGCAGCAGACATGTGTCATAGCTGAAGCCCCCACAGCACATCTCACGTGTAGCCCACAGCATGCCCAGAGAGAGAAGGTTGCGTATACAGAATGACCACCATGAGGATGGGTCTATGCCCCCCCCCCAGGGTGGCACACCTCCAACCATGCAAAATATGGGCTGGCCAAGTGACTGACCCCACTGGGAGACATGTGTACAACTGCCAGTGCAGTATGCCCGTGCCCAGATGGGGAGGCCATGGGCATGTTGCATGTGTAGCTCACAGGCATGGAGGGGACACATCATATGCATCACGGTTGCCCCTGGACACAGTTGCTCTGAATAAAGAAGGGCAAGGCCACGGAAAAAACGACACCACATGGCCGCTGGAACACACATGTGAGAGCAAACAAACACACATGGTAGACAGAGAGATGGGTGTCAGTGAACATATGTCTGTGACCAAGACACCAGTGACACGACATGAGGTAGTGAGCCACACCCAATAGTCTACACCCAAAAATAACCCCGCAATGTCAGGCATGCAGTGGACAATGGTGACAATGCTGTATAGACACACACCTACAGTAGGTGCATGTCATACACGTTGAATACCCACCCAGCAGGACGTAGTCACCATATTGACCAGCCTCAAACTGGCCAAACACTGCCGAGTTCTGCAGGATATAGGAGTCATGGGCAGACCCTGGAAACCGGGGAACCACATTCAGGATACGCATACTAGCATCACAAACAACCTGCACATTGAGGGAATGGAAGTGTTTGTGGTTGCGGTACACAACCTCCCTGTCGCGTGGCGGGACAAGGGCAACATGTGTGCAATCTATAGCGCCCATCACGTGAGGTATCCCAGCAATCCTATGGAATGCCTGTGCCAGGGCCGCCCAATGTTGCCTCCCATTGGGAATTGCTATGTAATTCCCAACCCGGCTGACCATGGCACGCAGTTCCTGGTGGAGACAGCGGGAGAAGGTGGGCCGACTCATCCCACCCACTGCTGCCACCAAGGATTGGAAACAGCCAGAGGCAAAGAAATGTAGGGCAGCCAGGAGCTTGGTCATACCCGGTATAGCATGTGACCGGGCAGTCAGGGACTCAAGGTCAGGTCTGAGTTCCTGATAGAGCTCCCTAATGGCCCCTGTGTCCAGCCGGTAGAGGGAGAATACCTGGCCCTCTCTCAGGTCCTGGAGCAAGACCCTGGGCCTGTAGAGACGCCCCAGGCGGTGTTGTGCCTCAGCACGCCTACGGCACCGTTGGTCACCCACACCCGCCTGTGCAGGCCCCACAGCTGCAGGCCTGAGTTGCAGTGGCATTGCACCCATGCCCAGGGCCGCAGCCCCAGGAACAACATCTCCCTCCTCCGGATAAAGCAGGTCCGCCAGTTGGACCAAAGCAGCCACTGCACCACCTGCATGCGCAGTCTGAGCCATGATAGACACAGGTTGGAGGATAGCTGGGTTAGAAATAGTGGTGTGGGTGGGGATGGACATCACATGATCGCCACACACCTGGGGGAATAGAAGCACCCAGAATACAGCAAACATAAGAGTTACCTGAATGAAATGGCACCGCGCGCTGTGTCGCGCGTTCCCATAATGCACCCGCGGCCAATCATCTACGTTTCACACTCATGTACGTGAGTCCCAGAGATGTCGCAGGGTGTACATAAACTGCGTATCACACTAGAAACCACACCCAGACGCCAGTATAGGAGTGACATACAATGCATATGCCCATGAGCGGGGAACGGAAGAGGCGGTGCAACGCGCGTAACGAAGCGTGCAACGTCTGAGTGATGTCACGTACGCGTCACGTATTGCTGCAGCATCCAGCGCTACTACTAAGGTGCAGATAAACAGCAATATACCGAACATGGGAATATGTGCACCAGCATTACACACAACGAAACTGTTTTAAAGGGACGTGTAGGCGGGATACGTGAAATGGCACCTTCTGCCTACACGAACACATATGATGTCACTTCCTGTGCGTAGCAAAGCGCGTCACAACGCGCCTCGCGGTACACGTGGTTGTGCGTGTGGCTGTGCGCGTAGCCAACGCCCCGTGACCCACACCCCATGAAAACCTATATGTATGATTGGCTCAGTATGGCAAATCCCCGATCACAGCCATACACTACAGTATGGAGCGCAGGGAGACAGAAGAGCAGGAGCATCCAGTGGACCAGTCCACCCACCCATCAGCACAAACCATATCTGGCCAGGATGAGGTGCCAGGCCCATCTGGGGTTCAGCAAGCTCCAGGTCCACATACAGGTGCAGCTGGGAGACCATGCCAGCCCAGGGTCCCCGTCCCAGCAGAAATACGTCGGAGGGCCGTACGCTTCAGCCAGCAGGAAAATGACCTCCTGTTGGCAAACATCTTGGAGCGATATGATCTCCTGTTTGGGTGCCAGAGCTCAACCCTCACTATAGCTACGCGCAACAGGGCATGGTGTGAGGTCCAGGCAGCGGTGGCAGCAGCAAACAGACCACACCGCGACATCGAGAGCCTTCAGAAAAGATACTGTGACATCAAAAGAAACATAAGGACAGAGCTTGTGCGGGAGAGGCGTGGGGCCCAAGGCACTGGAGGGGGCCCAGCTCAGGTGGCAAACCTCTCGGACCTGGAACGATGCCTGGCCGAGAGACTCGGGCCCATATATGTACATGGCCTACCCGCTGCATTGGACACAGCTCACCCACAAGCAGGTAAGGGGGGAGTGCGGACCAACTGTGGAATATAGCACAGACACATGGTGTGCGCCACAACAGAGGGAGGGGCAGTATGTGGCTGTTTGGGAATTGGGGGGCAAAGGAGACACAGAGGCAACATCCATTCAAGAGCCACGGTGGGGGGGGGGGCCTGTCTATGGGTGGCAGTGGGTGGCAATATGAAGTGAATGAAAGACTGGGCAGGGGTGGCAGACCCACAGTGACAGCAGAGGGTGTCGACATGTTGCATGGCTCACCTCGCAGGGCTAGCAGGGGCACTAGGGCCACACGGGTAAGGAGATGGCCAACCGGAAGACACACTGCACTTGCTTAGGACATGCTGGGTGGGGGCAGGATGAGGGTGGTGATGGCCTTGCCTGGGGTGTGCGTCAGCACCCAGGGGTGGGGGGGGCCTGGGGAAGCGGGGCACAGGGGACACTTGCATGGGGAGTGCACAAACGTAGTGGGCTGCCACTAGAGACATGGCTCAGACACGTGGATCATCAACCCACAGATGCCTGAGGGGGTATGTGACGGGGTGGCCAGGCAGCGAGAACCCCATCTGACATATGTAACCCTGTGGCACCCAGGTGATGTCAGCGCCATCGATGCAGAGGAGGAGCCACAGGGCGTGCCAACCGTGGGACCATCAAGCCCTGTGGACACTGATGCTGAGGTGGCCCATGCGGGAGACGAGAGGCAGTCTGCACCCCTGGGTGATGGGGACATGCAAGTCCCACAAACAGCAGACGGGGACTCTACACCCACCACTGCAGGCACTGGGGACGGGCCTGCGGATGTGGCAGCGCAACACCGCAATGAGGCACTGGCTGCTGTTGGCGATGTCATCGGGGAGATGCAGGCCCACTCAGCAGCAGCCCATAGAGATGCAGAGGGTGAGTGTCCTAATCTGCTATGGTTGATATGCCCCCGAACAGGTGTTGCTGTTTCCCCCATCTCACATTGTACTATGGCCTCTCCACACAGGTATACGGCATGTACTGCGTTCGGTGGCCCGGACCCAGCAGCGCCAACTGCGGCTGACAAGGTGCCTGCAGCGGACCATGTCTGGGATCCTTGCTCATGCCGACCGCATGGCCACGGCGTGTGAGAGGATGGCTGACGCCCAGGAGCGGATAGCAGCAGGCAGGGGGGCAGTAACTGTCCATCTGCAGCAGCCACAGGCAACAACACCACCTACACCTGCAGCAGCAACAGCACCGGCAGCAGGGGGGCGACAACCATCAAGGGTTTGGCGGGGACGCCCAAGGGGTGGCAGGGGGAGGGGTAAATAAAGGGCTACACAGGTGGCCAGTGAAGGTGACATGTGCTTCTTGTCTCATTTGTGACACGACAATCACACCCCCCACCCCACCCCCTGGCCCGTGACCAGGGCACGACACGGTGCCACTGATGTCATTAGCCATTGTCCCCACCCCCTTTAGCCATGTCCACCATGGGTACGCAGCCAATCCCATAGGCTGCAATGCTGGACCATCACTCCCATGTTGTGGTGGCTTGCATTGTGTCGTGGGTGCCCAGGGACCCCGTGGGCCAATACCCTGTGGAGCCCTCACCCACCATTAGTCTCTGTGGTGGTGTAGGTGCACTGTATGTCCTGCATGGGGAGCCACATTGGCCGCTCCCAGCACGCTAAACAAGAACAGTATGTGCACTGCACATGTCACGTACTCCGGTTCACATGCTCCCACAGACATCCACCTTGGCGCAACCGTCACACATGTCCACTGTGGCCCCCTGAGCACAGCCTTGCAGCTTCCAACACCTTAGGGTGACCCCCCGGTAAGGGCTACCCATCACCCTGTGCACCAGTGGCCGCAATATACACCTATACCCCCTTGCCACCCATCAGGCACATCCCAATAACACATTTGCCTCCAGAAGCTACATCCAGCAACTGTCATCTGTCGCACCATCCACACTGCGCTCCTCACCATCCACAGCCACGCCGCACTGTGCCACCCCTCTGGGCATTATCCCGCTAAACCCCTGTCCCCACCCTCTGCTGTGCCCACCCCCCGACCCCCACACCCCTGTGAGTGCCACCACCGATGGCCCAATGCACTCCATTGACAGTATGCTCTTGCACCCCCTAGGGCCAGCCATTACACCCATAACAACATACAGCAGGGTGGTCATACGTCTCACAGCGGATCATTGGACCATCCTGTACCATCCCCCATTCCCACCCTGCATGCTGGTATACGTGCTTGCCATCTAGCCAGCTGTTGCCGGGCCCTACACAGTCACAGCTCGTAACACTGCTCACTCCCCCCCCCCTCAGGCACCAGCTTCAGCAAATCCTGAGGTGCACCCTCTGTGTTTCCACCCTAACCCCACCGCTACGCATACACCTCAGCCGTCCTGCCTTTGCCACCACAGGCCAACAATATGGGGTCATGCTGGATAGGATACACAGTCCATCCGCCCTCCCCCGCCATATGTCTCATTGTCACTCTGTGCTGTGTGGCCCGCACCTTCCAACACATATGCTGTTGCACGTCACTCATGCACGCCACTCTCCACCCTTCTCGTTGGCCCACCCTCGCAGCAACGTAGCTGTGACATGTCTGTGGGGGTGCTCTCGCTGCAGCCCTTACCTGTTCCACATCCTCCCTCACCTCTCAGAGTGAACACTGACACACCCATCACTCGCACAGCACTGTCACCTAGCAATGAGGGACATCTGACCACCAGGTTCATATGTGGAACGTCGAACATTTAAAACATATTTATGTCTGGAACATATTTACAACATGTGCACTGGGACACACATAGTCCATCAGTGTTACATAGTATATGATGGCAGCTGAAGACCAACTACACCTGCTAGCCACACAGCATTGGCCACTCCCATCCCTGTGGCCGTTGTGATGGAGAGGCAATGGCACGGTCCGTCAAAGGGCGGGTGTGCCATGTGTGTCCACACACTACATACCCTGGGGACCCCTGTCGGATGGTGGCTGACCGGGTGCGGCACCGACAAGGCGCTCATCGCGCTCACGCAGACGGTCAGCCACCATGGACAGGGTCGCCAGCACCTGCCCCTGGATTAGGGCGAACTGCCTCTGGGCTTGTGCCTGGGCACGCACAGCCGCAGCCAGGCGCAGACCGCACATGCAGCCGCAAAGACACACATCTCCCCGTGTCTGTGTGGCTGCATGCACGGCAGACCTGCCTGCGGCAATGTGTGGCAGACACACGTCCAAAGGGCGTGCCTCGCCATGATCATGGGGCAGGTGGCTGGTGCCCCCATTGCCCTGTGGCGGAGCGTGCCATTGGGGACCTGTCCCCTCCCCACACTGTACACCCCCTCCCGCCCCCCTGCCTCCACCATCCTCCCCACATCCCCTTCCCCCTCCTCCCCCACCTCCCCCTCCCAATCCCTGCCACCCACCTCCTCCCTCTCCCCTCCCCTTTCACCCACATCCCCCCCTCATTTCCCCGATCCCCCAACTCCGCCGCATCACTCTCCATGTGACCCACATCCTCCCCATCCCCTCCCTTATGCCCATCATCCTCCTCGTCCCCCTCCTCTCCCTCGTTGGGGCGTGGGGATGCACCCACGTGCCCTCCATCGCCATCCTCGGGTGCCACCTCTGGTCCGCCGCCCTGCAGGCCCACGTGGTCGTTGTCCTCCTCCCGGGCCGCAGCAACATCCGGGTCCTCCGGCCTCGCTGGCTCAATGGCTGCACGTGCATCAGCTGTGGGAGAGGTAACACATGTCATCCCCTGGGTACACATCATATTCTGCAGGCACAGTGGTCCTGTGGTTCCACCACTCGGTGCCCTACAAGGCCATGTCCCAGTACTCACCATTCTGCTGCGCCATCCGTTCACGCTGCACCCTGGCCACAAATCTTGGGTAGCGTGCCCTTAGCTCCCTCGCCTTTTTGCGCAGGTCCTCCACCTGTAGGGGTGACACCAAACATTGCCCTTAGCTACCGCGGGGACACGTTGGGGTCCCCTGCCTCTGCAGCTATCTCTCTCACTTCATACAATGAGAGCCTGCCCCTATTGGATGAGACACTCATGCCCCATGCGTTCACAGGAGACAGCCCCATGTGTGGCCCACGCACACGCCTCTCAGGTCTGTGCCCCATGTGCCCTGTATGTGCACCCCAGCGTACATGACACGTCACAGCTCTGTGTGCCACCTACACACATCTGCCAGTGCCAATCAGCCACTGTTGGGGTGGGAGGGTGTCACCTGCAGTGCTCCCTGCAACATCTTAGGGCTGTGGTTTGTCTTTTGTGATCACAAACAGGGCCAGTTTCCAAAGGTACCAGGATGGTGCAGGGAACCCTCTCTTGGGGCCTGCATCATCCCAGGGCTGTGGTTTGTCTTTTGTGATCACACAAAGAACCAGCTGACAGTGGACAGGGATGGGGAGGGGTGCCCTCATTTGGGGCCTGCATCAGTTTAGAGCTGTGGTTTGTCTTTTGTGATCACACAAAGAACCAGCTGACAGTGGACAGGGATGGGGAGGGGTGCCCTCATTTGGGGCCTGCATCATCCCAGGGCTGTGGTTTGTCTTTTGTGATCACACAAAGGACCAGCTGACATTGGACAGGGATGGGGAGGGGTGCCCTCATTTGGGGCCTGCATCATTCCAGGGCTGTGGTTTGTCTTTTGGGATCACACAAAGGACCAGCTGACATTGGACAGGGATGGGGAGGGGTGCCCTCATTTGGGGCCTGCAGCATCGGCGGATGTATTTTGAACTTGTGTTGGTTGACAGGGGCATGGTGCAGACCCCTCTTTGCCTGTTGGCCTGAGAGGTGGGACTGGGGTTTCCTGTGGATGAGGGACATCCATGGCCTGCAAAGGCGCCCCATACCATACCAATGTGATCTGTGGTGCACTCCTGCCATGGTTGCAGCTACCCCCTTGGGGCTGGGGGGTCTTTTTCTCGGGTGTGTGGCAGACTTTGCTACCCGCCGGATGTGACAGCACCTGCTATTCCCTGGCAGTGCATAGTTTCTTTGTGCTTTGGTTACTGGGTGTTTTTTGTTTAGCCTCATCATTTGGGGTACCTATCCCCATGCACTTACCTCACGTGGGTAGTCAGAGCTCCTGCTGTACCTATGGGACAAGCGCTCCCAGGCCCTCCTGACCCTTCCAAGGTTCTGCCTCCTGGATGAGCCCGGGAAGAGCCGCTGCTGGCGGAGGCAGAACAACTCTGTCAGGAGATAGAGATCTCCCTGGCTGAATGCTGGCTTCCTGGACATGGCTGCCATTTGTTCCAACTGTGTCAGTGCTGCGTAGCCACGTGCGTTGCTGGGGGCGTAGCCACGTGCGTTGCTGGGGGCGTAGCCACGCACAGAGCTACATGCGCATGTCATGGCGCTTGAATACGTGCGTTACTGCGGGCGTAACTACGTGCGTTGCTGCGGGCGTGAATACGTGCGGTGTTTATGGCGTGTGCGTGCGTTACTACGTGCGTTGGGTTTCTTCTGGGCACTGTACATTTACATATCCCTGGGGGAATATTGCACCTGGGATTGGTACTACTATCTCTGATTGTGTTGGACTATTACCTATGGGAGCCTGTGGGCATGATCTACACGTTACAAACCCCGCTTCCTCATACCTGTGCTACATCTTGCAGCATCAGCACCATGTTTCATACCACCTTCTGCTGCACAAACCTCACATCAGGGTCCATTCACATTTCATTGGGCAGATATGTCCTCCAGGTGGGGATGTCTTACACATTTGTAATGCCCCTTCTGTTTAAAGGGATTGTGGAGGATGTGTGGTCAGAACAGCACAGAAAGAGTCCCCGAGTGTCTATACGTCTGTGTGTTATGGGAGGCTATGGGGTGCTTGTGTGTATTGGACAGAGGTACCTCATTGCACCACACAGTCCATCTGCAGGGATTCACAGGGTTGGATTGGAGCACTCACGCCCATGATGCACTGCACATGCAAATCAGCTGTGTTTAGATGGTCCTATGTTGTGGTTCCCCCCCCCCATCTCCTCAGGCTGATGGTGGTCCTGACCATGTGCAACTCCACAGCAGCTCGCCATAGTAGGGGGAACAGACCATTCGTGGCACTGCTACAGTGTATCCACAGACAGTCATCTTGTGCGGGTACTGTGACCACCGTGAGTTTGAGGTGGGGTGGCCAGCAACAGGTCCACAGCACCTTTCATGACTGACACACCCCAGGTACCCATCAGTGTGGTCTCTGTAGTTCCATTTGACGCACCGTGGTTACACCGGTGACCTGCTGCATATCTCGCTCATGTGTACCTGCAGTAATGCATATCTGGTGTTGGTGGCAACAGTACCGGCGGAAGGGGGGGGAACGGGGGGGGGAGAACGGGGGGGGGGAGAACGGGGGGGGGGGAGAACGGGGGGGGGAGAACGGGGGGGGGAACGGGGGGGGAGAACGGGGGGGGGAGAACGGGGGGGGGAACGGGGGGGGAGAGAACGGGGGGGGGGAACGGGGGGGGGACGGGGGGGAGAGAACGGGGGGGGGGAGAACGGGGGGGGGGAGAGAAAAGGGGGGGGGGAGAACGGGGGGGGGAGAACGGGGGGGGGAGAGAACGGGGGGGGGGGAACGGGGGGGTGACGTAGGTGACACCACACAAAACCCCCTACGGGGCTCATGGTGCAGGACAGGTCCGCCTCACTGCAGTGGTAGCTGTAGGGGGGCCCATCATCTCCCATCCTGTTGGGGAACAGTCTGAGCGCTACACATCCATTGGGCAATAGTTGACAGGTTTGGGAATGCCCAGATACCCCACAACAGTTTCTGACACTCTTCAGCAGCACACTTCAGCCGCTGCACACTGCAAGGTGTTCCAGCACGACACATACTAGCTGCAGACAATCTAGCAGCTAGTCCAGGGTGCATGGTCCTGAATGGGATGCAGGCACCCAGAACAGGGGTGTCAGCATACACACCAAGCAGATAGGTTAGTGATTGGGCCCCACACAGGGACCCTTCAATATCACATGTGGGAACTGCTATAGCGCACTATGGGGGAACCTAGCCCTGCAGTGATCACTGCTCATTCAGGGTGAGTGTGACCTCCCAGCTGGACATGCTATGGCCACCCTATTTGTGCAAGTGGTGGCCAGACACTACAGTGTCTGCACCATTGCCCTATGCCTTATGCTGATGCAGCCAGGTTGGCCACCCTCTATGGCCTATTCCCAGGGTACCTTGCTCCTCATTATCCACATTGGCAGGCCTATACTGGCAACAATGCTGGCACTGAGGGCTGTTTGCCAACACAGCACACTTGATAGTGGGGCACACACTCCCCACACCTATGCCAGCATTGTGTAGCTCTGGGGGTGTTAGACAGCCCTGCCCACAACAGTGGTCCGGGGCACAGTGCACATATGCTTAGGGTACGCACAACTGTAGGTGACACTGCACAGGTTGGTAAACACTGACAGACAAGGAACCTGTAGCACACTCCACAGACATCTGAGAGGTTGCTATGCTGCAGCTCACTGGGGGATAACATGTACTTAGGCTATGAATTACTATCTGCCAGTGGTCATAGCAACCTTTTGTGGGGTGTGGACCATATTCCAACGTGTATGGTGGCATTGCTATGGTATGCAGGTGCTAGTATTGGGAGATGCACGCAGAGCACAATGTCCTGACTCCCAAAGGTGGCTTTGGCTGTTGGGCCTGTGGATGCGGGTGTGGGTGCCCCTGTTGGCTGCTGCTTTACGCCAGGGTTTCCCAACTCCAGTCCTGGTGTGCCATACACTGTTCAGGTTTTCATGCTGTCCCTCATGGCAGGGCATGAGATACATTTGCAGACCATGGGTGTGGCGCATAGACATGCACCACAGGCATCTTGCTCAGAGGCTGTGGGGAGACGGAATGGGTGTTTGGCACTCCAGGGCTGCATTTGGGGGGCTCTGCTATAGGTATTGGGTAGGTTTCTGGTGTCTGTGCTCTGTGGGGTGGGATGTCGGTGTTATGAGCATGTTTTGGTCATCTGTAAATAAGGTTCTGTCTGTATTAGGACTTTGCAATGGTGGGTAAAATATGCAGGGTGGGTTGGCAGGATCCACAGCTGGGTCTTGAACCTGTTACCTTCTGTTTTCAGATACAGTGCTTTTGTGCACTGTGCCACCATGTTCTCACATAGATGGTGCTTTCCCTGGTGGTGCCTTGACATGTGCTGCCTGCGGCCCTCGGTATCCCCTTCTCCAGCATCTGTCCAGTTGCCATTCCAACATGCACGTCATGCTGTTGCAGGACATGTGCCCGCCATAGGCACCCTGTCTGGTGGTTGAGGGCACCGTGTACAGCGTTGTTTCACTGTGGATCCATTCCCCTTGTATGGGGACGGTGTTTGGTCCCTTCCACATTTTCTATCTGTGCTATACGGCTTACTCGAGGGGGGGGGAGGAGGGGGGCATTGCTACCACTGTTGCCCAAATTGGTTCTTGTTTTTATCCGTTTATTTGGGTCATTTTCAGTGTTTCTGTGCTCTTATGTTGTGTGCACATGTTTCACACTTATCACTCTTTTTTGGGGTTTCCCTGCCTGTGCTTTACATTGCTGACAGCTAAATGGTTTCTCTCCCCTTTAACGGCAGCTTTTCATTCGCGTTGGAATTGTGCTGTGGATTTCAGCGCGTTGGTGTGAGGGGAGCCTCTCCCCGCCCACTCTCCGCCCATTGACCCCTTCTCTCCGCCCACTCTCCACCTTCTGCGCTGTTTTAACGCGCCGCAGGACTTTACGATCGTTAACTACGCTTAACGCGCGTAGTATGACGTTAACGGTCGTTGGCGCGTCAGTACGTGCGTTATACCGCACTTACGGTCGTTAACGTCGTACAACGCGCATTAGTCACATTTACCGCACTTTAGTAAACATACCCCTAAATGTCATCTGCCATTTGGACATCCAATCTTCCAATTTATCAAGGTCCTCTTGCACTTTTTCATAATCCTCTTGTGTTTTAACAACTTTGAATAATTTTGTATCAAATTTACAGATGACACAAAATTATTCAAAGTTGTTAAAACACAAGAGGATTGTGAAAAATTGCAAGAGGATCTCAATAAATTGGAAGACTGGATGTCCAAATGGCAGATGAAATTTAATGTGGACAAGTGCAAAGTTATGCAACTAGGAAAGAACAACCCAAACTATGGTCACACGATGCAAGGTTCCACATTAGGAACCACCACTCAGGAAAAGGATTTAGGCATCATCGTGGATAATATGTTGAAACCCTCGGCCCAATGTGTAGTGGTAGTCAAGAAAGCAATAGAATTAATTTAGTTATTATTAGTTAGACTTTTTTATATACCACCTAATCTTAAAGTCAAGGTGATTTACAGGAGAACTAACATAAATTGCATATGGAACACAGGTATAGTAAAACATATCTTCACTTGGAGCAGTGTATAGGTGTAGTACAACATATTTACATGGAATGTAAGGATAAAGAACATAACTTAAGTTATATGCAAGAACTGAACTTAATTTACACTTAACTTAAACAGCAGGGTTTTTGCATTGTCTGAGTTCGGAGGTGTTGAGTTAATTGATAGGAGTCATACATTTGTGGATTATGTTATTACATGTTTGTATATGCTCAAGGTGGCAGAACATAACTTTGATTTTTAATTCAGGGTGTAGATTAATAAGTGGAGTGTGGATGGATGGGTTTTCTAGTTGGGGGATTGAGTTGAGGAGTGTTGAATTCCCAGGGAAGCCTGTGGTGCGGTGGTATGGTTAGTCTTCACATCCGAAATGCTCACGAATAAATGTTTTTTTTCATTTTTTCCTGAATTATGTTAGATCAGTTATTGCACATATGCCTTCTGACAGAGCATTCTGCGTTTACAAAAGATTTTGACAAGTTCTTGGAAGAAAGGTCCATAAACCATTATTAAAGAGGACCCAGGAAATCCACTGCTTACCCCAAGACGAGCATTGTGGAACCTATGTTCCTTTTTGGAATCTGCCAGATACTTGTGACCTAGATTGGCCACTGTTGGAAACGGGATACTGGGCTTGATGGACCTTGGTCTGACCCAGTATGACATTTCTTATATTCTTGTGTTCTTGTGTAAGTCAGTGTTTTACACATGGAAAAGATTTATTAAATTACCTCTAGAACTATATACCTATGTGCTAATTCTTTTGTTAGAGCAATCTGAATCCTCTGAATTGTCAGGAAACATAGAAGCAAGATGGCAGAAAAAGACCACATGGCCTATCTAGTCTGTCCTTCCATATCAACTACAATAGTCCCATTTTTACCTTTAGAGAACCTCTGTGTTTGTCCCATACTTTTTTGAATTCAGATACTTCCCTTGTCTCTACCACTCCACTGGGAGACTATTCCACGGATCCACCACTCTTTCCATAAAGAAATATTTCCGTATATTATTCCTGAGTCTATCCCCTTTTACCCTCATCCTATGTCCCCATGTAGCAGAACTTGCTTTCAATTGAAAAAGACTCTTCTGTGCATTTATGCCACGGAAGTATTTAAACCTCTCTATCATATCTTCTCTATCCCATCTTTCCTCTAATGTATACTGTGATAAGGAAGCTTGTAGTGAGCCTATGGAAAAGGAGAAACTGATGATTTTGCTTTTAAGAAAAGTGACATCCCTGCAGTGCACAGGTTTCAGCGTTGGCATAAAGAAAGCAAGCAGAGAGAAACCAAACCTAGGCTGCCACACCCAAGCTCTGCTGACGTAGATGCAGGCTTGGAAGATAATTGCAAGCACCTGTCCAGAGAGGGAGAGACACTGCCCGGGAAGCAGGGATATAAACCTTGGCTAAAGAGAAAGAGAGGAGAGCCCGGAGGGGGAGAGCCTGGGAGAGGAGAGCCAGGAGGAGGAGAGCACGGGAAGAGAGAGACCGGAGGGAGAGAGCACGGAAGGAGAGAGCAGAGAAGGCTCCAAACCCCAGTTCCTGATCAGAAGGTTCAGAGAATTCAGAGGTGGGAGCCCAGGACTCAGCACAGGAGTCAAAGGAGCCAAGCCTGGAACAGGGAGCCTTGGCAGAGCTCCAGGAAGGAACTCAGGGAAGTGAACCAGGGACTGTTTCCCAGAAGCTGGAGGGAGACTGGTGAACACAGCCAGGGAGAAGTGACCACAGCTTCAGGTACAATTTATCCTTACCGGGTGGAGCTGTGCTCAAGAGAGACACAGGGATCCTCAGAGAGAATAGACCCTGAGACATACGTTAAAAGCTCAGAGCAGGGCACTGCATTACCGGAGCCAGAGGAAATGCAGGTTGAGCCTATTGAGCAGGATTTATTGCCTCCAGAAGTACTCATGGTCTGTACTCTATGTCAAGCTGTTAGCATTGAGTCCCTTTGCTAAAGAATAGCTGAAAAGATAAAGTCTCCTGAAAAGTAGAGTAATGAAACCTAGCCTGAACTGAAGGTAGGAACTTGCTCTTTTTAAGGGGAAGATACATGTTGCATGTACATTGGAATGCTTAATGAAGACAAAGGTAAAAAGAAGAGATTTTTACTTTGTTGAATGAAGAAGCTGTGTTTTCTTTATCCGTTATATTGATAAGCAGCTGCATATAATTAGTGACTGTGAAGCTCATCCAGTCTAAGTTGTAAATAACCTTAAGCGAATGAATGGAGAAGTATCCTGTTACAGTCTACATGGACTTTGTTTGCGTTTCGGGAATAAATTTTGTCATTTGCCTTTACTTTCGGTTTTATGACTACACTTCATCTTAGAAGGCCAAAACTACAACTCCCAGCATGCTTCACTGGAGAAAAATAGTTTATTCAACCTTTTATAAGAGAAGTTAATGGCAACCCTACCCCTCTAAGCTTTAGGCAGAGGGCTGGGGCGTGACAATACATATTACGATTTTTAAGTCTGTCATATGCTTTATAACAAAGACCAGTAACCATTTTAGTAGTCATCCTCTGCACCAACTCCAACCTGTTTATATCCTTTTGAAGGTGTGGTCTCCAGAAGTGCACATGATACTCCAAATGAGGTTGCACCAGAGACTTATACAAAGGCACTATCACCTCCTTTTTTCTGCTGGCCATTCCTCTTCCTATGCACCCAAGCATCCTTCTGGCTTTTGCCATTGCCTTTTCTGCTTAGCTACTTGAAGATCATCAGACACAATCATGTGCAGATCCCACTCTTCTTTTGTGGACAGAAGTACTTCACCCCCTACACTGTACCACTCCCTTGGATTTTTGCAGCCCAAATGTATGACCCTGCATTTTTTTAGCATTAAATCTCAGCTGCCAAATTCTAGATCATTTTTCAAGCTTAGCTAGATTCCTCCTCGTGTTATCTCCTCCTTCCTGTGTGTCTACTCTATTGCAGATTTTGGTATCAATCGCAAACAGGCAGACCTTACCTGACAGCCCTTCCACAATATCATTAACAAAGATGTTAAAAAGAATCAGACCAAGGACAGATCCCTGTGGCACACCACTGGTAATCACCAAGAATACTTTGAATTTCTGTAGAGAACATGTAGAGGCCAATATTTGGCAACATTTTTGAGCATGTTTACTAAGGTGCACCAACTGTTAGCATGGGATTTAGCATGCGATAAGTGCTTCGTAATAACAGAGCGAAGCCCCACACTAAAAATCCAATGTAACCAGTCAGTGTGCGATTGGGTGGGGATTGGGCAGGTTAGGGGCAGAACATGGGCTTTGACAGTGCTTTGCAACTATTTAAGATCTTTTCAGCGTGTGCTAACCGAAAATGTAGCTGTTAGCGTGGTTGCACTTAATGCCATCTCAAGGGGTGGTAGTAGGGGCACCCGCATGCTGGTTAGCATGTTACCACCATGCTAATGGCAGGGAGATGGACGCACATGCCTCTAAAAGTTAGCATTGGCCTTTGTACTAACTTTCTCTCTACATTGTACACTACCGGTGTGTCCTTTAGTAAACATTCCCCTTAAATTTTAGCAGCCCTATCCGTGTAAGTGCTGGCTTTGAAAATCCATGTGCAATTTTAAGTGGCCAGTTACACATTTAAATATATACCTGCTATTTACCTGGATAATTTATAGGTTCAGTGGCTGGATCTTACAGCTAAATATATAACTTTTCTTGCAACCCTCACCCCACCCCAAACCATGACCTTTTTCTGGATGGATAAATTTGGACATTCGATGGATAAAATGACCAAATTTATCTGTAGACCTGTCACAAAGCATTAGTGCAGTCAAGGCTGCTGCTGCTTGGCCTTTTAGATTCTTTGAGGGACGTTTATGATAGCAAAGTATGCAGATACTGTTGTAGCCGTGTACCTTTAGCAAATTCTCAAAGTGAAAGTGCCGCATAATTTGACCCCACTCTTTCTGCTGATGGAGAAAGGGTGTGCATACCCTCGTAGGGTATATGGAAATGTTTCAAATATGCATCTCGGGCCTGATTTTTGAAAGGCATTTACATGGTTTACAGCCCAGTAAACCATGTAAATGCCTTAAATGGGGATATTCAATGGCCCTTGCATGGCTAGTACCATTGAATATCCCCTTCTAACTCCCCTACGCACCCCAATGCTATATAGTTAGCATCAAGGCATGTTGGGGGCATTCCGGGGCAGAATGGAGGCAGAGACTGCTGCTAACTGGGTAGCAGTGATATTGCACCACTACCTGTTTAGTGATCTGCAGCTAAAACTAGGCCAGTTTTTGGCTTGCCTAGTTTTAACCGTGGATGCTAACCGGGTAAGGGTGCAATATCGCCGCTACCTGGTTAGGCTCTGTGCACCAAACCCAGATATTCAATGCCGTCGCTGCAGCATTCAATATCTGGGGTTAGGGGTCGGCGGGCAGGGTTATGCGCTGTAGTGGTGCATAGTCTGCCCGGATGAATATCGGACCGATTGTTTTTACCTCGGCCCAAGCTACGGCCCCAGGAAAGCCTACATTTAGAGGCTTATGCCCTTAAATTGACGACAAAAAGGTTATAGCATGTGCTTCAGTAAAAATGGAACTTGGATGCTAAAATGCCACGTAATTCCTTGCAGTGTTCCTTTGACAATGAGCTTGACAGTCCCATGGGTACAATATAACTGCAGGACAATGACCTTGGTGGCAGAAAAGGGAATGATTAGCTTCGTTATGTAAAATACAATACGAAATGATTATATTCACTCTTAAATTGCAATCTACGTGCTTTTCATCCAGCAAAGTCATTGATACTATGCTGAAAATTCAATGTTCTGGCATGTTCCTTTTCAGTCGATAACAGCCCTAAATCATATAACATGACCTGTCCCTGAGGGCATCTCACATGTTCTAGCTTGGATTTAGTAAAGGGTTCACAGGAGCTTGAAGTATTGTGAGAGTTTCCTGGCCATGTGGCAGGCTACAAATCACAGAACAGAACATTTGATGAGTTATTTTTCCTGTTCAGCATATAAAGGGTACTTTAGATTCCCACTGGCACTCCTTGTGACTTTGGGCAAGTCACTTTACCCTCCATTGCCTCGGAAGAAAAGGCTGGCAATCTACTTCCGGTGATACATTGCCAAGAAAACCCAGAGGTAGCTGGGTCGCTATGAGTCAACACTGACTTGATGGCACAAAAAAAAGAAAGAAAGAAAGGGCACCATGGGTAAGCACCTACGTAGGCACCTACTCTTCTTTATAAAATACTAGCCTATGTGGCAGAGAGCGTGCTTTGAATGTAGTCCTGATCACTTACACTTGCTAGCAATCAGGTGTAAATGTTCATACATATTTTATACACATATGTACCTAGTTTCAGTATTTTATAATCCACAGGTATAAGGGTGGAGTCCACCTATGCTCTGCCCTGATTGTGCATTCTTTTACACCGAGAGGGCATTTACGTGCCTATGTGGCCACCTACGCAGAAGAATGACATTATAGAATTCCCTGCATACATTGCTATACTATAGTGTCACATATCCCCAGGGAATCTTTCCACTTTGCTGACTCTCTGTTTTCTAAAGTGTCAAGTCTGGGGGAGGGGACAAAAATCATTAGGTGAAAGAGGAAGGAGAGACTAAGGGAGAAGTGAGGAAAAATAACAGAATGGGGGAAGGGGGAGGAAGCAAGAGAAAGAAAGGAACTGAGATGAAGAATCCGAGAAAGAAAAAACAGGAGGAGAAAAGGGAAAACTGGGTGAGTGAGGCAGGCAAAAGGAAAGAAGGAACTCTTGAGAAGGCCAGAGTGAAAGAAGGTGTGGCAGGGCAAGAGACAGAAAGAAAGAAAGAAAAAAATAAAAAAATAAAAATAAAAAATATGGAAAATTACATCCAGATGCACATAAACATTCAAAAAATGTATGTAGGTAATGAAAGAGTTTAAAACTAGTATTTATTTTTATTAGAAAACAAGCTTCTTGCACACTGATACACCATCAGATGTGAATATGTGACTGCCGTTCTCTCCCTATCCCCTGAACCCTGTGTTTTTGCTGGTTTGCTTGTGTCTGGACCTTTCCTTCTGCTTCTCCACCTACCCCTACCCCTCTCAAACAGTGCAGCTATTGTATTCCCCACTTCTTGTCTCCCCACGTCTCGACCACTGCTGCTCTCTCCACATCCTTTAATACTGATACATCTGTCATTTCTTCTTTATCTCTCTCAGCCTCATGCCGCAACCTGCCGTCTCATAAAACTGAGCTGCTATGTGCTCATGTTACCTGTGTACTAAACAGCATGTGCAGTCCTCTTTTCCTCGGGGCTCAGATCCCATGCTCTAGATTTGTAGAATAGTAAGCCTGGCATGTGACGCATGCTGTCATTCAGGAGGGCAGAAGCCAGAGATGAGATCATGCCGACCTCAGGAGAGTCAGCAAAAGAGGCTTCCAGGAGAGTTAAAAACAGACCAAAAAGCACCTATCTCTGAAATGTGCTGAGGACGAGTTGGACCGCTGTCGGGGGATGCCTTGGTCAGCCATGACACATCAGTCCTACTGATGCCAGGTTTGTAAATCTGCCATCACCAGGGCCGGTTTCACCATTAGACAGACTAGGCTGTCACTTAGGGTGGCAGCTTCTGGAGGTGGGGTGGGGGGAACAGCAAAGATTAGCAGGGGTCACATTAAAACAACAGTCCCGAACAGTTAAAAATAACTCAAAGGACTATCAGTGTGTTCATTTACCTGCAGGTTTCAGATAGCTCGTTTACTCAGGTAAATAGCCGTTACCAAAGTAAATGGCTTGTGGAAACTGCTGTCATTAGACAGTATATACACCCGTGTGTGTGGCTATATATATATGTCCTCAATTTTTATCAAGTATTTAGACATTTGGGACTGTGCTGATATTGGGCCCCTATGTATATACAATTTGGCCATACATTTGCACATACGTAAGTGGTGCTCAGAAAATGCATAGCGTCACTGAATTGCGGCACAAATTGAAACATGCTGTTTGAACATGCTCTAGATGTCTTGTTCAAAATTAGGTTCAATTATGTATATATACTGGAGAAAGATAATGATACTGAATATTTATATTCTATAATATATAAAACTAAGAGGCATGTTTCTTGCTGGTAGTGCTTGTTGGCAGCATTTTTATAAGATTATTCTGGGAGAGACGCTGTTGGAGTTATGACTGTTAAGTTTAGTTATGAAAATCTCAAGGAGACCTAGGGGCCTGAAAGTTCATTGGGGGGGGGGGGGGGGAGGAAGGGTGAAAGGCTGATGTTTTGCCTAGAGCGGTGCATATCCTCGTTCCAGTTTTGTCCAGTGCTGAATCAGAAGGACACCAGCAATTGACGGTATGCCTTGCACAAGCACTTTGTAGCATTTGGGAACATTAGTGCTACATTGACAGGTATTCACGCTGAATCCTCAGAACATCTTTGTGCAGACTAAGCACAGCATTAACAATAATAGCCATCACCATAGGCTGAAAAAACAAATTCAGGATACCGACAACACTTCCATCTTCCCCATTCCCTGAAGCTATTCCTCCCTTCCGTAGTGGCTGACAGGAACAGCTAAAAGGGCCCTCGACCAGAAGCAGAAAGGCAAAAGGGGCGGGAAGAGTCTCTCTCCGAGTCCCCCTGGACGCTTACTGCGAGGGAGTCATGGTTCAACTCTTTCCACTGCAACATGTGTCTTGCAGACTGTTCGTCCCATCTGAGACCAGGCAGAGTACAACATTGCAGCACTGTTGTGGCATTTGATTGGAAGTTGTGGGATGGGTCTTGTTTGTATTGGCTATAACACTGTTTATGTTTATTAAAAACTTGATATACTGCCTTATACATGGTTAGTAGCAAAACGATTCACGTTAAACTACGAGAAGAAAGAAAGGAACTCCGTAATCAAAAGCAGCAGGGTAGAACAGAATAGAAAGGAAAATAAAAGCCGAGAGATTTAAAAAAATAAATGCCGTTGAAATACAGTTGTCAAAAGTGAACCTTTGGTCTGAGAACACGTTTTCTAAATAAAACTGGATTTTTCTGAAGAGCCCAAGTGTGTGTTGGTGTTTCTCTTTCATGGCCGCCTCCCTCACTCTTTCTGTCTTTCCCCCTGGCATCTAATCCACTTCTCCCACAGCATTTCCTGCTGTAACAGCCTTATTGGTTCCATCAGTATTCCTCAAAATATCCTGTTAGCTGAGTCCTCAACATAACATATGGAATAAAACCTTAATGCCTGGTCTGAGGCAGGCGTTGGATTTTAGGAATAAGTGAGTGTGTGCTCAGTAGCACATGGAGGAGAGCATCCACTAAAACCTCATTTACATTAAATTCTTTCATTTATATGCACTTGCTCAGTTTAGTACAAATATGCTGATATCTTTCAGACTGGCTTGGCATACGGGCTTAGGCTTATGTTCGTAGCGTGAAGTGGCATTTTAAAAAGGATGTTCAAGGTGTCCAGGGCGGAACGTGCAGAAAAATGCCAGGGATGTCTATGCCTCCAGCCGATTTTAGGAACATAGGTATCCCCAAAGTGGATGTCCATGTTGGCGGCAGGGCCAGCCTGTCACTAGGCGGGTTAGGAGGCTCCCTAGGGTGTCAGACCTTTGAGAGGCACAACAGAGTGCCCGTGGAGGCACAAATCCACCGCTTTTAAAATACTGCTGTTGCTGCTGTTGCCTCTGCCTGCCTCCCTTCCAAAGACAGAATCAGCAGCAGCAGGGAGCGGTGGCGTGGCTCGGCAGGGGCAGCTTGGCACGTGGGACGGGGCAGCATGGCCAGGCTTTCTTCCTGGGGCAGCAGAAACTCTTGGGCCAACCTTGCATTCATAGTAAAAAACCTTTGAGAGAGTCAGCGGGACATTTAGATGATTTAGTCATCTATAAAAGCTAGGTAACTCTATGGGGCATTTTGTCCCTGCTGCTGCTCCCTCCCCCATCATGTCTCCTATCCCTATTCATTGGAGATGATGTTCTGCACCATCATTTTCTCATTTATCTGATTACCAAACACATTGTCTTTGCAATTTGGTTCCTTGCATTTTCTCACTGCTCTCTTCCTCTTCTCCCTCATCTGCGCCTTCGCATCTTTTACCATGCCTTGCTGTCATGGTGTTGCTCTCTATGATCTAAAACTCTCCTGGTTCAGGATTTGATTGTTCAACATTCTCTTGACATTCTATTTGCCACTGAGACTTGGCTGAGGGAGGGTGAGGACCCTCTCCTCATCGCTGTCTCCCTCCTGGCTATTCGGCCTTCTTTGCTCCATATCAGGGTCACAGTGGGGGTGGTGTGGCAGTGTTCTACTGTTCCTCCTTTCCACTAGTCCAGCTCAGTTCTCCTGCCCATCATTACCTGGAATCCCTCCTCCTCCCCCCTCCACTTTCTTCTCATCTACTCCCCCTCTCTGTCCGTCCTCACCTCTGGGATGCTCTTCTTTTCACATTGACTGAGATCTCTCTCCAGTGCCCCATCTTGTGATCCTGGGTGGCTATAATATTCATTACCATGCCCCCACTTCACCCTGGGACCACATCTTACTCACCTCCAGAATATCGCGCTTTCGCAACACATTCATGCCGCAACACATGCCACCGGTCGCACCCTCAACCTGGTCATCACTCCCTCCGATTCCTCCCTGCTTCCTTCCTCCATCTCTATCACCCCTTTATCCTGTACCAACCACTTCTGCATCATGTTTTGTCTTCAGTCCAACTCGTCTCTCCCTTTCTTCTCTCGTTCATCCCCCTCCTCTGTTCTCCCTTGGTTCTCCCGCCATATTACTTCTTCCACTCTTGAACACTTTCTCTCCTATGACAATATACTTCCCACATACTTTGCCTCTCTCTTCTCTGACACTCAGGCTGCTACCTGAAACTCTTCCCTGTACTCCTCTCTTGATCAGGTTGCCACCCTCCGTCCTCTTTTCCTTCGGCACTCTAAGCACCATCCCTAGTACCACTCCAGTCTTCACTTGCGCTGTTCCTACCTTTGCCTTTCAGAGCGGTTGTGGAGAAAGCATCGAACTCTAGACTCCTTATGTCACTTTCAAGATTGTTACTCCCACTACTGTACCCTCATCCACAATGCTAAAAGATCATACTATACTAATCTCATCACCACTTCCTTTAATTCTTCCTACCAGTTATACTTTGTCTTGAGATCCCCCTCCACATCATTTACTTCACTCCTCTCCTTCTCACCTATTGAGAGAAACTTGAAATGGGGTAGCAGAGACCTTTGAAAGGATTAATATGGAGAATGCCCTAGAATTCACTAGCAGCCTGGAGAGATATGTGTACCAAAAACCAAGGCCATGTTTAGCAGAATGAGACAGAATGCCTTTGCTTCTCCTAATTCAGTTGAGGAATATGTATGTGCTTACTTTGTCTCATAACCATACTTTTAACAAAAGTGGTGCTGACAACACAGTTTTTCTCTCAATAAAGGAAGTGCTCTGGCCTAGCCGGGGGGGGGGGAGGGGGGGGGGGCGATTTACAGGAATTGCTCAAGTTTGCAGGTTTGTGGGCTCCCTCCCTTAAGGCCTTAAGAGTACGTGTTTTTAACATAATTCTGCGTGAGAATTGTTTTATTACTTATTATTACTCTCTCCCATTGCTTTGAGTGAAGGGATTGAGCCCAAGAGTCCAGGTTCTGTTGCTGATGAGGGGTGAAGCAGGATACTTCACCATCCTCCTCATCCCTGACTCTGCTCAGCTCACATCCTTCTTCCAAAATAAGATTCAGTCCCTTCACTTATCTTTCCCCACTTGCCCACCTTCACTTAGGGTTGCCAACTTTTTCACCGAGAAAAATCCGACACCTGTGGCTCGCCATGCTCCACCCATTCTCCGCCCCCAGTCCCACCCCTGCCCCGCCCCCAGCCCCACCCACAAAAATTACCGAGGATTCAGTCATACCCCCCCTCAGTGCTGGTTCGCTCACCCCCCCTCCCCTCAGTGCTGGTTCACTCACTCACCCCCCCTGCTGACTCACTCACTCACCCCCTCCTCTGCTGGTTCACTCACTCACCCCCCTCCCCTGCTGGTTCACTCACACCACCCCTCCCCTCCCCTCCCTGCTGGTTCATTCACCCACCCCCTGTCACTCACTCACCCCCTCCCCTGCTGGTTCACTCACACCACCCCCTCCCCTGCTGGTTCACACCAACCCCCCTCCCCTGCTGGTTCACTCACACCACCCCTCCCCTCCACTGCTGGTTCACTCACCACCCCCCTGTCACTTACTCACCCCTCCTGCTGGGTCACTCACTCACCCCCCCTCCCTGCTGGTTCACTCACACCAACCCCCCCCCTCACTGCTGGTTCACTCACACCCCCCCCCCTTTGCTGGTTCACTCACACCACCCCCCCCTTGCTGGTTCACTCACATCATCACCCCCCCTCCCCTGCTGGTTCACTCACACCACCATCCCCCCACCCCCCCTGCTGGTTCACTGTCACCATCACCCCCCCCTCCCCTGCTGGTTCACTCACACCCCCCCCCCGCCCAAGCCGCTGCTTCTGCTTTGTACAGAGCAGCGGCTGCAATACACTTACTTTGAAAAGTAAAGACAAACTGTGTGAGGAGCCCTCCGGTCATCGCAGAGCCCAAGGAAGTGATGTTATGGGGGCGGGCTCCTCACAGGTTGTCTTTCCTTTTCAAATTAACTTTATTGCAGCTAAAGTTAACTTGAAAAGGAAAGACAACCTGTGAGGAGCCCGCCTCCATGACATCACTTCCTTGTGCTCTGCGATGACCGGAGGGCTTCTCACACAGTTTATCTTTAGTTTTCAATGTAAGTGTATTGCAGCCGCTGCTCTGTACAAAGCAGAAGCAGCGGCTGCACTGCTATGGGGAATCGCGTTCGCGTTCGCGCCGCGGACTTCAGCACAAAAGCCGTTTTTTTGCTCTGGCCGTTCCCGATCTTGCGGCCAGAGCAAAAAAACGGCTTTTCAATGGCCGGTTTTACATCTGTGCCGGCAGCCGGCCTGGCCACGGATAAACCTGGCCAGGCCGTCTGAAAACCGGCCGGTTGGCAACCCTACCTTCACTTCCTTCTTCCCTCCCTCCTCCCTTCCCTTGCCCTCCGTCCTCTCACATACGTTGTCTTTCACCCAATCTTTTCCGCCATACTCAAGACCCTCACTACCTCTCATAAGACCACCTGCTGCTCTGACCCCCATCTCTTCCTGTTGATTGACGGAATCGTCCCTTGCCCTTCTCCCCCCAATTCTTACTGTTCTCAAAACTAGTCTCTGGCACTTTCCCCTCCCCTTGGAAACAAGCCTTGGTTCATCCCCTCCTTAAAAAACATCTTTAGACCCTGCTAATCCTTCACATTATTGTCCTGTATCCAATCTCCCCTTCCTCTCCAAGATACTGGAAAAATTTGTATTCTCACAACTTTCCACGCACCTTGAATCCAACCACTTCTTACACTCCCGTCACTCTGACTTTAGATCCAGATATAGTACTGAAACCATTCTCCTGTTCTTCCTTAATGAACTGCATGTTTCACATGATCGGAGTGACATTTCTTTTGCGGTTTCTTTGGATCTCTCCTCAGCCTTTGACCTTGTAGATCACTTCACTTTTTTGGCTCATCTCCATGAGGCTGGGGTGCACTGGACAGTTCTCCTCCAGTTTCACTCTTTTCTCTCCTCCTGGTCCTTCTCTGTCATCTCTGGGAATTCCTCCTCTGTACTCACTCCCCTTCCCTGTGGTGTGTCACAGGGTTTGGTCATTGATCCCTTTCTTTGTCTTTCTGGAGCCCCTTACTCTTTTTATCCAGCAACACAGTCTGTTGGCATATTATTATGCCAATGATATCATCCTGCTTTATCATACCAGCTTTACTGCCCCTGATCTATCACCCTTAAACATGTGCCTCTCACAGGTTGCCCATTGTCTTTCTTCTGATTTTTGGCACCTTAACCCATTCAAGGCAGCTACCACTTGGTTTACTTTTGGTATTCCCAGCCCTTCTTTAGTCCCTTCACTACTCGATTCCCTAGTTCCTCTGGTGTCCACTTTGCGCTATCTGTGCATCACTCTTGACTCCTCTCTGTCATTTCAAGAACACCTCTCACTGCTTGTCCGTCACTCCTTCCACGTATTCAGACAAATTCGCACCGTCCGCCCTTTTCTCCTCTCCTCTGCTATGACTACCCTCATGCTCTCCCTCCTTATGTTGCGTCTTGATTATTGCAACGTTGCCAGACTCCCCCAATTCCGGCTTCACAGCCTTGAGCTTCTCCAAACCACCACTGCCCGGATCATCTTGAATGCTGCCCGCACCGATCACATCACCCCCTTTCTCATCCACCTTCACTGGCTTCCCATCAGATTTTGCATTCAATATAAAATCCTTAGTCTGGTTCACAAATCCATCCACACAAGTACTCCACTATATCTGTCCAATATTCTTCACCTCCATGCTCCCACCGTGTTCTGCAGCCACTACACGCCAGTTGGTTACGTCTTCCCACCGCCAATCATGACCACCTGGTATCTACCTGCCACTCCGTCTTTGTCTTTCTCAGTCCTGCCCTTTGGAATGCACTACCTCCCCCCTCCGTCTTGAGCCTTCCTTCCAGAAATTCAAGTCCTCACTCAAGACCCATCTATTTCAATCCACTTTTGATGTCTAGCCTGCCCTCATTTGATTTTTCCCCCATCTCTTCCTCTCTCTCTCTCTCCCCTCTCAGCCCTTTCCTATTACCTGTATGAGTGTTCTGTCCTTTCCTGTCCATAAATTGGAGTTCTTTTCTTCCTATATTGGCAGTCCAAACTTTGCTTGTACACCACCCTGATGCCTGCAAAGATGCGGTATATTAAGTCATGAAATAAAGGTAAATATACTAAAGTGTGTTAGGCTTTTGCAGCTAACATACATGTTAATTGTACTGATCATTTTGTTCCATGTAAACCGTGCTGATGCTGAATAGTGCGGTATATAAGAGACTGTAAATAAATAAAATAAATAACATGGCAAAAAAGTGCAGATAGGGCGGCATTAACTGCAAAAGCCGTGCCCTGCCTGTTGGGTGCATGCACAGAATTTCCTTAGCAGATAACATACTGAAAATGCAGAGAGGGCAGTCAGACAACAGTCCATATGCAGCTAATGTCACCCACTGAGGTGGCATTAATTGCTTTCATGCTGTCTGCCGATCCAATCGTTACCATGCGCTGCTGAGGCCTATGGTAACCGTGCATTGCAGACCCGCACTTTCCCTATCCTAATACCAGCTACTCAAGCAGATAGCATGATTTCTGCAGACAGCACAGAAAATCGCTGCATTATTTGCATTTTACACGCTGTCGACATGACTAGATAATATTTGTTAATAGCTAACACAGTTTAATAAACATCCCCCTGTATAACTGCTCTGCACAGAGAAATTTTCCTTTAAGGAATCTAGCCATCTAACGTCTCTTTCGAGTTGTGCCTTCATTTTTTTTGGTAAAGAAGCTCTCACTTAACTCCAGAAATCACCTTCTACTTCACATCTGTAATGATGCTGCCCCCCCACTTCCTCAGTAAGGATCTTCGCTAAAGACTTCTATTCCACATAAGTGATATCCATAATCTCGGTGACAAAGATATCCTGGGATATAGCCCAAAAAATGGCCTTTTATAGTCTTATCTTTTTGTTACATAGTAACATAGTAAATGATGGCAGATAAAGACCAGTATGGTCCATCTAGTCTTGGTTAGACGCAATAAATGTGAAAGCAGCAACAATAATACTGCTATCATCTATCATAGTACGTTTTATTATATAACTTTAAAAGAACAGGAGAGCTTTATTTAAATTTGAAACCACTTTTAATCCAGCCACACAACTGTGTTTTGAAGGTATATAACCTTCCTTCTGCATCAGGGCTATTATGCTGCATTCATAAATTGAAGGACTTCAAGTCTTGAAGGACTAGAAAAAGGGACTGCTACTTCTGGAGAGAGATCTGCAATTGTGAGTATATACTTCTGGGAATTTTTCTGAAGGGACTTCTTTGGATTAAAGCCGATTAATCTGTGAACCCAGTGTATTTGTTAAATCAGTCAGGGCCTAGTAGCAGCAATTTAAGTATAAATTTAAAACACAGAAGAGAGCTTTCTGGTTAGATTTCATACCCAGCAGAGAGCTTGTAGTTTAAATTTAATACTCACTCAGGGCCTAGTATCAGCAAAGTACTTTTAGTTTAAATTCAAAACACAGAAGAGAGCTTTCCGGTTAAATTTAGAACCCAGCAGAGAGCTTCTAGTTTAAATTTCATAATAAGTCAGAGCCTAGCAGTAACAAATAGCTTTAATTAAAATCAAATCAGAATATAACTTAGCATAAAAGGCAAAACAGGGTCAGTATTCTTTGAGCAGCAAATAAAGTCTTCTAGAGACTTTTACAAAGAGGACTTCTACTTAGGGGGCAAGAGACCTGTGAAACTTTTTCAATAGGTGTTGATGCCAGGTGGCAGGTCAAAAGGCCATTTTGAAAGACTCCTTCTATCCAAGCAAGGACTGTCAATCACCCAGGAAGTTGGTCACAGCTTACCTCAGAAGCACAGGACAGGGTACTATGTAGCAGCCCTCTTTTAATAAGTATTATTTCACTCCCTCCCTCTATCCCCAACACCTACCCACCCCTGGGATAATTGTAGCTTTATAGGTACTTACACATCTTATAGGAAAGGAGGTGTTCTCAAGTGCAGCTCGTTATCCAAATCAGTCATACACTAAGGACCTGAGATTAATTAAGCTTCAGGTGAACAAGGTATATTAAACATATTAGGTACAATTATATTAGTATAAGTATCCATAGCAAGCCTTAGTAAGTAAAGAACTTAAAGATCTAAACACAAGCTTAAAACTAAGATGCAGACAGCAGTCCAGCAGCAAGATGGGGGCTTTCCAGTCTATTGCATTGAGTGTCACATGTATGATTTTCTCCCAGTTGGTGAGAGGTCTTACATGTGCATTGGTGCAAGGAGCTCTTTGCTGTCAGGGAACGAGTCTGTTCTCTAGAGGCTAGAGTAGCAGACTTGGAAGACATAAGAAAGACAGAGAGGTAGATAGACAAGACCTACAGGGATATAGTCCTGAAATCCCACCTCCAGTCTGGCAGCATCCCTGTTGCCATGGAAGAGAGAGGTCACGTGACAGGAGAGCATCATCCTGGTGTGGCAGGAAGTGATCCTGTAACTAGGACCTGTCCTCCAGGTGATGTAAAACCCTCTCGCACCGAGGAAGTTTCTCCAGGGCCATGTGCCCATGAGGGAAGGGTTAGGACAGCCGTTATAGTTGGTGATTTGATCATTAGGCATGTAGATAGCTGGGTGGTTGGTGGACGTGAGGATCGCCTGGTAACATGCCTGCCTGGTGCGAAGGTAGTGGACCTCACATGCCACCTAGATAAGGTCTTAGATAGGTGGCATGTGAGGTCTACTACCTTCGCACCAGGCAGGCATGTTACCAGGCGATCCTCACGTCCACCAACCACCCAGCTATCTACATGCCTAATGATCAAATCACCAACTATAACGGCTGTCCTAACTCTTCCCTCATGGGCACATGGCCCTGGAGAAACCTCCTCGGTGCGAGAGGGTTTTACATCACCTGGAGGACAGGTCCTAGTTACAGGATCACTTCCTGCCACACCAGGATGATGCTCTCCTGTCACGTGACCTCTCTCCTCCATGGCAACAGGGATGCTGCCAGACTGGAGGTGGGATTTCAGGACTATATCCCTGTAGGTCTTGTCTATCTACCTCTCTGTCTTTCTTATGTCTTCCAAGTCTGCTACTCTAGCCTCTAGAGAACAGACTCGTTCCCTGACAGCAAATTTAAACTACAAGCTCTCTGCTGGGTATGAAATCTAACCAGAAAGCTCTCTTCTGTGTTTTAAATTTAAACTTAAATTGCTGCTACTAGGCCCTGACTGATTTAACAAATACACTGGGTTCACAGATTAATGGGGATGAGTTTTCTGGGGATGAGTTTGCTGGGGATGAGTTTGTTGTCTTGGTACATGTTGGTACCAATGACATAGGAAAATATGGGAGGGGGGTTCTGGAGGCTAAATTTAGGCTTTTAGGTAGGAAGTTTAAATCCAAAACTTCCAGGGTAGTGTTCTCTGAAATGCTTCCTGTTCCACGCGCAGGAACCAAAAGGCGGGTAGAGCTCCGTTGTCTCAATGCTTGGATGAGACAATGGTGCAAGGATGAGGGTTTTGGATTTGCTAGGAACTGGGGAACATTCTGGGGAAAGGAGGGGCTCTTCCAAAGGGATGGGCTTCACCTTAACTGGGATGGAAGCAGGCTGCTGGCATTAACCTTTGAAAAGGAGATAGAGCAGCTTTTAAATTAGATAATAGGAGAAAGCCGACAGCCGCACAAGAGCGCATTGTTTGGAAGAATGTATCCTTGAAGGATACTACCAAAAGCAGAGAGGGTTCAAAAAAGAGTAAAGTGGCCCAAATGCCCTCGAGTATAGAGCAGACAGAGCTTAAAGATCCCAAATTATCCATGCCTACCAATAGCCAAATTAATATGAATAAAATACAGTCTCTAAAATGCTTGTATGCAAATGCTAGAAGTCTAAAAAATGAGATGGGAGAGTTAGAATATATAGCACTAAATGAGAGGTTAGATGTGATTGGAATATCAGAGACATGGTGGAAGGAGGACAACCAGTGGGACACTGTGATATTTGGGTACAAACTATATCATAATGATAGAGCTGATCAAATTGGTGGAGGAGTTGCGCTCTATGTTAGAGAGGGCATTGAGTCAGAAAGCATTAAGGTTTTGCAGGAAACAAAATTTGCTGTAGAATCTCTATGGATTGAAATTCCATGTAAAAAGGGGCAGGCAATGGCAGTGGGGGTGTACTATCGACCGCCTAGCCAGAATGAACAAATGGATGATGAAATGCTCAAAGAAATCAAGGAAGCTAACAAAAGTTACAGCACAGTGATTTCAATTACCCCGGTATCGACTGGTCAGTGTCATGGCAGGACATGCTAGGGAGATAAAGTTCCTAGATGAAATAAATGACTAATTCTTGGAGCAGCTGGTTCATGAACCAACCAGAGGGGAAGCCATATTGAACCTAGTCCTTAATGGAACACCAGATCTGGTGCAAGAGTTAAGGGTGTTAGGGCCACTTGGCAATAGTGATCATAGCATGATCGCGTTTGATTTGATTAGTGAAGGAGGGATAGTAAGGAAGTCCACAGTACTACCTTTTAACTTTCGAAAGGGAGACTATGATAAAATGAGGAAAATAGTTCAGAAAAAACTAAAAGGAGCAGTTGCAAAGATTAAAGACTTATATCAAGATTGGGTGTTGATGAAAAATACTATCTCGGAAGCCCAGACCAGCTGTATTCCACGCTTTAAGAAAAGTGGAATGAAGTCCAAAAAACTGCCAGCATGGTTTAAAGGTGAGGTCAGAGAGGCTGTTGTTGCCAAAAAAGCATCTTTCAGGAAATGGAAAAAAGAGCCAAACGACGAAACCTGGAAACAGCACAAGCACTGGCAAGTTAAATGCAAGGCATTGATAAGGCAGGCAAAGGGAGAATTTGAGAAGAAGCTTGCTGCGGAAGCAAAAACGCTCAATAAAGACTTTTTCAAGTACATTCGTAGCAAAAAACCTGTGAGAGTCAGTTGGTCCATTAGATGATAAAGGGGTTAAAGGGGCACTAAGAGGCGACAAGGCGATAGCAGAGAGACTGAATGAGTTCTTTGCTTCGGTCTTTACTGAGGAAAATGTAGGAATGTTACCCATGACTGAAGTGGTATTTAAAGGTGCGGAAGAATTGAAGGAAATATCGATATATCAGGAAGATGTATAATAACTATAAGATAAACTGAAGAGTAGCAAATCACCTGGGCCGGATGATATACACCAAGGGTGTTGAAAGAACTGAAATGTGAGATTGCAGCCCTGTTATTAGTAATCTGTGAACTATCATTAAAATCATCTGTAATACCTGAAGACTAGAAGATGGCAAACATAACACCAATTTTTAAAAAGGGTGCTAGGGGTGATCCGGGAAGCTACAGAATGGTGAGCCTGACGTCAGTACTGGGAAAAATGGTAGAAACCATCATAAAGAACAAAATTGCTGAACATGTAGATAGTCATGGCTTAATGGGAGACAGCCAACATGGCTTTAGACAAGGAAGATCTTGTTTTACTCATCTGTAATGTTTTTTTTGAAGGTGTGAATAAACAGGTAGACAAAGGTGAGTCGGTTGATATAGTATATTTGGACTTTCAGAAAGCCTTTGACAAGGTCCCTCATCAGAGACTTTTGGCAAAACTAAAGAGTCATGGGATAGGAGGCAGTGTACTATTGTGGATCAGGAACTGGAGAAAAGATAGAAAGCAGAGGGTTGGGCTAAATGGCCAATTTTCCCAATGGAGAAAGGTGAATAGTGGTGTACCCCAGGGATCTGTGCTGGGTCTGCTGCTTTTTAACATATTTATAAATGACCTGGAAAAGGGAATAACGAGTGAGGTTATCAAATTTCTAGATGACACAAAACTATTTAAAGTTGTTAAAACCCAAGAGAATTGTGGAAAATTGCAAGAGGATCTTGATAAATTGGAAGACTGGGCATCAATAATTGCAGATGAAATTTAATGTGGACAAGTGCAAAGTTATGCACCTAGGGAAGAACAACCCAAATTATGGTTACACGATGCAAGGTTCCACATTAGGAACCACCACCCAGGAAAAAGATTTACATGTTAAACCCTCGGCCCAGTGTGCAGCGGTGGCCGAGAGAGCAAATAGAATGCTAGGTATCATAAGGAAAGGAATGGAAAATAAAAATAAAACAAAGGATATTATAATGCCTCTATATCGTTCCATGGTGAGACCACACCTTGAATATTGTGTGCAATTCTGGTCACCGTATCTTAAAAAGGAGATAGTGTTATTAGAAAAGGTTCAGAGAAGAGCCACCAAAATGGTAAAGGGGATTGGAAGGATACCCCTATGAAGAAAGGCTAAAAAGGTTAGGGCTCTTTAACTTGGAAAAGAGAGGGCTGAGGGGAGATATGATAAAAGTCTATAAATTAATGAATGGAGTGGAACGGGTAAACGTAGATCGATTGTTTACATTATCAGAATATAGAAAGACTAGGGGACATGCAATGAAGCTATAGGGTAAACTATTTAAGACTAATAAAAGAAAATATTTTTTCACTCAACGTGTAATCAAACTCTGGAATTTGTTACCGGAGGGTGTAGTAAAGGCTGTTAGTGTAGCTGGGTTTAAAAAAGGTTTGGACAAGTTCCTGGAGGAAAAGTCCATAAACCATTACTAAGAAGGGACCCAGGATATCAGTGCTTGACCCAATACAAGCATTGTGGAACCTGTGTCTTTTGGGGAAACTGCTAGGTACGTATGACCTAGATTGGCCACTGTTGGAAACAGGATACTGGGCTTGATGGACCTTGGTCTGACCCAGTATGGCATATCTTATGTTCTTATATTATGTTCTTAATTATTTCACGATATCACTTATCTCCATTCAATGCGTCTTCTTATATTAGCATGATCACCAACCTCCATCTCTATAATCATATTGTTCAGATGATAATTCTGTTATCCACATCTTCCTCTTGTGGTCCTTGTTAAGCCGTCCTCTGGATAGAATTCAGTTTCATCCAGACTTGATCATTCTAGTGGCACCCATTAGGCTGTGCAGCTCATGGTATGCAGATTCCTTGAGCCTGTTGGTAGGGTCCTCTCTATTTCTAGCTCAGGAGAGACTTCTGTGGTAGTGTCATCTGGAAATCGAGGATCCTTTTCCCTTCTTGCTTACAGCTGGGCTCTTGAAAGGCACACTTTCTAAGAAAGGGGACTTGGGAATGGCAGTCGACACCCTCCAAGTCCTATGGCAGAGTCTGGAGGATCATTGAGAGGTGATGTTCTTCTTATGTCCTGGAGGCTAGAAAGGTGGGAATTGTCACTGTTTTGTCCTTCTTACAGTCCAGGTTGTTCCAGGATTTGGCTTGGAACCCTCACAGGATTCAAGTGGTGGCTCTTATGTGCAACCAGTAATGGATGTAGGGCATGTTCCTCGCAACTCACCCCTGTGCTTCCCATTTTCTTAAAGGGGTGCAACAGATCTGTCCACTCATGCTGCCGGTGGCACCACAGTGGAGTCTTTCTCTTGTCTTGAAGGCACTGATAGGTCCCCTATTTGAACCCTTTCAGAAGGCCTCACTCAAGGATTTGACCCTGGTGAGTTTCCTTGTGGCTATTGCATCTGCCAGATGGGTGTCAGAACTACAGGCCATGTCCTGTAGGGACCATTCTTGGTCACCTTGACAGTACCATCTCCTGGAAGATGATTCTATCTTTTCTCCTAAAAATGCTGTCTTACTTTCATTTTAATCACAGTGGTGCTACCTTCCTATCTTCAGGCAGACCCCTTGCTGCATCTGCTGGATGTGAAGAGGCAGTTGGTGAAATATCTGGAGGTTATTAATTCTTTCCTTCATTTGGACCATCTTTTTGCCCTATCCAATGGTCTGAGGAGAAGACACGTGGTGGCCAAGTCCTCGATTTCCCGCTGGCTTAATGAGGCTATTAGTTCAACTTACTTGTCTGTACTCATCTAGCAGGATAAGGACTGATAAATTTTCCAGATCTGTTCATTTTCTTTTCTTGAATCCTGCCTTTCTTCTGAATTTACAGTATCAGTGTCTGATAGAGAGTCAGGTATGGTAAGAGAGTGAATAGTTTTGGATAAAGTTATTGTTGATTAATACTCTCTCTGAGTTTTTCAGTCTTGGTTTCTGCTTGTAAAGTGTCATACTGGCTTCTCTCAGTGCTGCAGGTATGATTTGCTTTTGGTGCTGGCCAGGAGGGGGGGGGGGGGGTGCACCACCACTGGCCCCACATGCTGGAGCCAGTGCAGCAAACCTACCTTAATGTGATGGGCCGAAGTCTCGTGAACCGGTGGAGGTGACTGAATTGTGCCGCAAGGGGAGGCACCCACTCTGTGAGGGGGGGATCTCCTGTTATGGGTGCCCATGGGATTTGGAACGTCACTGTACACCAGTGTATATGCAAATGATGATCACTGAAAGTTGCTCTGGTCTGCCTCTACCTGCTGTCCGGGGAGTATAACCCACTCATCTGGATTGGTGTAGCAGGATTCAAAGAAAGAAAATGAACAAGTATGGAACATTTTTCCATTGTCTATTACTTAATAGCTGTCAGAAGAAAAGATTTACTTGCCTGAAGCATTGCGCATGTCCCTCAGGGGAACATTTTGAAATGGCAAGAGCAGGTTGGTTTCTTCTAGTTAGAACTTCAGCAATAGGGAAGCAAGAGTTGTGCAGTTTAACCTGAAGCACAAATAATAATAAATAAAGCTGTGACTATACTGTTTCTTCTGCATTACAGGGACAATTTTCTCTAAACTGCCAGAGAAATGTGTATTTTTGCATATAGTGTCACGCAAGTGACTTTTCAAAGAGAAAGGATTGAAGTGGTTTCTTTTTGAAAATTTGCTAATGTTTATGGGCCAAGTTATACATTCACCAGCAGTGCTGAACATATAACTTGTATATGAATGAATTTACAGCCGCTATATGGCTAGTATCGGGCCTAAAATCCATCAACCTTACCTTATACTATCCATATAGTAGACAGGCAAAGGGAGGGTATAGCAAAGGCAGCTGTGAAAATTGGCCAGATAGTGCTGATATTCAGCTGCTATCAGGATAAATCTATGGGGAGCATATTCCAAGCATTTAGCCAATTAGCAGTATTCAGCTGCATTAACCTGATTAAAATGGAGGCAGTCTGTGGATGGATTAGCGGCAGTGATGGTGGCTATCTGGTTCGTGGCAATATTCAGCCATTCAAAGTTAGGGCAGGTGAATGTCTGTCCTAACTTTAACTGGTTCCCACTATCAAGTTAGTGGCTGAATATTGGCGAGCCTGGATATGTTCCGTCAGTGAATATCTTGGTTTAGTTAAAGTGGGGGCAGCTAGGCACTTTAATTAGCCTATCCACTGCCATGAATATGTTCCCTACATGTTTAGTTTAGGGCTGCTGAACACTAGGCCTAAACTAAATGCATACTGCTGGCAGCAGTGACCATATAATTCACATTGCAGCATTGAATATATGTATTAAATGCTGGCACTGACATTTAAATGATCATGGTCACAGAGATCTCTATGTGGATACAGAAGTACCTGCATACTTTGACCCTGATGTATCTGGAGTTGGGGGAAACTGTGCGTGTATATTTCATCTTATTACCATAGCTGGTTTAATTGCTAGTGAGAGTAGGAAGTATGACTTAGTTGGGCAATAGGATATAATTGCAAAATGATAACGGGCCCAATTTTCAAAACTGCAGATATTCAAACACCACGGCGGTCAGCCATGGCACCTAGATATTGGTGGGATATTCAGCCGCAATGTCCGGATAGGAACTGCTTTGGAATATCTCGGCTGAGGGGTAGTAACCGGGTAATTGCCGGCGTTTACCCGATTAGTGTGATTTTCAGCCGGCGCTTGCCCGGATTAGAACTTAAGACTGCTTTTCACGCAGACAAGTTGTTCAAACAAAAGCTACTGAAAATTGCTCTAACCAAGTGTCAGTACTGCCCATGATCTGCCCACAGACTGCCCCTGCACTAATCAGATGGTGCCAGGGTGGACTGTGAAGATATTTTGCAGCACTATCTGGATAGTGTTGCTGAATGTCGCAGTCTGGCCCCTTTATCTGGTCAGCCGGCTAAGGGCTTTGATGATCAGCTTGAATATGTTTATAATACTTTGTATTTTATTCATTCTCCGGGAACAAGCAGGAAGTCAGTCCTCACATATGGATAACACCGGCACCGACGGAGCCCACGTGGTAATCTCTCCCCAGTTTTCAAAGAAAGTCTTTGGGAGATCAACCATGCGTGCATGGTCACCTTCCTGCCCAAGGGAATCATTTTCCCTCAGTCTTCATTTTACCACAGAGCCGACCAGATATACCATCTGCACCCTGGAAGAAGTTGTCTTATTTTGTGGTAAACTCTTCTTGGTTTTTCTCACTCTTTTTCTCTGTTGCATACCATCACCTTCTCGCGGTCCCGTAATCGTCATTATCTCGGTGTCACGTTTTTTTCTTGGGTACTTCTTTTTCTCTTTCAGTACGTGGGTTTTTTCTCTCATACCTTACTAATCTGGACCTTGGAGTTTGATCTTGCGGGGGTTATTTTTCCCGCTACATCCTCGATTAGTGGTTTTAAGAAGTGCACTGATTGTGGCAGGACCATGTCCATCACAGATCACCACAATTGCTACCTTCAATGCAGGGGCGGCTCAAGGCAGTCTGCTGCCTGAGGCGAAGAATGAAATGGCGCCCCCCCCCACCACCTTAGAGGGGGGCGGGGCTTTTTCAGAAATCCAGTCAGAGACTGAACCAAACCAAAAAGCTGATTAGATTATATGGAGGAAATGCAAGATGTTTGCACACAGGGCCGTATCGAACTGCAATCGTGCCTTGTGCGACTTGCAACTCGGATGCACGCCCCCCCTCTCCCCCTATACCTCTGTCCAGCGCTGCCTGCTCTTTCCTTGCTGCTGCCGCCCTCTGTTTCTTTCATGGCAGCACAGGCAGCACTGGATGGAGGTATGGGGAGGAGGAGGGGGGCATGTGCCCGATCTGAAAGGCGCATGGGGACATCATGTCAGAGGAGGGAGAGACCAGACCTGCTTAAAGTGCTGCAAAAAGACTTGGGGCGCATTTTAACTGCCCGCTATTGTCCTGCCAGCGGTGGCAAGGCAACAGCAGGCAGCCGAAATGCGCCCCCCAAGCCTTTATGCCCTGTGCGGTAATGGGCTATCAGGGGGGTAGAACTGGAAATGGGCTGATGGGGGCACAGGGCTAGGTAGGTCCTATTTGCACACCAAGGAACTAAAAGACAGCAAGAATCATTAGCACAGTTTATAAAACTAAATTATAACCCATTTTTATTTTGTTATAAACTGCATTATGGTTCTCGCTTTTTCTTTTTCAACATATATTTTGCATCCACAGTAGGTGCAGAGCAGAACCAGGATATTCACCCACAGAACTCAATATTTAAAAAAAAAAATCTGATTCTGATCATCTCACTAACAACAACAACAACCACTATTCTCCAGTACCAGGCATATTGTGAACTAATAAAAAACCCTACAACAAAAAGCAAACCTACTATACCATATCAGCACAAACTTCCAAAAGTCACATAAGGTTCCCATCCAAAAAAAGCATCACTGTAAATACTACAGTGGGCCCTGGAACATCCATACACCTATTTGAAAAGCTGAACAAGTCAAATTACTACAGTATAGTATAGATCTTTATATACAAACTGCATGTTAACAGAACCCCTTGATCTCAGTCACACACGCACAACATCGACCCTCACCAAGTACAGAATAAGTAACCACAATCTAAAGTAAAAATAAAAATATGTAGACGAAATTTAAACTGAAACCCCAAGAAGCCAGAGGCCACATGCAGTGAAACATCAGATAAATAAGAGATTCAGTTCCCCAATACTGTGTAAAATATAAAAATAGCACAAAGTCCAATCACCAAAATTAAATAAAATTATTTTTTCTACCTTTGTTGTCTGACCATTTTATTCTCTGATCATGCTGGTCCCGATCTGAGGCTTCTGCTTTCCTGTCTTCTCTTAGCTCTCTTTCTGTAGTCTATGGTCCATGGTCCATCTGCCATTTCTTATCTCTTCTTTTGTTTTCTTCACTTCCTTCCATCAGCCATTTCCAGTTCCAGTAACCCTCCCCAGTATCAGTCCCCTTTCCAGTCCTCCCCTCCCAGTACCTTCCAATGTCAACCCCTTGCATTCCCATGACTGCCACTGGTGTCCATTCCCTTCCAGTCCCCCTCTTTTCCCACTGTCCAGCCCCTTCTAGTCCAAATACCATCTCAGGTATCAGCTCAGGTCCACTCTCAGTGCCACCCCCCAGTCAGCTCCCTTCTAGCCGCCCTACCCTCTGTCCATCTCCCTTCCAGTGCCATTCGCATGTCAGCTCCCTTCCATCCTCCTCCCTATTACCCAGCCACTTACCACTCCCATCCCCAAGTTTCAGCTCCCTTCCAGACCCTCTTCGGTACATCCCAGGTGTCAGCTCCTTTCCAGCCATCTCCTTCCCTTCATGCTCCATCCTTCCCCTGGCAGACCCTCTCAGTATCCGCTCCCTTCCAGTCCTATTCTACCATCCCCCCGCATCAGCCCATTTGTAGCCCTAGCCCGTAGTTTTCTTCCAGGGCCAGCAGCACTCTCCTCCCCTCCCCTATTAGTCCATTTCCTGTCCTAGCCCATTTCTAGTCCTATCCCCTTTATCAGCCCACCCCAGTCCTAGCCCCCCAATCAGCCCATTACCAGTTGTAACCCAACAATAAGTCCATTTTCAGTCCTAGCACCCCAATCAGCCCATTTCCTGTCCTAGTCTCCCCCATAGCCCATTACCAGTCCTACCACCCCCATCAGCCCATTTCCAGTTCTAAACCCCCATCAGTCCATTTCTAGTCCTAGTCCTCCCCCGATAGCCCATTACCAGTCCTAGCCCCCTGCGATCAGCCCATTTCCAGTCCTAAGCCCCCATCAGCCCATTTCCAGTTCTACCCCCCTGATAGCCCATTACCGGTCCTAGCTCCCCTCCTGATCAGTCCATTTCCAGTTCTAAACCCCCATCAGTCGATTTCCAGTCCTAACCCCCCCATCAGCCCATTTCCAGTTCTAATCCCCCATAGCCCATTACCAGTCCTAGACCCCTTCCCGATCAGCCCATTTCTAGTACTAACCCCCCATCAGCCCATTTCCAGTTCTAACCCCCCCAATCATCCCAGTTCCTGTCCTACCCCCCATCAGCCCAGTTCCAGTCCTAGCCCCCTCCACCCCTTCCAACCCAGGGAAATTGAAAAAGTAATAAACCTCCGGCGTAAGAAGCAGCTGCCGCTGCTGCTCCAGCGGCGGCAGAATGAGGAGCCCCATGGCCACCCCCCCCCTTGGAGAGCCTGCTGGTTTCCCCTCTTCACCGGCTCAGCTTTGAAGAGCCGCAGTGAAGGGACAGTGTTTCCCTTTCGCGTGGCTCTGTTAAAGCTGAGCCCGTGGTGCTGATGGGAAACAGGATTTCCTGTGGCGTCTTCGGGCCTCGAGACCAGAATGGCATCCCTGGAACACAGCCTGGCTGCCTTCCTGGTGAGTCAGAAGACCCTGGTCTCGGTTACCTCTGGTTCTTTGGGTTTGGCGATGGGTCCCTCCACTGCGACGGCTTTGCTGGAGGAGATTCAGTCTGTTCTGGAACAGTATGGGCTGAGTCCGATGACTGATCCCGATATCTGAGTTTCTACACCCAGTGCATTGGAGTCGGACCGCCAGGAACTCCGGCTGCCGTCCTTGCCCCCGATTGCACACTGGCGCGATTCCCGCTGGTGCTTTGAGCTCCCTTCCAATTTCGATGCAGAATGGGAGATGGACGACGAGTCCCCCGATACCGCTCGGCATCAGGATGTTCTGTAGGATCCTCCTCAGGAGCATTGGAGGTCCCTGCTGGAGGACCTTTCCTTCCTGGACTTTGACCGGGACATGGGCGAAGCCCTCACCTTCACCATTGAGACAGAAGGGGCACCTCAGACTGAGGACCTGGACATATTTCAGTATGACTCTTCTCTCAAGGAGGCCATTACAGTGCCTGTACCTCCCATCTTGGAGTGCCTCCTTTTCAGGATGTGGGAACCCCCTATTGTGAGTAAGTGGCTCAATTCCATGAATCGGGTCCACAAGAGCCCCGGCTTTGGAAAAGCCCAACCACCACACAACTCCAGGGTGGTGGAATCGGCCATGCGCTGCAGCAAAACTCAGGAGTGCCTCGGTACCCCCAGGTTAGGAGGCTGCACCATGAATGGGTTTGGCAAGAAGTGTTTCCAGGGCTCGATGCTTGTGGCCTGTATTCAGGCTTACTAACTGTACATAGGCATGTACCTGAGAGACCTGGCGAAGGAGCTCACCAGGTTCTCAGCTGGGCTGTCAGATGACCACCTCCAGCACTTTCGGGACCTGGTGACCATGGTCAAGGAGTGCTCCGAGTATGTGACTTGAGCAGCCAATGATAGCTTTGAGTTTGTGATTCAAGTGGCCTATGATAGCTTTGAGTTTGTGGCTTGAGTGGCTGCGGTGGCCATTAGTGCTCACTTCCTGACATGGCTGCAGTCCTCAGACCTGGAGCAATGGGTTCAGGACAAGTTGGTCGATGTCCCCTGCTGGGGGGAGAATCTCTTCATCAAGCCCATGACGGACAAGGCCATCGAGTTGGAGATCAAGCTGATGACCAGAATCAGGCTCTCTCGGAAGACCACTGATCCTTCCCGATGGACGGCTTTGGGGAAAAGATCCTTCTACCTAAAAAAGAAGAAGGCCTATGGAACTTACCCTCAATATCAGGCCTATCAAGCTCTCCCACAGGGGCAGCCAGCCAAGGGCCAGGGGCAGGGCTCCCGTAGGCCTAAAGCACACAAACCCCAAACAGTGCCTGTGCTGCAACCTGGGTTTTTTTTTTACTCTCGGGGCGCAGTCTCTCTTCCCATGGGAGGTCAGGAACCGCAGCACATAGGGGACGTCTCACCTTCTTTGCCTACCAGTGGTCCACCATTACTACCGACACCCGGGCAGTTTAGGTGGTAAAGGAGGGCTACCTCCTTCACTGCCATCAGATGCCCCCCTCATTCTTATCAGGGGAACTTCCTCTGGATCTCACCCATCGGAACCTCTTTCAAAGGGAACTCATGGCTCTTTTCACCCACAGGGCAATGGAACTTGTCCCATTGCCTCAAAGGGGCAGAGCATTCTACTCCCGCTATGTCCTGGTTCCCAAGAAGACAGACTGGTTACGACCCATTCTGGATCTACTGGATCTCAACCACTTCTTAGTGAAGGAGAAGTTCAAGATGGTATCCCTTGGAACATTGCTGTTTTACTTCCACTGGGGAGACTGGCTATGCTTCTTGGATTTCAAAGATGCCTATACCCACATCCTGATCTATCCCTTGCACTGATAGTACCTTCACTTTGTCATTGGTGGGTGTCACTATCAGTACCGAGTCCTCCCGTTCGGTCTGGTGTCTGCTCCCAGGGTATTCACAAAGTGCCTGGTGGTTGTCGCTGCCTTCCCATGGCTGCAGGGCATGTTCATCTGTCCTTACCTGGATGATTGGCTGATAAGGGGAGGGTCCTTGGAGACCTGGGGTTTTGTAGTAACATAGTAACAGTATATGACAGCAGATAAAGACCAGTATGGTCCATCTAGTCTGCCCCCGTGCAGGTCACTCCTATTTGTTAAGATATAAAAGATAGTTAAGTTTATTTTGATTTTATCCTGTTGCTATAAATGGATCCACTCTGCCTGACCTATGTCACTTTGAATTCTGTCACTGTATTTGCCCCCACCACTTCCATTGGGAGGGCATTCCAAGCATCCACCACGCTTTTAGTGAAAAAGTATTTCCTGATGTTGCCTTTCAGTTTACCCCCTTGCAGCTTTATGTTATACCCTCTAGTTTTACAGCTTCCACGTCTTTAAAAAAGGGTTGCTTGTTCATTAATACTCTCAGGGCCGTCCCGTCCATTGAGCAAGAATGTTTTTTGCACAGGGCCCCGCGCAAAAAACATTCTGCATCAGCCCAGCTAGATTTTAAAAACACAATCCAGCTGCTGCTGCTACTGCCGCCGTGGCAGCGGCAGAATCGAGCGACTCGCGGGGCCCCCCCCCTGCCCGGCAGAGTCCTCCCTGCAGCATCAGCTGCCTCAGCGTCGGCTGTCAGAGCCGCAAAGGGAGAGCGAAATCCCATCAGCCCCGATGGGATTAACAGAGCCGCGAAAAAAGGAAACTCCCTTCGCAGCTCTGAAAAGCCCGTGCTTTGGGAGCTGATGCTGCAGGGTGGACTCTGCTGGGCAGGAGGGGCCCCGCGAGATGCTCGATTCTGCCTCTGCGGCGGCAGCAGCAGCAGCTGGATTGTGTTTTTTTTTTTAATCTAGCTGGGCTGATGGGGAGGAGGGGGGTTAGGACTGATAATGGGCTATGAGGGGGGGCTAAGACTGGAAGTGGGCTGATGGGGGGGGGGGTTAGGACTGGTAATGGGCTATGGGGGGGCTAAGACTGGAAGTGGGCTGATGGGGGTGGAGGACAGGTAATGGGCGATGGGGAGGGTTAGGATTGGTAATGGGCTATGGGGGGGCTAAGACTGGAAGTGGGCTGATGGGGGGTTAGGACTAGTAATGGGCTATGGGGGGGCTAGGACGAAATGGGTTGATGGGGGGTTAGGACTGGAGGTGGGCTGATGGGGGGGTTTAGGACCGGTAATGGGATAGGGGGGAGCTAAGACTGGAAATGGGCTAATGGAGGGTTAGGACTGGAAGTGGGCTGATGGGTTAGGACTGGTAATGGGCTATGGGGGGGGCTAAGACTGGAAATGGGCTGATGGGGGATTAGGACTGGTAATGGGCTATGGGGGGGTTAGGACTAGTAATGGGCTGATGGGGGGCTAGGACTGGAAATGGGCTGATGGGGGGTTTAGGACTGGTAATGGGCTATGGGGGGCTAAGACTGGAAATGGGCTGATGGGGGAGTTAGTACAGGAAGTGGGCTGATGGGGGTTTAGGACTGTTAATGGGCTATGGGTGGCTAAGACTGAAAATGGGGTGATGGGGAGTTAGGACTGGAAGTGGGCTGATGGGGGGCTTAGGACTGGTAATGGGCTATTGGGGGGACTAGGACTGGTAATGGGCTGGGGGGTTGCTAGGACTGGAAATGGGCTGAGTGGAAGGGGGGACTTGAACTGCAAATAGTTGATGGGGACGGGGGCTTGGAATAGAAATGGGCTGAGTGGAGGGGAGCTAGGATTTGACATGAGCTGATGGTGGGGCTAGGAAAGGACTAGAAATGGGCTGATGGGGGCTGGGATTGGAAATGAGCTGATGGAGGGACTCTCAGATAGGACTGGAAACGGGCTGATGCGGGGACTAGAAGGGAGCGGATGCTGGGTGGGGCTGGAACTAGAAGGGAGCTGATGTTGGGGGAGGATTAGAATGGGATGAAGCTGGGAGAGTGAAATGGAGAGGGGAAAAATATTTTGTGTGGGAGGGAAGACAAATCTACAATTGGCTGGGTATTGGGAGAGTAAGTGGGGATTGAGGTTGGAGGGGTAAAATTTGAGTGGATGAAATAGGAATGAGGAAAGAGCAAAAGGAGAAAGATTAGTATGTTAAAGCAGATGTAGAGAGAGAATGGAAAAAAAACCTAGAAGAGAGAAGAAAGGACAAATGGACAGCAGACGATGGAGAGTTAGCAGAAGACACGATGAAACCAGAAGAAAGTGGCTGGAGCAATTGCAACGGAAAAAAAATGCACAAAAGGTAGAAAAATATCTCTTTATTTTGAATTTATTAACTGGAATATGTCAGCTCTGGGAAATGTGCCTCATTAATGTCTGCGCTTTGTTTAGTACAAAAGTAAATTAATTTATAGTTTTATTTCTACAGTGTTGTTGTACATTCCAAGTTTGGCTTTTGGGGTTCCCAGTTTAATTGTCTTCCTGTTTCTAAATTGTGATTCCTTGTTTGGTGATGGTCTATGTTCTGCATGTGTAACTGAGCTGAGATATTCTGTTTATGTAATTCCTATTTGACATTGCCACTTGTTCTCTTTCCCCAGTAGGTCATGTATTGTTATTCTCTGAAATGTATTGGTTTAATATTTGCAGTGTTGTCTTTTGATAGGTATAGTATGGTGTTTTGTGAGTCCTGGTAGTGCTGCTATGATACGGCGGGTTTGCTATAGGTTCTAAATGGGCAGTGTTTGTAGTAGTTCCTAATGTGCCTGGCGGTTGGCACTGGATTATAGTAATGTACAAATCTTTAAGTCTTTCTTTATCCAAACAGTCATTAAGAGGCATGTTTACTAAAAGTTAGTGTATGGAAACATTATGCAAATATTTTTGCAAATGAGGCCCATTATACAAATGAGGCCCCACACCAAGTCTCAGCACCTGGCCCCGCACCCCTCTTGGGCCACACCTGAATACTCTTTAAGTATTTAAACATCTGCATCATATCTCCCTTGTCCCTTCTCTCCTCTAGAATATACAAATTTAGGTATTCAAGTCTGTCCTCATACATTTTCTGGCACAGGCTCCAAATTATTTGGTCACCTTCCTCTGAAATGTTTCAAGTCTTTTTATACCTTTTGTAAGGTATGGTCTCCAAAACTGAACATAATACTCCAAGTGAGGTCTCACCAATGACTTGTACACTGGCATTAATACCTCATTTTTTCTGCTTGGAATTCCTTTCTGTTTGCAACCCAGTATCCTTCTGACTTTGGCCACCGTCTTGTCACACTGTTTCACCACCTTGAGATCCTCAGAAACAATCACTCCGAGGTCCTTCTCCTGATCCTTGCACACCAACCTCTCACCCCCTATAGCATACAATTCCCTTGGATGTCTGCATCCCAAGTGCTTGACACTGCACTTCTTCATATTACATCTTAACTGCCAAACATTAAACCATTCTTCCAGCTTTTGTAGATCTTTCCTCCTGCTATCCACTCCCTCAGGGAAGTCAACCCTAATGCAAATTTTCATGTCATCTGCATAAAGGAAGATTTATCTATTCAGTCCTTCAGCAATATCACTCACAAATCCATTGAACAGTACCGGTCCCAGGACTGATCCCTGGGACACGCCACTACTCACCTTCCTTTCATCCGAGTGAGTTCCGTTTACCATCATCTTCTGGCATCTATCAGTCAATCAATTTCTGATCCAGTTCACCACCTTGGGACCCATCTCCAGGCTGTTCAGTTTACTGATAAGTCTCATATGAGAAACAATATCAAAGGCTTTGTTGAAATCTAGGTAGATCACATCCATCACATGCCCTTGATCTAGTTCTCTGGTCATTCAGTCAAAGAGCTCAATCGGATTTGTTCGGCACGATCATCCTTTGGTAACACCATGCTGCCTCGGATCATGCAATCTATTGGTTTCAAGAAAGTCCAGTATTCTCTCTCTTTCAGAAACGCCTCCATTACTTTTCCCGTCACTGGTCACTTCTTTTCTATTACCACTTTTGTGAAGAGATACCACATCAGCCCTTCTCAAGTCCCATCTACAGCCCCTACAGCCCACCTAGTGCCTGGAGTTCATTGGGGCTCTCCTCAATACTATTCAGGCCTGGGCCTTTCTTCCGCCTGACAACGCCTCTCTGTCTTGGCTGAGGAGGTCCAAATCTTCTCCGACTGTCACGGCTTGCATGGATTTTCCACCTCCTGGGGCACATGGCCTCGATGGTCCATGTCACACCCTCAGCCCGTCTCCACATGCATTGGGCCCAGTGGATTCTCTGCACTTAGTGGAAGCAGGCGACAGGGTGCCTGTTGGACAGGATATGGGTCACCCTACTGGTCTCCTGCTCCCTCACCTTGTGGCAACGGTCAAGTAATCTTCTGGAGGGCTCTCTTTTCAGGATCCCCCGCATCAGCAGGTCCTCACCACGGATGCCTCCAAACTCAGCTGGAGAGCCCATTGCAGCAGTTTTCAGTCCCAAGGTCTCTTGTCGCAGGAGGAAAGCCAGCTCCAAATCAACTTTCTCAAGCGCCGAGCGATTGCGAATGCCTTTTGAGTCTTCCAGCACTGCCTGATGAATCAGGTTGTCCTGTTCGAACAGAAAATCAGGTAGCAATGTTCTACATCAACAAACAGGGAGGCAAGGGGTCCTTCCTCCTCTGTTGGGAGGCGATGAGACTCTGTAATTTTGCAAACTGGTGGGATATGCTCCTTTGGGCTATCTACCTCCCGGGGCAGGAAAATGTCCTGGCGGACTGGCTCAGCAGGGTATTGCAGCATCATGAGTGGACCCTCAGCCCCCAGTGGTCTGAGATATCTTCCAGAAGTGGGGCACCCCAAAGATGGACCTCTTCGTTGACCCACACAATGCTCAGCTGCCGAGGATCTGCTCCAGGATTCCTTGTCAGAACTGCCTCATGGCCAGCTATGGTATTTGCTGCTGTTCTGCCTTTCTCAGATGCCGCCCATTCATCTGGGTTTTGCCCCGGATTTGATATCTCAGAATGACGGAACCTTCCTGCATCCCAATCCCAAGTTGTTAATTCTGACAGTATGGATGCTGAAAGGATAGCCCTCACTCAGCACCACTTGCCTAGTGACATTGAGGATGTCCTCCTTGCGTCCCGCAAGGATTTCACTAGGCGAGCATATGCCTTCAAATGGTGGAGGTTCTCGGTCTGGTGTGCAGATAGAGGTTTCAGTCTGTTATTCTGTCCCATTTAGGTGATCCTGCAATACCTTCTGCACCTCTCCCAGGCTGGATTAAAGTCCAGGTCCATCAGGGTGCATCTGAGTGCCCTGGCAGCCTACCATCATGTGGTGGACAGGCATTCTTTGTCAGTTCATCCTCTCATTGGTCACTTCATGTGGAGCCTCTTGCTCTTGCAGCCTCCCATTTGCCCACCGGCAGTGGCCTGGGACCTTAATGTGGTTTTGGGTAAGTTCATTGACCCTTGTTTTGAACCACTGGTTTCCTGCCATCTCATGTATCTTTCATGGAAGGTGTCTTCCTGGTGGCACTCACGTCAGTGCACAGGGTTAGCGAACTGCAAGAGCTGGTGGCTCATGCCCCTTGCACTAGGTTTCATAGGGACAGGGTGGTTCTCCACATGCACCCCAAGTTTCTTCCTAAGGTGGTTTCTACCTTCCACTTCAACCAGGAGATGGTCCTTTCCACCTTCTTTCCAAGGCTGTACTCAAGCAGGACAGAAGCCGCTCTTCATACCTTGTATTGTAAACAGGCTTTAGCTTTCTACCTTGATTGGATAAAGGCTCATCGCCACTCCTCTTAACTGTTTGTTTGTTATGATCCCAACAGACTGGATGTGGCGGTCTCTAAGTGCACCCTTTCCATCTGGGTGGCTGACTGCATTTCCTTCGCCTATGGACAGGCTGGACTTTCTCTGCAGCGTTATGTGATGTTCCATAAAGTTCAGGCTATGGAGGCCTTCGTGGCTAACCTATGCTCTGTCTCTGAGTGGTCACCTGGTTCTCGGTCCAAACCTTTGCAGCTCACTACTGCTTGGAGGAGGCCTCCTGGCGTGACAGCATTTTTGACCTGGCTGTTCTTTGGCACCTCTTTGGGGACTAATGCAGCTTCTTCCCTCAGGCCCTTCTGTATGTCCAGGCTACCAGAAAGTCAATTCCTTTGCAGATCCTGGGATTGCACTCCGATGCTTGGGGCTTGTCAGTGTCTTTCAGCTTCCATTCACGGTTCAATTTTTGAGTGGCTTTTTACAGGTCTTTCAGTAGACTGTAACTGGGCAGTCCCATATGTGAGGTCTGACCTCCTGTTTGTTCTCGGAGAAAACGTACTCACCTGTAGCAGGTGTTCTCTGGGAACAGCAGGAATCAGTCCTCACAACCCTCCTTCCTCCCCGTGGAGTTTTTCTTTTCGATCTTTATTAAGCTATGTCATTATACTGCAGGAAAATGGCTCCCTTGGGTGGGAAGGTGACCACGCATGTGTGGTTGATCTCCGAAAGGCTTTCTTTGAAAACTGGGAAGAGATTACCACGCGGGCTCCATTGTTGCCGGCATTACCCATATGTGAGGACTGATTCCTGCTGTTCCTGGAGAACACCTGCTACAGGTGAGTAACTGCTTTAATTTTTATATTGCGTTTCAATTTTGTATGATTTTCTGAATTGTATTTTATGAAATGTATTTTTAATATTTGTTGTATGCTGATTTGGCAAACCTTATATATATTTTCTTCTCCCAAACAAGTTACACTCATGCGAACACCTACATTTACTGTAACTGACCAGATCTCCATAGAGCTGCCAAATGACTGCAGATTTTGAGAATAGTCCTGATTTTGCCCCTCTGTCTGCATGGACTTGTAGGTCTGCTTTATTTAGGGAATGCAATAAGGAAAATAGCCCTATAAGACCTACACGCAGTGGGGTAAACCCAAAACTGGATCAACCTGACTTGAAAGCCGAAGCCACTGGCAATCCTAGATGTCCTTTTAAATGTCTGACACTTAGAGCACTATTCCATAATATGTGCGTCTGGCCTGCGGACACGCCTAAATTAAAAAATGGGCCCCATTTGAACTTAATTCCACATCCGCAGGTCTAGACGTGCCCGTGGATCCGGAATTGGAGAGGTAGATTTGTTCAGCGCAGCATGGGCAAAGTACTATTCAGCCAGCCCATGCACGGATTCAGGCATGGGCCAGGTGATATAATGGAGAAACAAATCCCCCATCAAAATTATCGGATGTGGGTAAATGTTTTGGATGTCCCCGTGCCCACTGTATTCTGAAAAGTTACATACTTTGGATCCTGCTCATCCCCGCGATGTACCCACGGAAGCCATGCCCCTCTTGAAAAACGTGCATCTCCTAAGTTGCTCTTCACACTGACAGTAGTTTGCTACTATGCAAACTAGACATAAATATCAATCAGAAATGACTGCTGCTGCAACCTAGACCTTATACCAGCCCTCTACAGGCCCTGAAAAGTGCTAGGTAATCCCAGTGCACCCTCATATGATATAAGAGTGTAGCAGCAAAGCGCAGACAAACCAATGATACCAGGAGTCTGTTCAGAAGGTCCAAATCATTTATTTGTGCACAAGTCTCAAGCAAGGCAATTTCAAAATGGCTGAGCCAAGTTTTCAAGCATTACAACAACTTTTATAGACTTCTGTTCCATTCTAGGTATAGAAAAACATTTCATTGGTCCCGGTACGCTCCCGTACCTCCCGTAGCCCTTCTATTGGTCCCGGTACTGATAAGTTTCTCCAATTATGTTCCTCCAGTGGGCATGACACCTGCATACCCCCCTTCTAGTCCCAATTACAATGGTCAGTTCATCAACTTGTTACTTTCACACTTTCAAGGCTATGGGACCATTTGTGCGTGCAGAAGAGCAAGGTTCTGTAACTCATCTGTCAGCACTCCTCAATATTTCTCTGCAAATGTACTCTTTCTTATCAGTAACTTTAAAACACATCTTTTCTGTATTTTTCCATTTCTTAATTCTGCAACTCTGCTTATCTAAGCTAATTCAATATTTCTACTGAGTTCTTTCTTACAATAGCAGCATATTGGGGGATGTGCAATCCTATATGCCTCTCCACAGGCCTCATTTACAGGTCAAGCTAGCCATGCTGGCCTGCCTATGTCAGACACCGTGGGTCACAGGCCTGCACCTGCCACATTCCCCCCTTTGATTAATCTCACCCTATTACTTAATAAGGTGTGAGAATTAAATCACTTTTTAGAAGAATCACATCCTGATCAAGGGATTCTTACTAGTTCCACTAGGGCTAGCTTTGTATAAAGCCATTATTTTAGTTGCGGTCTTCCGCTCTACTGTACTATCAATAGCACTATGAATGGAACGCATACAACATGGGATTAAACAAGGTAAGCAGAGGATAACAGCAACAAGGATTAGTACTAAGATAATGAAAGTCTTAAATCCTCCCAGCCAAGAAAAAAGGTTAGCAAACCAATTAGGAAATTTCAAGGCGTGCCAAGTCTGTACTGGCACATAAGCATGTCTTTGCATATCTTTAGCAATTTCTTCAACTACTTGACCTTTATCATCTATTTTCAAACAGCAATTAGTTAAATTCAGTTTACCACATACTCCTCCTTCAGCTGCTAGCAAATAATCAAGTGCTAAGCGATTCTGATATATGGCAGTGCGCATCTGTGTACTTTGTCTAGCTAAGAGCGTAAGAGCATGACTAGTTTCATTGGTTATTATTTCAACTACTGCTTGTAAGCGAATAATACGATTGATCATATAAATTGGGGTACGATAACCATACATACCATCATCATTCCAAGTGGCAGGTCCATAATACTCAATAATTCTTTCTGGTGGCCAATCATCACCTCGCCACTTCTCCCACTTGCCTATCTGTAAGGCCTCTCTTCTTTGTCTGGATGCTCCTCAATTGTTCTCCATGTTCAGTGTTTAACAGGAAGAAAGAAGGTCTGATGGTTCCTAAGACACATGCTCCTCCCCATTGTGGCGGGAGTTGTGCATATGCTCGGTTTCCACAGATCCAATATAGGCCAGGTGGGGCTTGCCAGGCTTGGACTTTGGCAAGGTTAGTCCATAGACCTGCAAGTTCAGGAAATCTAGCTAATGGGTTAGGAGGTTCAGGATGTCTGATTCCTGACCACCATGCTGTCTTTTTGGTCGTGGCATTATAGTACTTCTGGCTAAGACAGACCAGCTGTCCTACCTTTTGGGTGAACTGGGGTCCAGTTCTGGCAAAGCAAAGACGTCCAACGATTGAGTGCGCTAACACCCATTCACTGGTTGTCTTGTGTAATTCAGTCTGATTGTAAATCATGGAATAATTCAATTCTTGGGCTTCCCAGGGCCATTGGTCTCCCATTTGGGTTCCGCCACAGAAATAACAATCTGTGATCTTAAGACTAGATACTACTGCTCCGGCTAATTCTAGAAACAAATTCTGTGAAGGGTGAGGGATCTCAAACTTATTTACATGCATAGCTTCATAAAAGGTATTATGAATATGATATTTAGATGACTTATGGGCTTGAGTATTCAATCTAATAGATACAATGGTCCCTGGATCTGTTGCTCCTCCAGCAATTCGTAAACCAAACTTATATCCTTGTTTCCATGCATGAGGGTTATGTACACGCAAATGTAAGGGGTTGCAAGCATCTTTCTGACATTTATCATTTGTGGTTGGCTTGGTTAGAGTAGCCATCCGCTTATCTATTTTCTCATCAGTTATACCAGTGTTCCAGGTAGCATAGAAAACACATTCCCAATACGGGCAATAGTAGTCTGCCGCTGTAGCAGTACTATACCCTGGTTCCTTTTTACCTGTACACTTCCTCCATCCCGTGGCACCTTCTGGACACATATACTTATGGTCATTCCGATACGCTTTCTCCCATGTACCACAGGTGGACTGACTAGCTCTATTAATAGCATTACATGCATCAAAATTCAAAACAGCAGGTTTAGTAATGTCCTTAAGTGGTGGTGTAGCAGCTAATATAGGTCCATCTGCATCCTTCCATCTTATTTCCAACGTGTAATAGGATGGATTCTGATGCGGATTATAGCATGCTTTGATTTTGCCATGAGTGCAAACATTTAGTTCAGTGGTGTTATAGATACACCGAGTTATTGTTCCCTTGCAGGTATAGTAAGAATGGTAAAGCAAAGTCTGAGTTACTTTCAGTCCAGTTCTAGTAGAGGTAATACAAGCTGTGCATGGAGGTAGAGCATAAGTCTGTTCAAAACCTCCAAAGAAGGCAACCAAGGCAAAGCAGAAGCAAAGATACATGTTGATGTTGATTGGAGTTCTTCTGAATCCTCAGCTTGCTGATCTTGATCACGACGGTCTATTATTCTTCGTCCCGTTTGCTAATGAAGCAATTTAACGGGTGCTGAGTGTTGATTGAAGATCCTCAAGATGTCCAGCACACATTAACCAACTTAGCAACTCAGTTGGCTTGTGAAGTCTGGCTTAGTCAATGTAGTCTCAAAGTAGTGTGTCAAATCACACACAAATTGGGTTCGTTGAAACAAAACTGTTGCTGTATGGAAAACAGCAATCCTCTTCGAAAGACTTGGCTACTGCAAAGCACTTGTGATGAAGTGTCTATGCTGCTGGTTGCCGTCTCAGAGTAACTCGCAAGGGTACATCAGGGTGCTGCTCTGCTGTCCACCGCTCTGGTTCAGGATCGGCGGCGGGCTTGACTCTGCTGTGGTGGATCCAGGCGTCGATCTCGGCTACCTTTACTGCAGTTGGGGTAGACAGGATGACGGTGTACGGTCCCTTCCAATGGGGTTCCAACGGTATCTTCTTCCAATCTTTGATCCACACCGAAGTTCCAGGCTGGTAGGGATGCAAGGGTTCCGTCAAGTTGATAGGCAACTGGTCTTGGATCCACGTATGGAGAGTCTGCAGAACAAAACTAAGAGCTAGGAGTTCTTGTCTGGTTACTTCTGAACCAATCTGGGCTAAACTTCCTTTGATTCCCTGCACTATTGGTGGGGGTTTACCATACAGAACTTCAAAAGGGGAAAATCCTGTTGACTTTACAGGGGCTGAGCGTATTCTGAGTAAAGCTATGGGGAGCACTTGGGGCCATTTCAAGTGTGTCTCCTGACAAAGCTTAGACATTTGGGCTTTCAATGTACGATTCATTCGCTCAACTTTCCCTGAACTCTGGGGTCTGTATGCAGTGTGGAGCTTCCACTGTATCTGCAAAGCTTTTGCTAACTGCTGAGTAACTTGAGAGACAAATGAGGGTCCATTGTCTGACCCTATTACTGCTGGGATTCCAAATCTGGGGACAATCTCTCTCATTAAGGCTTTGGTAACTTCTCGGGCTTTCTCAGTTCTGGTTGGGAATGCTTCTACCCACCCAGAGAAAGTACAAACTAATACTAGTAGGTAATGGTATCCATTGGCTTTTGGCATTTCGGTAAAATCAACTTGGAGGTTGTGCATGGGGGTCACACCTCTTGACTGAACTCGGGGTGCTGTAATAAGGCCTTGCTTGGCATTATTCTTGGCACAGATCTGACATTGTCGTGCTACTGAGGCTGATATGGTTGTCATCAGAGGGATGTAGAAATGTGGTCTGAGTGCTTTCTCCATAGCACTCTTTCCATAGTGGGTGGCTTCGTGGAAAGCTTTGACAAAGGATGGTCCTAACAGTTCAGGAATTACTATTCTTCCTGGAGGTTGACTGCCCTCTTCTGGTGGCAGCTCAATCCATCCGTCTTTCAATACTCCATTTTCTTTGTCACAATAGTATTCTAATTCTTTGGTGGTATATCGTGGGGTCCATAGATTCAAAGGTACTGGAAACAATGCTGCTTGCATTGGTATAGCTTGTGGGGCAATCTGTCCTGTCATAGCTGCTTGTCGTGCTGAGGCATCTGCAAATCTATTTCCTCGAGCAACTTCTCCTTTTCCTGCTTGATGTCCTCTACAATGCATGACAGCTACACGTGTTGGGGCCCAGACTGCATCAAGTAACATCAATATCTCGGGACCATATTTGACTGATTTTCCTCCGGATGTGATGAGTCCTCTTTCTTTATAGAGAGCTCCATGGGCATGCAAGGTAGTGAAGGCATATTTGGAATCTGTATATACATTTAGCACAAGTTTTTCTCCTAACAACAATGCTCTGGTGAGTGCTATCAATTCGGCTTTCTGGGCTGATGTGCCTGAGGCTAGAGCTGATGATTCAACTACTTCATGTTGAGTGACGACTGCATATCCAGCACAGCGTCGTCCATCAAGGATGAGACTGCTCCCATCAACATAATAGATCTGGTCGGGATTGTCTATGGGCACATCTGTTAAGTCAGGTCGACTAGAGAACACAGTTTCCATGACTTCGATACAGTCATGTTCTGGGAGTTCTTCACTGATGGGTATCAAGGTAGCTGGATTCAAGGCATGGCTCACTTCAAGTTGTATTTGTGGGTTTTCACATAACATGCTCTGGTACTTCAACATTCGGGAATTGGTGAGCCAATAATTTGCTTTTTGTTCCATAAGGGCAAGGACTGCATGTGGCACAGTGACTCGTATGTTCTGTCCTAGTGTGAGTTTGTCTGCTTCACTCACTAGTAGTGCTGTAGCTGCAACTGCTCTCAAGCAGGGTGGCCATCCCTTGGCCACAGGGTCCAATTGTTTCGATAGGTAGGCTACAGGTCGCTCCCAATTTCCTAATTTCTGAGTCAACATGCCTAGGGCATTTCCCTGTGCTTCATGTACAAACAAGTGGAAAGGTTTATGGACATCTGGTAGTCCAAGTGCTGGTGATGACATCAATTCTTCTTTTAACTTCTGGAAGGCTGTATCCTGCTCAAGTCCCCACTCCAGTGGTGACTTCTCTTCTCCTTTTGTGGCTTCATACAGTGGTTTGGCAATTTGGGCAAAGTTGGGTATCCAGATTCGGCAATATCCTGCTGCTCCCAGAAAGGCTCTGACTTGCTTTCTGGTTGTTGGAGTTGGAATTCTGCATACGGCTTCCTTTCTTTCTCTGCCTAATCTTCTGCTTCCTTGGGTAATACGAAAACCCAAGTATTTCACTTCTGTTTGACATAGCTGTGCTTTGGCTCTGGAAACTTTGTATCCAGCTTCATCTAGTAACTGCAAGAGATCTTTGGTGGCTAATATACATTCTCTTTCTGATACGGTAGCTATCAACAGATCATCCACATACTGGAGAAGCACTCTCTTCCCCGGGGCTACTGGATAGCTTGAAAGGTCTTGATTTAGTGCAGCACTAAAGATGGTAGGTGAATTCTTGAATCCTTGGGGTAATCTTGTCCAGGTGAGTTGGCCCCCTCTTCCAGAGATGGGGTCCTGCCATTCAAATGCAAACAATATTTGGCTTACAGGGGCTAATCTTATGCAAAAGAATGCATCTTTCAAATCCAGTACAGTGAAATGGGTAGCTTCAGCAGGTATCAGTCCTAGAAGAGTGTAAGGATTGGGCACAACTGGATGTATAGTTTCAACTGCATCATTTACTCTTCTCAAATCTTGCACTGGGCGATAATCATCCGTCCCAGGTTTCTTTACTGGCAAAAGTGGAGTGTTCCATGGGGATTGACATACTTTTAGTAGGCCATATTCGAGCAATCTCTGTAGGTGGCGATGAATGCCTTCAATTGCGGCTCTTGGGAGAGGGTACTGTTTGACGTGCACTGGGGTAGCACTAGGCTTGAGGGTTACAATTACTGGAGCTATATGCTTGGCTAGGCCTGGGGGACTGCCTTCTGCCCATACTCCAGGTGGTGCATGAATGTTCTTTAAAGTTTGTTCAAAATAGGTATCTTGGATGGAGTCATCGATGTAATACCTCCATTCTTCTTCTCGGGGAACTGTCAGCAGCATTACTCCTGCTGGTTTGGCTTGGGAATTCACTGTCATTTGCATTTCTCCTTGCTCAGAGAAAGATATTTGGGCTTGAAGCTTGGCTAGCATATCTCGTCCCAGTAGGGGTACTGGACATTCGGGCATGTAAAGGAATTGATGAGTTACTTGCTGTCCTCCTAGACTGCATATTCGGTTTTGTAGAAAAGACTTTGTGGCTTTGGCACCAGTTGCTCCTATAATGGTGACTGCTTTCTTGGTGAACGGGGCTATCTTTTTGTCTATTACTGAATGTTCTGCTCCAGTATCAACCATAAAGTTCATAAATTGGTCTCCTATTTGTATTTCGACCATAGGCTCCTGGAGACCTAAAGCAAACTTAGAGCCCGGTCTGTCCTAATCCACGTCATCCTCATCATGGGCCTGTGTGGCCAATGCTTGGATGGCTCCTCCTCCCCTCTCTCTCTGGAATTGTTCTCGATTGGCTCCTCCTCGGCCTCGGGGACGGCCTCGTCTTTCTTTTCGCCACTGATGATCGTATTCGTCATCTTGCTGGGCGTCTTCGAGTTGCGGGCATGTATCTCTCCAATGTCCTTCCTCTTTGCAATAGGCGCATTGGTTCACGCCTAGTCTCTGGGTCCGGCCTCCGCCTTGACCCCGCCCTCTTCCTCTGCTCCTTCGATTAGGGACACCTCCCCTTTTCTTTTCAACTATGGCCGCAGCCAAAAAATCAGCTTTCTTCTTCATCTTTCTATCACATTCTCTCTGTCTTTCAGTATCACGATTCACATACACTTTATGAGCGACTTCCAATAACTGTGTTGCATTCATGCCCGCAAACCCTTCTAATTTCTGTAATTTACGTCTAATGTCTGGTTGAGACTGGTTTACAAAAGCAGAATTCACCATGCATAAACTTCCTGGTGCCTCGGGATCATAGGGAGTATACATTCTGTAAGCTTCAGTTAATCTTTCATAAAAATCTGCTGGGCTCTCATCTATCCCTTGGATAACTCCTGTGACTTTGGAAAGGTTCATGGCTTTTTGGCCTCCTCTTCTCAGGCCTTGTAAAAAGCCTTGGCGAAAACGGGCTAGGGCGGTGGATCCTTCATCTGTATTTGGATCCCATTGGGGGTCTTCATTCGGGAATTCTCTCTGAGCTGCTTCTCTACGATCTATTATATTCTGCCCCTGCGCCGGAGCGGCAGGGTTTTCTGCCATCCATTCAATAGCTGCTTTTCTAATTCTTGCTCGTTCTTCTGTAGTGAATAGGGTGGTCAGGAGCTGACGGCAATCTGGCCAAGTGGGTTGGTGAGTTTCCATAATACTAGTTACTAATTCTGTCAGCTCCTGGGGCTTGCTAGTATAGGAGGCATAATGCGACCTCCAATTTAATAAATCAGTTGTAGAGAAAGGGATATACACATAAGTTAAGGGTCCCGCTACCACTTCATCATTATCATTCTTTACGGGCACTCCCGGGACTTGCCTTAAGGGAAACAGTTTGGCTGTCCCAGGCGTCATTTGGGTCTGGGATCTAAGGGCTATTGTCGTTGTCTTTGCAGGAGTCGCTTTCTTTTTCTCAACTGGTTTTGCTTTGGGTTTTTCTTTCACTGGCTTGCTAGTGCTAGCGCTGGCTTTCTCAATTATTTGTACACTGTCCTCTTCTTCTTCTTCTGGGGATTCCCTCCTTCTTCTTCTAGCTCCGCTTCGGGCTCACTTTTTACATCCTCCTCTTCTCTTCCCGCTAATTCTTTCTCTTCCTCTCCTCCAGGAGGAGGGGGGTCAGGGGTTGGGTCTCGCCTCGGCTCCGGCGGTCTCTGGGGTTCTGGGGCAGGACGACGCCGGCCTACTCTTACTGGACCTGGGGTTCTGGGCTGCCTGAGGACTACTTCTGGGGAATCAGGATCTGCCAGGATGGGTTTCTTCGTGGCTTTCTTATCCTGCTCTTTCATTCTAGGCTGTTCCGTTTTCTGTCTAGAATCTCTTTTAGCTAACATTATTCTGCACTGTTCCTCATAACAGCGCTGCGCCCAGGAGGGCGGATCTTCACAAATACTTAACCAAGAATCTATATAGGGGTACTGATCGGGGTGCGCTACCCGCACTCTACGATGTATTGACTGAATAATCTCTCTACGGTGAACGTTCCCTCTCGGGGCCAGATGGGGTCTAGATCAGGCCACTCCCTAGTACACAAAATCTGCAAACGGGCTGCTGTCATTTTAATACCATAATCTCCTGAATATCCCTCTTTAAAATGTGCGATCATACATTCTAATGGAGTGTTTCTAGTAGACCCCGCCCCTCCCATTTCGATGTGTGCGCGCAACAACAGACAGAAGGGAAAAGGAGGGCGGACCGTGGGTAAGGGGTCCTCACGGTCCTGGAAACGTATAGGGAATACAAATAACAAGACAAGACGACAATCACTTCCCCCTTTTCGCGACCTGAACGCGGTCGCCCGGTCAGGAAATGCGCTAATCAGGGGTCCGCCTTCACTTGGTCCGTGCTGCCAGACCTCTCATTCACACTTCGTTCACACAATCATGCTAGCAACGTATCCCAGAATGCATTCGTTTCTATCTGTTCTGACTAGTCTTTTTCCCAATTACAAAAAGGATGAGGGTTTCACCTAGCGAATTCCCATGCCAGGCTACTCGGCTCTTCCTTGAGAGTTGATCAAGCTCTCTTACCAATTCCCAATATCTCGAGATTACAAATTCCAAATTCCAAGTTCCAATGGCAGTACTGCTCTTTCTATTTCTGTCTAGACCCAAAATCAAAACTATACTCACCGGATCCGGTCCTCAAACTTCCCAAGCAGGCGCATGAGTTGGACCTCGGACTCCCCTCACTCGGGTTCGAGGCGTTGGCTCCGACCGGGCCCGGCACCCGCCGAGGTCCGACCAGCTCCCTCCGATACAAGGGACCGGTGGCGCCAGGGAGCGGCCCTCGTCGGAAGGGCGCGATCCCGGCAGGACCAAGCCTATAGAGGCGGAAAGTCGTGGTATATTGCCCTATATACACTTTGATTCCACAACTTCCCGGCCAACGCACCAAGGAATATGTAGCAGCAAAGCGCAGACAAACCAATGATACCAGGAGTCTGTTCAGAAGGTCCAAATCATTTATTTGTGCACAAGTCTCAAGCAAGGCAATTTCAAAATGGCTGAGCCAAGTTTTCAAGCATTACAACAACTTTTATAGACTTCTGTTCCATTCTAGGTATAGAAAAACATTTCATTGGTCCCGGTACGCTCCCGTACCTCCCGTAGCCCTTCTATTGGTCCCGGTACTGATAAGTTTCTCCAATTATGTTCCTCCAGTGGGCATGACACCTGCATACCCCCCTTCTAGTCCCAATTACAATGGTCAGTTCATCAACTTGTTACTTTCACACTTTCAAGGCTATGGGACCATTTGTGCGTGCAGAAGAGCAAGGTTCTGTAACTCATCTGTCAGCACTCCTCAATATTTCTCTGCAAATGTACTCTTTCTTATCAGTAACTTTAAAACACATCTTTTCTGTATTTTTCCATTTCTTAATTCTGCAACTCTGCTTATCTAAGCTAATTCAATATTTCTACTGAGTTCTTTCTTACAATAGCAGCATATTGGGGGATGTGCAATCCTATATGCCTCTCCACAGGCCTCATTTACAGGTCAAGCTAGCCATGCTGGCCTGCCTATGTCAGACACCGTGGGTCACAGGCCTGCACCTGCCACAAGAGAATATAAATAGGAACATGCATGTCAGGACATACCTTACATCAAATGGTACTTGGCATTAGGAAATAACCCCAGTGATTCCTGCCTTGGTCATACCTACAAACATGCTTTAAACTGCTAAGGATGGATCCTTACTTACCAAGTGCACCAAAACCGAAACTAGCATTGCAGTTCCCCAAAGGATGCATAATATTGCTGAGCAACGAATGTGTGCCCTTTTGTGTCTCTGGCCTATAAATGCATTCATTCTACTGCTCTGTACTGCCTTTCCTTTTTTATCTCTCCCTACACCCCTCCTTGGGAACTCCGCTCTTCTGTCAGATTGCTTCTCTCTGTACCCTTCTCCTCTACTGCCAAATCCAGACTTCGCTCCTTTCACCTTGCTGCTCCTTATGCCTGGAACAAACTACCTTTCTGTACATCAGGCTTCTTCTATGGTCCTTCTCAAATCCAGACTGACCACTCACCTCTTTGTTGCTGCTTTTGGATCTGATTCGCCTAAGCTCCTTTGTGCTTACTTACCATTCCCCCTAAATGTATCCTGTCCATAGCTGCTGTGTTATCTATCTGGACTAAATGTAAGCTCTGGTGAACAGGGACCATCTTTTACGTTTGTCTATGCCGCACTGCATACGCCTTGTAGTGCTATAGAAATTATCAGTCATAGTATTATATATAGTGTTATATCTGACCAATTGTTGTATTGTTTCAATGTAAACCGCACTGATGACAAATAGCGCGGTATATAAGAAAATTAAATAAATAAATAAATAAATAGTAGTAGTGGTAGTAGTAGTATGGTTTTCTGGCTATGGCATCTGATTCCCACATATCTAGATGCTGGCATTTCTCACAGCAGCTACACCTGTCCCATCGTGGTGTATGTCGGTCTGTTATATCCGCTATCTATGGGGCAATCCTATCTGCCTTCCCACAGTCTGCTTTGTGGCACTGCTCCCCTGCTCAGACCTGTGTGGGCATGGGAGGGGGGGTCCCTCTGTCATCATACCCAGGTAGCCAGCCTCCAGATATATCACCATTCTCTCAGCTTGCATAGATCCTGGACTGGGAAAGGATGTAGGCTTCATGGCACAATCTGGGGGATGTTGGCACAACATCAGTCATGTCTCCCAGTGCCTGGCACAGCTGATGTATGGCACACTGGCAACCTGCTCACACTGTAGTCATCCATATGGTCCAGGTACTGGGAAGCCCTTCATGGCCTCCCTGAATTGCAGATCAGCACACCAGATTCTCCTCTGCTACCCGCAAACCACACACTCTCACTTGCAGTCATAAAAGACATCATTCTGCCAAACCTAATCTATAACTAACAGCTGCCATACCATAATGGCATGACATTCAAGGACTACATATATGATCTCCCTTTATCACTACAACATGATTTGTTTCCAGACTCACTCACATACTATTCTTACATCAGCAGTCCCAGTTTTCAGAACATAGGATTTGTTAGGGTCCCCTGGATCAGTTGTTTTAGCACAAACAGCACATAAGAACATAAGATATGCCATACTGGGTCAGACCAAGGTCCATCAAGCCCAGTATCCTGTTTCCAACAGTGGCCAATCTAGGTCATACGTACTGTCACAAGGTAAACCCAGGGGACCCAGAGGAAATGGAGATTAGCGGAGAAAATCAGGCAGAACCTGATGAGGTAAACAAAAACATGTCAAATAGTTGCTATGAGCGACCACAGCACACGTGGGAAAAGGGTAAAAAGACACACCCAGCCAGCATGAGAATGGAGGTTGATTTACCTGATAGGGATCAGCTGAGAAGGGGTGGAACCCGGGGACAGATACATAAGGCACACTCACAAGCAGTGAAGGGGAGTGAGCACGGACAGAGGTGGAAGCGACAACCTCAGTCGTGGGAACGAAGGGAAAGAGAAAGAAACCCTAGAAGCAAATCTCATCTCCAGGACCAAAGTTGGTGGAAGGGAGGAAATGAGAGAGAGTGTCAGCAATATACAGCAGAGGAAAGCGTGAATGAATCTCAGGACTACGTGAGTAGGTGTGGAGATCAGCTGTTGGGCACAGAGTGCGTGTGTGGAAGCCAGAGGAGAAGAGAGAGAAATCCTGTTGCAGGAAGCAAGGCAGGCAAAGGAAACAACTTCTTTCCTTATAGGGATAATTACAAGAGAAAGGAAGGTCACTTACCTTGTAATTCTGCTAGCAACTTTAAGTATTCAGACTTCCCTCGAGTGCCGTCGTCAAGACTGGAAATCCCCACAGCTGTAGCTGAAGAACTAGCCTTTAACCCATTCAGGGCAGGACACAGGCTGCTGAACTCTAATACCAGTGTTTTTGGGCAGTTGCCTAATAGCTCTACTCAGGAGGAGTGCTCTTACAACTCCTTATCCAGAGAATATGGTAATTCCCAACAGTGTTTGAGCCTAGGGCCAGGAAGCAGCCACATAGCTGACGTAATCAAGCAGAAGGAGCTCGGCAAGGCAGCTGCTACAGACAACGTAGGTACAGCTGGTTATTCTTTATTGCCCTATGATAAATTCAAGGTACCTGATAACAGTGAACCAATGGAATGTTCTTTGGTGATAGCTGAAGGTGAAGAATTGTCATTAAGATAAGGAATACATGTGCAAGGAAAGTTTAAACTGCAACGCAGGAACTGGCATAAGTTGCTGGGTTTAAACTGAATCCTGTTTGAGTTATACCATCAAAAGAAAAAGGATTATGTGTTCAGGAAAGCACTATTTTTCTTTTGTTAAAAGTTAAGCTGAAGAAAGCACTTTTTGTTACTGTTTACTTCTGTTGTTGCCAGAGTGGCTTTTGATTTATTTTGTGCTTCAAAGAAAAGAATACCTCGTGGGACGGGGAATAAAACCCTTGATTTAAAGTGTTCAACTTTGTGTGTCTGGACTATCTGTGCCACTGGCACTGTGACATAAATGGCGTAGGAGTGAGGATATTTTTTTTTGGGGAGGCAAAATATTTTTGGAACAGAAGAAACAAAAAGACATTGCCTAAAGGAAGGAGAATATTGGCATCAAGATAAGTGCAGTGGAATATTCGCTGGCAGGTCGGCCAGAGGACTGGAAAAGACCCTTTTCTCACATGCTTGAGTCTGCCAGGAGACTAAGGTAATAGTAGCCTGTGTAGACTGGGATAGGATATCCTGTGAGGAAAGAGGGGGCGCTCTAGTTTAGAGTAAAGTCCTGTATAAAAGATACCGCACTTGGTGGGCCTTTCTCTTTTCTTTTTCTTACAGGAACAGCGTCTGGAGAAGATGGAACCACAGGACGTGATGTCGTGGATAGCTGAACAGTGGGACAAGCAAGCCCGAATGGTGCAGCATTTACAGGAGCAATACATAGCTTCTGCGAGGGAGCAGCAAAGGCCGCTATTAGAAGCTGTGGACGCTCTGCTGAAAAAAACTGGTGAAGAAGTAGCACGTACTACATCAATACCGCAAGTAGAGATGAACACTAACTTTGCTTTGTCTTTGGGACAGTTAAAACCGGAGGACAATCCGGATGATTTTATAGAAGCTTTTGAGAGGATTGCTAGTAATCTTCAATGGCCATCTGAGCAATGGGCAATGCGGTTTGCAATGACCCTAAGCGGTGAAGCTTTGTCTGCATTTAAAGCTATGCCGGCCAGCCTGGCTAATAATTATGTAGAAATAAAAAGGGCTGTAAAAGACAGACTAGGCCTTTCACCTAGGCATTATAGGCGATTGTTTAGAGAGGCACACATGCATATAACTGAGACCCCGAAAGCATTGTATCAAAGGCTTAGGAATCTTGCCTATAAATGGTTAGATCCAGAGGGAAAACCAGTAGAATCAATTCTAGACGAAATCATTCTAGAACAGTTCTTGTTGGCAGTAACCCCAGAGATGAAAACGTTTCTTACGTTACAGAATTGCTCCAATATGGAGGAAGCAACTAGGATGGCTGAAGTATTCGGGGAAGCTAAGAGAACTGATACATCCAGGGTCAACCTTTTAAAAGTAGCAGGTATGGATGAATCAGATGAATGGAAGAGGTATGAAAGAATTAAGGCACCTAGGGGTAATATGGCCAAAGAGGTTTCCTCCACAAACATTAAAAAATGTTACCAGTGTGGAAAGCCTGGACACATTCGAGGAGAATGTAAGGTTAAGACGGCCCTTGTAATAGAAAAGGAGTAACCAATACCTGAGGGATTTGTTCAAATGGTTCGGGTGGAGTGAGTACTGGTCTTAGCTCTACTTTATTCAGTGTCGGATCAAAGTATGATCTCGCAAGATTTTTGGGGTATCATAGAGAAGCATCGGTCATTCCCCTTCGAATCAAGTAGAGGGTCAAGTGCGCATACGATGCGTTCATGGAGAAGCGTCCCACTATCCATTGTATGAGGTAGGCATACAGGGTTTAGGGGCCATCCACAAAATGCTGATAGCAGTGGTACCCAACTTACCATATGCGGTTGTCCTTGGGCGGGACTGGCTTCCCTTCTGCCGAGAAATGGAGAAGGATTTACAAGAAATATTGGTCCCTGCATCCACACCATGTCCCTCAGCAGCTAAGGAAGTACAGGCAGAAGCTATAATAGCTAGTATTCCCAGCCCACTTTTTGGAAAACCACAAAAAGGGGGAGTCACAGGCCGCCGGGAATCGCCTAAGCTAGTAAAGCCAAAGTTTACTCTACAATTTTGTAAAATTACTGACATGCTAAGGGCCCAAAGAGAGCATACGCAGTAGCTGCGGGATACGATCTCTTTAGTGCAGAGAACGCGGTAGTGGTTAAAGGTGGGAAGGCATTAATAGACACGGGCATTCAGGTTAAGGTGCCGGAAGGGTGTTACGGCCGCATAGCTCCGAGATCGGGTCTAGCGGTACGGTACTCGATAGATGTGGGTGCGGGAGTTATTGACCCGGATTATCGAGGCCCGGTAAAGGTCCTACTATTTAATTTTGGGGACAAAGATTTTTAAAATACATACAGGTGATAGAGTGGCACAGCTAATTTGTGAGCGCGTAGGGTTCCCAATTGTTGAGGAAGTACCCTCCTTATCATCCACAGAAAGAGGGAAGAATGGATTTGGCTCCACGGGGATGCGGGAGGTAAAGAGCTTAACGGCCTTAGGGGAGGAAAGGCTGGAAGAAGATTTAGGACCCCAACTAGCGGATTGGGCTAAAAGACCCTCTCCTAAGATGGGCACGGACTTAACCCCTCAACAACAACAGGAGTTAATGCGGTTACTAGTAAAATTCTCTGACGTATTAACTACCCTACCCGGAGAGAAACACATCTTGTAGCCCACGAAATCATCACGACTCCTGGACGGGTTATAAGGCAACGACCATATAGAATGGCCGAGTCTAGAACCCAAGAAGTAATTGCCCAAGTAAAGGAAATGCTCGCTACAGGCATAATAGAGGAGTCCAGGAGCCCATGGTCCAGTCCGATAGTACTGGTACCCAAACCCAACGGAACTTTAAGGTTCTGTATAGACTTCCGACAGCTCAATGACATATCGCAGTTTGATGCGTATCCCATGCCCCGGATAGACGACCTACTAGATCGTTTGGGGCAGGCGAAATACTTAACCACATTAGACATGAGTAAAGGGTACTGGCAAATCCCATTGACCAGGGATTCGAAACCCAAAACGGCATTTTCTACACCTATTGGACTGTACCAATTCCGGCGAATGCCGTTTGGGTTACAGGGAGCCGCGGCCACGTGCCAACGGCTGGTAGACCAGGTTCTACGTCCACACCATGAATACGCTCTTGCGTACATGGACGACGTAGTAATCTACAGCACAACATGGCCACAACACCTTACTAGGGTTGAGGCGGTTCTCAGAGCTTTCAGAAGGGCAGGCCTCACACTTAATCCGGACAAATGTATGTTCGCCACAGAGGAGGCTAAATATCTAGGTCACATGATCGGACGAGGCGTGGTAAAGCCATTGGCCAGTAAAATAAAAAGTGTGCAGGAATTCCCTAGGCCCAGTACCAAAAAACAAGTGAGGAGTTTTCTAGGGTTATTAGGTTATTATCGCCGCTTCATACCTCACTTTGCGGAAGAAAGCTTTCTCTTTACAGAGATGTTAAAGAAAAATGCGCCAAATAAGGTTAGGTGGACTCCCGAGGCAGAGATAGCATTTAGGATCCTTAAAGAGAAATTGTGTTAAAGCCCCGATCTTACGAGGCATTGATTTTAACCTGCCCTTTATACTACAAACTGACGCATCAGACACGGGGTTAGGGGCGGTGATGTCCCAGATATTCGAGGGCAGCGAGCATCCTGTGGCCTATCTCAGTAGGAAGCTCTCTCCCGCGGAAAGGAACTATGCTACAATAGAGAGAGAATGCCTGGCTATTAAGTGGGCTATTGAAGCTTTTCGTTTTTATCTCACTGGGAGGCAATTCATATTAATAACTGATCATGCCCCATTAAAATGGCTACATCAGATGAAAAATAACAATGCCAGACTAACCCGGTGGCATTTGGCTCTGCAGGCTTTTCATTTCAAGGTTCAACATCGAGCGGGAAAACTGCATGGTAACGCGGACGCGCTCTCACGAATTACATGCTGTCCACCTGAAATGGCGGCAGCAAGTAATGTTTTAAGGGGGGGAATGTGTCACAAGGTAAACCCAGGGGACCCAGAGGAAATGGAGATTAGCGGAGAAAATCAGGCAGAACCTGATGAGGTAAACAAAAAACATGTCAAATAGTTGCTATGAGCGACCACAGCACACGTGGGAAAAGGGTAAAAAGACACACCCAGCCAGCATGAGAATGGAGGTTGATTTACCTGATAGGGATCAGCTGAGAAGGGGTGGAACCCGGGGACAGATACATAAGGCACACTCACAAGCAGTGAAGGGGAGTGAGCACGGACAGAGGTGGAAGCGACAACCTCAGTCGTGGGAACGAAGGGAAAGAGAAAGAAACCCTAGAAGCAAATCTCATCTCCAGGACCAAAGTTGGTGGAAGGGAGGAAATGAGAGAGAGTGTCAGCAATATACAGCAGAGGAAAGCGTGAATGAATCTCAGGACTACGTGAGTAGGTGTGGAGATCAGATGTTGGGCACAGAGTGCGTGTGTGGAAGCCAGAGGAGAAGAGAGAGAAATCCTGTTGCAGGAAGCAAGGCAGGCAAAGGAAACAACTTCTTTCCTTATAGGGATAATTACAAGAGAAAGGAAGGTCACTTACCTTGTAATTCTGCTAGCAACTTTAAGTATTCAGACTTCCCTCGAGTGCCGTCGTCAAGACTGGAAATCCCCACAGCTGTAGCTGAAGAACTAGCCTTTAACCCATTCAGGGCAGGACACAGGCTGCTGAACTCTAATACCAGTGTTTTTGGGCAGTTGCCTAATAGCTCTACTCAGGAGGAGTGCTCTTACAACTCCTTATCCAGAGAATATGGTAATTCCCAACAGTGTTTGAGCCTAGGGCCAGGAAGCAGCCACATAGCTGACGTAATCAAGCAGAAGGAGCTCGGCAAGGCAGCTGCTACAGACAACGTAGGTACAGCTGGTTATTCTTTATTGCCCTATGATAAATTCAAGGTACCTGATAACAGTGAACCAATGGAATGTTCTTTGGTGATAGCTGAAGGTGAAGAATTGTCATTAAGATAAGGAAATACATGTGCAAGGAAAGTTTAAACTGCAACGCAGGAACTGGCATAAGTTGCTGGGTTTAAACTGAATCCTGTTTGAGTTATACCATCAAAAGAAAAAGGATTATGTGTTCAGGAAAGCACTATTTTTCTTTTGTTAAAAGTTAAGCTGAAGAAAGCACTTTTTGTTACTGTTTACTTCTGTTGTTGCCAGAGTGGCTTTTGATTTATTTTGTGCTTCAAAGAAAAGAATACCTCGTGGGACGGGGAATAAAACCCTTGATTTAAAGTGTTCAACTTTGTGTGTCTGGACTATCTGTGCCACTGGCACTGTGACAGTACCTAGCAGTTTCCCCAAAAGACACAGGCTCTGCAATGCTTGTACTAGGTCAAGCATTGATATCCTGGGTCCCTTCTTAATAATGGTTTATGGACCTTTCCTCCAGGAACTTGTCCAAACCTTTTTTAAACCCAGCTACACTAACAGCCTTTACTACATCCTCCGGTAACAAATTCCAGAGTTTGATTACACGTTGAGTGAAAAAATATTTTCTCTTATTAGTCTTAAATAGGTTACCCTGTAGCTTCATTGCATGTCCCCTAATCTTCCTATATTCTGATAACGTAAACCGTTGATCTACGTTTACCTGTTCCACTCCGTTCATTAATTTATAGACTTCTATCATATCTCCCCTTAGCCGTCTCTTTTCCAGGTTAAAGAGCCCTAACCTTTTAAGCCTTTCTTCATAGGAGTATCCTTCCATCCCCTTTACCATTTTGGTGGCTCTTCTCTGAACCTTTTCTAATAACGCTATATCCTTTTTAATATACGGCGACCAGAATTGCACACAATATTCAAGGTGCAGTCTCACCATGGAACGGTATAGAGGCATTATAATATCTTTTGTTTTATTTTTCATTCCTTTCCTTATGATACCTAGCATTCTATTTGCTCTCTTGGCTGCCGCTGCACATTGGGCCGAGGGTTTTAACATGTTGTCCACAATGACGCCTAAATCTTTTTCCTGGGTGGTGGTTCCTAATGTGGAACCTTGCATCGTGTAACCATAGTTTGGGTTGTTCTTCCCTAGGTGCATAACTTTGCACTTGTCCACATTAAATTTCATCTGCCATTTTGATGCCCCGTCTTCCAATTTATCAAGATCCTCTTGCAATTTTCCACAATCCTCTTGGGTTTTAACAACTTTAAATAGTTTTGTGTCATCTGCAAATTTGATAACCTCACTCGTTATTCCACTTTCCCGGTCATTTATGAATATGTCAAAAAAAGCAGCGGACCCAGCACAGATCCCTGGGGTACACCACTATTCACCTTTCTCCATTGGGAAAATAGGCCATTTAGCCCAACCCTCTGCTTTCTATCTTTTAACCAGTTCCTGATCCACAGTAGTACACTGCCTCCTATCCCATGACTCTTTAGTTTTGCCAAAAGTCTCTGATGAGGGACCTTGTCCAAGGCTTTCTGAAAGTCCAGATACACTATATCAACCGACTCACCTTTGTCCACCTGTTTATTCACACTTTCAAAAGAACATAACAGATTAGTAAGACAAGATCTTCCTTGTCTAAAGCCATGTTGGCTGTCTCCCATTAGGCCATGACTGAGTAATTTTATTCTTTATGATGGTTTCTACCATTTTACCCGGTACTGACGTGAGGCTCACAGGTCTGTAGTTTCCCGGATCACCCCTCAAACCCTTTTTAAAAATTGGTGTTACACTGGCGATCCGCCAATCTTCAGGTATTAGAGATGATTTTAATGATAGTTCAGAGATTACTAATAGCAGGTCTGCAATCTCATATTTCAGTTCTTTCAACACCCTTGGATGTATACTATCCGGCCCAGGTGATTTGCTACTCTTCAGTTTATCTAATAGTTGTAATACATCTTCCCGATGTATCGATATTTCCTTCAATTCTTCTGCACCTTTAAATTCCACTTCAGTCATGGGTAACACCCCTACATCTTCCTCAGTAAAGACCGAAGCAAAGAATTTATTCAGTCTCTCCGCTATTGCCTTGTCGCCTCTTAGTGCCCCTTTAACTCCTCTATCATCTAATGGTCCAACTGACTCTCGCACAGGTTTTTTGCTAAGAATGTACTTGAAAAAATCTTTATTTCGCGTTTTTGCTTCCGCAGCAAGCTTCTTCTCAAATTCTCTCTTTGCCTTCTTTATCAATGCCTTGCATTTGACCTGCCAGTGCTTGTGCTGTTTCCAGGTTTCATCGTTTGGCTCTTTTTTCCATTTCGTGAAAGATGCTTTCTTGGCAACAACAGCCTCTCTGACCTCACCTTTAAACCATGCTGGCAGTTTTTTGGACTTCCTTCCACTTTTCTTAAAGCGTGGAATACTGCTGGTCTGTACTTCCAAGATAGTATTTTTCAACAACACCCAAGCTTGATGTAAGTCTTTAACCTTTGCAACTGCTTCTTTTAGTTTTTTCTTTTTTTTTTTTTTAAACTTTTATTTTCATTTTGCAACAAACAAAAGAAACAACACACCAAAAGAGACAAAACAAGTATACAATAAGGAAAAGTAAACCCATTACCCCCCACCCCGATGCTTCTTCTCTACCCGATTATATCAGCATGTGAGCGCTTCCAATTAACAGTGATTATACATCAAACGATCAAAAGAGTATCTACAATACAGCATGATCATGGGACAAAGATATATACAAAGTCAGACAGTCAAATGAGAGCATTTAGCAAAATGTACATAGTCATTGAGCAGCTTCCATTGAGACCAATGAGAAGGAGTCTGAATGGAGAAAGCGAACAGACGAAGTATTTGTTCATATTTACTGTGAAGACAGGCATGATTCCACCATTCATTGGGGCTCAAATGGGAGCTAAGTTTCCAGTATTACTTAATTAGGGAAATAGCAATGCTAAGCATAAAGTTCGAAAGGAGATAAGCCATTTTTGGGAGAGAGGGGATCCCCGCAACTGGGCGAAGTCCCACTATCCTCCAAGAAAGGGGCTCCTGAGAGTGCAAGATAGACTAAATACGACCCCAGACCCGACGCCAGTAATACTGTAGTGCGGGATATTCATGCATAACATGAGGCAATGAACCAATGGCCGCAGGACGTGTCCAGCAACCATTGCCCTGAGTAGTGTTCCATTTGTCTAATCTGTGAGAAGTGTAAAAACACCGGTGGGCTAGAAAGGAGAGGGTCTGAATGAGTGAGGCGGATCGGGAACCCGTGTCCCTCTACTCCTGATAAGGCTCTATTGCTCCGAGATCAAAGTCACATGCAATTCTCTCTCCCATACTTTCTGCGCTATAGGGGTATCTCTAGGTATAGCATTACAGAAGGTTTAGTAAAATTGGATGCTACACCCGGTGAATTACCGAGAGATCGGAAAGTCTCCAATCAACCTTATATAGAGAATGCCGATGGCGGGAGTACTCTAGTGGATCAAAGGCGATGCTGAAGTTGCACTGACCAGAGTCGGGAGTCTAAAGATTGCATAAGAGTATTAAAGGCACCTAAAGTGTCTAAAAGCATTGGTGGATAGTGGGAGTCTGATGGGAGAGTCATACCAGGGAGAAAAGTAAGAGGAATCGGCTCGCAAAGGCCCGCTTCTGTATCTAGCCACACAGGTCTACTCGGTACTGGCTCTTCCAACCAACGAGCACCTTGTTTGAAAAGAAAAGATTTGAGGGAACACTTGAGTAAAATCGCCACCAAGTATTAATGGAGCATTGGCAGAGGCCGAGGCCAACTGCGCAATACTTGCATAGTAAGCAGGGTTGTCCACATTCGGGGCATAATGCAAATACACGTGAATTCACTATCTCCAACCTCAAGGTGTACACGGGCCCATCTACCCTTCTTGTCAGCGCTAATATCAGGTACAGTAGCATGCTAAGACTTCTTAACCAAAGTGGCTATCCCGTACCATTTGAAAACGGTGGGAGAATAGGCAGCTACCATGTGAGGCTTAGCATTGAGTTTCAGTGTTTCAGCAGAGTTTAAATGCGTTTCCTGAAGAAACACTAAATCAACATGCTCATGGCTAAGATAGCTAAGGATTTTCTTTCCTTTGAGTGGACCATTAATGCCTTTGACGGTGAATGATAAGATTTTACATTAGGCCATACAGAAAAGTTAAAAATTCTGAGCATGATAGCACACATAATTTCACTGTGTCCCTCAAACTGACTGTATCTGGCTGTACACATGACATAGGAAAAATAAACTAATATAATACAATGAAGCGCCCCACATTAACAAAGAAAACCGCAGTACGGTAGAGGAGAAGCAAAACCCCAAAATTACTGGCGACCATGTGTCTGCGGGGAGAAACCCCAGAGAAGGCCAAAATTGAAAAAACACATAACCTGTAGGACTGTGCGTGCTCCGAATCCGACCGAGGCACACATCATGAAGGGATAGGAGACCAAAAAACAAAAGTCATATAGAGAAAGAAAGAAAGTCCAGGCTATTTCTGTGCTTGGCTATGACCGCCGCATCGGGCCCTTCAAAATGGCGGATAGAGCCGGCAAATAAGAGTCCAAACTTTGGGATTAGCGCATCTGCTCTGCTTCTTTGGAGTCTAAAAATGTTGATAGTAGATCAGGATCTTCGAACGTCCTGGTTTGGTTATGGAGAGTCACTCGGAGCTTCGCTGGATACAACAGGCCAAAGCGAGCCTGTAGCTGTTGAAGTCGAGGGCGAAAAGCAAGGAGTTTCTTCCGACGGTCAACGGTAGGCTTTGCCAAATCAGGAAAGAAGGAGACCTTACGACCTTCAAATTCCAAATGATGATTCGCTCGGGCAGCATGTAAAATTTGTTCCACTTGTTGATATCGTAGCAAGCTAAAGACAATAGGCCGGGGGGTCGTGCGGTTGAGCGCCATGTGAGCAGGAACACGGTGTGCACGATCGATTTCCAGTTCTTTATGAAAGGTGATCTTCAGCAAGGAGGGAAGAGTTTTGAGCAAGAATTCTCTTATATCTCCTGCTTCCACCCCCTCCGGCACTCCGAGGAGCCTCACATTGTTGCGACGGGCTCGATTATTGCTATCTTCTAACTCCTTTTGAAGATTCTGTATCTGACGCTCAGCCTCGTCCAGTTTGCCCAAGCGCACCTCGTGCGAGTCGAGGACCCCCGCCATGTTGTCCTGCCGTAATGAAAGACTTTCAAGTCGGTCTTGGAGCACTCCAAAGTCTTCTCGCATGGCTCGAAGCGCTTCTCCATTGGACTGCACCAATTCCTTCACGCCGCGTATTTCTTCCAAAATCTCCAGGTGCATCTCGGGGTTTTCACGAAATGGAACCATCTTCTGTGGGGAGGACACCTCTGTTTTGGAGCGTTTTCCGTGAGAAGAAGAAGGAGACCCGAAGTCCAAGCGCGCTGGTTTATGGGCCGCCATTCCCCCCGAGGTGCCCCGGTCAGCTCGGAGCGAAATAGTAAATTTGTGTAGGTATTAAGTCAGGATTCTAAGTAGGCCTCTCGGGAGCTTCAACGCAAAGCGTCCTACCCGCTGCCTTTTAGTTTTTTCTTAACTATTTTACGCATTTTATCATAGTCTCCCTTTCGAAAGTTAAAAGGTAGTACTGTGGATGTCCTTACTATCCCTCCTCCACTAATTAAATCAAAGGCAATCATGCTATGATCACTATTGCCAAGTGGCCACAACACCCTTATCTCTTGCACTAGATCTGGTGTTCCACTAAGGACTAGGTCTAATATGGCTTCCCCTCTCATCGGTTCATGGACCAGCTGCTCCAAGAAGCAGTCATTTATGTCATCTAGGAACTTTATCTCCCTAGCATGTACTGCCGTGACACTGACCCAGTCGATACCGGGGTAATTGAAATCACCCATTATTATTACTGCGCTGTAACTTTTGTTAGCTTCCTTGATTTCTTTGAGCATTTCATCATCCATTTGTTCATTCTGGCCAGGCGGTCGATAGTACACCCCCACCGCCATCGCCTTCCCCTTTTTACATGGAATTTCAATCCATAGAGATTCTACAGCAAATTTTGTTTCCTGCAAAACTTTAATCCTTTCTGACTCAATGCCCTCTCTAACATAGAGCGCAACCCCTCCACCAATTTGATCAGCTCTATCATTACGATATAGTTTGTACCCAGGTATCACAGTGTCCCACTGGTTGTCCTCCTTCCACCATGTCTCTGATATTCCAATCACATCTAACCTCTCATTTAGTGCCATATATTCTAACTCTCCCATCTTATTTTTTAGACGTCTAGCATTTGCATACAAGCATTTTAGAGACTGTATTTTATTCATATTAATTTGGCTATTGGTAGACATGGGTAATTTGGGATCTTTAAGCTCTGTCTGCTTTAAGCTCTGTCTGCACATTCAGCATAGCCTGATATACACTATTGTTCTTCTTAACATTTCTGTAAGGGCATTTATTAATGTTTCCTTACCTTACGACATTCCCTCCCCTCTGCTTTCTGTTCTTTGTAACTGCATTTTGTGTTTTTCCAGACTGCAGTCACACCAGTTCAGCACATACTTGTCACAATCATTCTTCTATATGGGATGAATTGCAGAGCACATCAGAATAATTTCTAAGTCCTGGCCTTATTCCATGTTTCAGCAGAAATAATACATACACGAGCCTTTCCTGAATACACTTTATACGTCTCTGTGGCTGTCCATGCTCCCGCTCCGCCTCTTCTGGGCATGTTCTAGCGCCATGTACATGCACAATAGCAATGTTTCAGAAAATGGTCCGGGATGTTTTTGGCATATAAATGTCCCCGCCGCATATACAAATCCCTTATTTGTTTTCTAGAATGACCCCCTTAGGAACATATTTACTAAAGGTTAACACATGTTAAGTGCTGTGCCACTACACCCATAGAAATAAATGGACATGATGGCACTTAGCATGCATGAACCTTCAGTAAACATGTCCCTTAGAGAACACAGGGTTATAAAATATGAATATATTATAGAAAAACGTGAAAGAATGAAGCCAAATTTAGAAACTGCTTGTAAAACACATCAGCCCAATTGGGTTGGTATATACATTTCAACGCAGTTTCATAGTATCTCCATTATATTATTTTCAAGGAGGAGTACTGACCTCTGGAACCAATTTTTGTACTGATTATAACTTTGTGGTCTGTAACTCAAAGTAACCAAAGATCAGTCAGATTCTAGTGCAGCATTCCAGTTCTTAGTCAAGTGCTGACTTTGTTATGGAAGAAAACAAATTCTGTTGTGTTCTTTAATGTTCCTAATGCACCCCTGACTCTTTAAATCAGAGGTCTCAAACGCCGATCTTCAAAGGCTTCAAACTAGTCAAGTTTTCAGGATGTTCCTATGCATGAGAGAGATTTGCTTACAGTGGAGGCAGTTGGGTATGCAAATATATTTCATATGTATTCATTAGGGATATCCTGAAAACTCAACTAGATTGTGGACAGAAGATTGAGACTCCTATTTTAATAATTATCCCTGGAAATTATTTAGAAGAGATTATGTCCCCAGGAGAGTGGTACTTCACACTAGTAAGGTCCATTCTATGGATGTGACATGCTTAAGACTCCCAGAAGACTCTCAGATGAACACCGATGATGACATCCCCATGGGGACACTGAACTAAAATTGAAGCAGAAGTCTGTAAAAATTTTTTAAAGAGACATCATAACACACGAAGCATTACCTTGCTAACAAATTCCCTGTTTTAATGTGAATCTTGAAGTCCTTTTATTTTGTAGCATGTCCAACACTGCCATGCTTTGTAGCTGCAAAGGGGTTCCAGAGAGGAGAGTTTTGGGAACAAGTGGTGTCCTTGGCTCGGTCCTCAAATTATCCCCTAGGCACCCTGATTGATATCCACAATGAATATGCATGAGTCGTGCATTTTTCCTAGCAAAAAAGGTTCCGATATTCATATGCAGGGCTCTTTCATTAATTCATGAGGACCATGGGTCATTTTTAACAGGCAATGCAAAAAGGGGACGGTACTTTGTACCACCCTGTGCTCCCTCATAAAAATCCCTTTGCATGAGGCATATGTGCATACAATGGAGGCAGTTCCTGCAAACCTATGGAAACCAGACTGGCTAGGAGGCTTCGCAGGACCAGGTTGAAAACCAGCACTTTACCTGATTCCTTGACTCTCTGAAAAAGGTTTATCATACTTTGCATGTCAATAAATGTGAGTACGAAAGATATCCTAGAAATGCGAGAAAATGTTGCCGGTTTATACACAAGCCAAGTAACTTTTTGAAAAAGAAGAGCAAAGTTGATTTGAGCTAACTATGTGAAGTAATCCTTTTACAGAAGTCATTCAGATCACAGTGCAAATGCTAGCAAGCCAAAACAGATGGCGGTATTAACTGGGATCCCTGCACTGCTGATGGTCTGCTGTACTATTTGTTGCTGGGGCAGGAAGATAAAAATGCCATCCTGAACTAAGGAGATTAATAAGCAACTCCATGTCCGTTCATGAATAACGTATTAAGATAATAAATTGTTGGTTTGAGGTACTCCTGCTCCAAGTTCTTTCACACCGGCACTGCTGCTTAGTTAATGTAATACCAGAGTAACCACCGTGGATCAGTGATGTTTGTACTTCTATTTTCCTAAGGTTTCTGAGCCCAGCCGTTCTAGCTACTAACTCCTGCTTCCGATGGCCACTGTTTAGTCCTTGCACATATGCAGAAGCACACATCCCTCCAAACAATTAAATCGCCCCAAACTGCTCAGGGACTATAGACTAGTGAATGTTATGTGAGCAATTCCCCTCCCCTGCTAAGTATTATTGACAAATCCATCAAAGGCAGTGATGCATTGGTTTCCACTTTACCTAGAAGGACACTAGGGCAACTGTGACATGCTGTCACCGTGGTAACTGCAGCTGAAGTGAACAGTCTGTTGGGATAGGTGACCTCTGTTGGCAGTGTGCCTAGAGATGTAGCAGTCGCGTGGCAGCCGTGTCATCAGGACCCCAAGGAGAGGCCTGGCGCCCTCCAATTGATTCATTAGGCCTTAAAGGTATTGGCTGGTCCAATTTGCAGGAATTTATTATATTGATATTGGACTGATTAACATTTTGCACAAGAATGGTTCAATATGTGCTTGTAGCAGCTTTTAATGATTAATTGACTTTTTTGATTCCATCTCAGGGTTGTCTGTGAGTTGTGAACTGTGGGCAGGCTCATTCCCCAGCTACCTCTCAAGTGGCATGGGGCAGTGATTGAATACCTTGGAAATTAACGTCCTCGCTGTCTCGTTTCACCAGAGATAAATGCTATGACATTTAAAGCAGACCTTGGTTTGGAACAGAATTGAGCAAATCAGTTGACAATTTAATCACAAACAGATAAATACCAAAACTTACTTTTGTATTTTTCAGGACACGGACCATAAGTGCCCCCTGCTAAAGCAAGGACAGATATACTCAACATCATTCTATAGTCTTCCAAAACATTTGAGGAAAGCATAAGCATCCTGCAAAAAATCCTTTTTCAATATAGCCTCTAGAAATCAGCATCACTGTATTTAAGCCAATTATTTCCCTAGCAAAGGTTATACTTGGCTGAACATCGCTGCCTGCTTTTGCAGGTGCCCTTTGTTCTTTGACAAAAACAACAACCAAATGGTAATATTTATGCTAGCATTAGACCACAAAGTAGGTGTGTTTTATTGTACTGTATGCTTCTGGGGAAAATTGGACCCAGAAAAAGATTCCTCACGGGTGCATTTACACTGCCTATTATTGTCACACTCACAAAGCAAATGTATTGAGTCAGAGTCTTCCTGACCCATGGCCACGGAAGGACAGTCACACGGATGACAATTCTAATACATGTGTGATGGGGTGACTAAATGCCCTAGTGGATTTTTTATATATTGTGTGCCCTGGGCCAGTGCAAGATGAGATGCCCTAGATCAGAGGTGGCCAACTGCAGTCCTGGTGCACCACAATCCAGCCTGGTTTTCATGATGTCCCTAATGAATATTCATAAGATATATTTGCATCCACTGCTTCCCATTGCATGCAAATATATTCATTAGGGACATCATGAAAACCAGGCTGGATTGTGGTGCACCAGGACCAGAGTTGGCCACCCCAGCCCTAGACAAACATCATCCCTTGTGCCCCCCCCCCCCACTTCTGCCTCCTTCCCAGGCCCCACTGCTGTCCCTCTCCAGGACCTGCAGTGGCAGCAAAGGTCTCAAACTGCCCCACAGCTGTTAGCTTAAAGCCTCTGGTGCCATGAGGCTGTTTGACTCCCGCCCCCACCGATGGGGGTGGTGCTGGAGGTTTTAAGGTAAGAGTTTTGGGGCTGTTTGAGACCTTTTCTGCCAATGCAGGTTCTGGAGAGAGGCAGCAGAAGCAGCTATAGGGCATCCGAGACCACTGGCACACTAGGCAGCTGCCTAGTTCTCCTAATGATCGTGCCGACCCTCTGTGTGCCTTAGGGATTAATTCAAAATCTGATAGCAGGTGTATTTGTGTGCTGCAAAGGAACTACTAGCTGTCATAGCTGTGTAATATATAATATGTGGGAATGTGTGTTTGTATATACATCTATATCTAGATAGATAGACAGATGGCTTCCCCAGTGGGAATGGCCATTGGAGGAGATGTGATGATGTCACAAAAGATTATAAAGGCCCCCACTGGGGAAGTAAAATTGTATTTTGATCTCTTCTGCCATCCTAAGACAGCTAGTGAACTTGAGGAACTCTGAGTTCCAGATCTTAAGGATTGGGCCATTTGGGGTCAAAGGAAAAGAAAGACTCATTCCTTCATCCAAAGCATGGGGGCCAGAGGAAAGTAGTCTCCAGGATCGGGAGGAGAGATTCCTAGATCTGAAAACCTGCCTGTGTGGAGTTGGAATCTAGTTTCTTAACTAGGTAAGAGAGATCCAGTCCAGATGGCCCCTTAGCCTTGGTGAGCCTGAGCGATATGACTGGGGTAAATGGGTAGAGTTATCAGTTTGGAATCCCCTTAGGTTTCAAGGAAGCCGAAGAGCCAGTGAGATTTGAGGAGGAAGAAGGGAATGGGGAGTTGGAGATGCTGTGAGATGTCTTGCATGCCGGAGGAGAGATTTCCTGAAGGTGAGATGGGAGAAAAGGTGATGATCATTCTTGGCAGCTGGAGTACAGAGAGTCTTGGATCAGAGGCTGTGAGGAGTTGTCCCCAGATGAAGAAAGTGGAAGGGTGCTACTTTTCCAGTGTACTTTTGTTTTTACCTTTTCTGCTGTGAAGATAACAGTTTATCTAATTTTTTAATCACCCACTAAAGACTTTACCTTTTATGACCAAAACCTGGACTGGATCTGACTTCATTTGGGTGAATGGAGAGTGTAGTATCTAAGACAGAAAGACTGATTCCATATAAAGCCGGTCATTTTATAAGGATTTTTTCACATGTAAAAGCCTTTTTATGTGCGTAAAAGAATATTTATAAAACTACTCAGTTGTATGTGCATTCAAAGCATGTGCAGTGCCCAGAAGATGCAGACTTTTACTTGATTTGTGTGTGAGAGAGTCTAAGGGCAGTGTCTGGGCAAAGTGCAGTCAGAGTCATTATTTACAGGTGTAAATGTCTGCAGTTTCAATCTAGGCATGATTTCTGCTGCTTTTCCCTGAGTATTTTATAAAAACACATGGGGGTCCTTTTTGGAAGCCCTGTTCATGCTTTGGACATCTGAAAACGGGCATAAAGATGTACAAAGCCATTTTAGAAGCCGGGTCTGGGGACATCCAAGTCTGAACTGGGGCATAGTGGATGTATGGCCAGGATATTCCCAGGAACCTGGCCATCCCTGCCTGATCTCAGAAATATCATGGATGTCTGGCATCGTGTCTTAGACCTGCTCCAGAAATCTGAGGATTGTTTCTTTTGTCTGAAAAACATCCAGGGGGTATAGAGAAGATAACACTCCATCACCATCAATGATAACAGCAGTATAATTTGAAGCCTAGCTGCCTTGTGTCTAACCCACTACTCTAACCATTATGCTGTCCTAGACATCTAGGTTCTGGAGTATGATTCTGGGGATATCTATGTAGACACCCCCGCAGATGTCCGTATTGGTCATGACCACGTATGGGAAATTGTGTCTGCACTTGGACGTGCCTGCTGTTTCTTCAGACATTCTGGCTTAGATGGCCCAGATTGCACTTGGATGTCCCTCAAAATTTCTCCTCATAGGCACTTATGTGCCTTTATAAAATGGCCTCAAACTAGATAGTTACTTGGCCTTCACACATAGATGGCCTGTTATAAAATTACCCTTCACGTGTCCATTGACTATAGAGCCTTGACGTTGATTGATTCCTTCCCTTGGCCCGACTAGAGTGTGGAAGTTAAAGAGAGTTCTCTCCCCTTTAACTGTGATAGTCCATGAAAACTCCATCTGAAGACGATACTAAAGGAGCCTTATAGACGCTATCGCTGTGGCACAAAATGTCTCTACAACCTTCACAACCATACTCATGGCCAGTGTCTCCTACAATGTAAGTTGTGCACTTGCACAGGGCTGTAACTCCGAGGCAGTGGTGGTGGCTGCGGCTTGCATTACTGAGATGAGAGTGAGTGAGAGGCAGCAGCACTGATGTTGATTTATCCTCATTAACCCTGCCCCATGGTAGAAGAAGCAGGTAGCGGCCGTTCCGGGCTTGCTATCTTCTTTACCTCCTTCCCTAGGTCATCGGCAACAGCTGGCAGTTGTTAACTTCCAGTGTTCAGCTAGAGAAGACTGATATTGCGCAGCAGAGGTTAATGTGGTAATAAGCAGTGATTACTGCTGCTGACCGAAGAAGGAAAAGAAGATATTAAGCAGGGCTGGCTCAGCTGCTAGGCAGACTAGGTATCTGCCTAGGGTGGCACACTTTGGTAGGGGCATCGCAGTAAGAGCAACAGACTGGGCAGAGCGGCCTTTGAAAGCCATGGTGGCGAGCTTGGAACATTTACATGCTCACACTCAAGGCCTGTCGTTTGAGTATTGCAACGAAGCGTTTTAGTTGCCTACAGGTATTGCAGAATACAGCAGCTAAACTTACTTTAGAAAGTAAAAAATGTGATAGGCTACTGTCTTTCTCATGCAACTACATTGTCTGCAATTAATGGCTAGGATTATTTTGAAATTGTTTTTTTTTTTTAATCTTAAATGGTTGTATTCGAGTTTTTATGGTTGCTGTAGTCTTACAATTTCTTCAAGAGTTTCTTGGTTAGCTAATAGTAATTTCTTGCAGTCCCTTCATTGAAGAAGTTTAAATTTCAGCATACGTTAGATTGATTGCTTATGTTGCAACTATTGAATGGAATGGTCTACAGAATGAGATTAGGAGTCTTTCTAATTATATGATGGTTCAACAGTCACTTAAAACAATTTTATTTAGAAGATTTCTGTTAGATAGGAAATGTGATTAAGCTTGGGATGTTAGAATTATTAGTAAGTTCTTAAATTATCTGCTGTACTCCACTTAAAATGTAAGCTATATAGGTGGAATATAAATGGTTGTATTAAATTAAATTCCTATCAGGGCTAGATGAGCAGGCCTTAAACATGTATATGTGGGTGCTCAAAGGCCCACTGCCAAAATGTGCTGTCTTTAGGGCCTCTGAGCACCTGCTGAATTGGCTCCTGTGGAGATATGGTGACGCGGCATCAGAAGAATCAGTGGTGGCAGGGGGAGGTAAGAGAAGGGAGATGCTTATCACCTTGGAGAAGTAGGGTAGGAGGGAGATGCAAAACACCTGGGGGAGATAAGAGAGGAGGGAGATAGTCAATATGGAGGGGGATAATATGGGAGGGAAGGGGCGATGTTTATATTTATAGAGTGAGCAGGGAAGGAAGATGAGAGGCACTTTGGGGGTGCAGGGGAGGAGGGTTATACTGGACACCTGGAGGGAGTGGGGAGATGCTGGATATGGGGAGGATGTTTGTAGGGAAGGGAAGGGAAAGGCTGGACATTGATGGGTGGGGGGAGCTGAAGCTTCACCTAGGGCATCAGTTACTCTTGGGCTAGCCCTGTTAGTAAGCCAGGGTCGGAACCATCTATTTCTTTTACCACTGGGATGGGGCTGAAGAGGATAAATTTGCGCCTGTTGTACACTGGGAACTCTTTAAGACAGAAAACATGGTCAATTTTCTCAATAGAATGCCCCAAGAATTTGTTCTCAGTCCAATGCTTTTCATCTTATTTAAACATTATCTAGAAATGAAAGCAATGAGTGGGGTGATCAAATTTGCAGGTGACACAAAATTATTAAACGTTTTTAAATCACAAGTGAATTGTGAGGCTGGGAAACTGGGCATCCACCTGGCAAATGAAATTTAATGTGGACAAGTGCAAAGTGAGGCACATAGGGAAGAATAACCCAAACTATAGCTATACAATGCTAGGTTCTACATTAGGGTTCTCCACTCAGGAAAAGGATCTGTGTGTCTTCATGGAAAATACATTGAAATCCTTTGCTTGGTGTGCAGAAGTGGCCAAACAGCAAACAGAGTTTCCTATTCGTCTCTCTGGGCCAGTCCAGAACAGATGGGTAGTCAAATCTCCCTCCTCTAGCAGCTGAGGACAGAATTCCAATTCTTTTATTGCTAGGTTACACATCGCTCCCTTGGCAACAGCAGCCAGTCTTTTTTGTCCTCAGCAGCTGAGATGGATGTGTGAAGATTTCTCTCCCCACCTGTTCTCTGTTATTATTCTTTATTTTTCTTATTTTATGGAAGAGTTCTCATTGAAGAGGTAGTGCTGTGCCCTAGCAGGGTGTTTAAGCACTTGGCTCTGATTTATGTTGTTTTTATACGGTAACATCAGTACTAGTGTAGCAGCAGAGCGCAGACAAACCAATGATACCAGGAGTCTGTTCAGAAGGTCCAAATCATTTATTTGTGCACAAGTCTCAAGCAAAGTCAAATTCAAAATGGCTGAGCGATGTTCTCTGGCAATACAACAACTTTTATAGATTTTTGCTCCATTCTAGGTATAGAAAACTAGTTCATTGGTCCCGGTAACCTCCCGTACCTCCCGTACCCCTTCTATTGGTCCCGGTACTGATATGATTATCCAATTATGTTCTTAGAGTGGGCTCAGCACCTGCTTTCCCCCCTTCTAGTCCCAATTACAATGGCCAGTTCACCAACTTGTTACTTTCCTACTTCCAAGGCCATTTAGCTAGTTAGTACGTGTAGGGAAGCAGGGCTCTGTAACCTTTCTGTCAGCAGTTTCAATTAAATCCCTTATAGCTGTACTTTTCTTATCAGTGGCTTTTTAAACATATTTTTCTGTATTTTTCCAAGTTTCAGCTCTGCTTGTTCAAACTAATTTAATTCTAATTCTACAATAGCAGCCTATTGGGGGATGTGCAATTCCTTTGGGCCTCTCCACAGGCTTCATTTATAGGTCAAGCTAGTTAGGTCTGTCTATATACTTCAGACATCATGGATCACAGGCCTTCGCCTACCACATTCCCCCCTTTGATTAATCTCACCCTATTATTTAATAAGGTGTGAGAGTTAAATCACTTAATTTGGTTATATCATGGTTGGAGGATCCCGACTATACACAGGAGGACTAGGATTCCATAAGGCCATAATCTTAGTTGCGGTCTTCCGCTCTACTGTACTTTCAATAGCACTGTGAATAGAACGCATACAACATGGGATTATACATGGCAACAGAAAAATCACAGCAATGATTATTAGTACTAATATAAGGAAAGTCTTAAGTCCTCCTAGCCATGAGAAAAGATTAGCAAACCAATTAGGTAATCTTAGTGGGTGCCAAGTCTGTAGTGGCACATAAGCATGTTTTCGCATATCTTCAGCAAGTTCTTCAACTACTTGACCTTTATCATCTATTTTCAAACAACAATTGGTTAAATTCAGCTTACCACATACTCCTCCTTCAGATGCTAACAAATAATCAAGTGCTAAGCGATTCTGGTATATAGCAGTGCGCATTTGGGTGCTCTGTCTAGCTAAAAGTGTGAGAGCTTGACTAGTTTCATTAGTTATTATTTCAACTACTGCTTGTAAGCGGATAATACGATTAATCATATAAACTGGGGTTCTATTGTAGCAGCAGAGTGCAGACAAACCAATAATACCAGGAGTCTGTTCAGAAGGTCCAAATCATTTATTTGTGCACAAGTCTCAAGCAGAATCAAATTCAAAATGGCTGAGCAATGGTTTCTAGTAAAACAACAATTTTTATAGCTTTCTTTCCCATTCTAGACATAGGCAAACCTTTCATTGGTCCCGGTAACCCCTCGTACACCTTCTATTGGTCCCGGTACTGATATGGCTATCCAATTGGGACTCTGGTCTGGGCCCAGCACCTGCTCACCCCCCTTCTAGTCCCAATTACAATGGTCAGTGTCTCTAACTTGTTACATCTCTCCTCCAAGGTCATTGGGCTAGTTAATACGTGCAGGGAAGCAGGGCTCTGTAACCTTTCTGTCAGCAGTTTTAATTAAATCCCTTACAGCTGTATTTTCTTATCAGTGGCTTTTAAACATATTTTTCTGTATTTTTCCAGGTTCAGTTCTGCTTGTCTAAGCTAATTCAATTGCTTTACTGAGTTCTAATTCTATAATAGCAGCATATTGGGGGATGTGCAATTCCTATGGGCCTCTTCACAGGCTTCATTTACAGGTCAAGCTAGTTAGGCCTGTCTGATTAGTTCAATTAGCATGGAGCATAGGCCTTCGCCTACCACACTATAGCCCCATGTGCCATCTTGCTCCCAAGTGGCAGGTCCATAGTAATCAATGATTCTTTCTGGTGGCCAATCATCACCCTTCCACTTCTCCCACTTGCCTATCTGCAGAGGTGCTCTCTTCTGTCTTAGTGTTCTTTTGTGTCTGTGAGTAGTGTATACTGGGTATCCTAATTGTTCTCCATGTTCTGTGGGCAAGAGAAAGAAAGAGGGTCTGATGGTTCCTAAGACACACGCCCCTCACCAGTGTGTAGGGAGTCTGGCATATGCTCGGTTTCCACAGATCCAATATAGGCCAGGTGGGGCTTGCCAGGCATGAGGTTTGGCAAGATTAGTCCATAAACTAGCAAGTTCGGGGAATCTCACTAATGGATTAGGAGGTTCAGGTTCTTTTACTCCTGACCACCATAATGTCTTTTTGGTGGTGGCATTATAAAACTTTTGGCTGAGACAGACCAGCTGTCCTACCTGTTGGGTGAACTGAGGTCCAGTTCTGGCATAGCAAAGACGTCCAATTATTGCGTGTGCTAACACCCATTCGCTGGTAGTCTTGTGTAATTCAGTCTGATTGTAAGTCAGAGAATAATTTAATTCTTGGGCTTCCCATGGCCACTGGTCACCCATTTGTGTCCCACCACAAAAATAACAATCTGAGATTTTGAAACTAGATACTACTGCTCCAGCTAATTCTAAGAATAAATTCTGAGAAGGATGAGGAATCTCAAACTTATTTACATGCATGGCTTCATAAAAAGTGTTGTGGATATGATATTTAGATGACTTGTGGGCTTGGGTATTCAATCTTATATACACAATGGTTCCTGGATCTGATCCGGAACCTGCAATACGTAAACCAAACTTATATCCTTGTTTCCATACATTAGGATTACGTATCCATAATTGTAAAGGGTTACAGGCACCTTTCTTACATTTGTCAAGATTTTCATATGGCTTAGTTAAAGAAGCCACTCGATTATCCTTGTTATTTTCTATTATACCAGTTTTCCATGTGGCATAGAAAACACATTCCCATCTTGGGCAATAGTAGTCCGCCACTGATGCAGTGCTATATACATGGGCTGAAACTCTTTTACCTGTACATATTTCCCATCCAGTAGTACCTTCTGGGCACATATACTTATCATCATTACGATATGCTTTCTCCCAGGTGCCACATTTGGAGCGACTATCTCTGTTTATGGCATCACAAGCATCAAAACTCAAAATAGCAGGTCTACTGGGATCTTTAAGTGGGGGTGTGGCATTGAGCAAAGGTCCATCTGCATCATTCCATCGTATTTCCAAAGTGTAATAGGACGGATTCTGATGCGGATTAAAGCATACTCTAGATTTACCTTTAGTACAAACATTTAGTTCAGTAGTGTTATAAATACACCGAGTCACTTTACCAGTGCAGGTATAGTACGAATGATAAAGCAAAGTCTGAGTTACTTTTGTTCCAGTCCGAGTGGAAGTAATGCAAGCAGTGCATGGAGGCAAAGCATAAGTCAGTTCAAAGTCTCCTAAGCAGGCAACCAAGGCAAAATAAAAGCAAAGAAACATGTTGATTGGAGTTCTTCTGAATCCTCAGCTTGAAATCTTGACCTCGGCGTTCTCTTCTTCGTCCCGTTTGCTAATGAAGCAATTCAACGGGTGCTGAGTGTTGATTGAAGATCCTCAAAATGTCTATCATGCATCAAGTATCAAAGTGGTGTGTAAAATCACACATATGGTTCAAGCAAATCTTTGTTGTATTGGAAACAGCAATCCTCTTTGAAAGACTTGGCTACTGCAAGGCACTTGTAATTGTTGGGATAATCCCAATAAGTGTCTAAGTTGCTGGTTGCCGTCTTAGGGTGATTCGCAAAGGTACATCAGGGTGCTGTTCTGCTGTCCACTGCTCGGGTTCTGGATCTGCTGCGGGCTTGACTCTGCTGTGGTGGATCCAGGAATCGATCTCCGCTACCTTTACTGCAGTTGGGGTAGACAGGATAACGATGTATGGTCCCTTCCAATGAGGTTCCAGCGGTGTCTTCTTCCAATCTTTGATCCACACCGAGGTACCAGGCTTGTAGCGATGCAGGGACTCCGTCAAGTTGATAGGCAACTGATCTTGGATCCACTCATGAAGAGTCTGTAGAACAAAACTGAGAGCTAGAAGTTCTTGTCTGGTAATTTCTGAACCAATCTGTGATAAACTACCTTTAATTCCCTGTACTATTGGTGGGGGTTTACCATACAAAACTTCAAAAGGGGAAAATCCTGTTGACTTCACAGGAGCTGAGCGTATTCTAAGCAAGGCTATTGGGAGTACTTGGGGCCACTTCAGGTGAGTCTCCTGACATAGCTTAGACATTTGAGCTTTTAAGGTGCGATTCATTCGCTCAACTTTCCCTGAACTCTGGGGTCTGTATGCAGTGTGAAGTTTCCATTGTATCTGTAGGGCTTTTGCTAACTGTTGTGTTATCTGAGAAACAAATGAGGGCCCATTATCTGACCCTATTACTGCAGGAATTCCAAACCTAGGGATAATCTCTCTTAGCAAAACTTTGGTGACTTCTCGAGCTTTTTCAGTTCTGGTGGGGAAAGCTTCTACCCACCCAGAGAAAGTACAGACTAACACTAACAAATAGTGGTATCCACTAGCTTTTGGCATTTCAGTAAAGTCAATTTGTAAATGGCTCATAGGGGTTGTACCTCCTGATTGAGCTCGGGGCGGTGGTATAGGACCTTGTTTGGCATTATTCTTAGCACAAATTAGACATTGGCGTGCTACTGAAGCTGATATGGTTGTTAACATAGTGATGCAGAAGTGTGGTCTAAGTGCTTTTTCCATAGCACTTTTTCCATAATGTGTGGCTTCATGGAAGGCTTTGACAAAAGCTGGACCCAACAACTCAGGGATTACTATTCGTCCTGGCGGTTGACTACCCTCTGCTGGTGGTAGTTCAATCCACCCATCTTTAAGCACTCCATCTTCCTTATTACAGTAATAATCTAATTCTTTGGTGGTATATCGTGGTGTCCATAAGTTCAAGGGTACTGGAAACAATGCTGCTTGTATTGGTATAGCTTGTGGTGCAATCTGTCCTGTCATAGCTCAGTATCTCTCGGCCATACTTAATTGATTTTCCTCCGGACGTGATGAGCCCTCTTTCTTTGTAGAGAGCTCCATGGGCATGTAAGGTAGTAAAGGCATACTTAGAGTCTGTGTATATATTCAATACAAGTTTGGCACCTAACAGTAATGCTCTGGTAAGTGCGATCAATTCTGCTTTTTGGGCTGATGTGCCTGAAGCTAAAGCTGATGATTCAACGACTTCATGTTGAGTGACTACTGCATATCCGGCACAGCGTCGTCCATTGATGATAAGACTGCTTCCATCTACATAATAAATCTGATCAGGATTCTCTATGGGCACATCTGTTAGGTCAGGTCGACTTGAGAATACAGTGTCCATGACTTCTATACAGTCATGTTCTGGAGATTCTTCACTGATGGGTATCAATGTGGCTGGGTTCAAAGCATGGCTCACTTCCAGTTGTATCTGTGGATTTTCACAGAGCATACTCTGGTATTTCAACATTCGAGAATTGGTGAGCCAATGATTTGCTTTCTGTTCCATGAGGGCAAGTACTGCATGTGGCACAGTGACTCGTAGATTCTGTCCCAATGTGAGCTTGTCTGCTTCACTTACTAACAGGGCTGTAGCTGCAACTGCTCTCAAACAAGGTGGCCATCCCTTAGCCACAGTGTCCAATTGTTTCGACAAGTATGCTACAGGTCGTTCCCAATTTCCTAATTTCTGAGTCAACATGCCCAAAGCATTCCCTTGTGCCTCATGTACAAACAAATGGAAAGGCTTGTGGACATATGGTAGTCCAAGTGCTGGTGATGACATCAATTCTTCCTTTAACGTTTTGAAGGCTGTATCCTGCTCAGGTCCCCATTCTAGTGGCGACCTTTCTTCTCCTTTTGTGGCTTCATACATTGGTTTGGCAATTTGGGCAAAGTTAGGAATCCAGATTCGACAGTATCCTGCCGCTCCCAGAAAGGCTCTGACTTGTTTTCTTGTAGTTGGAGTTGGGATTCTGCATACTGCTTCTTTTCTTTCTCTGCCTAATCTTCGGCTTCCTTGAGTTATATGGAAACCTAAGTATTTCACTTCTTTTTGACATAATTGTGCCTTTGCTCTGGAAACTTTGTATCCAGCTTCATCTAGTAACTGCAAGAGGTCTTTGGTGGCTTGTATACACTCACTTTCTGATATAGCAGCTATCAGCAGATCGTCCACATATTGGAGAAGTACTCTCTTCCCCGGGGCCACTGAATAGCTTGAAAGATCTTGACTCAGTGCAGCACTGAAGATGGTAGGAGAATTTTTGAATTCTTGGGGTAATCGTTTCCAAGTAAGTTGGCCCCCTCTTCCAGAGATAGGGTCTTGCCATTCAAATGCAAATATCAATTGACTTGTAGGGGCTAATCTTATGCAAAAGAATGCATCTTTTAAATCCAGAACAGTGAAGTGGGTAGCTTCAGCAGGAATCAGTCCTAAAGTGTGTAAGGATTTGGCACAACTGGATGTATGGTTTCAACTGCTTCATTCACTCTTCTTAGGTCTTGCACTGGACGGTAGTCATCTGTCCCAGGTTTTTTTACTGGCAGAAGTGGGGTGTTGCATGGTGATTGACATACTTTCAGTAGGCCATGCTCTAGTAATCTTAACAAGTGGCGGTGGATGCCTTCAATTGCAGCTCTTGGTAGAGGGTACTGCTTAACATGTACTGGTGTAGCACTAGGTTTGAGAGTTACAATTACTGGAGCTATATGCTTAGCTAGGCCCGGAGGACTGCCTTCTGCCCATACTCCAGGTGGGGCATCAATGCTTTTCAAAGTTTGTTCAAAATAGGTATCTTGGGTAGATTCATCACTGTAATATCTCCATTCTTCTTCTCGGGGAACTGTAAGTAGCATTATTCCTGCAGGCTTGTTTTGGGAATTCACTGTCATTTGCATTTCTCCTTTTTCAGTAAAGGATATTTGAGCTTGCAGCTTGGCTAACATATCTCGTCCCAGTAATGGTACTGGACACTCGGGCATATAAAGGAATTGATGGGTTATTTGCTGTCCTCCCAGACTGCATATGCGATTTTGAAGAAAAGGTTTTGTGGCTTTGGCACCAGTTGCTCCTACAATGGTGACTGCTTTTGCGGAAAATGGGGCAATCTTTTTGTCTATTACTGAATGTTCTGCTCCAGTATCAACCATAAAGTTCATAACTTGGTCTCCTATTTGTATTCCGACCATAGGCTCCTGGAGACCTAAAGCGAATTCGGAGCCCGGTCTGTCCTAATCCACATCATCCTCGTCATTAGCTGTTGCGGCCAATGCTTGAATGGCCTCTCCTCTATCTTGTTGGAATTGTTCTCGATTGGCTCTTCCGCGATTCCGGGGACGGCCTCTTCCTCTTTCTCTCCAATGATGATTATTTTCGTCATCTTGGTGGGCATCTTCGAGTTGCGGGCATGTATCTCTCCAATGTCCTTCTTCCTTGCAGTAGGCGCATTGGTTCACGCCTAACTGGGGGTGGCCTCCTCCTCGGCCCCTCCCTCTTCCTCTGCTCCGTCGACTAGGGAAACCTCCCCTTTTCTGTTCAACTATGGCCGCAGCCAAAAAATCAGCTTTCTTCTTCATCTTTCGATCACATTCTCTCTGTTTTTCATTATCACGATTCACATATACTTTATGAGCGACTTCCAGTAACTGAGTTGCATTCATGCCCGCAAACCCTTCTAATTTCTGTAGCTTACGTCTAATGTCTGGTTGTGACTGATTTACAAAAGCAGAATTCACCATGCATAAACTTCCTGGCGCATCTGGGTCATAGGGGGTATACATTCTATACGCTTCAGTTAATCTCTCATAAAACACTGCTGGGCTCTCATCTATGCCTTGGATAACTTCAGTAACTTTAGAAAGGTTCATAGCTTTCTGGCCCCCCCTTTTCAGACCTTGCATAAGGCCTTGGCGAAAACGGGCTAGGGCTCTCGCTCCTCTTTCTGTATTCGGATCCCATCGGGGGTCTTCATTTGGGAATTCTCTTTGGGCCGCTTCTCGATTATCTATTCTGGCATCTTCCCCTACTCCGGGAGCTACGGGGTTATCTGCCAGCCAGTCAATGGCTGCCTTTCTAATTCGTGTCCGCTCTTCAGTAGTAAATAAGGTGGACAGGAGCTGTCGGCAATCTGCCCATGTAGGTTGGTGGGTTTCCATAATGGTATGCACTAGTTCTGTGAGCTCCTGGGGCTTATCGGTATAGGAAGCGTAATGCGTCCTCCAGTTTAACAAATCAGTGGTAGAGAAGGGCACATATACATAACTTAGGGGCCCCGCCACCACCTCATTTTCATCATTCCTTACGGGTATTCCCGGGACTTGCCGTAAAGGCATCATCTTGGCAGTAGATGTCTTTTGGGATCTGAGGGATATTTTGGTAACTTTCCTGTCAGGGGTTGTCTTTTTCTCTATGTGCTTTGCTTTAGATTTACTTTTTACTGACGAGCTAACCCTGACAGCCGCTTTTACACTGTCAGTATTGCTCTGGGAAATTTCAGTCTCTTCCTGTTCTGTTTCTGTCTCTGATTCACCTTTCTCTTCGGTTTCAGTAGAATCATCTTCTTCATTTAAAGGGAGCTCATCTACCTGTTCTTCGGGTGATGGCTCGGGGGTTGGGTCTCGTTCCCGCTGTCTCCGGGGTTCTGGGGCAGGACGCGGGGCTACCCTTACTGGGCGCTGAGCTTGGGGCTGTCGGGTAATCACTTCTGGGGAATCGGGATCTGCCAGGACAGGTTTCTGTTTTGACTTTTCACCTTTCCCTTTCTTTCTAGACTGTCCTATTTTCTGCACAGGATCTGTTCGTGCTAACATTATTCTGCACTGTTCTTCATAACAGCGCTTCGCCCAAGAAGGCTGATTTTCACAAATACTTAACCAGGAATCTATATAAGGGTACTGATCTGGGTGCGATACTCGCACTTTCTGATGAACTGACTGGATAATTCCTATATTAAGGGTTCCCTCTCGGGGCCAGGTGGGGTCTAAATCGGGCCACTCCCTAGTACACAAAATCTGTAATCGGGATGCAGTCATTTTAACACCATAGTCTCCTGAATATCCTTCTTTAAAATGTGCGATCATACATTCTAATGGAGTGTTCCTAGTAGACCCCGCCCCTCCCATTTCGATGTGTGCGCGCAACAACAAACAGAAGGGAAAAGGAGAGCGGACCGTGGGTAAGGGGTCCTCACGGCCCTAGAAACATATAAGGGAAACAAATAACAAGACAAGACGACAGTCGCTTCCCCCTTTTTACGACCTGAACGCGGTCGCCCGGTCAGGAACTGCGTTACTCAGGGGTCCGCCTTCGCTTGGTCCGTGCTGCCAGACCTCTCATTCATACTTCATTCACACAATCATGCTAGCAACGTATCCCAAAATGCATTTCAATTCTGTCTATTCTGACTAGTCTTTTACAAGTTCCAAATACAAGAAGGCGGGGGTTTCACCCTGCGCTTATGCAGGGGTAGTCGGCCCGTCTTTGAGAGGTGATCAAGCTCTCTTACCAAGTTCCAAGTTCCAAGTTCCAAAATTCAAGTGGCAGTACTGCTCTGTCTCATCTGTCTAGACTTTCAAAACCAAAATTCTACTCACCGGATCCGGTCCTCAAAGTTCCCAAGCAAGCTATTGTAGCAGCAGAGCGCAGACAAACCAATGATACCAGGAGTCTGTTCAGAAGGTCCAAATCATTTATTTGTGCACAAGTCTCAAGCAAAGTCAAATTCAAAATGGCTGAGCGATGTTCTCTGGCAATACAACAACTTTTATAGATTTTTGCTCCATTCTAGGTATAGAAAACTAGTTCATTGGTCCCGGTAACCTCCCGTACCTCCCGTACCCCTTCTATTGGTCCCGGTACTGATATGATTATCCAATTATGTTCTTAGAGTGGGCTCAGCACCTGCTTTCCCCCCCTTCTAGTCCCAATTACAATGGCCAGTTCACCAACTTGTTACTTTCCTACTTCCAAGGCCATTTAGCTAGTTAGTACGTGTAGGGAAGCAGGGCTCTGTAACCTTTCTGTCAGCAGTTTCAATTAAATCCCTTATAGCTGTACTTTTCTTATCAGTGGCTTTTTAAACATATTTTTCTGTATTTTTCCAAGTTTCAGCTCTGCTTGTTCAAACTAATTTAATTCTAATTCTACAATAGCAGCCTATTGGGGGATGTGCAATTCCTTTGGGCCTCTCCACAGGCTTCATTTATAGGTCAAGCTAGTTAGGTCTGTCTATATACTTAAGACATCATGGATCACAGGCCTTCGCCTACCACACTAGTAGCTGGTTAAACGATTCAGAGTATGGGACAGAGCCTGTCTCCTCTACTCTGCTAAAGGAAATTGGTAAGAGCAGGTCTGGGGGCCCCAGTTACTATTTTCTTACCTAGTAGGCTCTTCATTTACAGGATCGCTGGCAGCGGTTTCTAAGGAGCTAGAGAGCCTATCTGTTTACCGGCGTTAGTATCAGTTATTTTTTACTTAGAGTTGTGCCGCGGATGTTTGCTCACCTCTCTCTGTCACTCGGTTTCTCCGGTACGGTTTCTTTTTTGAAGTTTTCCTGTGCCTTTCGGTTTTACAAAGTGCCTTCGGTGCCTGTACACTTACTCTGCGTTATGCAGGACAATAAAGGAGATTCGCAACTCCATTCTTCTTCGCTGCAGCCGTTGGCTGAGAACGCGGGAGCGGCGGCCATCTTTGCAGCGCCTTCCGTTCCTTCTGCTCCATTGCCCAAAGCAAGTAAAAGGAAAGCAAAATCTCGTCATGTGGCAGAAGCTCATGCTCAGCCTGTGTTGCCTGTAATTTCAGAGGCGCAGGATCCTTTGCTTTCAGCTGATTTCATCCTCGCATTTCATAGAGCTTATTTGTTAAAAAAATCTCAGGCTTCTCTTCCGGTTTTATTGGACCCTCCACAATCTGCACAGATGGGGGTTTCTAATCAATCTGCATCTTGTGAAGAAGTTCCTTTAACAGATGTAAAAGAGTCTAAATTGGATTCAGTTTCTTTAGAGGCTGAGACTTTAGAGCCTGAACAAGGGGAACTTATGTCTGAGCAGGGTTTGGATTTTTGGCCCGCGGATTTAGAGGAAGGAGAGTTGGGTCCGGGTGAGGATCCAAATATCTTTAGGGTGTTTAGAAAAGAGGAGTTACCAGCTTTGATTGCACAGTCCCTTACAGCGCTAAGTATCATTCCGCAGGTGGTTCAACAAGAACCTTTGGAAGACCCCTTGCTGCAGGGTTTCAAAACGGAGCAAAGATGTTTTCCTCTGCATCGGGTGATCAAACAGATGATAGAGTCTGAGTGGGAATGCCCTGAGGCTTCATTAAGAGGAGCTAGAGCTTTGACTCGGTTGTATCCTATGCCTCAAGAGGAAAAGGAGCTTCTACGTATGCCAAAGGTGGATGCACTGGTGTCTGCCGTCACCAAAAAAACTACCATACCTGTAGAGGGGGCCGCGGCTCTTAAAGACATGCAGGATCGTAGATTAGAGGGTCTGTTGAAACAGGCTTTTGATGCCAGTGCTCTACCACTTCAAGCGTCTGTCTGTGGAGCATATGTATCCAGAGCTGCGATTAGGTGGGGCCAGCAGACCTCTGCTCCGACTGATGCAGTGGCTCCTTCTAGTGAGGGGGCGAAATTGGAGTCGGCAGCGGCATATTTAGCAGATGCCTTTTACGATTTGATTCGCATTTCTGCGAAGTCTATGGCTTCCATGGTTGCTGCTCGTCGTTTTCTTTGGTTACGGAATTGGGCAGCAGATGCCTCCTCCAAGGCACGTCTCAGTAAACTCCCTTATAAAGGAAAGCTTCTTTTTGGAGAAGCGTTAGAGAAAATTGTTAAAGATTTAGGAGACTCCAAGGGAGTGCGTTTGCCCGAGGACCGTCCTAAATCAGTTAAGCAGGGCTCCTTTACTAGGGGTCAAGGGCGAGAATTTCGCCGTTTTAGGGGAGCTCGCTTTACTCCATATCAGCGAGGTCGATTTCCTTTTCGGGGGCAGTCCTTTTGAGGCGCTAGAGGTTCCGGTAGAGGCTTCTTGGGAGCTCCTTCCGCTACCATTAAAAAACCGCAATGAAGCGAGGCCGGCCCAAGCGGAGTTTCCGGTGGGCGGTCGGTTACAGGAGTTTCTCTCCGCTTGGGTCGCCATTACTTCCGACAAGTGGGTACTGCAGATTATTTGCGAGGGCTATGCTCTCGAGTTCAATTGTCATCTGACCGACGCCTTCGTTTTTTCTCCGTGCGGGTCGGACACCAAAAGGAGAGCAGTCCACGACACGTTGCAGCGGTTGTTGCAGCTCCGGGCAGTGGTTCCAGTTCCATTAGACCAGTACGGCTTTGGTCGATACTCGATTTATTTTGTGGTTCCAAAAAAGGAGGGCTCTTTTCGTCCCGTGTTGGATTTAAAGCACGTGAACCGTTGCTTGCGAGTCTCTCATTTTCGAATGGAGACATTAAGGTCTGTAATCCGCTCGGTAAGGCCGAGGGAGTTCCTCTCTTCCATAGATTTGACGGAAGCTTATCTGCATATTCCTATCAAGCCAGATCATCAGCGCTTTCTTCGGTTTGCAGTACCCATGGGTCATTTTCAGTTTCTGGCCTTACTGTTCGGCCTAGCGACGGCGCCGCGCACTTTCACCAAGGTACTGGTGGTGGTGGCGGCGGCGCTACGCAGGGATGGCATTCAGGTTCATCCTTATCTGGACGACTGGTTGATTCGAGCGTCCTCGCGAGAGGAGTCGCTAAAGGCGACAGCGCGAGTAGTGTCCTGTTTGGAGAATCTAGGTTGGGTTGTGAATCAGGCCAAAAGTCGGCTGGAGCCGGTGCAGCAGCTGACTTATCTCGGAGCATTCTTCGACACGGGCCGAGGTATGGTTCTGTTGCCTCCAGAACGAATTCGAAAGCTTCTCACGCATGTGTCGGGGTTTTTGCTCGCAAGAGCGCCGACAGCTTGGAAGTACTTACAGTTGCTGGGGCTAATGGCAGCGGCCTTGGATTTGGTTCCATGGGCCAGGGCACACATGCGACCGCTCCAGCAAGCTCTTCTTTCGCGTTGGTCTCCACAACGGCATCCCCTTTCTCGTCACTTAAGCTGTCCCGATCATGTCAGGGTCAGTCTTCAGTGGTGGTTGGTTCCAGACCATCTTCAGGCGGGAGTTCCCTTAGCGCTTCCGGAATGGGTTTTGGTGACTACCGATGCCAGTCTGTCCGGTTGGGGAGCACACTGTTTGAATCACATAGCGCAAGGCTCTTGGACGGCGGAAGAGAGCCTGTGGTTCATCAATCGCCTGGAGCTGAGAACGGTGCGTCTAGCGCTGTTAGCGTTCGCAAGTCTTCTGGAGGGGAAGTCGGTGCGCATCTTCTCCGACAATTTAGTGGCGGTCTCATACATAAATCGCCAAGGCGGGACAGGAAGTCTTCTTCTTCTGGAGGAGAGTCAACGCTTGTTTCACTGGGCGGAGTTGCACCTTTCGGCGCTCTCGGCAGCTCATGTGGCAGGAAAGGACAATGTGCAAGCGGACTATCTCAGCCGACATGTGCTAGATCCGGGAGAGTGGCAACTCAATGACGAAGTTTTTCACGAGCTCACAATACGTTGGGGTCAACCGGTAATGGATCTGATGGCAACTTTGGACAATGCAAAGGCGACTCGCTTTTTCAGCAGACGCAGGGAACATATGTCGGAAGGTCTCGACGGTCTGGTACAGCCCTGGCCGTTGGGGCAACTTCTGTATGTGTTTCCTCCATGGCCGTTGGTGGGTCTCGTTGTGCAGCGAGCTGTCATGCACCAGGGTCTGTTGATTCTTGTTGCTCCAGATTGGCCTCGACGGCCTTGGTATGCCGATCTAATGCGTCTTCTAGCGGCTCCACCGTGGAGGTTGCCCGCTCGGGCAGATTTGCTACATCAAGGGCCTGTTTGGATGCCTCAGGCGGATCGATTCTTGCTTACGGCATGGCTCTTGAAAGGCGGCGCTTGCGCCGAAAAGGTTATTCAGTTTCGGTAATCAACACCTTGTTGCAGTCTCGTAGAAAGTCCACATCATTGGCATACATTCGGGTGTGGCGAGTTTTTGAAGCTTGGTGTTCTGATCGCCGTTTGAAAGCTCGTCTATCTTCTAGTCCGGATGTTCTGGATTTTCTTCAATGCGGTCTTGAGAAAGGTCTTGCTCTGAGTACCTTAAAGGTGCAGTTAGCGGCCCTGGCAGTTTTTCGTGGGCCGGTTCGCGGACTACGTCTTTCTTTTCATCCCGATGTTCTCCGTTTTCTTAGAGCGGCTAAGCAAATTCGTCCTCCGTTTCGTCAAATTGTTCCTCCTTGGGATTTGAACTTAGTATTAGAGGCTTTAACACAGTCTCCCTTTGAGCCTCATTCTTCACGTTCACTAAGAGAATTGGCCTGGAAGACAGCTTTTTTAGTGGCATTGTGTTCAGCTAGACGCATTTCGGATCTGCAGGCTCTTTCATGCCGCCCGCCTTTTCTTCAGTTTTCTGAGGAAAAAGTGGTCTTGCGTCCGGTACCGTCCTTTCTCCCGAAAGTACTCTCTGCTTTTCATGTGAATCAGTAGGTTTCGCTTCCCACTTTCGCTAGCTCGGGAGCAGATTTTGTCGATCGAGCTCTGCGGAAATTGGATATGGGTCGTGTACTTCGTAGATATCTACGGGAGACCGAGTCTTTTCGTAAGACTGATCGGTTATTTGTGTTGTTTGCAGGGCCATCTAAGGGTCAACCTGCATCCAAGGCTACCATTGCACGATGGGTAAAGCATGCAATACGGGTTGCGTATGAAGCCAGAGGTAAACCGGTTCCGGTAGGTCTTCGGGCTCATTCTACAAGGGGTCAAGCTACTTCGTGGGCAGAATCGGCCTTGGTTCCCCCGGTGGATATTTGTCGTGCGGCGTCATGGTCTTCTCTTCATGCCTTTTCACGTCATTATAGGTTGGATGTTCTCGCTAGGCAAGATGCGTCGGTGGGGGCTTCAGCAGTGATAGCGGGGCTCTCGGGTCCCTCCCAGGGTTAGGTACTGCTTTGGTACTACCCATCTGTTCTGGACTGGCCTGGAGAGACGAATAGGAAGGAGAAATTAGACCTTACCTGCTAATTGTCTTTCCTTGAGTTCTCTCCGGGCCAGTCCAGAACCCTCCCTATAATTTTCATTCTTTATTATTAGTATTTTCTTGCGTTTCTTTTATGTCGTTTTTTTTTCGGTGTTACATGAATGGAAACTTGTTTTTTGTGGTTATTGTTCATTTAAAAAAAAAAAAAAATTAAAAGCCATTTGCTTTGGCTATTTTCCCTCTCAAGTGCTTTCGTGGTCAAGCATGAGACACAGAGCAAATTTATATACCTTCAATGGGACTCTTCCGCTGTTTTCTTCTTATTGATTTGTTATTGGCTGCTTGCTACGTAAAGACTGGCTGCTGTTGCCAAGGGAGCGATGTGTAACCTAGCAATAAAAGAATTGGAATTCTGTCCTCAGCTGCTAGAGGAGGGAGATTTGACTACCCATCTGTTCTGGACTGGCCCGGAGAGAACTCAAGGAAAGACAATTAGCAGGTAAGGTCTAATTTCTCCTTTAGGCCTTATTAGGAAAGGAATAGAAAATAAAACAAAGAATATCATAATGTCTCTATATTACTCCATGGTGTGACCGCACCTTGAGTGATGTATGGTCACTAGATCTCAAAAAAGATATAGCAGAATTAGAAAAAGTGCAAAGAGAGACCAAAATGATAAAGGGGACAGAATGAATTCACTGTGAGAAAAGACTAAAAAGAATAGTGCTCTTAAGTATAGTGATGAGATGGCTGAGTGGAGATATAACAGAAGTCTATAAAATCATGAGTGGAGTGGAATGGGTAAACGTGAATCAGTTGTTTTTCACAAAAGTGCAAAGACGAGGGGCACTCTATGAAGATGCTAAGGGAGATAGTTGCTAAGCTGTACTACCATTAATACATGTAAATCACCATAATTCATGTTATTTTATCACTGGTGCCATGTTATTCAATGGGACCTAGTTAGTAATAATGCACATTGATGGCGTTAGTGCACACTAATGTTGTCGCACACCTTAGCAACTACAGCCCTAAGCAGATTTACAGCAAATTGGAGAAAATCTTTTTGCATTCGACACATCTTTAAGCTCTAGAATTCATTGCTGGAGTATGTGGTAAAAACAGGTGAAAACACATTTTAGAGAAGATATGGAGGTTGGAATTGAGATGTCAAGGTCTGGATGTATACATGGTATTTTAGGAATGGTTCTGTTAACCATGGAGGGGTTTCTCAAATTCATATTCATGTGCAATGAGAGAAGCTGTTTCACAAATATGCATGTGGGAAAAACGGATGGAGGAACCCCGCAAAATGCGCATGTGTACTTACATGTCTATCTTGACCATTTTGGAAGTCTAGACATATAGGACCCGATATTCAAAAGGCATTTACACGGTTTACAGCCCAGTAAACCGTGTAAATGTCTTAACCAGGAATATTCAACAGCACCTACATGGTTAGTGCCGTTGAATATTCCTGACTATGTCCCCTACATGCCCTGTTGCTATCCAGGTAGCATCAGGATGTGTTTGGGGCATTCTGGGATGGAGTGGAAGTGGGGAGTCCCAATAACCAGGTAGCGGCGATATTGGACCACTACCCAGTTAGCCCTCCATGGCTAAAACTAGATGAACGTTTGGTCACCTAGTTCTAGCCATGGCTGCTAACTAGTAGCAGTCCAATATCGCCGCTACCCAGTTAGTCTCTGTGGCTGACTCCACATGGCGCCTAACCCAGGCGACATTGAATATCTGGGTTTAGAGGTCAGTGGGCAGGGCTATGCACCAACGCAGTGCATAGTTGCTCAACAGAATATCGGGCCCACAAATGCCACTAATTAACTATGGAGGGCTCTACTACTCATTTTAATTTGGAGGGGGATAGTAACATCTCCCTTAATCTCTTCTCTAAATGGATGGCCAAAAGGAGCACTTTCGAGCAGGTGCAAATCCAGACATGGCAATTTAGACTTTATATGTGCATTCCCTATATGAAATCGAGAATTTACATATGACGATTTTTGTCATGCCCAGGCCACACCCCGACATGCCACCAGAATGCCTCCTGAAAAAATATTTATAGAAAATGTAAATCACGGCCTCTCCAAAATCATATTTTCCATGTGGGTGTGGCCTACACGTTTATTTGCCACCACATCCATATTTAAAAACATGATGAGGCTTCTAGAAAAATCCCCATAATGTAGCTGGGTTTAAAATGTTGTAGAAGTTCCTGGAGGGAAAAGTCCTTAAACCATTATTGGGGTGGACTTATGGAAAGCCACTGCTTATTTATATTCTCTTATATACTGTGCTATTCTGCATCAGTGTGGTTTACATTGAACAAACTGAAATTACATTGAACAGGGCATTATAACTTGGAGATAACTATTTACAGGGAACATGGGCTATGGAGGGTTAAGTGGCTTGCCCAAGACCACAAGGAGCACCTGTGGGACTAGAAACCCCAGTCCTTCCGGCCCAAGGTTGCTGTCCTCTAGTGCAGCGATGGCGAACCTATGGCACGCGTGCCAGCTGTGGCACGCGAAGGCCTTGCAGCTGGCACGCGGGAAGGTCCGCAAAAAAAGAAAAAGCTGGCTCTGACTGCTGCCGCGGACGCGGCAAGGGCAGAATGCAGCGTCGCGCGGGGCCCCCTCCGCCCGCTAAGCCCCTCTGCAAGAGCTTTCAGATTCGCGAGGGAGAGCGTCTCCCTCGCGTCTCTTTTAAGCCCGCAGGGGCTAATGGGAAATTTCCCATCAGCCCCTTTAGACGCGAGGGACTGATGGGAAATTTCCCATTAGCCCCTGCGGGCTTAACAGAGACGCGAGGGAGATGCTCTCCCTCGCGAATCTGAAAGCCCTTGCAGAGGGGCTTAGCGGGCGGCGGGGCCCCGCGGGACATTGCAATCTGCCGCGGCAGCAGCCAGAGCCTGATTTTTCCTTTTAAAAAGTTGCCGGGGGGGGGGTTAGGACTGCTAATGGGCGGGGGGTTAGGACTGCTAATGGGCAGGGGGGTTAGGACTGCTAATAGGGGGGGGTTAGGACTGCTAATGGGCGGGCGGGCGGGCGGGGGGGTTAGGAATGATAATGGGCAGGGGGGGGTTAGGACTGCTAATGGGCGGGCGGGCGGGGGGGTAGGACTGCTAATGGGCTGGGGGGGTTAGGACTGCTAATGGGCGGGCGGGCGGGGGGGGTAGGACTGCTAATGGGCTGGGGGGGTAGGACTGCTAATGGGCTGATGGGGGCTGTCTGGAAATGGGGTGATAGGGGTTTAGGACTGGAAGTGGGTTGATGGGGGGGGCTAGGACTGGTATTGGGTTGGGGGGTTGCTAGGACTGGAAATGGGCTGATGGGGGGCTAGGACTGGAAATGGGCTGATGCAGGGACTAGAAGGGAATGGATGCTGGGTGAGGCTGGAACTAGAAGGGAGCTGATGTTGGGGGAGGATTAGAATGGGATGGGGCTGGGAGAGTAAAATGGAGAGGGGAAAAATATTTTGTGTGGGAGGGATAAAAAATCTACAATTGGCCGGGTATTGGGAGAGTAAGTGGGGATTGAGGATGGAGGGGTAAAATTTGAGTGGATGAAATAGGAATGAGGAAAGAGCAAAAGGAGAAAGATTAGTATGTTAAAGCGGATGTAGAGAGAGAGAATGGAAAAAAAAACTAGAAGAGAGAAGAAAGGACAAATGGACAGCAGATGATGGAGAGTTAGCAGAAAATATGAAGAAACCAGAAGAAAGTGGCTGGAGCAATTGCAACTGTGTAACTGAGCTGAGGTATTCTGTTTATGTAATTCCTTTTTGACATTGCCACTTGTTCTCTTTCCCCAGTAGGTCATGTATTGTTATTGTCTGAAATGTATTGGTTTAATATTTGCAGTGTTGCCTTTTGATAGGTATGGTGTGGTGCTTTGTGAGTCCTGGTAGTGCTGTTAGGATACGGCGGGTTTGCTATTGGTTCTTTGCTATTGGTTCTAAATGGGCAGTGTTTGTAGTAGTTCCTAATGTGCCTGGCGGTTGGCACTGGATTATAGGAATGTAGAAATCTTTTAGTCTGTCTTTATCCATACACTCATTAAGAGACATGTTTACTAAAAGTTAGTGTATGTTAGCATTATGCAAATATTTATGCAAATTGACGTGCTGGCACTTTGAGGAAATTCTTTGGTTTTGTGCGGCAGTTTGGGCACTCGGGCTCAAAAAGGTTAGCCATCACTGCTCTAGTGGGATTTGAACCCCTGACCTTCTGGCCTGAAGTACCTTGCCCCAACCACTAGGCCACTCCTCCACTCCTCCACTTATATCTGGGAAAAAGCTACATTCTATGCTGCTTTTTCCCAGATATAAGCTACAACTATTTTTTGAGATCTGGATTAGCCCCCTGCCACCTGACCCTCTTGCCTCCCTCCTTCTTTCCTTCTGTCACATAATTTCTGTATAGTTGTGGCTATATTCAGCCGTTCTGACCTTTTACATTGACTTTTTGTCCTTTAGGCATTCCAGTGAATGTTGTTGTATATTTGTTTGTTCCTGGTAATGTGATCTTTGGGGTTTTTTGTATTTTTGTTTATATTTTATACGTATTATGCCTTATGTGGTTTTATTGATTTGGGGGGGGGGGGTGTGAGGGATACTCAGAGGTGGCAGCGGCTAACACTTGTAAAGCGACTAACTGTTGTTGCTGAAGACTGACTCTGGATATGCAATGCTGGTACCATATCCGGCCAATGTCATTGAATATCTGGGTCACCGCAGAACCCGTAAGCTAACCAGGCAATGGCGATATTGAATATTTTTCAGGGTTTTCTTTGTATTTATGTACTGTGTCTGATTCTTTTAATGTTTATATTATTTTAGACCCCTGATGCAGGCATATTTGTCTAAACTTGGCCAAGTCGGGTCTTCAATAAAATGTTTTCATAGAAAACCATTTTGTGTGGCTGTGGTCTCTGTCTACTCCTTCCTTTGGCATTCTTATTTATGGAGGACATTTTCCTCTTTTGTTTTGTTATTTTCTTAATCAACACAAAACAATAGGTCCTGACAGTCAAACTAACTCAAAGAACCATCAGGATGTACTTCTACTTGCAGGAAGGATGGTAGATAAATGGCTTTTAGAAAATGCTTATTATGCATGTGTATATATATTTTTATGTAGAAGCACATATTTGCATTATTATTTATCTTATTATTTATTAACCACCTTTATCAGAAGATTTACCCCAAGGAGGTGCACTAAAGTTTAATCTTAAAAATAACAATCTCCAATCATGCATTTTTATAGGATTCTTCTGCTGAGGTGGTATTATTATTGTTTAATTCTGACAACCTGAGTTGGCGAGCAGGAAGGCTGGAAGTTAATTAGGGGGTGAGGAGATGCAAGGCTGAAGGTTTGCTTAGGGTACCTAATACTCTTACACCGGTGCTGGGGTTATTAAGTGAAAATCTAAGATGTAAGATACCTCGAAAGGGCAAGGGGACAGTGAATATTGTACAATGTGGAATGGAATTCCTGTTTGAAAAGTGAAGAAAGGAGTGACTTTTATTTCAATGTTAAATGCTTAATTCTAGCTGTTCTGCAAGTTTTGCTAAATTCTGCCTCATATTTCCCCCACCTTCCACGATGCTGCAGATTTTGACATTGCCTTCAAAAAAGCAATATTGCTAATGAACATGTGAATGGAGTCAAAGCCTGCAGGATGCCACTGCTAATCCTCCATTTTACATAGTGAACTCTCTTGACCACTATCTTTTATGTCCACCCGTCCAACCAGTTTTTAACCCCAGCAGTCATTTAAGGTGCACAGTTTGTTTATACGCAGGGCTGGCATATCCCAATACTGTAGGCAACCTAGGTAGATGCCTAGACCCCAGTGTTCCCAGGGCACCCTTTGCTGCCGATGCTGCCCCTTTCTGGGACCAGCAGTGGTGTAATGCCTTTTAAATGGCAACAAAGCACTTACCTGAATTCTCTGGTGCTGCCTTGCCGTTCCTTCTCTTTATGACCTGCCACTTCCACCCCCTCTGATGCAGGAAGTCTTTCTTGGACGGGGCGGAAGTGGTAGATCATATAATCAGCTGTGTCACCAGCTGCAGACAGAGTTAGCAAAAGCAGAGGCTGGTACTAGCGTGCATTTCACCACTGACATTTGGACTAATCAGAATGCTACACGCACCTACCTTTCCTTGACAGCACACAGGCTGCAGGTCTAATGGGGGAGCAACAGCAGGAGCGGACCAATGGGCTGTGCTATACAGCTAGGTAATTGATGACAACCATACATAACTTCATATTTTTGCAGAAATAATGCAATGCTACAGGGCTGGCACATAGGGTACAAACAGAGCACCATGCATTCAAGTATCATTGTAAGATTGTGGGGCGAACATGGTCAAGACATTGAAGGAAGGGGACTTTGTGGGATCAGATGCTTTGCACATTTGCTGCACCTTGTTGTCAGAGAGGTGGCGTTAACTACAGCTGGGTGACTAGCACTGGCATCCATTGCTGAAAAAAAACAGCAGCAGTGATCACACCACAATCACTCACCCCCAAGATGAACACACCCTAAACCAATCACCTCAACAGTAAACACCCCCAAGATCAGACTCAGCACTCAAGGTATGGACCCACTAGGATTGCCACCAAGATGAACCCCATGATATAATCCCCCCTCAGAGATAAACTCATTCTGCACCATTCCCCAACCCACCTGCTGCCACAGAGCCACTGGGGTTCAAAATGGCAGTTATAACCCCTAGCGGCAGTACCACCACTGGGGATCAATCTGCCATTAAAAGGGCAGTTGCTTCTGAGCTACTGCTAGGTGTCATAGCCACCATTTTGAACCCTGGCAGCTCCAGTCCACTAGATCATCAGGGAAATCACTGGGTGAATTCTAGGTGGGGAGAAGGCCAGGATATGGTGTTGGCGGGTGTCTTTTCAAGGGGGTGGGGGATTATCTTGGGAAGTGATCCTAAACTTATCATGGCGGTAGGTCTGCTCTTGAAGGAGGCTTGATTCTGGGGGTGGGAATTACCGATGTGGGGACCAGATTCAGGGTACTGTCTAGGGGGATTGGATCAGGGGGTGTAATATTGGATGATTGTGGAAGGATCAGATAGTGGGGCTGCATGATTATAGCTGCTGCTTTGTAGGCAAATGCTATTCTACTGGACTGCTGGTCATGTGGCTGCACGTAACACCATCTTTTCAGGTGATGTTAAATGCAACCACTTTATGACAGCTACCATGTAGTAGCGTACTGTGCAGTAGCTGTCATTGCTGGCTATGAAATCCAGTGATAGTCTCATGGTAATACTGCAAGAGGGCACTTTGCTATGCAATTTCTCTTCTATGGAACATTGATCATAAAAACGTAAGATATGCCACACTGGGTCAAACCATCAATCCCAGTATCCTGTTTCCAAGAGTGGCCAATCCAGGTCACAAGTACCTTGCAGTTTCCCAAAAAGACATATAGGTTCCACAATGCTTGTATTAGGGGAAGCAGTGGCTTTCCCAGATCCTCTTTAATAATGGTTTATGGACTTTTCCTCCAGGAACTTGTCCAAACTTTTATAAACCTAGCTACACTAACAGCTTTTACTATATCCTCTGGTAACAAATTCCAGAGTTAGATTATGCATTGAGTGAAAAAATATTTTCTCTTATTAATCTTAAATGGGTCACACTGTAGCTTTGTTGCATTTACTCTAGTATTTCTACTTTTTGATGGCATAAACAATCAAGCTATGTTTATCCATTCCACTGCATTCATTAAATTATAGATCTCTATCATATCTCCCTTCTGCCATCTCTTTTCCAGATTGAAGAGCCCTAACCTTTTAGCCTTTCCTCATAGGGGTATCCTTCCATCCCCTTTACCATTTTGGTGACTCTTCTCTGTACCTTTTCTAATTCCACTATATCCTTTTTAAGATATGGCGAACAGAATTGCACACAATATTCAAGGTGCGGTTGCACCATGGAACAACAGAGAGGCGTTAGAATATTGTTTGCTTTATTCTCCATTCCTTTCTTTAAAATTCCTAGCATTCTATTTGCCTTCTTGGCCGCTGCTGCACACTGGGCAGAGGGTTTCAACGTGTTATCCATAAGGTTGCCTAAATCTTTTTCCTGGGTGGTGGTTTCTAATGTGGAACTTTGCATTGTGTAACCATAGTTTGGGTTGTTCTTTCCTAGGTGCATAACTTTGCACTTGTCCACATTAAATTTCATCTGACATTTGGATTCCAGTCTTCCAATTTATCAAGGTCCTCTTGCAATTTTTCACAATACTCTTGGGTTTTGAATAATTTAGTGTCATCTGTAAATTTGATTACATCAATCATTATTACCATTTCCAGGTCATTTACGAATATGTTAAAAAGCAGTGGACCTAGCACAGATCTGTGGGGTACTCCACTATTCACGTATCTCCATTGGGAAAATTGTTCATTTAGCCCTACCCTCTGCTTTCTATCTTTTAACTAGTTCCTGATCCACAATAGTACACTGCCTCCTATCCCATGACTTTTTAATTTCACCTAGAGTCTTTCATGCGGGACTTTGTCAAAGGCTTTCTGAAAATCCAGATACACTTTATCAACTGACTCATCTTTGTCTACCTGTTTATTCACACCTTCAAAAAAACATAATAGATTAGTAAGACAAGACCGTCCTTGGCTAAAGTCATGTTGGCTGTTTCCCATTAAACCATGACATGTTTAGTAATTTTGTTCTTTTTAATTGTTTCTACCATTTTTCCCAGTAAGGATGTTAGACTCATCGGTCTGTAGTTTCCTGGATCACTCCTGGAAACCTTTTTAAAAATTGGCATTACATTGGTCATCCTCCAATCTTCAGGTATTACTAATAGTAGGTCTGCTATCTCATATTTCAGTTCTTTCAACACCATTGGATGTATACCATCTGGTGTAGGAGATTTGCTACTGTTCAGTTTATCAAATAGTTGTAACATATCTTCCCGGTGTATCAAAATTTCTTTCAGTTCTTCTGCCGCATCACCTTTAAATACCATTTCAGTCATGGGTAACATCCCTCCCTACATCTTCCTCCGTAAAGACTGATGCAAAGAATTCATTCAGTCTCTCCGCTATGGCCTTGTCCCCTCTTAGTGCCCCTTTTACTCCTCTATCATATAATGGTCCAACTGAATCTCTCACATGTTTTTTGCTCCGAATGTACTTGAAAAAGTCTTTATTATGCATTTTTGCTTCAACAGCAAGCTTCTTCTCAAATTCTCTCTTTGCCTGCCTTATCAATGCTTTGCATCTAACTTGCCAGTGCTTATGTTGTTTCCAGTTTTCGTCATTCGGTTCCTTTTTCCATTTCCTTAAAGATGCTTTTTTAGCTACAACATTCTCTCTGACCTCACCTTTAAACCATGCTGGCATTTTTTGGACTTCTTTCTACTTTTGTTAAGCGTGGAATACATCTGGTCTGGGCTTCTAAAATAGTATTTTTAAATAACACCCATGCTTGATGTAAATCTTTAATCTTTGCAATTTCTCCTTTTAGTTTTTTCTTAACTATTTTCCTCATTTTATCATAGTCTCCCTTTTGAAACTTAAAAGGCAGTACTGTGGATTTCCTTGCCGTCCTTCTTCCATTTATTAAATCAAATGCGATCATGCTATGATCATCGTTGCCAAGTGGCTCCAACACACTTATCTCTTGCACCAGATCTTGTGTTCCACTAAGGACTAGTTCCAAAATGGCTTCATCTCGGGTCAATTAATGGACCAGCTGCTCCAAGAAGCAGTCATTTATTTCATCTAAAAACTTTATCTGCCTAGCATGTCCTACCGTGACACTGATCCAGTCTATATGGGGGGTAATTGAAATCACCCATTATTATTACTGTGCTGTAACTTTTGTTAGCTTCCCTGATTTCTTTGAGCATTTCATCACCATTTGTTCATTCTGGCCAGGCAGTTGATAGTACACCCCCACTGCCATCACCTTCCCCTTCCCTTTTTCACATGGAATTTCAATCCATAGAGCTTCTACAGTGTATTTTGTTTCTTGCAAAACTTTAATCCTTTGTGACTCAATGCCCTCTCTAACATAGAGTGCAACCTCTCCACCAATTTGATTTGCGCTATCATTATGACATAGTTTGTATCCAGGTATCACAGTATTCCACTGGTTGTCCTCCTTCTACCATGTCTTTGAGATACCAATCACATCTAACCTCTTATTTAGTGCTATATTGTCTAACTCTCCCATCTTAGTTTTTTAGACTTCTAGCAATTGCATACAAGCATTTTAGAGGCCGCATTTTATTCAGATTAATCTGGTTATCGGTAGGCAGGGGTAATTTGGAATCTTTAAGCTCTGTCTGCTCTGTACTCAAGGGCTCCTAGGTCAAGTCAGGCTCAAAACTTTGATGTACCATCAGCTGGGAACTTACAATTAGTGAAAATGAAAGAGTGGTCTGTTTCTGGTGGTATCCAGTTTAAGGAATGCTGATCTCTGGAATTAAAGGTAATAGCAAGCTATGTGCAATTTCATTGAGCCTGAAGATGTAGGGGTCACCTAATCTGTCCAGCTTAAATTCATGCCTTTCCACAATTGTCCAGTGGCTGACTGATCGCCAATTGCTTTTAAATCCTGCTATGTCTGCAGCAAAGTGGATCACAGGAAGGTTTTCCTCTCCATCTGCTCAACCTTTACTGATGGATAAACTGCAGTAGCACAGATTGGCTCAGTGCTGTACTTACTGTAGGTGTAACTGTGTGGCAGGTGCAGGCCTGTGACCCACGGTGTCTGAACATAAGCAGGCCAGCATGGCTAGCTTGACCTGTAAATGAGGCCTGTGGAGAGGCATATAGGATTGCACATCCCCCAATATGCTGCTATTGTAAGATAGAACTCAGTAGAAGTATTGAATTAGCTTAGGTAGGCAGAACTGCAGAGCTGAAAGATGGAAAAATACAGAAAGACATGTTTAAAAGTTACTGATAAGAAAAAATACATCTGCAAAGAAATAATTGGGAGTGCTGACAGATGAGTTGCAGAGCCCTGCTCCTCTGCATGCACAAATTGGCTATATGGCCTTGAGAGTGTGAAAGTAACAAGTTGATGAACTGACCATTGTAATTGGGACTAGAAGGGGGGCATGCAGGTGTCATGCCCACAGAAGGGACATAATTGGATAAACTTATCAGTACCGGGACCAATGGAAGAGGTACGGGAGGTTACCGGGACCAATGAAATGTTTTTCTATACCTAGAATGGAACAGAAGTCTATAAAAGTTGTTGTAATGCTAGAAAACTTTGCTCAGCCATTTTGAAATTGACTGGTTCGAGACTTGTGCACAAATAAATGATTTGGACCTTCTGAACAGACTCCTGGTATCATTGGTTTGTCTGCGCTTTGCTGCTACATATTCTTGGTGCGTGGGCCGGGAAGTTGTGGAATCAAAGTGTATATAGGGCAATATACCACGACTTTCCGCCTCTATAGGCTTGGTCCTGCCGGGATCGCGCCCTTCCCACGAGGGCTGCTCCCTGGCGCCACCGGTCCCTTGTATCGGAGGGAGCTGGTCGGACCTCGGCGGGTGCCGGGCCCGGTTGGAGCCAACGCCTCGAACCCGAGTGAGGGGAGTCCGAGGTCCAACTCATGCGCCTGCTTGGGAAGTTTGAGGACCGGATCCGGTGAGTATAGTTTTGATTTGGTGTCTAGACAGAAATAGAAAGAGCAGTACTGCCATTGGAACTTGGAATTTGGAATTTGTAATCTCGAGATATTGGGAATTGGTAAGAGAGCATGATCACCTCTCAAGGAAGGGCCGAGTAACCCCGCATGGGAATTCACCGGGTGAAACCCTCATCCTTTTTGTAATTGGGAAAAAGACTAGTCAGAATAGATAGAAACGAATGCATTCTGGGATACGTTGCTAGCATGATTGTGTGAATGAAGTGTGAATGAGAGGTCTGGCAGCACGGACCAAGTGAAGGCGGACCCCTGAGTAGCGCATTTCCTGACCGGGCGACCGCGTTCAGGTCGCGAAAAGGGGGAAGCGATTGTCGTCTTGTCTTGTTATTTGTACTCCTTATACGTTTCCAGGACCGTGCGGACCCCTTACCCACGGTCCGCCCTCCTTTTCCCTTCTGTCTGTTGTTGCGCGCACACATCGAAATGGGAGGGGCGGGGTCTACTAGAAACACTCCATTAGAATGTATGATCGCACATTTTAAAGAGGGATATTCAGGAGATTATGGTATTAAAATGACAGCAGCCCGTTTGCAGATTTTGTGTACTAGGGAGTGGCCCGATCTAGACCCCATCTGGCCCCGAGAGGGAACATTCAATGTAGAGATTATTCAGTCAATACACCGTAGAGTGCGGATAGCGCACCCCGATCAGTACCCCTATATAGATTCCTGGTTAAGTATTTGTGAAGATCCGCCCCCCTGGGCGCAGCGCTGTTATGAGGAACAGTGCAGAATAATGTTAGCTAAAACAGATTCTAGACAGAAAACGGAACAGCCCAAAATGAGAGAGCAGGATAAGAAAGCCAGAAAGAAGCCCATCCTGGTAGATCCTGATTCCCCAGAAATAATTCTCAGGCAGCCCCGAACCCCAGGTCCAATAAGAGTAGCCCGGCGTCATGCCCCAGAACCCCAGCGGCGGCCGGAGCGGGACCCAACCCCTGATCCACCTCCCGGAGGGGAGGAAGAGGAAGAATTAGCTGAAAGAGAAGAGGAGGACATAAAAAGTGAGCCAGAAGCGGAGGTAGAAGAAGGAGAAAAAGAGAATCCCCCAGACGAGGAGGACAGTGTACAAGTAATTGCTAATACTAGTAAACTAGCAAAAGACAAACCCAAAGCAAAACCTGTTGAGAAAAAGAAAGTGACCCCTTCAAAGGCAATTACGACAATAACCCTTAGATCCCAAAAGACACCTACGGCAGCCAAAATGTTTCCCTTACGGCAAGTCCCGGGAGTGCCCGTAAAGAATGATAATGATGAAGTGGTAGCGGGACCCCTAACTTATGTGTATATCCCTTTCTCTACAACTGATTTATTAAATTGGAGGTCGCATTATGCCTCCTATACTAGTAAGCCCCAGGAGCTGACAGAATTAGTAACTACTATTATGGAAACTCACCAACCCACTTGGCCAGATTGCCGCCAGCTCCTGACCACCCTATTCACGACAGAAGAACGAGCAAGAATTAGAAAAGCAGCTATTGAGTGGATGGCAGATAACCCTGTAGCTCCGAGACAGGGGCAGAATATAATAGACCGTCGGGAAGCAGCTCAGAGAGAATTCCCGAATGAAGACCCCCAATGGGATCCAAATACAGATGAAGGATCCACAGCCCTAGCCCGTTTTCGCCAAGGCTTTTTACAAGGCCTGAAAAGGGGGGGCCAAAAAGCTATGAACCTTTCCAAAGTTGCAGGAGTTATCCAAGGGATAGATGAGAGCCCAGCAGATTTTTATGAAAGATTAACTGAAGCATACAGAATGTATACTCCCTATGATCCCGAGGCACCAGGAAGTTTATGTATGGTGAATTCTGCTTTTGTAAACCAGTCTCAACCAGACATTAGACGTAAATTACAGAAATTAGAAGGGTTTGCGGGCATGAATGCAACACAGTTATTGGAAGTCGCTCATAAAGTGTATGTGAATCGTGATAATGAAAGACAGAGAGAATGTGATAGAAAGATGAAGAAGAAAGCTGATTTTTTGGCTGCGGCCATAGTTGAACAGAAAAGGGGAGGTGTCCCTAGTCGAAGGAGCAGGGGAAGAGGGCGGGGTCAAGGCGGAGGCCGGACCCAGAGGCTAGGCGTGAACCAATGCGCCTACTGCAGAGAGGAAGGACATTGGAGAGATACGTGCCCGCAACTCGAAGACGCCCAGCAAGATGACGACAGCAGTCATCAGTGGCGAGAAGAAAGACGAGGCTATCCCCGAAGCCGAGGAGGAGCCAATCGAGAACAATTCCAGCGAGAGAGAGGAGGAGCCATTCAAGCATTGGCCACACCAGCCCATGATGAGAATGACGTGGATTAGGACAGACCGGGCTCCAAGTTTGCTTTAGGTCTCCAGGAGCCTATGGTCGGAATACAAATAGGAGACCAAATTATGGACTTTATGGTTGATACTGGAGCACAACATTCAGTAATAGACAAAAAGATAGCCCCATTTACTACAAAAGCAGTCACCATTATAGGAGCAACTGGTGCCAAAGCCACAAAGTCTTTTCTTCAGAATCGAATATGCAGTCTAGGAGGACAGCAAATAACTCATCAATTCCTTTACATGCCCGAATGTCCAGTGCCACTACTGGGACGAGATATGCTAGCCAAGCTTCAAGCACAGATATCTTTCTCTGAACAAGGAGAAATGCAAATGACAGTAAATTCCCAAGCCAAACCAGCAGGAGTAATGCTGCTGACAGTGCCCCGAGAAGAAGAATGGAGGTATTACGTTGATGATTCCATCCAAGACACCTATTTTGAACAAACTTTAAAGAACATCGATGCACCACCTGGAGTATGGGCAGAAGGCAGTCCTCCAGGCCTAGCCAAGCATATAGCTCCAGTGATTGTAACCCTCAAGCCTAGTGCTACACCAGTGCACGTCAGACAGTACCCTCTCCCAAGAGCTGCAATTGAAGGCATTCATCGCCACCTACAAAGATTGCTCGAGTATGGCCTACTAAAAGTATGTCAATCCCCATGGAACACTCCACTTTTGCCAGTAAAGAAACCTGGGACAGATGATTATCGCCCAGTACAAGATTTGAGAAGAGTAAATGATGCAGTTGAAACCATACATCCAGTTGTACCCAATCCTTACACTCTTTTAGGACTGATACCTGCTGAAGCTACCCATTTCACTGTACTGGATTTGAAAGATGCATTCTTTTGCATAAGATTAGCCCCTGTAAGCCAAATATTGTTTGCATTCGAATGGCAGGACCCCGTCTCTGGAAGAGGGGGCCAACTCACCTGGACAAGATTACCCCAAGGATTCAAGAATTCGCCTACCATCTTTAGCGCTGCACTGAATCAAGACCTTTCAAGCTATCCAGTAGCCCCGGGGAAGAGAGTGCTTCTCCAATTCGTGGATGATCTGTTGATAGCTGCCATATCAGAAAGTGAATGTATACTAGCCACCAAAGATCTCTTGCAGTTACTAGATGAAGCTGGATACAAAGTTTCCAGAGCCAAAGCACAGCTATGCCAAAAAGAAGTGAAATACTTGGGTTTTCGTATTACCCAAGGAAGCAGAAGATTAGGCAGAGAAAGAAAAGAAGCAGTATGCAGAATTCCAACTCCAACAACCAGAAAGCAAGTCAGAGCCTTTCTGGGAGCGGCAGGATATTGCCGAATCTGGATACCTAACTTTGCCCAAATTGCCAAACCACTGTATGAAGCCACAAAAGGAGAAGAAAAGTCGCCACTGGAGTGGGGACTTGAGCAGGATACAGCCTTCAAGACGCTAAAGGAAGAATTGATGTCATCACCAGCACTTGGACTACCAGATGTCCACAAACCTTTCCACTTGTTTGTACATGAAGCACAGGGAAATGCCTTGGGCATGTTGACTCAGAAATTGGGAAATTGGGAGCGACCTGTAGCATACCTATCGAAACAATTGGACCCTGTGGCCAAAGGATGGCCACCTTGCTTGAGAGCAGTTGCAGCTACAGCGCTACTAGTGAGCGAAGCAGACAAGCTCACACTAGGACAGAACATACGAGTCACTGTGCCACATGCAGTCCTTGCCCTTATGGAACAGAAAGCAAATTATTGGCTCACCAATTCCCGAATGTTGAAGTACCAGAGCATGTTATGTGAAAACCCACAGATACAACTTGAAGTGAGCCATGCCTTGAACCCAGCTACCTTGATACCCATCAGTGAAGAACTCCCAGAACATGACTGTATCGAAGTCATGGAAACTGTGTTCTCCAGTCGACCCGACTTGACAGATGTGCCCATAGACAATCCTGACCAGATCTATTATGTTGATGGGAGCAGTCTCATCCTTGATGGACGACGCTGTGCCGGATATGCAGTCGTCACTCAACACGAAGTAGTTGAATCATCAGCTCTAGCCTCAGGCACATCAGCCCAGAAAGCCGAATTGATAGCACTTACCAGAGCATTGTTGTTAGGAGAAAAACTTGTGCTGAATGTATATACAGATTCCAAATATGCCTTCACTACCTTGCATGCCCATGGAGCTCTCTATAAAGAAAGAGGACTCATCACATCCGGAGGAAAATCAGTCAAGTATGGTCCCGAGATATTGATGTTACTTGATGCAGTTTGGGCCCCGACACATGTAGCTGTCATGCATTGTAGAGGACATCAAGCAGGAAAAGGAGAAGTTGCCCGAGGGAATAGATTTGCAGATGCCTCAGCATGACAAGCAGCTATGACAGGACAGATTGCCCCACAAGCTATGCCAATGCAAGCAGCATTGTTTCCAGTACCTTTGAATCTATGGACCCCACGATATACCACCAAAGAATTGGATTACTATTGTAACAGAGAAGATGGAATATTGAAAGATGGATGGATTGAGCTGCCACCAGAAGAGGGCAGTCAACCTCCTGGACGAATAGTAATTCCTGAACTGTTAGGACCATCCTTTGTCAAAGCTTTCCACGAAGCCACCCACTATGGGAAGAGTGCTATGGAAAAAGCACTCAGAGCACATTTCTACATCCCTCTGATGACAACCATATCAGCTTCAGTAGCACGTCAATGTCTAACCTGTGCCAAAAATAATGCCAAGCAAGGCCTTATAACGGCACCCCGAGTTCAGTCAGGAGGTGTCACCCCCATGCACAACCTCCAAGTTGATTTTACTGAAATGCCAAGAGCCAATGGATACCATTACCTATTAGTATTAGTTTGTACTTTCTCTGGGTGGGTAGAAGCATTCCCAACCAGAACTGAGAAAGCCCGAGAAGTTACCAAAGTTTTAATGAGAGAAATTGTCCCCAGATTCGGAATTCCAGCAGTAATAGGGTCAGACAATGGACCCTCATTTGTCTCCCAAGTTACTCAGCAGTTAGCGAAAGCTTTGCAGATACACTGGAAACTCCACACTGCATACAGACCCCAGAGTTCAGGGAAAGTTGAGCGAATGAATCGTACCTTGAAAGCCCAAATGTCCAAGCTTTGTCAGGAGACACACTTGAAATGGCCCCAAGTGCTCCCCATAGCCTTACTCAGAATACGCTCAGCTCCTGTAAAGTCAACAGGATTTTCCCCTTTTGAAGTTCTGTATGGTAAACCCCCACCAATAGTGCAGGGAGTCAAAGGAAGTTTAGCCCAGATTGGTTCAGAAGTAACCAGACAAGAACTCCTAGCTCTTAGTTTTGTTCTGCAGACTCTCCATACGTGGATCCAAGACCAGTTGCCTATCAACTTGACGGAACCCTTGCATCCCTATCAGCCTGGTACTTCGGTGTGGATCAAAGATTGGAAGAAGACACCGTTGGAACCCCACTGGAAGGGACCGTACACCGTCATCCTGTCTACCCCAACTGCAGTAAAGGTAGCCGAGATCGACGCCTGGATCCACCACAGCAGAGTCAAGCCCGCCGCCGATCCTGAACCAGAGCAGTGGACAGCAGAACAGCATCTTGATGCACCCTTGCGAGTTACTCTGAGACGGCAACCAGCAGCTTAGACACTTCATCACAAGTGCTTTGCAGTAGCCAAGTCTTTCGAAGAGGATTGCTGTTTTCCATGCAGCAACAGTTTTGTTTCAACGAACCCAATTTGTGTGTGATTTGACACACTACTTTGAGACTACATTGACTAAGCCAGACTTCACAAGCCAACTGAAATTGCTAAAAAGTTGGTTAATGTGTACTGGACATCTTGAGGATCTTCAATCAACACTCAGCACCCGTTAGATTGCTTCATTAGCAAACGGGACGAAGAATAAAAGACCGTCGTGATCAAGATCAGCAAGCTGAGGATTCAGAAGAACTCCAATCAACATCAACATGTATCTTTGCTTTTGCTTTGCCTTGGTTGCCTTCTTTGGAGGTTTTGAACTGACTTATGCTTTACCTCCATGCACTGCTTGCATTACTTCTACTAGAACTGGACTGAAAGTAACTCAGACTTTGCTTTATCATTCTTACTATACCTGCAAGGGAACAGTAACTCGGTGTATCTATAACACCACTGAACTAAATGTTTGCACTCATGGCAAAATCAAAGCATGCTATAATCCGCATCAGAATCCATCCTATTACACGTTGGAAATAAGATGGAAGGATGCAGATGGACCTATATTAGCTGCTACAGCACCACTTAAGGACATTACTAAACCTGCTGTTTTGAATTTTGATGCATGTAATGCCATTAATAGAGATAGTCATTCCACCTGTGGTACATGGGAAAAAGCGTATTGAAATGACCATAAGTATATGTGTCCAGAAGGTGCCACAAATTGGTGGAAGTGTACAGGTAAAACGGGATCAGTCTATAGTACTGCAACAGCGGCAGACTACTATTGCCCGTATTGGGGATGTGTTTTTTATGCTACCTGGAACACTAGTATAACTGATGAGAAAATAGATAAACGGATGGCTACTCTAACCAAGCCAACCACAAATGATAAATGTCAGAAAGATGCTTGCAACCCCTTACACTTACGTATACACAATCCCCATGCATGGAAACAAGGATACAAGTTTGGTTTACGTATTTCTGGAGGAGCAATAGATCCAGGGACCATTGTGTATATCAGATTGAATACCCAAGCCCACAAGTCATCTAAATATCATATTCATAATACCTTTTATGAAGCTATGCATGTAAATAAGTTTGAGATCCCTCATCCTTCACAGAATTTATTTCTAGAATTAGCCAGAGCAGTAGTAACTAGTCTTAAGATCTCAGATTGCTATTTTTGTGGCGGAACCCAAATGGGAGACCAATGGCCATGGGAAGCCCAAGAATTGAATTATTCTATGATTTACAATCAGACTGAATTACACAAGGCTACCAGTGAATGGGTGTTAGCGCACTCAATCGTTGGACGTCTTTGCTATGCCAGAACTGGACCCCAGTTCACCCAAAAGGTAGGACAGCTGGTCTGTCTTAGCCAGAAGTACTATAATGCCATGACCAAAAAGACAGTATGGTGGTCAGGAATCAGACATCCTGAACCTCCTAACCCATTAGCCAGATTTCCTGAACTTGCTGGTCTATGGACTAACCTTGCCAAAGTCCAAGCCTGGCAAGCCCCACCTGGCCTATATTGGATCTGTGGAAACCGAGCATATGCACAACTTCCGCCACACTGGGGAGGAGCATGTGTCTTAGGAACCATCAGACCTTCCTTCTTTCTTTTAAACACTGAACATGGAGAACAATTAGGATACCCTGTATACACTACCCACCGACACAAGAGAGCATTGAGACAGAAAAGAGAAGCCTTACAGATAGGCAAGTGGGAGAAGTGGCAAGGTGATGATTGGCCACCAGAAAGAATCATTGAGTATTATGGGCCTGCCACTTGGAATGATGATGGTATGTATGGTTATCGTACTCCAATCTATATGATTAATCGTATTATTCGCTTACAAGCAGTAGTTGAAATAATAACCAATGAAACTAGTCATGCTCTCACGCTCTTAGCTAGACAAAGTACTCAGATGCGCACTGCTATATACCAGAACCGCTTAGCACTTGATTATTTGTTAGCAGCTGAAGGAGGAGTATGTGGTAAACTGAATTTAACTAATTGCTGTTTGAAAATAGATGATAAGGGTCAAGTAGTTGAAGAAATTGCTAAAGATATGCAAAGACATGCTTATGTGCCAGTACAGACTTGGCACTCATTGAAATTTCCTAACTGGTTTGCTAACCTCTTTTCATGGGTGGGAGGATTTAAGACTTTCATTGTTTTAGTACTAATCCTTGTTGCTGTTATCTTCTTATTACCATGTTTAATCCCATGTTGTATGCGTTCCATTCATAACACTATTGATAGTACAGTAGAGCGGAAGACCGCCACTAAAATAATGGCTTTATACAAAGCTAGTCCTAGTCGAAATCCTTCAATCATGATGTGATTCTTCTAAAGGTGATTTAACTCTCACACCTTATTGAGTAATAGGGTGAGATTAATCAAAGGGGGGAATGTGGCAGGTGCAGGCCTGTGACCCACGGTGTCTGAACATAAGCAGGCCAGCATGGATAGCTTGACCTGTAAATGAGGCCTGTGGAGAGGCATATAGGATTGCACATCCCCCAATATGCTGCTATTGTAAGATAGAACTCAGTAGAAGTATTGAATTAGCTTAGGTAGGCAGAACTGCAGAGCTGAAAGATGGAAAAATACAGAAAGACATGTTTAAAAGTTACTGATAAGAAAAAATACATCTGCAAAGAAATAATTGGGAGTGCTGACAGATGAGTTGCAGAGCCCTGCTCCTCTGCATGCACAAATTGGCTATATGGCCTTGAGAGTGTGAAAGTAACAAGTTGATGAACTGATCATTGTAATTGGGACTAGAAGGGGGGCATGCAGGTGTCATGCCCACAGAAGGGACATAATTGGATAAACTTATCAGTACCGGGACCAATGGAAGAGGTACGGGAGGTACGGGAGGTTACCGGGACCAATGAAATGTTTTTCTATACCTAGAATGGAACAGAAGTCTATAAAAGTTGTTGTAATGCTAGAAAACTTTGCTCAGCCATTTTGAAATTGACTGGTTCGAGACTTGTGCACAAATAAATGATTTGGACCTTCTGAACAGACTCCTGGTATCATTGGTTTGTCTGCGCTTTGCTGCTACAACTGTAGATTTTCAATTGACCTTTGAGGCATATGTATCTGCAGTGACTTTGAGGATTCATGCTGTACAATACTACCTTGATTCTTCTGCTCAGCACACCCTAATTCATGCCCTAATAATCTCCTGGGTGGATTAGTGTAATATTGTCTACTATAGGACCCGAGTCTCTGATCTTAAGAGGTTGCAGACAATACAACATACAACAATTGAGCTACTGTACAATGTTCACATTTGACCTCATTGTTATACCAAAAACATAGGTGCCCAGTATTACATAGAATACAATCTAAAGTCCTATCATTGACACATAAAACTTACTATACAGGGCTCCCGATCTACTTATCCAGCTTGCTGCTGCACTATACTCCTGCTCATTTGCTGCATTCACAACAGAAGAAGTTGCTTGTTCTTCCACCAGTCTCTGAGGTGTGGCTGGAGGCAACTTGCCATTCAGCATTTTGTTTTTGTAGCTCCCTTGTTAAGGAATTTACTGCCATCCTTAAATTAGTTGGCGTCGCCATACAAAAATTTAGAAATGGGTTGAAGACACACCTTTTTACCCTGGTCTTTAATATCTTTCCCTCTTAGGACTGTCCATCCAATGGTGGTTTGGTGCGTGAATCTGAGCAGGTACATTTATGCTTGTCATCTGGGTTTCTGTCTTTCCTCCTAAGAACATAAGAAATGACATACTGGGTCATACCAAGGTCCATCAAGCCGAGTGTGCTGTTTCCATAGTAACATAGTAACATAGAATATAGTGGCAGATAAAGACCACTGTGTTCCATGTAGTCTGCCCAACAGTGGCTCATGCAGTCAAAAGTACTGGTCAGGTTCCCAAAAAGGTACATAGGTTCCACAATGCTTGTCGTAAGGTAAGTAGTGGATTTCCCAGGTCCTCTTTAATAATGGTTTATGGACCTTTCCTCCAGGAACTTGTCCAAACCTTTTTAAAACCCAGCTACACTTACAGCTTTTGTTACATCCTCCAGGAACAAATTCCAAAGTTTGATTATGCGTTGTGTGAAAAAATATTTTCTCTTATTACTTTTAAATGGGTTACATTGTAGCTTCATTGTGTCTTTCTACATTTTGATGAAGTAAACAACCGATCTAGTTTACCCATTCCACTCCATTCATTAATTTATAGACCTCTATCATATCTCCCCTAGTTGCCTGCTCTTCACCCTCAGCTATCTCGTTTCCAAGTTGAAGAGCCCTAACCTTTTAAACCTTTCCACATATGGATATCCTTCCATCCCCTTTACCATTTTGGTGGCTCTTCTCTGTATATTTTCTAATTCTGCTATATCTTTTTTAAGATATGGTGATCAGAATTGCACACAATATTCAAGGTGCGGTCGCACCATGGAATGATACAGAGGCATTATAATATCCTTGGTTTTATTCTCCATTCCTTTCCTTATGATTCTTAGCATTCTATTTGCTTTCTTGGCTGACGCTGCACAGTGGGCAGAGAGTTTCAATATATTATCCATGATGATGCCTAAATCCTCCTCTTTGATTTCTCTACTCAAGATGAATGGAGTTCTTTTCTTTCTTCTTTTATTTGAGTTGTAAACCATCTTGCTGGAAATACAAAAGACAGAATATCAAATAACAATAAACATAAACATAGCTATCTGAACATTTATCTAAACCTTGACTAGAGTTTCTTCTGGATAATAGATTTGAGGCTGGGATCTATGATGTTTGTGGTTTTGGGTGAATTTTATTTTATAATTTTTAGCTTGTATCTTTTATATTGATTTTATTCTTTGGTTGTTATTTTAACTTTTGTTTATTTTAAAACTGTAATCTGCCTTGTTCCAAAGATAGTTAAGTGTGGAAGATAAATTCTGTAAATTTAATTCAATTCAATATTTTTGGGCAACGGCTTCTCAAATTTTGGTGGCTATGTGAAAGGTTACAAAACTTGATAATCAGTAATAGAAAGGGCTTGGATGTAGGATTATGTATTGGTCTTTAAGAATCAAAGAGGAAGACAATCCCTGAAACAGTTTATCAGCAGAAGTGCTTGAATCTAACACTGTACCAAATTTTGATCATGTGAGGGACAGAAATGGAAGGCAGTAGTAGAAATAGGGTTGAGAGATTTGTGTAAATGACTTGGTGTCAAAGGGAAATTCATGATATTGATTTAAATGTGATAGTGGAGGAGAAATAGACTGGGTTCATCTTCCTCAGGACCCCAGCTCAGATCTCAAAGCAATGGGATTAAACAGCAGCACTGTGGCGGGAAGGACTGAACCATTTGCAGATCCCAGCAGACACTGCCTTAGGTAAGAGGTGGATAAACTCCTGCCTGTGGAATCTGAGTTGGAAATATATAAAGTGATAGGCAACTGCATACATCAGAAGCATAGTGAGATGTTCTGTTGCACTGCTTTTGGCTAGAGTCTCTACAATGATATGCAGGGCAGATGCAAGCTTTCAGGAACTCTGCACCTACCCCAGGGAAAAAGGAATTAGGTAAGTCTGAGAAATTCTTCCCCTCACTTTGGTTTGGTTCTGAAGCAGCATGTTCTTGGATGGACAAGATGAGAGACATAAGGACAGGACTGTGTTGCACTGGAAGGAGGATTGGAGACTGTATGCTTTCCCCACATGGGCTGCATCCCCCTTTATGAAGAAAGGCTACAGAGGTTAGGGCTCTTCTGCTTGAAGAAAAGGTGACCGAGCAGGGATATGATACAAGTTTATAAAATCATGAATGGAGTGGAATTAAGCTGTGTGTGTGCGTAGGGGGTGGGGGAGAAGGAAGAAAGGACACCTTAGTTTCAGGTTTCAGCAACAAGGCGCGGAGGAGAGAAGAAGAGTCATTACTCTGCCCCCCTATCTATCCCATCATAGCAACAATATCACTTCCAAGCAAACAAATCGACAGACAAATAGAAACAGCGATGCATCTCCACTATACTGTGCAAAATATAAACAAAATGGATGTAAATTCTAAAAACTGACATGTTCATATCACTAAACTGAAAATAATTTTATTTCCCCCTCCACTGTCCCAATTGCTGGAATCAGGGACAGGAAGCTGCCAAACAAGTGGGAACCAGGGACAGAGCTCTAAAATCAGGGACAATCCCCCAAAATTGGGGACAACTGTAACCATAGGTGGGATATTTAGTAGGCACTTCTTTTTATCTTAACACCTTAGACGTTTTGTGGCAGACACACTCGATGTGTTTTGAATCAACATGAGGCCAGTGCGTGATTTTCAACACAGATGTAAATGCTGCTGCTGCTGGGTTTGTTTAACCTGTCAAACAACACCAAAACAAAAAGACTTTGCATGAAGCTAATGACCAGCAGATTCAAAACAAAATGTAGAAACTATTTTTTCACACAGTACATAATTAAGCTGTGTAATCTGGTGCTAGAGGACATGGTCAAGGTGACTAACATAGAATTCAAAAGAGGTCCGGACAAATTCCTGAGGGAAAAGCCATAAAAAATTGTTAGTCAAGTACACATGGGAGAGCCATTGGCTCTCCCTGCAAATTAACTATGAGAAGTAGTTCTACTTTTTGTTTTTTTTCTAGGTACTTGTGACTCAGACTGGCCAGTGTCAGAGATGGGATGCTGGGCTCGATGGACCTTGGTCTAACTTGTTGTTGCTTGTCTTGTGCTCTTGCATGCACCAGAAGAGGCGGCAGCTCCTATATTTTTCGTACTGGCACAGGTTAGAGGCTCTTCTGTTTTGCCTCATGCTGGCCGCATCAGGCAGAGTAATGCCTGACCCTGCCCTGGATTCATCCGGAGAGGGCAGACACCCTGTGCAGCACTGAAGATTAAAACCATCATAGCTGTGAATGCTTTGATCTTCAGAAATATGTGTGGAAGAGACCTGTGACTATCTATGAGGCACTTTTAACCTGACACCTTGGACTTTCTGTGGCAGACACTTTCAATGTGATCTTTCTTCCTACAAGAGGCATTCAGTATCTTGAATCAGCATGAGTCCAGTGCATGATTTTCATCACAGATGTACCTGGTGATGCAGGGTTTGTTTTCTCTCACACATTCACAGTTGATAGGCAATCAGTTGCTATGGCCTTTTCTCAAATAACTAAGGAGGTGAGGAGGTGATGCAGCAGAGGCGATGTTCAGTAATGAAAACGTGACACATTTGTTGAGCCATCGCTTCCTCAGTGAAACTGAAATCTCTGGATAATTTCAATTGACTTGGGTGGCAAATTGCTATTTCAGCACTGTCACTGCTCTTTCGTAAGCTTTAGCTGTAAGTGACACTAGAAGTACTAGTGGATGTATTTTCACATGTGGACGGTAATTTTGTAAGAGGGTGCCGAGCTTTGGAAGTGGAGAACGTGCCCATTTTTAGTCAATTTTATAAAGACACAGAGATACCTGTGTGCAGGGTTGGTGCTTCCATTAGGTGACTAGGCAGACACCTAGAATGCCAACATTCTGGGAGGTGGCAATGGGCAGCAACAGGCCTGTGGCCAACACCAGGGCAGGTGCTTAAGAACACATCAATTTCCTCTGCAGCAAGTGGAGTCAAGGACAGTTGTGCCGCACTAACAAACATCCCAACAGTTGTCATGAGAGAGAGTGTTAAGAGCATGTCAGTTTCCTCTGCAGTGTGGGGTCAATCTCTCAAATCATCTCACAAGATTGTGCTGCAGAGGAATCTGAAATGCTCTTAGGTGCTCTTTCTCATAATGCTGGCTGCAGGGAAGGACGTTGCACTTCAACTGCTGGGACGTTTGTTAGCGTGGTGCAACTGTCCCCAACTCTCTGTGCTCTTCTTAAGCGCTTTTCCTGCTGCTGGGCACAGAAGGTTTGCGGCAGGGGTGCCAGAAGGACGTTTTGATGATGTTGCCTAATATCCTTGCACTGGCCCTGTCTATGTGTCAATAAAATGCTAGCAGAAATCCTACAGGAATGGCACCTACATTGTGGGTGCAGAAATCTATGCCTGCTGGAGAGGAAGCATACATTTTAGTGTGCAAAGTACAAGCATATGCACATGTTTTATAAAATACATGCGTAAATTGCAAGTCCACCTGTGCGTCACCCTAACTACTCCCCTGGACACTCCTAAGTGTACTGTGAGTGTAAGAGGGTCTTTTACTAACAGGTACTACCTGACAGTGCGTGTTCTGGTGCACACTAAAGATGCACTGGGACGCGCATTACCAGGTAAAGCAGGGCCTGACAGCCCAGGACGATTCCCGTGCTAACTGTGCAACCCACGTTAGAGGCGCGAGCGGGTGGGGTAAGGGCAGAAAATGGATGGTGTGAGTGCTGTGTTCACACTGTGCCCTAACTGCATTAGTGTAGATTCACCTAATGCCACTTCAATAGGTGGTGTTGAGTGTGCCTGCGCTAATCGACAAACCCACACACGATAAGGGCAATATCTTGGACATGGTGTTCGCACCTCACGCAGCCCTCGAGGAAAACCATAACACGATGTTGTCTATCATTGACGTCCCCTGGTCCGACCATAAACTTATCACTTTTCAAATACCCACCAGGAACAGCCAGCGGCACAGTACCCAAAAATGCTACAACACAGCTCGAACCTCAACAAGAAACTTCCGCGCATTTGACAGAGAGTTAATACTATCGCAAACCCAATCCCTCTTCACCATAACCTCATCGGACCCGGAAGAACTAGTCACCGCATGGAACCTCAACCTCAAGGCTATCTCACAACGTCCACAAAGCAATAACACATCCAAGAGAATAAGAAATGCGGCCCCTTGGTTCTCCCAAGAATTGAAATCTTCTCTAACACAACTACGTAGACTAGAGAAAAAATGGCGCCGATCACTCTCCACACAAGATTTGACAGCCTACCAACTCCACCTAACAAGGCACAGGGAAGCGATCTCAATAAAAATGAAACAGCACCACACTGACACTTTGAAAAGATCTCTGAACAAACCACGGGATCTTTTCAACTTGGTGCAAGCCCTTTCTAAAGAACCAACTCCTGAACAACACGTGGATATCCATCCACAAAAATTCGCTGACTATCTCCAGTCAAAGATCATACAGACCGACAAAATATCAACAGCCTCACTCCAAGACCATACCGGCATAACCCCTTTAAATAAGTTTTCCGCACCATCTAGAAAAAGCATTGAAGATACAATAGCTTCCCTCAATACCTCCACTGCACAAACAGACCCTTGTCCGGCTTTTTGGATCAAGGAGCTACGCAAGGAATTTAGTCCATTCATCGCAAAACTGACAAAACATTCCTTTACTACTGGTTCCTTCCCTACAACACTCAAACAAACTTCTATCAGGCCGTTACTGAAGAACACTAAACTTGATCCACAACAAGCCGAATCGTACAGACCAATAGCTAGTATTCCTATACTAGCAAAGATATTGGAGAAAGAGGTCCAAAGGCAAATCCAGGATCATATAGACTCCACAGTGCCCTTGGATCATTGCCAACACGGGTTTAGAGAGTACCATGGAGTAGAGACACTTCTCACCTTCTTATTCAATAACATCTTCACAGGCATTGACAACATCCGACAAGGCTTTGTGCTCATCTTTTTAGACATCGCTGCAGCCTTTGACTCGGTTCATCATGAGATTCTCCTCGGACGATTGAAAGAAAAGGGAATTTGTAATACCGCACTCAATTGGTGCAGTTCCTATCTAAATGGCCGATGTCAATATGTTAAATCTGGAGCAGAAGAATCGAAACAATTCCATCAAACACAAGGTGTGCCACAAGGATCCTCATTGTCATCTTTACTATTCAACATTTACATGCAGCCCATCTGCAACATCATTAGATCATTTAACGTGAGCTGTCTGATATATGCAGACGACATCCTACTATATATGCCTTTTTCAACCATGCAAATGGACCTTACACCTCTTATAGAATGCTTCAATACCATATCGGATTGGCTACAAGCACAAAACCTCCGCATCCAGCACAAGAAAACGGAGGTATTATTCATCGCTAGAGACCCAGACTTCACCCCACCGACACATATAAAGGTAAAGGAAGCGGAATTACAAACCAAAGAAACAATAAAATACCTGGGGATCACTTTAGACCAACATCTGGACATGAAATGTCATATAAGCAACATTGTCAAAGCGGTCTATTTTAAAATCCGTTCACTCAGACATCTGCGCTCCCTACTGGAGCCAGATGATTTCCGGACCATATACCAAGCACTGATCCTGCCGCACTTTGACTTTGCCAATTCCATCCTACAAGGTCTCCCGCAATCCACACTAAACCCGCTACAACTGGCCATGAATGCTGCAGCAAGGATTCTTCATGGAGCCTCCAGAAGAGACCACGTGACTCCGATATTAAAACAGCTTCATTGGTTACCTATACACGGAAGGATTATTTTCAAAACATTAATCCTCTCATTCAAGGCAATCAAGCACCTTTCCTCCACAGCACTTACGGATCTCATCCATACAGTGCCCACCAACAGAGCTAGGAGGTCAACAGCCCTAAATTTATTAGCAACCCCGAAGACCTTGACAAAATGCAATAATACAACAGCAAATAGGGCCTTCAGCCTTTACGTCCCCAAATGTTGGAATGCACTCCCACCAGACATTCGAGCTATAGCAGACCTGACCCAATTCAGGAAGGCAATCAAATATCACCTCTTCCTCCAATACTACCCAACCAGCGATGAATTTAGTTAGCACCACCTAAGAATCACCGCCCTTTTGCAGCACATACTCACAAGGTATCAAGTATTCAAAACGGATTCATCATTTATTGAGCAATTCAACAATGTTATAGGAATGTTATAGGAATTTTTTACCTCATGTATATAGCATATTTCATGTAAATAGTTCATGTATATAGTTCAGCCCCTGTTATCCAAGTTTATATTCCTGTTCGATGTAAAACCAAACAGAATGTGTGTATTGGTCACTTTGTTATACTGTAAACCGCGCTGATGCCGAATAGTGCGGTATATAAGCAACTGTAATAAATAAAATAAATAAATAAATGTGCAGTGAGATGGGGCTCTGTTAGCTGCCAGGGAAATGCTTTTCACACCCCTGATAGTTAACATAAGGGTGCTGCACATAACATGACATGGTTTTGGTGCTATTCACGTATTAGGTGTGACACCTTGCAGCCTGATTCCGTCCCGGACGTAGAAGCCCTCTGTTTGTCCAGTTTGAACCAGACATACAGAGGGCATCACGATTCTGATCCCGCGGGGCATGTCTAGCTCCACGGGATCAGAATTGCAATCAGGCCTGTACGTGCAGGCCGGGACTGCGATTCAGCCCAGCCTGCACATACAGGCACTGCCCGACTAACTCAATCAGGGTTTTTAAATGGAGCTGTGGTGCCATGGTGTCAGATTGCCATGGCACCATGGCTCCATTTAAAAGCCACGATTCCGGCTGCCAGCTCCTGCAGCTAATTCCCTACAGCCCGAATCCTGATCCAGCCACCTATGGCCAGGATTGAGCTGTGGGGAATGTCCTCGGTGCCCCCTACCCCATCCGCGCCCCAGGCTGCAGATCCATTACGTCCAGGGGTGGAATAACTTCCCCGTACAAGTTGTCATCCCTGTACATACTGGGCCGACATTAGAATTGGCCCTGTACATCCAGGACTAGTGACCACCTACCGCCCGCCCTAACTTTGCCCCCAATCCGCCCCTTCCCCACCCCCATCTAACTTCCCTGTACAACCAGCAGGGAAATTAGACGCTAGTGGGGAGGGCCAAAAGTAGTGGGGATGGATGTCCCTTTGGGACGTCCACATCCACTATTTGTGGGACAGAATAACCTCATTAGCGTCTGTTAGTAAAAGGCTCCCTTAATTTTACGAGAGACCATTTTATGTGTGTAAATCAGTGTTTTACACATGGAAAAGGTTTAATTAGCTCCATGTAGTTCATTACACAACTCTCGGTAGAGCAGCTTTCTTTTGTATTTCACCTGTGATCTCATTTGCTTGGTTGTAGATTGGAATGAGCTCCGTGGACTTCCATGATGTGCTGCCACGGTGAGAAATCCAAAGCTTTCAACTCATTTGCGAAAACAAAAAGACTGTCCTACTGCGCTATCCGATGTTATTGTTTTCCCAGAGCTGCCTTCCTGAGGTTATTTGTAGGATAGGTTTTCATTGTAATTCTTGCTCCTGCTGCTTATATAGTCAACTAGAGCACATGCCACTGTCACTTAGCAGCCAGTATATGCCAAGCTTAATACCCAACATGCACTTTTTTGTGCTGAGTGAATTTTTTTTTTCGCAAACACCCAAATATTTCCCATTGTTTTGGTCTCTGGCAGCTAAAAGGAGGTTGAGGGTGAATCAAACTTGCAAGTTGATGATATCTATGATTTTTAAAAATCTGTTTTTCAGGCTGATAAAATAATACAACATAAGAACTACCATACTGGATTAGGACAAAGGTCCCTCAAGGCCAGACATCCTTTCCAGCAGTGGCCAGTCCAGGTCACAGGTACCTGCCATATCCCAAAGGTGAATCCTATCGAAAAAACCTTCACTATGGAATCTGCATTCAATTCTTAATTATTTCTTTTTCTTTTTTAGCAAGTGTTCTAAAAACTATCACATCATAAACAGAGCAACTCACCAAAACTAATGGGAGGAAAGAGCCATTTGTGCATGTTGAAAAGGTTGTGAGATACCCGCCGGGACTGTACATGTAAGTTGTTCTGTGATTCAGTGATTGTTTATAAAGATGAACTAGTTTTGTGAGTTTTGCCTGTGTTTGTTGCCAAACTCAACTATATATTCCCGATGTGGTTGACAAAACGCTAGCATCGGATTTGAAAAATATCAGGACTGAATAAGATAAGTGCACTAACGTTTTTAAAGATGAACCAAATGCAACATTTTGAAAAGTATTTGAATTATCTGGGAGTTGTTTTTATGCTAATGATTGCTTTGTGCAAACGTGCTAAATGTGGAGGGTTGGTGCTATTGATCCCGGAGCTTTTTCCCCTATTAGTTTTGGTGAGCTGCTCTATTTATGATATGATAGTTTTTAGAACACCCGATAAAAAAGAAAAAAAAAAGAATTGATTGCAGATTCTATGGTGAAGTTTTTATCAGTGGGATTTATTGTTTTTTTTCATACCCTGATCTATGTCATGTCACAAAAGTAGCCGGATTCCATGCTACTTATCCCCAAAGATGAGCAGCGCTTTCCTCTTCGTCTACTTTAATATCAGTTTATAGCTTTCTAGTATGACCATATGCTGTATGCTATGTCATTCCCTTCTCTTGGTTTATGCATGTCGTATAATTGGCATCAGTGATTTGAGAATGTTTCCAAAAACCCAATGTCTTTCCAGCAAACTGCAGTGGATCAGTAACTCTGAAAGGGTAACGAAACCTCCCATTACAGTGAGCAATTGCTGGATAGCATAGGTTATTGTTATAGACGGATCACTTTCTACTAAACTTTCCCATCTATTCCAATGTCTAATTACATTCACGGGAACACACATTTTCCACAATTTCTTCCTAACCAAGTAAGCTAGAAATGATTTACATGTATGTGTTGTATGTTTCCTTACCCGTGGCCTGCATCTGTTATACTATGTCCATATCTGATATACAAATCAGGGAGAATCTGTCATGATGCAGGTGACAGAGCATTTTCTCAAGGAAAATTTTGCAGAACGAAAAATTTAGTAAGGGTGGTTGAGCAAGCCGCATTGCAGCTAGATTTTGTTTATCCATGGCTCAAACATTTCTATGGCTTTTTAAATCAGTTATCATTGGATTTCAATCAAAATATAAATTATTATTTTTTATAACCAACGGAAAATGACCATGAAGCTGGCTCAGATTTTCCCAAATTTGTGAATCCTGAGGCCAAGCATGATGTTTTCTCATGATCTCACCAATCCCTCCACCAAACCTTTAACATGATGAAGTAGACGTCTGCTCCAGAGCCAACCGTGACCTGGCTCAACCAGCTCGGTCAGTTAAGGTATGTCGTACTGTGAGCCACGATCAAATTAAATTATGGTGAGTCAGGTTCTCCAACGTTTGATGCATTGGATCAGAGGTCTCTGTGGCACAAATGATTCAAATATACTCAAACCAACAATGGAATGTAATCTGATCAAACTTAACCCTTCATAAAATATTGCTAGTATTCTATGAAATACTCATATTAGCTCACAGTGGATATATGAACCTGAAACAGCTTTTGACATTTCTGTCTGGTTCTCACTGATATAAATCTGCTGCCCAGCTGCAGTGCCTCTGGGTTTAAGACTGTCTTTGGATTAATAAAAAACACCCAACCTTCTCAGTAGCTCACACAGCCAAGCAGCATTCCCGACATACTGTATCTCTGAGGTGTTTGCTGTAAAATCAATCTGTTTTGTGCATTTGCATTTCCCCAGAGCACCTTTGTGCTCAGCAGGATGTTGGTCCTCAGAACACATGTACTCCTACTTTCTAACATAAGAACTACTGCTTGGAGTTTTTCTTTCCTATGTGTCTAGAGCTATACTAACTGATTTCACGGCAGTAGAAATCACGGGCAGTAGAAATTACTGAATGCTAATGTAGCAGGGCACCAACTTGCCTCTAATTTTTGTTGTTGTTGTTGGAAGAACAATGTGGAGCCTGCTACTAATATCCTAGTGTGTGTTTAGGGGATTGTAACAGAAGATGGGCATAGGTGTTCATCAGTGATGAAGGGTAGGCACATTTTATGGTTTAGGAGGGACCTATAAAGAGCTCTGTGTGTAGGGAGCTGGAGGCTTTTTGGGTGGGGGCAGTGGCCCTCCAAGAAGTAAAGCCACAGGAGCCCTAAGGAGTTCCAGGCAGCTAAGAAGCAGCAGGGAGTTGCCTGTTATCATGGTTGGCTAAACCTTATACAAAGAGACCAGTTCCCTAGGCTGGGGTGGCCTGACTAGGTTATGAGCATCAAAAAGACGAGGGAGGAGTACTGGTATAGAAGTTCCACCTCTGAGCAGAGAGAGGGAAAGCAGCAGAGGCCAGCCAAGACTCAATGAACCTGAGCCTCCACAAGGTTGAACTTCAGCAGTAAATATGGAGACTGAGATCATATTCCACAGACTTGGCTTAGGAGTGAGGTTCAATACTGTCATGGTATGCACAAAACTAACCCATTTGGAGAAACTGCCCCCTAAAGAATCAATCTGCAGAGAAGTATCTGATACTATTTCTTGGGAGGTTGGTGGAACCCAGAGGGTGCAAATCATTTCACGTAAGAAATCTTGGCTGCGATGTGTCATTTGCTTATAATTTAAATATATTTAAATACTCTTGACGTTAATTGTCATCTAGTTTTTCCATCGCGTGTCCGTCTCTTTTCTGCATTTGGCGGTAGCAGTAAGGGTGCTTAAAAGTGGTCTTATCTGTGCTTAAAGACCATGCTAGGTTTCTGCATCACCCTGTTAGTTTGTACCTTAGGCAATGGAAGGTTAAGTGACTTTCCGAAGGCCATAAGAAGTGTCAGGGATTTGAACCCTGGCCTTTCTGATTCCATGCTGTTGCCCTAACCACTAGGCTGCTTATACCCTGAAAGATGAGATACTGTATTGTCAGCTCAATTTAAGAAAACTCTCTTCAGCCCCTGGAAAGCTAAAAATGGGAAATAGTTGGTTCCTTATCGTCCCTCCAGTTCAGTCCCTCACCTCTGGGTTGTGCACCTCTTCCTGCAGCATGGAGACTGGGCATATCAGAACTGTGACACCACTGTAGATATCCTGCTGGCACCTCCCACTAACTTCCAGGGTGTCTAGTCTCCATGTAGCAGAACGGAGTGAGCCTAGGTGCTGGGCTCACTAGAGGAGCAGATAAGGAGCTTTAGGTAGCTTAGCTAGGGTTTTATTTTTTCTTTTTTCCCTATAACGTTTTTTCTTTTGATCTGTAGCTTTAAAGCTCATTAAAGCTTGTTAAAAAAAAAAGAAGAAGACAGCAAGGGCTGACAGGGGATTGGAAGGGATTTAGAGGAGTCTCTTTTCTCCCTCCCATTTATTTCTGTCCTCTTTGCCTGTGCTCCCCGCTTTGTTGGCATGGAGGGGAGATCTTTAGCAGGCTTTTCATCTCCTTACCGACACAGTTTTCTGTGCTGCAGATTTCCAATCAGAAACTGTCATCAGGCCTTGTTTCTCTGCTGCTGGCTGACAGACTTTCTCAGCTGTGCTGCTCACAGGAAGCCTGTTATTTTTATCAGGGTGCAGAGAGGATCTGAAGGTCTCGGAGGAAGAGGTGAGTGTTTAAATCTTTGCTGTTAGTGTCCTGTGAGCGTTTTTGAGGCCTGCTGCCATGTGTGAAGCATGTTCTATGGGTTAGCAGAGCTCGGGATCTTGGCGGGCCTTTTTCCCGCCTTTTTTCTTCACAGTGCATTTTTCTTTGCTGACAGCTTTCTTTAATTATTCCTTGTAGTTTTCTGGTTACTTGGATTTAATTTTGATTACTTTTAATTTTCAATGTTTTGGAGCTCTTAAAGGGCCAATACAGAAAAGTAAAAAAAGAAAAAATAAATAAATAAATACGGGAGCCATTTCCTTTACTATCCAGTCTCTCGGATCCCGTAGTGCTAATGCCTGCGCGGCCACAATGCCTGGTTTGTGGCACCCGTAGGGGCTCGGTCTTGGATGCGGGGGTGTGTCATGGCTGCGCATCTGAGGTGCTTACTATGGAGCAAAAAATGCAGGATCGGTCTAAAGAAGGCACTGCTCTGATGGCGCAGGGTGCTGCCGCTTCTGCGGAAGGAGAGTCTCTGCGGGAGTCTCCGTCCGCTCTTCCTACTTCAAATTTGGTTTTGCCCAGTAATTCTGCCATTCCCATTCTCCCCAGATTTTGTGCTGCTGCTTTATCAGGTTTACTGTTGCGACAGAAGGGGGCAGTCGCAGATGCCTTGCTTCTTGGAACCAATATAAACTAAGTCCTTAGGTTAGTAAAAATGAAATCCAATAACAAAAACTAAACCCATAAAGTGAAACCCCTATTTAAACTTAATTTTTGTCAGAAGAGACTGGAGGAGACTGGAATTGACATCCAATCACACCAGACAGCCTTTTCTATTTTTCTTTTTTTGTAAACGCTAAAACATTTTTTACTTAGCTCATCATTATATTCCAGTGAAGTTTCCATGTGTCAGACTTTTCTCTCAAATAGCGGTCGGATAGTTCATACACGACGTACGTTTCGGGCCATTAAGCCCTGTTTCAAGTGGTTACTTTCTTCCAAAATACACCGCTATGGAAAGCTTCTTGGAACGGCAAAAGGCCAAGCGGCCAATGAAAGATTTGGTGGTAGTGATGGTAGACCGGTTAAGAGGGCCCGGCCAATGAAAGATCAGCCTCTTGGTTCAGACTGGCCGGATGCAGAAGACCTTGAGCTGGAGCCGGAAGCCGGGATGGAGGATTTAGAGGAAGGTGAGATTCAAGAACCTGAAGATCAAGAAAGGATTATCCAGGTCTTTCGAAGGGAGGAGCTGAAAGTGCTTATTACGGAGTCTCTTCAGGCTCTCAACCTTTCGTCGGTGGTACCAGCGGAGGATGAGGGTTTGGAGGATCCTCTCATTCAGGCAGTACGAAAGTCCCAGGTGGTTTTTCCTGTTCACACCGTGTGGTTAAGCAGATGATTCAGGATGAATGGGACATGCCGGAGGCAGGCTTGCGTGGTGTGAGGTCCATGAATCATCTCTATCCCTTAGCGGATCAAGAAGGGAAGTGTTTCGTTCTCTGCGTATAGATGCGGCAGTTTCAGCGGTCGCGAAGAAGGCTACCATTCCAATTGAAGGCAGTGCGGCTTTGAAGGACATACAGGTTCGGAAGAGGGACTCCTTATTGAAGCAAGCTTTTGAGGTTAATGCTCTGGCTCTACAGGCCTCTATTTGTGGAGCTTGGATGGCGAGAGCATGCCTTCACTGGTCTCAGCGTTTGCAGCAGCTAGTTCACCAAACGCAGGAGCAGCTAGCTGATGTGACAAGACTAGAGTCAGGTTCCGCATATTTGGCCAATGTCCACTATGATCTTATTAGAGGTTTGGCGAATAGCATGGCTTCCTTGGTTGCCGCACACCGCTATCTTTGGCTCAGGGGCTGGGCAGCGGACAGTTCCTCCAAGTCGCGTCTTAGCAAGCTTCCTTTTAAGGACAAGCTGATGTTTGGAGAAGATCTTGATAAGCTGGTCAAGGATTTGGGGGATTCTAAAGGAGGTCGCTTGCCGGAGGATAAACCAAAGCAGGGCCATGCCCCGTTACCTGTCTGTGGGCAACCTCGGGATTTCAGGCATTTTTGTACCTCCCGTTTGGGAGGTTTTCAAAGAGGACGGTTTTCCTCTCGAGGTCAAAGTTTTAGAGGATTCCGGGGAGCGGGCAGAGGATTTGCTAGTCCCTCTTCCTCAACACAAGGTATAAACCAAAACCCCATGGGCCAATAAGTTCACCAAGCCCACATACAAATAAGAACACCTATAAGTGAACTCCAAAATAGGTCAAGTCCCTCATAAATATATTTTGTTGGATCTATAATCCCCACACCGAAGCTACCATCAGTGAAAACTACAGTAAAGGGGAGAAGAGTCCTTTTTAATCAAAAAGCAGTAAGAACTCATAACTGCCAGAAATTCATCTGGTCAGAGCACCTTTTACTTAACTGCAATTTATTATTTATTTATTTATTATTTATTTAACATCTTTTATATACCGCACTATTCATAATCAGCGCGGTTTACATAGAACAAGAAAACATCAGACAAGATACAATTATCTGTTTTTTGTTTACATATAACAGGAACAATAACTTGGGTAACCGGGGTAATTATTTACAACAAATAATAGTCAGTGTAACTATTTACATTTGGAAGACATATTGTATAAAAAAGAACCTTGTTAATATGAGAGAGAGGTGTGAAGTGTTGTTGGGATAGCAGAGGTTACGTGGAAAGAACAGGATTGTTGCTATTTGAGTGTGCCTGTGTTACTATGTTCTCTGGGAAATATTTGATGAAAAGGTGATGTTTCAAGGCCTTCTTGAACTGGAAGAGATCAGCGATGGCCCTAATGTGTGGTGGGAGGGTGTTCCAAAGTTTTGGAGCGCATAAACTGAAGGATCGGTTTACTGTTGTGGAGTTGTATCTTAATGACTCTTTTGGTACCATTAGCATGTTTAATTCCATGGTTCTTCTTAGCCTGTTGGTGGGGATTGGTTGGATCATCTCTGATAATGATGAGGGAGCGAGTCCTTTGTGAGCTTTAAAGGCCAGGAGCAGAGTCTTGAAGGTGATTCTCGCTTGGATAGGGAGCCAATGTAGTTGTTTCAGGAGAGGTGTTATATGTTCTCTTTTAGGTACCCCGAAAAGCACTCTTGCTGCACTGTTTAAGGCTAGTTGAAGCGGGTTTAGGGTAGATTGAGGGAGCCCTTGTAATATAGAGTTTGCGAAGTCAAAATGGGGAATAATTAGAGCCTGGTAGACCATACGGAAATCATCTGGATCAATCAGTTGGCGGAGGTGTCTGAGGGAGCGAATCTTGAAATACACTGCCCTTACTGTGTTGGCTATGTGGGACTTCATATCCAGATTCTGATCCAGAGTCACTCCAAGGTATCGGATGTGGGATTTTACTTGCAACTTGGCATCTTGAACCTCAAGGAATGTGGGTGGTGTGAACTTAGAGTTCCTTGAGATAAAAAGAACTTCCGTTTTTTTGTGCTGGATTCTGAGATTTTGAGTCAGTAGCCAATTTGAGATGGCGTTAAAACAGTTGGTTATGGGGGTGAGGATCATATTATCTATGCAGAACGGCATATATAGTAACACGTCATCAGCATAGATCATACAGTTGACATTGAAGGACCTGATAATGTTGCATATAGGTTGAAACTTCTTCGTAGTTAGGTAGTATAGGGGTGAAAGAAAGAAATAACGAAATGTAACAAATCAATAAAAAACAGAGCCTTTAGTCTCTATGGCCCTAGCTGCTGGAATGCCCTCCCAGCTCCCATCAGAACCATAACAAACCTAACCCAATTCAGAAAAGCGCTAAAGCACCACCTGTTTCTCCTACACTACTCGCAATACTCCAACCTAACACCACCTATCACACACACAACAAAGACCAATTGAAATGCTGTCAAAGATTGTACATATTGTAAATACAAATTGTAGATAATTTATCTTAAATTGTATATCGTACCCCCTGTTTTCAACACCCTGCTTCGGGTTAGCTTGTCATCATTTTTTTGTTGGATGATGACAAGCTAACCTGAAGCAGGGTGTTGAAAAATGGAAACCCGAAACTCAGGACTGTGTCATGTGGATCACCTGTTCCAGCATTTTTCGCCATAAATTGCAGTTAAATAAAAGGTGCTCTGACGAGATGAATTTCTGGCAGTTATGAGTTCTTACTGCTTTTTGATTAAAAAGGGCTCTTCTCCCCTTTACCGTAGTTTTCACTGATGGTAGCTTCGGTGTGGGGATTATAGGTCTGACAAAAATATTTATGAGGGACTTCACCTATTTTGAAGTTCACTTATATGAGTCCCTCTTCCTCGGCTTTTCGGAAAGCACAATTAAGCGAGGTGGACCCAGGCAGGAATTCAGCCGGTAGGGGGTCCAGATAACATTTGATCAGTGGGTGTTGGAGGTCGTTCGCGAAGCTTATTCTCTCGAGTTTGCCCATCTGGTGGTCGACTCTTTTGTCATGTCATCGTGCAGGGGGCGAGAAAGGACGATTGCGGTACGGGAGACTCTGGCTCATCATTTGCAGCTGGGAGCACTGGTTACGGTTCCACGAGAGCACTACGGTATCGGTCGATACTCAATTTATTTTGTGGTGCCAAAGAAAGATGGGGCCTTCCGCTCAATTCTGGATCTCAAGGGGGTAAACCGCTGTTTGCGGGTACCTCATTTCTGAATGGAGACCTTACGTTCGGTTATAGTGGCGGCTCGTCAAGGGGAGTTCTTGACGTCTCTCGATCTCACCGAAGCATATTTATACATTCCAATCAGGCCAGATCATCAGAGGTTTCTAGGATTTGTGCTACCTTGGGGGCATTTTCAATTTCAGGCGTTGCCCTTCGGTCTGGCGATTGGCTCCGTGCACCTTCACCAAGGTTATGGTGGTGGTGGTGGCTCCTCGAAAGGAGGAAGTATTAGTTCATCCCTATCTCGACTACTAGTTGATTCGGGCAAAGTCCAGGGCCGAGAGTGTATGAGTAATAGACATAGTGGTAGAGCTCCTGCAGAGTCTCGGTTGGGTGGTCAATACGGCCAAGAGCCGATTGGTTCCGACGCAAGTTCTAGAGTATTTGGGAGTTCGCTTCGGCACTCGTGTGGGATTGGTTTTCCTGCCGGATCTCTGAGCCCAGGGCTTGCGGCTTCTGGTGCGTGATTTTTTGAGGACTCCTGCACCATCGGCCTGGCACTATCTCCGGGTGTTAGGGACAATGGTGGCGACTCTGTGCCGTGGGCCAGAGCTCACATGCGTCCCTTACAGAGGTCGCTGCTCCATCGATGGTCTCACCAGAACGACTCTCTATCCAAGCGCCTCCCCTATCCATTGCGGGTCAGGAAGTCTCTTCAATGGTGGCTTCATCCGCAGAATCTCGCAGTGAGCATGCCTCTCGAACAACTGCAGTGGATGCCAGTGTTAACGGATGCCAGTCTCGCAGGCTGGAGAGCTCATTGCGGAGAGCTCTTCGCGCAAGGCTGCTGGCCCGAGCAGGAAGCCAAATGGTCCATCAATCAGCTGGAGTTGTGAGTGGTAGCTTTAGCACTTCGGGCCTTTGAATCCACCTTACGAGGTTGAGCGGTTCAAGTGCTCTCAGACAATGCCGCGACGGTTGCGTACCTCAATCGTCAAGGGGGCACAGGAAGCGCGGCTCTGGAAATGGAGGCGGAAAGTCTCTTCAAATGGGTAGGGCCTCGGCTTCAGGCTCTGATGGTGATGCACATTGCGGGAATGGACAATGTGACAGCGGACTTTCTCAGCTGGGTTCCAGTGGATCCCAGTTATGGGAGCTTCATCCAGAGGTGTTTGCTCAGATTGTCCTCAAGTGGGGATCTCCGGTTATGGATCTCATGGTGATCTTTCGGTCAGCCAAAGCCAGTCGCTTTTATAGCAGATGACAAGAACGAATGTCGGAAGGTCTAGATTCCTTACTCCAACAATGACCCACTCACGGTCTCATCTACATTTTTCCCCCTTGGGCACTCATGGGACGAGTGGTGCAGCACATCAAGAATCATCGGGGAAGAGTGGCTCTAGTAGCTCCAGATTGGCCTCGTCGTCCGTGGTATGCCGATCTGGTGCGTCTGCTCGACGGGGAACCGTGGCGGATGCCGCTAAGGGAGGATCTGCTGCTTCAGGATCCTCTATGAATTCCTCAGGTACATCGGTTCTCGCACACAACTTGGCCATTGAAAGGGCTCAGTTAAGGAAGAAGGGTTATTCCAAGGCGATGATTAACACCTTGCTTCAGGCCAGAAAGAGGTCCACTTCCTTAGCATATGTGCATGTCTGGCGTGTTTTTGCGGACTGGTGTGCTCAACGTCAGTTTCGCCCGGCCTCAGTATCTGTACTGACAGTGTTGAGTTTCTTGCAAGATGGGTTCGATAAGGGATTGGCTGCCAGTTCGTTAAGGGTGTAGTTGGCAGCTATTTCTTGTTATCGAGGAAAGGTGCAAGGAGTTCCTTTGGGGGTCCATGCTGATGTTGTCCGTTTCTTGAGAGCAGTATCCTGTCTACGTCCTTCGTGCAGGGTGTTTTCTCCTCCGTGGGATCTCAACCTGGTTTTAGGAGCCTTGACAAGGGAGCTTTTTGAGCCCTTGCATCAGGCTTCCCTAAAGGATTTGACTTTGAAGACGGTATTTTTGATAGCCATTTGCTCTGCACATCGAATCTCTGAGTTGCAGGCTTTGTCCTGTCGGGAACCGTTTCTGACCTTTTCTAGGGAAAAAGTGGTGTTGCGTCCCGTAACTGTCCTTTCTACCAAAGATAGTTTCACCATTTCATGTGAATCAGTCGGTCTCTTTGCCCGTTTTGGGTGTTTCGGGGGAGACCGCATTGGACCGTAATTTGCATTTGTTAGACATTAAGAGGGTACTTCGGCGATACTTGAAGGTCTCAGAGTCCTTCTGCAAGTCTGACTGTTTGTTTGTTCTCTTTGGTGGGCCATGTAAAGGTGAAGCAGCGGCCAAAGCTTCAATTTCCAGATTGGTTCGTGAAGCAATAGCGTCAGCTTATATCTTGCAAGATCGTCAGGTTCCCTTGGGGCTGGGGGCTCATTCTACTAGAGCGCAAATGGCTTCATGTGCAGAGTATAGCTTAGTTCCGCTGGTTGAGATTTTCAAAGCAGCCACTTGGTCTTCCTTGCATACTTTTAGTAAACATTACCGCCTGGATATTCAAGCGGTGGGAGATGCCTGTTTCGGGTCAACAGTTTTGCGGTCCGGGTGGACAGTTCCCTCCCAATAGTTTACTGCTCTGTTATATTCCAGAGGTGAGGGACTGAACTGGAGGGGCAATTAGGAAAGAGAAATTAGACTTACTTGGTAATTGTTGTTCCTTGAGGAACTCCAGTTCAGTCCCGATTCCCTCCCGGGGGTCTTTTGGTCAGTTTCCGCAAAGCCTGCTTTGTGATGCGCGGTGACTACAATCCAGTAGGAGAAGTTCAGCAAATGTGGTCTGTATTCAGGCAAAATATACCTTGTATTCTTTCTTCTCTCTCCTTTCTGTCCTATATTTGCAAACGGGAGAGGGAGAATTATCCTCTCATTTACGGGATTTTAGTTCAGTGATAGAGTTAAATTGTATTTTCATATTATAGCTACTTATTTGTTGCTCCTTTGAGTCTGCTTTGTCATTAGATCACTTGAAGCTGGTGGGAGGTGCCAGCAGGATATCTACAGTGGTGTCACAGTTCTGACATGCCCAGTCTCCATGCTTCAGGAAGAGGTGCACAACCCAGAGGTGAGGGAGTTCCTCAAGGAACAACAATTAGCAGGTAAGTCTAATTTCTCTATTTTGTTGAACGGCAACTATTGTAACCACAGAAATTCAGGAAAAAAAAAACATTTGTGATGCAAGTATTTGGAGCTCACTGGAGGAAGCATCATTGTGAATACTCTATTGAAGTCCTTCCCTCTATCATTACACACACTTACAAACACACATTCATGCACACACACGCATGTCACCTCTGTGAGCTCTCAGGCACAAATACCTTTACTTCTGGACCAGGCTAATGTAAATCTGGGTTGTAAGACAGTCAGAGCTGTGCAGCTCTCAGTATTTCCTATAGCAGCCATTTTTCTATTTTTAAGATATTTCTGTATTCACGTTAGCTTGAATACATCTCCTTTTACACTATCACATAACATCCTAAAATGTTTAACAATGTTCCCCAGATTTCAAAAACTACCTATATTATTTGTATTATTATAAAAGTTGCTTTAAAGGGCCAGTGCTGCTTCTCTTAGTAAGGGTCACAGTGCTCACTTTCACTCTGTCTAATTCTATCTTCTGCACTGAACCAGGGAACAGTCGCATCAGCTTTCTTATTCTTATGTACAGTATGTATCAATAATGGGGGTTTACAGGTAACACAAGGATAAAGCAGCAGCATTGCCCCAAGACAATTACAGACTGCATGAACAAAGCTGGGAAGAAGAAAACTGAAGACAGACAGAGCCCTGGACAGTGTTTCAGGAGATGGATGGCCACATCCTGGATACACCCATCCAAAAAGCCAAAAAGAGCTGTAAAAAAGGACATGAAGACCAGCATGCAGGGAGTTTGGAAATAACTACTTTTTCCTAGGGTAGAAGGGGAGGACTGTGAGTAAAAAGGAGAGAAGAAGAAAGAGAGAGAGTGCACAGTAAGAGCTTGGCATGCTTGACCTTGGACAGTGACATGCAGTGGGCCAAAGGAGGAGCAACGTACCTGAGAGATTCCCAAAGAACAAGAGCAGCGGATACTGATAAGTAGACCATAAGGGGTATGCTGACCAAAAACAGATTTGCTACATGCTCGTTTAAAATTAATTTTTCCTGATTTTCGGGCATTTTCATGTTCATTTGACCTATTCATTTTTTAAGACATGCACTGTATGTGCGCAAGAACTTAAAATTCTGCACAATCAATTGTATATGTATTGCATACACTTTAACATTTTAGGCACCAAAGCAAACCGAATAATGCTTGTGAATGCACCAGGGCCACCAGTTTCAAAGGGTAAAAGGGAGTAGTTGGAAGACCCATAATAAGGGAGTAGTTGGAAGACCCATAATTCACCAAAATCTTTTCCTTTTCCTTCACAACTGCATATCCTGTTGCATCTTACAGATGCATGGACTCATACTTGCACCCTTCATACTTTACACAGGCTTGCAAATACTTTCGACATTTACACATCTCCCTTCTCCAATGTAAAGCAGCAACACCCAAGGCACTTTGGATCCCAAAAACTGAAGGAAGATCAGAAGACACAGTGTTGTCTTACAGCAGTGTTACATTAGCAATCATAAATAAAAGAGCTTTTACACCAGTTAATATGCATAGGTATTATTCACACCCCTCATTTTGGAAGCCCTATTCCTGCTTTGGACATCCTAAAATGGGCATAGAGATATCCCAAGCATGGAGACGTCTCCAGAGCCATTTTAGATGCTGGGTCTGTAGATTTTCCAAGCATGAGAACATCCAAGTCTACACAGAGGCATGTTTGAGGCATGGCCGAAGTGTTTCCAAGAACTTGGATGCCCCTGCCTGATCTCAAAAACATCCTGCATGTCCAGTGTTGCGTTTAAGGTTATATTTGCTCCAGGCATGAACAAGACCACTCCAGAAAAAAACCCAATTGTAAAGAATGTCACTGAACACAATCCACTCGAGAAAAAGCACACACTCCAACAATATTTGAGGAAAAATATATAAAATAAGACTTCAAACACAGCGTCAAAGCTCCACAACAGCCAGATATACATTTCTTACACTTGTAGCAAAAAATTACAGTGTAGTGTAAAAACTAAAAAACTGCAGATGACAACCCAATTGGGGTATAACACCAGGCTAAAACACCGACGCAAATCCTGGTGCCATCAATGTTTCACTCCCATCTGAATTTCTTCAGGGCATAGCTAAAACCCCCTTCAAGGGGATAGAACCGCTTGCCGGGAATTCAACTAACAAACAAAAAACCCAAAAGAAATATTAGCAAAACTGCAAAAATAATCCCCTCAGTCACTCCACATCACAAACTAAAGAAATGACATGAGAAAGCCATACTTAAAGAGACTCCCCCCCCCCCTAAAAAAACAATCCAACAAACCGGCATACCATATTCACATAAACCAATTACTTACTGCATCTGGAGCAGAGAAATAAGCAATTCCTATCCAGTGGTCAAAAGCTCAACAGCTCACATATCAACTACTTGGCTTTTAAACCTAGCGTCTTGGTTTTCTTTGTTACAGCTTTCAAAGCGAATGGTGCGTTCTGAATTGCATCGATCATCGTTCATTGAATATTTTCGTCACCAACAGATATCTCAGGGACTGCAGGTTAACAAAGAACCACACCTATTTGTTGAAGATTCTACTTTTTGGAAAAATGGAATAAAATATTAAATAAATGTGCATTTGATCTCATGATCCTTATAGTATATTTATTTATTTATTTAACTAGGCTTATATACCGTTTTTCTACCAGTCAAAGCAGTGTACATTCAAGTACTGTAAATATATTTTCCCCTTGTCCCCAAAGGGCTCACAATCTATGTTTTTGTACGACTAAGATACAGATTGAAAAAAAATCAAGAAGAAATAAAATTTGGGAATCTTTGAAAATTATTGAGTCTTCCCTTACATAGAAACATAGAAACATGATGGCAGAAAAGACCACATGGCCTATCAAGTCTGCCCTTCCATATCAACTGAAATAGTGTCCTTTATACCTTTTGAGATTCTCTGTGTTTGTCTCATGCTTTTTTGAATTCAGATACTATCCTCGTTTCTACCACATCCATTAGCAGGCTATTCCACACATCTATCACTTTTTTCGTAAAGAAATATTTCTGCATATTCCTCCTGAGTCGATCCCTTTTCACTCTCATCCTATGTCTCCTCATAGCAGAGCTTGACTTCAATTGAAAGAGACTCTCCTGTGCATTTATGCCATGGTAGCATATCTCCCCTATCCCACCTTTCCTCTAAAGTATACATATTAAGATCTTTAAGTCTGTCCTCATATGCTTCATATCGAAGACCACTAACCATTTTAGTAGCCACCCTCTGCACCGACTCCAATCTATTTCTATTCTTTGAAGATGCATTCTCCAGAATTGCACACAATGCTCCAAATGAGGTCACACCAGAGACATACACTATCACCTCCTTTTTTCTGCTGGCCATTCCTCTCCCTATACACCCAAGTATCCTTTTGGCTTTCGTCATTGCCTTTTCCATCTGTTTAGCTACTTCAAGATTGTCAGACACAATTATGCCCAGGTTCCACTCTTGTTTTGTGGACAGAAGTACCTCACCCCCTACACTGTACCACTCCTTTGGGTTTTTGCAGCCCAAATGCATGACCCTGCATTTTTTAGCATTAAGTTTCAGCTGCCAAATTCTAGATAATTCTTCAAGCTTAGCTAGATCCCTCCTCATATTATCTACACCTTCCTGGGTGTCTACTCTGTTGCAGATTTTGGTATCATCCGCAAAGAGGCTAACCTTACCCGACAGCTCTTCCACTATATTACTAACAGAGATATTAAAAAGAATCGGACCAAAGACATATCCCTGGGGCACACCACTGGTAACATCCTTCTCCTCAGAGTGAGCTCCATTTACCTGTACCCTTTGTCGCCTCCCCCTCAACCAATTTCTAACCCAAGCAGTAACTTTACGGTCCATCTCTAGGGTGCTCAGTTTCTTTATACGTCGCCTGCGAGGAACAGTGTCAAAGGCTTTACTGATATCTAAATACACCTCTTCTAAGACTCTCCCTTGGTCCAACTCCCTGGTCACCCAGTCAAAGAAATCAATCAGATTTGTCTGACAACACTTGCCTCTGGTGAATCCATGCTGCCTCGGATCCAGAAAGCTCACTATTTTCTGTTTCAGCAGCGCTTCCAATAATTTACTCACCACCAAATTTAAACTAACTGGCCTGTAGTTCTTAACCACATCCTTACTTCTGCTTTTATGTAAAGGGACCACATGAGCCTCTCTCCAGTCCTTTGGCACCACTCCCGACTCCAACGAGGCATTGAAAAGGTCAGTCAGTGGGGCTGCTAGAACGTCTACTTATACTGGAGTAGGCAGGGCAGGCTCGCTCAGGAAGGACTGGAGAGATGCAGATAGAAGTCTAAACTCTGAAAAATGTCCAGACACTTAGCCATTCTTCTGGCTTCCAGACCTTAGTGCAAAAATCTATAGAGTCCTAGAAAAAACAGGCAGTTGGCAACACTAGCTCATGAGTTCTGAGCAGGGCTGACACCACCATTAGGTGAACTAAGCAGTGACCTAGTGTGCTGGTCCTCTTGCCGATGCCCATTGCCGCTCTTTCACTACTCTTCAGGACCTACAGCAAGGGCAAAGGATTGAAACAGCCCCGTGGCGCTTACCTGCAAACTTCGGTGCTGTGGGGCTGTCTGCTTCTGGTTCCATCGATAGCTGACTTCCACCCCATGCAAATAGGAAGTTGGCCATCAGTGTGGGTGAAAGCAGCCAGCCCCATAGCATCAAAGTTTGCAGATAAGCGCCACAGGGCTGTTTCAATCCATTGCCACCACTGTAGATCCACACCAGCAGCCACATAGATGTCCCTCTTCGGAAAGCATGGGGCAGGGATGCCCATCTCATGCAAGCGAGGATCAGGGACTGCTCAGAGGCATATCAAAATGAAAACATGAGCACCCATTCTCTATCAGTGTTTGTTGTCATATTGTAAAATAAAAGGGGTATTGGTATAGCTCCTTCTCCACACCCACCAGACTACCTGAGAAAACAATCACTTTTCAGATGCCTGTTCATGCCTGGTCCACTCAAGAAAAAGCACACAGCTTCAGAACTCCACAACAAGCAAATAGACTTTTCTTACACTTGTAGCAAACAATTACATTGTAGTCTATAAACTAAAAAAATTGCAGATCACAATTCAATCATGCTATAACACCAGGCTAAAACACAGATGCAAATCCTGGCGCCATCAATGTTTCACTCCCATTGGAGTTTCTTCAGGACATAGCCAAAACCCCCAACTTAAAGGAGATAGAACAGCTTGCCGGGAGTTCACCTAACAAACAAAAAAATAAAAAGAAATATTATCAAAACTGCAAAAAAAAAAATCCCCTCAGTCACTCCACATCACAAACTAAAGAAATGATGTGAAAAAGCCATATTTGAGGAAAAAAACAACCCCCTTAAAAAAACAATCTAATAAACCAGCATACCATATTCACAAAAACCAATTACTGCATCCGGAGTGGAGAAATCAAAAATTCCTATCCCGTGGCCAAAAGCTCAGTGCAGGCAACCTTAACAGCTCACATATCAACTGCCTGGCTTTTAAACCCGGCAAGAAAAACGTCATGCTGGCACAGCTCAATCAGGTTATAAGCCATACCATTCAACATTATTCAACAGAGGGCACATCTGTCACAGCTCCAAACAAAGCAAAAGGACTCAGAAAACTCAATTGCAAATGCATCAATCAGTTATACCGCAACCGCTACCACTCATTTGCAACTGCTAGCGAAAACAACCCTTAACATAAACTAGCCAAATCATAAAAAAAACTTCAAAGCAAGAAAAAGAAAAAAGAAAAAAGGAAAAGGGCAAGGAATCCAACCTACCATCCCACAGAAGCTTGTGAACCTAACCGGCAGCCCATTCAACGCCAGAATTGAACCCATTAGGCTCCACCATATTTAAGTGGAAAATCCATTGTTGATCACAGCATATTAAATGTTGACCCCCAATTTTCTCACCCGTAAAAATGGGGAACTGATCGATACAAAAACAGTGCAATTCAGAAAACACACGACCAGCAAATTACAATGCCTCAGCAAGGGGGCCTCCAGCACCCTAGAATGCAATCTACTTTTATGCTCCAATAGACTAGCCAAAAAGAATGAGTAGTTTTCCCAACATATAGAAGTTTACATGGGCAGAAGATGCCATACACCACCAAGAAAGAACCACAACTAGTGGAACAACGTAACTTATAGCATTTTACCATGCTAGACAAATTCAGAAAGGGTGCAAGCAATCAAACAAACAGAACACTCACCGCAGGTCTATGCCCCAATGACTCTGACGACATTGACAAAAAGACCTCAAATGGGTTGACTAACAAATCCTTTAAATTACATCCTTGGGAAAAGACAAGTGTAATTTATTTACATTCTCTTATATACTGTGCTATTCTGCATCAGTGCGGTTTACATTGAACAAACTGAAATTACATTGAACAGGGCATTATAACTTGGAGATAACTATTTTACAGGGAACATGGGCTATGGCTTGCCCAAAACCACAGGGAGCACCTGTGGGACTAGAAACCCCAGTCCTTCCAGCCCAAGGTTGCTGTCCTCTAGTGGGATTTGAACCTCCAACCTTCCAGACTGAAGTGCCTTGCCCCAACCACTAGGCCACTCCTCCTATCCTGAAGTCCATGAAGTAATTTGGCTATCCTGAAGTCCATGCACTACCCCTAGAATCTTCATGTATCTCTGAACAATTATTTTAACCTGATCACTCAATGGAGAGAAGGGGGCAATAAAATATATATACTGTGAGTCACCACATTTATCTCCTGAGATATACGGGGAAGAAGTAGCCATTCGCAATTGTTGCATGCAGCACGTCGATAGGCTTTCCTAACCACTGAATTAGGATACCCTCTAGCCTGAAAATCTAGCATAAGAATCTTAGATTGCTGATGAAATTCTTCTAGAGTAGTACAATTTTGACAGTAATGAATATATTGTGAAAAGGGGAGGCCATTCGTCAAGGCTACCAGATGGCCACTAGAGTAGTGTAAATAGGTGTTACTGTCAGTAGGCTTTTGATAAACTGTAGTAATAAATTTAGCAGCTTGTTTCTTAACCAACACATCCAAAAACGAAATGCAGGAGGCATTAAAGTTAATTGAGATTTGGAAGCATGGGTCACATCCATTCAAGCATCCATACAATTCCTGCAACCCCAAACAACCTCCCTTCCATATATGAAACACGTTGTCGATGTAGCGATGCCACAGTACAATATTGGTGGCATAAGCTGACTGAGGGAGCCACCGTTCCTCCCAATCAGCCATATGAAAATTGGCTACAGAGGGAGCCACAGTGTCTGCCATAGCTATCTCTGAAATTTGTTTAAACAAAGAATCTTCAAATCTGAAAAAATGTTCTTGTAATGTTAACTGAGTCATCTCGAGTATAAAAACCACAAAATCATCTGATAGATCTCCTCTATCTAACAACTTCCATTTGATAACTCCCAGGGCCCCCAACTGAAGAATATTAGTATACAGCGACACTACATCAAGAGTCACCAATACAATGTCAGATTGCAGAACAATGGCATCCACCCCCTCCAGTATAGTTAAAAAATCTGCAGTGTCTCTAATATATGATGGAATACTCACTAGTCAAGGGCAAAGAAAAGAATAAAAAAACCATAGACAGTGGTTCTAAAAGAGAACCATTTAAAGACACAATGGGATGCCCTGGAGGGCACTGCAGGTTTTTATAAACTTTCAGTAAAATGTAAAGATATGGGGTTAGGATCCACATTATTCAAAAATCTCAACTCATTTTGACTAATAAACTTTGATTTGAAAGCTTTTTCAGTCAAATCCTTAATCTGTTTCTGTAACCTGGGAGTTGGATCAATGGTAAGTTTAATATACATCTACTACTACTACTATTTAGCACTTATATAGTGCCACGCACGCAGCGCTGTACAGACATACAAACACGAGACAGTCTCTGCTCGTCAGAGTCCTGCTTGTCAGAGCTTACAATCTAGTCGAGACAATACAGAGCATTAGTCAATTCAGTGCAACGCACAATATGGTTTTTACAGTTCGGTCATGAAAATTGACGGGAGTCAGGTTAAGATAAAGGATAGAAGTCAGGATCTGAAAGCGATAGTGAAGAGGTGGGTCTTCAACCTACATATGAAGAGGGCCAGGGAGGGTGCTTGGCGTATAGACACACATAGGCTGTTCCAGGCGTAAGATGCAGCAAGGTGAAAGGAGCGAAGTCGGGAGTTAGCGGTGCGAGTGAAAGGCCTAGACAGAAGTAATTTGTTAGCGGAGCGAAGTTCCCGAGGGGGATGTAGGGAGAGATAAGAGATGAGAGGTATTGAGGGGCCGTAGAGTGATTGCATTTATAGGTCAGTAGGAGAAGTTTGAATTGGATGCGGAATTGGATAGGGAGCCAGTGAAGCGACTTGAGAAGAGGAGTAATGTGGGCATGGCAAGGCTGGCGAAAGATTAGTCGAGCAGCATAGTTTTGTATAGATTGAAGGGGAAAGAGATGGCTCACGGGAGACCAGCAAGGAGTAGGTTGCAGTAGTCAAGGCGAGAGGAGATTAAGGAGTGAATAAGCATTTTGGTAGTGTGTTCAGAAAGGAAAGGGCGGATTTTGCTAATGTTGTAGAGAAAGAAGTGTCAGGTCTTAGCTACGAGCTGGATATGTATGGAGAAGAAGAGAGAGGTGTCAAAGATGAACCCCAGATTGTGGGCCGAGGGAACAGGAAGGATCGTAGATCCATCCACGGAGACTGAGAATGGGGGAAGAGGAGGGGAGGAGTTGGGGGAAAAACAAGGAGTTCAGTCTTGGCCATGTTCAGTTTCAAGTGGCGGTGAGACATCCAGGCAGCAATGTCAGAGAGGCAGGCAGAGATCTTGGTCTGGATTGCTGGAGAGATAATAGGTGTAGAGAAGTAGATTTGGGAGTCATCGGCATAGAGATGGTACTGAAAGCTTGCTCATCATTTGTCTCTATACTTCTGAAACATAAAAATCACAATCCATTAAAACAATGGCTCCCCTTTTGTCCGCCCTTCTGATAACAATATCCATTCTGCTCCTCAATTGGTCTAAGGCTGCCCACTCTGCACTGGACAAAACAGAAAGCGATTTCTTAATCCACAATTGTTCTAAATGAGCCCGATTCAGTGCCTGGTGCACAGAGATAGCTGGGATTCTGATCACATGGGGCATGTCTAGCCCCACGGGATCAGAATCGTGTCCAGGCCTGTACGTGCAGGCCAGGACCCCGATTTAGGTCAGCCTGCAAGTACAGGCCTTGCCCGAATAGCTCAGTCAGAGCTATTGAATGGAGCTGCAGTGCCATGGCATCCGGTTCCCATGGCACTGTGGCTCCCTTCAAAAGCCGTGATTCCTGGCTGCCAGACAAAATGGTTCATTCCCTAAAGCCTGACCCCTGATCTGGTCTCTCAAGGTCAGGGTCGTGCTGTGTGGAATTTCCTCTGCCCCCTCCTGCCCTTTCTGAGCCCCAGGCTCACCGTCCCCCGCCGACTAGGGGAACTTATTCCACCTCAGAGGTGGAATAAGTTCCCCGTCCAAGCTGCCAGTCCCAGACATACAGGGCTAACATTGGAATTGGCCCTGTATGTCCAGGACTGATGACCGCCCACTGCCCACCCTAATGCCTCCCCTAATCCATCCCTTTCCTGCCCCCATCTAACTTCCCCGTACAATGCGCAGGGCAGTTAGACAGGATCAGAAGAGGGCATGAATAGCCTCAGAATGACCCCTAATGTGAAATATCATGCAACACCAGCTGTTTGAAAGTGGCAATAGCCACGTGAGGAGGTCTGGGTGGTGACCAAGAGGATTTAAAAGGTAACACTATACGATTCAGTTGTGCAGATGTAATACATTGAACAGTTTCATCATCAGGCACAGTAGAATCAAAATAAGAACATTTCATCAATTTTCTAACAAATATTTCTAAATCAATCCTAAATTAAAAGGAGTCAAAATGAACTGCAGGAACAAAGGATAATCCCCTAGACAGGACCTGTAGCAATAAGGGAGTCAACACCATAGACAAATTAATTATCCCAGATCCAGAGTCTTTTGTGATCTGGTCCAGGACCTGCGCCCCAGCAGCTGTGGGTTATTCTGGTACCATCGATTCCTGCGGCCTCACCTGTGTTGACCTTGTCCTAAAAAAGAGTTATCACAAGAGGACCATCCTTCAGTATAAGAAAAATCATCAGAAGACATATCAAACTCCACTTTTCACTGAATCTTTCTTTCTGGGTTCTGCCAGAGGTAAACATATCTGGTTTTGTAATCGGCATCATTCCTTACCAACTTTTTCAGCTTCAAATTTTTTATTTTGCTCTGAAACTTCAATCTGTGATCTACTACTACTGAGCATTTACAGTGCTACAAAACGTACACAGCACTGCACAGACACATGTAAAAGATGGTCCCTGCTCATCAGAGTTTACAATCTAGTCAAGACAGACAACATAGTAACTGTAGACACGGGATACATTTAGGAGGAATGGTAAGGAAACATGAAGGAGACCATGTGAGTCAAGATCCGAAAGTAGCAGTGAAGAGGTGAGTTTTCAGCCTGGATTTGAAAAGGGCCAGAGAAGGCGCTTGATGTTCAGACTCGGGTAGTTTGTTCCAGGCATAAGGAGCATCAAGGTGAAAGGAGCGAAGTCTTGAGTTAGCAATAGAAGAGAAGGTCACAAACAGAAGTGATTTATTTCTTTATTTAGAATGATTTCTATCCACCACAATCACCGAGGTGGGTTACAAAATACACACATAATAAGTCATCATGTACAAAAAGGACAAATATAAATAAAAACATTATAATTGAAAATAGGCATCAAAAAATACTGCTATATTATATCATAATTGCTATCAGAGGCTCAACATAGAAAAGCGAAGTTCCTGAGGAGGGATGTAGGGAGAGATAAGAGAGGAAAGGAAGTGAGGAGCTGCAGAAGAGATGGACTTATAGGTCAGCAAGAGAAGTTTGAACTGGATGCAGAAATGGATAGGGAGCCAATGAAGTGACTTGAGAAGAGGGGTAATATGAGCATGAGGCTGGCGGAAGATTAGCTGAGCAGCAGAGTGTTGAACAGATTGAAGGGGAGAGAGATGATTCAGAGGGAGACCAGCAAGGAGGAGGTTACAATAGTCTAGAAAGGAAGTGACCAAAGAGTGGATAAGTGTCTTGTGTGTTCAGAAAGGAATGGGCAGATTTTGTTGATGTTATAAAGAAAGAAACAGTAGGTCTTAGCTATCAGTTGGATGTGTGTGGATAAGGAGAGAGAGGAGTCGAGTCAAAGACAACCCCAAGGTTGTGAGTTGAGGAAACAGGAAGGAGTAGAGAGTTAACCACAGAGACTGAGAAAGAAGGAAGGGGAGAGGAGGGTTTAGGGGGAAAAATAAGAAGCTCAGTTTTGGCCATGTTCAATTTCAAGCGGTGGTGAGACATCGAAACAGCAATGTCAGAAAAGCAGGCAGAGATCCGGGACTGACTTCCCAGAGAGATTTTAGGTGTAGAGAGGTAGATCTGGGAGTCATGAGTGTAAAGATGGTACTGAAAGCCATGGGAAGAGTTGAGTGCACCAAGGGACTGGTTATAGAGAGAGAAAATGAGTGGACCCAAGACAGATCCTTAGGGTACACCAACAGAGAGTGGGATAGCAACAGAAGAGGATCCACCAGAACAAACACTAAAGGAGCGATGGGAGAGATAAGAGAGAACCAGGATAGCACAGAGCCCTTAAAACCAAGCAAGGACAAGATATTGAGGAGAAGGTTGTGGTCAACAGTGTCAAAAGCACTGGCTTCCTGGCTTCTCGACCCCTCTCTTCATTTCTCCCCTTTCATCCTATCTATGATAAATTCAAGTCTATCCACTGGTTGTTTTCCCTCCCGATGGAAGCATGCCCTGGTTCGTCCCCTTCTGAAGAAACCCACCCTGGATCCCGCCCTCCCTGCCAACTGGCGCCCCGTTTCTAATCTCCCCTTTCTTTCTAAGGTTCTTGAAAAACTAGTCTTTTCACAGCTCTCTGCACATTTGGATTCCACGCTTTTCCTTCATCCTCGGCAATCTGGTTTTAGGCCCGGGCACAGTACCGAAACTATCATGCTTGCACTTCTTAGTGATCTTCACCGCTCACATGATCAGGGTAATCTCTCTATCGCTGTTTCTCTCGACCTCTCCGCTGCTTTCGATGTTATTGACCATCATACCCTTCTCACCCGTTTATCTGATGCTGGTATCTGTGGCACAGTACTTTGCTGGTTTTGCTCCTTTCTATCCTCTCGTACTTTTTCCGTCCGCTCTGGTACCACTGACTCTGCTCCCTCTCCTCTTCTCTGTGGTGTTCCGCAGGGTTCTATTCTTGCCCCCCTTCTCTTCAACATCTTCCTTGCCCCACTTGCCCTTCTTATCCAACAGTCTGGTCTCTCCTGTTACTTTTATGCTGATGATATTCTTCTTGTCCACCACACTAGCTCCGTTTCTCCAGATCTTTCCCCTCTCAATTCTTGTCTCGACCTGACTGCCTCATGGTTCTCCACTAATTTTCTCAGTGTCAACCCCTCCAAATCATCGGCTATTTGGTTTTCCTTCTCAACTTCCCCTCCCACCTTGGCTCCTCTAATGTCATCCCTGCCCATCCCTCTTGTATCCTGCCTTCGTTATCTTGGTGTAACCCTCGACACCTCCTTGTCTTTCCACTCCCACATCTCCTCCTTGGTCCGCAGCTGCTTCTTCCACCTTCGTCGTATCAGGTCCCTTCGTCCTTATCTTTCCTCTAGTTCTCTCACTACTTTAGTCCTCTCCCTTGTAATTTCTCACCTTGATTACTGTAATTCCATATTTGCTGGTCTCCCCTCTTTTCAGATACGCCGTCTCCAACTTATCCAAAATACCGCCGCCTGCCTAGTTACTTTCTCCTCTCCCCGTGAGCTCATCACCCCTTGTCTCCTTTCCCTCCATTGGCTCCCTATTCGATACCGCTTTATCTTCAAATACCTCATTACCATTCATATAACCCTCCACTCCGGTATCCCTCAGTATCTTTCCGATCTCATTTTTCACCAGTCTGTTCCTCGCCTTCTTCGTTCCTCCCATGGTAACCGTCTCTTTCTCCCTTCCCCTTCTCAAGCGCACCTCGAACTTACTCGCCACTCCACTTTCTTCTTCCTTGCTCCTGCCCTGTGGAATTCCCTCCCCCTCCCCCTCCGTACTGAGCCCTCTTTTCCACAATTCAAGTCCCTCCTTAAAACACACCTCTTTGCACAAGCTTTTGATCTTCCAGTTTCTCTTTGATACTATTGATACTACATTCATACTTACTGCTCCCAGTACCCTCTAATATTTCATCACCATTCATAGAACCCTTCACTTCAGTACCCTTTACCCTCGTTTACCCCCCTCAGTCCCCTCTCTCTTGTTGTAAGTTTCTATTTGTGTCACTCTGCCCTTTTTACTCTCTCTCCTCTTCTCCTTTTTCTTTTCTTTCCTGTCATACCATGGTGTTCTTTTCTATCTTTCTTCCCTGCAGCCCATTTATTGTACACCACTTTGATGCCTTATGGTTTAGGCGGTTTATCAAGAAACCGAATAAAGATAAAGATAAAGATAAAGACTGAGTAAAGGCTCTTGGATTTTGTCAGGAACAAGTCGCTGGAGATTGACAAGGGCCATTTCAGTAGAATGTAAAGGATGAAGGCCAGATTGTAAAGGATCCAGGAGGGCTTGAGAGGAAAGAAAATCAATGCAACGGCAGTGAACTGCACATTCAAGTAGTTTAGAAATAAAGGGCAAGAGGGAGATGGGTCAATAGTTAAAAGGACAGGTAGGGTCTAGTGAGGGTTTCTACAAGAGAGGTGTAACCACAGCATGTTTGAAGGCTACAGGGACAGTTGCAGTAGAGAGCGATAGATTGAGAATATGAGAGATGGAAGGGACAACAGTTGAGGAAATGGGGCTTAGGAGAGAGAAAGGAATAGGATCAGAGGAGCAGATAGTGACTTTGAAGGAGGAAAGAAGGTGTGTAGTTTCCTCCTCAGAGATGATAGAAAAGGAAGAAAGGGTAGCAGAGGTAGGGGTTGAAAATTGGGATGGAAGAGGGGAAGTAGCTGACCTTGTGGGGAAATGGCATGTTATCTTGTGGGTTGTGTGGACAGAGGAAATCAGTTGTAACCTCTTTGCCAATGCAGACCACTGATACATCTAAAGGTGAAGAAATAAGGGTTCTAAGGGAAAAAAAGCCTGCCCACAGTTAAATATGGTGGACGTGCCATAATGTGTGTTCCTTTTGCTGCTTCATGAACTGAAGGCCTAAAACGTATGCAAGGAATCATGAGGTCACAAGACTACCAAGGTTTTTCTGAGTAGAATGTGCTACTTAGTGTCAGAAAACTTGGTCTGGATTGAAGGTCATGGGTCTCATAACAGCACAATGACCAAGGACATACATCCCAAAGTATGAAATTATAGTTTCAGAGGACCAAAAGGACTCTGTGAAAATGGCCAGCAATGAGTCCTGATCTCAATCCAATTGAGAACCTTTGGAAAGAGTGGATGTCTGGCATTGGTAAAAGGAATACCAGAAACATTCATGAGCTCAAAGAAATGTGAGTTGAAAAGTGGGTAGTACTAGCAGCAGACAGATGTAAGAAACTTAAACATGACTACCATAAAAGTTTGCAGGCTGTCATCACTGCCAAGGGTGGTGTCACCAAATATCAGTGAAGGGTGGCAGTAATCCTGTCCATGAAATAATGTGTGTTTTACTCAGAAAATATGACATCTCAATTGCACAGACATCTCTCTTGTGTACCTTGGAACATACTCCTAAAACTTTATGATGACACACAGAATATTTCCATTTATTTGTCAAGATACTGTACACAGCCTACTGAAGATGTAAGGGTGCCAATAAAGTTGACCATAATTGTATGCACAAAAGGCATAACCATCAATATGGAGTATTACGTCCCACTTTGGACATGTTGCAGAGATGACCTTTTTCTTGTAAGATGCCAAAGAGGCACAGGAATGGTGAATGGTAGATCCATCATAATAATGCCCCAGTTCATGCATCATATCTTGTCCAGCAGTTGTTGATGAACACCAATTCAGTGCAAACACCTATGGCCTAGAACACATGTCCCGATAGTACTGGATGGCACCTTGCATGGCTTAGGACCCCTGGATGCAGAGGAGCCCTAAAGGATATTGCCCCATAGGTCTCACTCGTGGGTTCTTGCCTCCCATGTAGGGATGGCTGATAGTCTGGAGAAGCCCAACTGCCATCCTCCAACCTCTCCAGATGATCAGCCACCTTCGCCACATAGCTGGTCAGCTGCTCCACAAACATAGGTCATGCTGTGCCTGAATATTGGCTGCCATTGCCAGAGCTATGACACAGCGTCTGCTAGCCAAATACTCCACCTATATGGGGTTTGGGTGGAAACCTCTGACGATGACGTGGTTGAGGCAGTGGCTGCTGGCACAGATGGCTGCCCATCAGACCTCTGTGTAATATGGAGCAGCTGACTCTGCTCTCCAGGGTCATCTTCAGACAGGGGTCCCTGAACTAAGGGGGGAGGCAGGATGGGGCTCATTGCTGCATTCCGGGTCCAGCAGCGTGGCCTCCCTGGTATGGCTGATGTGATGTCGCCATGGGCCTCCTCCTCCATGATCCTATCCAGAGTCTCCTCCAGGCCCCCCCTCCTCCTCTGGCCCAGCATCCTCCCATTCTGGGTTTTCCAATCCCTCCTCAGGGGGGTTATCCTCCTCCTCCTCTGCCTCCTCTGCTGGGACCATTGGTTCTTTCTCAGGTGCTGCATTTGGATCCTGAGCTGCGCTGCTCCCCATAGCTGCTGTAGAAGTCCCGGCCTCTGTGAAAATAAAACATACAGGCAAGCATGAGCTGCATCATACATAAGACGTTATCAGGGCTCTGTCTCCAATTGTCATCTGACAATGTGACATGCTTAACATAAGACAATCACTTTGGTAGCGCACAGCAATTACTGAAGAACTAGCAAATGTGATACACTCAGTGCATATGATGTTGGTACATGCTGAGCCATATAGTCATATGAGAAACTCCCTTGTGTTGCAGGTGTGTCACAGTCACAATAATGTAGACACATGCAGCATGCAAACGACCTCACCATGTACCCAGAAGAACAGAAATCTGGAGTTAATAGTTGATGGTTTGCTAAGACTGCGTAGCATCATTATATCCAGAATCCAGCTGTTGGGCAGGTAATGTCTGGAAGATGCCTTGCCACGATCCATCATTGTACATGACCTTGCAATCAGTACACATATGGATTGGTAGGAAAGGGTGGTTTATTTTATTTATTTATTTATTTATTTAGATTTGTATACCACTTTTTCCTACAATCAAAGTGGTGGGTTACACAAAATAAATTACATAAAATAAGGAGTGACATAACATTGGATAAGAGGTAACACAACTTACAAAGGGATACTATAAAATAACTTATTATAACAATACTTTATGATTATAATCATGCATTGTTAATGAAGTTCACTGTCTAGTTGATCATAATATTCCATGAATAAGAATGTTTTAAGTGATTTGCGGAAGTCTTTTAAGTCTTTTATGGCCCGTAAATCATCCGGAAGTGCGTTCCAAAGGGCTGGTGCTGATAAAGATAAAGCTCTGGCAGAGGTAAATTGTCTTGTTTTTTGAAATCCAATTATGTTGATGCATCAACAACTATCCTTGCTTGTTGCATGTACTGGATGCAACACTGTAGCAGATGTATAATAGAAAACACTCATGTCTGCACTCTTCCTCAAGTTACCCTGATTCCCTCATAGAATGCCACCAATTACATGAGCAGTTCGATCCCTTGGAAGAATCTGCACATCATCCTTCTCGCTTGTATGGTATGGAAACTTCAAAGTAGATTTTGCACTGTGAGCAACATGTACACCTATGACCAGGATTTGCATCATGAACATGTTCATACCATTCCACACTAGCTGCAAGATTGCACATCTTTGCACCTGGGACTGCTTCCCTTGCCTGGGAGATATATGCCTCTCCAAGGAATAATGTCAACAGCTCATGTAAGGCACCAGTCATGGCTATTGTATTGCCAGAAATGGAAGGCAGCACACTACCACCATAGGTATGCCTCTGGCTGCGATCCCTCATCCAAACCCTGGTCTATTTGTCTCAATGCAATCAGCAAACAGAAGCCCATTGAGCACATGTCCCATAGCACATAGGGGTCATTCCAAGTTGCATTTAGGGGGATGGATGTCCGGGTCGGACATCCATTCCTGCTAAATACCAGGACCGTATCCCCTGCCCAAAACTCCCTGCACGTACATAGGAAATGTACAGGGAGCTCCGGACAGGGGCAGGAGGGGGCGGATTGAGGGAGGAGTGAGGGCGGTTGGTGGGAGGGGGTACGACCCCAGACATACAGGGCTGATCCTGAGGTTGGCCATGTAGGTCTAGGGTCGCCAACATGGATGGGGGACTTATTCCACCTAGAAAGTGGAATAAATCCCCCTGGATTTTGGGGCACGATGGCGCAGGGCCAGATCAGTGAGGCCAGGGGGTTCAGGAATTTCCCCAAAGCCTGACCCTGCCTTTGGAAGGCTGCATTGGGAGTCGGGCTGTGGGGAATGAACTATGTGGCAGCGGCTGGGGATCGCGCTCTTTAATGGAGCCGCAGTACCATGGCAACAGGACGCCATGACACCGCAGCTCCATGTAGGAGCTGGGACAGGCCTGTGCGAGAAAACAATGGGACATCTGGCGACACAGAATCAGGGGACCACCTGCCTGTCCAGGCACTGGCCAGCCATCTAGGCCTGATTCTGATCCCGTGGGAACGTCTAGCTCCCACGGGCTCAGAATCAGGGACTAGACTGGCCTGTCCAGATCCTGTATGTCCGGGTGGGCAGGACATTTCCCCTTCAGAATCAGGCCCTATGTGTTCTGAAATGCAATACTGTAGCCAAGGCTGATATGCATACATGCAATAGAACTGTTGATGTATTATAATATGGAAGATGAGGGGACATCATCCATGTAGATGCAGCTCTGAGCATGGAGGTAAAATGACATGATGTTATAACTGTCCTTCTCCATCTGTTCTGGGGTACATAGGCCAAAGATCACATAATTTCCCCATGTCCTGCCCACAGGATCATGAGCTGTGCTATATGGAACATTTTAGAGGCTATCACTATTGTGAGACACCATTGAAGTGTTGCAGCGAAGTGCATGCAATGAATAAAACCAGGAGTCAGTTCGAAGATCCAAGTAGGGTTGCCAACTGGCCGGTTTTCAGCCGGCCTGGCCGGTTTTTCCATGGCCAGGCCAGCTGCCGGTGCAGAGGCAAAACCGGCCCTTGAAAAGCCGTTTTTTTTGCTCTGGCCGCAAGATCGGGAGCGGCCAGAGCAAAAAAACCGGCTTTTCTCCCAACCCGGAGGGCTTCAGAGGGAGCCGGGGAAGCCCGCGCGAGGCCCCGGCTCCCTCTGAACAGCCGCCAGCGTGAAGAGCCTTTACCTTCACGCTGGCGGCTGTTCCTGTGAAGCCGCGATTGGTGGGAAAGGTTAAAGGCAATGCCCTTTAACCTTTCCCAGCATTCGCGGGTTCACAGGAACAGTCGCCAGCGTGAAGGTAAAGGCTCTTCACGCTGGCGGCTGTTCAGAGGGAGCCGGGGCCTCACGCGGGCTTCCCCGGCTCCCTCTAAAGCCTTAGACAGCCGCGGTTTTGGGGGGGGGGAGGCCAAGGACTGCCTGGGCTGTGATGGGGGGCGGGGGCCTGGACTGGAAAAGGGCTAGGAGGGGGGAATTTGACTGGAAATGGGTTGTGATGGGGGGGGGGGGGAGCCTGGGCCGGAAAAGGGGGAGGGGGGGGGGTACTAGGACTGGAAAGAAATGGGCTGTGATGGGAGGGGACCTGGACTGTAAAAGGGCTATGGGGGGGGGGGACATGGACTGGAAATTCGTTTTGTTGGGGAGGGGGACCTGGACTGGAAAAGCGCGTGGGGGGGGGACATGGACTGGAAAAGGGCTATGGGGGGGGGAACTTGGACTGGAAGAGGGGGATGGGGGGGGGACCTTGGACGGGAAATGGGCGATGGCGGAGGGAGGGGGAACTTGGACTGGAAATAGGCTGGGAGTAGGGGGACTTGGACTGGAAATGGGTTGTGTAGGGGGGGACGTGGTCTGGAAAAGGGCTATGGGGGGGCATTGGACTGGAAAGAAATGGGCTGTGATGGGGAGGGGGACCTGGACTGTAAAAGGGCTATGTGGGGGGGGGGGGACAAGGACTGAAAATGGGTTTTGATGGGGAGGGGGACCTGGACAGGAAAAGGGCTATGGGGGGGGGGACATGGACTGGAAATGGGTTGTGATGGGGAGGGGGACCTGGACTGGAAAAGGGCTATGGGGGGGGGGGAACTTGGACTGGAAATGGGCTATGGTGGAGGGAGGGGGAACTTGGACTTGAAATAGGCTGTGATTAGGGGGGCTAGGACTGCAAATGGACTGTGATGGTGGGGGGGGGGGTAGGATTGCAAATGGGCTGTGATGGTGCGGGGGGACTCCGACTGCAAATGGGATGTGATGGGGGGGCTAGGACTGGAAATAGGCTGTGATTGGGAGAGGGCTAGGACTGGAAATGGTCTGTGATGTGAGGGCTAGCACTGGAAATGGGCTGATGAAGAGCTGGAATAGGACTGGAAATGGGCTGATGTGGGGCATGGGAGAATGGGATTAGAAGGGAGTGGATGCTGGGTGGGTCTAGAACTATAAGGGAACTGATTTTGGGGGAGGACTAGAATAGATGGGGAATGAGTGGAGAGGGGAAAAATATTTTGTGTGGAAGAAAAGTCTATGATGGGCCGGGTATTGGGAGAGTAAGAGGGGCTTGAGAATGGAAGGGTGAAATTTAAATGGATGATAAAGGATAAGGAAAGAATTGGGGAAAGAGCAAAAGGGAAACAATCAGTATGTTAAAGCAGAAATAGAGAGAGAATGGAAAACATCTAAAAGAGAAGAAAGGACAAATGGATAGCTCGCAGAAGACACGAAGAAACCAGAAGAAAGTGACTGGAGCAATTGCAACTGAAAAATAAAACGCCCAAACAGAAGGTAGAAAAATACTTTTTATTTTGAATTTATTAGCTGGAATATGTTTGGTCTGGGAAGTGTGTATTGATAACATCTTTGCGTTTTTGTTTAGTGCAAGAGGAAATTACTTTATAGTTTTATTTCTCCAGTGTTGTACATTTCATGTTTGGATTTTGGGGTTCCCAGTTTAATTATTATCTGACCAAGGAAGTTAGCCTACACGTATCCTCGGTAATGTTTGTGGGTGGGGCTGGGGGCGGGGCAGGGGTGGGATTAGGGGCGGAGAATGGGTGGAGCATGGCGAGCTACAGGTGTCGGGTTTTTCTCGGTGAAAAAGTTGGTAACCCTAGATCCAAGCCAATTTATTGTGCACAAGTCTCAGGCAAATGTCACATTCAAAATGGTCTGAGCAATGGGGTCCAGTAAACAACACCTTTTATACCTTTCTTCTTCAGTTTAATACAGGCAAACTTTCTATTGGTCCTACTGACCCTTGCACCCATCCAATTGGAATCTTTCTGTGGGCCCAGTACTCTGTTCCCCCTGCTCAGAATTCTCTAACAAAGGCACAATTCTAAGACTTTGATACATTTATCCTACAAGATCACTGCTAGCTTAGAAAATGTGTGAATACAGAGCACTGGAACATGTCTGTCATCAGCATAGAAGAATTCAACAAAGGATTTATACAACCTTATCAAAAAGCAGTTTAAAGCAGTTTCTCTAACTTTTACTGACTTTGGTTTTTCTTAGCATTCTTATTCTCAGGTGGGGTCTGGGACTCAGGCCTAGCTTACAGGCCTCTCATACTCTTATACATTTACAGGCTATTGTAGGCCATAGCCTGCCACAAAAGGAACACTGATGAAGAAAACATTAACTTTGTGCCTGCAGGATGGCTGCAGGGACTTGGGTGGACAGTAGATGTGCTAATCTCTAACACCTGACTCCAATTGTATGTGCATCAATAAACCAATTGCCTCATTCACTAAGAGGATGCTGCCTCTATGGGCCATGCTGCAAATGAATGTGGGAAAATATGACAGAACTTGGGCAAAACAAATATCTACACACACACACACACATACCACACACACACACACACACACACACATTATATGCATGGACTCTATAGGCTTTGTGAAGGTTTAGATCTGGTGAAAAGTGATATATAAGCATAGCTAAATAAAATAAAATAAATACATTTGTGATGGAGAATGTCTCATGTGTGTTGGTTTTGTGGCAGGCTATGGCCTAGAATGGTCTGCTAATATGAAAGGCCTGTAAGTTAGGCCTGGATTCCAACCCCCATTATAGCTAGAAAAGAACCAAAAATCTGTGAAAAAATGAGAAAACTGTTTTAAACTGCTTAATAAGAAGTTTTACATGAATTCATAAGTCTTTCATTATTCTCTTGTGTGCAAAAGAAAGAAATGTTTCAATACATGCATTCCTGAAGCTAGAAACAACCTTGCAGTAGAGAAGTATCAAACCTAGAAACTGCACCATTAAGAACATAAGAACATAAGATATGCCATACTGGGTCAGACCAAGGTCCATCAAGCCCAGTATCCTGTTTCCAACAGTGGCCAATCTAGGTCGTACGTACCTAGCAGTTTCCCCAAAAGACACAGGTTCCGCAATGCTTGTACTGGGTCAAGCATTGATATCCTGGGCCCCTTCTTAATAATGGTTTATGGACCTTTCCTCCAGGAACTTGTCCAAACCTTTTTTTTTTTAACTTTTTATTTATACCAGTATATAATGTTACATCCAGGTAAAAATGAACTTGAATGAAAAGAAAACAATGGATGATAGATGTGATATAAAACAAGAAGCAAACTTGACAAAATCACAAGAATAACATCCCAACCATATCATTTAGACCTCAATCAAGAAAGAAAGTATATAAGGGGGGGGGGGGGGGGGCGTATTAGGAAATATAAGATCAGGCAAAGGTAAAAAAATGACCAATACCAAACCTGAATCAAAATATCAAGCGAACAGGTAGAGACTTAAATGTCAGCCGTATGGGTCGGTTTAGACACTTCAACAACAACTTCCTCCCTTGCTATTAAGAAATCAATAAGCTGTCTGGATTCAAAAAAAACATAACCTGCTCATACACCACACAACATTTGGCAGGAAATTTCAGTTGAAAAGTCGCCCCTAGGGCTAACACCCAGGGGAGAAGGGCCAAAAGGCTTTTCCTTCTCAACTGCGTACTACGCGCAACATCAGGAAAAACTCGTACTTTCGAGCCCAAAAAGTCTACATTGATATTCTTAAAATACAATCGAAGAATAAAGAATTTATCTGACTCTAGCGCCATAGTGACCAGTAAGGTAGACTTATCAGTTATGACATCCAGGGAGGACTCTAAAATCCCTGTTAGGTCCCCCTTTCCAGCAAGAGCAATGGGAGAGCTGGGATCGACATCCCTTAACCCCGAGGGCAAATACTGTGCCCGAACCAGAGGTGGAAACTGGTCTTTGGGAAGTTTAAGAACCTCTCCAAAACACCTTCTCACCATCTCTAGGGGAGACAGAAAGGGAGACCATGGAAAATTTAGAAAACGAAGGTTACAACGTCTAACCTGGTTTTCCAAATATTCCACTTTTCTGGCTGACACAGTCCTGTCCAAAGCCTGGGCATTCACTATACCCTGCAAATGCCCGACTTCCTGCTCCAGCTTAATTAGTCTCTCATCCTGACCCGCCACCGCGCTAGCCAGAGTTCCACAAGTAGTCTTAACCCCAAAAACCTCTTCATTCACAGCACCAAACAGTCTTAAGGGACGAATTAAGTGAAGCTAAACTGTCCCACAGTGTTTCCATAGTTATTACCGCAGGTTTTACCACAACATTTTCCCCAGAAGGTCTCCTCCTTGAATAGCCTCCACAGCACTCTCTCCACCTACTGCTGTTCCAGCTTCAGTTATTCTCCACCGCTGGACCGGCGCCTCAAGGGGGGAACCATCAGCCAGAGCTCCTCCCGAGGACCCCTCCTTTGGCGTGCTCGTCGGCCTGCCGTCGAGGGATCCAGCCTCTGTTTGAATTACACTTCCGGGTCGCGGTGGGGGAGTTTGCAACTCAGGCGACAACCAAATCCCCGACACACTCAGCGCCGACTCTCCATCCGCCGGCGCTGCCGAAGACACAGCTGCTGCTCCAGATCGAAAGCCGCAGTCCCCCAAGGTTCGCTGGGCCGAAGGGCGCGGAACGCTCACCCCGGGAGGATTGACCACATGCTTTCGCTTCCTCCTCCCCATCACAGCAAGATAGGAAACAGCAACACGGCTCCGGTTCACCCAGGTGCTGCAGCTCCAAGATTCAGAGCGTCCTGATGCAAACTCGTCACGCCCCCAAGACGCCGTCCAAACCTTTTTTAAACCCAGCTACACTAACAGCTCTTACTACATCCTTCGGTAACAAATTCCAGAGTTTGATTACACGTTGAGTGAAAAAATATTTTCTTTTATTAGTCTTAAATAGTTTACCCTGTAGCTTCATTGCATGTCCTCTAGTCTTTCTATATTCTGATAATGTAAACAATCAATCTACGTTTACCCGTACGACTCCGTTCATTAATTTATAGACTTCTATCATATCTCCCCTCAGCCGTCTCTTTTCCAGGTTAAAGAGCCCTAACCTTTTTAGCCTTTCTTCATAGGAGTATCCTTCCATCCCCTTTACCATTTTGGTGGCTCTTCTCTGAACCTTTTCTAATAACGCTATATCCTTTTTAAGATACCGCAACCAGAATTGCACACAATATTCAAGGTGCGGTCTCACCATGGAACGGTATAGAGGCATTATAATATCTTTTGTTTTATTTTCCATTCCTTTCTTTATGATACCTAGCATTCTATTTGCTCTCTTGGCTGCCGCTGCACACTGGGCCAAGGGTTTTAACATGTTATCCACAATGACACCTAAATCTTTTTCCTGGGTGGTGGTTCCTAATGTGAAACCTTGCATTGTGTAACCATAGTTTGGGTTGTTCTTCCCTAGGTGCATAACTTTGCACTTGTCCACATTAAATTTCATCTGCCATTTTGATGCCCAGTCTTCCAATTTATCAAGATCCTCTTGCAATTTTCCACAATCCTCTTGGGTTTTAACAACTTTAAATAGTTTTGTGTCATCATTGTTAGAACAGTCCTAAGGGAGGGAGCTGGGTGCTAGGCCCAGGAGGGATCTCTGATTGGACAGGTGCAGGGGGCGTTGGAACCAATGGGAAGTTTGCATGTATCAAGCTGGAACCAATAGAAAGTTCTCATGTATCAAACTGAAAAAGAGGTATAAATGAGTATGTCTCTGTAAAACCTTTGCTCAGTTCCTTTTGAAGCTTTGACTGACTGGGCCTTGTGCACAATAAACTGGCTTGGACCCTGTCAATTGACTCCTGGATTTATTCATTGATTACATTTCGCTGCAGCATATTCTTGGTGCATTGGCCGGGAAGTGCGAGTAGTGAATGGTATTCAAGTGAATAATCTACGCAATTCGCCTCGAGGTTTGACCCGGTTGAAACCGTGTCCGTCCGACCGCAGGGGAAACCTCAAGCGCCGCCGGCCCTTTTGTGCCGGAGAGGGTTTCCCCTGCCTTGGCGGGCCACTGGGTCCAGCTGGCCAACACCTCCGACCTGGGGGGAGTCCAGGATCCAACCTAAGAACTGGTGTGGTATCGGGAACCGGATCCGGTGAGTAGACGATTTTGTGATTTGACAGTCAGTAAGTACAGCCTGGGAAAAAGTCTTGCATGCGCGAGACTGATTTGGTATAGACTAACTGGAGAAATCTCGCATAAGTATGTGCGAGACAAGAGAGCCTGATCACCTCTCATAAGGGCGGTCCTAGTACGCTCCGAATAAGAGAAAGCGGAAGCCGAAGCCATCGACCCTTCTTGTTTGGAATAGTCAGTCAGAAAACCTGGGCACTTAAATAATGATTATTGTTGAAATATGATTGTTTGTGTGATTGAGAGGTCTTGAAATATAGACCGAGCGAGAGCGGACTCCTGAGTAGCGCAGTTCCTGGCCGGGCGACTGTGCCCAGGTCGCGAAAAGGAGGAAGTGAGTGGTGATCGTCCCCCCTCAGTGTTTTGTGGGCTGTACGGACCCCTTACCTACAGCCATACTACCTACCCTTACTGTTTGCCGTCTTGTACGTCATTATGTGTACGTAGTTACGTTTAGATTATGGGAGAGGCGGAGTCGGCGCAAACTCTTTTGGAATGTATGATCAAGAATTTCCATAAAGGATTTTCAGGAGATTACGGTATAAAAATGTCTCCGTCTAGATTGAAACTGCTATGTGAAAGAGAGTGGCCTGCATTAGCTACTTCATGGCCCTGCGGGGGCACCTTTGATGTAGGAAAGGTTTCCCGTGTTCATCAGCTTGTACAAAAAGCGCATCCTGACCAGTTCCCTTATATAGATTCCTGGTTAGATGCTTGCGAAAGGCAGCCCTCATGGATGAAGTGCTGTTATGAGGAGCATTGTAGAATATTTGTAGCCACCACTAGGGGAACCCGGAAAGTTGAGGAGGAGAAGCCGCCTGTGTATTCTGACCCAGAGTCCCCAGATATCCTGACCAGGTTACCACAGTACCCACATAAGTTAGTTCCCCCAGCACCGCTGCCTGAAGCGGAGCCAGATGAGGAACCCCAGCAAGTGCCGCTGCAGCAGCCCAAGAAGCTCCCTCCCCCAAGTGATAGTCCCGAGTCAGGCCCAAGCACGTCAGGGGGACCCGAGTCCTCCGATGAGGCTGAGAGCGGAGGCTCTCCTGCCAGTTCAGGGTCACCCACCAAGGAAGTTTGTGCCCGGGAGCCTTATGATTTAAGAAGTGTAACCCCGAAGAAGAAGGAGAAAGCAGGGCACCTAATGCCATTACGCCAAGTGCCTGGGGTACCTGTTTTAAATGACCAGGGCCAGATGGCACCAGGACCAACCAGTCTAGTCTACGTACCTTTTTCCACTACTGATTTATTAAACTGGAAAACGCATTATGCATCCTATACCGCAAAGCCCCAGGAATTAACAGAATTAATGTCCAGCATTATGCAAACCCACCAGCCTACCTGGGCCGATTGTCGCCAACTCCTGTCCACCCTCTTTACTACTGAGGAGCGAGGGCGAATTGGGCAAGCAGCTCTCCGTTGGTTAGAAGAGAACCCTGTAGAAGGAGGAGGAATAAATCTCCCACAAGCTGCCGCCGTGGCTTATCCAAATGAAGATCCCGGGTGGGACCCAAATGATGAAAGGGGGGGGGGGGGCGGCCCTGACGAGATTTCAACAGGCCTTGTTGCAGGGCCTGAAGAAGGGAGGCCAGAGGGCCATGAATATCGGGAAAGTATCGGAAGTCCTCCAGAGTCCAGATGAGAGCCCAGCGGCCTTTTATGAGCGGTTGTCCGAAGCTTATAGATTATACACCCCATATGATCCCGCCGCTCAGGAAAATTTGCGCATGGTAAATGCGGCCTTTGTCAGCCAGTCCCAGAGAGACATAAAACGAAAATTGCAGAAACTGGATGGATTTGCGGGCATGAATACAGCACAGCTAATGGAAGTCGCTCAGAAAGTATTTGTGAATCGTGAAAATGAACGTGACAGAGAAAGTGAACGAAAGATGAAGAAGAAGGCAGATCTTCTTGCTGTCGCTTTAGTTGAACGACGTGGAGGAGGTTTTCCTAATCAAAGGACTAGAGGACGTGGAAGAGACCGTGGAAGCGAAAGGCCTCAATTGGGTGCGAACCAGTGCTCCTACTGCAAAGAAGAAGGACATTGGAGAAGTGAATGCCCGCATCTGGACTCCGCCCCCGCGAGGGGAGGAGGGAGTCCCTGGAGAACAGGAGGTCGATTCCGAAGGAGGGGAGGAATGAACCGAGCACAGTTCCAGCAAGAGAGAGAAGAAGCCATTGAAGGAGTGGCAGTAGCAACGGACTATGAAATGGATGACGTGGATGAAGACTAGGCCAGACCGGGCTCCAAGTTCACCCTGGGTCCCCAGGAGCCTATGGTCAGCTTAAAGATAGGGGACCAATATATGGACTTCATGGTAGATACAGGAGCGGAACATTCAGTAGTGGCTAAGCCAGTGGCTCCTCTTTCCTCTCGATCTGTCACCATTGTTGGGGCCACCGGGAACAAGGCCACAAAGTCATTCCTGCAGAACCGCATGTGTGAACTAGGGGGACAGAAAATAACGAACCAGTTCCTGTATATGCCTGAGTGCCCTATTCCACTTCTGGGCCGAGACATGCTTGCCAAGCTCCAGGCACAGATATCTTTTGCTGAAGGGGGAGAAATGAAAATGATTGTAAACCCAAAGCCTGCTGGACTGATGGTGCTAACAGTATTATACAGTATATAAGACTGTATAATAGCTCATGATGTATAATAGCGCACTATGTAGATAAACAAAATCTAATCACATCCCCGCCAACACATACACACCACTCTGTACACTGCATGAAAACATTTGCCCCCTTGATTATTTGCCGTGGAAACCGCTTTGATTGAATGATAAGGCGGTATATAAATACCATTAAATAAATAAATAAATAAATAAAACTGTTCCCCGAGAAGAAGAATGGCGGTTCTATAGCGCACCTCCAATCAAGTCAACCAGTCCCTGTATACCTACCAACTTTATAGCCCCACCTGAAGTATGGGCAGAAGATAATCCACCGGGCCTAGCGAAGAACATAGCCCCTGTCATTGTCACCCTCAAGCCATGAGCGGAACCAGTGCATGTGAAGCAGTATCCTCTTCCCCGACCAGCCATTGAAGGTATCCACTGCCATTTAATGAAACTGCTGAAGTATGGACTTCTCAAGGAATGCCAGTCACCTTGGAACACCCCCCTTCTCCCAGTTCAGAAACCTGGGACAGGGGATTACCGCCCAGTACAAGATCTGAGGCGGGTAAATGACGCAGTTGAAACTATATACCCTGTAGTGCCAAATCCCTATACTCTCTTGGGACTGATCCCCGCTGAGGCTACTCATTTCACTGTCCTGGACCTGAAAGATGCCTTTTTCTGTGTACGCCTAGCCCCCACCAGTCAACTTTTGTTCGCTTTTGAATGGCAAGACCCCATAACAGGAAGGTGGGGCCAACTCACCTGGACCAGATTACCCCAAGGATTCAAGAATTCACCTACTCTCTTCAGTGCTGCCCTGAATCAAGATCTTTCAAGTTACCCAGTGAACCCAGGACAAAGGGTTCTCCTCCAGTATGTGGATGACTTGCTCATAGCCACCAACTCAGAAAGTGAATGTCTACAAGCTACTAGTGAACTTTTATACCTTCTAAAAGAGGCTGGATACAAAGTCTCAAGAGCCAAAGCACAATTATGCCAAACTGAAGTCAAGTATCTAGGATTCCAGTTGTCTAGCGGAATCCGACGCTTGGGACCAGAACACAAAGAAGCTGTATGCAGTATCCCTACTCCAACCACTAGGAGGCAAGTAAGAGCCTTCCTGGGGGCTGCAGGATACTGTTGTATATGGATCCCTAATTTTGCATTGATAGCAAAACCATTGTATCAAGTTACTAAAGGAATGGAAAAGTCTCCACTAGAGTGGGGACCTGAACAGGATGCAGCATTCCAGTCTCTGAAAAGTGCTCTGATGTCATCACCAGCTTTAGGTCTTCCAAATGTCCAGAAACCTTTCCATCTTTTCGTCCATGAGTCACAAGGAAATGCGTTGGGGGTACTGACTCAATCTCTTGGATCTTGGCAACGGCCAGTAGCCTACTTGTCAAAACAATTGGATGTAGTTGCAAAAGGCTGGCCCCCTTGTTTGAGAGCTGTTGCAGCAACAGCCCTCCTGGTGGGCGAAGCAGATAAGCTCACCCTGGGACAAAATCTTCAAGTTACTGTACCACATTCTGTCCTGACTCTCATGGAACACAAAGGAAACTTCTGGCTAACAAATTCACGAATGTTGAAATATCAGAGCATGCTGTGTGAAAACCCCCAGATACAGTTAAAGGTCAGTCAAGCTCTGAACCCTGCTACATTGTTCCCAATTGGTCCTGGGCCCCCTGATCATGACTGTTTGAAAGCATGGACACTGTATTCTCAAGTCACCCTGATTTGACTGATGTTCCTCTAGAGGACCCTGAACGAACTTTCTTTGTAGATGGAAGCAGTTTGGTCAATGGACATAGTTGTGCTGGATATGCAGTGGTGACCCTTGATCTGGTAATTGAGTCCTCAGCCCTGGCCCCAGGAACTTCAGCTCAGAAAGCTGAACTGATAGCCCTTACTAGAGCATTGACATTAGGAGAAGGACTCCGTTTGAATGTATACACAGATTCCAAGTATGCTTTCACAACTTTGCACGCGCATGGAGCCTTGTATAAAGAACGAGGGTTGATCACTTCAGGGGGCAAGTCCATTAGGTATGGGCCCGAGATACTGATGTTATTAGATGCTGTATGGGCCCCCAAACAAGTGGCAGTCATGCACTGCCGAGGTCATCAGGCAGGAGCAGGGGAAGTCACCCGAGGAAACAGGTTTGCTGATGCCACAGCCCGAAAAGCAGCCACAACAGGACAAGTCAGGACCCAAGATACCCTGATGCAAGCAGCTCTATTTCCTGTGCCCCTTAGTTCTTGGGCACCCCGATACACTGTAAGAGAGTTAGATTATTTCTGTGAAAAGGAGGGAGGGGTCCTGACAGAAAAAGGTTGGATAGTGTTGCACCCTCCAGAAGGTAGTTCACCTCCCGGTCCCACAGTTATTCCTGAGGCATTAGGGCCGGCCTTTGTCCATGCTTTTCATCAGGCCACACATTATGGAAAAACAGCCATGGAAAGAGCCCTAAGGCCCCATTTCTGTATCTCACTACTAGGACCCCTGACCACCTCAGTGGCACAGCGATGTTTGATATGTGCCAAGAACAATGCTAAGCAAGGTCCCATTCCATCCCCAAGAGTCCAGTCAGTAGGGGTGGCCCCGATGAGTGATGTACAGGTGGACTTTGCTGAAATGCCCCGCGCAAATGGGTATCACTATTTGTTAGTTTTAGTCTGCACATTTTCCGGGTGGGTAGAAGCCTATCCCACCCGAACTGAGAAAGCCCGAGAGGTCACTAGGGTGCTGCTCCATGAGATTATTCCTCGATTTGGAATACCATTGACTATAGGATCAGATAATGGACCCTCATTTGTGTCCCAAGTGACTCAACAGTTAGTTCGAGCTTTGCAAATACAATGGAAGTTGCATACTGCTTACAGACCCCAGAGCTCAGGGAAAGTAGAACGTATGAATAGAACCCTGAAATCTCAATTGTCCAAACTTTGTCAAGAAACACACCTAAAATGGCTTCAGGTTCTCCCTATAGCTCTTCTTAGGATACGTTCGGCTCCCACCAAGTCCCTAGGAGTTTCCCCTTTTGAGATTTTGTATGGGCGACCTCCACCCATTGTACAGGGGATAAAGGGAGACATGAGACAAATAGGATCTGAAATAACTAGACAAGAACTATTGGCTTTAGGTTCTGTTTTGCAGGGTCTCCATACCTGGGTGCAAGATCGATTGCCCATCAACCTGACAGAGCCTCTGCATCCCTTCAAGCCAGGGGCATCCGTATGGATTAAAGAGTGGAGAAAGACCCCACTGGCACCGCATTGGAAGGGACCCTATGTTGTCATCCTGTCAACCCCCACTGCAGTGAAAGTTGCGGAATTTGAACTCTGGATCCACCACAGTCGAGTGAAGCCAGCCACCGCTCCTGACCTTGGCCAATGGACTTCAGTGAATGATCCTGAGACTCCATTGCGACTTACATTGCGGAGACAACCAGCATTATAAGAATCTTCAGCATTTACATTTCTACTCTTATCACATAAGGGTGACCGTCAGAACCGAAGAAGAAGAAGAAGATTCTACAAGTTCATCGTACCCAATACTTCAGTTGATCTCCAAAGACTGTAATCAATATGTTCTTCCACTATTGTCTTGTGGGAGTGGTGATCCTCGAATTTCTGGAAAAGACTTTTGCTTTACCTCCTTGTGCAGCCTGCATAACTACCACCCGAACAGGACAGAAGGTCACTCAGACTTTACTTTATCATTCCTACTATACTTGCACTAGTACAGTCAGCCGGTGTATTTATAATGGTACAGAATTAAATATCTGTACGAAAGGAAAGAGTAAGACTTGTTATAACCCCGACAAAACCCTTCATATTATGTGCTTGAGATACGCTGGAATGATGAGGATGGAGCCCTCATAAATGCCACAAGCCCCCTCGCAGACCATACAAAAGATGTTGTCTTGAACTTTGATGCCTGTGATGCAATTAACCGAAATGCTTACCACAAGTGTGGGTCATGGGAACGAGCTTACTATCATGATGATAAATATATGTGTCTGGAAGGAGCCTATGGATGGGGATGGTGTACTGGAAAGAACTCTCAAACCACCGTCTACAGCACTGCATCTAAAGACGCCTACTTCTGTCCAAAATGGGACTGTGTATACTTTGCTACTTGGAAGAATGCACCTATGGGACGAGATGGTGATAGTCGAAAAGGCAGTCTGACAAGGATCAGATTACCTGAGCCCAAGAAATGCCAGAAAGGTGCCTGTAATCCCCTGCAACTTCTCATACTCAACCCCAGCCATTGGAAGCAAGGATACAGATTTGGATTGCGTATAGCAGGAGGAGGCGTAGATCCTGGAACCATCCTGCACATACAGTTAAATACCAAGGCTCATGTATCCTCACCCTATCGCATACATCACTCTTTTTATGAGGCCATGAAAGCAGAGTTTGAGATCCCTCCTGCTTCCCAGAACTTGTTCCTTGAACTAGCAGGAGCAGTAGCATCCAGTCTCCACATTTCAGACTGTCTATTCTGTGGAGGAACTAAGATGGGAGACCAATGGCCTTGGGAGGCGCAAGAATTGAACTATTCTGTTCCGTATAATCAGATTGACATACATAATAATACTAGTGAATGGGTACTGGCCCACCCCATTGTGGGTAACTTGTGTTTTGCCCGCTATGGACCACTGTTTAACATGGAGGTGGGGCAGCTGGTCTGTCTCAATCAGAGGTTCAACAACAGTACCACTAAGAAGACGTCTTGGTGGTCAGGAGTCAATGCTTCAGAGCCCTCCAATCCTCTAGTCCGTTTCCCCAATCTTGCCAGCATCTGGACTAATCTAGCAGCTTATAATTCCTGGCAAGCACCACCTGGACTGTACTGGATTTGCGGAACCCGAGCATATGCAAGGCTCCCTCACCATTGGGGAGGCGCATGTGTATTGGGAACCATACGACCATCCTTTTTCGTTTTGCCTACATCCCATGGAGAACAACTGGGATATCCTGTGTACAGAAGTCGCCAGCTGCAAGAGGCCTTGAAAATAGGCCAATGGGACAAATGGGATGCGACATCCGAAGAATGGCCACCTGAGAGAATTATCTCATACTATGGACCTTGTCGCGTCCACCCCTTGGTATAGGCGGTTGCATAGTGGGAATGGACGGACCACATATTTATTTTATCCTTTTTAAGTGCTGCGGTCTCTTTTCCCTTGTAGTTGTGGCAAAGACGGAGTCAGCAAGGAATTGGGTTAACAATAAGTTGTATTGTTATTGTTGCACAAGTGTCTATCTACTATCCCAATAAACAGAAATAAAGAATTCTTCTCCAAACCAAAGTGTCTTTAACTGATACAGCATTATTCACCTGTTAGACATACAGGCATGTTTCTTTCAAAGCACTTTCTTCAAGCTTCTTTCTGTTATAAAACATTCACTGCTTTCTCCTCCAGCAACAAATGCTTTCTTAAAACAAACCATAAAACAGTAAGGTTCTTTTCTTCCCCGGTTGCCTAATTGGTCTGGCTTTTATACTTCGGCAGCTCTCTGCCTCTTCCCGTGTAAAATCCACCAGCACAATCTCAAGCTTCTTCCAGCACTTACTATTAGCATAACATTTTACAGCTTTCACCCTCTCTGGCAAAATGCACAATCTGTTTCCATATCAGAACCCTCACTTCCAATAACAGCTTCTTCAATCTGCATGGGCTCTCCCTCTGAGTCTGATATGCCTTGTTCAATTACAGGCTTCTCCTGAGCAGGCTTCCACTGCTCTAATAAAGCTTTAATCTGTTTCCAACGGGACTCTTCTTTACTCTGAGGTATGGGGGAGGAACTTAGGACACCAGTCTCCTTTAGCACTGACTTAATGGATTCAAAAGGGCTCACCTTTTTCCTGGCCTTCCTTACCCTTTCTGGTAGGCTTACAGGCAACCTCTTGTCCCCAGACTGCTTCCTCTGCTCTCTGCCGTTAAGCTTCTCAACAGGGTCTGACTCTGACTCCTGTCTCCAGAGCTTCCAATCAGCAACTTGCTCCCTATCAGCTGTGCTTCTCTCTGAACTGGAGCTACACACACTCTGCCTGCAATCAGAGTGTCTGTGCAGCCTTTGAAATGGAGCTTTGTTCCTGCTTAATTTCCCACCTTTTACAACAGCTTCAAGGGAAGACTCCTGAGAAGAATTCCTCTGGCCTTTGTACCAAGTTTCCAGCCTTTTCTCCTGAGGACTATTCCTTCTTCTCTCTTCCTCACACTTCCCTTCTCGGTTCCTCTCACAGGTCCCCTCAGACTTCCTTTCACGGCTCCTCTCAGAACTCCTTTCACCGTCCCTTCTAGAACGTTTTTCAGCGTGTCTCTTTCTAACTGTTTCCTCCTGCCTAAATGTTTGGGGCTGTCCTATGGGCTTTGGCTCCGCCCCCCTGCCTCTCACGTCAGCTCCCCTAGTTGCCATGGAGCTGAGGTGTGGCTCTCTCTCTTGCTTTCTGTGCATGGAGTTTTTTTCATAAGTTGAAGGTTTAACCCTTTCCCTTCCTGCACTGCTCTTGGCTACAGGGGAAAAAGAGTGGTTTCTCCTCCTTTCACTAGCGTTTAACCCAGCTGCGCCATCACATAACCCCCCCCTTAAGATATTCCAGGCTGGCTGGTCCTTTCCAGCACAGCACGGAATCCTATCCTGGGCATGGTAGCTATCAGTGGTATCACTTCTCATGGCCAAACGAGCTAAAGCTACCCGCTCGTGCCAAGGCCGTAGCACATTCATGTGAAAAATTTGCTGTTTCCCTTTCCTAGTTTCCACCATGTATGTGACTGGGCCTACTTGTTTGACAATCCTGTAGGGCCCTTTCCACGTATTCTCAAATTTCGGGTTTCGGCTGGGCACCATTACAATGACCTTTTCACCCACCTCCAGGTGGCGAGGTCGGGCCCGACGGTCATAATACCTTTTCTGGCGTGCTTGGCTAGCTGTCATATTCTCCTCAACTACCTGGGATGTACGCTGCAAACGCCCTCGCAAATCTTTTAAAAACTTGGGTATCTCAACCTCCTCCATGTTGGGCTCCACCCATTGCTCCTGCAAGATGTCCAACACTCCCCTGGGTGCTCATCCATACAGGAGCTCGTATGGTGACACACCTATAGAAGCCTGTTTCCTTTCCCGGCAGGCGTATAGTGTAAATGGGAGCATCAGGTCCCATTCAGCCATCTCCCCTTCTAGACTTCTTTTTAACATCCTTTTGATGGTTTGGTTCTGGCGTTCCACCAGTCCGTTGGACTGAGGATGGTATGCGGCCGTTCTAATATGCCTAATGCCAAAAGCGTCCCAGACCTGAGCAAGATATTGAGACAAAAAATTAGTTCCCCTGTCCGTTAACACTTCTCGGGGAAATCCCACTTCACAAAAAAGTTTCAGAACTTCGGCAGCAATGGTTCGTGCCGACGTATTCCATAGGGGAATCGCCCAGGGAAAGCGTGTAGCTTGGTCCACAATGACTAATATGTACTGAAACCCCCTGGGAGTCTGGGTTAATGGTCCCACTATATCCATAGCTAATCTTTCTATTGGCCTTGAAATAAGAGGTAGGGGCATCAGAGGTACTTTTTTCGGTGGAAATGGGGTGACCTTCTGACAGGAGGGGCATGCCTCACAAAATTTTGCGGTCTCCCTGAAGACACCTGGCCAATAAAAACGATTTAAAATCTGATCCAAAGTGCCATGGACCCCTTTGTGTCCCCCTAAAGGATGGTCATGGGACAATCTTAATATCAAATTTTTGAAGGTAGTGGGTACCACCAATTGTTTCCTAATACTGCCGGAATGAGGATCTAAGCTCTCCCGGTATAATATATTCCCCTCTAGGTAAAAGTGGGGCAATGCTCCCGATCCCTTGTTGGCATAATCAAAAGCTCGAGTTAAGGCCGGGTCTTCCCTCTGTTCCTCAGGGAATGAAGGAAATTTTTCTACCAACTCAGCCGAAGCCCATGGTAGTTCCTGTCCTGCCGCTAACTCTGCTCGATTTTGGGCCCTGATGTGTCTCTCCTGCCGTTTCTCAGCCTTCTTGCATCTTGTGCCTTCCCCGGGAGGAGTTATTAACCCCCCGTGCGAGGGCAACCCAGCCATGGGATCATTAAATGCATCCTGTCCCTCCTGGTTGGCCTGGCTTTGAGCCCGCGTGCATACCAGGCCTAACTTAGATCTTTCTCTCTGAGAGGATGTCACCTGTTTCTCCCTTATTCCCCCTCCTTAGGGTTCCTTTTCTGTTTTTTCTGGGCTTAAGGTTCCTGCATCAGCTATGATGGACGTCAACCCTTTAACTAGGCCTTTCCTGAACTGTGGCCAATCCTTTCCTAAAACTAAGGAATGTGGTAGTCTGGGTACTACTGCCACAGGAATTTTCTTTCTTAAGCCTAGGCCTTTTACTGTGACTGTGTGCAATGGATACGACGAAGCAGCGTCGTGCACACACCTTATCTTTATTTTCCCTTCAGCTTGGTTTACAGAACCTTCACCCTGAGCTTCAATATCCCTCCATAACCTTTCCGAAATCATCGATTGGTCGTCCCCTGAGTCTAAAAGGGCGTCGACCGGGATATTGTCCACCTCGATGGCTAGTAGAAATCCCTCCCCAACCTCCTTGGATTGGGTGGTCACTAGCACTACCTTTGCTCTGCAATCTCTCTTTACATGGCCTTTTTCTCCGCAAGAGAAACATTTCCGCTGTTCCCCACCAGCTTTCCCTGGGGGTCTCCTTTGCACACATTCCCCCAGCATTACCTTATCTCTCCTTTCCGAAATTCCCAGGACTGCTGGACCCGAAACACCCACCTTCCTCTGGCCGACTGCTCCAGCTTCTAGGAAATGCTCGGCCAAGGAAATGGCATCCTTTGTGTTTCTGCAGTCCTGCAGAATTAGGAAAGATTGTAATTCCCCTGGTACAGCCTCTACAAATTGCTCCAGAACAATATTATCCAGAATTGTATCAACACTCTTTCCCTCTGGAGTTAACCATTTATACACAAGTGTTTTAATTCGGTGGCATAAGGCCTGTGGTGTTTCGCCTGGCTTCAATTTGCAAGCCCGCAAAAGGCGGCGATAGACCACTGGAGTTAAGCCCATCCGGTCTCTTATGGCCTTTTTCGCTTCCTCATAGTTGGAGGCAAGATCACTGGGCATAGCTCGGTAGGCCGCGAGAGCCTCTCCCGTGAGGGATGTTGCTAGTCTTATGGCCCATTGGTCTTTCGGCCAACTACTTATGAGAGCAATATGTTCAAATACTTCAAGATAATTATCCACATCATCATCTTTTGACAACTGTCCCAGAGATAACACCCCCTTCCCTAGGGTTTCCAGTCCAGATACTGTTCCTAGAGAACCTGACACAGTCCTCAGGGCATCTGTCGTCTGTTTCTGCTCGCCCAACCAGGCGCCTAGCATGTCCAACAGCGGTTTCTGTTGGGCCCTCAGCATCTCTGCAGTTCTCTCCTGGGCCTGGGCTGACATCTCTTGCTGCTGCCGGAACCTGTCCGTCATCCATTTCATCAGCTCTGCCGTCTCCATGTTGGTTCAGCTGCAACAAAACAGAAAGCAAAAAAACCCCAAGTGTGGCTTACACACAATCGCCCCCTCTCTCCGCTTCCACTCTGGTTCTGCAACACCACCACCCCCTTGTAGCAGAATCCAAAATAACCCCTTCCCATCTACGGGTTGCCTGCTAAAAGTGGTGAGTCTCACTTCACAGGACAGCAGTGTCACGGGAACACCCGATCCGGTCCGCTTCCGTCGATACTCCACTCCGCGTTTTCCTGCAGAACTGGTCAGCTCTTCAGAGGTACGTGCATGTTGCTTGGTTTCTTTTCCAGAGAGACTTCTTTGGTAGAGTAACACAAGTCCTTTGTATCTGTGAGGTAGTAGCTCTATCCGAAAAACTACACCAGCTGTCGCGTCCACCCCTTGGTATAGGCGGTTGCCTAGTGGGAATGGGCGGACCACATATTTATTTTATCCTTTTTAAGTGCTGCGGTCTCTGTTCCCTTGTAGTTGTGGCAAAGACGGAGTCAGCAAGGAATTGGGTTAACAATAAGTTTTATTGTTATTGTTGCACAAGTGTCTATCTACTATCCCAATAAACAGAAATAAAGGATTCTTCTCCAAACCAAAGTGTCTTTAACTGATACAGCATTATTCACCTGTTAGACATACAGGCATGTTTCTTTCAAAGCACTTTCTTCAAGCTTCTTTCTGTTATAAAACATTCACTGCTTTCTCCTCCAGCAACAAATGCTTTCTTAAAACAAACCATAAAACAGTAAGGTTCTTTTCTTCCCCGGTTGCCTAATTGGCCTGGCTTTTACACTTCGGCAGCTCTCTGCCTCTTCCCATGTAAAATCCCACCAGCACAATCTCAGGCTTCTTCCAGCACTTACTATTAGCATAACATTTTACAGCTTTCACCTTCTCTGGCAAAATGCACAATCTGTTTCCATATCAGAATCCTCGCTTCCAATAACAGCTTCTTCAATCTGCATGGGCTCTCCCTCTGAGTCTGATATGCCTTGTTCAATTACAGGTTTCTCCTGAGCAGACTTCCACTGCTCTAATAAAGCTTTAATCTGTTTCCAATGGGACTCTTCTTTACTCTGAGGTATGGGGGAGGAACCTAGGACACCAGTCTCCTTTAGCACTGACTTAATGGATTCAAAAGGGCTCACCTTTTTCCTGGCCTTCCTTACTCTTTCTGGTAGGCTTACAGGCAACCTCTTGTCCCCAAACTGCTTCCTCTGCTCTCTGCCGTTAAGCTTCTCGACAGGGTCTGACTCTGACTCCTGTCTCCAGAGCTTCCAATCAGCAACTTGCTCCCTATCAGCTGTGCTTCTCTCTGAGCTGGAGCTAAACACATGCTGCCTGCAATCAGAGTGTCTGTGCAGCCTTTGAAATGGAGCTTTGTTCCTGCTTAATTTCCCACCTTTTACAACAGCTTCAAGGGAAGACTCCTGAGAAGAATTCCTCTGGCCTTTGTACCAAGTTTCCAGCCTTTTCTCCTGAGGACTATTCCTTCTTCTCTCTTCCTCACACTTCCCTTCTCGGTTCCTCTCACAGGTCCCCTCAGACTTCCTTTCACGGCTCCTCTCAGAACTCCTTTCACCGTCCCTTCTAGAACGTTTTTCAGCGTGTCTCTTTCTAACTGTTTCCTCCTGCCTAAATGTTTGGGGCTGTCCTATGGGCTTTGGCTCCGCCCCCTGCCTCTCACGTCAGCTCCCCTAGTTGCCATGGAGCTGAGGTGTGGCTCTCTCTCTTGCTTTCTGTGCATGGAGTTTTTTTCATAAGTTGAAGGTTTAACCCTTTCCCTTCCTGCACTGCTCTTGGCTACAGGGGAAAAAGAGTGGTTTCTCCTCCTTTCACTAGCGTTTAACCCAGCTGCGCCATCACAACCTGCTACTTGGGAGCAAGATGGGACATGGGGATATCGTACCCCTGTTTATATGATAAATCTTATAATACACTTACAAGCTGTTGTTGAAATAATAACCAATGAAACTAGTAAAGCACTAACCCTTTTGGCTAAGCAAAGTACACAAATGCGCACATCTATTTATCAGAATCGTTTAGCTCTAGATTATTTGTTAGCAGCTGAAGGTGGGGTATGTGGGAAATTAAACTTAAGCAATTGTTGTTTGCAAATTGATAATAATGGGCATGTTGTTGAGGATATAGCTATCCAGATGAGAAAGCAAACATTTGTGCCTGTTCAGACCTGGCATAGATTGAAACTGGATGGGTGGTTTGGTTCAGTATTTTCATGGTTAGGTGGTCTGAAGACTCTTGCATTTATTGTATTATTCATACTAGCTATGTGCTTGCTGCTCCCTTGTCTCCTACCCCTTTGCTTACGCATGGTAACCTCAGTAATTGATAGTACTGTAGAGCGGAAGGCAGCTACAAAGATACTAGCTATGTGGCAATATTACCCTATACCCCAAGATGATGCTGTTACACCAGTATAATGTGTGATTTAATTAATGAGTGATTTAATTCTCACCCTTTCTCACTTGCGGGTGAGAATAATCAAAGGGGGGAATGTGGCAGGCTATGGCCTAGAATGGTCTGCTAATATGAAAGGCCTGTAAGTTAGGCCTGGATTCCAACCCCCATTATAGCTAGAAAAGAACCAAAAATCTGTGAAAAAATGAGAAAACTGTTTTAAACTGCTTAATAAGAAGTTTTACATGAATTCATAAGTCTTTCATTATTCTCTTGTGTGCAAAAGAAAGAAATGTTTCAATACATGCATTCCTGAAGCTAGAAACGACCTTGCAGTAGAGAAGTATCAAACCTAGAAACTGCACCATTGTTAGAAAAGTCCTAAGGGAGGGAGCTGGGTGCTAGGCCCAGGAGGGATCTCTGATTGGACAGATGCAGGGGGCGTTGGAACCAATGGGAAGTTTGCATGTATCAAGTTGGAACCAATAGAAAGTTCTCATGCATCAAACTGAAAAAGAGGTATAAATGAGTATGTCTCTGTAAAAACTTTGCTCAGTTCCTTTTGAAGCTTTGACTGACTGGGCCTTGTGCACAATAAACTGGCTTGGACCCTGTCAATTGACTCCTGGATTTATTCATTGATTACACTTTGCTGCAGCAGTTTCACAGCTGCAGGTTCATCATCAGCTTAGCAAACATACATCATAGGTGCTGACCTGTGGACTGTAAGTGTGTTACATGATGATGTACATCACTTGAATGCCTATCCAGATGTGTGGTAAGATAGTGCCTGTGAAACAATGTGCATGATATTAGTCTGATCATGCATATGTAATCCCTTAGGCCAGGACATCATTGCCGTGCTGCAGTCAATATGGTATGTGTTCAAAAAGGTGGCTCTGCATATACTCCCATGTGAACAAATGCCATAGAAGTCAATACATCATCCACATATACATTCACATCCAATGAAAAAGCAAGTAAGAGCTCAGAAGTTATCCATAACTGCAATGATGAGATCAAAGCATTATGACATCATATGTGTCCTGAAACAGCAAGATCTGTATGCTGTGTCATCTTTGGGAAATATGTGAACATGGCAGGTTGTGTGTACATGATGGGGCAGCTCCGATATAGCTCAGGCTCCCTTTCCAATGTGGTGTCATCACACACAATGCCTCTACCGAAAATATGTCATATAGTGAATAAGAGAAACCTACAGAAACCTCATAGAAGACAGTCAGCAGATGATGTGTCAGGGCACTCCACACAGGTAGTATGTATGTGAATCACTGTGCCCCTCCCAGTAGATGGACATTCGAGCAGCATAATGTCAAGGGCATATCAGCATGCATACTATGATGGATGAGCAATATGTTTGGTGACCAGGGAAGTGGCAGATGATCGATATGATTATGGAACTGTGGCAGGTGCAGGCCTGTGACCCACGGTGTCTGACATAGGCAGGCCAGCATGGCTAGCTTGACCTGTAAATGAGGCCTGTGGAGAGGCATATAGGATTGCACATCCCCCAATATGCTGCTATTGTAAGAAATAACTCAGTAGAAATATTGAATTAGCTTAGGTAAGCAGAACTGCAGAATTAAGAAATGGAAAAATACAGAAAAGACATGTTTAAAAGTTACTGATAAGAAAAAAGTACATTTGCAGAGAAATAATGAGGAGTGCTGACAGATGAGTTACAGAACCTTGCTCTTCTGCACGCACAAATGGTCCCATAACCTTGAAAGTGTGAAAGTAACAAGTTGATGAACTGGCCATTGTAATTGGGACTAGAAGGGGGGCAGGCAGGTGTCATGCCTACAGAAGCCCACAGAAGGAACATAATTGGAGAAACTTATCAGTACCGGGACCAATAGAAGGGCTACGGGAGGTACGGGAGAGTACCGGGACCAATGAAATGTTTTTCTATACCTAGAATGGAACAGAAGTCTATAAAAGTTGTTGTAATGCTTGAAAACTTGGCTCAGCCATTTTGAAATTGCCTTGCTTGAGACTTGTGCACAAATAAATGATTTGGACCTTCTGAACAGACTCCTGGTATCATTGGTTTGTCTGCGCTTTGCTGCTACATATTCCTTGGTGCGTTGGCCGGGAAGTTGTGGAATCAAAGTGTATATAGGGCAATATACCACGACTTTCCGCCTCTATAGGCTTGGTCCTGCCGGGATCGCGCCCTTCCGACGAGGGCCGCTCCCTGGCGCCACCGGTCCCTTGTATCGGAGGGAGCTGGTCGGACCTCGGCGGGTGCCGGGCCCGGTCGGAGCCAACGCCTCAAACCCGAGTGAGGGGAGTCCGAGGTCCAACTCATGCGCCTGCTTGGGAAGTTTGAGGACCGGATCCGATGAGTATAGTTTTGATTTTGGGTCTAGACAGAAATAGCAAGAGCAGTACTGCCATTGGAATTTGGAATTTGTAATCTCGAGATATTGGGAATTGGTAAGAGAGCATGATCAACTCTCAAGGAAGAGCCGAGTAGCCTGGCATGGGAATTCGCTAGGTGAAACCCTCATCCTTTTTGTAATTGGGAAAAGACTAGTCAGAACAGATAGAAACGAATGCATTCTGGGATACGTTGCTAGCATGATTGTGTGAACGAAGTGTGAATGAGAGGTCTGGCAGCACGGACCAAGTGAAGGCGGACCCCTGATTAGCGCATTTCCTGACCGGGCGACCGCGTTCAGGTCGCGAAAAGGGGGAAGCGATTGTCGTCTTGTCTTGTTATTTGTATTCCCTATACGTTTCCAGGGCCGTGAGGACCCCTTACCCACGGTCCGCCCTCCTTTTCCCTTCTGTCTGTTGTTGCGCGCACACATCGAAATGGGAGGGGCGGGGTCTACTAGAAACACTCCATTAGAATGTATGATCGCACATTTTAAAGAGGGATATTCAGGAGATTATGGTATTAAAATGACAGCAGCCCGTTTGCAGATTTTGTGTACTAGGGAGTGGCCCGATCTAGACCCCATCTGGCCCCGAGAGGGAACGTTCACTGTAGAGATTATTCAGTCAATACATCGTAGAGTGCGGGTAGCGCACCCCGATCAGTACCCCTATATAGATTCTTGGTTAAGTATTTGTGAAGATCCGCCCTCCTGGGCGCAGCGCTGTTATGAGGAACAGTGCAGAATAATGTTAGCTAAAACAGATTCTAGACAGAAAAAGGAACAGCCTAGAATGAAAGAGCAGGATAAGAAAGCCACGAAGAAACCCATCCTGGCAGATCCTGATTCCCCAGAAGTAGTCCTCAGGCAGCCCCGAACCCCAGGTCCAGTAAGGGTAGCCCGACGTCGTCCTGCCCCAGAACCCCAGAGACGGCCAGAGCCGAGGCGGGACCCAACCCCTGACCCCCCTCCTCCCGGAGGAGAAAAAGAGAAAGAATTAGGAGAAAGAGAAGTGGAGGACGTAAAAAGTGAGTCAGAAGCGGAGATAGAAGGAGGAGAAGAAGGAAATTCCCCAGAAGAAGAAGAGGAGGACAGTGTACAAATAATTGAGAAAGCCAGCGCTAGCACTAGCACGCCAGCGAAAGAAAAACCCAAAGCAAAACCAGTTGAGAAAAAGAAAGCGACTCCTGCAAAGGCAACGACAATAACTCTTAGATCCCAAACAACGCCTGGGACAGCCAAACTGTTTCCCTTAAGGCAAGTCCCGGGAGTGCCCGTAAAGAATGATAATGATGAAGTGGTAGCGGGACCCTTAACTTATGTGTATATTCCTTTCTCTACAACTGATTTATTAAATTGGAGGTCGCACTATGCCTCCTATACTAGCAAGCCCCAGGAGCTGACAGAATTAGTAACTAGTATTATGGAAACTCACCAACCCACTTGGCCAGATTGCCGTCAGCTCCTGACCACCCTATTCACTACAGAAGAACGAGCGAGAATTAGAAAAGCAGCTATTGAATGGATGGCAGAAAATCCTGCCACTCCGGCGCAGGGGCAGAATATAATAGATCGTAGAGAAGCAGCTCAGAGAGAATTCCCGAATGAAGACCCCCAATGGGATCCAAATACAGATGAAGGATCCACAGCCCTAGCCCGCTTTCGCCAAGGCTTTTTACAAGGCCTGAGAAGGGGAGGCCAAAAAGCTATGAACCTTTCCAAAGTAGCAGGAGTTATCCAAGGAATAGATGAGAGCCCAGCAGATTATTATGAAAGATTAACTGAAGCCTACAGAATGTATACTCCCTATGATCCCGAGGCACCAGGAAGTTTATGTATGGTGAATTCTGCTTTTGTAAACCAGTCTCAACCAGACATTAGACGTAAATTACAGAAATTAGAAGGGTTTGCGGGCATGAATGCAACACAGTTATTGGAAGTCGCTCATAAAGTGTATGTGAATCGTGATACTGAAAGACAGAGAGAATGTGATAGAAAGATGAAGAAGAAAGCTGATTTTTTGGCTGCGGCCATAGTTGAAAAGAAAAGGGGAGGTGTCCCTAGTCGAAGGAGCAGAGGAAGAGGGCGGGGTCAAGGCGGAGGCCGGACCCAGAGACTAGGCGTGAACCAATGCGCCTATTGCAGAGAAGAAGGACATTGGAGAGATACGTGCCCGCAACTCGAAGACGCCCAGCAAGATGACGACAACGATCATCAGTGGCGAGAAGAAAGACGAGGCCGCCCCCGAGGCCGAGGAGGAGCCAATCGAGAACAGTTCCAGAGAGAGAGGGGAGGAGGAGCCATCCAAGCATTGGCCACACAAGCCCATGATGAGGATGACGTGGATTAGGACAGACCGGGCTCCAAGTTTGCTTTAGGTCTCCAGGAGCCTATGGTCGAAATACAAATAGGAGACCAATTTATGAACTTTATGGTTGATACTGGAGCAGAACATTCAGTAATAGACAAAAAGATAGCCCCATTCACTACAAAAGCAGTCACCATTATAGGAGCAACTGGTGCCAAAGCCACAAAGTCTTTTCTTCAAAACCGAATATGCAGTCTAGGAGGACAGCAAGTAACTCATCAATTCCTTTATATGCCCGAATGTCCAGTACCATTACTGGGACGGGATATGTTAGCCAAGCTTCAAGCACAAATATCTTTCTCTGAACAAGGAGAAATGCAAATGACAGTGAATTCCCAAGCCAAACCAGCAGGAGTAATGCTGCTGACAGTACCCCGAGAAGAAGAATGGAGATACTACATTGATGATTCGATTCAAGATACCTATTTTGAACAAACTTTAAAGAACATTCATGCACCACTTGAAGTATGGGCAGAAGGCAGTCCCCCAGGCCTAGCCAAGCATATAGCACCAGTGATTGTAACCCTCAAGCCTAGTGCTACCCCAGTGCACGTCAAACAGTACCCTCTCCCAAGAGCCGCAATTGAAGGCATCCATCGCCACTTACAGAGATTGCTTGAGTATGGCCTACTGAAAGTATGTCAATCCCCATGGAACACTCCACTTTTGCCAGTAAAGAAACCTGGGACAGATGATTATCGCCCAGTGCAAGATTTGAGAAGAGTAAATGATGCAGTTGAAACTATACATCCAGTTGTACCCAATCCTTACACTCTTCTAGGACTGATACCTGCTGAAGCTACCCATTTCACTGTACTGGATTTAAAAGATGCATTCTTTTGCATAAGATTAGCCCCTGTAAGCCAAATATTGTTTGCATTTGAATGGCAGGACCCCATCTCTGGAAGAGGGGGCCAACTCACCTGGACAAGATTACCCCAAGGATTCAAGAATTCACCTACCATCTTTAGTGCTGCACTAAATCAAGACCTTTCAAGCTATCCAGTAGCCCCGGGAAAGAGAGTGCTTCTCCAGTACGTGGATGATCTGTTGATAGCTGCCGTATCAGAAAGAGAATGTATATTAGCCACCAAAGATCTCTTGCAGTTACTAAATGAAGCTGGATATAAAGTTTCCAGAGCCAAAGCACAACTATGTCAAACAGAAGTGAAATACTTGGGTTTTCGTATTACCCAAGGAAGCAGAAGATTAGGCAGAGAAAGAAAAGAAGCTGTATGCAGAATACCAACTCCAACAACCAGAAAGCAAGTCAGAGCCTTTCTGGGAGCAGCAGGATATTGCCGAATCTGGATACCCAACTTTGCCCAAATTGCAAAACCACTGTATGAAGCCACAAAAGGAGAAGAAAAGTCACCACTGGAGTGGGGATTTGAGCAGGATACAGCCTTCCAGAAGTTAAAAGAAGAATTGATGTCATCACCAGCACTTGGACTACCAGATGTCCACAAACCTTTCCACTTGTTTGTACATGAAGCACAGGGAAATGCCCTAGGCATGTTGACTCAGAAATTAGGAAATTGGGAGCGACCTGTAGCCTACCTATCGAAACAATTGGACCCTGTGGCCAAAGGGTGGCCACCTTGCTTGAGAGCAGTTGCAGCTACAGCGCTATTAGTGAGTGAAGCAGACAAACTCACATTAGGACAGAACATACGAGTCACCGTGCCACATGCAGTCCTTGCCCTTATGGAACAAAAAGCAAATTATTGGCTCACCAATTCCCGAATGTTGAAGTACCAGAGCATGTTATGTGAAAACCCACAGATACAACTTGAAGTGAGCCATGCCTTGAACCCAGCTACCTTGATACCCATCAGTGAAGAACTCCCAGAACATGACTGCATCGAAGTCATGGAAACTGTGTTCTCTAGTCGACCTGACTTGACAGATGTGCCCATAGACAATCCCGACCAGATCTATTATGTTGATGGGAGCAGTCTCATCCTTGATGGACGACGCTGTGCCGGATATGCAGTCGTCACTCAACACGAAGTAGTTGAATCATCAGCTCTAGCCTCAGGCACATCAGCCCAGAAAGCCGAATTGATAGCACTTACCAGAGCATTGTTGTTAGGAGAAAAACTTGTGCTAAATGTATATACAGATTCCAAATATGCCTTCACTACCTTGCATGCCCATGGAGCTCTCTATAAAGAAAGAGGACTCATCACATCCGGAGGAAAATCAGTCAAATATGGTCCCGAGATATTGATGTTACTTGATGCAGTCTGGGCCCCAACACGTGTAGCTGTCATGCATTGTAGAGGACATCAAGCAGGAAAAGGAGAAGTTGCCCGAGGGAATAGATTTGCAGATGCCTCAGCACGACAAGCAGCTATGACAGGACAAATTGCCCCACAAGCAATGCCAATGCAAGCAGCATTGTTTCCAGTACCCTTGAATCTATGGACCCCACGATATACCACCAAAGAATTGGATTACTATTGTGACAGAGAAAATGGAGTATTGAAAGACGGATGGATTGAGCTGCCACCAGAAGAGGGCAGTCAACCTCCGGGACGAATAGTAATTCCTGAATTGTTAGGACCATCCTTTGTCAAAGCTTTCCACGAAGCCACCCACTATGGGAAGAGTGCTATGGAGAAAGCACTCAGACCACATTTCTACATCCCTTTGATGACAACCATATCAGCCTCAGTAGCACGACAATGTCAAACCTGTGCCAAAAATAATGCCAAGCAAGGCCTTATTACAGCACCCCGAGTTCAGTCAAGAGGTGTGACCCCCATGCACAACCTCCAAGTTGATTTTACCGAAATGCCAAAAGCCAATGGATACCATTACCTACTAGTATTAGTTTGTACTTTCTCTGGGTGGGTAGAAGCATTCCCAACCAGAACTGAGAAAGCCCGAGAAGTTACCAAAGCTCTAATGAGAGAGATTGTCCCCAGATTTGGAATCCCAGCAGTAATAGGGTCAGACAATGGACCCTCATTTGTCTCCCAAGTTACTCAGCAGTTAGCAAAAGCTTTGCAGATACAGTGGAAGCTCCACACTGCATACAGACCCCAGAGTTCAGGGAAAGTTGAGCGAATGAATCGTACCTTGAAAGCCCAAATGTCCAAGCTTTGTCAGGAGACACACTTGAAATGGCCCCAAGTGCTCCCCATAGCTTTACTCAGAATACGCTCAGCCCCTGTAAAGTCAACAGGATTTTCCCCTTTTGAAGTTTTGTATGGTAAACCCCCACCAATAGTGCAGGGAGTCAAAGGAAATCTAGCCCAGATTGGTTCAGAAGTAACCAGACAAGAACTCCTAGCTCTTAGTTTTGTTCTGCAGACTCTCCATACGTGGATCCAAGACCAGTTGCCTATCAACTTGACGGAACCCTTGCATCCCTACCAGCCTGGAACTTCGGTGTGGATCAAAGATTGGAAGAAGATACCGTTGGAACCCCATTGGAAGGGACCGTACACCGTCATCCTGTCTACCCCAACTGCAGTAAAGGTAGCCGAGATCGACGCCTGGATCCACCACAGCAGAGTCAAGCCCGCCGCCGATCCTGAACCAGAGCGGTGGACAGCAGAGCAGCACCCTGATGTACCCTTGCGAGTTACTCTGAGACGGCAACCAGCAGCATAGACACTTCATTACAAGTGCTTTGCAGTAGCCAAGTCTTTCGAAGAGGATTGCTGTTTTCTATGCAGCAACAGTTTTGTTTCAACGAACCCGATTTGTGTGTGATTTGACACACTACTACTTTGAGACTACATTGACTAAGCCAGACTTCACAAGCCAACTGAATTGCTAAGTTGGTTAATGTGTGCTGGACATCTTGAGGATCTTCAAGCAACACTCAGCACCCGTTAAATTGCTTCATTAGCAGACGGGACGAAGAATAATAGACCGTCGTGATCAAGATCAGCAAGCTGAGGATTCAGAAGAACTCCAATCAACATCAACATGTATCTTTGTTTTTGCTTTGCCTTGGTTGCCTTCTTTGGAGGTTTTGAACAGACTTATGCTCTACCTCCATGCACCGCTTGCATTACTTCTACTAGAACTGGACTGAAAGTAACTCAGACTTTGCTTTACCATTCTTACTATACCTGCAAGGGCACAATAACTCGGTGTATCTATAACACCACTGAACTAAATGTTTGCACTCATGGCAAAATTAAAGCATGCTATAATCCGCATCAGAATCCATCCTATTACACGTTGGAAATAAGATGGAAGGATGCAGATGGACCTATATTAGCTGCTACACCACCACTTAAGGACATTACTAAACCTGCTGTTTTGAATTTTGATGCATGTAATGCTATTAATAGAGATAGTCAGTCCACCTGTGGTACATGGGAGAAAGCGTATCGAAATGACCATAAGTATATGTGTCCAGAAGGTGCCACAAATTGGTGGAAGTGTACAGGTAAAACAGGATCAGGGTATAGTACTGCTACAGCGGCAGATTACTATTGCCCGTATTGGGAATGTGTTTTCTATGCTACCTGGAACACTGGTATAACTGATGAGAAAATAGATAAACGGATGGCTACTCTAACCAAGCCAACCACAAATGATAAATGTCAGAAAGATGCTTGCAACCCCTTACACTTGCGGGTACATAACCCCCATGCATGGAAACAAGGATATAAGTTTGGTTTGCGAATTGCTGGAGGGGGAACGGATCCAGGGACCATTGTGTATATTAGATTGAATACTCAAGCCCACAAGTCATCCAAATATCATATTCATAATACCTTTTATGAAGCTATGCATGTAAATAAGTTTGAGATCCCTCACCCTTCACAGAATTTGTTTCTAGAATTAGCCGGAGCAGTAGTATCTAGTCTTAAGATCACAGATTGTTACTTCTGTGGCGGAACCCAAATGGGAGACCAATGGCCCTGGGAAGCTCAAGAATTGAATTATTCCATGATTTACAATCAGACTGAATTACACAAGACTACCAGTGAATGGGTGTTAGCGCACTCAATCGTTGGACGTCTTTGCTATGCCAGAACTGGACCCCAGTTCACCCAAAAGGTAGGACAGCTGGTCTGTCTTAGCCAGAAATACTATAATGCCACGACCAAAAAGACAGCATGGTGGTCAGGAATCAGACATCCTGAACCTCCTAACCCATTAGCCAGATTTCCTGAACTTGCAGGTCTATGGACTAATCTTGCCAAAGTCCAAGCCTGGCAAGCCCCACCTGGCCTATATTGGATCTGTGGAAACCGAGCATATGCGCAACTCCCGCCACAATGGGGAGGAGCATGTGTCTTAGGAACCATCAGACCTTCTTTCTTCTTGTTAAACACTGAACATGGAGAACAATTAGGATACCCTGTATACACTACCCACAAACACAAAGGAGCATCAAGACAGAAGAGAGAGGCCTTACAGATAGGCAAGTGGGAGAAGTGGCGAGGTGATGATTGGCCACCAGAAAGAATTATTGAGTATTATGGACCTGCCACTTGGAATGATGATGGTATGTATGGTTATCGTACCCCAATTTATATGATTAATCGTATTATTCGCTTACAAGCAGTAGTTGAAATAATAACCAATGAAACTAGTCATGCTCTCACGCTCTTAGCCAGACAAAGTACTCAGATGCGCACTGCCATATACCAGAATCGCTTAGCCCTTGATTATTTGCTAGCAGCTGAAGGAGGAGTATGTGGTAAACTGAATTTAACTAATTGCTGTTTGAAAATAGATGATAAAGGTCAAGTAGTTGAAGAAATTGCTAAAGATATGCAAAGACATGCTTATGTGCCAGTACAGACTTGGCACGCCTTGAAATTCCCTAATTGGTTTGCTAACCTCTTCTCTTGGCTGGGAGGATTTAAGACTTTCATTATCTTAGTACTAATCCTTGTTGCTGTTATCCTCTGCTTACCATGTTTAATCCCATGTTGTATGCGTTCCCTTCATAGTGCTATTGATAGTACAGTAGAGCGGAAGACCGCAACTAGAATAATGGCTTTATACAAAGCCAGCCCTAGTGGAACTAGTAAGAATCCTTTAATCAGGATGTGAATCTTCTAGAAAGTGATTTAATTCTCACACCTTATTAAGTAATAGGGTGAGATTAATCAAAGGGGGGAATGTGGCAGGTGCAGGCCTGTGACCCACGGTGTCTGACATAGGCAGGCCAGCATGGCTAGCTTGACCTGTAAATGAGGCCTGTGGAGAGGCATATAGGATTGCACATCCCCCAATATGCTGCTATTGTAAGAAAGAACTCAGTAGAAATATTGAATTAGCTTAGGTAAGCAGAACTGCAGAATTAAGAAATGGAAAAATACAGAAAAGACATGTTTAAAAGTTACTGATAAGAAAAAAGTACATTTGCAGAGAAATAATGAGGAGTGCTGACAGATGAGTTACAGAACCTTGCTCTTCTGCACGCACAAATGGTCCCATAACCTTGAAAGTGTGAAAGTAACAAGTTGATGAACTGGCCATTGTAATTGGGACTAGAAGGGGGGCAGGCAGGTGTCATGCCTACAGAAGCCCACAGAAGGAACATAATTGGAGAAACTTATCAGTACCGGGACCAATAGAAGGGCTACGGGAGGTACGGGAGAGTACCGGGACCAATGAAATGTTTTTCTATACCTAGAATGGAACAGAAGTCTATAAAAGTTGTTGTAATGCTTGAAAACTTGGCTCAGCCATTTTGAAATTGCCTTGCTTGAGACTTGTGCACAAATAAATGATTTGGACCTTCTGAACAGACTCCTGGTATCATTGGTTTGTCTGCGCTTTGCTGCTACAGAACAATAACATCTGGATTCCCCACTTACAGTGCTTAGGTTCAGGAGTAGTAGGTGAATGCTCATATGATATGCACTGCCGATGTAGGTTCAAGTGTGATGCTGTGAAGGGATATATGTAGCCCCTGGGGAGGAGTTGTTTTTTGTCCAGAACATGTCTGGTATGTGAACAGTGTCTATCCTATGTTTGTGGGTTTTGCTGCCACATCATGCAGGCACATTGAACATGATGTTGGCGAAATATGTTGAGACAGAAAACATGGCTGACATGTACATATTGAAAATATAGGACACAATGTCAAGGTTATGATGTCGAGCTGCAGAGCTATAAGGGCTAAACAGTTCTCAGGTCTACTACACCCCGCATGCATGCATTTCCTGGAGCATATGAGCTAGGATAGTCACCTAAGGCTATGATATGCATGACCATATGTGTATATTTTGTGGACATGGGGAAATACCTTGTATATTTTACAGCTGTCATCATGTCCTGGGGCCACATGTGTGTTATAGTGACTCACCATCTGATGCAGGGCAAGCTCTTCCCGCACCTGCTAGGTGAGTGGAGGAGTAGCCTAATGGTTAGAGCACTGGCTTAAGAACCAAGAGACCAAGGTTCAATTCCCACTAGCACTCCTTGTGCCCTTGGGCAAGTCACTTAACTCTCCATTGCTCAGGAAAAAATCCAAGTTATTAATGTCCCTGTTTAAGTTGCAATATAAACCACTTTGATTGAATTGATAAAGCAGTATAAAAAAACCCTGTTAAATAAATGAATTCAGGCCACTTGCACAATAGTTCCTGGGCCTTCTTACACAGATCCTCCACCTGGGAAGGCATATAAAGGCCATCAGTGCCATGCTGGAACTACAGCCATTATACATGTTACTCCACAACACCATGAAAGTCATGTATAAGTGCTGTGTCACAGTGCAATGGTGGCAGACTGAGATAAATGTGTTCTGCGTACTATATGCTTACAATGTAGCCCTAGTCCCATGGTGCCCACAGTTCATATGGGATACCACTTACATGTGTTCTTATATGTTTATCTGCTGTGTGTGCTTCCTAATTGTGGGATGTAGTGTAGTTCACCAGTTGTTTCTGGGTTGCACTTTTTAGCAGATGTCTGTCATGTACCCTGGGACTAGGCCATATTGCTGAGAATGGTCTACAACAGAGCTTTCAAACACAAGACCAGTCCTACACAAATAGGTGGACATGGATAAAGATCATGCATGTTCTGAGATGATGGATAACATAACAAGCTGTGGTCTATGATGTACCTCAGTGTTACATTAACTATGTGAGTCTGGCTGCATGAGAATAGATGTAATGTTCCAGCATGTATTGATCTTGGAAGATTCAGGTGCTGTGCAAGGTGAGCAGACTCCTTATCTTCCTAGGACTGTGACACATGGCAATAGCAGCCATGATGTTCTTGTCAGCACATCTGGCACAAGCACTGAAAGTCTGCACTGTTACACCAAGTCAGTCAAGGGTTCATATCACATGGAAAACATGCAACTGACATGTACCACAAGACAACTCTCACTGTATGACCCTTCAGAAATTGCACATATTGGCCTTATGACTAGATGTGACAGATGTAGCTCAGTCTAAAGAGAATCTGTTTATGTGCTTGGATAATGAGGACCCAAAGCATAACCATGTCACATGATAGGAGAGCATCAACCTGGTGTGGCAGGAAGTGATCCTGTAACTAGGACCTGTCCTCCAGGTGATGTAAAAGCCTCTCGCACTGAGGAAGTTTCTCCAGGGGCATGTGCCCATGAGGGAAGGGTTGGACAGCCGTTATAGTGGGTGATTCGATCATTAAACATGTAGATAGCTGGGTGGATGGTGGACGTGAGGATTGCCTGGTAACATGCCTGCCTAGTGTGAAGGTAGAGGACCTCATGCGCCACCTAGATAAGGTCTTAGATCATAGGTGTCAAACCTGTCCTGGAGGGCCACAATCCTGCCAGGTTTTGGGATAGCCCTAATGAATATGCATGAGATATATATGCATTAGAGATAGCCTGCCAACCTGACTGGTTTGTGGCCCTCCAGGACTGGATTTGGAGACCCCTGCTTTACACCTCTGTCATTTAAGATTGTGAGTGGGCAAGGTGCAGATGTCCAAGACATCAAAATGGTTAGATAGAATTTGTCACATTCCTCCTCACTTCTCACCACCACCAAAATATTGTCCATTAGACATCTTTTTGGTGGTGGTGAGAATCGAGGATGAATGTGACACATTCTAGCTACCCTTTTGATGTCTAGGACATCTGTACCTTGCCCACTCACCATCTTAAATGACAGAGGTGTAAAGCAGTGGTCTCCAAATCCAGTCCTGGAGGGCCACAAACCAGTCAGGTTGGCAGGCTATCTCTAATGCATATATATCTCATGCATATTCATTAGGGCTATCCCAAAACCTGGCAGGATTGTGGCCCTCCAGGACAGGTTTGACACCTATGTCTTAGAAAGTGCTGGGGAGGAGTCTGCTGTCTTGGTACATGTCGGTATCAATGACATAGGAAAATATGGTAGGGAGGTTCTGGAGGCTAAATTGAGGCTTTTAGGTAGGAAGTTGAAATCCATAACTTCCAGGGTAGCTTTCTCCGACATGTTTCCTGTTCCACACGCAGGACCCAAAAGGCAGGCAGAGCTCCGGAGTCTTAATGCGTGGATGAGAGGATGGTGCAAGGATGAAGGTTTTGGATTTGTTAGATACTGGGGAACATTCTAGTGAAAGGAGGGGCTCTTCCAAAGGGATGGGCTTCACCTTAACCGAGATGGAACCAGGCTGCTGGCATTAACCTTTAAAAAGGAGATAGAGCTGTTTTTAAACTAGATAATAGGGGAAAGCCGACAGTCACCCAAGAGCACATGGTTCAGAACAATTTATCCTTGAGGGATACTACCAAAAGCAGAGAGGTTCCAAAAAGCAGTAAAGTAGCCAAAATGCCCTTGAGTATGGAACAGACAGAGCTTAAAGATTCCAAATTTCCCATGCCTACCGATAGCCAGATTAATATGAATAAAATACAGTCTCTAAAATGCTTGTATGCAAATGCTAGAAATCTAAAAAATAACATGGGAAAGTTAGAATATATAGCACTAAATGAGAGGTTAGATATGACTGGAATCTCAGAGACATGGTGGAAGAGGACAACCAGTAGGACACTGTGATACACAAATTGGTGGAGGGGTTGCAGTCTATGTTAGAGAGGGCATTGAGTTAGAAAGGATTAAAGTTTTGCAGGAAACAAAATTTGCTGTAGAATCTCTATGGATTGAAATTCCATGTAAAAAGGGAAAGGCGATGGCAGTGGGGGTGTACTATCGACCGCCTGGCCAGAATGAACAAATGGATGATGAAATGCTCAAAGAAATCAAGGAAGCTAACAAATGTTACAGCACAGTAATAGAAACATAGAAACATAGAAACATGATGACAGAAAAAGACCACAAGGCCCATCTAGTCTGTCCTTCCATAACTACAACAGTCCACTTTTTACCTTTAGAGATCCTCTGTGTTGGTCCCATGCTTTTTTGAATTCAGTTACTGTCCTCATCTCTACCACCTCCACTGGGAGACTATTCCACGGATCCACTACTCTTTCCGTAAAGAAATATTTCCGCATATCACTCCTGAATCTATCTCCCTTCACCCTCATCCCATGTCCCCTCGTAGCAGAACTTGCTTTCAATTGAAAGAGGCTCTCTCCCTGAACATTTATGCCACGGAGGTATTTAAACATCTCAATCATATCACCTCTATCCCGCCTTTCCTCTAAGGTGTACATATTAAGATCCTTAAGTCTGTCCTCATATGCTTTATAATGAAGCCCATTAATCATTTTAGTAGCAACCCTCTGCACCGACTCCATCCTGTTCACATCCTTTTGAAGGTGCGGTCTCCAGAATTGCACACCATACTCCAAATGAGGTCGCACTAAAGACTTATACAGAGGCATTATCACCTCCTTTTTTCTGCTAGCCATTCTTCTCCGTATGCACCCAAGCATCCTTCTAGCTTTTGCCGTCGCCTTTTCTACCTGTTTAGCTACTTTAAGATCATCAGACACAACCACGCCTAGGTCCCGCTCTTCTTTAGTGGACAAAAGTACTTCACCTCCTATACTGTATTGCTCCCTTGGATTGCTGCAGCCCAAATGCATGACCTTACATTTTTTAACATTAAATCCCAGCTGCCAAATTCTAGACCATTCTTCAAGCTTAGCTAGATCCCTCCTCATGTTATCTACACCTTCCTGGGTGTCTACTCTATTGCAGATTTTGGTATCATCCACAAAGAGGCAAACCTTACCCGACAGCCCTTCCGCTATATCACTAACAAAGATGTTAATAATAATAATGAGTGATTTCAATTACCCCGGTATCGACTGGGTCAGTGTTACGGCAGGGCATGCTAGGGAGATAAAGTTCCTAGATGAAATAAATGACTGCTTCTTGGAGAAGCTGGTTCATGAACTGACCAGAGGGGAAGCCATATTGGACCTAGTCCTTAGTGGAACACCAGATCTGGTGCAAGAGATAAGGGTGTTGGGGCCACTTGGCAATAGTGATCATAGTATTATCGTGTTTGATTTAATTAGTGGAGGAGGGATATCCACAGTACTACCTTTTAACTTTTGAAAGGGAGACTATGATAAAATGAGGAAAATAGTTAAGAAAAAACTAAAAGGAGTAGTTGCAAAGGTTAAAGACTTACATCAAGCTTGGGTGTTGTTGAAAAATACTATCTTGGAAGCCCAGACCAGCTGTATTCCATGCTTTAAGAAAAGTGGAAGGAAGTCCAAAAAACTGCCAGCATGGTTTAAAGGTGAGGTCAGAGAGGCTGTTGTTGCCAAAAAAGCATCTTTCAGGAAATGGGAAAAAGAGCCAAATGACGAAACCTGGAAACAGCACAAGCACTGGCAAGTTAAATACAAGGCATTGATAAGGCAGGCAAAGAGAGAATTTGAGAAGAAGGTTGCTGCGGAAGCAAAAATGCATAATAAAGACTTGTTCAAGTATATTTGTAGCAAAAAGCCTGTGAGAGAGTCAGTTGGACCATTAGATGATAGAGAGGTTAAAGGGGCACTAAGAGGAGACAAGGCGATAGCGGAGAGACTGAATGAATTCTTTGCTTCGGTCTTTACTGAGGAAGATGTAGGGATGTTACCCATGAGTGAAGTGGTATTTAAAGGTGCGGAAGAATTGAAGGAAATATCGATACATCAGGAAGATGTATTACAACTATTTGATAAACCGAAGAGTAGCAAATCACCTGGACTGGATGGTATACATCCAAGGGTATTGAAAGAACTGAAATATGAGATTGCAGACCTGCTATTAGTAATCTGTGAACTATCATTAAAATCATCTGTAATACCTGAAGATTGGAGGATTTCGAACATAACGCCAATTTTTAAAAAGGGTTCCAGGGGCGATGCGGGAAACTACAGACCGGTGAGCCTGGCGTCAGTACTGGGAAAAATGGTAGAAACCATCTTAAAGAACAAAATTGATGAACATGTAGATAGTCATGGCTTAATGGGAGACAGCCAACATGGCTTTAGACAAGGAAGATCTTGTCTTACTAATTTGTTATGTTTTTTTGAAGGTGTGAATAAACAGGTAGACAAAGGTGAGTCGGTTGATATAGTGTATTTGGACTTTCAGAAAGCCTTTGACAAGGTCCCTCATCAGAGACTTTTGGCAAAACTAAAGAGTCATGGGATAGGAGGCAGTGTATTATTGTGGATCAGGAACTGGTTAACAGATAGAAAGCAGAGGGTAGGGCTAAATGCCAATTTTCCCAATGGAGAATGGTGAATAGTGGTGTACCCCAGGGATCTGTGCTGGGTCTGCTGCTTTTTGACATATTCATAAATGACCTGGAAAAGGGAATAATGAGTGAGGTTATCAAATTTGCAGATGACACAAAACTATTTAAAGTTGTTAAAACCCATGAGGATTGTGGAAAATTGCAAGAGGATCTTGATAAATTGGAAGACTGGGCATCAAAATGGCAGATGAAATTTAATGTGGACAAGTGCAAAGTTATGCATCTAAGGAAGAACAACCCAAACAATGGTTACACAATGCAAGGTTCCACATTAGGAACCACCACCCAGGAAAAAGATTTAGGCATCATTGTGGATAACATGTTAAAACCCTCGGCCCAGTGTGCAGCGGCGGCCAAGAGAGCAAATAGAATGCTAGGTATCATAAGGAAAGGAATGGAAAATAAAACAAAAGATATTATAATGCCTCTATATCGTTCCATGGTGAGACCGCACCTTGAATATTGTGTGCAATTCTGTTTGCCGAATCTTAAAAAGGATATAGCATTATTAGAAAAGGTTCAGAGAAGAGCCACCAAAATGGTAAAGGGGATGGAAGGATACCCCTATGAAGAAAGGCTAAAAAGGTTAGGGCTCTTTAACCTGGAAAAGAGACGGCTGAGGGGAGATATGATAGAAGTCTATAAATTAATGAATGGAGTGGAACGGGTAAACGTAGATCGATTGTTTACGTCATCAGAATACAGAAAGAGTAGGGGACATGCAATGAAGCTACAGGGTAAGCTATTCAAGACAAATAAGAGAAAATATTTTTTCACTCAACGTGTAATCAAACTCTGGAATTTGTTATCGGAGGATGTAGTAAAAGCTGTTAGTATAGCTGGTTTTAAAAAAGGTTTGGACAAGTTCCTGGAGGAAAGGTCCATAAACCATTATTAAAAAGGGACCCAGGATATGACTGCTTGACCCAATACAAGCATTGTGGAACCTGTATCTTTTGAGGAAATTGCTAGGTACTGTGATAAGGAGAGTGCAGCCCAGCCAGGGAAAAGTGAAAAAAGGAAGAATTTTTCCTCTTTGCGGGGGATGGGCACACAGGATCACATAGTCCACAGCAGGAACCTGGAGAGAAACCTAAAGGGCAGACCTAGCTGGAAGTCACGCCCACACTCCAGGTCAGCCACAGATAGGAGTGGGAGGTACAGAAGGGCGGAGCCAGGAAGGGAGTTGCCCTGCTCAGCGTTTGAAAGGGAGCAAACAAACACTAGAGATAGAGTTGGTTGGAGAGTTGGTTGGAGGCCTGGTTCAAGAGGTGGTTCAGAGTGCGGTTGGAAGCATGGTTGGAGAGCTGATTCAGGAGTTGGTTCAAGTGCTGGTTGGAAGCATGGTGAGAAGCATGATTGGAGATACAGTTCCAGTTGCAGTGGCAGTTGTTGTCGGAGTTGCAGTCCAGGCCTAAGTGGGAGTTGCAGCTCAGGTTCCAGTTCTGGTTCCAGAAGGTACAGAGGGAACAGCCCTGTAGCCAAAAGGAGCAGCAGAAAAAGGAACCGCTATAAAGACAGCCAGAGAAGGTACAAAGGAAGCCACCATACTCAGCACAGTAGCCATCGAGGATATAGGGAAGGTTCCAGGGGGAGAACCACCTACCCTAGCAAGAGAGTGGGAAAGTGTTACCACAGGTCTCTGCCCTACGCTGAGGCAGAGGGAGTCCTGACTGGACAAAGCTCTAACCAGGAGAATATTGCACAAGAAGCCCAAGGTAGGAGAAGGGAGGCAGCAAGGCCTTCTAAGTATGTTTATTCTTCTGACTCTGATGAAACTGTTATACCACAGATAACACAGCACAAAAAGAAATGTTGTACCAGGAAGGTTAAGCAAGAGCAACCCATAGGAGGCCTGCCTAGAGCAGGGAAGGCAAGAAAGTGGGAGAGGTTGTTTAACCTGTTAAAAAGTCTAAAGCAGAAAGTTCCTGAGCGGTACCTAGCAGAACCCTGCTACAGCTCAGCTGAGAGTATGGACATTGAAGCCAAGGAGGCTGAGGTAAATTCAAATGTCTCAGAGATGGAATGCGATGCCTGCACTAAGGTAAATTAGTGTGAGCCAGAAACACTTGATATTTGAATTCACTGTTGTTTTGTTTGGAACATTTGTTACTGGAGAAGTATCCACTATTTTCTTTTGTCTGGAGAGTACATGTGTTTGGGAGAAATTGTATCCACTTACCTGCAAGGAAGCTGAATAAATTCCTGTGCGCTTTATAAACCACTCGGCCTCATCATTCCTTACACAACTACAACCCTAGGAAATAGAAGAGGTGATCACCCGTCCCTACTAGGCGGCCGCCTGGTAGGGGCGTGAGCGTCACAGTACGTATGAACTAGATTGGCCACTGTTGGAAACAGGATACTGGACTTGATGGACCTTGGTCTGACCCAGTATGGCATATCTTATGTTCTTATGTTCTAACCACTGTCAATACTGTTTGACATGTCTGTCCATCTCAGCAATGCTCTGTACATGTCTGTGTGGCGGGTCTGGATGTGAAAGCTGGTCTTTCCTGGTGCAACACATTCTGCCCATCCTAACTATTTTGGCTTTGTTCCCTAACTGTGATTAGCAAAGAACACTCCTCAGTAGTATTGCTTAACAGACGTGTCTTAGGGGCATTGTGTGACAACAGCAGAGTGTGGTTGAATTTTACAATGAAGTATTCACTGTGGAATTCAACCTGTGACACTAAGCCTAATAACACACATCAAGAACATGTCTGCAATTATATACAACAAGCTAAGAGTCCTAAAAAAACTAAGGCCCCTGCTACCACAACAGGACTTTAGATCAGTCCTCCAAGCAGTCATACTCCCTCACTTTGACTTTAGAAACACCATCCTTCAAGGACTCCCAAGACAAACATTACACCAACTCAAGGCAGCACAAAATGTTGCTGCTAGAATGGTTATCAAAGCAAGTGCATCAGAACACATTACCCCAATTTTATTCAAACTACACTAGTTACCAATATAAAGCAGGATCAAATATAAAATAATCATGACTATGTCTAAACTGATAAGGGAAATAGCCCCATCACATTTATCTGAGCTACTAAACAATCCCATAAAGAATAGACCAAGGAAGGAGTGGAACCAAAACACCTTACTCATTCCCAACTCCTTTAGAAAACTCACAAAAGTAACAATTAACAGAGCATTTAGTTTGTCAGCCCCTACATTATGGAGCTCCCTACTAGATAGGCTGAGAGCCACCACTGACCTAGCAACTTTTGGAAAAGACCTAAAAATGCACCTTTTCACAGAGCACATTAGCACTTCAGAGCCAATCAAAGAGCTATTTCCCACATAGATGCAGACACCTACTCCGGCCCCACAGTACAATAGATCCCCCCTAGACATCTGCCGTCCATAAGATAATACACAAAGACAAACACTTCCTCCCATGGTCAAATGTATATGGCAGTATAAGTAAATCCAATGCAGGCACCTGTAAATATCACACCACCTATAAATATATGCATGTGATACCTGGAAAGGTCTCTAAATATTCATCTACTTCTAAAATACAATATGCTACCTTTAAAACTGACAATATATAGTCACCCAACTGTTAATATGTTAGACATCTTTCTATGCCGTTAAATATATATATGCAAAGTTACCTGTTAAGACAAGTTATAATGTAATGTTCTTGTTATGTTTGATGTAGACCGCTTTGATTTTTATTTATTTATTTAGCCATATTTATATACCGCCTTTCGCCGGGTCAAAGCGGGTACATCCAACATGTGGAGAGTACATTGAAAAGATAGGAGTGAGGGGGGGGATACCATTACCCGAGGGGAGAGGGGATAGCATATTTACAATGACATTATGTTATTTACATTCTTTTACATTATTGTCCTCTTCAGTCATATTTGCATTTCAGTACTATTTACATATCAGGTTCTCTCTGTTAACTCGGCCTGTTTTGTTTAGCTTTGTTCTGTGTTGTCCCACGATACTCCTTGAAGAGGAGAGTTTTTATCTGCTTTCTGAATGCAGGGAGATCCTTGTTGCGGATTAGGTTTGGAAGGGCGTTCCATAGTGAGGGTGCATAAAGGTCGAATGCACGGTTACAGATTTGAGTATTAAATTTTGTTCTGTCATGAGAAACAACAAGAGTATTGTTTGAGGTCTGCCTAGTAGACCTTCCAGAGTTCATCTGGGATAGAAGGGTTTGCAAGTGAGGTAATGGCTGTTGGTGGATGCTTTATGTATGAGGGTCAGTGCTTTATATTTTATGCGTGCTTCTAGTGGAAGGATGTGCAGATCTCTTAGGACAGGGGTTATGTGCTCGTGCTTCTTTGTCCTTTGTATGATCCGTGCTGTGGTGTTAAGGGCAGTCCGTAGTGGATTGATGGTGGCCGTGGTGAGTCCTTGGTATATTGTATTGCAGTAGTCTAAGTGAGGTAGTGTCATTGCTTGCATAACTGTATGGAAGTCTTGTGGGTCGATGAGTGTTCTGAGTCTCTGTACCATTTTTGCTTTGAAGTAGACAGCTTTTGTGGTTTTTGCAACTTGCTGTTTAAATGATAGTGTCTTGTCAAGGATGATTCCCAGGTATTTTATGTGCAGTTGTACTGCTATTTTAGCTGTGCCTAGGTTGAGGGATGGGTGGGGAGCGAATGATTGGTCCTTTGTCACCCACAGGGCTTCTGTTTTTTTAAAGTTTATGGTAAGATTGTTTTCTTTTAGCCATCTTGAGACATCAATAAAGCATTCAATTAGTTTCGGATTGTTTGGATCAGTTGTTGTAATTGGTCCATACAGCATGATGGCATCTGCATATAGGTGGTAGTTGATATTGTGGGATCGTATTATTTCACAGAGGGGTTGGAGATAAATGTTGAATAGAGTTGCTGAGAAAGATGAACCTTGGGGTATTCCTTGAGTTGTTTAAAGGGGGAAGAGGTAGCGGAGCTGGTTCGGATGAGTTGAAATCTGTTGTCTAGTTATGAATGGAACCACTGTAGTACTTTGCCTTGTATTCCAATGTCTTGTAGTCTGGATAGTAGGATGTTGGGCGCAACTGTGTCAAATGATGCAGAGATATCCAGAAAGATGAGCGCGTAGCCTGATTGTTTGGTCTGCACCCCTTTGGTGATGGTGTTTAGGAGAGTGAACATGAGGGTTTCGACACCATGTGAGGGGCGGAATCCATGTTGCTGCAGGTCCAGAGTGGTGCTGTTTTCTAGGTGTTCTTGTAGTTGCTGTTGGTCTATTTTCTCAATTATCTTTGCGGTGAACAGTAGGTTTGCTATTGGTCTGAATGATGCAGGATCCAGTGGGTCAAGCTCTGGTTTCTTAAGGGATGAGCATATGATGGAAGTTTTTAGGTTGGTGGGCATTCTTCCTGGTTCTAATGATGCGTTTACCATGTTTGCTAATGTTGTACTCCGCTAGTGTTGTACTCAGCTCTTTTCGAAAGGCGGTATATAAAACTGTTCAATAAATAAACAAATGTATGTCTATGGGTGTGTATGTCACTAGTAAAGCCATTGGGAGGGCCAGCAGCTGGGGCCTTAGTTTGAGTCCTAAGGGTGTCACCTGTGATATACATGATTGGGCTATCAGGCCATCTGGAATGTGTTGCCCTGTCTTTTTCTACATGAATATTTCCATGCGTCTGTTGTGAACTCAATTCTCAACTGAGGCATATGACATGATGTGCACACCTGTGAAAGTGTGACATGAATTACCCAACACAATTGTCTCTCCCTACATCTTTCCTTGGGAATTCTGCTCTTCTGGCAAATCGGGTCTATCTGTGCCCTTTCTGCTATTGCAAACTCCTCACTTTGCTCCTTTCACCTTGCTGCTTCTTATGCCTGGAACACACTACCTGAGTCTACACGTCAGGCTCCTTCTCTGTCCCCTATCAGATCCAGGCTTCAAACTCACCTCTATTCTGCTGCACCTGAAACATGATTTGCCCAATCCCCTTTGTGTTTCCTTCCCATTTTCCCTAGATATATGCTGTGACTACAGCTACTGTGTTGTTTGTCCTGACTAGATAGTAAGCTCTGTTGAGCAGGGACCGTCTCTTACACGTGTCTGTGCTGTGCTGCATACGTTTGGTCACACTATACAAATGTTTATCAGTAGTAGTAGTCATAGCAATGATATACTGAGAATGTGTCCAATGCGTTAACCCTGTGAGATAAATGTGCTACACATCTCACACCAATAGCTGCCCATTATCAACATCCTGGTGCTGCAATGAGAATGTGCATCAATACTAGCCTCCCTGATGGTGTTGCCCTGTTTTGCAGGGTTTGTTGCCATTGTTATGCATATGTGATATGTCACATGGTTCCTGAGTTCCCATCTGCCATGGTGGGTGATTCTGGTGTACATCTGATCATGTGTCAAGCACATCGTGTGGCTGCACAAGATGTGTAGTTGGCTTGCAGCAGCTCAGAGGAAAACACACAAATTGTATGCACAGTATGCAATGGCGGGAATACTGGCTTGCATATGCTACCTTACCCACATCTGCTAGTCTCTGAAAACCATACTTATATCCATCACCTATGTGAAGAGATGTATCCTTGGGACCTCAAATGTTAGCAGTCTTTGCCAGTGTATGTGCATACATGTCAGGATAGTTGGGAGAAGCATACATATGTGACAGTTGGTATGAGGTCTCTGCTGATGGTTCTGATAATGGCAGCACATGTATTAATATGTTGGAAGTACGTGCAATCTGTTATTTCCCAACAACCACCTCATTGTCCACCCTTCTCTTGTACTTAGTTATGTCACGTGTGCATAACTGTCATGTAAGTATCATTGGTCTCCCCCAACAACACCTTTGCAGTATACAATGGAATGGACCTACCGCTGGTTGGATCATGTCTCATGCCACCTGTTCTGACCACATTTCCCAAGTGCTCAATGATCTCCACTGCCTGCCTATCAAATGTCATATCCGTTGCAAGATCCTCATTCTGGTTTAGAGGACCCTATAATATCTGTCTGATTGTCATCTGTTTCATGACCCTTCCAGTAGTCTCTGCTCCAGTCATATTAGTCATCTGCACCCTCTGCCAGCCTCACATGCATACCTTGAGACAAGGACCCCTGCTGCCATCTTCTTCCTGGGTATTCCCCTCTGGAACAAGCTCCCCATAGTTCTCTGTATGGAACCTTCCCTCCAGACCCTCAAGATACATCCTTAATCCCCCTTTCTGTAGAACCATCTGTGATTTACCCATTCCCATCACCTGACCTCTCCCTGGCCTCTCTGCTCTGCCCCTTGGTTCCTGGTATGTCTGTTACTCTCTGATATGAGGTTGTTCTGTCCTACCTCATTATTGTTAACTTTGCCAACCTGCATCTATTATTAACTTTGTAAACTGCACTGATGTCTGAATGGCGTATTTGTGAATGCTCTATAAAAGTCCCAAGAAAGATAACTTTATGAACCCCAACAGTCCCCTGGGTCAAACCCCACAATGCATCCACATGTAGGGTGCATTTAGCCATTGTGATACAGGGAACATAGAGGCAGGGCTGTGCTATCAATTAGTCTTGGAGGCTTCCAAGGGCTGCAAATCTTTCTGTGTAGCAGTCCATGTGATTCACCACTCATGGTCTGCCACATCTGACCCTCTAGCTGACAGAGGTTCAGGGGGTCTCATGTGGCAGGCTATGTGTGCTGAAGAACATGGTGTGCAGCAGAGCTGAGCAGTGGCCCCTCCCCTGATCCTGTTGCTGGAATAAGTGGCAGTGTGGGTATGTGGCAATGCATGCTGTGGTTTGGTGGCGTGCATGGCCTGAGGGTGGCAGCATACTGCAGACCCTGACTTGGGTTGCAGAAGCCCTTGGCCTGGCCCTGCATGGAGGTTCCCCAGTCCTTGTAAGCTGGGCTATAAACACATGCATGTTTGAAAATGGTGGTACATTGCTAGGTACATATGACCTAGATTGGCCACTGTTGGAAACAGAATACTGGGCTTGATGGACCTTGGTCTGACCCAGTATGGCATATCTTATGTTCTTATGTTCTTATCATCTGTGTGATGGACATAATGTAGACATATGTGTAAAGGATTCCTGTGCACATGTACTTACTGTCCGTGAGTAGTCACTGCTGGCATTGAACCATTCCCCCACATGTTGCCATGACTGCTGCAGCTTAGCCATGTAATGGCATGTGCCGGATGTGGGGAACAGCCTGTTCTACTTGCGGCAAAAGAGGCTTGCCAATAGATGCAGGTCCACATCTCTGAAGCGTGACTTCCTCTATTGGGCTGCCATGCTCTTCTCGTTTACTATGCAGCTGCCTCGCTGATGTTAGATGTGCATGTCGGTAATGCGCATTGTGAGCAAAAAGTCTTATATCACAACAAAACACATAATGTCACAACAAAATGCATTACACAGTCATAAACTATGTTGCGATGACATAATGTGGTAGTAACTAGCACACAACTGATGGAAGTATTCCTTGGGTGAGAATGAACAGCCAGTACAGAGTGTGTGACTGGCAAAGTTTATGTAGCCAGGGAAGGCAGATGTCAACTCACAAATGCTACTTGAACCAGTTCCAAATGCATTTGTGCATTTGTGCATTTGTGCATGCATAGCCTCCCTCCTGACACAGCACATATGTGTCACTGATATCTATGGTTAACAACTGTCTTCTCATGCCGGCCATAGGCATGAACTAGTGTTGGGATTATACCATTGCAGACAGGCACATAGCTGTATGTGTATATCATTACATTGCCTGCCAAATGGAGAGGTGCAGATCTCTTCCTGTAACGGCCCACATGCAGGAATGGTTCATACCAATCTGCTGCTGCTGCAGCCAGTAGCTGATACAACTGTTGTGAACATATGATAACTGGTAACAAACATTGCATGAATGCTATGAATTACTACTAGAATGTGGAACAACGATGGCTTTACACACATTAACAAGATCACTGCAGCCTGTCAGCCATTCTCTTTTTCTGGATCTGTCAACACACATGATTTCAATGGGGCCGCGGCTCCGATATCACACGGAGTCCGCTACCACCGTTTAGTAAACAGACCCCATAACTTCCTAAATCACCCACATTATGTGTTTTTGCCAACACATCACATTCCCTGGCTAGTCATCTTGGTGCCCTTACAAAGGCAATGAGCACATAGGCCTCGTGTCAATTTCCATATGTGGGCTAGTGTAGACAGGCAGCTACCAGCATACAGTTGTGTCAAAGTATGGACACACAGCCCATGGTACATCCCATAGCTGCCAGATATGAGCAGCTACAGGGAGACCTATGCAAACCTTTAATTCTGGGAAACAGAAGTGGCCCAATGAAGATCCAGAGGTCATGCCTTTCCAGGCCTTTCTCCATCTCAGACAGAGACAGCATTAAAATCACACATAACAGGACTCAGTGGATACCTACTCATGACATGCACAAATGCAGATAATGCTTGCTATGTGATCATTTTGTGGGGAGATGTGTGCAAGCAAGATATATGAGTGCAAATATGTTGTTCATGTCTCTCACCTATGCCCCCAACCTCCATGTCACAGATATCATAGCTTGAATGATCATTGAGAGCAATAGGCAGGATGTCCCACACCGTATCTGTACAAACAGTTGCTGTCTAGTACATCACTGAAGCAGGTATCACTTAAGACAAGAGACAGCCATCAGAAAATGTAGTGTGCCCATGGTGGGTGACTGGGACAACATTTGTGGGGATAGTCACAGCAGAGTCACAGCAGACATCGCAAATGTACACCCTAAGCAGCTGCCTTGTCTGCCTGGTGGACTAGCCAGCCCCACTTCATCAGTCACATGACACCTTCTTTGCCTGTTTGCCAGCAACAACATGCCAACCTTTATTGATAGGGCACCATGCTATTACTGCCAATGGAGCACTACTATCACTAATTTGAGGGCAACAATAGGATGAGCACATCGCATACATCTAAATAGGCTTTCTTCCCCACAGAAATAGCCCTTTATGCGAGCTTGGAGATGGCGTTCGGGTTCCCTGAGCTGGCTCCTCTATCGCACGGTGACAACAACCAGTTTTAAAGGAGCACACAATATGCCTGCCCAGTATCCGCCCCATTAATGCCCACTCGCCACCTCTTTTTACTTTGACGCTAAGGGACCAGCTTCTGCATGTTAATCCAACGTTATCGATGCTGTCCACAGCATTAAAAGCTAATGGGTGCCAATAATGCCTGTTAACAGCACCTTTGCTCCCCTACCGCTCTTTTGTAAACATACCTCCATGTCTATATGCTATCAGAAATATTTACCAAGCCTAATCAAGATCCTAGTTGTCCAATTACTGATGATCAATGAGGATCTTGATTAGGCTTGGTAAATGTCTCTGACAGTATACTTAGACAAGATTTCATAGAATTGCTGGCCTGGGTCTCCAGGAATCAGCATTGACTCAACAGCACACACTTTCACTTTTACCCTGCCATGTTTACTGCTCTTACTGTGTTACGTTGGCCCTGATTAAAGGTCTTGATAAATCCTTCGTGGAACTTTCTAAGATAGCAATAAGATTAAGCAATTCAAGAAATTGTAACCCTAGGGATATGTCTTCTGGATCCTGGAGCCTAAAGAGGGAGCTATTATGTGGGAGATCATAAATTGTTGATCTTCACCTAATTGATTCCTAAAATGTGGAAAAATCAGCTGAATTGTACTTTCAGGAATTTTTAGGGCTTCCAGTTAATTTACGCATATCTGCTTGAATTTTCAGAAGTAAATATGTAGATAAAATCATTACCTCAACCTTGCTTCCCCAAGAATGTTTCTGCTTGATCTTGGGAAACTTACATACACACTACGCCAAGTGATCCCAAAACTCTAGAAAAATGTTTTTGTCTGACTCATAAACACTATATCGAGGGAGGTCACGTGATGCGGCTGAGGTAGTGGTCGCATCTCGAGTGTGCTCCGACACCCCCCACCCAGGCCGGCATAAAAGCACCGTGTAAAACCGCAAAAACTCGGTAGGAATTTACCTACGCTGTATCGGAGGGTTTACAGCTTCCCACAGTGCGGCTTTCTTCGCTGAGTGGCATGGCGACAGCAAGTAAAACAACGAGACGAGCGGCCGGCACGAGTAAGATGGCGGAGTCAACTCCGTTGTCCGGCTCACCTAGATCCCCCGCTTCTCTTGAAGAGATGTCAGCAGCGATGGTAGTGGCTCTCTCGCCCCAATTCGAAGCCTTGCACGAAAAAATGGATGGGCTGCGTTCTTCTGTGGACACCCTGCGGAACAGACTTCGCGAAGCTGAGGAGCGCCTGGGCCAGACTGAAGACACGGTGGAGGGGTTGGCTTCCGAGGTAGCAGGTCTAAAGACCCAACTGGGCCTGCAGGAAGAAAAAATTGATGACTTAGAAAATCGATCGCGGAGAAATAATCTAAGGTTTATGGGGATCCCGGAGACAGTATTGGACAAGCAACTGAGCAGCTATTTGGAGGCATTAACGGCGCAAATCTTGGGGGCAGAGGAATTGGGTGGCAAGCTCAGAATTGAGAGAGTACACCGAGTGGGCCCCAAACAGACACGAGATGGCCGCCCCAGAATAGTCCTCGCAAAGTTCCTCTATTTCCCCCAAAAAGAACTGATTCTACGAGCTGCCCGACGGCAGGGTGAAGTCATCCACAACAACAGTAAAATCCGCGTGGCACAGGACTACTCGGCGGCGCTGAGTCGGAAACGACGGGAGTATGCTGCCATATGTGAAAAACTCATCGGCGCAGGCATCCGTTTTACTGTTCAATACCCAGCTAAGCTACATGTGTTCCATGAAGGAGCCCACCGGACTTTTGCGACGGCCGCGGAGGCTGAAGGTTATGTGAGCCAACTACTTGCTCGTGAGCGGGCAGCCTCAGCGTCCCCACAGTGAATTCCAGCAGGACGACAGTGGTGTGATAAATGTGCTTCTGGTGACACCATGATGCGATTGTGGACAAAAGACTTATTAACTCGGAATGGTTGCTACAGGGACATTGTAACCAAGTTACTTTGTGTCCCTGAGGGCCGTCCATCCGACACAATTTTGTTACATGTTGAACTTTAACTAATGTTGCCAGTTTATAAGCCTCCTTTGCAACATTTAGTATCGTTGCTACTATCTGAGACCCGGTGGAGGTTTGTTTCTTTTTTTTTCTATCACCCTATCAGAAGTTCCTTTAGCTATCATTGTACTTTGCCTTGCTTATACCGGGTGCCTGGTGGGGCGCGGGGGGGAAGGGTGCTCCCTTTTTATATATTAGTTCCTATCTATATCTACGGTGGCCCGCGCCCCCCCCCCTCCCTTGATTTCTGCCTGTGGGTGTTCTGGGACCATACGCTGCTTCATACTGCTTGCAGTGGTGGCGGCCCCTGCCTTGTTGGGGGCCAGTGGACCGGAGCAGCGTGGGCGGCTGGAACGAGAGAGGGGGGTATCGGGGCTTCCTGCGGCCTGGCGGGCTGGGTGGGACCGGTAGCCGGGGCGATTTGCCCGGACGGTCCTGCCTAGTCCGTGAGAAAGGACCCTCCGATGTGATGCCAATTGGGCCTCGCCGTACTGAGCGACCTGCTGGCGGCTCCGCCTTCGCTCCCGGGGGCTGGGGTGGGGGGAGCCTTATATCCCTCGACCGTCTCACCGGTCAACCCTTCCTGCCGGGGAGGGGACTGGCATCTGCGGATGCTAGTTGAGAGGTTGGATACACGGGTTGGGGGTGGGGGGGGGGGGAGGAGTGGGGGCTTGATCCCACACCAGCCCACGAGGCCTTTAACCCCTCTGACAGTGTGGATAGTTGGGAGCCCAGGAGGTATGTGTGTCATATTTGCGGTTTGTTTTATGGGAGGGTCTAGTCTCCTCATTTTCTTGGACTCCCCTCGCGAGCCATCACGTAGCAAAGAAGGCAATGGTGTGCCCCCGGTGTTGTGGAGGTGTGAGGTAATAGATAGTTAGATACTGCTTAGCGCCGGATGTGGTGTAAGGGGAGCCCTACCTCCCCACGATTACGGGACATGGCCTTTTTTCTTGCAATAATACACTGCCACGGGGAAGGCTGTTACGGGGGATGGGGTTATAATCATTATGGGGGGGGTGGGGGGTCGGGGCCACTCGGAAGGGCCTCGGTGGGGCTTTCTCGGAGTGGTAGGGGAAGAGAGCCATTAGGGTTTAGTGATTTGGGGAGAGGGGAGGGGAGATTGTACTATGGATAGAGGGGGATTAAGCGGGGGGGTAGAGGGGGACGGTGGGGGGACTGGGGGGAGGGCGACACTGTGGGGGGGATGGGACCCCTGGACCCAAGGGGATAGGAAGGTTGAGACCTGGCTAGGGACTACAAGTGAACCCCAGGCTGGGGGGGTTCACTCGGGAATGGACTGGAATAATGGCTTACTTGTGGTGAGTTGTTGTGCCTCCAGCAGAAAATCATTTCATGGAATGTGTGTGGCATAGGCAACCCTGTTAAACGGTACAAGGTGCTGCAGGCTTTGGCCAGATTGCACTGCGATATTGCCATCTTACAGGAAACCCACCAGACTGCTGAAGAACATGCGAAACTGCAGAGAGATTGGGTGGGACAATGTTGGGGTGCCCCGGCGCTGGGGAAAAAAAGGTGGGGTGCTCCTGCTGATCCATAAGAATGTGCGCTTTGACCTCGAGCGGCAATATGTAGACCCAAAAGGAAGATATATCCTGTTATATGGTAACCTAGAGGGGAGACCAGTGGTGTTGGGCAACTTGTATGCTCCAAATGTGTTGGACAAATCTTTACTTGCCTGTTTGGCCTCCAGGATAGAGCAGCTACCAGATGTCCCTTTGATTTTAGGCGGAGATTACAATGGGGTGTTGGATGTTGATTTGGACACATCTGGAGGAGGGAGGGATAGTTGGCGGCTTCCGGCTACCCGAGCGCTCCAGGAACTGAGACGCCGATTGGAGTTGGTGGACCCATGGCGTCTACTGCACCCCGGGGAGCGTGACTTTACCCACCAGTCGAGAGCCCACGATTCCAGTGCAAGAATTGACTATGTCTTGGTCTCCGAACGGTTGTTTGCGCAGGTGGGGGAAGCTGGGATCGGCCCAATGATGGTTTCGGACCATGCACCAATTTGGGTGGAGCTGCGGTGGGGGGGTGTTCCTACCTCGCAGCGAGTCTGGCGCTTCCCTATGGGACTGTACACTGATACCGAATTTCATGCCTATCTCGTACAGCGATGGGAGGAGTTTATGGATGTCCACATACAGCATAGGGATGAACCTGAGCTACTGTGGGAAACAGCGAAAGTGGTCCTACGTGGCGATATTATTGCTTATGGAGCGCGGAAACGCAAATTGATCGCGTCGCGTATAGTCCAGCTAGAGAAGCAGGTGGTAAAAGCCCGGCGGCGGTGTGCGGGTCATCCCACAGTGGCTAATAAACGCCTCTTTTGGGAACTTCAGTCCTCTCTTAATGAGCTGCTCCATCAACGGGCGAAGAAATCTTTGCTATATTATCGGTATCAGCTTCACCGTTTTGGGAACAAACCGGGGAGACTACTGGCGCGCTGTTTGCGTGGCAGTAGGGGGACCCGGTCTATTGCAGCGCTGCGTGACGATCAGGGCCAACTGCATAAAGATAGCCCTGCGATAGCCCACGTGTTCCGTACTTTCTTTCAGAAACTTTACCAAGGCGGTGGGGGGTCCCCGGTAGCAATGGCCAGTTACCTTCGGGGGCTGCAGATTCCCACGCTGACCACGGAACAGCGCTTAGTGTTGGATGCACCAGTGACGGAGGAGGAAGTGTGTAAAGTTATTCAAGGGGCTAGTTGTTATAAATCGCCCGGTCCGGACGGTTTCGGGGCAGAGTGCTATAAGTTACTGATTGGCCGGGTTGCCCCTGTCCTGGCTGCGGTGTACTGCCGGAGGGTGGAGCAGGGGAAGTTTACGTGGGGAGCGAATCACGCGTTTATTACAGTAATACCCAAACCGGGTAAAGACGCCACGCAAGCGGCTTCCTACCGCCCCATCTCATTGCTAAATTTTGATCTGAAGTTGTTAGCGAAGGTCCTGGCTGACCGGCTTGCCGCCGTCCTGGGGGGCCTATTGCACGAGTCGCAGGTGGGTTTTGTCCAAGGGCGGCATGCAGTGCGGAACTTACGAAAGATATTAGCCTCTATGGAATGGGTGCGGGCGCGAGAGGAGCAATCACTGCTGATTAGTTTTGACGCCGAAAAGGCGTTTCGATCGGGTTAACTGGGAATATATGAAGCTACTCCTGCCTTGGTATGGGCTGGGTGACCCCTTTATTGGGATGGTGGAATTGCTGTATGCCAACCCTACAGCCAGTATTTTATGCAATGGGGTGCTGTCTGATAGTTTTGCCCTGAAGAGGGGCACTCGTCAGGGCTGTCCGCTCTCCCCATTGTTGTTCGTGCTGACCTTGGACCCACTGCTGAGGAGTATAGCGGAATCTAAGGATATTCGTGGCGTCCGTATCGGGTCTTACGACTTTAAAGTAGCCGCATTTGCGGATGACATCCTTGTTCACTTGTGCGACCCACAACAGTCACTGCCGTGTCTACTTACCGAATTCTCCCGGTATGGTGACTTTGCGGGGTTGCGTATTAACTATGACAAATCAGAGGCTATGGATGTTGGCGGACGGCTCCGCAGACAATGGGGGGGGAACTTTCCCCTGAGGTGGGCTGGCGACTCTTTTATTTATTTGGGGATTGAGCTAACTAAAGATACGGCGGCATTGTACAAGCGGAATTTTGAGCGTGTTTGGTCTAAAGTTCGCTCACAGCTCCAGGCGTGGGCACCTCTTCCCCTATCTTTACTGGGCAGAGCAGCCGCAGTGGGGATGGTGATATTGCCACGGGTCCTATACTGGCTGCAAACTTTGCCGGTGCGACTACTGCGGCGTGATCTCCAGCGCATCGAGCATGAACTCCGACGGTTTCTTTGGAGGGGGGCTAGAGCACGTATACCACTGAACCGTTTGAAGAGGGGATGGAGATCTGGGGGCATTGGAGTGCCCGACCTTTGGATATATGCCTTGGCTTGTCAGGCTAGGCACTTGGGAGACTGGCTTGGTAATACTGAGGTTTACACCCCGAGGGCACTTGAAGAGGCCTTAGTAGCGCCACACTCCTTGCTGGCGGCCCTACATTTAAGGCATGCGGTCCTGCCGAGTCGGGTATCAGGCAGTGTGCTGGTTCAGGCAGCACGGCATACCTGGCAACGCTTGAATCAACTGTGGGGGAGCTCGCCGGAGATCTCAAGCTGGTTACCGCTGCAAGGTAACGCCCACTTCCTCCCGGGCTCGGACTCGGCCTCCTTCCGTCGCTGGGCGACACTGGGAATGCGGTCGTTGGGCCATGTAATTGACCTGGAAGGACGATGTAAACCTTTGGTAACTTTATGTCGGGAGTACGACTTGTGCCCCGCAGTTTCCTTGTTCGCGTACCGGCAGCTTTCCCATTACGTGAAGTCAGTTACGAGCCCGGAGCTGAGCGGTGACCATTCTGCGCGGATATTAGAATTCTTCGCTCTCGGGGAGGGAACTACACGTTCCATTGCTAGTTATAAAAAAGCATTGGAGCCCTATATGAAGCCGTTGGATTACTCGGCAGAGGAGGCTTCATGGGCGCGGGAATTAGGCTGTGAGGTGGAACCGGGCTCTGTTCGTGCTGCATTAACTCGGATAACTCAGTTAGCGGAGGGGGCTAGATGGCGTGAAATGCAGTTTAAATGTATACTGCGAGCCCACTTCTCCCCGAGGCGGGCCCTGCGTAGCCTCCTGGCAACCTCTGGTGGATGCCCGAAATGCGCCTGTCCACTAGCTGATTTGGGTCATATGTGGTGGGGATGCCCTCATATACGCCGCTACTGGCTTAGGATAGCCAATTACCTGAGCGGCTTACTACAGCAACAGGTCTGCTGGACGGGGCGACTAGTGGCACTGGATCAATTGGGAGCACTCCAACCCAAAGGCAGGTGGCAGAAATTGCTGATACGGAAAGCATGTCTGGTGGGGAAGGGTCCTGTGTTGCGGAGATGGCTGGAGCCTTCGGCTCCCTCCTTTTGGGAATGGCGCAATGGGTTCCATCAGTTTATGCTTCTGGAGCGAAGGAGTGCGAAGAGGCACCCTCGGAGTTGGGCCTTCTTCCTCTTATTGTGGACCCCCTACATTCAAGCATTAAGACCAAAAACGCGCAGTGAGGTTTTGGGTATGTAAAGATACTTAGAGGGTCTCTTGATAATGGTGGAGAGGATGGTTAATAGGTCCAGTAGGTCCCGGGAGGGGGGAGGGAGTGGGGGGTATGGGTGGGAGGGGGGTGGGGGGAGGGGTGGGTCTGACAGTTCTTAAATGGGGTTTTTTTTCTTTCTTTCTTGGGTTTGTATTGTTGTAATTCCTAGGGCGGTGGACAAGATACAGCCCCGCCCTGGATATGCCTGCTCTGTTATCTTTTATTGGAAAATGGAAAGAGTTATGGTATATCTGTATTGTGTTTGTTCTTTTCAATAAATAAACCTTTGAAAAAAACAACAACACTATATCGAGGGGCTTTCCAAAAAGGCGGCAGCAGTCTTGGTTGTGTGAGCGCATTTGCTATGGGGAAGAAACGCAAGGGGAGACCAGGGCCATTGCCCTCACTGCCCTCTAATACCTCTACGCCAGTTTCCAATTTGGTGGTTGGTCCTTTGGATTCATTTGTGTTACGTGCAGCTTAAGGTTCGGATGGCGCTGGTGGAGTAAGCCGGCTAATAGTATTACCGGAGTCGGCTGTTTCAGCGTCATCTCTCTCCCCAGCATTTAGCCAGGCACCGAAAGTACTCCGCAGCCATCCTTTGCCGGAAGGCTTCCTGGAGTTGGCTTCTCCCTCATTGCGGGGTGCAGTAAGCTTCTTGAGAAGGCCAGGAAATGAAAGACTGGAGGAACCAGAGAGTGCTCTCTGTGAAGGACCCTACTCGACTTCATCTACGGCGTCATTTGGAGAGGTGTGTGCAGGGAAGGAGATCCCTGCTACATGTGGACGCGAGCCGTCGACGATTATGGAGGCAGTTTCATCAGCAGCTGAATCGGAGGTGGCCTTTTCTATACAGCGACCTGCGAATTTAACCTTGGAGGCTATTTGGAAAACTATAGTTTCATTGGGAGAAGTTATTTTGCCTCAGATATCTTCTCTAGCCACAAAGGTGAATACTTCTGTGGGCGCAGTTTGTGAACTGGAAAGGAAAGTTTCAGGCATGCAAGTGGAGATGGAAGAAATGCGAAACAAGCTTGCTTATCTTGAGGAACATTCTGATATATATAAAAAGAACTTTCTGTCATTTCAAGTTAAATTGGAATATCTGGATAGTTTGTCTAGAGTTAATAACCTTAGAATTATTAACTTTCCAAGGTTGCCTTCAGTCTCGGCTAGAGACATGTTTAAACAATACTTGGTGGAGGTATTAGGAGTTTCTCCAGAGCTGATGCCACCTTTGCTTAAAATCTATTACTTACCCAAGGTGAAGCTTGCTCCGACCTTGGGTGATTTGGGTGGGGATCAAGTACAGGAAAATACTTTGAATGTTACAGATTTGTTAGAAAATTCGGGGTATGAGTCTCAGGTTCCTTCCACATTGCTTATAACACATCACCCCCATCTTACAGCAACTGCACTGGCTCCCAATGATAGCCAGAGCAAAATTTAAAACAGTCCTAATCATCTCTAAGATCATTCACCATCTCTCAGCAGACGCACTCCAAGACATCATAACAAGGGATATCAGCGATAGACCAAGAAGGACCAATAATGATAACATGATCGGCACACCTGCAGGATATCATAAAACTAAACAAACAACTTCAAGAAGAGCTCCTTCACTACTGGCGTCCACAATTTGGAACTCTCTCCCAACGAGCCTGAGGGCATTAAATGACATCATAGACTTTTGAAAGGTCCTTAAAACCCTGCTCTTTACAGAAACCTATGAGCAGACAGACAATGGTTTCTACCCAAACGGTAATGCAACTACCTCCGCCAACTCGATACCCACTCATACCAATTAGACATACTAGTTCATTGTACAATGTTGTTAAGTACCCTTATGTTAAATGTAACCCCAGTTGTGCTGTCTAAATGTTGTTAAGTACCCTCATGTTAAGTGTAACCCTCCAATAGTGATGTGACCACTTTGATTGAAGGATAAGGTGGTATACAAATTTGTCTAAATAAATAAATAACATTTGCTTTATTGTCTGATAAAGAATGGTTGTTAAAACTTTTCTTTCAGAAAAGGAAACTTCTATTTCGTAGTTTATCTATACGTATATATCATGATTTAGCAAGAGATACCCAGAAGCGGCACAGGGAGTTTCTCCTGCTCCGCCCTGGGGTTATGCAGTTGGGAGGGCTCTTTTTTCTTAAACATCCGTGTAAATGTCTAGGGAAATATCACTCTGTTTCTTATTTATTTTATGAGCCCTCTCAGCTGTTAGCCTTCATTAATGCCAGGCGACTAGAGTCCTCTATTGATCCCTCCTAGTGCTTTTGTTAGTTATAGATCTGGACATTGACTATCTGCTTTTGACAAAATCAAAACAAATAACCTCCAACACTGCCTTTTCATTTTATGCTCCCAGCCAATGGAATAAACTGCCCCTAAACCTAAGAGAGATTAAGGATCTCACATCTTTCAGGAAGGAACTAAAAACCTACCTCTTTACTCAACACTATAGCAACCTACAACCTGAAATCAAATTTACTACACAAGAACATACAACTAACCAAACACAAGTTTACCCCACCTAAATCCAGACTCCATTTGAATATCCCCTCAAGTCAGCATCCTCCCAATATTGTACTTATGACTGCAAATAACTCTTGCTAACCATGTAAATAACTTGCCATTTTTGGTTCCTTGTAACATAGTTATGTTCCTTTTTTTTTTTTAAACTTTTATTTTCATTTTGCAACAAACAAAAGAAACAACACACCAAAAGAGACAAAACAAGTATACAATAAGGAAAAGTAAACCCATTACCCCCCACCCCGGTGCTTCTTCTCTACCCGTTTGTATCAGCATGTGAGCGCTTCCAATTAACAGTGATTATACATCAAACGATCAAAAAAGTATCCACAATACAGCATGATCATGAGACAGAGATATATACAAAGTTAGACAGTCAGATGAGAGCTTTTAGCAAAATGTACATATTCATTGAGCATCTTCCATTGAGACCAATGAGAAGGAGTCTGAACGGAGGAAGCGAACAGACGAGGTATTTGTTCATATTTACTGTAGAGACAGGCATGATTCCACCATTCATTGAGGCTCAGATGGGAACTAATTTCCCAGTATTACTTAATTAGGGAAATAGCAATGCCAAGCATAAAATTCGAAAGGAGATAAGCCATTTTTGGGAGAGAGGGGATCCCCGCAACTGGGCGAAGTCCCACTATCCTCCAAGAAAGGGACTCCTGAGAGTGCGATATAGACTAAATACGACCCCAGACCCGACGCCAGTAATACTGTAGTGCGGGATACTCATGCATAACATGAAGCAATAAATCAATGGCTGCAGGACGTGTCCAGCAACCATTACCCTGAGTAGTGTTCCATTTGTCTAATCTGTGAGGAGTGTAAAAACACCGGTGGGCTAGAAAGAAGAGGGTCTGAGTGAGTGAGGCGGGTCGGGAACCCGTGTCCCTCTGCTCCAGATAAGGCTCCATTGCTCCTATGCAGAGGCCGATGGCGGGAGAGTCATACCAGGGAGTAAGGTAAGAGAAATCGGTTAGCAAAGGCCCGCTACTATATCTAGCCACACAGGTCTGCTCGGTACTGGATCTTCCAACCAACGAGCACCTTGTTTGAGAAGAAAAGATTGAGGGAACACTTGAGTAAAATCGCCACCAAGTATTAATGGAGCATTGGCGGAGGCCGAGGCCAACTGCGCAAAACTTGCATAGTAAGCAGGGTTGTCCACATTCGGGGCATAGTGCAAATACACGTGAATTCACTATCTCCAACCTCAAGGTATACACGGGCCCATCTACCCTCCATGTCAGCGCTAATATCAGGCACAGTAGCGTGCAAAGACTTCTTAACCAGAATGGCTATCCCGTACCATTTGGAAACGGTGGGAGAATAGGCAGCGACCATGTGAGGCCTAGCATTGAGTTTCAGTGTTTCAGCAGAGTGTAATGCGTTTCCTGAAGAAACACCAAATCAACATGCTCGTGGCTAAGATAGCTAAGGATTTTCTTTCCTTTGAGTGGACCAGTAATGCCTTTGACGATGAGTAATAAGATTTACATAAGGCCATTCAGAAAAGTTAAAATTCTGAGCATGATAGCACACATAATTTCACTGTGTCCCTCAAACTGACTGTATCTGGCTGTACACATGACATAGGAAAAATAAGCTAATATAATACAATGAAGCGCCCCACATTAACAAAGAAAACCGCAGTACGGTAGAGGAGAAGCAAAACCCCAAAATTACTGGCGACCATGTGTCTGCGGGGAGAAACCCCAGAGAAGGCCGAAATTGAAAAAACACATAACCTGTAGGACTGTGCGTGCTCCGAATCCGACCGAGGCACACATCATGAAGGGATAGGAGACCAAAGACAAAAGTCATACAGAGAAAGAAAGAAAGTCCAGGCTATTTCTGTGCTGGGCTATGACCGCCGCATCGGGCCCTTCAAAATGGCGGACAGAGCCGGCAGATAAGAGTCCAAGATTTGGGATTAGCGCATCTGCTCTGCTTCTTTGGAGTCCAAAAATGTTGATAGTAGATCAGGATCCTCGAACGTCCTGGTCTGGTTGTGGAGAGTCACTCGGAGCTTCGCTGGATACAACAGGCCAAAGCGAGCCTGTAGCTGTTGAAGTCGAGGGCGAAGAGCAAGGAGTTTCTTCCGACGGTCAACGGTAGGTTTTGCCAAATCAGGAAAGAAGGAGACCTTACGACCTTCAAATTCCAAATGATGATTCGCTCGGGCAGCATGTAAAATTTGTTCCACTTGTTGATATCGTAGCAAGCTAAAGATAATAGGCCGAGGGGTCGTGCGGTTGAGCGCCATGCGGGCAGGAACACGGTGTGCTCGATCGATTTCCAGTTCTCTGTGAAAAGTGATCTTCAGCAAGGAGGGAAGAGTTTTGAGCAAGAATTCTCTTATATCTCCTGCTTCCACCCCCTCCGGCATTCCGAGGAGCCTCACATTGTTGCGACGGGGCTCGATTATTGCTATCTTCCAACTCCTTTTGAAGATTCTGTATCTGGCGCTCAGCCTTGTCCAGTTTGCCCAAGCGCACCTCGTGCGAGTCGAGGACCCCCGCCATATTGTCCTGCCGTAATGAAAGACCTTCAAGTCGGTCCTGGAGCACTCCAAAGTCTTCTCGCATGGCTCGAAGCGCTTCTCCATTGGACTGCACCAATTCCTTCACGCCGCGTATTTCCTCCAAAATCTCCAGGTGCATTGCGGGGTTTTCACGAAATGGAACCATCTTCTGTGGGGAGGACACCTCTGTTTTGGAGCGTTTTCCGTGAGAAGAAGAAGGAGACCCGAAGTCCAAGCGCGCTGGTTTATGGGCCGCCATCCCCCCCGAGGTGCCCCGGTCAGCTCGGAGCGAAATAGTAAATTTATATAGGTATTAAGTCAGGATTCTGAGTAGGCCTCTCGGGAGCTTCAACGCAAAGCGTCCTACCCGCTGGACATCAGGCTCCGCCCCTAGTTATGTTCCTTTTATTAATAGCTTACACACTGTTTTCTATGTATCATAGTTCTTATGTAATACTTAATGTTTAATGTAATGCAATATTGCACTGTTCTGCTGTATTGTTGTTTTGAGTTCCTTGTAAACCGCCCTTGATCTCTGGAAGGGGCGGTATAGAAAAGCACATAAAATAAAATAAATAAAATAAAATAAATATATACTGATTAAAGTTTGAATAGGATACTCCCCCTCCTTTTGTGGGCTAGGGAGGGTAGACACTTTTATTTTCTTTTTGGAAATGCTTCATGATTTTTTCTTTATGATGTATTATGTTAATAGAGTACTTTCTAAGTGTCTGCTCTGTTGCTGCAAGAATGGTTTGTATAAACTTTCTTGATTTATTTGTAAAATTTCATAAATACAAAATAAAAATAAAATAAAATAAAATAAACACTATATCGTTATGTAATGCCAAATCTTTAAGTTATGTTGTTAAGTGTCATCGAGTCGGTGTCAACTCATGGCGACCCTCTGGATAGTTGTCCTAAATTGTATTCGGTCTTCTGTCAAGTGGCTCATTGTTGACAGACTGGTACCCGTAGTGAAGAGGCCGCAGGACAGGGTCCCAGTGGCCGGCGGTAACCGGGTGGGAGTCCCGGCGCTGGGCCCCTGCTTGCGATATTGGGCGTGGGCGGCTGTTTGGCAGGGAAAAGGGGGTGCATTATTTAAAGGCATTGCCTCGCCGGTGAGTGACAGCCGTGCGAGCCAATCGTAGGCGCCGGTCCGGTGGGAATCTCGGGGAGAGGTGCTCGTTGAGTCTCTCTCTGGTGCTGGGGACGGAAGGTGCAGGGCATTTGCTGGGCTGCTCCTGCGAGTTTTGTTTTCTTCGCCTTTAACAGAGCAGGTTTGATCGGCGGCGGGGGTGAGGTTGTGTAGACGTGCTGCGGAGAAGGCAAGGGGAGTTCCATTCTCTGCTCAGAATTAGTTTAAACTTGGGGCCGTGTGTGCACACTTCAGTGTGCTCCTTGCAAGGGGGGGGGAACGCGGCGGATTTTCTGTTTCTGTTGGTGGTTGTGGGACTTTGGGATGCCGCTGCAGCGGTGGCAGCTGGGCAGAACTCGTGGGCTCAGCAGGGGGGGACGGGCCGCGGCAGGCAGGCGAAGAGGGCAGGCGGCAACTGAGGATTCTGGGCCCAAGCAGAATGTTAGAAGGGCTGTGGCTGCTGGTGCTGTGATGGATGTGGCTCCGGTTGTTAGGGGCAGGGGGACAGTTCGCGGTCAGGGGGCCAGAGCTGGAAGGGGAAAAGGTGCAACCCCAGCCAGGAGGAGGGCAGGTGGTGTATCCAGGAGAGGTGGCAGGGGGTACGGAGCGAATGTCGTGGAGCAGCAGGTGGGGGAGAGTGATATACAAGCACAGGAGTTGGTAGCTCCTGGAGATATGGTTGTGGGCGGGGGGTTGGCTGGAGGTGGGGACCATGGTTGTGCATCACAGGGAAGTGCAGGGCCTGGGTGGGGGGGGGGGGGTCAGCATGCAAGGTTGGATGGGGCAAGGGTTAGGGGGTGGGGGGCTTGGGGGTCTGAGGGCTGGCGCATTCCATGGAGGGGGGCTCTTAATTCTGGTCAGGGGCCTTCTGTGTCGAGGGGCTGGGCTGGTGGTGTGACACGGGTCCTGGAGCCAGGTGCTGCATCTTCTTGGGATCATTGGCAAGGAAGGGGACAGGGCTCATCTAGGGCTGACTGGCTGGCTGCCTGGCAGCCGGCTGTTTCTCCTGTTGTTCCCCCCCCTTCTTTTCTTTCTTTTTCTCCACAGGTTGCATCAATGGAGCAGGCTGCTGGGCAGAGCGTGGCGGTGCAGTGGGTTGTAGCCGGCAGGGGGGTTGGAGCGTCACCTGATGGGATGCAGCGGACGCAGACCAGTGTGGCAGGTGATGATGGGACGCATCTGACGGACGTCAGGAATTGGCCATTGGAGGTCCTGCAAAGGGAGGAGCAGGCTAGTGACGTGGCGGTGGCAGGTGAGTCTCCAGCGGAGAGGGGGGTTGTATCGGAACTGACAGGTGAACTGGTTGGGGTTGGGCGGAAGGCGAAGGCGAAGAGGTGGCACTCTTGGAGGCGGCGGCGTAGGTCTGAGTCTTCTTCTTCGTCAGCTTCTTCCTCGTCGTCATCGTCATCTGGAACTTCGCGTGCGGGACATGGGCTGGGGCAGGCCCCAGTGGGCCCTTCTGAGGGGTCGGGCAGGCCTACTTTGGTTGCGTTTGCCGAGCTGTGGGAGGGGGTTCCCAGGGTTTTATGCCGCAAGATTTGGAAGAGGAGATATATTGATATTTTCAGATTACTGGAAGGCAGAAAGCGCTCGGGGGAGAGTAGAAAGAAGAGGAAAGAGGATGAGAAAGCGGGGCGGGTGCGGAAGGTGTCGCGTAATGTGGTGAATTGGGTTAGAGCCTTTTTGCGGTTGGCAAGTGTGTGGGGGCATCAGTCCCCGGAGGATTATGGAATGTTGCTGGCATACGCGGATTCTATTTTGGAAGCCTCGCAGATGCATGACGGCTTTGCCTGGTTGAATTACGATGAAACGTTTCGCGACAAGATGGAGGAGAGTAAATGGTTGACATGGGGTACGTAGGATATTAATTTATGGCTGACCCAGATGTCGGTTAGGGCCGGTGCTAGCGGGGGTGGGGGGGGCGAGAGTTGGCGTCGTTAGCTGGCAAGGCTCGGGGCGGTCCTTTTGGTCAGTGGGGGGTAACCCCCAACAAAAAGTGGGGGTCGTGGGAATGGGGAACATCTGTTGGCGGTTCAATAGGTCCTCCTGCCCCTTTCCCGATTGTAAATTCTGGCATGCCTGCTCGTCTTGTGGGGGTGGACATTCCGCCAGTAAATGTGTTAAAAAAGGCGGTTCGGGTCCTCCCCCAGCGGCTGCCAAGTAATTGGGATCTTTGCGGGCTGGCCCCGACTCCGATTCGCAGGGCGATTCTTGGGGAATGGTTGCGGGGGTATCCACGTAGGCGCGATAAGGAGGTGTTGGAATGTGGGTTTTTAGCAGGTTTTCGTATTCCAGTGCACGGGACAGTGTCTTGCAGGCCTTCACGCAACTCGCCTTCGGTTCGGCATTTTGGGCAAGTAGTCCATGATAAGTTGGCGGTGGAGCTGGGCTAGGGTAGAAGAGCAGGTCCTTTTGCGGAGCGTCCTTTTGCGAATTTGGTGGTTTCGCTGCTGGGGGTAGTTCCAAAGAAGGAGCCGGGGAAGTTTCGGCTGATCCATAATTTGTCCTTTCCAATAGGCGGGTCAGTCAACGATCATATTCCGAGGGAGTTGTGTGCGGTTCATTATGCTTCCTTTGATGAGGCTATTCTGCTGGTTAGACACTGTGGCCCGGGGGCATTGATGGCGAAGGTGGATGTGGAAGCTGCCTTTCGGCTGCTCCCGGTGCATCCAGATGATTTTCATTTGTTAGGTTTCTGTTTCGATAATGAGTTTTATGTGGATAAGTGCATGCCTATGGGGTGTTCTGTTTCCTGTTCATATTTTGAGAAGTTTAGTTCCTTTTTGCATTGGCACTTGGTCCAGAAGGTCGGCTGTGCTTCTGTAGTCCATTATTTGGAGGTTTTCTTTTCGTGGGGGCGGCGCAGTCGCTGGAGTGTCAGCGGTTGTTGTCTGGTTTTGTCGAGATGGCTGGGGCTTGTGTGCTTCCATTGGCTGTCGAAAAGACGGAAGGCCCGGCTTCGTGTATAACTTTTCTGGGGGTGGAGATTGATTCTGTAGGAATGGTGGCGCGCTTACCGGTGGACAAGGTGGTGCGGTTGAGGGTGCTAGTTGCTAATGGGTTGGCTTCCACTAAATTATCGTTGCGAGAGTTCCAGGTATTGATTGGCTCCTTGAATTTCACCTGCAGGGTCATCCCAATGGGCCGCGTTTTCCTGCGAGCTTTGGCTGCGGCGACGGCGGGGGCGAGGAGGCCTCATCATCGCATCAGTGTCCCAGATCATAAAGGCTGACTTGCGAGTTTGGGATGAGTTTTTGGAGGATTACAATGGCGTTTCGGTTCTGCAGGAGGCTGAGATTTCCAGTGCAGATTTCCAGTTGTATACAGATGTGGCGGGTAGTGCTGGGCTGGGCATTTATTTCGGGGGTGAGTGGTGTGCTGCCACTTGGCCTCAGGCGTGGCATGATATTCGGCTGACCAGTAATATTACGTTTTTGGAATTGTTTCCTTTATTGGTGGTGTTGCAGTTGTGGCCTGACAAGTGGAACCGCAGAGTACTTTGGTGGTGCGATAATGAAGCTGTCGTGGCCGTCGTTAACAGGTATATGCCGCACTGTGCGCAGGTGGCTGGGCTGATAAGGGACATCATTTTGAGGTGCTTGGGTTTAAATGTGTGTGTGAAGGCGAAGCATATTCCTGGTTGCACTAATCGAATTGCTGATGCCCTTTCTCGTTCCAAGTGGGAGCTGTTCCGGGCCTTGGCACCAGAAGCGGAAGTTGACGGGCTGGCAGTTCCGGAGAGCTTATGGCGGATTGGCCAACGGAATTGGTACTGTTGTTGAGGAATTCCGTGGTGCCTGCGACGTGGTCTGCCTATCGGAGAGGATTCGACAATGTGGTGGAATATCTGCAGTCTTGTGGTTGACAGCCAGGAATGGTGGCGGATTCCTTTCTGGGACATTATATCGTGCGAGCGAAGCATGTTGGAGTCTCGAGGGCGGTGGTGCGGAGTAGATTGGCAGGCTTCACCTTTTTTGCTAGGGCAGCAGGTTGGGGTCTTTCAGTCCTTGGGTTTTTGGCTCGGAAGTTGTTGCATGGATGGGAGCGAGCATGCCCGGCTCCTCGGGATGCGAGGTTGCCAATTACGCACGATCTGTTGGTTCGGCTTTGTGCGGCTTTGCCGAGTGTATCTACGTCCCTTTTCTAGGCTATACTGTTCAAGGCTGTGTTTTGTGTGGCCTTTTTCGGAGCCTTTCAGATAGGGGAGTTGGTGGCTAGCTCCAGTTGGGCTGCTGCTACAGGTGGCTTGTTGAGCAGTCATATTCAGATCCGTAATGGGCAGCTGTGGGTACGGTTGGCGAGGTCAAAGACAGACCAGTTGGGGAAAGGATTATGGGTGGTTTTGAACGAGGTCTCTATGTCGCCTACCTGCCCTGTGGCGGTGGTGCGAGGCTACATGTGCGAGCGCCCGCTGGGGGCCCAGCGGTTTTTCCTGCACAAGGATGCGCATGCGGTGACACGTTTTGAAGTGGCGGCTGTTTTGCAGTTGGTCTTGCGACAATTGGGCATGGATCCTCAGCATTTTGCGCCACATTCCTTTCGTATTGGAGCGGCTACCAGTGCAGCGGCGATGGGGCTATCCGGAGCGGAGATACAGAACATTGGCAGATGGAGATCGCAGGCCTTTAGAGGTTATGTGCGGTTGTAGCTGATTTGTGTCCTCGGAGGCCTGACTCATGTTTTCTTTTGCAGATGCTGTGAGGGCCCCGCTTGGATGTTGGATGATTGGTCATTCATTCGTGCATTGGGCGGGAGTGCAGGCAGCTGAACGTCCCTTGGGGCGCAATTTGGGTCTTGATCCAGTTGTGGTGTCTATCGAATGGCTGGGTGAACGGGGTCTGCGATGGCCTCAGTTATTACCTTTGCTTCGGCACCACCAGCGTGTGAGGAACGAGCCCGCAGCGATTCTTCTTCATGTAGGAGGGAATGATCTTGTTGGCTGGTCTTGTAAGCAGCTGATTCGGGCGGCAAAGAGGGACTTGGCTGAAGTAATTCGGATGTTTCCTGAAGTTATTTTGTTATGGTCAGATATTATTCCAAGGCCTTCCTGCCAGTGTCAGCGGCGTTGGTCAAGGGGGGTAGCAAAAATTAATCGGCAGGTTGGGCGATGGGTATGTGACCATGGGGGATATCAAATCCTGCACCCGTGGGTAGATGTTAATTGTGCTGGCTTGTTCCGTCTCGATGGGGTGCATTTATCTCCGGTTGGAGTGGACCTGCTTCTTAACGACTGGCAAGAGGCCTTGGAATGGATCATGCAGTGGGAGGCTAAATGGTCGCAGCTTAGGTTTGGGGGGGCGGCGTAGAGGCACAAGCTTCTCTTACGCCGGGTGGCGGGATCCCGGAGGTTTCCGGGGTCCGGAGCCTTTAAATGGAATTGGGGCAGGGGCGGTTGCCCCCAACCCGGATGACCCCTTGCCGGCCTTTGCTAGTAATATGGCGAGGCCGGGGAAAAGGGGGATGGGCATTTGCCGCTGGCTCGGCCGCGGCGGGAGTGGAATGAGGTCATCTTGCTAGTAATATGGCGGGTGATGGCTCGTTCCGCTCGTTGGTTATGTTTAAGGAGTGTATACTACAAGAAATTGTTTGGAATTTCCTGTTTGTTAATAAAGCTGCGACCATATAAGCCCAGAAAATGTGTTGGTGTAGTTTGTATGGAGGTTTGGATATGTCGGGGTGGGGGGGGGGAAGGAGCATGTTGGTGTGAGTGGGGGGGATTAGAGCGGGTCAGCGCCGGATCTTACCTGCACCGTTATGAAGAGGCCGTGGGGCAGGGTCCCAGTGGCCGGCGGTAACCGGGCGGGAGTCCAGGCGCTGGGCCCCTGCTCGCGATATTGGGCGTGGGCGGCTGTTTGGCAGGGAAAAGGGGGTGCATTATTTAAAGGCATTGGCTCGCTGGTGAGTGACAGCCGTGCGAGCCAATGGTAGGCGCCGGTCCGGTGGGAATCTCAGGGAGAGGTGCTCGTTGAGTCTCTCTCTGGCGCTGGGGACGGAAGGTGCAGGGCGTTTGCTGCCCACCCTCCTGCCCGTTTTTTAGGCGCGGGGGGCATATTATTAGGGGTTGTTGCAGCTGGGGGGGGGGGTGGCGGGATCCCGGAGGTTTCCGGGGTCCGGAGCCTTTAAATGGAATTGGGGCGGGGGCGGTTGCCCCCAACGCGGATGACCCCTTGCCGGCCTTTGCTAGTAATATGGCAAGGCCGGGGAAAAGGGGGATGGGCATTTGCCGCTGGCTCGGCCGCGGCGGGAGTGGAATGAGGTCATCTTGCTAGTAATATGGCGGGTGATGGCTCGTTCCGCTCGTTGGTTATATTTAAGGAGTATATATTACAAGAAATTGTTTGGAATTTCCTGTTTGTTAATAAAGCTGCGACCATATAAACCCAGAAAATGTGTTGGTGTAGTTTGTATGGAGGTTTGGATATGTCGGGGTGGGGAGCATGTTGGTGTGAGGGGGGGGGGATTAGAGCGGGTCAGCGCCGGATCTTACCTGCCTCAGTTACTGCTGTTATTGTATCGATCCATCTCATTGCTGGCCTTCCTCTTTTGCGTTGACCTTCTATCTTGCCAAGCATGATGTCTTTCTCTAATGATCTCTCTCTTCGCATGATGTGTCCAAAGTATGAAAGTCGAAGTCTTGTCATCTGAGCTTCTAAAGAAAGCTTAGGTTTGATCTCCTCTAGTACTGACTGGTTTGTTCTTCAGGCTGTCCATGGTATACGCGGTATTTGCCGCCAGCACCATAATTCAAAGGCATCAATTTTCTTCCTGTCTATCTTTTCACTGTCCAGCTTTCACATCCATATGATGTTATTGAAAATACCATGTCTTGAACAAGTCGAATCTTTGTATAGAGAGAGACATCTCTGCTCTGCACCCATTTTCTCAATAAAATCTTAATTAATTTATAGTTCATCAATTTGTCCATTTATCCAACAAAGTGCTATTGTTTCAGACTCATATCAATTCCAGTCCTGCATCAGGGGTTACTTATCTATTCACTGTGTCTTCTTCCGATTTGTTTCTTAAGTCCAACACCTATTCAAGCTATCTGGAAGTAAAAGTTCTTGAATGAGTTACAAAGCATGGAAAGTACCTAATTTTTATGCAACTAGAATAACTTGCATATAACTTTGTAAGTTGTATTATTCCTGAAAAAATAATGCCTGTTTTTCCTCCTCTGAAGCATTGGGCCGCTTCTGCTATGAACAGAACATGTAATATCCCTGATACTATTTGGTGTTTCACAGTGGACTGCTCCAAGGCTTCAAGAGACTACTGTCTTCAACCTCTGCTCTTTAACTCCTGCTCTTTCATGGCTGAAGCCTGAATTCATATGCTAAGTAAAACTTCTGCACAAGCTTAATATTGTCATTTTACACATAAATGATAAACAAGCTTTATATAGAATATTAAGGGGTATGTTTACTAAACCGCGCACACGTGCGTGGCGCACATTAGCGCATGGCAATGATGCACTTAAGTGCTCTTAAGTGCCCCGCACGTCACATTAACGGGTCCGCGCACGTGTGCGGTGCGCTGATGTGCGATAGAGGCGGGGAAAGGCGTACGGAGGGCGGAGGAAGGCTCCCAAGGGGCGGGGGGGACAGGGTCAATGGGTGGAGAGTGGGAGGGGAGAGGCTCCCCGCACAGGAGCGGGGCTGAATTTCGGACAAAAAATACAGCGAGTGAAACACTCGCGTTAGAGGTGATTTAAAGGGAAGAGAAACCATTTCCGTCAGCAATGTACACCAAAACCGGGGAAACTTGAAAAACGTGAGCAGTGTGATATATGTGCACAGAACAAAATAGCAAATAAACATCAAAAATGAGCAGAACAAATATGTTAAAAATTACAAATCAGCTGGGAAATAGTGATAGTAATGGGCAACAATAAAAAACACACCCAGGAAAGCTAAAAAAAAAAAAGAAATGATTTTTGGAAGGGTCTACGCTCCGTAGACCCTTTCAAAAACGCATTTCAGTGTATTGGAGCTTTCCTGGGAGTGTTTTGTTTTGTTGCCCATTGCTATCACTATTGCCCAGCTTGGTTATGGGTGTTTGCCCCTTTTTTCGAGGTGTTTTATGAGGTTTATATGCCCGTTTGTCGCCATACAAGGTAAATGAGCCCACAGTAAAATTGTGCAGAGCAGGGTGTCTGACTCGTGCGGCCAGGTTTCCTATCTCCAGAGACTGCACTGTCTCTGTGGCCACAGTGTGGTGCAGTGGACACAGCCAGTGCCTGTAAAACCAGAAGGTCACAGGTTCAAACCCCAGCTGGGGCTCCTGCCAACCCAATCCCCATAGTTTTACCCACCACTAAACAGTGATAGTACAGACACCCCTGTATGGCAGAGAACATAAGCATGGTTCACACGCCTACATTTTACCACACCAAACACAGACACCATAAACAGCCGCATTACCCAGAGCACAGTCTCCCAAATGCAGTCCTGGAGGGCCCCACACCATTCAGGATCCATGCTGCCTCTGCTAAAGATGCATGTGCTGCATATCTATGCACCACCCCCATGGTATGCTGATGTAGGTCATGCATATTTCTGAGGGACAGCATGAAAACCTGAACAGTGGTTGGAACACCAGGACTGGAGTTGGGTCACTCTGCCGTAAAGCAGCAGCCAACAGGGCCAGACACTCCCCCCCCCCCAGGCCCCATTGGCCAATGCCTCCTAGAGAGGCAGGACATTGGGCCCTGCCTGTATCCCCCAATACTAGCAGTTGCATACCTTAGCACTGCCACCCTACACCTGGGTATATGGTACACAGCTATCAAATGTTGCCCATGATAACTGGCAGATATCAATTCCTACGTTAAGCACATGCTACTCATTGATCTCCACCATAACAATCATTCTGATGTCTGCGGTGTGCGCTGCAGGTCTGGTCTCTGACAGTGTTTACCACCCTGGGGAGTGACCCCCAACAGTAGTGCGTACCATATCCATGCCTGTACTGTGCCCAGGACTGGTGTGGTGGGTATGGCTGCTGGACTCCTCTATAGTAGAACAATGCTGGCATAGGTGTGGGGGTGGCTGTCTGCCTATCCAGTGTGTGGTGGCTGCAAACACCTTCCACAGCCCACACTGCCAGCAATGTTGCCAGTATTGGGCTGCCAATGTGCATAATGAGGAGCAAGGTACCATGGGTATAGGCCGGACAGGGTGCATCTGCACAGGGCATAGGGCACTGACTGGGACATATTAGTGCCCGGCCACCACCTACACAGACAGGGTGACCTCAGTATGTCCTGCTGAGAGATCACTCTCACCCTGACTGTGCAGTGACCACAGCATGGCTAGGCACCCCCATAGTGCTATATAGTATTTTTCTCATGTGATAAATATGGGTTTCCTTTTGGGGCCCAGTCACTGATGTAACTGCTTGCTGTGTATGCTGACATCCCAGTTGTGGGTGCATGCATCTCCTCTGGGAACATGCACTGTGGACTAACTAGCACACTGTTTGCAGCTGGTATGTGTCTTGATGGAGCAGCTTGTGGGGTGCAGTGGCTGATGACTTGCTGCAGGAGAATATCAGATAGTGGTGGGGTGCAGCTCACCATATCCAGGCCTAATGTCTGTCTGCTATTGTGGTATGGATGTGTATGGAGCTGCATTGACTGCCCTGTGGGGTGTCTGTTCCTCAGCAGGACCCAGGTTGATGGTCCCCTCTGCTGCCACCTTTGCAGGGAGGTAGAATGTGAATCTATTGAATAGGAGACCCTGTTTGCCACCCTCAGCCCTGGGGGAGGGGTTGGTGGTACATGGCCCACCTAGGGGTCCATAGGAGCTACACCTGACTGAAACAGACAGAGATATCCAAGGGGTTTATTCAGAAACTACCTATCTCACACATTAACACTGCTTTGGACCTCCGGCATGGCCTCTTTTGGCCATGGAAGGTGTTGTGGACCTGGTCCTGGGCGCCTCATTGCACCCTCAGGGTGAGCACAGTACCCGCACAATGTGATGGTGTGTAGCTACTCTGTGCCAGTAAAACACACGGACAGTACCCCCTACCAGGCCGAGGTGGTGTGTGGGTGCACATGGTCACTTCCCTCTACCGGGCCGAGGTGCTGTGGGGGTGCATTGCCCATCTTGTGTTAATCTGTGAACAGCTGATTTGCATGTGCAGTGCATCATGGGTATGGGTAGGCTAACCCTATCCTGGTGACCACAGCAGACTGTCTGTGTGTTGACGTGCATGCTCTCTGCAGCCAGCCAGGGGCTTGCTAGCAACTATAGAGCTGTAGCCCACTGGTTACTGCACTGCCTCTGAAGCCAGAGGTCATGGGTTCAAACCCACAGTGGGGTTATTTGATAGGGTTGTCCAATGTGTTATCTTTTTTTAATGTACATATTTTGTTGCCAGCAAAAACACCCTCAGCGTACTGTACCCATAAGGTGCCTCTGAGGGTGCTTTATAGGGCGCCCTATAGGGCACCTTATGGTGCCCGTCCATATAAGTTGCACTATACATTCTCCTGTGACGCAACCTATAGGGTGCCCTATAGGGGACATTTTAGGGTGCTGTGGCGGACAGTGCAATTTCTAATGTGCCCTATGGAGTGCCTTATAGGGTGCCTTATACGGCACCTTCAATTACGGCACGTGAGGCCGTGTTTGCTGGCAGCAATTAATAACATAAATATAAAGTGCTGCAGGACAAAATATGTACAATGCAAAGCTGATGCCACAGCCAGCCTTACGTATTAGGCACACTGGGGAGCACACTCATGACCCCTGTATCAGCAGTCAGTGCCTTAACCATTGTGCTCCACTTCTGCTCCTCCTTGCCTCTCAGCGCACCTACGTATGCTTTTCATTCCTTAAACTGCACAGTGCTGCCATAAAAAACAGTACACTGACCTTGCGGTACCTCATACGGCACCCTCTAAAGCGCCCTATAAGCAACATTCTAGGGTGCCTTGACTGACAGTGCACTTTAAAATGTGCCTTATAGGGCACCTGATGTTAACACGCTTTGGGAGTGCGTTTGTTAGTAGTAGTTATTAAAATATGACTAAAATGCCTCCTTAAGCAATCTTCCCCATAATATGTTATGCCTCAGCCAGCCTTGTTCATTGGGCACTTTGGGGGATTGAACTCCTGATCCCTGCACCATTGGTCAGTGTCTTAACCATTGTGCTGTGGTCCTGTTCCTGTAATTGCACATCAGCGTGCCGCCTTATGCCGCCCAGTATTAATATGCCTCCAAAAACATTAGCGTGCCGCCTTATGCTGCCTATTATTTCAATGCCTCCTAAATTAATGCCTCAGCCAGCTGTCTTTATTGGGCTCTGTGGGGATCTAACCCCTGATCCCTGCACCATTGGTAGGTGCCTTAACCATTGTGCTGTCGCTCTGCTCTTCTGCTTGCCCATCAGCGTACCACATATGCCTCTCGCGCAGCCATCCGATGCGCTAAGGTGCGGGGCGCACAAGGGCGCCGCGCAGCTTAGCGCATATTTAAATTCCGGCTTTTCTTTTTCAGGATGGAACGCCCACTCCTTATATGGCATCCGCACTCTACCACGGCCCGCACTCTACCGGGGTTTTAGTAAACATACCCCTAAGAGTTTTTTGACTGACTGGGAAAGATAGAAGAAGGCTTAATTTATGCCTTTGAATTTGTGTCTTTCTGAGGTCCTTTTCCTCTAACTTAGACATAAAACACATTTAAATGTCCTAAAATTTCAAAGTAGTTAAAATACTGTAGATACAAATCCGGACTGTTTAAGGATGACTTTTGACTTTCGACAGTGTCTATTCTAAGGTGTTTCTGTGAGCCTATTTTTGTAATTTTGATTGATATGAGATTCGGTCCATGTTGTTTTCTTTAATCATGTAGAATTCCTCTCTATCTTCTGAGATGTGGCAACTAGAATTGCACACAATATTCAAGATGTGGTAGCACTAAGGTGCAATACCGGGGCATTATGATACTCTGTTTTCTTCTCCATTCCTTTCCTAGTATTTGCTTGCAATCTGTTTGCTTTTTTTGGCAAATGCCACACACAAAGTAGAGGATTTCAACATATATTCCATGATAACGCCTAGTCGTAATTTCTAATGTGGATTCTAGCATTGTGTAGGAATAAGTTGGGTTATTCTTCCCTACTACGTTCATCACTCTGCACTTATCCACATTAAATTTCATCTGCCATTTGGATGCCCACTTTCCCAGTCTGATAGAGCCCTCCTGCAATTTCTCACAATTCTCCTTTGTTTTTATAACTTTGAATAATTTTGTGTCACCTGCAAATTTGATCACCTTACTTGTTCTCATTACCAGATCATGTATAAATATGTTTAAAAGCACTGGTTCCAGTACAAATCCATGGGGCACTCCACTATATTCAGCTCTGTATACTGAGACAATTGACCACTCGGTTTTCTATTTTTTAACCAGGTCCCAAACTACAATTGAACATTGCTTCCTGTCCTATGACTCTGTAATTTTCTCAGAAATCTCTCATGAGGGACTTTGTCAATTGCCTTCTGAAAATCCAGAAACTCTCTATCAACTGGCTCACCTTTATTCATATGCTTCTTTGCACCTTCAAAAAATGTAGCAGATTGGTGAGGCAAGATTTCCCTTGGCCTACTGCATGTTGACTCTGTCTCGTTAAAGCATGATAATCTTTATGTTCTTTATCATAGGTTCTTCTACCATTTTCCCAAAACACTGGTGCAAGGCTGGTGCGAGATTTGGATAATTCAACTCAACAGTCATAATCATCAAAACAGCACCTCTCCCACAAAACTCCTATAAGAAAATGCACAATTGGGCATCATACTCTTAAATATTAAATGCTAATTTGTATGAATGTGAGTGCCCGCTCTACCCTGGGTTAAGAAAAAGCGCAATTGGCTCTTTGAGTTTGTCTAGCTGTCAGAATCTACTTTTACTCTGACGGCTGCTTCTCTTTGCTGCCTCTCAGAAGTTGCTGCCCTAGGTGACTGCCTAATCTCGATTAATGGTTGGGCCGTCCCTGCACTGGTCTATAGTTTACTGAATCACTTCAAAGCCCTTTTAAAAACTGATGTTACAGGGGGTGGAGCCAGCAGGGGTCCAACATGGCCGCTTAGGAGATTTTCTCCCTTGGGCCCAGTCACTTAATCCTGTCCTATCGATATCTGTAAGGAAAGTTGAGCCTTTGGAGGGTGCTCTTTGATCGGTGAACATGGCTAACAGCAAACAGACCCGGTTAGACTTCTCAAACCCTCAGAGTGACGGTACCAAAAGAACAAAATTGGATCCGCTGTCCCCTCTTAAGATGGCGCCTCAATCGGAGGCAGTAGAGGGAGTACAGGAGATTTTAAAGGAGATCAGAGCGGTCCAGAATCGGGTCGACGCAAACGGAGAATCGCTGAGTGAACTTCAGGCAGATTTGAAAGAGGTGAAGGCACAAATGCTATTGCTTACATCCAGAATTGAAAAGGTGGAAGAGATCACTGCCGCCCAAGAAGAGCGTATTCGACAATTTGAGAAAGTAACACGGAGAGCAGAGCTCTTGGAACGCATTCTGAAGGACATGAACAACAGGGCCAGGAGGAATAATATCCGGCTTGTGGGGGTACCCGCGGGCGCAGAAGGTAAAGATCCGGTGGCCTTCCTAGAGGGATTGGTTCCTAAGTTGTTGAAAATCAACTTTGCCCATCCATTTGAAATAAAGCGCGCCCATCGCATCCCGCCAACAGCGAACTTACAATCAAAAAAGCCAAGGCCCCTGATTATCTGCGTACTAAGATTCCAGAAAGTAGTACAAATCATGACGGCGGCCAGAGCTTCCACTTCTCTTCAATTTGATGGATATAACATTGCCTTTTATCCAGCCTTCAGCAAAGATACAGTTGCGAAACGGAAGCATTTCCTTTCACTTCAAACGAGGCTTCAGGGATTACAAGCATGGTATGGCCTATTATATCCAGCCCGCTTCAGAGTGACTCTAAACAATGTCACAAAAACCTTTGAAGATCCAGTGATTTTGGAGCGATTTATTGAAGATCAAGAAGCTCGTTTAATGTTCTGACTGTGCCGTGGTCTCCTTTCAGTTGGCTAGCTGTCTACGAGAGAAGGGAGGCACAACCCATTTCTCGGTGCTTGCATGCACTGGGAGCGCTATACATTGGCGGCGGCACCAAAGTCTACATTTGACTTTGATTTTAAATTACTTTAACTTACTGGACATTGTTTTGCAGATTTTCGTTATGTTGCTTGTCTGAACCTCAGGTTGGCCTTAATAGAGCGAGCAAGGTTTGTTTTCATTATCTATAGATGGATGAAGGAGACTCATGGGCCAAGCCTGGGGGGGGTATAGATTTTATATATCTTGGAGAAGGCTAACCGTATTGGATGTGAGTGTTCCTTTTTTTTTTTTTTCTAGAGACTTTATTTTTGCTTTTCCTAGACAGCATGGGATAACTTGTTTTACTAATTTTTTTTAAATGATATTTATTAGGTTTCAAAGAACACACTAACAAAACAACAACCAATGCTTACAAATCAGCCTACATCACCCATATTCCCCACTGTACCAACACCAACCCTCCCCCCTCTCTCTCCGCCCTCCCCCCCCACTCCCTCTCTCCCACCCCACCCCAGCCTCCTTGATGGTCCCATGAACAGCCCAAAAAAGTTAGGTACATTACTAGCAGTGACCCCAATACAGACATGTAAATAAACACCAATTTACCACACTCTTGCCTTAGCTACATAGATATCAAGATACCACCATTTGCTTTTGACTGAGCTCTTATGCTGATTGCCAGACCCTTGCCCGCTCCGAGATCTCTCAAAGAAGTGCTGGGCTCCAGCTTTCTCGTACACCTGCTCATATTTGGCAAATGTACATACTAAATTCCACCAAAGATGACTGTCCAACTTCGAAGAATCTTTCCAATGATTCATTATCACTTTTAAGGCCACTGCCATCAAGAAGTTAAACAGAAAAAACTTCTCACTGGTCGAGCCAAGCAGATCAGCTTGAGATCGAAGAATTACTGCCTTCCAAGATAGCATATCTTGCAACTCCAGAATGCTTTGAATCTTGCCCCACACCTGAACCCAATAATGCTGAACGAGAGGGCAATCAAAAAACTTTTGTCTCAAGGAGCCCGGAGACTGACCACAAGACCAACACCTGTTACCAACTTTTGGATCCCACTTAGTAAGCCGAACAGGTGTTATACATGCCCGATGGGTCAGAAAAAATAAGGATTGAGTTAACGCTGCTGCCCGGGATACTCTGTTCACCCTAGTCCACAACTTCTCCCAATCAGCCTGTGAAATCTTAGTTTCGAGCTCCTCTTCCCATTTTGCCTTCACCCCTCCCAATCTAGAGGGTACCCTTTCCCTTAACCCCGCATAGAAATTAGACGCTACCCCTTTCCGACTTACACAACTGTCCACCGCCCCCTGAAGCCCCCAATCTGATTCCAACGACTGAACCGCAAACCCTGCTTTAGGTAAGCAGTACCTCAATTGAATCCATTGAAATTAACAGCACCCCGGAAGCTTAAACTCTCGCTGTATGTCCCCGAAAGCCTTCCAAGACCGAGCCGAGACTAACTGCCCCACTGTCCAAATACCAGATTCCTGCCACCGCTCCCACGAAATTACTTGCTTATTAATTTTTAAACGGGGATTGTACCACAAAGGCACTAACAACAAGGGGGGATTATCCTTCCCCAATGAATGCACTAACTCCTGAAACGCATCCTGGGTAGCAACAATTATTCTATCTGCAGGGAAAGAATCTGGAAATCTCATACCCGCCAACAAAACTAACGGGACAGGCGCCACTCTCCTCTTTTCAACCTCTAACCAAACAGGGGAGCCTCCTCTTCCTCCACTGCCATCCACTGGGCCCCTTGTTTAAGCCGAAACGCAAGATGGTACATTTTAAAGTCAGGAAACTGTACCCCACCCCCCTCCTTTGTAGCTTTTAACTTACTGGTAGCAATTCTAGGGGGTTTACCAAGCCAGAGAAAGTTTACCAGCACTCGCTCAATAGAACTATATACCTTTACCGGTAACGCGATTGGAAGCATCTCCAACACATAATTTACCTTAGGAACCAGTACCATCTTTATGGATTCCAAACGCCCCCACCACGAGAGGAATAAAGGGGACCATTGCGTTGCAAACCCCTGAACCATCTCCCTAAAACACTAGAATTTACCCTCACAGTCTCCTCCAAACTGGGGCAGTATCGAACCCCTAAATACTTGATCCCTGACGAGACCCATTGAAACAGAAAAGGCTCCACCAAGTGCTTTCCAGTCAACTTATTCATTGGAAACGCCACCGACTTTGACCAGTTTATTTTGTATCCTGAAAGATATGAGTAGCTGTCTATTAATTCCAACACCTTTCCGATGGAATCCGGGTGTACAAATAGCAGAAGGTCATCCGCATACGCGGAGATTTTAATCTGAAAGTCCGCCACTTCGATCCCGCGAATCTCGTCAGTTTGCCAAATCAACAATGCCAACGGCTCCAGCGCCAAATTAAAAAGCAAGGGGGAGAGCGGACAACCCTGCCTAGTGCCCCTGAATAACTGTAATGGCTCAGATAATACCTGGATAGCCCAAATACATGCCGGCGGATTAGTATACAAGACCTGCACCATACTAATGAACTTGCCCCCAAAACCAAACCACTTTAAAACCCGAAATAGGAACGCCCATTCCAGCCAATCGAAGGTCTTCTCAGCATCCAATGAGAGGCCCACTACAGGATGATCTCGATCGTCCGCCACCCCCTGCAGGTTTAACAGGAGACGAGCATTGTCAGCTGTAGAGCGGCCTGCCATAAAACCACACTGATCAGGATGAATAATATACGCAACCACCTTAGCAAGCCTACGGGCTAAAATAGAAGAATAAATCTTATAATCCGCATTCAGTAACGAAATGGGACGATAATTCCCAACCTCTAAGGGGTCCCTCCCTGGCTTTTCTAAAACAATAATTGTGGCCTCACTAAAAGAACCCACTGCCGCCCCCTGCACAGACAAAAGGTGGAAGTAATCCAATAAGTACGGAGCTAACTCCACCCGAAAAACCTGATAAAATTCAGCAGGAATACCATCGGGGCCAACCGCCTTACCCTTAACTGCCGCCTTAAGAGCCTCACATACTTCAGAACAGGAAATCTCCCTTTCCAACTCTGCAAGTTGGTGGGGGGAAAGAGAAGGATGAGCTACTTCCCCTAACAAGGTTTGAAAATCATCCTCACTAGCTGCAATTTCTGATGAATAGAGTTTAGCATAAAAGGCACGAAACTCCGCAGCTATCTCCATACTATCAACCAGAGCCTCCGACTTGTCACCCTTCAACGCCGCGATCCGAGCTTTCGCGGCCCTAGGCTTAAGAACATTTGCTAACAATTTCCCCAACTTGTTACCCTCCAAGTAATAGGCTGACTGCTGACCCTGCATAAGCTGCACTGCTTCCTCATACAACAGTTGATTGTATTGAAACCGCAGCTTTTGCAGGCGTAGCAGAACACTCGAGTCAGCCCTGGCCGCCAACAGCCTCTAGCCCGCTTTAATTTGTAAGTCAAGGGCCTCTACCTTCATCCTGTTCACCCGCTTCAACTTAATGGAGTAGCTTGTAATTCTCGCCCGCATAGATGCCTTAAAGGCCCCCCACCAAGCCCAAACAGGGGTATCCCCTACACGGTTAACATCAAAATATGCTTTTATTTCTTGTTTCATAAACTCACAAAAATTCACATCTGCAAGCAGAGCCCTATCAAAAAAAACCCTTGGTTTCACCTCCTTACTCTGAATCCCCACTAGGGTCACCGTCATGGCGGCATGATCTGAAATGTGCATAGGGCAGCCTCTACTGATGAGATTAAAGACTTGGAAATGAGCAAATAATCAATCCGTGAATGAGACTTATGTGGGAGGGAAAAAAAGGAATACCCTCTTTCCTTAGGATGTAACAAACGCCAAATATCAACTAGGCCCTCAACCTGTATGATAGACGCAACCACCGTAGCAGCCCGCTGTTGCTTCCGCAATCAGAAAGGATGGCAGTCAAGCAATGGATCCAATATGAGGTTAAAATCCCCTCCCAAAATTATATCATATTTGGAAAGCCCATGCACCTGTTCAGCAATCCTCTGAAAAAAACCCATATCATCAATATTGGGAGCATATATATTAATTATCGCTAGCTTCCTATCTTTTATTTGTACCAAGGCCGCCGTCCACCTGCCATCTAAACTAGCGTGGGAGGATACAACGGTTGGCACCAACACCTTCCGGACCAGAGTAATTACCCCATTCTTCTTCTGCCATGCAGCTGCATGACTAACAACCACATAACCTCCAGATCCCAGTTATTGGGCTTCAGCGGAAGACAAATGAGATTCTTGCCAAAGGACCACATCCGCCTTTTCCTTCTTGCAATAAACCAATATCTTTTTCCGTTTGATTGGGTTGTTTATACCCTTCACGTTCAGCAACAACACTTTAAGCGTATCCATGGAACAAGCTTTTAATAAGGCACACAACTAGTCGAGCAAGGCAGTTTATTCTTCGACCCCATAGCACATAAAAAGTACCCGTCACACAAAAACCCCATAGGACCCAACAAGGAGGCAACCACGGAACCCAACCTAGGGCACTAACTGGGTGAGCCAATGCCAGAAGAATGCCCCCGCAATCCCTCCCCACCCTCCCTCAAACACAATACAACGCCCCTACCCAGAAGTCTCAACTAAACACATAACAACCCCCACACCCGGTTAACAAACACTCAGGGACAACACTCCTTCCAAGTGCCCAGCCACCCAAAATGTCTCCACATACCCCCCTATCGCACCACACATATACTGAAAATTTCACAAACTGGCCCCCAACCCCACTCCCAGCAAACACACAGTACAGTCTAGTGTTATGCCTTCAACAGTCCATCCTCCCTGGAGCTGGATCATCTCATCACAGCAGCCTCTTGCTTTTCTATAAAGGCCTGCAGTGCAGCTGGATCCTCAAAAGACCTGGTTTGGTTATGGAGAGTAACCCTGAGACGCACGGGAAAAAGCAAACCATATCGCGCCTGCAGGAGCCGGAGCCACGGACGAAAAGCCAAAAGCTGTTTCCTGCGCACCACCGTTGCCTTGTGGAAGTCAGGGTAAAACCCAATCTGATGATCATCCAATTTCACCGGAGCAGCCGCTCTCGCCGCAGCCAAAATCTGTGCTGCTTGAGTGTGCCTCAGCACACAAATGATGATTGGGCGCGGCACTCTCGCATTTGGGCCTGGATGCGACGGGATCCGGTGGGTCCTCTCAATCTCGAAAGGCTGGCAGAAAGTCAACTTCAGTACTTTAGGGATCACTTGCTCCAAATACAGCTTCATATTAGAGCCCTCCGCCCCCTCCGGTACTCCAACGATTCGAATATTGTTCCGCCTAGTCCTGTTGTTCAACTCCTCCAGGCTCCTCTCCAGAATCACGATGCGCTTGTGATTTGCAGACATTTGTTTGAGCCGCTCCTCATGCACCTCCACCTTTACTTCCAAACCGGCGACCTTTTCGGTGAGCCCGGCTATCTGTCCTTTTAACTCTCTGAGCTCTCCAATATCAGCCTGCACGCTACAGAGCGACTCCCCGTTGGCTGCCACCATGTCTCGCACTGCCCTTATCTCCACAAGAAGCTCTTGCATGGACGGAGAGGCTTCCCGACCAGCCGCCATTTTTTGAGGCAAGGGGTGGTCCGGTTTCGCTCTTTTTACTCCGGAATTAGCTCCAGCCGCGTAGGTTTACCGCTGGACATCTCCAACCAAGAATTACACCTCTCAGATCGGGCTGGCACAGATTTAAAACGGGGTAAAATCAGGATTTTACAGCCGGGTGGGACGAGGTAAGGATCTAAGCGGCCATTTTCCTTGCTGTTGGCTCCGCCCCCGGATGTGAGTGTTTCTAGTGAGATAGGGTGTTGGGTTTTATTAGGAAAACGTGGGCCCGGGGTGTGGCATGGGGAGGTTCCTTCTGTCTCACCTAATGAATGGAACTCTCGTTTTTGGGGGGAATGGGTGGCTCTCTGAGGGTAGAAGTTTGGTTTGTTCCCTTTTGAGGTTTGCAGGCTTCTTCTGGCATGTTCTCAGCAATGTCCCATGGCTAACGTACTGAAGGTGTTATCTCTGAATGTAAAGGGCATTATTAATCCAATGAAAAGGAAAAGGATCATTGCTTATTGTAAGCATCAGCAAGCTGACTTGGTCCTACTACAGGAAACTCACTTATTCTCTGTTGAAACTTAAAAGCTGGAAGATAGGCAGTTTCTCCTAATTGGCCACTCTCCTGCTATTCAAAAAAAGAACGGTGTGGCCATATTGGCACGTAAATCTTTAGGGGTCAAGGTTAAATCCCTGCATAATGACGCAGAAGGAAGGTGGGCGAAAACATCTATTTTAGTGAGCGAAATTAGGTTAATTATTCTAAATGTTTATGGTCCCAATATAGACGACCCTAAGTTTTTTATGGAAATTGCCGGAGTCTTACAGTTGGATATCCTGACCCTAGTCATAATGGGAGGAGATTTTAATATGGTCCTTGACCCATTGCTGGACAGGAACCCAGGTAGAGTGGAAAAAACTTCCAGAGCAAGGATGGCAGTTAAGGCCCTCATGGAGTCCACAGGCATGGTAGATGTCTGGAGACTGTTTCATCCTAAAGAAAAAGACTTCACCTTTTTTCTCCGCCACACAGCTCCTCCTCTCGGATAGACTTCTTCCTAATATCTAGATCCCTGATCTCTGCTTCTTCGGAGGCGGAAATCCTAAGCATGCATATTTCCAATCATGCGGCCATAAAGCTAACATTAAGCATATTTCCAATCATGCGGCCATAAAGCTAACATTAGCACTATCAACAGAGATACATTCTATTCGGGCATGGTCTTTCAATAGATCTTGGCTGGGCGAGGTTTCATTTCAAGTAAAGGTGAGGGAGGCCATAAAGGGATATTTTAGTATTAACAAATTGGAAGATACGGCTAGTTGGGCCTGGTGGGAGGCCTTTAAGGCTTTCCTGTGGGCCACGATCACGGGTTTTTCTATCAAGGAAAACAGATGGAGGCGGGTTCATTTAAAGTCCCTGGATGAGCAAATAAGAGCCGGAGAGCGTCTTTGGCAAAAACGAGTGGACGCAAGTATTCTGCTGCGGCTCCAGCAGCTAAGGTATCAATATAACATGCTTTTAAGCTCGGAAGTAGAGCTGGCTATGAGCAAGCAGCTTTCTCATTATCATGTTGAGCAAAATAAATCGGGAAAGCTCCTAGCCAATGCGTTAAAAGGGAAACGAGAAAGAACACGCATCATCTCTATTGAGGATGACCATAAAGGTAGGGTGACTAGTAATGAGCAAATTCTAGTGGCATTTGTAGACTACTACCACAAGTTATACTCCTCAGAGGTGACAGCCGATCCTGAGTCTTCTGAGGCTTTTCTGAGGAATTTAAAGCATCCCAGACTAGGGGAATCTCAGGCTAAAGATTTGGACAGGCCACTATCTAGAGAGGAATTACGCTCGGCAATCACTTCTATGACCCCGGGCAAGGCAGCTGGGCCAGATGGAATACCTGCTGAGTTTTATAAAGTTTTGGAGAGGATTTGACCCCATACTTGTTATCCTATTTTGTAGAGCTCTATAAGTCACAGGGGCATACGGGAAACTTTGCAGATGCTATAATTGTAGTGCTTGAAAAACCGGGGAAAGATCCCAAATTGAGTTACAAATTACAGGCCAATTTCCTTATTAAACTCAGATTATAAAATATACGCAAATATTTTAGCAAACAGACTGGTGGGAGTTGTAAGTGAATTGATCCATCCTGATCAATGTGGTTTTGTCCCTGGGAGGTCGACCTCTGATAATGCTAGACTACTATGTAATCTGCTCGACAGAGCAAACGATGATGATACTCCCTATGTGGGTCTTTCGTTAGATGCTGAAAAGGCGTTCGATAGATTGGAATGGCCTTTTTTGTTTAAAGTTTAGATTGGTTCGGGTTTGGTACTGACTTCATTAATATGATTTGTGTACTGTATTTAAATCCTAAGGCCCGCATTCTAGCCAATGGTATCCTGCCTGACTCCTTTACATTACACAGAGGCACCCGGCAGGGTTGTCCTCTTTCCCCTCTACTCTTTAATTTGGCTTTTGAGCCACTGGCAATAGCCATAAGGCTGAACTCAAGTATCAGGGGGATAGTAATAGGCGACCTACAAGTGAAATTATCCGCTTATGCAGATGATCTCTTATTGTTCATCCAACCAGCTACTGTTTCCGAAATACTGGATTTAATAGAGAACTACTCAGAGATTTCGGGCTATAAAATAAATTGGTCCAAGTCGGTTGCCTTCCCTATGAACTATCTTGCCTCTTCAGACTC